>OY743215.1:25370181-26793931 GCA_963555745.1 Cardamine flexuosa
ATGAAAAATAAATTACAAAAATACATATGGAAAACATATAAAAATATATCCTAATAATACAATTCAGCGAAGCCAAGGAAACAAACAAAACAAGTGACTAAAACATAACATACAATGTTTTAGATTGTTTCATTATCTTAAGATATTAGAAAATTTTATTTTATTAATTTATTTTATTTTTCTAAATTTTTTTTTTTCATTTGTTTAATTATATTTAAATTTATTATTTTTGTTTAAACATAATATTAGTTGACATATTCTTATTTATTAGATTTAGAAAAATTATTAGTGATTTAGTGTAATTAATTAGATTTAAAAAAGAGTAATTAATGATAATACTATCTAGCATAAATGAGATATTATGTGGCAATTTGATTGGTTAAAACATAGAAAGGTGAATAAAAAATTTCACAGGGATAGAACCCAAAAATGGTTTGTTTGCAATTACATCAATTATCTAATCACTTTCTGTTATAGTTTTAAGAAAAGCTATATAATGACATCTTCTCCTTAAAACTTTTGATTTAGTGCGGAGACAGTTTGTTTTAGATGCTTACATTTTAGAAAGTGAGTATAACAAGTCATATCAGATAAATTTCAAGCTAATTATTTACACTTTTGTTTTACTTCAGTGATAAATTTCAAGCTAATTATGATAACATGCAGAACCTACACAATAATTTATATACGCAGACGCGTGTATATACACAATAATTTAGTCTAGTGTATATGCATAACAGACAAAGATGATACACGAATGCAAAATTTGATGATTCTGTACTCTCCCATAGTATCACCTAAATTATGATTTTCAAAACTACGGTACTCTACTCTCTAATGTAAATGTTTTTTTACCAAAATGGTATCTAATGAAAACAATTTCTGTCAAAACAAAATTTTGACAGGAATTTTTTTTTTTGTCGAGAACCATATTCCTCTTATTTTCCCTTTTGAACTCACACATGTACTGATGTACACCTTGATTTTGGATATGGTTTAAGAAGATACGGCCGGGGTGACACTAGACTAAACTTGTACTAAATATAGGAACTATATATAAAATTACCAACAGAATCACTAACAATACATGTAAATTTTAATGGCCAAAAGCCATATAAATATAGGAAACAAATAAGTTTACCAATGAGGCAGTGAACTATATATTAGTATTATTAAAAAAGAGTACATATACAACTATTTTATCTCATTACCAACAGAATCACTAACAATACATGTAAATTTTAATAATTTCTTAAACACCATTCTTATAACGATCTTAAATTATAATAAGATACTAAATAACATATAAATCCTATTATTCATCTTAATTTCGGAGATCATCAAGCACCATAAATTTCATTTTTCAAGCGACCGAATCCAAGCACCAGCAGTAATAGTCCGACCGTGAAAGGTCGAGCAATTCCTCAGGAGACATCCTCTCTAGCTCGTTCCGCCTCCACGCAGCGTAGTTGTTGCGGTTCTGCGAGTCCGAGGCCAGCGGATACGCCTCGGTCTTGTGTCTCTGATAACGCATTCTCCTGTATAACCTCATGGTCGCGACGCAGTCCTCATAAGGGTCTTGTATTCCCACATGAATATCATACCTTTACAAGGTCAAGAAAGATGAAAATTACTATGAAACAAGTAATTATTTTGGATTTTAAATTTTTTTAACAAAGTAGTTTAAACTATATATTCAAAAGAAATTCAACCCAAACTTTTGGTTATGAATCGGTAATATAAAATATGAGGTAGAGAGTAGAGACAGATAAATCGTGATAGGAGATATTCCTATATTATCATCGGTTGATTTTATTCGCATTTTTAAGAAACTTTTTAAGCTAATATATAGTGATTTAAATCTTTTAATTACGTCAAAAGTAGACATCGGATACCTCGTTTACTAGCTTAGTAGCTTCTAGTTGTTGCGTCTGAATATCACACACGGATATTTGTTTTTGAAACTATACAAACAAATATATGTATACATGCATGTTTTAATTATTTTTAAGATAATCCTGGAATATTTAAAAGTTGTTTTTATTAGACTAATCAATATTTATTTTCAGTAATCTATAAAATCCTTTCTGAAATTTATATAATAAGATAATATCGTATGACGAGTTTTAATCTGTAAACTATAAAAATATATATATTACCCGAGATATGTTTGGCTTAAGTACTTGAGAGAGTTGCTTAGCTTGCTTGATTTCATCAAGGGAGGGTATTCTGCAGTATCTCTATTAAATAACAAAAAAAACATTATTACTGCAAAAAAAAGTGTAAAAGAGTGCCCGTTAAGAAAACAAATTAGTATATATTCTTTGTTATCTTCATTTACCACTTTTATTACAACGATGATGTATTACTTTGAATGAAACCCAAACTAGTTCTTAAGATCTTTGATCATTTATAATTTTATATATACGAAATACACAATAACAAAAAAAAATGCATATAAAAAAATGTTTTAGCTACTCTATCACGAAAGAATGATACACAATTAATTTGAAGACGGTCAATATCTTTCTTTATCACATATATTCTTTTTTAAATAATTCTCTTTTATTTATGATCTACACCGATTATATATGGATTAAAATAAAACTCACTCCACATTATATAGCTTAAAATATACAGTGTGTCAAATAAAAGTATTTATTTACCTAATCATGGAGGAAGAATATTCAAGTTGAAGAGAGTCAAGATGGTTATCAAGTCCATGTCCGACGAGAATCCTTGCTTTCCCATTTCTTGGACGAATCTTCCACATTGGTTCTCCATTAAAAAGAAACTCTTGAATCTTTCTTTGTGCCTGCTTCAATGGCATTGCCTCCCTTAGATTCTCAGGTCTTATCCCTGTCGTCTCGTACCTATAATTCGTTACGGGCATCGTTGGCTTCACATACGTATGAAACACAACGTTGTCACTCTCATCCGTAATGCAAACCCTTGCGCATAGGTCAAGCGATCCATCACTGCCTCCTCCAACCATTTTGCATGAGAGTGCGACCACTCGAGGCGAGCTCAAGGAAGTGTAGTCGATTATTGGGTTGGTTCTTAGGCCTATGGCCGCCATACGAGTCGTTAATCCCTAATATATCGGTAAAAATATTAGAACATAGAATAGTAATGCATTTTTCATAAACAGTTAAGACATCTATATACTATAGTTATTTCAAATATGGGAAGATTGTAATTACAGAATTGACGTTTGAGAGCTGGCATCTCTCTTGATGGATCCTACGAGCGTTGGGGTTTTCGAGGATTGTAAGACAGAATCTGCACCCGCGGATGCTGAAAATGTTCTTACATTCTTGTTTCGGCAATGGCCCTATACATACCATATAATCAAAAATGAAATAAGAAAAAAAAAAGGAAATTAAAGAAAAGTTATGAACTGGTTAGAGATATATATACCAATGAGATGTTCACGGAGGGAGTCAAAAGATCGGCAATGTTTGTTGCAAATTCCACAAGTAGGTTCATGAACCGAATGATATGAGATCCTCATATGTTCCACCAAGTGTTCCTTCTTGTTGAATTGCCTATGACACCCTCCACACTTGTTCCTACATGTATATATATATATATATATGTTTTTAGTCATCATTAATTTATTTCATAGTTGTACTTACTTTATGTGTGTATATATATATATATATATATATGATTTCTCACTATATTAGTAAATTGCAAATTTTAGTAGTATCCTAACATATGTATCGTTCATGTTCCGAAAAGTCTTTTGCGCATCATTAGATGTCGTTGGTAATAAAACGTACGTAGAATCAAAAGGAACAAAATTTTACACTACTGTAAATATATATACCTTTGGGTTTCTGAGGACTCCATTGACAATCTGTAGTCCATGTAGGAAATAACAGCAAACTCAAAGTTTGTGAGTTAGGAGGATTTGATTGAACTGTGTATGGAGATTTGAGAGTACATGAGAATGCATGTCCTTATATAGGTAAATCATGGTGGATAAAATAAAATAGAATAAAAATAAAGGTGAAGTTAGATGATTCCCTAATTTATTCTAAGTTTCTAACGTATACTACTTTTGAAGAGTTTTTAGGGTTTTCAGTAATTAAAAAAAAAGAAAAAAAAAAGGCAGAAATGCTTTTTTGGTGTAGTTAAATGTAAGGAGCATTGTCTGAAATGGATCTTTAAAATATTTTATTTTCAAACGGGTTTCTTAGGAATAATTTTTAAGGCAGTAGAGGTGTCTGTATAGAAATAAATTTTCAAATGGGTCTATTTTAGATAGTTTTCTTTAAATTTAATGGCTTTTTATTTTGGTTAAAATCTCATTAGAAAAAATGTAAAAAAATTTGAATTTTCAAATTGAAAATATATAAAATCTGAATTTTCAAAATGTCACTTAAATGTTTAAATTTTTCGTTGATTTATAATTAAAGAGCAAATTTTTTTGACTAAACCATTTGAGACATATCATCATTATTAAAACGTCTGTTATAGCTTTTGTTTAATTAAAATAATTTTATTTAAATTTTATTAAAAATCATCAATTTTTAAATTATGAACGCCTAAATCCTCAACTTTTAAATATTTATCATTTGAAATCTTCAAGTTTTTGTTGATTTTATAATTAAATACATAATTTATGTTGACAATGCCTATGTTTAAACAACATTCGAAATGTGTCAATAATCTTCTGGGAACTACACTTGGGGTTTAATTTGGAAAAGACATCTTTTGACTGTTATGTGGGGGCAGAGTCAAGATTCTATATATTTATGCACTTTTTTTTTGAATTTCTGATCCAAAAATATTCCAGATTTATTACAACTTTGATATATATTAAGAACCATTCATAAACATAACTTATGTGAAAGACTAGAAAGTTAGTGGTCCATTGTGGTATAACACAAGTATATGCACTTAATACTTTTCTTACGTCTAAGGTCAAACTGAAACTTTGAACACAATTATAATACGGATTCTAATATAGATTTATTCACACATTTTTACTGTGTTTCAAGTAAAAATGATTTAATAAATGGGAAATCCTACGTGTTTCTTTGATCAAACATGTAATTTTCAGTTTGTAGCTGAACCGCAAAACTTTTGTAGTCTAATAAAATATGTAAATATATTTGAAAAAAATGTAAAAAAAAACTGAATTTGTATTTTATAGGCGTTTTAATTACCAATTTACAAAATATCATTTAAATATAAAATTTTTGCGTTGACTTTTTGTTAAATAAATAATTTATGTTGATTATGTCATATAAAACATAATATTAAATTGAAAAATAAAGCATATTAACCAAATTAAAGATTATGTTAACAGTTTCTATTTAATCAAAACATTGTAAATTTATAAGCTTTTTTGTTAACTTCATAATTAAATGGATAATTTATATTAAATATATCATTTGAGATATAACGTTAAATCGAGAGACATAACAAATTTACAAGATTAAATTGTTAGACTACAAAATATATTTCCATTTCATTTTAAACTATTTTATCACCATTTCTGAATTATAACATTTATCTTATCACCGTTCTTCAAAATCATTATCATTTGTATTGAAAACTCAACTATATTCCACTCATTCATATTTTTTCTAATATATCAGTTATATTTATTTTCTATACCTTTTATCACTAGGATATGCTGGTTGGTCCCTCCACATATACTTGGTCAAAAGAATATATGTTCTCGTTTGTAATATTCTGTCTTCTTCTTTTTCTTGGTTTGATATTAGTATTATGTCCTATTTCATGACTGAATATATGCACACAGTAGATTTTTTTTTTCACACAGTAGATGTTACTATCTTGTGAATCATAATCAATCTAAATTGGTTGGCTAGATGATCGCAGTTGGAAATCTAGGTCTAATCGTAAATGCAAAATATATGAAAATTTGACAAAGATTTCTATTAATTGATATTTTAAGGATGAATCTGTGAAGATATTATCGACAACAGGTTAAATGTTTAAAAGATTCCAAAAACCTTACCTAACGCTAGTTAAAAAAAAAAAAAAAACTCCCTAAGAAAGAAAAAAATGCATAAGAATATAAGAAAGAAAAAAATGCATAAGAATAAATGAGCTTCGGGTTAGTTATTTATGATTTCAAATCTTATAAGAAAGAAAAACTCCCTAAAATTTTTCCCATTAACATGAATCGTGATTCTGGGTGATAATGTTCAATTAATTTGAAGTTAGTTTAGGAAATTAAAAGACTATATATATATATATATATTCTGAGGAATACAAATAAATGCATAAGAATAACATGAAGACATCATGGGACAGTCAAACCTATACCACCATTTGAAAGTAAATGTATTTTGGGAAAACATGAATAGATGAATCATGGGATTTTCCTCTTTGTTTTCGTTAGTGAAAGAGAAAATAATGGATAATTTTAAATTGCAATTAAAAAACAAAAATAAGAAAATAATGAAACTTTGGGAAAACCTAAGAAAAAAGACAAAAAGCTAAAAAGATGCTTATTTGACCCAAAAAGATCAAACTTTTAACTTTTAAGTGTAACTTGAGATTAGGAAATCCCACATTGCTATTGCTAAAATCCCTTGTTTCGAAAATAAAATTCCTGAATATACTTCAGGGGTTTTATTTCTGGGATTAATTTTAATTTATCTAATTTTTGTTCCATATAATATTTACCAACTTCGCTCTTAATTTATTAACAGCCTTGAAAAGTTTAGCTTTTGAAACCATTTTCCATCTAAAAATTACTACTATTTGTCGAAGTATGGCTCTTCTTAGTTATCTTCCCAAAAATAATGAATTATAAATTTAGATGCACATTTACCAAACTTTTGCATCTCCAAAAGCACCGTAACCCAAAAATTCGAATCTTAAATATATAGGATTAGGAGACACATAACCTCAAAAGACGAAAAGATTCATATAAAAAAAATAACTCCTTAACGGCTATATTATTTTCTTTTTCTCCCATATTTTTCCCAGTACATGACTACATGTGTTCAACGACAAAAAAGCAAAAGAATTTAGTTCGTCAAGTTCAAAAAATGGTTCTCGTTGAGGAGCTCTCTGACGTATCATCATCAACTGCAAACGAAGAAAATGAAGAATACTCCTACGATGATGATGATGGATCATTAACCCCATCTATGGTGTTTGACCAGATCATGGGGCCCACTCTAATGCTTCCATTTCATGACCACCCTTTACACAGCCACTATAGCAGCACTGGTCAATGCGACGGTTGCCCCGAACTTAGAGAAAACGGTCTCGACGGCTACAACTGCGGTTCTTGCGGCTTCACCGTCCACAAAGATTGTGCTGAGTCACCACCAGAGATCAACCATCCTTCTCACCAGAGACATCCTCTCACGCTCCTCACACATGGCTTACCAAATGTAGCTGAAGATGATAGTTGTCGTCTATGTGGAGAAAAGGTTGGAAAATTAGTATATCATTGTTCTCTATGTGACTTCAGTTTAGATCTTTATTGTGCTCGAAACTCGCTTCAACGAATCGTTTACTTTCGAAAAGGTCATGAACATACACTCACTCTCATGCCAAGGCTAATACGTTTCACTTGTAATGCATGTGGTCTTGAATCCGATAGATCTCCTTACGTTTGTCCTCAGTGTGACTTTATGGTCCATGAAAGTTGTATCTACTTACCACGAGTCATTAGCATTATACGTCACGTACATCGTATCTCTCGCACTTATTTTCTTGGTCCTGGAGATTGGATTTGCGGAGTTTGTAGGAGACGAATAAACGGGAGATATGGAGCGTATTCTTGCTCGGTGTGTTCAGATTACGCTGTTCATTCAAGATGTGCTACAAGAAGAGATGTGTGGGATGGGAAAGAACTTGAAGACGAGCCTGAAGAAAACGATGAATGTGAAGAACCGTTTAGGGTTGTGAGTGATGGAGTAATAAATCATTTTAGTCATCAAGAACATGATCTAAGATTCGAGGATGTTCTTACTAATATCCATGGTGAAAATATGCATTGTAGAGCATGCGTCCGTCCTTTATATTCTAAGCCATTCTACATTTGTATGGAATGTGATGATTTCGTTCTCCACGAAACATGTGCTAACCTTCCTCGAAAGAAGCGACATGTATTGCATAATCATCAGCTTACTCTATACCCTGATGACAACATAGTCATGGATTTTCCAATGCTTCATGGAGTATTCTTATGCTCGGCTTGTGGTCGGCTCTCGAGTGGTTTCAGGTATGAATGTTGCAATGTCAAATTAGATGTACGATGTGGTTCGATATGCGAACCATTTCTCTACGAGTGTCATCCACATCCTTTGTTCCAAACTTCACTAGATAGCAAGATATGCGTGGCTTGCAAGCAAGAGTCTAATTATGTTTTGACTTGTATGGATTGTGATTTTGTTTTGGATTTCAAGTGTGCTACTTTGCCAGCTACGGTAAGGTACAAGTACGATACGCATCCTCTCAAGTTATGCTACGATGGAGACAAGGACATGACTGATAGTTACTGGTGCGAGATATGTGAGACGGAAATGGATCAAAAGATAATATTCTACACTTGTGAAAGTTCTGGTCCGACTATTCATATTGATTGTGTACTCGGAGACTTCAGGTATGTGAAGCCTCGACTGTGTTTTGAGTTCAATAAAAAGACATGGGAAGTGGCTTTGAATGGTATAAATCGACCAGGTTGTTACAAGTGTGGCTTTCGTTGCAAGGGACCTTTTATTGCAGTGAGCGTAGAGTATGATAATAGTTATGTTTGTTCTCTTTTGTGTTTATGGAAAGGAGATACTCTCGTCTATAACAGTATAAGAAATTGAATAAACATTATCTAGCTATGTGATATTTCTTTTCTAAAATCTTTTTTTTTTCTGTTAAATTCTAACATTTCGTATATATTATCTAATTGTAGCAGAGTACAAAATAAATCATTTTAATCATCTAGCTATAACAAAGATAGATCTAATTAAATTACTTGAATATAATATTTGTATGGGTTGTTAGTCTAAACTAAACTGAATTACATTTGCCCTTTTTCAATATTTTTTATTTGTCAGCGTTTTCAATAATTTCTGTGAAAGTGATAAAACTGAAAACTAAAAGGTAAATTGATAGTAATTGGACTGTCCATTGTTATGTTTCATGGATATTGGCGACCACCCTAGTTCCCTAGTAACCCTACCAACGTAGTAAATTCTTTATAGTACCAAGTTACCAACTTAGTACCGATATGCTGTGACATAAAGTTTGTCACGCAATTTTAATTAATTCTTTGTTTTACTACCGAGTTTACCATCCACCCATCTAGCATTACTGGATTAATCCATTATTTTTTATTTTATCGCATTTGATTAGCACCGAAATAATTTATCCATAGTAAAGTGTGAATGTTATGATTCCAATTATGTTAAGCTATTTATTGCTAACTAATTTTGAATGGAAATTCTTGTTTTTTTTTTCTTGGGAAAGCAACAAATGTTTTTCCTTTTTTTTTTTGCTAAATTGTGAAAATTATATACCGAATGAAGATTTTTACAGCATCTTGTCAAGGTAAAAAGCTTCTTTAAGACCCCACAAAAGGTTTTTTTTTTTTAAGTCTAACAGAAACAGGATAAAAGTAATTCATAGACAAATTAGAGTTTCTAAAACTTATTGCGATGAATGCGAGCTATGATATCCTTGACACTTCTGTCAATCTGTTTGAAGACCTGAGAGTATGTTGTTTCTCTCCTTCCACCAGTGATATATTGTGATTTGAGCTGTGAGACAAAAAGAAAATTATGTGTTCATATTAAACCGTTCGGATTTCCTTCTGCACATCTTTGCTAATGAGAACTTGTGGGGCCAAGTTCCATGGGTCTTTTTAGTGGATTTCTAGCCAAATTAACCACTTTTAGAAAAGACGTTCGATAGACACATCAATGATTAGGAAGCCTCCTTTAAACATGGAGTGCACAATAAAAAAAAATTGAATGTACAAACAAAATGCACGTGAACATTTATACAAAATCAATTACAAAACAAAATGAACTTGTGATTCTAAATAGAACATGTCGATTGGCGGTTTCCAACAGATTGGTTAGACAATAGCGAGTTGTGAGTTTGACAATGCCAATGATATATGGTTGCCCTTTTTTTTTTTTTCCATTAACCTTAAAAGTAACAATTTCTAGTATCATATTCAATGCATGTATATATGTATGAAAATATACCACGTATATAAACAAAACGGTGTATTGGTTTTGTTGTCGTTACATATACTTTTAAAAATTGAGGTATTACATTCAGTAAGTAGAAAATCCATATTTTAAACATCTATAGTCAGTTTTTTTTCCACCATTTTTTTCTCTTTAAAATCTACATTCAATAAGTAGGATAAAACCATCTATTTTTTTTATTAAAAACAACACGTATTAAGTTTATAGACATTTGTCTAAAATGGACAATTTCAAAAAAATTATTTCCAAATAAGATTTCTATGAAGGATTTTTGAAATAATATGGATCTTCATTTGAAATGTTTTTATAAAATGGTCTATTTTTTTATTTAATCTTAAATTTATAGCTTTAAAAATGAGAGATCGTATTTTCTTATCTGCTAAAATTTATAATGTTATATTCTCAATTATTTCGCATGAGTGCTAAATTATTCTACCTTATTTATCAATACATAAAACAGAAATTATAACATGAGAAATTATTGATAAATCTGTAGAACAGATTCAACCCTACCATTAAAGTCTACCATCAGGTCAACCTTTTAAATCACCCATTTCGGTTGGTTATCGGCTGAAAATGTAATCGTGCCGTGAAAACTGTTTGTAGTCGTTACTTATACCAACCTTCTAAAGCCTCTTATCAAAAAAAGAAAAAAACACAGTACCCTCCCTTAACTCCATATGCACCAACTAAATAAAATGGTTGGAAATGCTTAGGCAAGTTTGTTAACAATCTTTTGTAATGACATTCTTTATATCTTTCAATAAATTTTACATTTAGACCAAATAAATAAAATTTGTTAACAACCTTTTTTATCACAAAATTAATTTCTCTCATATTTTTGTGTCCATTTGCGAAATCATATATATACGTACTCGTATGATATAGTATTAAAACAATTGTCGCTATTACTCATTTCTTTTAGTCTATAGGGCTTTAAAAATACAATATATGAATGTTAATGTAGTTAATAGATTATATGGTCGACATAGACTAGTTGGGTTGGTATAAAAGTAAGTTTTGGAATTAAAAAGTCTATAGGTCCTATATCATCAATTATCCATTAAAACTAATAAAAGTAGGCTAAATCAAGTTGAAGCTATATTTTATATTTTGTAGACATACATAAGTAACATCCATGACATGATATATTAAGAGTAGTGATTATCATACTGTACCGTCCAGAGTTTGGTATCACGGATGTTTAATTTTGTATCAGAGATGTCTCAATTTATAGTTTTAACAAAAAATTGTTTGCAAAAATTCAATTGAAATACGGAAGAGAAGAGTATCAAATTAAAATCAACAAACCTGTCTAATTAAACAAGTTGTTTGAACTTTTCTTTTCTTTAAAACAATTGAATTGAACTATTTTGTTTTATCAAAAATTGATAATTCAACATACGATTAATTAATTAACAATCCACACATCGGGATCCGAGAATAATTAATACTCAGATAAACATATACACAAGACATATTGCTTCTTATAAAGTTTAGATAGCTGGAAGAGCAGAGGATCTTCTGTTTGGTATTAATATAATAAGTTAAAAATGTTATCTGCCTATCCCAAGGGAACAGTGTTCAATAGTAATTACCTTCTGAATTATCACTTCTACTTAACTTGTTAGTTGGGGTGCACACTACACATGTCTAGCAACACACATCCTGTTACATTTTATACATATTAGATTTTGAGGTAAACAAAGTAACTAAATTTCAGGTATTTTTTCTTACAAAACCTTTTTACCAACGATATATTTAAAATACAAAGAAAAACATAGCGTGTAGTCCAGAAAAATATACTAATAATTTTTTTTTGGGGGGGGGGGGGGTGTAAAACGTAGGAGTACCTTCACAAAAATATACTAAATATTTTTCAATTTCTACTAAAATACAAAAAAAATGAATTATTATTTTTAATAATATAATATTTGAATTGTATTTTTAACATGTTAAATTTAATTGTACGTGTTAAATTAATAAAATAATAATAAATATTTTCCAAGATCAAACAATTAGTTCTTGGAAAATTCTTTGTCAGATCAAATAAGTTTTTCAGAACTTTTGGGCATGGTCTTTCCAAATCTGCCTATAGATAAAAACAACTGTAATTAACCTGTTTTCACTTATTGGCTTATATAGTTATTGTAAGTTGTAACCCTATAGGAAATTCTGATCACTTTTTTGTATTGTCTACCAAAAGGTCCAAAACCAACAAATTCGATAGGCCATTGACAAGCTTTTCAAATTTCTTTTTATAGTTTGCCTAATATAGCTATATCCAAATTGTCGCTACTTTGGATAACATCATGATTGCCTAGCTACTGTCTATTGGCTAATGATTTCAAACAATATATTTTACTTAGCTATAACTAAATAATACTCCTTTAAATTATACATTCCAAACTAACAATGTAAGTATATATATTCAACCCCTTAAATTTATATTTTATGAAAATTTCATATATGTATGTGTACATAAGTACATTGGGTAAATATATATGTTTTTAAAAATAAATTATCTACACCCGTTTAAATTGGTATACCAATTTCGGCACGTTGACTTATTGGTAAAACAAATTTAGGGATTTGACTTTACCATAGACAAACCTTTTTGGAGAGACAACATCATACAAACACGTCCTTATGTATATGTGCATAAACAAATCAGTACAGTATACTACTTTACATGGAATCATATAAATATAAGTAAGGCTCGACTAAACATGCACCACTGACTCATCCACCTTCAATCTCTCTCTCTATCTCGCACTCTCTCTCTCTCTCTCTCTCTCTCTCGGGATCAAGAAAAGTGATAAAAAGGATGAGAATAATGACAAGAGATGGAAAAGAATTGGAATACAAGAAAGGTTTATGGACAGTGGAAGAAGACAAGATCCTCATGGATTATGTCCGAACTCATGGTCAAGGCCATTGGAACCGCATCGCCAAGAAAACAGGTCTTTTGCTCTCTCTATCTCTCTTATTTCTCTTGTTCTTGATGTAAGAAACAAAAGAAAAAGTACTAGAGATTAAAATTCATCAAGAACCAAAAAAGTACTAAATAATGAAATTTTGGATGATAATTTAGGGCTCAAGAGATGTGGGAAGAGTTGTAGATTGAGATGGATGAACTACTTAAGTCCTGATGTAAACAGAGGCAATTTTACTGACCAAGAAGAAGATCTCATCATTAGACTCCACAAGCTCCTTGGCAACAGGTTATTTTTCTTTGTTTCCTTCTCTGAAATATTTATATATCCTCATGGATTATCTTACTCTATTTCTTTAAAACAATTAGGGTAAGTAGTTATATGTGTGTTTTGTTGTTCGGTGCTTAATTCACACGTATCCCTATATTGTTATATGTGTACATCTTGCTAGCTATGTATCACATATTCACATACATCTAAACCATGAGGTCCATGATCTATAAATATATATTATTCTTTTTGTTGTTCGATCCTCAATTCACGCTAATCTCTAAATGGGTACGTACATCTTGCTAGCTATGGATATCACAAATATCTAACTCGTGATCACAGAAGGAAAAAAAACTCATGATCATTTATTTAATCTAACATATATACAGTACGTCCACAATAATATAATGGTTATTTTCAAAGTTGTCGAAGAAACGGATCGTAAATTTGAATCAAAAATCTTAGATCTGTCTCTTGTTTTTTCGGCCATTAATAAACGTAGCTAGGTTTTTTTATTCAAAAACATGTTTCCTCGAACTTTACAGTTGAATCATAAATGTAATCATTTAATTTGTAGAGCATATGCATATTGTCTCATACTATATAACATCTGCAACATATCAGCATATAAAATCTGCCTACATATATTACACACATGGTCTATAATACAGGTCCATAAGCTTTAACTCTTACCTAGGTATAAGAAATTATTACTCAGTATCACGAAATTCCATGTTTCAAAAGTGCTGGCACATATATAAAAAAGTTTGTATAAAATCTCCAATATACAAATTTTATTTATTTATTATTATCCTACATTTTGTAATCACAACTAAACGTTAATAGTCATGTAATTTGTTGATGATAAAAATAATATCATGTAATATGCTAGGAAATATATATTATTATAATTATAATAGATATATAGAAACTAACAAAACGTCAAATTTATAAGACTATATAAGTAGTAAAATATTAACAACAATTCATATCATTTTGTATCTAAAATCGTTGCTTTTTTTTAGATGGTCTTTGATAGCAAAGAGAGTGCCGGGGAGAACAGACAACCAAGTAAAGAATTATTGGAACACTCATCTCAGCAAAAAGCTTGGTCTCGGAGATCATTCATCTCCGGCCAAACCCTCGGAATCTCCACCGCCTTTGGTCATCACAACCACAACTTCTCCCTCTCATCAAGAGATCAGCGGCGAAAAAGTTTCAACGTTAAGACTCGACGCTTTAATTGACGAGTCCAAACTCAAACAGAAACCCAAACAAGTCCACTCAATACAAACTGACGTCGAAGTCGCAGCGACGGTTCCAAACCTTTTCGACACTTTTTGGGTTCTTGAAGATGACTTCGAGCTTAGTTCATTCACTATGATGGATTTTACTAATGGGTATTGCCTCTGAATATCGTTGATGATTGGCTTCTAAGAAGTAGTTATCGAATGCTAGCTTATAAATGAACAAGAATAAGAATATGCATACAACCGATATTAATTTTTCTAATATTTAATTTTATAGCTTTTGTAGTATTTCATATTTAAAAAATCATTTCACAGATTTTGTAATTTTTAAAGTTTTGTTTGTAAACGTAAGGACTAAGGATGATCAGTTGATAAGGAAATTATATAAATTAAAGTTATTTGGTTATTTTCCTACTGTAACCAAAAAATATCTCCAATTAGTTTAAATTTTTCTGTTTTTATATTGTGTACCTTCATATATTAATATTAGCGTACGAAAAAGATTTTGCTATTTTGGTATAGGAAAAAAACTATTTGAATAAAATATAGATAAAATTGAAGTGATTAACTAGTGCACTGGTATCTCCCCTAGCCCTGTGACACTACCTCTTGGTGGGGTTTTTCAATTTTTATTTGGTGTCACCCAAAAATTTTCCTAGCTTTAATATCATTTTTTGGGGTAAAATCCTAACTTTTATATTGGAAAATAGATAGTGTAGTATAATGTTTTTGTCAACATCCTTAATTATATCATTTATATTGGCATCTTTCGGATAATGATATTTACTTGGATAGATTGAAAAGAGGACAGTGCTAGACTGCTTATTATTTAACTATGTTTAAAACTATAATCATAGTATAATCTTTGGCTCAAAAGTCAGAAAATTCAACATTACAAGTCAGTAGAAATATTCGTCCACCAAGATAATCCAGCTGTTACAGAGCTTTGATTCCACGTATCACAGCTTGAAATATTTGTTTTCTACTTTAATTATTTCCTTGAAAGATTTTAAAAAGAGAATGAGGTCTTGTCAGGTTAGGCTCTTGTGTCTCTCACATTAATGTCTTAGATTAATGCTAGAGTTCGCATTGTAATTTATAGTTAATGACGATTAGTCACGGATATGTATCAGACATTAGATAAGACCAGAGCCTCGTCCGTTGGGAATTTGAAAGTTAGTTGAGAAAGCCAAGACTGGTAGAGATTATTTTCTGGTTGACTTGAAAGAATTGTTCCAACAAAAAAGTGAAACAAATCAAATTAAAGTATTTATATGCCTTAAACGAAACACATGCAAAGAATTAGTCGATAGAATTTGTAAATTTGTAAACACAATTAAATATTTTGACAGTGTATAGATGAACTAGACGTTAGTTAAACTCAAAAACAAGAAATTCTCTATTACAGAACGATTATTGGGTGTGTGTTTTAAAATTATTACATTTAATTTTGAACTACTAAGATTTATTTTACCAAAGTTATAAAAAATAATTTCATGTGTGTTTCGATTAAATAAAATTTAACTACTAAGAGTATATGTTATAAATTTTCAATTAATAAAAGATTTATTTTACCAAAGTTATAAAAAATAATTTCATGTGTGTTTCGATTAAAAAAAAAATTAACAACTAAGAGTAAGTTTATTTATCTAATTCTTGCTATTTTTCTTACCATGTCTCAAACAGTTACACATTCCTTTATCCGGAATATTTTCATGCCTAATGCAAATAAAACTTTTGGGCCTATTTTCAAACACAACTATAAGAAAATTCACAAAAAAATTGCAAAATAGATTTGAATTCTGTACACTTAAAGTCTTAAACCATAAGAACTACTATATACTACACCACCATACACACTTTCTTTCTTTCTTTCTTTTTTTTTTTTTTTTGAAAGTTCCATACACACTTTCTTAAAATTTCTGTTTAATAGTTCTTCTTTTCAGGTCCGAGTCGGGCCTATAAAATGTTGTTTTTTTATCACATGAGAAAGTTGGTCTAATTTTTGCTTAGCCCATTTGTCTTCTTAATCAAACAAAATTTATATTTTCTTTTGAAGGTAACAGTTATATTCATTTTTAATATCTAATTTGTGCCTCATACTAAAAGTTTGCTGTTTAAAAAGTATTTCATACAATTTACACATTTTTCTAACTAATATTTTTATTTTTATATTAAATAATATATATCTAGAAAATTTATTCCACATTTTTCGTTTATTTTACCATATTTCAAACTTTTTTATATATTTGATTTATTTTTTCCGGCTTTTAGCTTTAATTTTTTTGACAAAACTTGAAATGTTGTGATTGGTTTTAGTTTTGGTTTGGGGTGAAATATGATTTTGGTTTAGAGTTTGGATTTGGTTTTGTTTTGTTTCGGATACACTAAAATGGAAAAAAAATAGTTATTTTGTATATCATGTTATAAGCTTTTAACTCAGTTTATTCGTTTCAGTTTTGGTTCGAATATACTAAAATTAGTTTTGATTTGAGTTTTATTTTTTTCCCTTCTATATCTTAAATTCTTAATTAAAGAAAATCCATCACCTTATAAACAAATTTCGATTCAATATCGGTTTAAGTGATCCAAATTGACTCAGTTACTACAATTTTCTTTCCCCACATCTAAAATGACATACAGTCGATACAGTCAATTTCAACAATGAAGTAATTACTTAAATGAAAAAAAAAATTCAAAACTATGAGTATTATTATTTTTTACAATGACATGAGAAAAGAATTAAAGTTCTTCTGTCTATAAGGCAAATATAATTTTCTCTTCTCATCTTCTTTCATTGCAAAAATCTTCTCTTTCTCCTTCTTCTTCTTAGCTTCATCTTTCTTAAGCATCTGTTTCACTTCACTGTAAGATCTCTTCAACAAATCCTTAATTCTCCACCGTCGCGAAGACGTCGACGTCGATGATCTTGATGATGATGATGATGATGATCTTGACGATGATGATGATGATGCTAATGATCCAATCTCCGGCGTCCATACACAATACACCTCACTCGAGATTCCTTCAATCTTTGATGAATCGTCGACGGAGCTATTAGTGATGAGAATCTGATTGAATACTGGAAATACGAAATCGCTATCTTCTCGTTGATTGAGAAATTCGAACACGTCGTTGGATTCGTCATCGGAATATTCAAGTAGAACTCTATCGGCGGTTTCAACGATTTGACCACCGCCGGTGTAACAGCTAAAGCTAGGGCAAAACGACACCGTGTAATCTTCTTCTTTCTCCATTTTTTGTTTTGTTTTGTATATCTCGAGCGTTTCTTTGTAATGAGGTTTTGTATATATAGACGAAAATGGAAAATTTGTTTTGAACAAAAAAGGAAAAAATGAAAAAAAATGAAAAAGGAAAAGACATTAAAAATGGAAATTTAGTTTAATTAAGGAAATGGTAATGTATCACTGTATCAAAAGGAGAGCGTAATATCTCATTGTCAAGTAATAAATCAAATAAATATCTTATTTATTGCTTGACGCTTTTGTATCGGGTTACTAAAAGTGGCTCTATGTATATTTGATTAGATATTCAAATGCTTCTTCATGGAAATAACATTAAATCGAATAACAAATTAACAGTGATATAATAACCCCCCCAAAAAAATACTTATAGATTATTCGAAATTTTTTCACTTGGGCACTACTCACTAGTTGAGATATAGATACAACTAGTGTCTAAATTTTCCAAACTGTATTTGATTTATATTCATTTTTTCTATACATTTAACGTACTAATCTAATGCAAATGAAAAATGTAAACACAAATGAAAGGATTGGTTATAGAAAACAATTGATGCTATTGGCCCCCAATTAAAGGCTTTATCACAAAAAGGCCCACTTAGCCCAGTAAAGTTTTCTCTCACTTTTCAAAAGGTGCCCAGAAATGGGGTTGGGTTTTTAGTAACAGAGACATCGATCTAATTCGAAAACCTATGACAAGAACATAGTGATCAACAGATCATCGACTTCTAGTATCAAATTTTGTAAGCTTAAAAGCCTACACAAAGACAAATACATCGATCTAATTCTAAAAACCTACGACAGGATCATAGTATATCATTCATCAACATCTGAAAATAGATTTTTCTTTTTTTGTTTTGCAGAAAACATAAATATCCTAAAACCTGTAAAAGTCTCCTGAAAATTCTCAACAAACAAAAAGAAAAAAACATAAAACATTACTCCTAAGAAGATCTCATCTTTCTCACTTTCTCCAACAAATTTACCGTTTCACCTTCAAGTTTCACTTTCACTTCTTCAGTCATTCCTCCTTCACAATCATCAAGTAACATTCTCATCTCCTCAAGCTTCTTCTTCACATACTCCATCTCCATTGTCGTCTCTGCAACTTCAGATTCAGCTTTCTTCTCATTAGGATACTTGAGCCTGAATTTAACGGTCAAATTAGAAGTAAACGGACATTTCTCTAACGAGGATTCAAAGGCTTTTTCTCCATCAGCTAGAGCTAAGAAGGCGACACGACCGCTGAAGTTGTTATCGAACATATCAGTTCTCTCTTTGTCCAAAGCTCCAAATGTTTCGTATATTTCAATCAGATCTTCCTTTTTAGGCAAACTCGAACCGGGACCAAACGTAACAAATAGCTCAGCTCCTGAAAATTCCTTCTCAGTTTCTCTCTTTTTCTCATCCAATTTCTGCTTCTTAGACTTTCCTTCTCTTTTCTTCTTCTTCTTCTCCGGTTTCTCAGTCTCATCCCGACTTTCTTCTTCCCCATGTTTAGGCTTTCCTTCTCTTTTCTTCTTCTTCTCCGGTTTCTCAGTCTCATCCCGACTTTCTTCTTCCCCATGTTTAGGCTTTCCCTCTCTTTTCTTCTTTTTCTTCTTCTCAGGTTTCTCAGTCTCTTCTTCTTCATGTTTAGGCTTCTTCCGTGTTTTCTCTTTCTTAGTTGACTCACTAGACTTTTTCAAGGTTTCTTCTTCTTCACCCGCTTGCTTCTTTGACTCAGGCTTCTTACGTTTTCGCTCTTTCTTTAATGACTCATTCAACTTTTTCGAGGCTTCTTCTTCTTGTTCCCCTTGCTTCTTTGATTTAGACTTCTTTGGTTTTCGCTCTTTCTTTGTTGTCCCAACCTTGTCTGTCTCATTCTCTTCTTTTCCAATTTCCTCTACCTCCTCTTCTGCTTGCTGCTTTGCTTTAAGCTTCTTATCTTTTCTCTCTTCCCCCTTAGCTTCGGGTTTGACCATCTCATTTAGTTCCTCCTTTTCTTTATCAGAACTCACATAACTCCCTAAAAACTTGTTATTGGCTCCATCATGATATGTGAAGCTTCTATAGATGGTCATGAATTCTCTTACCATGTCTCTTGAGCTACTGTCTTTTGGATATTGTGTACCAAGAGCCACTACACGAATCAGATCTCGTAATTCCATTGGTGTAGCTCCCAATCTCAGAAAATCGACAGCGTTTCTCAGTTCCTCCGACGGTTCTTGATGATCTAAGCCATTATCCAATGACGGTTCACAAGGTTTATCCAACTTTTCCTCTTCCACTGCTACGACTTCGCTATCACTAGCATCAGTCATTTGCTCTCCTACTTGGTTCTGATCTAAAACTTTAGAGGATTCAGATTCGACTTTGCTCTTTTTTCTCACTTTCCTTGAGAAATCCGATAAGTACTCAGGGGACAGATACTTGCTCTTCTTCCTCTCTCTCTTTGATGTTTGTGTGGCGGTCTCGTCATTTCCAGCACTCATTTCAACGCTTGAAGCATCAACCCTGACCCTTTTTCGCAATGAAGCTAACGGAGTTGAATCAATATCCATTTCCAGATCCGAATTCTCGTCCTTCACAGTCTCTTCTCTATCTCCACTGCCACCATCATCATCATCATCATTAACTACATCCTTTTTCTTCCTCTTCCTCGGAACAGTTTTGCCTTTGCTACTTTCTCCAACTTGCTTGTGACCAGCGTCTTCAATAGTCATAACCTCAATCTTTTTTCTCCTTCTCGGTATAGCAGTAGTTACATTTTCAACATCATCCTTCACTTCATCAAGGCCTTTAATTTTCCTCTTACCCGACTTCACATTTCCATTCACTGGCTCAGTCTCAAATCTCACCTTAGCACCCGACTCATTCTCCAATATCTCAGCAATGCTCTTCTGCTTCCTTCTATGATGCAGCCTATGATCAGGAAACCCAGAACACTTCTCTAACGATCTCTGAACAGACTCTTTAGGATCCAAATCTACTTCTTCCTCTACGCTAGAACGTTTAGCACGCCATTTAAACCCATTATCAACAACCTCGTCTTCATCATCATCATCATCACTATTGTTCTTATCTTCAAGTCCTGGCACTGATTGAGGCTCATGATACTTAATCAAACCATATCCTCTCTTACACCGATAAAACGCAGATACCTTCCTTTTCAACATCTCAAGCTCAAGCAAACCGTTAAAACTAGCCGTCTCTGCAAAACCTCTAACATCTTTAAGAATCTCTCCATGTTTCCCACTAAGCAAATCCGAAATCATTTCTCGTCTCACATCTCGAACTAAAACTCCTTCCTTAATCCCAGCATTGTTAACTCCTCTAACCTCAAACTTAGCCTTCTCCTCTGCACAATCACACACCAATACACGCTCAATCTGTCTACCGATTTCTTCAACCGCTTCTTCCACCGCACCGAGGAAGCTTCTCGAATTGCTCGCTTTAGAACACTCTTTGAAACTCTCTGCAAATGGTTTCAACTGCGATGCACCGCACCAAGCAAATGTCCCGTCTCCGAAATAGGCTACGAGAAATTTCCCTTTCTGTTTAATCTTCAATGCTAAATCTGATGCATCTGATGGATCATAAATCTGACCTGGCCACCATGGATGATTCTTGATTTTGCCCCATACAAAATCACCAACACAGTATTTATGCTCTTCCTCATCTTCATCATCATCATCATCACCATCTTCTTCATCGTCAGCTTCATCTTCGACAATCTCCTTATCTTGTTTCAATTTAAGTAAAGACGAAACTCCATTCATCACACATTCTTCAATACCTCCAGATTGGTTTAATTTCTCAGTCTCAACCTTCGCTTTCTCATCTTCACCATTTGAATCTCCCAAAAGCTTTTGCTCACCGTTTTCAGAAACCCTAACACCGTTCTCTTGACCATTATTATCAACGATTAGGGTTTTCTCAGCTGAAGAACAAGGTTTAGGTCTTGCCTCTTCTCCGATTCCCAACACAACTTCCATTTCCATTTTTTTCCCGAGAAAATCTGGAAGAAAACTTTCTCGCCGACTGTGAATTAAAAAAAAATCAGAAAACGAGAAAGTAAATAGAAAAATCAACCTAATACAAAAAAAAAAAAAAAAAAAACCCTTCACTACGAACAATATCCCCAGAAAAAAAAAATCAATCATAAATTAGGGTTAAAATCTTATGGAAAAAAACCCTAAAAAACCCTAAAAAACCAAAATTATCTCCAGACGAAAAGGAAGTAACAAAATAATAATAATCATAAATACCTAATTTGAAGCTCGAGAGAAACGGAAACAACAAGTTTCGAGCAGCGAACAAATCCTCCAAAAATTTCTGGTAAGAAAACAGAGAGACGATTCTTAGAATCTTATGAGAAAATTCATTAATTTTGTTCTCTCTTTCCTTTTCTGAGATTTGAAGAGAAAATGAAACGCGGCGCAAAATTTGTTTTTCCCTTTTGGAAAAAATAAGGGTAATTTAGTAATTAACAATTTATTGCTTACTTATCTTCTTTTTTGGCTCAAGAATGAGACAACGATTTTAATTTCTTACTTAAATCAGCCGAGTCGCTTTCACGTCACACAGAGACTACAAAACTAGATAAAGACCACAGCTTCGCGAGTATGAAATTTAACGTACTCTCTTGCTTTGTGATACATCAGTATCTTGATACCTACGTGGCCGATGACTGATTGAGAATTTGGAACACGCGTGTATGAAAGAGAGTGGTTTGAGATAGGGGAGACGAGTCACATGCTTCAGATGATCGACAGCTGTAATTTGCTTCGACGGCTTATAATTTGCAAGTAATAAAAGCATAAGAGATTCTTAAGTACGACTTGAAACGACACAAATGTTTACCGTTTCATGTTGTTAATTATGATGAAACTGATGATGGGTACGCTTGGCTCAACCTTTAGTAGTAGTACACTAGTGGTATCTAACTTTTTTTTATATTATTTTGTAAATGACGATTATCTAAAGAAATGCTAGTTGATTAGACTCTTTTCTGATAACGATCCTAAAGAAATTTTACCATATTACGAGTGCATGTTTTTTTTTTAAAATAAAAAAATCAACGCACGTTATCAAATGGACAATAGAACCAATTTGAATAAGCTGTATAATAAAAGGCCCGTCAGGTATCATGTTGGAGAGAGCCCACTTAACTATCGTCTAACATAAAAGCCCAATGAGCTTGAAAATGGTTGTGTTACTCCCAAGCCCATCGGCCAAGGCTTATCGTAACAGAGGGATTCATTACAAACAATGTCAAGGGAAGAAGAACAAAAGTATCCATATTATATAGAAGGGTGTATTGAAATGACTATTTGATGGGATTTGAGTTTAAATAACAAATCATGTGTTATTGAAACATGAATTTTAAAATATCTTTCAAAATCCAGTGTTATTGAATTGATGATTTAAAATTATACACTCAAATCCACTGTTATTGAAAACATGATTAAGATTTGATTTAAAAGTTTCATATGGGATTTGATGAGATTTTTTAAATAAAAATACAAAGAACCAAATTCCATGATTTTAGGTGAAATTTCAAAAAAATTAATAACAAAATTCATAAATCACCAAAATTTTACCAAATTCTTTAAAAACTCACTAAAACTAAAATTTTTTTAAATATTCAGTTCAATAAACCCCCATAATATACAAAATGAAAGTCAAATTCATCCACGTTTTCAATATATATGTTGTGACCGACTCGCCATGTGATGTTTTCATTTATATAGTTCACATGGAAAGTTCACACATGAAAAACATGTGGGAAAATTAAAAGAAGACATGCGGCCTAATACATTATATTAAATGTTTTATATATATTGTGTACTTGCGCCTAGTACAATGCATATATATTACGATTGAGGATGGGTCAAAACGATATCATTTGATCAAATGTTCAAGATTCATTAAGAATATGAATGCTATACAATACAATCTAAACACTTTAAGCTAGTTACTTGGTTATGTGGTGAGCTATTATTCTCTTTGGACGTGAAATCTTATATCAACGGTTTGTCTACTTTATAAGTTATTTTATTTGTTAATATGGAAAAAATTGCTTAAGATTCGAGTCTCTTCATGTGATGAAAACAAATGATCACTAAACCAATACCTCTATTCTTTCTACTCATCTAATAAATTTGTGTAGTGTGACACTGCAACTTAAATTTTATTATCTTTTCTAAAATATGTATACCCACATCATAAAGATATATGATTTTAGTCTACATGATGAAAAGGAAGAGCAAAACCATAGCAATGATTTCTTTTGGGTTTAAAGGGTTATAATATTTGAAAAAACTATAAATTATCTATTTTACATTTGTGTGTATATATGCAAGGATATATAGTATTTGACATCTATTTATAGTGTAGTTTGGTATCTAGGCTTATTTGGGCTAAAGCAAAAAGTTTGGCAAACCTTAAATACATATGCCGTCTTACTAATACATAGTGAACTCACTTCGTACCTAACTTCTTGTCGTCCACGAATAATATTCTTGTCGGTCCAATTATTCTTTTTTTTGTTTAGTCATTAGATAATCTGGGATTAAAAATCAGATTAATCGTAAATTTTGATTTCTTCATGCTAAACTGCAACTTCGTCTGATATGCTAACCAACATTTTAACCGCTTTGTTTATTCCGCACCAACGGTGTTAAACACATTATCTACACTTGATCGGTTGTTCCACACCTACACCAATGACACTACTAATCTTACCTCTATTGTTTTCTTTGGATCGATCATCGATTGTATTTAAATTGTTGCTTCATTCATCGACTCTTTCTTTTCTTATAAATATTTGAAGTTTTGAAACTTTGGATAGAATATTTATGAAATTAAAGGTTCAAGGAATTAGGCTTACGTCGGATTCTACATGACGTTGCATGTCCATGCACAAAATTGGATACAATGGTTAGATAAGATTTGTAAGAAGTAGGGGAGTTGTATATTTGTATAGTCCTGTATGACACATGTAACATGTTCTACCGCTATAGGATAGATCAGGTTATGCATGTTCATGAGTGGTATCCATCATGTATTCATGTGCCATGTGCTTTCATTCACCCACATGTAAAAGTTCATGTATTTCGAGCTGTACCTAAGTGCTAAGTTTATGAGACCTTAAATCATTTTTCGAAAAAAAAATTATACAGTAATGTGCAAAAAAACATTTGATGAATTTATTTTTACTTGCCATAAATTTATTTCAAAATTCATTAATTATACCTTTAGTTTGCTTCTAAATTTGGAAAATAAAAAAAATCAAAGACCTTTGCTCGAGTTTTTTTCTAATTCTCCTTTAGGTCTTTACAATACAAATATGATATGTTGAATAACTATCGTATTATTGCTGTCATTGTGTCATCTACAATATTCAAACCCGTATATGTTTTCTTTTTTTGATAAATCAGACAATTCTGAGTCAATACTTGGGATCATTTCTATTTAAATATTGCCTCTCTGTCTCAAAAAAAGACTGAACATGTGGTACAAAAAAACTAACATTTTTGTGTTATCACTAGGCGACCACACAAATAAAGCAGATGACCAAATTGGTTTACTACTATATCTCTTATCTTTTAGCATAAAAACATAATTATATCTTTTCGGTAACATATGTACACATTGAACTCCCGATTAGAATCAAAATTCTCACGGAATATATTAAAAACACACGCATATACCAAAAACATAACATGTTGACAAGAGTGCATAATGTATATTGAAGAGTGTTGATCTTGTACATACATCAGATGAACACTATTTAACAATAAAACAATAAGTAAACTATATTGAACATATATAAAATAAAATAAAATATATATGATCCATTCTATAGTTTTATTTATATATTACGTTGAATGGGAACTATAAAATAGGAAGTATAGTAGTAAATTCGAGTAAACATATAGAGCATATATAAATTTCGACCTTAAATAGGCCTAGAAATAACCGATTGACATTTGGTTACTCGTATAAGTAGTATATAAAATATTATATACCCTCTTTGGACCATAAATATGAAGGTTTAAAATAACTTATTAATTAATTACCATTAAATAAATGCATGGGCCAAAGATCATCAACGCTCCAATAGTTTTCTTGGGACTGATCAATTGATAATGGCATCATGATCGAATCCGATTGAGACGCATAATTGCCGTAGTTAAGCTGATCATGATGATCAATATTGTTGGCATGTTGATACGACGTCGTCATTGGAGAATATAACTGCATGGTTTCTTGAGTATTATTCATGACATGGCTCGTGTTTGCCGCATGATCTTTTATGATCTCCGAGATTTGTGATCCAACGGTCGCCGTTTCTCCATTCTTGATAATGTATTTCTGGATCTTGGTCCTCCAAAAATTCTTTATCTCGTTGTCGGTTCTTCCTGGTAAATGCTTTGCAATTTTCGACCACCTAAATCATAATTAAGAAAAATTAATCATCATGATTCGTGATTCACGAGTTAATAATTATACCTTTGCTATGATGAACAAATGATTTATATGTGAAGTTTAGTCCAAGCTATGGCTGCAAGGAACCAGCTACATCTACATTGAGGAAAGATATTAAGGTTTGCATCTGTTTCGTTTTTTTTTTTTATCAACGTGCGACTTTGTAAGCTTGTATTAGAACAAATTTAACGTAGGAAAATACTGCTATTATATAGTATGAATGAGATTAACATAAAATAAAATGAGAGCCATGCAAGACCCGATAGATCAGTAATTAAACCAAAAGCTATATGTATATATAGTAGATACTAAAACTTCAATCAATCAAAAAAAAAAAAAAAACCTTAAATCAAAACTAATCAATTATAGGACCATCACCGGTTCTGAACACAAGCAGCCAAAAAAACCCATGCTTGAAATTTTATAAATCATTAATAGTCAGTCGTCTAATAGTAACTGTGGACTTGCCCCTTCCTTTCCAACTAGTGTTCGAGTCTTAAACTTGTCTTCTATAATCATTGTGGTCCTAAATTATCAATGTTTTTCTTCCTCAAATCTTCTCTCTAAACACGAGTGTGTCAGTTTTTGTTATAAACTTTTTAAAAAAAAATATGAAAATGCAAAAAAACGATTTTTATTTATCTTTATTTTGGTCTTACCAATTTTTGTTATAGTGTATACGACCACATGATATATCTACCTTTCGGCATCCATCACTTTTATGTGTGTTGACAAACAAAAAAGATGTACGTATATTTGGTACATGTCTTTGTATAATTGTATATATGGTCGTATAAAAGAATTAGAAGCACGAGTTTGTGGGAAATTCGGCACGAGGTTTCAATGTTAGTGGTGAGTAAATTTCGACACGTGTGGAAAACTTAAACAAGTGGCTAAAAAGAATTGGAAAGTTTTGTTATACCCACCAATATGTTTGGCTTCGTCACCTAATTGTCTTGCTTTGATGGCTTTTAAAGATCGTTTCAGTCTTTAGACTCAAGAATATATAGAAAACCCGATCCATAGTTCAAATACTAGCAATTTGCTTCTCTCATTACACATATTAACTTATAAGATTGAAGTTTGTGCATATATAACAAAGTACTAACCTATTTCCCCATTTGGCATGAAGTTCCATGATGATGAGTTGCTCCTCTGCTGTTATATTTCCTCGGCGTACATCTGGTCGGAGGTAGTTCAGCCATCGGAGCCGGCAACTTTTTCCGGTGCGTTTTAGACCTATATTAGATATATAATTATAATTACGGTATATTATATGAAGAAACAAAATATCAATTATGTGTGCATGCATGTACTGTGTATAAATTTTCTTTCATTGGTAAGGTATATAAAAAATATAATACAAAAGAGTCAAGGAATATAATAGAGTTTAAAGAAAAGAAAAAATATTTTTTTTGTGTTTTGTTTTTTAACTTTCTATTTAGTCTTCTTTTTAGTTCTTTTAAAATAAAAAAATAGTATTGTTTGTTTTATTCATTTAAAATAGGTTTAAAAAAGTAAAAACTCCTAACATCAGTTTTACAGGATTGCGACCAAAGCGCTTTGCACTTCTAATAGGCCATGAACTAGATCCGAATCATTCATTCTCAATCAATAATAAAATTATATATATGGTTTTCAAATAGTTTGAGACAACCGTGATTCTGCTAAACTTTATAAATCAGGATTGAGATTAATTCATATTCAGACTGAATGTTTAACAAATGTCAAAAATAGAGTTTTTGTACTTCATTAGGGTTTATACCTTTCAAGAAAACATCAAGAAATGGCAAATTACAAAACTCAAAATAGACATCACATGTGATCACCAAACCCTAGTTCATTAACAGACAAATATATACGTCGACGATATATATATTGACATCATATGATCATACGTTCATATATGAAAAAAAAATGATTGATTATATGATTTATGCATAAGAAAGTGACCTGCAGATTTGGCGAGAGAGTTCCAAACACCTTCACCATGATTGGCTATATAATTGATGAGAATCAAATCTTCTTCCATCGTCCATGGCCCTTTTCTCACTTCTGCATCTCCTGATCCCGACCCGATACTTTCTCTTTTCTCCATTTTTATGATTTTATTCGTAAATCACTATATATAAAAATTGATAGATGAAGATATTTTATAGAGAGAGAGATAGAAAGGGAGAGTACCGAAAGTGAGAGAGAGAGTTGATATTTGATGTGGTGGGCAGGTAGCTACGTACTACTTTTATAGGGAAGGTTAATCAATTTTATTAAAATGTTACGAGTTGTTAACAACCTTAATCTCAAATATTCTGTTCTTTATGATATTAATTAACTATCCACTTATTTTCGTTTTAACTTTATTTTATAAATATTGTAGTAACCCATGTGGAGTTATATAGCTTCAAGACCTAACTATATATATATGATCATATTGTGTGATAAAATATCTTCTTTATGAATGCATAATTAATTTTATTTTATTTTCTATTTTATTGTGTTTTTTAGCTTGTGTTTATGCATGTGAAAAGAAGATGCATAATCAGTTTTTGATATACACGAGTCTTTTGTATATGCATCATCTTTTCCGTATAGTTTTTTTGGTCTGATAAAAATTGTCACTTCTTCTGTTCGAATATGATTATAAACTCCTCTTTCATGCAGGTTTAATATGTGTGGAATACATTGAGCAGATAGAGTCTTAGTCTTACCTCTCTGCTTTTGTAATTTAACTCAAGTTTCAGTTTTTGGTAATATAATTTAAATTTAATCAAAAAAAAAATCAGACTATATTACAACTATACAAAAAGTTCATACAACTTAGTAAAAATGATAAAAGTTGCTGTCTTTGATATTTGAATGAAAGATCTATGGATTGTTTGTCCGATTTAGTTAGTAAATGAGACTTGAATTTTACTATTAAAATTGAAATACAAATTTGGCAAATCATATTATCAAAACATCTAATATTTTAATCTTACATCCAAACATCTCTTAATTAATTAGTTCTTTACAATCATTTTTTAATATAAATAATCATAAAAAATTTCTAAATAATAAAATATGCTTCATATTAATTATGTCTATAACTCTCTTCACTATATTCAAGCGTGTCTTTGGGATTCAAGCTGTTTAACTTCAAGTGAGAAATTTGTAGCATACTTTTTTTTGTTCTGTTGATAGCTGCTCGGTTCAAACTATACGCTCTAGATAGGCTTAGAATTTGGAGACTTAACGTTTCTTATTCTTGCAGCTTCTTTGTAATCGATACTCACAAAAACTTGTTTTATTATAGTGAGTTAAGTGCAGTTTTGTGGACATTTTTCTCATTAAAAACAAACCTCTACTCCTAAATTAACCTTGTTTTCCAATATGTTCCCCACAAGTGCTAGACTCATTTAAGTTTTTTTTTCCCACTGAAATCTTTATTATTAAGCAACACAAATGACACAGATTGAAACAAAGACAGATACGTAAACCAAAACACAGGAATGCACCATAGCCAAAAAAATCCACACAAAAAAAACAAAGCCCAAAAAATAATGAATCATAAGCACTAAACTATAAACATGTTGAACCAAAACACTCTCACAATCAATCGTAAAGAACTTATATATAGACGCTGGAGTTGAGCATAAGGGAAGAAAGATCGAAAGAACCAAACTATTAAATCACTTTCCTCTAAAAGATCTGAAAACGAACCCCCAGAAGCTGCTAAACCGAACACAACCAGCAGCAACACCGGTAGAACCAAAGCGCATGAACATAACCTAAAACCATAAGTTATTTTACTGAATTTAGCCTGCAAATAGTAGCAATAAAATAAATGAACTGACAAAAATAATTGAAAACGTTTTGAGTTAAATCTCATTCAATTTTAAAATAATAAATAAATGAGTTGAACTTATTTTTTTTGTAATTTGTGTATTTGTTCAATTTTTTTAGCTATACAGATTAAACCACTTTTTTAACTTATTTATTTTAAAAAATAAAATATTAAATAAATATTCATTAATGATTTGGAGGCTCTAAAAAAGATAAATGTTCATTAACTCTTTTAATTTGTTAATTTAAGTACACCATGTAAGAGTAATGTAATTTGTGAAAATATTCCCTCGTTAATGATTTGGAGGCTCTAAGAAAGATAGAGGACTACGTGCTGTTTGATTAAGTGAAAGATGGAAACAACATGTCGTTTTTAGGTCATTTTTAAGTTGTGATTTGTGAACAAAATTAACTTTACGCACAAGTGGACACCATGCAAAAGAAAAACTTGCAAACTCTCCGTCCACGTGCCAGAAAACTTTCTTTTCCTACTGAAATATTATAAATAAAACTTCAAATGTTTATTTTTGTTCCTAATTTTGATCTTTTTTCTTTTCAAAACCTTGTTTCTATAATGCTAAACAAATAAAGTGCGTTAGAATTTAGAACTAAATCGATGCCAAAATACAAAATGCGGCTTTAAGGCCATTTCAACTCTCCCTTTTCTTTTCTTTTTTGTCTCTGCAAGATTCTCAATTTCTCATGTAAAAATAGTTAATCTTCCTTAAATCTCATTTCATGATCGAGGTATTAGCAACAGTCAATCTTCATAACTAACAACCTCATAGCATTTTTCAGTTGCTTTTACTAGAGAGCCTGAGACGATGATGTTTACCAAACCCCCATTTCCAGAAGATGATAATAACAAAAGTTCAAAATTGACTTCGACAGAGAACCACATCTTAAAATATTCAAATGACTATCTTTTTAACTTGACGACAATACAAGTTCTTATTACAGACTCAAAAGCCTTTTTATTATTAGAACTCGATATCTCTTATTCATTGAAGCAAATCACAAATGGATTTGTGATCTTAAGCAGAAGTTGCCCCAATCTTTGCAGCGATAGCTCCAGCTTCGGTTAAAAGTGGAACCAACTTACCATCTCTGTGCAAGTTTGTTGTTGCTACAAAAACAATGAACAATCACAAAGTTTGGTTTAGAGTTTATACTAACAAAATTAGAAGGAATTGCTCCAAGTTTCTTACCATCGCAGCCACCGATGTGGTTTCCTCCTATGAACACATTAGGCACAGTGCGTTGCCCTGTCCATTCCGCAAGAGCTGATTGAATTTTGCTACCATCACCTGTATTATAATATATAACAGCGATGAATTATTCAAAAATAACAGAACAATGCTAGTGAGTAAATGCAAATCTGAATGCAATTGTTATACACATAGTTCTTTGCTTGCATAAGTGCTTAGGGTAATGATCATATGGTTTCTGAAACTCTTTTAGACTCGTGGAAGATAAAACCAGAGAAAACAGAGACAATTGTGAAGATTGGTTCATAGGCAAAACCTTATACGTGGATCAAAAATCTAAAATTGAATCTCCAGATAACTAAATCTATCAATAACCTAAACTCAAATCTCAGTACACAAGCAAGCAAGCAAACAGAATAACGAAAACAATTAAAAACAGAGAAATTTTGGACGATGATGAGTTCATGAAAAAATACAAAAACCCAAATGCTTTGATCAAACAAAATCGTAAACTCAAATCTCAGTAAACAAGCAACAGAATAACGAGAAATTTCAGAAAAAAAATTATCAACACAGTAATCAAATGAAATTTATGATCAAAATTAGTGAAAAATACTTTCAGTGTCGAGCTCAACGGCCTTGAACTTAGCTCCCAATTGCTGTAAAAGCTCCTTCACTCTCACACAGTACGGACAAAAAGTCTTGCTGCAATTTCAAATACACCACAGCCACAAAAATTACCAAATTAGATCACTCGAAATCACAAACCACAAACACAAAAAAAAAAAAAACTCATTTGGTACACAAAAGCGTCTACATACATCCATAGATCCTTAATCGTATATATTTCAATGGAGAATCAAAGCCATATATAAAAGCACAGACACAGATTCGAAGATTCACAAACATCACATGAATCGAGAGAATCGCGAAAACTATTTGAGAATAGAGAAGAGAAGGACCTGAAAACAACGACTGCATTGCTGCTAACGAGCTCCTGAGCCTTTTGCGTCGCCATCTTCGTCGAGATTGAAAACCCTACTTTGTCTTGTTGGTATCGTCGATCTGATCCTTTTAGGAGAGAATGAAAATTAATTTTGAGATAAAGAAGCGAAGCGAAATTAGTATTGCTTTATAACAACGCACACATTTATTCGATATCAGCCGTCAGTTTTGAAACGGGAATTTTGTTTATTCAATGTTAGCCGTCGATTTTTTATTATTTATTTTATCCGTTCGTTTTTTATTTCTCTATTGGGCTTTTATTATTATTTATTGGGCCTTTGTTATGTTTTTCCTTTCCTTATCGTCAGGTTGGTGAAAAGTCTGGCACGTGTAAAATGAAACTCTTGATTTTGTTTGTAATAATCCTATTTATAAGGAAATATCGTGGTTTTCTAAAAAATATCACGTTATTATTTTATTTTTTTACTTTTAACTCGTTTTATTTTATATAAATCATATAATTTGTTGAAAATAGCGTCTATATACATCCATGATAAAAGTTTAGAAACTCTTATTTTAGCAACTTCTCTTTAAATTATTTAGAAGTTCTTTAAAATGCTATCTTTGAAATCTATATTTCTTAAACTAGCATTTTTTCCCTTCATATATTATCAAATCATTTATGTTTTTCTTTTAACTCGGTTTGTTTTGTGTTTTATATAAATCATATAATTGATGAAATAGCGTCTATATACATTACACGTACTTACACCCATGAATGACAAGTGTTTAGAAACTCCTTTTTTTAGCAACCACACGATTTGTATATTGAAATTTCTTTGAACTATCAATTTTGAAATGTATTATTAGACTTGGATTTTTATTTTATTTTTGACCTAAGAAACTAGCATTCTTTTAATATAATGTATATATTGTTGGCAACATAAAAAAAAAAATAATGGAGACTTTTAGAAAATCTCCGACGACTATCATTGATTGAATTCTGCGGAAAAAAAAAGAGTCTACAAACAAAAAAGATTGATACAAGAAACTGAGGTCGAACTCTTCATCTAGAACCTATAAAAAATGAATCATGCATGCAACAATTCCCAACATAAAAACATGTTTGGAAAAAACAATTCATGTGGAGTTGTGGACTAAAGTCTTCAAGTTTTAACTAAACCGGCCTTGTTGCAAAACATTACAATGAATTTGCGAATAAATGATTTAATAAACTATACTAAGTTTAACGTAACTTTCAGAGAATACATATCAAGAGTTTAGTGTTATGAAAAAAACACAGAATTTAGATCTAAACATGAAACAAATAAGTTTTACAGATCTCGCTAAAGAACCAACTCAATTAATGAATAGTAAATATTTTCTATATTTTTGTCCGAAAACTGTGGACACCATTTATATAATTGACTCTTAAAATTAGATGTAACGTTGTATTCCGGTGAAGAGTACGAACAGAGTCAGGAATTGAGGCGACGATTATTGAATTTAGCTGCACCCAACCTAACCCTACCCCACCCACTTAACGACGTTATCCACCGACAAATAAATTAGGACGGCCCATTTATTAATTTCTGAGAACGATACTTGTAATTAATTTAAACCTATGATGCTATGTGTGTTTCTTTCTCATAACTGTTAGTTGCCCTACGTGGCTCATTATAAACTGATTAACACACAAATTTGAATAACTGTTCAAAAGAATATCAAAATTTTATATTTTTCCGTTTATTTTTATTTGTAATTTTAAGTTTTTAAATTTGTTTCATTTTATTTGTTATTTTAAATTTTATTTGGTGAAATTTCTAATTTTACTTTTATTATTTTAATATTATGATTAATGAAATAAAATTAATTATACATTAACTAAGAATAAAAAAAATAAATTAAATATTTTTTTTATATGTGTGAAAAACCTAAAATTATAAACAAAAAGAGAAAAGATAAGAAAAAAGATAAAAAAAAAAGATATACTAATTCAAGAACCAGATAATGACTTTATAAAAAAAAAAAGATAAGAAAAAAGATAATGGTTCTTACTTCCTGAAATAAAGTGTATTATGAATCTCTGATGTCTCTCTAGTTTTGGACCGAAGACTTTTAGAACTGTACACGTTTTTCATCGAATTAAAATCCACGATTCTATTAGAATATATGTCCCTTTCGTTTATCTATACCCATTCGTTTATTATCTCATGAATCAATTCATTCGAACACAACTTTTAGATAAGTGATTAAATTATGGGGAATTATTCATTCAATTTATGAAAGCACTAAGCTTGCGCTGTGTAATGGTTATTAGACACGAAAATGTTTTTATTGTATTGATTTTAATCCATTCTCTTTTCCTTTGGGCTTTGGGTTTGGGATTAGTATTTTTTTTTTTTACGGAAAAAACTAATTTTCATTAAGCTTTCAAGATACAATTTTCTCTGAGCTTAGTATATTTATCAGATGTAGTTGTTCTAAAACTAATTAGAATATTAGATATATTAAAACCGAAAATCCAATTGAATATTTGATCCATTTAAACCGTATTAGTTTTTGCATTAAGTATTCGGTTGAGTTCAGTTTACTTTGGATCAGATTTGCCCGGATTAGCACTCCTACTATATGTGCATGTAATATTTGATGTTTTTTGTCGTCCGATACATCATTTTAACTTGTTATCGTATTACAATGATAGTTTCAATTAAGATGGAAAAATATTACAAATACAAGGCATAACGGTAACATACAATCTTTAATTTTTGTTTTGTTGTTAGCTTAATTTTTCTAATCGGATAAAAAAAAACAGATATTACAAATATTTTGAGCCCTTAAACTTTATTGTCTGTGACTCTAACCAGCATATACATCACATTCAAAACACCAACAAAAACTGCAGAAATCACAACAATTTTTTTTACAAAAAAAAGAAATGTATTTCTCCACAAAAACAATACCGTTTCAATACGTCATCGTTTTGAATGCCTTAATCTTTTTCCCATTCTTGTCTTCCTCCTCCGATCCAAGAACCAACGTCTCCGGTCTCTTCTGCGGCGGACGTAACAAATCCTCCACCGATCCAAACTACATCCCAACTTTCGTCGAAGAAATGCAATCACTCTCACTACAACTAACTACACGCCGTTTCGCAACTCAATCCAAGAACACCACGCCGTCTATTTTCGCACTCATCCAATGCCACAAAGACCTTTCTCCTTCCGATTGTCAGCTCTGTTACGCGATTGCACGCACGCGCCTCCCTCGTTGTCTTCCTTCTTCCTCCGCACGTATCTTCCTCGACGGTTGTTTCCTCCGTTACGAGACTTACGAATTCTACGACGAATCAGTCTCTGACACGTCGGATAGTTATTTATGTAGCAACGACACCGTTTTAGACCCTCAGTTTGGGTTTCGCGTTTCGGAAAAAGCCGCGAGAGTCGCTGTCAGAAACAGAGGTTTTGGAGTTGCCGGAGAGAGTGGAATACACGCGCTAGCTCAGTGTTGGGAGAGTTTGGGGAAGGAAGATTGTAGAGTTTGTTTGGAGAAAGCTGTTAGAGAAGTGAAACGGTGCGTTTCAAGAAGAGAAGGAAGAGCTTTGAATACAGGGTGTTATCTTAGATACTCTGATCATAAATTCTATAATGGACATGGTCATGCTATTATTCATGGTAAGTTTGTTTACTTATTTAATATCCAATTTTAATTATATATTTTCAAAAGTAACATTTTATAGTATGAATGTATGATCAATTTGAAGTTTGAGTTTTGTGGTTTGCACAATTTCATTTTAGCGTGTTTTGTTTAGTTGATTTTTTATTTTAGGATGTTTTTATTTTATATTTTTTTTGGTCTCACGAAGATCTGATATAAGTTAATATTAAGTTTTGGTTAAGATTCAATACACATTGATGTGTTGTTTTGTTTATAGGGTTTTATAACAAAGGGGTCATCGTTGCTATTGTCTTGACCATGACAGCATTCATCATGCTCATTCTTTTGGCAACTTATCTCATTGTTGTTAAAGTATCAAAGACCAAACAAGGTGAGCATTTAATTTCATTTACATGTGAATATTTCATTACATGCATGAATCATGATGCCATTAATGCACAAGTTGAATCATTCGTTTCGGTTTTCTAGCTTAGCAATTATTCTGATTAGGCATGCGCATGTGATTTGGTTTCGGCTATATCATTGTATCCGTACCTAATCCAAAACATTCGATTGGATAATTTATCCATTTATTCCAAAAATGTGATATATATATATGGATTAGATAAGCACATGGACTGAGTGACAAAAAAAAAAGATAAGCATGGACTGAGATTTCATTTTGGATAACTAACATTTTGAAAATATCTAAAATTCTAAAAGTTACTCAAATTTTTAACACTATCCGTGATTAATTTACTTGAAATGCATATGCATAAGGTTTAATTTATCTAACTCATATTTCAAGAACAGAACAAAGAAACCTAGGTTTAGTTTCGAGAAAATTCAACAACTCAAAGACGAAGTTCAAGTACGAGACTCTAGAGAAGGCAACAGATTATTTCAACCCCAAGAAAAAACTAGGGCAAGGAGGAAACGGCACCGTTTTCTTAGGAATCCTTCCAAATGGCAACAACGTGGCCGTTAAGAGATTAGTGTTCAATACAAGAGAATGGGTAGAAGAATTCTTCAACGAAGTGAATCTCATAAGTGGAATCCAACATAAGAACCTCGTCAAGCTCCTTGGTTGTAGTATAGAAGGACCTGAGAGCCTCTTGGTCTATGAGTACGTTCCTAATAAAAGCCTCGACCATTTTCTCTTTGGTAATAAATTCACCTTTTGACTAGCCTTACTTTGTTTCATTCTTAGATTATGTATTTGTTTATATATGTGTTTTGGGTCGGATGTTTTGTTTCTAAGTTAGGTTTGAGTTTATATGTTGTTAGTTTGAAAATTTCGCAATGAAATTAAAACTTTACGTACTTACTTTTGGTTAGGTTTAGTTTTACTTTCGAATAAATTAAACAGAATAAATCTTCGTTAAAGATTTTTGGTTTATGTCAGGTCATTTTTTCGGGTCAACCAGCTTTTTAAGACATTGTTCGGATAAACCGGATTTATCAGTAAGACTTGAATGCATAAAAATAGGTTTACGACCATTTTGTGCTAATAGAAAAGATCTAGACCATTTTAAAAACTTTTGAAAGCTATGTGGCTAAATCGAATACTCTGTTTATAAACAGAGTAGACTCTTAACAAATGATTTTCTTGCGATTTTCAGATGAGAGTAAACGCAAGTTTTTAAACTGGAGCCAGAGGCTAAACATAATCCTGGGAACAGCTGAAGGATTGGCTTACTTACACGGAAGTGGCGGATCATCGGTTAGGATTATTCATCGTGACATCAAAACCAGCAATGTTCTTCTAGACGATCAGCTTAATCCGAAGATAGCTGATTTCGGTTTGGCTCGATGTTTCGGTCTGGACAAAACTCATCTTAGCACCGGCATTGCAGGAACCCTGTAAGCTTACTATAAACATTAGAACCCAAATGGTTTGAATCACTACCAAGATTCATGAGTTTTGTTACTCTTTGTAGAGGTTACATGGCTCCAGAATATGTTGTTAAAGGACATTTAACGGAGAAAGCAGACGTTTATAGCTTTGGAGTTCTTGTTCTAGAGATTGCTTGTGCAACAAGAAATAACGCTTTCGTACCTGAAGCAGGTCATCTCCTACAAAGAGTAAGCTACCGAAAAAACCTATATCCATCATCAAAATTTCAGGTCTATGTGAATCTTGAAATCTACCATTGTTTCTTGTTTCTAGGTTTGGAAACTTTATACAATGAATAGATTGGTTGAAGCTCTAGACCCATGCCTAAAAGATGAGTTGCTTCAAGCGCAAGGCAGCGAAGCAGAAGCTTTTAAAATTCTTCGTGTGGGATTGTTATGCACACAAGCTTCTCCATCGCTGAGACCGTCGATGGAAGACGTCATCCGCATGTTAACCGAGAGAGATTACCCGATTCCATCTCCTACCAATCCTCCATTCTTGAGGATTAGCTCCCTCACTAGTGGCCCAGAGAGCAGTAGTAATATATCTTGTAGCACCAATAGTACTACGACGTTTAACACGATGATCAAAACCGATCAAGCTTCTTATACCTCTTCAGAATCTTCTACTATTCATAGAAGCTAAGGATTTGTTTTCTAGAAGTTTTTCACTGCTTCTTGAGGAACCGATGTATGCAAATTTTGTGAAATTAATGTTGCATATGAATAAATTACATTGAGCTCCTTGCTCTAATTAAGAATACCGTGGTAAAGAAGATTGCACATATGCATAAAAGACTTTTTCACAAACTTAATTTCCATTGATATATATATATCCTTTATCAACACAAACACTAACCTTTCAACATATATATCCAACATCTAAAATTCACATTGTTTCTAAAACATATATTGAAACAAACGTACCCTTAAACGAATACAATACGCCATTCCTTTTGGTTCTTGAAGTTGAACTCCTAAGATAACAAATATTTTCCTACAAAATAAAGTTTTTATAGTGATTCTAAGATAACTCCTAAGAACCATTCATCTCAATTTAACCGAAAAATGCTTGTATAATGTATAATGTAAGATAAAATAAGCCGAGAAACGTACATGAATCCTACTCATCTTCCACGACAACGCTGATCTCTCCTCTCTCAAGTAAATCATAGAACTCCTTCGTTCGTCTTTGGTTATTCCAATGATGCATTTTCCACAGCCCTCCAACCGCAAGGCCTAGTGTTATTCCATATATTATCTCTTTGACTACGCTTGGCCCTTTAGAAACAGCCATTCCGATCTTTGGAATATTCGCCATTTTAGGTCACCTTAAATGAATATTGTAATTATCAGAACACAATTCCAACAAAAATATTTGTAAAGTCATACTCTTTTACACAAATATACAATATGGCGTCAATTTCATCATTGACATTTACGTTTTCGTAGTTTACTATCACACAGTGATCAAACTCCAATTTTTCATTAGTGAAATATATATTTTTTTGAAATTTTGAATTCTGATGTTTTTCGGTTTTCGGATCTTAAAATATATTTGGAAAATTCAGCAAAACACAAGCTGATATTTACAACTAATAAAAAAAACTGTTCAAGATGTTAAAAAGATTGTGAATTATTTAAGATAGTAGACATATTAGATCTTAAATGAAACATTTAATCAAGAACGATGATACGATAAAGGGGACAAATGATGCGAGAAAATTTCTACAAGTTCCCGACAAAATAATCGGAAACTTTTCTGTGAATCATAAGGCATAAACATACCTGTAGCTTAAACCCAGAGATTGAAGGAAAAGAGAGAAGCTTCAAGACACTATGAGACTAGAAAGATCTCACATAGCAATAGCATAAAGGAAGAGACATAATGTGCTTTGTTGGACAAGTGTAACACACGTCAGGGCAAGTGTAACACACGTCAGGGAAATTGATAGCCACGTGTGTGGGAAGTATGAGCTTGACTATTTTTTTTCCGGCTTATGAGCTTGATTTTTTTTTTAATAAGATATGAGCTTGATTTTGCGTAGGAAATAAATATATTTCTATGTAACAACACAAATATAAGAGAGTTACTGTGTTCTGTAAACAAATTAATGTGGTGTTATACAAACTACTCATTAACAAAGGAAAAAAGAAAAAGAAAAAAAGAAAAAAAACAAAAACTACTCTGTTTTTGAAACAAACTAATATATTTTTACAAATACATATGAAAGAATGGCGTATATAAAAAAGAAATACCTACAAATTAAAATAAAATATACAAAAAAAATTTAACACAAAAGAAGGAGTGAAAAATGGAGAATATCTACAGTAGTAGTATTTAGGGATGGGCAAACGGAAATCCTAGATGCGATTTTACATAAACAGGACAAAAATTTAGAAAATAAAAAACTAATTCTATATCTGTCATATATAAAATATGAGACAGGAACCAGACGGATCGGAACGGAAATGAGAATTCCAAAAAATAAATATAATAAATAAATTAAAAAATAATAAATTATCACCAATATATTTGTTTAATAATAAAATTAAATTTTAAATTCAGAAACAATCTAACATACACAAAGTACAAACACAAAATTCAACAATTAGAAATCAAACCAACAATAGATAATAGTATATTATATATTTACCTTTACATGAGAAACCAAAAATTAAAAAATAATAATGATGAAGACATGAAATCGTGGATGAAACTAGTGGAATGACAGAGGAAAAAATATACTTTTTAAGTTATAAGAGACTGAAAATTTTTACTTTATATTTGTCAATTTATTAGACAATATCAAAAAATTAGAATTTTAATATTAGTTAAAATATAATAAGAAATTTTCTTTTTCTAAACATATTAGAAAAAATTAAAAATTAAAAATTCAATATTTCTAATATTCCATTATTATTATATTTATGATATATATATATATATATATATTATGTATTATATTTAATTTATCTCAAATGAAAATTTCTCATTCTATCCCATCCTATTTCCAAATGGAAATAAAAAACTTGTACCCAACAGAAATATCTTTTTTAATGGGACGTGAACATCTGTTGCAGGACGGGAATAGGAAAAAACGAGAATGAACAAAATGGAAATTGTGCCCACCCATAGTAGTATGCACAAAACAGATCTCAATCAGGAGGAAGTCGAAGTAGAGAAGGTTGTTGTGTGGATGCTGATCATTACCGCAACAACTGTGAAGATGAATATGGACATGGGTGGGCATTCATGTATCAGATCGGACTCAAGTCAGATATTTTTAGTTTTAGGATATTCGGGTATAAAGATATTAGACTTGATTGACTATTTTAACATTTTGGGTTGAGTTTGGATAAACATCCATCAGCTTTGGGTGTTTTCGGGTATTTACCAAAACCCAAAGTAGATGTCGGGTTCAGAATATGTATGAGTGTTTTCATCCGAAACAAAGTAAAAACCCAAAATAAATGTCGGGTTCGGATCAGATATGAGTGTTTATATCTGAAGCAAAGTAAAAACTCTCAAATTAATCCAAATTTAATAATTTCTTTTTGAAACCAATATGAATTTTTGTTAAACAAACTGATTGTAAAGAGTACAAAAAGGCCAACATTAACAAATAACAGATTGCAATTATTTATTAAAAACCAAAGTTATGATAAAAAAAAGAGAAAATAGGGATTTAGGATTAAGGATATGAGTATCTTATGTTTTCTTATATACTCTCAGCTTTTTCGGGTAATTTTGGATATATCCGATTGGGTATGGATATTTGTTTTCGAAGAAATTTACATTCCATAAAATATTATGGAACATTTATACTTAAACCGAACTGTTTACTTTGGGTCAAATTTGGATTCAAGTATTGGATGTGGGTATTTTTCCTAGCCCTAGATATGGAGGAGGTTGTGATTATTATGGAGGTCACGGTGGTAATGGGTACGGAGGAAATGGCCATGGTGGTTACGAAGATGGCGGTAGGTGCACAATTTAAGGAGATTGAGGCGGAGATGATGGCACACAAAAAGATTAAGAGATAAAAAAAAGAGATGTTAGAACTAAAATTGAAGAGAAAAACAAAAATACGGAAGACATTTCACCACCATCTCTTCTTCTGATAGACTTTGTTTAAGAAAAAATATTTTCTAACACATTTACCAAAATGAGGCTATCTTTTGCTATTTCCCTAAAAAAATATAAAGAAACAAGAGAAAATACCATAAAAAAACTTTTAACTTAATACATTTTTCCAATTAAAACTTCAACTTTTTTTTTATTTGCAGTTCAAATCTCCAGTTAAATTATGTTTTTGAATCAAGTCTTCAAGTGATCTAAAGTGTGCACAATTTTGAGTTAATTTACAGTCAAACGCTAATTTCATTTAACACAGTTAACATAAAAAAAAACAAAAAGAATATAACAATGTTAACATAATTTAATTGATTATAAAATAAGATCTTTATAATCAGTTAATTTAGTTTTTAATTTCTTATTCATTAACATTATTAGTAAAATAATAAAACAAAATAATTTTTATTTAGAAAATTAGGAAATATACTGTTTTATTATTTTCATTAATTTATATTTTTCTAATTATGTATAGGTTTTTTTTTTAAAGATTTTTTTTTGTTAACAGTTTGTTGAAATAGTTAACTCAAAGTTGCGTTTACTTTAAGATCATTTGAAGGTTTGTTTCAGAGAAATAATATAGTTAAAGGTTTGAAATGGGAACACAAAAAAAATTAGATGTTTTAATTGGAAAAATATTTTAAGTTGAGGTTTTTGTGATATTTTTTTTTAGAAACAAACATAGGGTTTGTCTATAATATAGTCTATAGGGTTTGTCTCTGTCTATAGGGTTTTTGTCTCTGCCATGAGAAAACGGCAGAAGCACGTCTCCAAGAAGGAGAATGGCCAAACTCGATCTTCTTCGACATCACTTGTTGATTATTCAACGCTGATACCAGTTGATCTCTTACTTGAGATATTCTCAAGATCACCGGTGAAAACTATAGCGAGGCTTCGTTGCGTTTCCAAGTACTGGTGTTCTATTCTCAACCATTCAGATTTCACTCATTTGTTACAGAGAATATATTCGGCTTCTCCACATCTCTTGTTCACCTTCGAACTCAACGGTAAGTGGGCCTTCTTCTCATCCCCTCAGCCTAAAAAACCAGGCAAGAACTTGTCTCTTGTAGCCATTGATCATCGCATGGGTTTCCCCACTAGAACAGGTTCTTGTATGATCAATACTCCTGTCGGTGGTTTGCTTTCTACTAAAGGAATATGGCTCCAACATGGAAATAATGATTTAAAGTCGATGGTTTATAACCCTAGCACAGAACAGTCTATAACATTACCTCAATTTGGAACAATGAGGGATAATGTGAGATTAATCCATTTAGGGTTTGATCCAATCAACAAACAAGTCAAGGTATTATGCATATCACTTTCAAGAAAGCCTTGTAAAGCCAAGGAGTATCAAGTTCTGACATTAGGAACTGAAAAACCATCGTGGAGAAAGATTGAATGTTCCATACCTTATCTCCCATCGGATACTGGGATTTGTATTAATGGAGTTTTGTACTATTTAGCGGATCCAAATAACAAGTTTCAAAAACCTAAGGTTCCCAAACCTAAGGTTACGAAACCTAAGATTACGAAACCTTATACCGTAGTTTGCTTCGATGTTAAGTCTGAGAAGTTCACATTTATTGACAATGGTCCGGACAGCGAAGTAAAGTGGTGTGCAACTCTGATAAACTACAATGGTAAATTAGGTGTACTTCGTCAAGATTGTGATGGCTTTTTCAGTGGAACAACTAAATATCTTGAGTTGTGGGTTCTAAATGATGTTAAGGGACAGAAATGGTTGAGAAAAACCTACGCATTGCCGGATTTGTGGAAGAACATAGTTGGAGATACAAAGCTGAACATTGTCGGGTTGACTAGTAATGGTGAAGCTGTGTTTTCTCCAATTGTTTTATCTGATCCTTTCTACATTTTCTTCTGCAATGTTAAGAAGGATACTGTCAGAAGAGTTAGAATCCAAGGAATTGGACCCGTTAGTGGTCAAAAGATTTACAGTTTTATAGACCATATAGAAGATATGAGGTGGATGAGTGCTTAGGATTTCATAAGACTCTTTGTCGCTTAATTACGGTCTTGCAAGAATGTGGGTTTTTAATTCCTTTGCTTATCAAATTTTGGTAAATTTCGTAAAGGAATTCAGAGTTCAAAGAGATTTGTGTGTTATTCATCATTGTGTCAAGAGAATACATATATAGCTAGCTATACATTTGAATCACGGAATCGTCTATCACATTATACCATATATACAATATCTCAATCAAGTTATTCCATATATGCAGAAGATATGCCGTGTAGAGAATATCAAAAGTAGACCAAGTATAACCGGTCTTAACCAACCCCTAATATTTCGTTTATCAGAAAAATATTAAGGCTAAGCAAACTATCCATCTTCTTTGTGGTTTACTACCCTCTCTCCCTATTCTCTATTTTCTTTATTTTTTGCATTTTTTATCCTCTAATTATGTGTTATTGTCACATTTCTCATTTTTGTTTGATCATCCGAATCTTGTTTATCGGTATACAATCTTGAAACGTTTTTGTTCTTCAATCACCTTAACCAACCTTATATAATAGTTGCTTTTGCCCTTACTCAGTACTTGCTTAACCACTTCTGTCCTTTTCCATCAATGCTTCATATACATCACGAGAATCTCTGAGGCCTGACGTAGTTGTTATCTTATTGGGCTCATTCAGATCATTAAAATAGTCCAAACAGAAATATTGTTTTGTCTTTTCTCCCACATCGCCTAGTTTAGTAATGAAACAAGTGTTTATATATCGCTAGAGTCAAATACATGATTGTCACCTGCTAAAATTGTAACGATACAGAGAAGATTAGCATGGCCCTTGTGCAAGGATGACACGCTTAAATTGAGAAATGGTCCAAATTTTTTTTATAAAATTTTCGGAACCCTAACTTCAGTGGCTCAAGAGAAGCCACACTCTGTTTCCTTTGGAACAAGGAGCCAACGAGTTGAAGAGAAACTTAGAAAGCTAGTGGAATTGGAGAGAAAACTGATAGAACTGACGAAATCAGAACTCGTGAGGAAGAAGAAGCAGAACGGAAAGGTTTTGACATTCAGACCAAACCGAGAAAAGGCATAATCTTAACAAGTTGTTTAAGGGAGATGAAGCAAAGTTGGATATGGGGAGTCTTGGTGAAGGACTACCAGGACATAGCAAAATAAGAATTTTTCTTTGCTTGTATATTGTGTTTGTTTTGTTAGATTGTTGAAAGTTTGAATAATTGATGCACCTTTGGCTTCATTTAGAGAAAATGTTCATCTTCAGTTGAAAAAACATATTACTACGCAGTTCTGACTTCTGCCAGTTCGTTTCTAGAAAGTAGGACATTTTTTTACAGTTTACATTGTAGTAATTTAACACTTTTCTGCAATAATGTTTTCCTAGATAGCATTTCTTTTTGTGGGTTTTGTTTCTTATGTATTTATCATCTTTTGGGTTTGAAACATAACTTATATTGGTCACTGTGCTCATTGGCTCATAGCTTATATTGGTTTTGTACAGATTTGCACAAGAAGATTTCAACTTTAAGTTCTTAAGTTGTCTTTAAGGATTTTGGTTATTATTTAAAATAATTTAAGCGTACATTCATTGTTGGCAAAATTTTCACTGATCAAATATCTTAAACCTCACGTCCTTAACATGTGTTAGAAAAAAAAAAAAAAAATCTTTTCTCACTTCATCAACCCAACTAAATTAAAATCGAATGTTATAACCCAGTAAAACGGAAAATATATATCAATTTGATCAAATCTATGTCAAAATTTAATCATAAGTATATTAATGATCACAAAGATTAATTTTATGTTTTGAGTATTTTTTTAAAGAGTTGAAAATTAAAAAAGATGGACTATTCTTTGCTTCTATGTTTTTTTTTTGTTGGAATGGAACCAATCTTAGGTAAGATCTACTTTTGTAATTCCTACACTTTCATATTTTAAATGAAATATTTACACTTTTATCAAAAAAAGATTAAAAAAAAAGTGGAAGAAGGTCGCGACTCGTGTCGTTATTAGACTATTTACCAAAGTTCAAGAAAACGTTAGGCGCTAACCAGGCGGTGATGCTCCGCCTAGCGCCTAAAACGTTTAATCAAGACTTAGGCGATTTTAGGTGGTTTTGTAAAAAAAATTATATATATACTATATATTAACAAAATATAATATAACATAATGAAATTATACAGTAGATGAACTTATATTTTCATATTAAATACTATTTTAAGTTTGAATTTAAAATTTACCATTTTTCTTTTTAAAATGATGAGTCATAAGTATTTTTATTTTAGAAAAAGAAGAATCATATCTTTTATTTTAGAATTTTTTAATGATGGATAAAAATATATTCTTAAATTTTAAATAAGAATGCTTTTTTTTTGTAATTTTAAATATTTTTTAAATAAATATCTTAAAAGAAAATATTTGGATATATTTATTAAATCCTCCTAGCCCGCTTAATGACCGTCTAACCCGCCTAATAACCGTTTAATAATCACATAATCCGTCAAATTTAACCATCCGTCTAATATAACAGATTTTGACAAAATCAAAGCAAATTAGGGACGTCTAGCGCCTAGACAACCGCCTAACCCGCTTTTTTTAACACAGATCGGTTACCTACAAGAAATATATTCTTCCATTATTTACCAACGGATCGGTTAACTAGGAAAGTCTGTATATAATGTATTATGTATATATAACTGGGACCAAAAAAATGTCTGTTTATAGGGCAAATCTAGGGTTTTAACACGTAGTATACCCGCCATGAGAAGACGGAAGAAGCAACGGACGAAGCACGTCTCGGAAGAGGAGAATCGGCAGAGTCATAACTCTTCCTCAACATCACTTGATATTTCAGAGGTGATACCAATTGATCTCTTTCTTGATATATTCTCGAGATTACCCCACACAACCATAGCCAAGTGTCGTTGCGTGTCAAAGCTCTGGTCTTCCGTTATTAGCCGTCCAGATTTCTTTGATTTAGTCTTGAAAAGATCTTCGCCTCATCTACGTCTCTTGTTTACCTTTTTCTCTCATTCATCTAAGTCGTGGTTCTTGTTCTCGTCACCTCAGCCTATAAAACCAGACCAGAACTTACCTCTTTTGGCCGTCCATGATGGTACACGTTTCCCCACTAGAAGAGGTTTCTATCATTTTAATGCCTCTGTCCATGGCTTGCTCTGTAGTGATGTTCCATTGCAAAGTGGACGTAATGATTTAGAATGGGAGGTGGTGGTTTATAACCCTAGCACAGGAGAGTCCATGACATTACCCGAAGTGAAAGTAACAAAGAAGCTTGGTGTGAGAACCTATTTAGGGTATGATCCAGTCAACAGACGATCCAAGGTATTGTGCATGTCAGTTTGTCGTAAACTACTTAAGAAAGTTGAGGAGTATCAAGTTCTGACATCAAGAACTGAAAAACTGTCGTGGAGAAAGATTGAATGTTCCCTACCGGACCATATTCCGGTAAGTGATAATGGGATTAGTATCAATGGAGTCTTGTATTATCTAGCGCATCAGAGGAAGTGGATTGCGTTTTCAATAGTTTGCTTTGATGTCATTTCCGAGAAATTCACATTTATTGACAAAGCTTTGAACAAGAATGTAACGTCGTGCTCAGTTCTGATCAATTACAATGGTAAATTAGGTGTGATTAGTCAAGATCATAATGGTTTTTTCAGCGGAATAACTACAAGTCTTGAGTTGTGGGTTCTAGATGGTGTTACGGAACATATATGGTTGAAGCTGAACTACGTATTGCCTTCGTGGAACAATATAGTTGCAGATCATACAAAGTTGAGCATCCTCGGGATGACTAGGAATGGTGAATTTGTGTTTTCTCCGATGGTTTTATCATCTGATCCTTTCTACATTTTCTTCTACGACGTGGACACCAATACTATCAAAAGTGTTGAGATCCAAGGAATTGGACCCGTTAGATTGGGTCAAAGGATTTACACTTTTATAAACCACATGGAAGATATGAGGTGGTTGAGGTACAACATCGCTAAATAGTTTGGCTTCTTGTCTTGTTCTTTGTATCTCACAAGCTCTACTTGAGTGCTTCTATCATTATGTTCCAATGGTTTATTTTATTTTTCTGCAATTGTTTTCTAAAACTTAATAGTATTTTTGATGAGTCCTCGACCTTAAACTTGTTGGATATTCCTTGGTTTTGTTTTGGTTATTATAAGTTTTCTTCAATTGTTTAAACTTTTCTTCACAAGTTAATCTCATTATTTAGCACATAAAATTTCATCTTGCTTCCATTACAAGTTACAACAAACCCACCAGCGTCTCAGCTCTTGCCGATGGCAGTCTTTCAATTCCCGAACAGAGAAATTCCCACTAAACCGAATGCGTCTAAGAATTCCTATGTGCTCTCATTCTGATGAATTAGGAAGCTTGACAAGCAACACATTTCTAAGCTTAGAATCTAATGCAAAAGGCAGCTTTCGCTGGTCATTGAGTTCATTGTCTCACTGCTTATGTCGCACAAGAAGATTTAAACGTAAGAATATGTCATTCGCAAAAGTATTGAATATCAATTCCTAGATCTCATAGAATATAGAGGTTTTATACTTGTGGCTTTTCTGATGATCTAGAGAGATGATCTCTTAGTTTCAACTTCTTTCTCTTCTTATAGGCTCTAGCTTTTTCTTTGAACCACTTAGTTATCCACATGATAAATTGATGCTCTTTCTTTTCCTCAATTTCCACTTTGTTGTCACTTTAGCTTTTGGTTTGTCCCTTTCTTAGAGTGGCTGTAGATGTTTGTTGCAAATTTCCTAAAAAAGTGACGAAAAGTGAATTTTCTAAAAAAATAAAAAATATAGATTTTGTGAGTTTTTGTAAATTTCTAAACAAAAACCAAAAATCACTTTTTCTAGATTTTGAGTTTGAAGGTGACATTTCTTTTTCCAAAATTTTCATTTATATATATATATATATTACAAAATCCAAAAGCTACAATTTAAAAACCAAAATTTATAATCTAAAAACCAACTAAAAACTCTTAAACAATTCATGGCCTAAATTTTCACATTCGTTGCTGGGCCATTTAAAACGTATTCTCTTCCCTTTCTCTTTTCTTTGAGCCTTGATGTCGTTATGGGACAATTTAATGTCGGTTGGGAATGTGTTAATTAACATTATATATATATATATTGTTTATTTTATATATAGGTAGAAAAAAAATCTAGGGTTTTCACTTTTAACACGTACAATTTCCGCCATGACAAATCCGCAGAAGCAAGTCTCCGAGGAGGAGAATCTCAACGCTCATCAATCTTCTTCAACATCAATTGATATTTCAGCGCTGTTACCAGTTGATCTCTCTTTTGATATATTCTCAAGATTACCGCACAAAAGCATAGCCAAGTTTCGTTGTGTGTCAAAGCTCTGGTGTTCTATTCTCAGCCGTCCAGATTTCATTGATTTGATCGTGAAAAGATCTTTGGCTCGTCCGCGTCTCCTTTTCAGCGTTTATACACGTAAACGAAATTGTTTCTTCTCATCACCTCAGCATATAAAACCAGCCGAGAACTTACCTCTTTTAGCCGTTGCTCATCCCACACCTTTCCCCCCTACAATAGGTTTGGATATTACTGCCCCTGTCCATGGCTTGCTCTATGCTAAAGTTTTGGGGATAAAAGGTGGATGGAATGTTATGGTTTGTAACCCTAACACAGGACAGTACATCAGATTACCCCCATGTCGAAGGTATCAATCACTAAGCCAGGCCAAGCATGATGTGAGAATCTATTTAGGGTATGATCCAGTCAACAGACAATACAAGTTGTTGTGTATTAGTGGTTCGAATGGTGAGGAGCATAAAGTTCTGACATTAACAAGGGGGAAAACGTCGTGGAGAAACATTGAATGTTCTATACGGGGTTATCAGCCGATGAGTGATACTGGGGTTTGTATCAATGGAGTCTTGTATTATATTGCGCATGTGACGTTTCCAAGACCTTATATTATAGTCTGCTTTGATGTTATGTCCGAGAAGTTCACGTTTATTGACCCAGCTTTGGACATGGATCTAGACCCTTACTCATCAGATCTGATAAATCACACTGGTAAATTAGGTGTACTTGGTAAACATCTACAGTTTGACAGCGGAACAGCTACAAGTCTTGAGTGGTGGGTTCTAGATGGTGTAAAGGAACATAAATGGTTGAAGAAAATCCACGTACTGCTGCCTTTGTGGAAGAATCTAATTCCAGATGATACAAGGTTGCACATTGTCGGGATGACTTGTAATGGGGACTTTGTGTTTTATCAAGGTGATTTTTCTGATCCTTTCTACATTTTCTTCTACAACGTGGATACGGATACTTTCAAAAGACTTGAGATCCAAGGAATGGGACCCGTTAGAAGTCAAAGGATTGAAATTTTTATAGACCACATAGAAGATATGAGGTGGATCGCTTAATAGTTTGGTTTCTTGTCTCTCTTGATTTATTTATGTGTTTCTGCAATTATTTATTGGTTTACTTATTTATCTTGTTGGATATTTCTTGGTTTTGTTTTGCTTATTTTAAGTTTCTTAATTTGTTAAACTTTTCATCATTATTTTGGCTGCTTCATAATCTCACCGCATAATTCTTTAATTCCCTAACAGAATAAATCCAGCTAAGCCAAGCCCAACATACTTATGATTTAACTGTGAAGAATGCTTTGAAGCAATATCTTAGCTAAAACGTCACACCAAGTTTCTGCAATTTTTCCTTCTTCTTAAGTTGTTCAAAACCTGGAAGCCTAAGATACATATACAACTCTAAGATATGGGAGGGCAAAGATGTTTTTGAAGAAATGTGTTATGTGTTATGTACCTCTTTATCACATGTAAATCAAGAAATGGTTCAAAATTGTTTTTGAAACTTTTTCAAACCGTTTCTTCTTCCTCTGCTCTTCCATTTTTTTCTGACTTCATACCAAACTGAGAAAAGGCATAATCTTAACATTTTTTTAAAGGGAGATGAAGAGAATTATATAAAGAACGGCAGAGATGAGCCACCACCGCACAACAAAAGGTTTCCTTCAAAATATGCTTTTGGAAAAGTATCAAACTGACTTCCTGTAGGTATTGGCCCTTGGAGAGTGTTGTTCGCTACATTGAAATAAGACATGAAATGGAGTCTTGTTAGCGACCACAGAATTCTACCAGATAAATTTTTATTGGACACGTCCAGCCTCTCTAGGTTGGTGAGTTTCGGCAGTTCATCTGGGATGCTACCAGATAAATTGTTACTAAAAAGCTCGACACCACTCTATTCTCTATATTTAAGACATCTCAAGAGTTGAATGTAAACAGAGTGTAATGATAGACGAAAAAAACAAAATACAAAGGTGGTGATCTGAAAGATTGTGCGGGTCTGATCCATGATTTGTATACCCGAAAAAGAAGGAGCTTTATAAAGAAGTAAGAGAGAAACACAAGCAGCATAAGGTAAACTAATTAGTACTTAAAATGACGATTTGAGATATGATAGTATTGGCTTTGAAAATATGCAGAGAAGCTAACGTTAATCATAACCATCATAACCAACTATAGCCACCTGAAAAAGTTTGCTATTGCATTGACCCCCAAATATATTTTAATTTAATTTACTCATCTGAAAATGCATAGAAGCTAACAACGTTGCACCGGATCTCCACTTTTCTGAATTCGCAATTTAGATAAAACCGTAAGTTGTTTTAGTTTTTGTCAGCAGTAGTGTGATATGTAATTGTAGTGTGAGGAAGCAAACTTGTAACTGTGTGAAACTTGGGGATGAATTGTAATTTAACGATTGGTCTATGGTAAACTAGCGAATAATGAATTTCAAATAGCTCAAACTGAAATTATTTCTTGCTAAAGTCATTGATATGGATGTCCCTTCGGGAACATCTGATGAAATTGGAACAATACAGAGAAGATTAACATGATCCATGCGCAAGGATGACACTCATAAATCGAGAAACTGTCTAAATTTGTTATTGATAAAGTTGATTTTTCCTCTGTTCTTCCAGTATTTTCTTTTTCTTTTTTTTAATAGATTCTTTTACAAGTTTGTGAAATTTCTAAGTTCAGAATCTGGTGCAGCTTTTGCCTTGTTATTAAGTTCATTGCCTTAAAGCTTATGTGTGTTTTGTATAGACAGGTGGACAAGAATATTTAAAACTTACGTTCGTCTTGAATTATGGCATTCTATATATTATCAACTTATGTCCTCTGTAGGCTAATATGCTTTACCTTGAGCTATGCCTGTCTATTCAATGCCACTACTACAGATTAGGTTCCACAATTATAACTATCTTTTAGAGGTAATCAGGTTAGACTATTACTCATTTACTCTGTGAAGTTTCTTCAGTCTATCATCCATGCTTGATCAGCACTCAGCAGTATTTCTTAGGACTACTTCTAGTTGAAATTGAACACCTTAACATGTCTTTAAAGATTGTTGCTATTATTTTAGTTAGTTAAGTACTATTTCTTTGTTGGCAAATTTCCACTGATCAAATATCATAAACAGTTAAACCTCAAAGGTAACTCTGACCTTGGGTATATTCTTTGTGTGTGTTTGGTTGTTGTCTCATCTTCTGGAAATCTAATTTCGCTATTTTGATCCCTTCTCATTCACAATTAGTTGATGCTTTTATCGCTTCATCAACCCAACTAAATTAATATCAAATGCTTTAATCAAATATACGCAAGGGAGAAATTTATACAATTTTTTTTTCAAAATTATACAAATGTGATCAGAACTATATGTTAAATAATCATATACATTAATTATTACACTCTTTTTTCTTATTAAAAGTTTTAAAAAATTGAACAACATCTAGGGTTTTATTGGGCTATTACATAACGGTTCGGGAATCTGTTTACTAACATTAGAGTTATAGGGCAAATCTAGGTATTAACACACGTTCTATTTCCGCCATGAGAAAACGGCAAACGGCAGAAGCATGTCTCCGAGAAGGAGAATCGCCACACTCGATCTTCTTCAACATCACTTGATATTTCAGAGCTCTAACCAACTGATCTCTTTTTTGATATAATTTCGAGATTACCGCAAAAAACCATAGCCACGTGTCGTCGTGTGTCAAAGCTCTGGTCTTCCATTCTCAACCGTCCATATTTCATAGCTTTGAGCTTGAAAAGATCTTCGGCTCGTCCACGTCTCTTGTTCACCTCTTATTCAGGTGAGCGGTGGCGCTTCTTCTCGTCACCTCAGCCTTTAAAATCAGACGAGAATTTACCTCTTTTAGCCGTCGATGATCACATATGTTTCCCCATTGGAATAGGTTTTCATATTAATGTCCCTGTCCATGGCTTGTTCTGTACTGAAGTTCTATTGCAAAAAAAAGGATGTAATGATTTACAACTAGAGGTGTTGGTTTATATATAACCCTAGCACAGGACAGTCCATGACATTACCCGAGGTGAAAACAAAGAGCCATAGTGTGAAAACCTATTTAGGGTTTGATCCAATCAACAAACAACACAAGGTATTGTGTACTAATATTTGGAAAGGTGAGAGTATCAAGTTCTGACATTAAGAACGGGAAGAACTGTCGTGGAGAAACATTGAATTTTCCCTACCGGTTCAGTGATGTTGGGGTTTGTATCAATGGAGTCTTGTATTTTATAGCGGGTCCGAACAATGGGATGGGGTTTCAAGACCTTATATGATAGTTTGCTTTGATGTTATGTCCGAGATATTCACATTTATTGACCAAGATTTGGACATGCATGCAACGACTTTCTCAGTTCTGATCAATTACACTGGTAAATTAGGTATAATTCGTCAAAATCATAGTGGTTTTGCCAGCGGAACAACTACGAGTCTTGAGTTGTGGGTTCTAGATGGTTTTAAGGAACATAAATGGTGAAGATGATCAACGTATTGCCTTTGTGGAACAATCTAGTTGCACATCATACAAGGTTGAACATTGTCGGGATGACTGATAATGGTGAATTTGTGTTTTCTCCGTTTGTTTTATCCGATCTTTTCTACAACGTGGAAACGAATACAATCAAAAGAGTTGAGATCCAAGGAGTTGGACCCGTTAGAGGTGAAAAGATTTATATTTTTATAGACCATATAGAAGATATGAGGTCGATGAGTTACAACATCGCTAAATAGTTTGGCTTCTTGTTTTTTTTGGTTTATTTATCTGTTTCTGCAATTGTTTTCTTAAATTTTTAATTTGCTTTCTTGATGAGTCGACGACCTTATCTTGTTGGATATTCCTTGGTTTTGTTTTGGTTATTATTTTAAGCTTTCTTAATTGGTTAAAGTTTTCATCACATGTTTATCTCATTATTTTGGCTGCTTCATAATCTCACCGCACAATTTTTCATTTTGCTTCCTTTACAAGTTACAATCGTCTCAGGTCTCGCCGATGACAATCTTTATTTCCCGAACAGAAAAAAAGTCTAACTAAGCCAAGCCCAACATACTTCCGATTAAACTGTAAAGAATGATTTGAACGTCGCACCAAATTTCTAGAATTTTTCCTTCTTCTTTTCCTAATATTTCACTTAAGTTGTTCAAAACCTTGAGGCCTAAGATACATATGGGTGGGGGCAAGCTCGTTATGCACCTATGAGAAACCTGAGAGGCCTGACTTATTGGGCTCATTCAGATCATTAAAATAGTCCAAATTGAAATATTGTTTTGTCTTTTTTTTTTCTCCCACATGGCTTACCTTAGAAACGAAACAGATTGTTTATATATCGCTAGAGTCCAAGATTAGATTGTCATCAGCTAAAATTGGAACGATACAGAGAAGATTAGCATGGCCCCTGTGCAAGGATGACACGCATTAATCGAGAAATGGTCTAAAATTTTTTTCTAACTTTTCCATATCGTTTCTTCTTCCTCTATTCTTCCAATTTTTGTGACTTCATACCAAACTGAGAAAAAGGCATAATCGTAACAAATTGTTTAAGGGTTTATAAGGAAAGATTTGGAAAGGATTATAGCAAAGTAAGAATCCTTTTATTTGTAGATTGATCATACATTGTGTTTGTTCTGTTAGATTCTTGAATGTGTGGATAACATGATGCTCCTTCGGCTTCATTTAGAGAAAATATTTGTGAAAATGCTCATGTTCAGTTTAAAAACTTATCATTACGCTGTTCTGTCAATTCTTTTCTAGATAGTACGACACTTTATAGAATTTGCATTGTAATATATTTAACACTTATACAAAACAAGAAATCTTCAAGATGGAAGCTGATACGTATTAGATATTAACTTCCAACTCAAAACCAATTGGCAATGAGTGGAGAGGCCCTTATCTTTTATATATTACTTAAGATTCTTATTCAATCTCCGATGTAGGACATTATGTCCAATATGCCCCCTCGAGATGATGGTCTTTCTAGAATATAAATCTCGTTAGTTTCGGGCAAGGATCGGCAGACTTATTATTGGGTCGGGCCGATTATAGATCGGGCTGGACATGTGTGGATCGGGCTCTGATACCATATTAGATATGGACTTCCAACTCAAAATCAATTGGCAATGAGTGGAGAGGCTCTTATCCTTTACATATTACTTAAGATCCTTGTCCAATCTTTGATGTGAGACATTATGTCCAATAATACGGTTCTTGCCTTACATATTGTTATTAGGAAGAGGCCCACAAGTAACAAATTTCTAAGGATGCAAAAACTCTATAGTGCTTTTCTTTGGTCAGGGCCGGCTCTAAGATTATAGGGGTCCCAAGCAAAATAAAAATTGGGCCCCAAAATATAAAACATATTTTTAATTTTATTAAATTATTTATATTTATGTTAATCTATATATAAAAAAAGTATTTACTTATTATTATTGTTGAAATACACAAAAATATGTGTACAAAAATATTTTTATTTAATAATACATATATTAAATTTTATTTTAATAATATTTCTAAAATAAAAAACCTAAAATGGGGACCCTAAACAAATGTTTCACCCTCCTATGTTTTGCGCCGGCCCGGCCCGGTCTTTGGTCTGGTCATTTGAGTTCATTATCCTATACCTTATGTTAGTTTTGTACAGACAGCTATACGATATAGAGTACTTCTTCTTGAATTATGGCATTCGCAACAGTATAGAGTATCAAGCTATGTCTTTCTCCCCTGTAGCTGTCTTTTAGAGTTAAGCATGTTAGCCTATTACTCTGTGAAGTTTCTTTTGTCTATCGTTGCTGTTCAGCGCTATTTCTTGCAGATGCATCATCTCCTGATAAAGCATTTTCTTTTTGAAAAAAGTTGTTCTCGTTCTTTTCTCTATACACCGCTTTATATAAGACTATAATCTCAATTGTTGAGTGTAAGAGAAACAAAAGATGCATAATTAAGGTAACTATATATTAAACTAACTACAATATGAAAGGAAGACATTTCTGTCATGGCACTAAGACTCCAAGTCAATAAACTCACTAGATTCCTTTGTCATCAAGTCAACTAGTCTTTTATATATTATTCTGGAAATACGAGAAATATTTGAGAATTTTTATCAGGAAACTAAGAACTCATATATGTTATTGTACTTAAGAAAAACTATATAGTATACTAGTCAAAGCTTTGAATTTTTAATCCAATCGCAACACACAAAACAAAGAACCAGTAAAAATTTCCAATGGCAACACCTATGTTGAACATTCCTTTTAACTCATCATCCTCTTAATTATATGTGGTTGTGTCACGCAGCAGAGTTGTAGCCACCACCGTGCTGGCTTCTGCAAGTCCAAGTCAAGTCTCTTATTAATATAATATTGTTTGCTTTAGATTTAAGTGGTAAAGTTTGCACGGAATTGTTTTTTGGGCACCTTCCTAAAAAGTTTCATATTAATTAGTGATTGACTTGTCTTATATATTAGACATATGTTTTCTAATTTTCGATGTGGGACATTCAATTGACTCCCAATAATCTCCTCTCAAACAATGAACCATAAACTTTAACCTCCCGACCAGCGAAACTTTGGCACCTCGACACTAGCAACCCTTATTCGCCTGGTTCTCTTAAGATATTCTTATCGTGTCATATTTAGGGCTTCTCGCACACCGACTTCTCTAGGTCCACAATTTTTGACCTAGGCTTTAATATCAATTGTTGGGCTTCTGCAAGCCCAAGTCAAGTCCCTTATTAGTATGATATTGTCCGCAAAGGGTTGGAATTGGAATCATAAAGCCAATGAACAAGAACATGATGGAAGCTTCAGATTCATGCTTGAAGAATTCAGAAACCATGGAATCCAAGAAACAGATGTGAGTCACAATGAAACAGAGCAAATCATTGATGATTCTGGACATAACAACAAGACAAGCAATGACAATGATAGTGAATCTGTGGCATCACTCGAACATGAAACAGAGAATGATGAAATTTTAGATCAACCTCAGCCACAACCAGCACTGCGAACTTCACAAAGACAAACTACAAAGCCAAAAAATACCTAGAAAACTGCATTCTACTCGCCGAAGTAGAAGTAGAAAAGTTACTAATGTGTTTTAACGATGAGTCAAGATACTTTTATGAGGCAAAGAATTCTAAAGTTTGGACACTTGCTTGTGAAGATGAAATCCATTCGATTATTAAGAATCAAACTTGGAATCTCGTGGACCTTCTGGATGGAGAAAAACCAATTGGTTTAAAATGGGTATTCGAGCTTAAGAAAAACTCTGATGGAAGCATTAATAAGCACAAAGCTCGACTAGTAGCCATGGGATATGTACAACGTCATGGAATAGACTTCGATGAAGTATTTGCTCCAGTAGCTTGACTTGAGACAATACGACTTCTCATCAATCTTGCAGTGTCATATGGATGGGAAATACATCACCTTGATGTTAAAACGGTTTTTCTACATGGAGAATTAAAGGAAACCGTCTATGTCACACAACCATAAGGGTTTGAAGAAAAAGGGTGTGAAGATAAAGTTCTCAAACTTAATAAAGCATTGTATGGATTAGGGCAAGCACCAAGAGCATGGAATCATAAGCTAAATCAAATTCTCAAGGAACTCAAATTTGAAAAGTGTTCAAAGGAGCCTTTGGTTTATCAGAAAATGGAGAGTGAAAGTCTTCTGCTTGTGGCGGTCTACGTAGATGACTTGTTTGTCACAGGGACAAATGTGAAGATCATTGACATGATCAAAAAGGAGATGGCCTCTAAGTTTGAAATGAGTGATCTCGGAAAATTGACTACTACCTTGGAATTGAAGTATGTCAACATGAAGGCGGAATAACATTGAGTCAAAAACGGTATGCTTTTAAAATCCTAGTAGAAGTTGGGATGAAAGATTGTAATCCGGTTCATACACCAATGGAGACAGGGGGTAAGCTATCAAAGGCGCAAAAGGAAAAGGATATCGACGCGACAAGTTATAGAAAAATCATTGGCTGCCTTTGTTATCTACTACACACAAGACCAGACTTGTTTTACTGTGTAGGGGTCCTGAGTAGATACATGCAAACTCCAAAAGAGTCGCATGGAGCTGCAATGAAACAGTGTGTGAGATATTTGCAAGGTACCACTACTCTCGGTTTGAAGTTTGAATGTTCGGTTTCAAAGATACCAAAGATAGTAGGCTATAGCGATAGTAGCCATAATGTTGTCCCAGATGATGGCAAGAGTACAACGGGTCACATCTTTTATCTTGGTACAAGTCCAATCTTGTGGTATTCGCAAAAACAAGATATAGTGGCATTATCTTCTTGTGAGGCCGAGTTTATGGCAGGAATTGAAGCGGCAAGGCAAGCAATTTGGCTCCAAGATCTACTTAGGGAGATCATTGGGTCACCATGTGAAAAGGTTCTCATTCGAATTGATAACAGATCAGCAATCGCTCTTACTAAAAATCCGGTGTTTCATGGTCGAAATAAATATATACATACAAAGTATCATTTCATAAGAGAGTATGTTGAGAATGGAATCATTGAAGTAGAACATGTCCCCAGAACCGAGCAAAAGACGGATATACTAACAAAAGCTCTTGGAAGGATCAAATTCAAAGAGATGAGAGATCTCATTGGTGTTCAAGACTTGGCGAAAATAGAGTTCAAGCTTAAAGGGGAGAATGTTGGATTAACCTTGAATAAAGCTTGAAATATAAGTTATCCTAATGAGATTAGGGTTATGGGCTTTAGAAATTATCTAAAAACATATATATTTATATTTAGGAGTTATCTAAATATATCTTTAATAAGAATAAGACTAACTTAAGTATTCTTTTATATAAGGAGGTATTAATGTTGTGATACAACTTATGAGTTTTGAGAGAGAATTTGATAGTTTTAGATGTTGAGAGATTTTCCTAAAATAAAAAAGAGAGTAATTATTTTGTTCTTAATCTCATCTTTGAATTCTATACACCGCACAAGAAAGGGTTTCCTTCGAGAGTGTTGTTTGCTACATTAAAATAAGAGATGAAATGGAGCTTGTTAGCGACCACAGAATTCTACCAGATAAATGGTTGTTGGACAGATTCCAGCCTCTCTAAGTTGGTGACTAATCATCTTAGTGGTCTCATTCACGAAAATAGTCCAAATTAAAATATTGTTTTGCCTTTTCTCCCACATCGCTTAGTTTAGTAATGAAACATCGTGTTTATATATCGCTAGAGTCGAAAACATGATTGTCACCCACTAAAAGTGGAAAGATACAGAGAAGATTAGTGGAAAGATACAGAGAAGATTAGCATGGCCCGCAAATTAAACACATTCATAATCGAGAAATGGTCCAAAACAAATTTCTTTCCTTTGGAAGGAGGCAACAAATTGGAGAGGTAACTAATAGAACTGAAGAATTCAGAACCCTTGAGAAAGAAGAAGCAGAACGGAAAGGTTTAGACATCAGAGCAAACAGAGAAAAGACTATGAAGCAAAGTTGGCTATGGGAAGTCTTGGTCATGAAGAGTATGTTAAACTTTTGCTAAGTTTACGCGGAAAGATTAGGAAAGGATTGCCAGGAAATAGTAAAGTAAGAATTTGTTTACTTGTATATTGATCATATACTGTGTTTTTGTTCTGTTAGAGATTGGATAATTGATGCACCTAACGGCTTCATTTAGAGAAAATGTTTGTGTTCACAAAAACCAGAAAGCATACGTTAGTCTCTTTCCTTGATTTTATATTTCTTAGAAGTTAGAACTACTTCTAGTTGAAATTGAACATCTTAAGTTGTCTATAAAGATTTTGGTTATTAACTAAAATAATTTAAGCGTCTTACATATTCGTTGTTGGCAATATTTGCCATTGATCAAATATCTTAAAGCTCAAGTCATTGACTCTAACATGTGTTCTTTGGGTTGTTGTCTAATCTTCTGGAATTAAGACTAGCTCTTTTGATCCCTCTCTCATTCACAATTGGTAAAGATTTTTTTTCACTTCATCCACCCAACTAAATTAACACCCAATGTTATGCTTACAATGTTAGGGGATGAAATTTGTGTTAAACTTACAATGTTTAACCATTGGTCTATGGTAAACGAGCCTATGAGGATTTAGAGGCCTGACTAATTTTCTTATGGATTAATTTTAAAAAATAAATTATTTTGAAAATTTATTTTCAAACGGGATCCTTATTATTTTAATTTTTTTTTTCAGGAATCCCGTTTAAAAATAAATTTTCTAAAATATTAATTTTAGACAATGTTATTGGGTTGATAATTATGTTTTGTCTTTTTCGGCATATACTATGAAAGGATGATTTGAGTTGAATGTTAAGATCAAGCTATGCCACTACACATGGAGTTCCCCTGTAGCTACTGTCGCTGCTTCAGTGATATTTCTGCTATCAAAGAAAGTATTTAAAACACTCTTACTTTTAAATAAAAAATAATTTTATTTATTAATATTTAGAAACTAACTCAAAACTAAACACTAAAACTCTTGATCAATGTCAGAACTCAACATTGATATATATAAGGATCAAAGCACCTCCTTAGCTACTCATATTGCTATAAAAAAAAACTTTCCTATTTTTAATACAAATAGATCATTTCCATTTAAGCTTACCTTATTTTTAATCGACTTGTTAAAGACATTTTGGACTTCAATTTACCAAAGTTTATCCAACAACTAGACATAGAGTTATCCTGTAGCTATCTTTGAGAGTTAAGCATGTTAGACTAATTACTCTGTTCTATCTACTGTCGCTGCGTTAGTGATATTTCATCTCGTTCTCGTTCTTCTTTTTATATGCCACTATATATATAAGAAGCATAAGATAACTATTAACTAACTACTACTATGAAAGGACGATATGAGCTGAATGTGAAGATCAATGTTCTTGAGATTTACATGCTCCTCTCTATAGTAGAATTACTCGGTATCTGTAATTTCAATTTCAGTGTGCCATTGGATCCTTTCTTACGATTTAATTAGTTGAAACTCGTATTTTCAACATGTTTATTGCTGATAACTTAATGTTGATGTGATTTTGTTTTTATTTATAAGAGAATATGAGTTATGCATGGACACAGAGAAGATAATCAACGCCAAATTTTTGAGCAAATGTTAGGAGTATTGAAATGAGAATGAAGACCAATCACTACATAGTTTGTTTTATTCATTGACAAGAGTTGCATATAATTGGCACAAGATAAAAATTGTTTAGAAAATTATCTATTTACGAATTAAAGAAACAAGACCTCTATTGGACACCCCATTTAAAAACATTATTGATTATTAGTGTATTTTTATCAGATTTGAGCAAAATAGTTAGTCAAAATCACATTTTGAACGCTCTAAAAATTTAAAATCTACACTATGAATCTATAACTATGAAAACAAATTATATTATGATTTTTATTTTAAAAAAATTTGGTCAGAAAAACAAACGACAGGATGAAACAAAAATTATTAAACGGTCTAAATATTTTAGTGATCAAACTGCAATATAGAAATTTTAATTAGTTTATTCATGTTGAAAAATAAATTTATGTATATAACCCTTTTCTTTAAAACATGCTTTATACTTTTTTCTCAAAATATTTATATGATATATTATTAACAACAAATTTTTACTTTAATATTTTTTAGTTTAGTTGAATTTATTTTAAAATTTAGAAACTCTGTCTATTGGAGAGATTTGAATCTAGGCATTGGTGTCATGAGGTACTAATGATATTTTTTGAGGTATGACCATAACTCAATCATACTTCAAAAATGTTACTAATCATGAAATTAAAAAACAAAATTGAAGTTAAGTTTGAGTTATTATGAAGTATGATTGATGTACATTTTTTAGGTTTGTTATGTGTAAAATTGTTAACTCAACAGATTTTTCAACATCAAAAAAAATTCATGTGGTAATGTTGAATTTTGGTTTTGGAATTCCAAGACATTTTTTCTTTTTTCTTTTTTTTTTCTTTTATTGTTTAACAAATCATATACTTGCAAAACAAATAAAATAAATAATTAAGAGAATATAGGAACAATTATTTGGATTTGTTTGAATTACTAACTAAACTAAAAAAAAATCTTTGACATATATGATTGATCACAATCACTAGAGATACTCAATCATTATTTGAAAATTATTTATTTTTTCTTTTTCTAATTATTAATTTTTAATAAATTTTATCATCATTAGTTTAAATAAAATTTATTTTAGTAATATATACTGCAGCTAAACATCATTAAACATATCTGTCAGTTGTTTTGACAAAAATGTACCTCATACTTTTACTGCATACTTACGGTATAAATCTACTGCAACTCAAGTTTGATACCACATAATTTTTACTGCAAGTTACATCAAACCGATTTTCACTAAACCAACTCTAATGTGTAAACCACATTATCTAATAAAATCTTATACTATTAAAACTTAAGAAACAATTTGGGTTATTCATGTTTTCAAACACCCTAAAACATATTCTTACATCCAAACACCAAATAGTTATTACTTATTAATGTATCAAATCATTTCAATATTTAGTTTCTATATTTTTCTTCTTTTTAAATAAATATTAAATTAATTTTCTATAATCATTTCTTTATCTAATAATACTATTTTAATAGTATGAGTTCTTATTCTCCTATAATCTTTGTATGATTTTATTTTTATATTATTTTGAATTATTATATAATCAATATAATTTGTCAAATTTTAGATTTTTCTGCATATATTATGATTTAATTTTTTATAAATGAACATATATTACTCATTCAATAAAAAAGTGTATATTCAATATTTCACATCGGTAGAGATGTCAAATAGATTGTTACCCGCAAATAGATACAAGTAAATCCGATATAGAGATTTGTTGACCGCGGATATATCAAACTTTATCCGCGAATTGGTGGATCGGTCTGCAAACTATCAAAGTTTAATTAAAATAAGTAAATTCTATATAAATTAATAATTATTTATAGTTGATGTATATGATATATTTGAAGATTAAAGAGTTTTATGATTAGAATATTTATGAAAAAGAGAGTATTAAAAACATTTCTATTTAAAATGTTGTTTATTTTATAAAAAAAAATTTAAGTAAGTAGTCAAATCTCGGGTCATCTCACTATCATGTGAACATAGTATGACACATTTGGATATAAGAGTTACTTACCAAAATTAAAAATGAAAATATAGGTTAACTTACCACAAGACTAATATTTTATAATTTAATGAAGTTCAAATTATCTATAAGTAAAAGAAAAATAAATATACTAAACAAAATAAACAAAATCTAAAAAAATATAAATTATATAGAAAACTGACCAGAAAATATTAAATAATAAAGTATAATTATTTGTTACACTGATTAAGGAAATATTCAACTCTAGTGTAATATTACAAACTTTTACAATGTTTAACCATTGGTCTGTGGTAAACGAGCCTATGAGGAATTTTAGAGGCCTGACTAATTTTCTTATTGGGATGATCATTCAGATAATTATGTTTCGTCTTTTTCCCACATACACTATGAAAGGACGATTTGAGCTGAATGTTAAGATCAAGCTATGCCACTACACATGGAGTTCCTTGTAGCTATTGTCGCTGCTTCAGTGTTATTTCATCTCGTTCTGGTTCTTTTTCTTTATACGCCACTATATATATATATATATATATAAGAAGCATAAGATAACTATTAACTAACTACTACTATGAAAGGACTGTTCTTGAGATTTACATGCTCCTCTCTATAGTAGAATAACTCGGTTTCTGCACTTTCAATTTCAGTATGTCATTGGATCATTTCTTACGATTTAATTAGTTGAAACTCGTAATTTAACTTGTTTATTGTTGATAACTTGATGTTGATGTTGATGTGATTTAGTTTTGATTTTTGGCACTCTGAGGGTGAAAGACGTGTCTGTCATGGCTCTAAGACTCCAAGTCAATAAACCCACTAGATTCCTTGGTCATCAAGTCAACTGGGTCTTTTATATATTAGTCTGCTGGAAACACAAAACATATTTGAGGATTATTATCAAGGAAAGCAATAATAACTCATATAAAGACTTGAATGATCTCCATACCTAAATCATTTTTTTTTTACTTTAAGCCATTCGCATAGCAAAAAAGAACCAGTAAAAAATGTAGGAAACAAAAAATCCAGTGGCAACACCAATGATGAACATTCTTTTTAACTCCTCATCATCCTCTTCATCCATAGTTGTAGTAGGCGGCAGACGTGTAGCCTTGCAAGAAGTAAGCAATACACCACCGCATAACAAAGGGTTTCCATCAAAATATGCTTTTGGAAAAGTATCGAATTGACTTCCTGTTGGTATTGGCCCTTGGAGAGTGTTGTTCGCTACATTGAAATAAGACATAAAATGGAGGCCTGTCAGCGACCACGGAATTCTACCAGATAAATTGTTGTTGGACACGTCCAGCCTCTCTAAGTTGGTGAGGTTCGACAGTTCATCTGGGATGCTACCAGAAAAATTATTACTAAGAAGCTCAAGGGCATGAATAGCCTTTAACTGACCAACCTCGACTGGTATATTCCCGGTGAGTCTATTATTTCCTAAGTAAATGGCAGGTGGGAGACTAGACAGTTGATTGTATTCCTGATTGGTGGTAACTTCTGCGGGATTGACAAAAACAGGAAGCTCGAGATACTTCTTTGCAGTTGTGTCGTAGTCTTTTTGGGACATTAGAGCTGTCAGGTGAAATAATTCCTTTGGCAGGTCTCCTGACAATAAGTTATCTGAGAGATCAATGTAGAAAAGGTTGGGGAGAGTTCCCAACCATCCAGGAACTGATCCTTCAAATCGGTTTTGGGACAAGTCCATGACTTCTAAGCTCTTTAGTTTGATAAGCCAAGCTGGTATTTCACCTTTCAATCGACATGCACCAATGCCTAAGATTTGGAGTTTAGGGAATCCATCTGGAGCTAGAAAGTCTTCATTGCTTGGAACTGTTTCGTCGTAAAAATTCTTTGCAATGATTAGAGTGGACAACTTCTTGCAGCCTTGTAGAATGCTGAGAGCGCTTGTAATGTTCGTCAGTTTATTGTCTGTCAAAGACATGAACGATAAAGACTGAAGTTCCAGTACTTGAGAAGATATCTGTCCAGTTAACTTGTTTCCTGCGAATCTGATCGCCGTGAGCCATTTACAAGAGAAAACCTTATCCGGGAATTCACCAGTGAAGCTATTGTTTCCGAGATCTAAAATGCTGAGACTCTTAAGCTTGGGAAAATCGAGCTCTGTTAACTTTCCTCCGAGCTGATTGACCCTCAAATTCAACTTGACAAGATTGGTGCAATTTGCAAGAGAAAGAGGTATCGAACCAGTGAAGTTATTTATATGGAGCTGAAGTATGCGCAAGCTAGAGAGGTTGCCTATACCGACTGGTATATCACTTTCTAGATGATTGAAGTAAAGCTCAAGAATGGTAAGTTTGATGAGCCTGGTGATATCATCATCGATCTTTCCAGAAAGATGATTCACTGGCAGAAAGATTTGCTCGAGATGGGAAAGATTGTAGATTTCACTTGGGATTTCGCCAGAGAGATTGTTGAAGCCTGCTCGTAGAACTTTAAGCCTCAAGCATCTTCCTAATTCTTGAGAAATAACGCCGCCAAAATCATTATAGGAGAAATCCAGTTTGCTGAGATGCGGAGAACTCGCGCACATGAACGATGGGATTGGACCTGTGAAGCTGTTATTGCTAATATTAAAACTGGTTAAATTGATAGCTCTCTGGAGAAAAACAGAACTACGGAAGATTTCGCCTTGCAGAAGATTGCTAGACAAATCAAGAGTCTGAATTGAGAAGAATCTGTTGTTGCTTCCATTCGCAAGTGGAAACTCACCACTGAAGCTATTGTAACTAAGATTAAGATCCATGAGCTGATCAAGGGTTGAGATAAAGCCTGGTGGGAGAGGACCTGAGAGATGGTTATAAGAAAGATCAAGACGAGAGAGACGGTGAAGGTTCTGAAGAGACGAAGTGAGAGTGCCAGAGAGACCTCTAAAGGGCAAGGAAATCGCAGTGACTTGACTATCTGATAAATCATCGCAGGTTATTCCTTCCCATGAGCAACAGTCAATGGACAAATTCCAATTTAAAGGTGAAACAGATGAAGAAACATTGCCGGAAAACCACAGGAGAGATTCTCGATCTTGCAGGTTACAGACAGCTTCTGAAAGTGTAAGAAAGAGGGAAGATAGGAAAAGTACATAGAGTATAATAAGACGATGCATGTTAGAACTCAAGGGTTATAAAGGTTTTGTGGTTAATGATCTTGCAATACTTTTTGGCTTTAGATCTTGTTTCCTCATCTATCAATAGCGAAAAGAAGAAGACTTCTTCAGATCTTGTCAGTACCATCGTTGACCAAGGCAAAAAGTCAATTCCTTCATTCTTTTTTCTGTTTATTTAACATTTTGGTTAAGTTTCTTAGACCATTGTTAATAATTCTTTGTTTATGGCAGGATTTTTGGCAAGTTGAAGTGTCATTAAAATTTTAAAATATTTGTTAGTGCCCAAAAGCCAAAAGAATGAGTGAGAGAAGACCAAATCTGACTATTTTATTAGTTACAAAATCTTTGAAGGTTTCTTGTTTTTTTCTACTCAGTAGTTTTTGTTTTCTTACTAAATTAGAACTTGTCCGATAGACAGATTTTAACTATTTAAATAATTTAAAGTTATGCATTTTTATTCAACTAAATATTTGTTATTAATGATAAATTTTGAATTGTTTTAGAAAGTTGAATAGAAACTATATTTTGTTAGAAATAATTTTTTTCTTACTAAATTTTAATTTTCTTTATAAATAAATTATTAACTTTCTATCTAAATTTTTATTATAAACATGTTAAAATCTATATAATATCTAAAAGCTTTTGGTTCGTAGTTTTTTTTTTCGACCACCATTTTAGATAACATGGACAAAAAATATCTGAAACCCAAAAAACCAAACTAAATTCAACCTGAAAAGCGGTACTAACCCAAAAAAATTTTTAAATATGTCCTCAACTCCTATATCAAAACCGAATAGATACCCGAAATACTCAAAATAAAACTATATACCTAAAATAATAATCATATTTATATTTGATATAATACAATTATTCTACAATTATAAACTCAAGAAATTAATTATTTTAGTATCAAATAAGTAAAATACCCAAAATTAACCAACACACCTAAAATTTTTTGGTTATTAACTCTTTGTTAAATAAGCTTTTTTTTCCTACACACTTTTTGGCTATACAACTTAACTCAATCTTCAATCATATTAAAATCTTACTTTAACCTCATGTATACTCCATATAAATTAATAGAAATAAAAAAATTTATATTAAAATAATATGCACTATATCAAACAAATATCCATATATAATTAATATTATGAAACACTATTAGTAATTTAGTAGAAAAACATGAAATTTTGAAAACTAACATTGAAAATAAACTAAATCTAGGTTAAAACAAATAAATTATTTATTAGTTCAATTAACAATTTTATGTTTCTCTTTTTTATTTTTTTAAATATATTTCTTAATCTTAATTATTAATTAATTTTTTTCCTTTGTGGTAGTTTTTTATGGGGTTGGTTTTAGTTAATTCTTAATGGTAAGATAATTTTCAATACTGTATTTATTTTTTTCCTTTTTAGGTATGGTTTTATTTTCGTTTTTGTATTTTTTTAAAATATATTTCTTAGTCTTAATTATTGATTACTTAAATTAAAAATTTTGTGTTTCTCTTTTTCCTTTTTTAGTTTGTTTCGTTTTTTTAGGTATAGGTTTTATTGGTTCCTAAATATATGGTTTTAATATTTTTGATATATTAACAATTACTTAATTTCCTTTTCTTGTTAATTTTTTTTAATATATATTTTTTATAATTTGACATATGGCAACATCTGAATGATTAGTGACACTTTTCAAGATCTCGTGAGTTAGAATTTTGACACGTGTCGGCTTCTGGTGAGTATAACCCAAATTTATATAATAAAATTTGTAAAATGTCTAAATTGGATATGTGACTTATTACCAGTTATATTTAGTAATATAATAATATATTCATTACTATTATAGTTTTGTTACTTAATGATATTTAGAAAATTTGGCTTAAAAGAACATTTAGCTTCGACTTTCTCCATCTATACGTATTTTTTGTAAATTATTATTTTTTCAAAAATTACCGATAACATTAGAAAAACACGAACTTTTATCAAAACAAAACTAGAAAGCCATGTTCATAAACAATTAAAAAAATATTTAAGGATAAGTTTTTTATTTTAGCAGTTTTAAGTAAGTTTTTATCTTGATGAAATATGATATGAAAAATATAAAATTTGTATTCAAATATTTAGAATACGTATTCTACCACTTTTATATGTTCTAAAAAGTCTAGATTATGTATTCTAGCATTTATTCATGTTCTAAAAAATTTAAATAAAGATTTTAGGATACATATTCTACGTGTTCTAAAACATTTAGAATATGTATTATAGAGATTTACAAAATTTAGAATACACATTCTGGAAATTGCATATGTTCTAACCATTTAGATTATGTATTCTAGTAAGCTTAGAATAACATTCTGATTTTTAAATTTTTTTGTTAGAGATAGAAACTGAATCTAAAATTAAGGAACTGAATAGTTTTAAAATATTTTTAATTATACAAATTTTTTGTATATATTATTATTGTTTCCCAATATATTATGTTTATTATTTTTTTTTAAACAATTATCCTATTTTCAACGATTCAAAGCTTTCTTATTTTTGTTTCTTTTCACGATTTCTCGTGTCTCTTTTTCTACAATTTTTCTATACAAATCAAATATTATGTTGTGTATCTATGTAACAATGTGGTGAATGTAGATTGTTTGAGAGCAAAGAATGGATATTGATTGTTGATGAGAAAAAAACATGAGAGATAACTTAGTTTGCAGTAACTAATCTCTTTAAGACTTGAAAGTGATAGTTTTAGAAAATTATGGAATCCAATATAGTATGGTTGATGTGGAATTCAGTTATTTACCTACATGTTTTAAGTTTTTTTAATATATATATATATATATATATATATATATATATATTATTTGTATTAAAAATAGTTAAACTCTATTTGAGATAGAGGTTTTAGTATCACTTATTTGATGTGATGCTAAATAAAATTGATTTGGCATCATTTAAATTATAAATAACACAATTTAAATTTGTTTATAAACAATTGAATGATTAGATAATATACAGTTCAATTTTTTCCCCATTTTTTATCCTTCTATATCTCTTTGAACCCAAACTAAATAAATACCCGGGCTACACCCCGGGATTCTTTTATTTCTGTATATTTTTATTTTATTTTCTTTTATTTAATGAGTTATTAATTTATTAGTAAAATATGTGGTTTTTTTAATATATCAAAATAAAATTATTAGCAAAAAAATTAATGATTTATCCTGTGAACCATTAGAAAATAGTTAATAATTTAGATTTCACTTAAAACTCTCGTTTTTATCTAAAAGTTTAAATATTATGTGTATAAATACATTTCAGTCAATAACAAGCAAACTTTAGTAGATGTTTTATGGACAAAACTCATCACCTACTTTGTATCAGTAAACATATTATAAAGTTTTAGAACACAAAATAAGTTTCACAACAATATTTTTTTTCCACATGAAGTGTAAATACTTTTCCCCAGTAGCCCTCTTCTCTTATCATTCTTATTCTTCTTCACCCATTATTGTCTTAACATTATCCATTAGTCATGTTTCCTTATTCGTATCTAACATATCAAACAATAACTTTTTCAAGTTTTTAATTTAACTTTCATTCTTGAAAAAATATTCAATAGCAATTTCCAAAAAATTCATTCATGAAGGAAATATTTGAAGAGTTGATAATTATAGATATACATTATTGAACAAACTCTAGATATTCAAAAAAATTTAAGGATACCATAATCAAAGAACTCCCAAATCCGAGAACTCGAATTCTTAAATATCTGCCTGAGAATTCTACAACTTTTTATTAAAACACATATTGAAGAAAATCCAAGCTCTTAACTCAATTCAACAAAAAAGAATAACTTAAGAAAACCTAAAACCAATGCTAATTAACAACATAAGACTCGATTAAGTTGTTTTAAAAAATAGCTAATCAACACATGTAGCTTTATTTATTGTAAATAATATATATTATATAATCTGTATATAAAAATGATATGATTTGTTTTAAAATATTTTCATTCATTTATCCATGGTAAAAAAATAAATATTATATGATGTGTATATTTAAAATGATATGATTAGTTTATAACTTTTTATTAGTTTATTTATAGTAAAACAAAATATTATTCTTATTATCTTATATGTATAATTAAAACAATTTGATTGGTTTACACCGTTTTCTATTAACTAATGTTCCATAAAATCTGATGTGTTTACTTATGTATATTAATGAAATAATTTAATTAGAAATTCAAGTTTTTTACACATGTCAACACCACAATTCACCAATAAGCTGATTCACCAATAAGCCGATGTGTCAGAAAGACACACAGCTTTATTATGAGTGTTGATTTCTTCTTCTTCTCCGATTCATTCTTCTCGCAACTACTCAAATCTTAGCTTTTCTCCGATCCAAATTAGAAACACAATCCAATGAGGAAAGCTCCAATCAATCTCGCTAGATACCAAACAGATAGAAATTTGCAGAAAAAATCATGAAGTGATGCAGGTAACTTTGCATAATTAAACGCTTCCCTTAGAAGATATATTATCATCGATAACCCCTTTTCACTAATCCTAGTTATACACTTGATGTGATATAACTTGAGCATAAAAGATACTTTTGAGAATGAAGTGCACCTCTCATAAAGCTCTTCAGAAGCATCTGATAATAGTTCATCAAAATGTTCTTCTTTGATCAGAATTAGGTGACTGATCAGTAACTTCTTCTTCATTAGATGGTTGGTTAGAAGAACCAGCCCCCTCATCAAAATTTCTATCAAAGTTTAGGAAGACATCATCTAGTAGGTTCATTGTTGGTCTTCATTCAACCTATTATGTTGATGACGTTCTACCGACACTGGAGTTCCTATGATATCTAACCGTTCACCATGGAGATGCCAGTTTGTATATGTTGGTAGAAAACCATAAATCATCAAATCTCTGTCTATACCCAGGTCTAAATTACGATCCAGATGAAGATCTACAAGACATCAAAACCTAATCAAAAATTGAAAGATAAAAACTGATTTCATCATTTCAACATAAAATCAGCTCCTCAAGCGCAATATCGAGAATTCAAATTCAAGAGTATGTAGAAAAAGAAGAAGAAGAAGGAGAAACCTATATCTCGGCTTGGAACTTGAATTTACTGAGATTCCATTGCTTGGTGTTCTGAGATTTGTTTGCTACTCTGATCAGGGGAAATACAAATTGTGATTATGAGTGAAGGTATAATTGTAGAAGGTATAATTATTGTTGCCTTGTCAATTGTTTTAGCTGATTTGTTTGAGGATAATTTGGTTTTTGGAATCTGATATTTTTGTAGTCAAAGATGGGCAGCGAAAGTGAAAAAGGAAGAGAAGCAAATGAAGAAGAGGAAGAGGAAATCAACCACCACTGTTTCTTCAAGTATGTCTTCTTCTCTTTTAGAATGTTCTGAGTTGAATCCTCTCTGCTTCAAGGAAATATATTGCCATTGTTGATCTCGAGACTGTTACTGCAGTTTAATTAGTTCTTCTAATTTGTGGTTTTGCTGCAGCATTGTGTTATGGCCAAAGTTTAGTTCTTTGTGCTGTCAATCACTTCTAAAAGTCTTGATGGTTTGGTGTTATGTTTCTCTTTGGCGAGTCTTGATGGTTTGATGGATTCTGCGGATTCACCAAAGAAAGATATGAAAGAAGCTGAAGATTAATATTTTTGTTGGCTTTTTGGTGGATTTGAAGACATGAAGGAAGCTGAAGATTAAGATTTAAGTTTTTGAATACACATTAGTTTGGATAACAATGAATTACATTGAAACAATATATGGATTTTGAATTTGTATTTAGTAATCAAAGTTTGAACTATGTATTTGTATATTTTCTTTAATGAAATTAGAAGTGATCTTTATTTGTTTTGCCATGTTTGTTATTATTAATAATTTTAAATATCCAGTTTATTAATATATAAAGTGATGCTAAATTTACTAATTACTAATTATTGTCACTTTAAAAATGATGCTAAAATTACCAATTAGTGTCACTTTAAAATGATGCTAAAATTACCAATTATTAGTGTCACTTTAAAAGTGATGCTATATTTACCAATTATTAGTGTCACTTTGTAAATGATGCTAAAATTACCAATTAGTGTCACTTTAAAAGTGATGCTATATTTACCAATTATTAGTGTCACTCTAAAAATGATGCTAAAATTACCAATTAGTGCCACTTTAAAAGTGATGCTATATTTACCAATCACTCTAAAAATGATGAAATTACCAATTAGTGTCATTTTAAAAGTGAGGCTACATTTATGAATAACATCATTTACAAAAATGATACTAAACTTTAATTATAGCATCATTTATAGAAATGATACAAAAAATTATTTAGCTTCACTCAATTTAGCATTATTTTTAAAAATGACCCTATAATTCTAGCATCATTTTTATATTTATAAAAAAAAATGACACTAAAAATAGTTTTTCTTGTAGTGTAAGATACATATGTACATCTCAACAATATGGGTGTCAAGATGTTTTAGAAGAAATGTGTTGTGTAGCGTCCTTATAATTTGGTTTCGTCTAACCTCCTTACAAGCTGTAAATGAGAAAACTAGAAGCATAAGATAACTACTATGAAAGGACGATTTTAGCTGAATGTGAAGATCAATGTGCTTGAGATTTACATGCTCCTCTCTATATAGAGTAGAATAACTCGGTTTCTGCACTTTCAATTTCAGGGTGTTATTGGATCATTTCTTACGATCTACTTAGTTGAAACTCGTAATTTAACGTGTTTATTATTGATAACTTGATTTTGTTTTGATTTTGGCCTATAGTACTTTTGGCACTCTGATGATGAAAGACGTTTTTGTCATGGCTCTAAAAGACTCCAAGTCTCCACTAGATTCCTTGGTCATCAAGTCAACGGGGTCTTTTATATATTATATTAGTCTGCTGGAAATACAAAACAAATTTGAGGATTTTGATCAAAGGAAACCACTAACTCATATAAAGACTTGAATGATCTCCTTAAAAAAACCCTAAATAAAACATTTAACTTCAAGCCCATCGCACAGCAAAAAAAAGGAGAAACTTGTTTGTTCTTCTCTTGCTCTCTTGCTTACCAAGTTGTGTCCTTTTCCACCAATGCCTCTTGTGTTGCTCATATATATGCATTGTATCCATGAACCATGACTTCTTCTTTCTATGTTTAGTCATACTTATGATCTAACTCTAAAGAATGCTGTAGCAATAACGTGTAGGAACGATAATTTTACAATAGGGCAAACTGAATAAATTGTAAAGTTTATTGTATAGTAAAATAATACCGATACAGGAATTAAGAATGAGATTTTGCAGAGGCGAGACACTTTTTTTTTAATTTTAAAAAAGCCCTGTAGTGTGACGATTGAACGACATTCCGAATCCCAAGATACAATTGCAACTATTCTGTTTTGCATAACCCAAAAACAGAATTTAACGAACGTTAGTGATGTGTATACTCTCAAAACTCAAACTTTAAAAATGAAAAAGAGAAGAGTTGCTGGATTTTTTGTTGTTGCTTAAAATATGATTTCCACAAAACTTATCAATTGAAAATTCTGTGTAGCAAAATGAACAAAACAATGACTAATATAATGTCAAAGTTCGTAGGTCATTTTTTCTACAAAAAAGAGGTTTGTGCATTGGTGTATTAGTGAATTAATTTGAAAATTACTTGCCACAATTATGATGAGAATATTGAAACGTTTTTTACAATGAGAATATTTGACCTTTTTAATGTCAAATATAAAAACTGATTTTTTACTTTCACATGGCCACAAAATTTGTTCAAATAATTAATTTAATATTGTTAAAGTATTTGATCAAGTTTAAACAATAATAAATGTATGATTTTAACTCAAAATATTTATATAAATTCAGCTCAAATAAAATTATTTATTGGATGTGTGGTCTATTATATCTCATACATATTTTGTGAAAAGAATATATATAAATCTTATTTGATCAGTCTAAGTTGGCTTTTTAAGTTTTCAAGCTATCCACTTTGAATCTTCACTTCGTATTCAATTTTAATCCAATTTTGGTAAATGAATACACTATATTATAGTACTTATTTTAAAAAATCTAACTTATATTTTTATTTGTTTAATTCGGCAATCGAATGTCGCCATAAAAGTTACCAGGATTCCAACAATACGTAGCAACTAAAGCGGAGACGTCGGACCAAATTTCTGCTATTTTCCTCCCTTCTTCTTTTCCTAATATTTTACCTAAGTTGTTCAAAATCTTGAGGACTAAGATACATATACAACGAGAACATGAGAGGCCTGACGTAGTTATTATCTTATTGGGCTCATTCAGATAATTAAAATATTCCAATTTGAAATTTTGTTTGACTTTTCTCCCACATCGCCTAGTTTAGTAATGAAACAGAGTATTTATATATCCTAGAGTCATAAATTTGTTTGTCACGCTTAACTCAAGAAATGGTCCAAATTTTTTTGCCGAAAGATTTGGAATGAGTCTATAAATATATACATAGGTAGAAAACATTGTGTTGATAGGGCAAATTTAGGGTTTTAAGTTTTAACACATACAATTTTCGTCATGATAAAACCGCAGAAGCACCTCTCCGAGGAGGAGAATCTCGACACTCATAAATGTTCTTCAACCTCACTTGATATTTCAGAGGTGATACCAATTGATCTCTTTTTTAATATATTCTTGAGATTACCACACAAAACCATAGCCAAGTGTTGTTTTGTATCAAAGCTCTGGTATTCCATTCTTAGCCGTCCAGAATTCATTGATTTGATCTTGAAAAGATCTTCGGCTCATCCGCGTCTCTTGTTCACCTTTAAGTCGGATTCATCTAAGTGGTCGCGCTTCTTCTCGTCATCTCAGCCTTTAAAACCAGACGAGAACTTGCCTCTTTTAGCCGTTGATGATGGCATACGTTTCCCCTCTAAAACAGGTTTATATCATATTAATGCCCCTGTCCATGGCTTGCTCTGCAGTAATTTTGTATTGCAAAAAAGTGGATGTATACGTAGTGATTTAAAATTAGAGGTGATGGTTTATAACCCTACCACAGGAGAGTATACGACATTACCCAAAGTGAAAACAAATAGTCTTAGTGTTTGAACCCTTTTAGGGTATGCTCCAGTCAACAGACAATCCAAGGTATTGTGCATGTCAGTTTGTAGTTATCTTTAGAAAGTTGAGGAGCATCAAGTTCTGACATTAGGAACCAAAGAAGTGTCGTGGAGAAAGATTGAATGTTCCCTACCGGACCATTTCGCGAAGAATAATGCTGGGATTTGTATCAATGGAGTCTTGTATTATATAGCGCGTCAGAACAAGGAGATAAGGTTTTCAAGACCTTATATTATAGTTTGCTTTGATGTTATGTCCGAGAAGTTCACATTTATTGACCCAGATTTGGACATGGATGTAACGTGGTTCTCGGTTCTGATAAATTACAATGGTAACTTAGGCATAATTCGTCAAGGTTGTAATGGTTTTTTCAGCGGAGCAACTACAAGTCTTGAGTTGTGGGTTCTAGATCGTGTTACGGAACATAAAATGGTTGAAGACCATCTACATATTGCCTTCGTGGAACAATCTAGTTGCATATCATATAAAGTTGAACATCGTTGGAATGACTAGTAATGGTGAAGTTGTGTTTTCTCCGACTGGTTTAATATCTCATCCTTTCTAAATTTTCTTCTACAACGTGGAGACGAATACTATCAAAAGAGTTGAGATCCAAGGAATTGGACCCGTTAGAGGTCAACAGATTTACACATTTATAAACCACGTAGAAGATATGAGGTTGTTGACGTACAACATCGCTAAATAGTTTGCCTTCTAACTGTTTCCCTTGGTCAATTGCTAAACAAATTTTGTCATTTTCCACCATTGCTTCTTTCTCTTGTTCTTTGTGTCTCACAAGCTTATCTTGTTGGATATTCCTTTAGTTATTCTATTTTTTCTTCATTTGTTTAAACTTTTTCTTTACATGTTAATCCCATTATTTTGGCCGCTTCATAAACTTCAAGACTAAGATGCATATACATCTCAATGATATGTGGGTGTCATAATATTTTAGAACATTCGTCTAGCCTCTGCCTAGTTATCTCTCGAGGGTATGTATGTATATCCAATATGAAGTTTCGTCCACCTATTGTGGCTGCTTCAGTGGTATTAAGCATTTTTAACAATGTAGTTCTCGTTCTACTTCTGTATTCACCACTGTGTCTATAGCATTTTATAAAATCTCTGATGCTGAATGTAACAGAGTGTAATGTTAGAAGAATGACACAAAATACAAAGCTGGTGACTTGTATCTTAGCAGAAAAATGAGCTTTATAAGAAATAAGAGAGAAACATAAGCATCGAAAGATTACTAACTAGTACTATATAATGATGATGATTTAAGTTGAATGCGAAGAACAATGTTCTTGAGAATAAATCTTAACAAACAGCTTTATAAGGGTAACTATGAGGTAACAACTATGAAAATATGGTTTGAGTTGAATGTGAAGAACAATGTTTGGTTCAACACAGTTTGAAAGATGTCAACATTAAGAGATATGATAATGGTAATGTTGGCTTCAGAACTATGCATAGAAGAAGCTAACGATTAATCCTAAGGCAAAAGATAACCATCTTAATAGTTTGCAATTACATTGAACCCCCAAAACAAAAGATGCATTTTTATTTCCTAATTAATTAGCCCTTACAAGTTATCCAAAATAACCATAAACCAGAAAATTTAAAGGGTTTAATAAAAAAAAGAGGGAATAGCTTAGCATCTCTAGATAGACATATTATAATCTTGATTAAGCATTACTAATTGCAGAGTTTACCTCATGCAAAAACTTGGTCTTTAGCATCGCATGTTCAATGTCACTTGCTTGGATCACCTTAAACATTTCTTCCAACTTCTTCTTGGTAACCACGGGAACCAAACTCCACTTCTTCTTCAAAGATTCATCATCAACCACACATAAATCCATCATAGCTCCGACAAGATAAGACCTTTCAAACCAATCGTTCTTAATACAATCACCAAGTTTCACACTATCATCGTCAACCTTCTTCTTCTTTTTCTCTGATTTCACAATAGCATCGTCAGCCTTGTTCATCTTCTTCTCTGATTTCACAATAACATCAGTTACCCAAATCTTCTTACATAAGTCCAAACACTTCAAATCATGAGCTTTTGTATAGTTCGGTTCAACACCACTTTTTTCCCAAATACTTGCTCTTTAACTTCACAAAACTTTACAGTTAATATAAATTAACGCTTGCAATCATATATGTAACATGTTTTATAATTTATCTAGCAAAAGTTTCAAAATAAAAAAATAAAAAACAATATAGTATGTTTTTTAATAGTTAAAAATTTGCAAACAAATAGACATAGTCCAATATAGATGAACCAAATATATAATAATAAGACTTAAAAATTCAATTAATGTTGTAATATTTTTATTATACCATTTGATATAAAAAATATACTATAAATTATATTTGTGTTTGTCCTAAACGGGATTTCGGGAATTTATGTTTCCAATCGAGAATTCATTATCTTATGCGACGAAAATTTATGAACGGGTATAGAACATAATAGGACATGACGGAACAGAATGACAATTACGTCTACTTCTAAATATTATTTTTAATATTATTAAACAGAATGACGGAACAGTATTTGTTTCAAAAGGGTTTTAATTATTTTTAACAGTTTGATATTTCACGAGTTTAATAGAAATCTAACCGACTATTACTCCGGTTCAGTTTGATCTTGGTCCGACTGCTGGGTTGTTTCAAATTTTAAAATATTGATGAAATAATAATTATTTAAAATATTCAAACATAAATCAGACTAAAATCAAAACAGAAAATCAACTAAATACCCAATTGATATGAATTCAGGTTTTAAATACTATATCAAATAAATAAATTTATGTAAGTGCAGATCCGATTCTAGTTTATAGTGAAAACCAAAACTAACCCCATCTGGTTTTGTCATTTTTATTTATAACCATTGTTTTGTCATTTAAGTCTGAGACATCAAATAATTGTAGAAATATATAATTTGCATTTTGAATGAATATTGTTGATGCAACTATAAATAGAGATATTCGAGTAGCTTAGGGATATGGATGAAACTATATCAATACGTAAAACAGAGTACATCACAGATATTTGGGGAAAAAAATAAATAACGATATTCTTATTGCATCCACCATCTTGAAGGAATAGGATTCAAGAAATTTATCAAGAAGAACAACATTTTCCTACCTTAATTTAAGTCAAATTATTTTTTATAAAACGTTGCCGACCTAAAACGTTACTGAATTTTATATTTTTGATTAAATTATTGTATACATGAATAAAACAAATTGTAATTGACTAATGACATTGCCGTGCCTGGCAAGAGTCTTTGAGATCATAGACAAAATAAATTTTTATAAATTCTCTTTTATTTAAATATTTTATTCTTAATATAATACAAAAATATATGTGAACTAAATTTTAAATAGAATGTGATAAAAATATACAACTAATGTTTACATTGTTTTGTGATTAGTAGATTTGTTTTGCATAAAGTCTATGATATATTTATATAGTTTTATGTATTTATAAAGATGTCAAATATGCATAAAATAAGATAGATAATAAAGAATTGGGAGAAAAAAATTATGTGATCAAAGAAAAAAATGCCAATTCTAATAATAAATCATAGAAAGAAAAATATTTATAAACATAATTAGCTCTTCAATTTCAGGTGAAACAAAAGGCAGTAGGTCATAGTTTCTTTTTTCTTCAAGTATCCACGGCCCTCACATTGGCTTACTTTTGTTGTAAAACTTTTCGAAGCAAAATTATATAAGAAATTTCAATGGCTGAACTTAAACCCTAATAAATAAACATGAACCCTAATACCAAAACTTAATCCCTTAAACACAAATTTTAACCATCAAAAATAAACAAAATAGTGATATTTCCATAAATTTTAATATTGGTGTACCTAATAATTTCTTTAACTAATACAAAGTGTAAACTTTCTAGTTCGGTAGATATAAGAAAGTGATGGTTAACATTACTTATTGATCTAAATACGGAGAAGAAAACGTTAATCATAAACAAAGATACCGATAACAGTGTTTGCAATTACATCAACCCAAAAAAAAAAGATGCATATGGTTCGACAATCCATTACAACATTTCACAACAAACATAAACCAAAAACTAAAAGAGGTTCAAAAACACAAAAGAGACCAGACATTAGCATCTCTAAATAAATCTCTAATTAGCATTAAAGATGGCAGCACTTACATCATACATGAGCTTATTCTTTTTCATCATCCGTTCTAAGTCAAGTGCTTTCAAATCATTCAACTTCTCTTTGAGCTTCTACTTTGTCTCCACCGAGACCATACTCCACCTTTTCTTAATAGCATCTTCATCAACAACACCGAAACCGGTAAAATCTTTAACAAGGTTTGCCCTTTCAAACCAATCACTAACACCATCGGATTCATCATGATCAACCTACATCTTTTTCTTTGACTTCACAGAATAAAAATTATTTCCCCAAATCTCCTTACACAATTCCAAACATTTAACATCATGAGGCATTCTTCTAATCTGCTTTGTCTTCAAATATTTTCCCTTTAAGACTCTGATTTTTCTAACAAACTGATCGTAACTCTTCTCCTCCAAGTACTTTGATCCCTTAACCATTTCATAAGATCCAAGAAAATCCACAGAAGGAATCTTACCAGTTTCGTCTTTTACATGAAGCATTCTTTGAAGAAGTGCAACTTCCTCTTCTTCACTCCACACTCTCTGAAAAAGAGCCTTCTCCACTGTGTTTTCAGTCTCCGTCTTGCCACGTTTTTTAGCTTTCACGTCAGTTGAAGCAGTTCCTTCACTTGGTCGCTTCCTCAACGCCTTTGGAGAAGCTACAGTAGCAGGAGAAGGAGGCGGTTGTTCAGTTTCAGAGTCTGTCTCACCACTCTCCGAACCTGAACTTGGAACCACTGTAGCGGCCACAACAGGAGCTAAAGCTGATGGAGCTTTGACAGGCTTCTTAAGTATGTCTTCTTCCTCAGACGAAGACTCTCCTTCTTCTTCAGTCTCCATTTCTTCGTTGTCGTCAGTGAGAGATTATGTCGGTGTGTTGATCACCGGATGATTCTTCGTCTTTGATGTTGATGCAATTTCTTCCACCGGCTTCTTCCTCGGAGGTAAAACAGCTAGCGGCCTCTTTGACGTCGTGGTGACTTCCAACGTCTTCTTAGCTGGTTTCTTAGCCATTTTACAATTTTGGAAAGTGAGAGAGAAATTTGATAACGAAACATTCGTATAGTAGGGTTAATGTATCTTATATATGGACATCGAAACGCCGAAACCTAAAGAGTTATTTTATATAACTAATATTTATTAAGACATAAATTTAACTACACGAAACGTGATAATACTAATCACACTAAGAGTCTTTTCGTATGTCCATTTTTATTTGTCTTGGAAAATGGATTATCAACGTCGTCTATACGAAACGTACAATAAAGTATTTTCTTTCTCTTGGAAAATGGGGTACTCAATTACTTCAACATTGGTACTTGGTAATAGACGTTGAGTTATTTTAAGTTTACATTATTGTTTTTTTTAATAAAAAGAAGTACTGTTGTGTATGAAAATAAAATAAAAACTAAAACCAAAAATCGAATAATACATGAATTTTTGTTAAGAGTTGAAAATCAATAAATCCTTCTTATTAAATTTTTGTTAAGAGTTGAAAATCAATAAATCCTTCTGCATGAAATATGAAAGTAGATGTGGGCCGGACAAAAAGTAGCGAAGTTTAGTAGATTAGATGGGCCGATGGACAAGTTTGTATATGGATATTAAGTTTCTTGAGAAGACTACGCGCTGTTTACTAAAAGCATTATAAAACTGCAAGACGTCTCTTGGATCAAAAAATTCTTATTTTTCAGTCGGTCAAATCTACACTTTATTAGCTACATTCACTAATGAGACTAAAAGCGACATACCAAAGATGCGTGAATATGTGGCTATAACTTTCCAACGAACATTTGGAAAAAGGAAATGTAATAATAATTTAAAAATGGGAAAGAAAACAATGTAGTAATATCCATATTTTCAAAATATATCACCGCCCAAGATTACGTACACTATACGTCCATTTGTTACATGACACGTAATAATGCCACTAACGAACGATGTCCACGTTGGAATCTTTTTCGGCTGTCTAGTTTTTGGAATTGGACATTAGACAAGAAATTTAGTTTCAGCCTGACAAATTAAATGGTAGTATTGGACAAAATATTCGATTCGATCAACATATTCCGGTCACTTAGGTGGGGGTTATAGATTAAAGTATATATTTCGATATGGAGAAAATATGATTCGAGATTTAAAAAGAATAATAACATTTTCAACATTTTAGTTTTAATCCTAACTTTTTAGTTAATGAAATTTGATATGAAGATTTTAATCAGTAGGTATTATGTCCACAACGCAGTTACAAGAAAAGAAAAAGAAAAAAAAGTCGATACAACTTTTATTCTCTTATAAAGACTGGTCAAATTATTTATTTAAACGTTGCCGACCTGAAACGTAACTGAATTTTATCTTCTTGATTATCTTAATACATATACATGAACTGACGTTTTTAGTTAATGACATTTGCTCACTTTTGGCAAAATTTTCAAATTTTAGTCAAGATATCTAATGTAAAAACATGTGTCAAATCTCAAATGCTTTTAAACTTGGTCAAATGATTTTTCTAAGTTAGATGAAGCCACGCATTTATTTTTGTTGGGTTTTGGCATACACAATTGTTCTTGTGTGATTCACATGGTTGTCTCTTGTCTGGACTTTTTTTTTTTTTTGGTTAAAATCTCTTGTCTAGACTTTGCCAAGACCATGTCACTATAACGGACCGTCACTATACTGTAAACTATTTCAAACAAATTATAGAATGATATTTTCTAGAAAATATTATCACGTTGCTATCAAAGTATCAAACACGTATTGTTTTTATTTTCTTTGTAGTTTTTTTGTTTGTTTTCTGTTGTTGTACACTTGTACTTATACTTTTCAATCTGGATTGGACTTGCAAAAGTTTAAAATCTTTATTTGTAGCAAGGCAAAGTAATTGTGAAAAGAAATAACACATTGCATGCGGTGATAAAAAGAAATACAAATGTTAGCATATGTTTAAGAGAAATTTTCATACAATGAATTTCATAAATAGTAAAAACTTTCACTGTTTTTATTTTGATTTTAGATTTTTATTATTATATTGATATCTGAAATTTTAGGTTGTAAACGAATTTATAATTTGAACTATTATTTTCTCCAACTATCGTTTCATTAGGTTGGTGTAGCTACTCGTTTCTTGTATTAATGAAAAGTGTAAACTAATACGTATCAGTTTAGTCGGTGCAAGAAATAGAAATGTAACTGCTTCACACGACCGTTGGATTTCTTTCGTCACACGCCTCAACAGTAAGTGTTGGCTTCTTTTTAAGAACTCCACGTGCAAATTCTCCTATAAACAATACTACAGTTTATACAAACGAAACTATATGACCAATACCAAATCTTTTTGGTCGGTTTGTATATTACAAAAAAGGAGACCAGATCGAGCGAAGTAGATACTACGTGGCATATTATATTTAAGCCCCATTTAATCGGGACAATGACTTCGAAATTTGAATGTTCTTACTTAGCTCACGAGTGAGGAATCAAATCTTTTTTAGAAGTCACTTGATCAACCTCTTTGTTACATATGTCATTTCAACAAATTCTTACATTACCACCTAAATTTTATATACTAAATAAGGTCTCTTTATCATTTTTTTTTTTAGATGTCAATGTTTATAGAATGGATATGTCAGGGGTATTCATTCGATAACGGAGCCTATTGGTTGCAGATTTTGAAAATTTTAATAAAATTTTAAGTTTTTAAAGTTAATTTCCAACCAATCAGACTTTAAACTTTTATTTTATTTTTAAACTTTAAAAATCTAACTGTTCATTTTAAAAGTCAATACATTTTTCTAGTTTATTATATAAAAGTTTTTAAAATGAGGATTTTGAGACTGTAGAAAACATGTACGTATAATTGTTGAAATAATATTTTTATTTTTGCTGATTAATTAAATAATACCAAATAAATAATAATAAAAACAGCTAATTTTACGCTCAAGATCTGATTTTAAAAAACCACACATACAAGAATAAACGAAAATCATATATATAAACAATAAAATTATTCAAAGAAATTTATCATTTATTATTCACAATAATTTATTATTTATTATTCACTAATAAAATGATGACTAACTACTAACTAGCACATAATAGTCAATAAAATAGTATTATTAGCACATAATAATTTAATAATATTTGTTTCATTTCCTATGAAACTTTTGGTTACTAATTAGTTACTTATGAATTTTCTATTTTTTCCCAAATTTTTTATTATTAATAAAATTTATTTATTAGTTTATGTTATTACTTTGACTTAAATACAATATAATAAAATATATTTAATTTGATAATTTTTATAGTTTTGTTACCAATTATATTTTAAAAATATTTAAAATAACAGTTTCCATAACTTTTGTTATCAATCAAACTATTATACAACAATAGTCTGTATAGTTAAAGTCTTTATAATTAAAGTTTTTACAGCAAAAATTTTACAGCAAAAGTTTAAAATAACAGTCTTAACCAATTGGTCCTATTTGAGTGGTAAAAAAAAAAAGAGCTTTGGACTAACTTCATTAAGCTATGTTTGTATAATCTGATAATAATGATCGTAAGAAAGCTTTGGACTCCATCCAAAAATAAAATAAAAATTGGATAGTAGCTATAGAAGAGAAAACAAAATGAGAGAGAGAGATCAGAGAAATTTCAAGAAACATAATTAACAAATCTCTAATCATCTAACAACGTCGTACAATATTAAATCAAGTGGCAATATAAAAGTTAAAATGTTTTCAACCAAATCGAACTCGAATGAATGAATCATTCTAGACTGGCCCGAACTAAAGATTTTAATTTTGCTAAAAGGATTTAAATCTCCTAAAATCTAAAATTTGAAACTGAATATCTTTTATATAATAAAGTATAAGTTATTGGACCAATTAAAATCTACCACATAAATTATTTTGAATTTTTTTGCCAAATAGATATTTACTATAAATTTGAATTCACTAAAAATATCAAAACAAAAAGCTGATAAAAATAACTACAAAAATTAACTTATTTCATCTTATTAATTTTTCTATTTTTATATATATATATATATTTATTCAAAAATTATTTTAAAACACATTTTATATTGTTCCACTAACACCACTCACCATATTTCTATTACCATGTTTTTAGTTTTTCAAAATTATTTCATCATCTTCTTTAATATATTTATAATTCCTAACAACTCAAAACATTTTTTTTGCTTTTAGGAAATTTGAATCCACAAATTTTCTCTAATTTTCCATGCTCTATATGGAGTGTCACTTACATTTCCAGAAAATGTGAGAGGTAATTAGACTGTCCTAAATTTTATTGTGATATTCATTTACTACCTCTCTCAAACTCTATTTTAGATCAACGATTTTCAAAGTTATATGTGTTTGAATTATTTAAATTTGTATTATCTCTCAAATAGAAATTGCAACAAAGGAAGATGGTTGAAAATTAGAATCAATGTATATTTGTACCGTTAACAAACAGAAACTGCAACAAAGGAAAAGGAAAATGGTTGAAAATTAGAATCAAAGTATATGTATATCGTCAACAATATTATTGTTCATGTGAGTCTTTAACTTTTGTTTGTTATGAGTTTTTTTTTTTTTGTATAATTCTTTGTTTAATTTTTAAAATGTTTTACATGACTTTTCTATGGTACAAATTATTTTTATTGGTATTTAGAATATACTTCCTCCATCAATTCTTGATCTAATTTATTGTTGTTTAATTATATACACAAATATAATAATACTTTCAACATTTTTGTTTATTTATCAAATTTTACTTTTGATCCGGACGTAGTCCGGGCTCTATACTAGTATGAATATAAACAAAAATCTTTTATATAATAAAATACAAGTCATTGGACCAATTAAAATTTACCACATAAATTATTTTGAATTTTTTTTGCCAAATAGATATTTACTATAAATTTGAATTCACTAAAAGTATCAAAACAAAAAGCTGATAAAAATAACTGCAAAAATTAACTTATTTCATCTTATTAATTTTTCTATTTTTATATATATTTATTCAAAAATTATTTTAAAACACATTTTATTTTGCTCCACTAACATCACTCACCATATTTCTATCACCATATTTTTATATATATTTATTCAAAAATTATTTTAAAACACATTTTATTATGGATATCATTTTCTTTAATATATTTATAATTCCTAACAACTCAGAACATTTTTTTTGCTTTTAGGAATTTTGAATCCACAAATTCTCTCTAATTTTCCATGCTTTCTAGAAAATCTGAGACGTAATTAGACTGTCCTAAATTTTATTGTGATATCCATTTACTATCTCTCTCAAACTCTATTTTAAATCATCGATTTTCAAAGTTATATGTGTTTGAATTATTTAAATTTGTATTATCTCTCAAATAGAAACTACAACAAAGGAAAATGGTTGAAAATTGGAATCAACGTATATTTATACCGTCAACAAACAGAAACTGCACCAAAGGAAGATGGTTGAAAATTGGAATCAAAGTATATTTATATCGTCAACAATATTATTGTTCATGTGAGTCTTTAACTTTTGTTTGTTATGAGTTTTTTTTTTCTTTCTATAATTCTTTGTTTAATTTTTAAAATGTTTTACATGACTTTTTTATGGTACAAATTATTTTTAAATAAATAAATTATTGGTATTTAGAATATACTTTCTCCATCAATTCTTGATCTAATTTGTTGTTGTTTAATTATGTATACAAATATAATAATATTTTCAATATTTTTGTTTATTTATCAAATTTTATTTTTGATCCGGTCGTAGTCCAGGCTCTATACTAGTATGAATATAAACAAAAATCTTTTATATAATAAAGCACAGGTCACTGGACCAATCAAAATCTGCCACATAAATTATTTTGAAATTTTTTTGCTAAATAGATATTTACTATAAATTTGAATTCACTAAAAGTATCAAAACAAAAAGCTGATAAAAATAACTGCAAAAATTAACTTATTTCATCTTATTAATTTTTCTATTTTTATATATATTTATTCAAAAATTATTTTAAAACACATTTTATTTTGCTCCACTAACATCACTCACCATATTTCTATCACCATATTTTTATATATATTTATTCAAAAATTATTTTAAAACACATTTTATTATGGATATCATTTTCTTTAATATATTTATAATTCCTAACAACTCAGAACATTTTTTTTGCTTTTAGGAATTTTGAATCCACAAATTCTCTCTAATTTTCCATGCTTTCTAGAAAATCTGAGACGTAATTAGACTGTCCTAAATTTTATTGTGATATCCATTTACTATCTCTCTCAAACTCTATTTTAAATCATCGATTTTCAAAGTTATATGTGTTTGAATTATTTAAATTTGTATTATCTCTCAAATAGAAACTACAACAAAGGAAAATGGTTGAAAATTGGAATCAACGTATATTTATACCGTCAACAAACAGAAACTGCACCAAAGGAAGATGGTTGAAAATTGGAATCAAAGTATATTTATATCGTCAACAATATTATTGTTCATGTGAGTCTTTAACTTTTGTTTGTTATGAGTTTTTTTTTTCTTTCTATAATTCTTTGTTTAATTTTTAAAATGTTTTACATGACTTTTTTATGGTACAAATTATTTTTAAATAAATAAATTATTGGTATTTAGAATATACTTTCTCCATCAATTCTTGATCTAATTTGTTGTTGTTTAATTATGTATACAAATATAATAATATTTTCAATATTTTTGTTTATTTATCAAATTTTATTTTTGATCCGGTCGTAGTCCAGGCTCTATACTAGTATGAATATAAACAAAAATCTTTTATATAATAAAGCACAGGTCACTGGACCAATCAAAATCTGCCACATAAATTATTTTGAAATTTTTTTGCTAAATAGATATTGACTATAAATTTGAATTCACTAAAATTATCAAAACAAAAAGCTTATAAAAATAACTGCAAAAATTAACTTCTTTCATTTTATTAATTTTTCTATTTTCTATATATATTTATTAAAAATTATTTTAAAACACATTTTATTTTGCTCCACTAACACCACTCACCATATTTCTATCATCATGTTTTTAGTTTTTCAAAATTATTTCATCATTTTCCTCAACATATTTATAATTCCTAACAACTCAAAACATTTTTTTTTGCTTTTAAGAATTTTGAATTTACAAATTCTCTCTAATTTTTCATGCTCTGCTATGGAATGTCACTTACATTTCCAGAAAATCTGAGAGGTAATTAGACTGTCCTAAATTTTATTGTGATATCCATTTACTTTCTCTCTCTCAAACTCTATTTTATATCTTCGATTTTCAAAGTTATATGTGTTTGAATTATTTAAATTTGTATTATCTCTCAAATAGAAACTGTAACAAAGGAATATGGTTGAAAATTGGAATCAAAATATATTTATACCTTCAACAATATTATTGTCCATGTGAGTCTTTAACTTTTGTTTGTTATGAGTTTTTTTTTCTTTCTATAATTCTTTGTTTAGTTTTAAAAATATCTTACATGATTTTTTAGGATACAAATTATTTTTAAATAAATAAATTATTGATATTTAGAATATATTTCCTCTATCAATTTTTGATTTAATTTGTTGTTGTTTAATTATGTACACAAATATAATAATAGTTTCCATATTTTTGTTTATTTATCAAATTTTATTTTTGATCTGGACATAATCCATGTTATATACTAGTATGAATATAAACGAAAAGAGAATAATATAAACCATTTCCTTAAGTTTATATCCGAATCTAAAGATGAACTAATAAATGTATCGAATCTCAAAATCTTATAAATAAACTATTTTCTCGATACAAAAAAGGAATATGATGATTTCGGTCAATTAGCTAAGGCCTATAAGCGTTTAAAAACATTAAACATCCAAATGAATTAAATATTTAGACATTAAAGTTATCCGTTCTGAAAATATTATGGAGATACTAGTTTGGATATAGTGTCACATATTTTCATAAATTTCCATATCGAAATTAAATTGAATGATACAACTTGAGTGAATATTTTAAAATTAAAATTGAACCATCCTATTGTTGTCATATGTCAATTATTGAATCACCCGTGAAAATTACAGTTGTCGGCAGGCCAATTATTTTGTTTTTTTTACAATTCGTAAGATGCCATAATTTGGGAGATTCCACGTTCACCATTCCAGTCGGCAAGTAAATTAAAGGCGCAACTATCATATAAAAACTTTTAAAAACCCATTTAACAAAAAAAAAACATATAAAAACATATAAAAACTTAAATCGTCTCAAGGCCAACCAATCTATATCATATTTAATTCTCTTCGTATTAAATACCATTATACCAACGACCAAATCTAAAGGTAGCAAATCAAATCAGCCCCACATATAAAATAACATAAATACGAAGAAAATCGTATAAGATAAAAGATAGAATAAGTTCACTTTTTCTAACACATTCCTTACATGTCGACATATAAATCTATAAGTATGGACATTTCCAATCTTTCTCTCAATTCATAATCTCATTAAATTATCAACATTTGGAAAGTTTTCAAGATTCATAATCTCTATAAATTACTTTCTACATCCACTACCTAATCCATCCTTAACCTAAAAAAATCACCTCAATCTTTGTCTAAAACCTTAAGGCTACATCGGAAAAATGTCTCCAACCAAGTCCGATACCGGCGTCAACGGCGTTGACTTAACCGGAAAGCCTCTGTTCCGGCTAGAAGATTCAAATCTCTTAGCCAATGGTCACGTCGTCTTAACCGATGTTCCACTTAACGTCACTCTCACATCATCCCCATATTTAACCGACAAAGACGGCGAACCAATGAACGTCTCCGCCGGTTCATTCATCGGGTTCAACCTCGACGGAGAGCCCAAAAGCCACCACGTGGCATCCATCGGAAAACTCAAGAACATTCGTTTCATGAGCATTTTCCGTTTCAAGGTTTGGTGGACCACTCATTGGGTCGGGTCAAACGGACGTGATATCGAGAACGAGACGCAAATCATCATTCTTGAAAAATCCGGGTCGGGTCGTCCTTACGTCCTCTTGTTACCTCTCATTGAAGGCTCCTTCCGTTCATCATTCCAGCCTGGAGAAGACGATGACGTGGCGCTTTGTGTTGAATCCGGGTCAACCCAAGTAACCGGGTCGGAGTTTCGTCAAATCGTGTATGTTCACGCCGGAGATGATCCGTTTAAGCTCGTGAAAGACGCCATGAAAGTGATTAGGGTTCATATGAATACCTTTAAGCTTTTGGAAGAGAAGTCGCCGCCGGGGATCGTCGATAAATTCGGATGGTGCACGTGGGATGCTTTTTACTTGACGGTGAATCCTGACGGCGTTCATAAAGGTGTTAAGTGTCTCGTTGACGGTGGTTGTCCTCCGGGATTGGTTCTTATCGACGACGGTTGGCAATCCATTGGACATGACGCCGATGGTATTGATGTCGAAGGGATGAATATTACCGTCGCCGGTGAACAAATGCCTTGCAGGTTGGTTTACTCCGGTTTACTCTTCAATTATTTCCATTGTTACTATTGTAAGTTTTAGTTGTTTTGACTTGTTTTCAACGGTTTAAGTTTGATTTATGCTGGTTTACTCTTCAATTATTTCCATTGTTACTGCAAGTTATAGTTATTCTGACTTGTTTTCAACGTTTAAAGTTTGATTTATTCCGGTTCACCTTTAATTATTTCGATTGTTAGTATAAGTTTTAGTTATTTAGACTTGTTTTCAACGGTTTAAGTTTGGTTAAATCATTTTCATTTGATTTTGGTTTTCAAATCCATGCACCGGTTTAATCTATATCGGTTTTTAATCGGATCTGTTTGGGTTTCAATCACAATCCATTATAGTCACAATCGAACTTACACCGGTTTAATCTGGTTTTACAGGCTTTTGAAGTTTGAAGAGAACCACAAGTTCAAAGACTACGTCTCTCCTAACGACCAAAACGACGTCGGAATGAAAGCATTCGTCAAAGATCTGAAAGATGAATTCTCTACCGTTGATTACATCTACGTCTGGCACGCACTTTGTGGTTACTGGGGAGGTCTTCGTCCCGATGCTCCAACTCTGACGCCGTCAACTATTATCCGGCCAGAGCTTACACCGGGACTTAAACTCACGATGCAAGATCTCGCCGTCGATAAGATCATTGAAACCGGAATCGGACTCGTCTCGCCGGACATGGCGAAGGAGTTCTACGAAGGTCTCCACTCTCATCTTCAAAACGCTGGTATTGACGGTGTTAAAGTTGATGTCATCCACGTAAGTTTCCGTCCGAGTTAACGGATTGTTTGGTGCTTTTTTTTTCCCCGTTGATGTAATACACGTTGATGTAATACACGTGGCTTATTTTGATTACAGATATTGGAGATGTTGTGCGAGAAATATGGCGGGAGAGTTGACTTGGCCAAACCTTACTTCAAGGCGTTGACGTCGTCAGTGAATAAACATTTTAATGGTAACGGCGTTATCGCCAGCATGGAGCACTGTAATGACTTCATGTTCCTTGGAACTGAAGCCATCTCACTTGGTCGTGTTGGTAAGTCTCTTCTAAATATGAGATCATTGGGGAAACGATGTTTTAAAAATCTAAATTAAAAAATCGCAGGAGAAATTTTAAATATTAAGAAAATACGATTTTTAATTATGGTTAAATATTTAGATTATAGGGATAAGTGTTATGATTTATTGTTGATAAGTGTTGATGATTTATTGTTGATTTTAGAGTTATGATTTAAGTTTAGTGTCTCGAGTTTATGCTTTAGATGGTAGACTACTTTCTTTATTTTTAAAAAGCCTGCTGTAATATTTTGACTATTTTCATCATATTACTCATAATATAAATTAATTGGATTTAATATTGGAATTAGGTGATGACTTTTGGTGCACGGATCCATCGGGCGATCCCAACGGTACATTTTGGCTACAAGGATGCCACATGGTCCATTGTGCATACAACAGTCTCTGGATGGGAAATTTCATTCAGCCTGATTGGGACATGTTTCAGTCTACACATCCTTGTGCTGAGTTCCATGCTGCTTCTCGTGCTATTTCTGGTGGTCCCATTTACGTCAGTGATTGTGTGGGTCAGCACGATTTCGATCTCTTGAAACGCCTCGTTTTGCCCGACGGTTCGATTTTGAGGTGTGAGTACTATGCTCTCCCAACACTTGACCGTCTCTTTGAAGACCCTCTTCATGATGGCAAAACCATGCTCAAGATTTGGAACTTGAACAAGGTAATAACGTGCTTTTCTTGTCATGACTCGTTTCTTGGTTCACAAGGCTTTTTTTATTTCATTACAATTTTGTTCTTGACCTGTTTGTTCTCTTCCATCAGTACACCGGAATTATCGGAGCATTCAACTGTCAAGGAGGAGGATGGTGCAGAGAAACAAGACGTAACCAATGTTTCTCTCAATTCGTTAACACGCTAACCGCCACTACAAGGCCTAGTGACGTTGAATGGAACAGTGGAAACAACCCAATCTCCATTGAAAACGTTGAAGAGTTTGCTTTGTTCTTGTCTCAATCCAAGAAGCTTGTGCTGTCTGGACTAAACGACGATCTCGAGCTCACTTTAGAGCCTGTCAAGTTTGAGCTGATCACTGTTTCTCCTGTTGTGACCATTGAGGGTAATGCAGTTAGGTTTGCTCCAATTGGATTGGTTAACATGCTAAACACAAGTGGTGCGATTCGATCTTTGGTATACCATGATGAATCTGTTGAGGTTGGAGTTCGTGGTGCTGGAGAGTTTAGGGTTTATGCATCGAGAAAACCTGTGAGCTGCAAAATTGATGGTGAAGTTGTTGAGTTTGAGTATGAAGACTCGATGGTGATGGTTCAAGTTGCTTGGTCTGGTCCAGAGGGTTTGTCTTCTATTGAGTATTTGTTTTAGAGTACTTGTTTGACTCTTTTTTTTTTCATTCTAAACTCCGCATCGTTCGTTGAGTTTACTACTGAACTCCGTGCCGTTTTTTATATGGTTTCTGAGAGTGAACAACTATTTTACCCATTTGGATACAAGTTATTTTGGCTTGAGTGAAGATTTGTTTTTGTTTGTTTTAGTGGTAAACTTTGTATTGCCACTATTATTTTCATATTAAGGAAAGACTATTATTTTTGGTCTGTTTCTATCTCATTTGGCTGGAAATTTGAATCCTAAACTGATTTTAATCAATTAATTTAAAAAGGATTAAAAGAAATTATTTTGACAAAGTGTATACTTCATTTGTGACCATAAGTCTAATTCACTTCAATTTATCTACTTTTACAATCTTTTTGTCCTAGAAATAATGCATGTTATAAGTTAGGCAGTTAAAATTCAGTTAAAATTGAGTTAAAATTATGATGCAATTAAGCAGAGGCCCAATAAACACAATATTAAATGCAAAAAATGGTCCAAATATAGAAAATAAAAAGCCCAAAAAAATTTGGTTAGATCCACCCGAAGGTGGAGAGCCTAAACCGGATGTGTTCATAAGACCCGAAGGTCAATCCCGTCTCTGTCAGAGGAGATGCCAACCATCTCTCCTTTCTACGAACACAAACACTTGACAAATTCTAAACATATTTATATTTCAAAACGACAAACCCAATGACCGATGTGGGACAAATAAACAAATCTTACTTTTCTTATTTCTTCTTCTACCCGAAACTCTCTTTCTGTCTCTCGTTCTCGCTCACTCTATGAAGCTCGTTTCAAAGTACCGATTTTTCTCCTCTTCTTCTTCTTCTTCTTCGTTAATTCCTCTATGTAATAATACACCTAAGCCAATCATCAATCCTCTTTACAACTTACTTCCCCAGACTCAAAACCCTAACCAAATCGTAGAAATAATCTGTTCAACTCTCAACCACCATGATCATCCCTTCTTATTACCCAACCTTGGTCACGAGGTGAAATCGTTAATTCCTCATTTGGGCTATCGTGAAATCTCTAGGGTTTTGCTTAGGTTTCAATCAGATTCTTCTCGAGCTCTCACGTTCTTCACCTGGGTTAAATCCGATTTAGGGAAGAGGCCTAATGTTGGTAACTACTGTTTATTGCTTCACATTCTTAGTTGGTCAAAGAAGTTTCCTTTAGCTATGAGATTTCTCTGTGAATTGATTCAATTTACATCTAATAAAGAAGAAGAAGAAGATGTGTATAGTGTTTTGGTTTCTGCTACTGATGAATGTAACTGGGATCCTGTTGTTTTCGATTTGGTTGTTAAAGGTTATCTGAAATTAGGTTTGGTAGAAGACGGATTTAGGGTTTTTAGAAAGGTGATTGATTCTGGTTTTCGTGTTAGTGTTGTCACTTGTAATCATCTCTTGAACGGGTTGCTGAAATTGGAGTTGATTGATAATTGTTGGCAAGTGTATAATGCGATGTGTGGAGTTGGAATCCATCCGAATACTCATACGTTCAACATTCTTACTAACGTTTTCTGTAAAGATTCAAACTTTAGTGAAGTTAATGAGTTTTTGGAGAAGATGGAAGAAGAAGAAGGGTTTGAGCCTGATTTGGTTACTTATAACACGTTAGTGAGTAGTTATTGTAGAAGAGGAAAGTTGAAAGAAGCGTTTTATCTGTACAAGATTATGTATCGGCGTCGTGTTGTGCCTGATTTAGTTACGTATACATCGCTTATCAAAGGTCTTTGTAAAGACGGGAGAGTTAGAGAAGCTCATCAGACGTTTCATAGGATGGTAGATAGAGGGATTAAACCTGATTGTGTATCTTACAATACTCTTATCTATGCTTATTGCAAAGAAGGAATGATGCAACAAGCGAAGAAGCTATTACACGAAATGCTTGGGAATAGCGTTGTTCCCGATAGGTTTACTTGTAAGATTATAGTTGAAGGGTTTGTGAGAGAAGGAAGGTTACTTGCAGCTGTTAATTTTGTTGTCGAGCTTAGAAGGTTAAAGGTTACAATCCCATTTGAAGTTTGCGAGTTTTTGATAGGAAGTTTATGCCGCGAAGGTAAACCATTTGCAGCGAAGCATCTGTTAGAAAGAATCAGCGAAGAAGAAGATGAAGGTCACGAGGCTAAACCGGAGATTTACAATAACTTAATCGAGTGTTTGTCTCGTTGTGATGCTATTGAAGATGCATTGGTTCTAAAAGGAAAATTGAAAAACAAGAATCGAGTTCTTGATGTGAAGACATACGGAGCTCTTATAGGCTGCTTGTGTAGGATTGGTAGGAACCGTGAAGCCGAGTCTTTGATAGTCGAAATGCTTGATTTAGAAGTGAAACCGGATTCATTTATATGCGAGGTTTTGGTTAATGGATACTGCAAGGAACTGGATTTTGTTAAAGCTGAGAATCTATTGAGTTTCTTTGCTATGGAGTTTAGAATCATTGACACAGCGAGTTATAATTTGCTTGTTAAAGCGATTTCTGAAACGGGAAGTGGATATAGTGAAGTGTTAGAGCTTCAAGAGAGAATGCAGAGACTTGGCTTTGTTCCAAATAGTTTAACTTGTAAGTATTTGATTCAAGTGTTGGAAACCTGGAACAGTGAGACGGTTTAATGTAATAAACTTAAACCGGGATCTTTTGTACTACCGGGTTTCGAATTTATAAACTCATGTCTCTAAAAGTGAAAATAAAATGTTGTTGTAACTTGTAAGGTAACAAAAGATATAGAGGATTTTGTTTTTTTTAAAGTAACCTACATTTTTTTTCTGTCATTCATTTACTAATTTGGTGGTTATTAACCAAACCGGAGGGACGAGTGTACCGAAAATTTAATTTATTGTTTACTCTATAGTCTAAACTAATTGATATGCTCCCAAGTCTCTCGACCCGTGAAAAATCTGCTGCACTGAAGATCTCACTGGTGCGTATTTTACAAACCGTTGATTCATGTTAGACATCTCTGTTTATGAACTTGTGATGGATAGGTTTGTAATTTCGTGAGAATTTTAGTTTTCTGAGGTAATTTTAGGTGTTGCACACCAGGTGTTTGTTAAAATGTCTAAGTGAGCCTTAAAGAAGATAATATCTTTTAAGAGTGAATCAAATGAAGTTTTAGGTGATAAAAATTCAAAAAGATTTTAAATTGATATTTGCTTGATGAGATCAAATTAGTTCAGCTAGTTATATAGATTTATGATCTTTCTTTGGTTGAAAATGGTTGCAGGTTGGTGCATAGGATGATGATGATGATATTATAGTAGCCATGAGTAGACTCGTGAAACATCCAGTTATTGCTCTTTTGGATTCCGGCGTTACGTTTAAGGAAGTTCGGCAAATCCATGCTAAGCTCTTCGTTGATGGGACACTCAATGATGATCATCTCGTGGGTCAGTTCGTAAAGGCAGTGGCTTTAAGCAACCAAAAGTACTTAGACTATGCGAATAAGATCTTGGATAGGTCTGATAAACCTACATTGTTTGCTCTCAATTCTATGATCAGAGCACATTGCAAGAGTCCTGTTCCAGAGAAAAGTTTTGATTTTTATAGGAGGATACTCTGTTCGGGGAATGATCTTAAACCAGACAATTATAGTGTCAACTTCTTGGTTCAGGCCTGCACGGGGTTAGGGATGCGTGAGACAGGGCTTCAAGTTCATGGAATGACTATCAGACGTGGTTTTGACAACGACCCGCATGTCCAAACAGGGTTGATTTCGCTGTATGCAGAGTTTGGCTGTATGGATTCTTGTCATAAGGTTTTTAATTCGGTTTCTTACCCGGATTTTGTGTGTCGGACAGCGATGGTTACAGCGTGTGCGAGATGTGGGGATGTCGCTTTTGCGCGGAAGTTGTTTGAGGGGATGCCGGAAAGAGACCCGATTGCATGGAATGCGATGATCTCTGGATATGCTCAGGTTGGAGAGTCGAGGGAAGCTTTGAACTTGTTTCATTTGATGCAGTTGGAAGGTGTGAAAGTCAATGCAGTTTCAATGATTTCGGTTTTATCAGCTTGCACACAGTTGGGAGCTTTAGATCAAGGGAGATGGGCTCATTCTTACATAGAGAGAAACAAAATCAAAATCACTGTGAGGCTTGGTACTACGTTGGTTGACTTGTATGCGAAATGCGGTGACATGGACAAGGCTATGGAAGTTTTCTGCGGTATGGAAGAGAAGAATGTGTACACATGGAGTAGCGCCTTGAACGGGTTTGCCATGAATGGGTTCGGGGAAAAATGTCTCGAGCTTTTCTCTCTTATGAAACAAGATGGTGTTACTCCAAACGCTGTCACATTCGTCTCTGTTCTCAGAGGTTGCACTGTGGTTGGTTTTGTAGATGAAGGGCAAAGACATTTTGATTCGATGAGGAATGAGTTCGGGATAGAGCCTCAGCTCGATCACTATGGTTGCTTAGTTGATTTGTATGCTCGTGCAGGCCGCTTAGAAGACGCAGTTGGTATCATTCAGCAAATGCCTATGAAGCCTCATGCTGCTGTTTGGAGCTCTTTGCTTCATGCATCGAGAATGTACAAGAATCTTGAACTTGGCGTTCTTGCATCCAAGAAAATGCTTGAGCTAGAGAGCGCAAATCACGGCGCTTATGTTCTCTTATCGAACATATATGCAGATTCAGACAATTGGGACAGTGTTAGTCAAGTTAGAGAGTCGATGAAATCTAAGGGAGTCAGAAAGGAACCAGGATGCAGTGTAATGGAGGTTGATGGAGAAGTTCATGAATTCTTTGTTGGAGATAAATCTCACCCGAGATATACCGAGATTGAAGCAGTATGGAAGGAGATATCGAGGAGGCTGAGACTTGCTGGGTATAAGGCGGATACGACTCCTGTAATGTTCGATATAGATGAAGAAGAGAAAGAGGATGCATTGTGTTTACATAGTGAAAAGGCTGCGATTGCGTTTGGTATGATGAGTTTGAAAGAAGATGTACCGATTAGGATCGTGAAGAACCTTAGGGTTTGTGGAGATTGTCATGAGGTTTCTATGATGATCTCTAAGATTTTTGATAGAGAGATCATTGTGAGAGACAGAAATAGGTTCCATCATTTCAAAGATGGTCATTGTTCTTGTAATGGCTTTTGGTGAATCTCGCATGTTATAAATTATGAAATAATTTACTCTCAAAATCATTCGGGGTGAAATACTTTTTTTTTGGTCGTCAGGAAGGTGAAAATAGTACTGTCAAATGGACGAATAACTATGAGGTTGGCCCAATCCAGTAATAAAATTGTCTACTGGACATGTCCAATAACAAAGCATGTTTTTTTGGACATGTCCAACTTAATTTGCTATTAATCATGAGCCTAACCAATTGGACAAATAGAAATCCATAGACAAATAAAGTTAGGGTTTCTAATTTCTTATTTAAGGAAAAATTGAAAACATTTCACAAAAGAGAAAAAAATCGATAAGACTATGCCAACTTCTTCTCTGATTTTTTTTAGGTCTTCTTGATCTTCTCCGACGAGGTTACGCTGTAACACCGGTTCTCCTCCTTCTATTTTGATGTTTTATGTCTTTTGCTTCATAATCTCTTCAATAATATTTATCGTGTTTGATTTCTCAGATTTTTTGTCTCATACAATGGTTTCAATACTTTCCCTGAAGGATCTTTCAAATAGCGCAGATAATTTATGATAGTTAGTCACTGTAAAATTCTTACAACAAATAAATTATGATAGTTAGTTAGACTATGGTTGTTATGTAAATATTTTATCTCTTAGTAATATTTCTAATAAAATTTCCTCATACCTACAAATTCTTATAGTGGTTTTTAGTGATTTTTAGATTATAGATTTTGGTTTTTAAAGGAAAACAATATATCTTGTTCAATCATAGTCAAAAACTTATAAAATTTGGTTTTTGGCTTTTGTTGTTTTTTGTTAAGAAATTTATAAAAGTTAGCTTTTGTTTTTTTTTTTTTTTTGTGAAATCCAGAGGTTCATCCGGGCATTCGGGCATTCGGTCCAAACTAATCTTCTTTAGATCCAACTTTCTTTTCGCACAGCTTTGTTATGGGGTGGGTGGCCAAGTGAAATCGAACCCAGGTCTCGAGGTAGGCACATACCAACCTCAAGCCACTAAAATACCACCACTTGGTTGGTTTTTGGTTTTTGATAAGTAGAAAAGAAAAAAAAAACATGTTTTATCAAAAGAAGTTGAATTAAAAATTTTAAAGTAAAACTATTATTTGTTTTTTTTTTCCAAAACAGTTAAAGACTTCTTCTTATGCATTCGGCGTTAATTGTAAAGAATGTTAATAATCGGAGAAAGTTTTGTAAGTTTTGATTTTGATGCATTATCAGATTGACTGAGTTTCCCTTTTATTTTTGGCTTAGCACTCTCTATCTAAATTAGAGTCTTTTGACTTTATGATAAGAGAGCTTTGACTGGAAAACACTTCCGTTAGCTACAAATATTTTGTTTAAAGTAGGTCTTTTTACTTATTAGGCATATCTCTCAGTAAGTGTTTGTGAGAAAAATTAATTAGGGTTTCATCTTACGGAGTGAGTTGTGTTCTGCATCATTTCGAACAGCCGTTTAGCTCTTGGGTGTGTTCGAGGTTGGAATCGCTGAATGTCGTCAAGTATTGATAGAGCGCTGATGGCAATGTCGCTTAAGGAGGAGGAAGATCCATATGAGATGCCAGATCTCCCTGAGTATTGCTCCTGTGAGAATAATGTGCTGAGTGTGATTGGACGCGTATTGAATTCAGATTTCCAGAAAGTAGCGAATGTAGTGTTGGATATGCCAAGGAAGTGGCAGATGGTGGAGAGGGTCAAAGAAATTGCATTATCGAAGGAAAAATTTCAGTTCATTTTCAAATATGAACAAGACCAATCTGTATGTCCTTTGGCGCTGAAGAGGAAACAAACTAAAGAGGATGATGAAAAACTATTAAAGGAAGGATTTGTGCCTCCTAAAGAGAAAATCATTACAGCAGACGATCTCCTTTTCAGAATTGTTGAGGAGCATCAAGTGGCCAAAAATCCGGTAATTGGGAAGCCAAAGATTGATAGGGAAATTATGGAAGGTATGAGACAATACTTATTGGTAGCTGAAGGCCCTGAAAGATTAGCTCGGACAGAGAGAATAAAATCTTCTCTAGAATCGCTAAGGAATGATCCAATTGGACAAAAGACAATGCTAAGATTGGAGAAGGCCCCTGCGGTCTCTGCTGATATTAACAAAGGAACGGGTAATAGTGTTTGAGTATGATCCTAATGCCCTGGCGACTAAACGAGACAGAGAAGGTGGGTCAACGAAACTATTAGAAGATGCAAGAAGGGCATGCCACTCCATCCCAGAAATATTGACTAATCGAAGGAGGATCTCGAAAGGGGTATTTGAAAGACTGGGAGGATCTCTCAACAGCTTTGATGAGGAATCGACTTTTTTGAGTGTGCTTGAACCGATAACAAATGAAAAGACTTTTCAAAGCAGTCAAAATCAAAATTGTAAATTGGAAAAAATGTTTAGAAACAAACATATGATAAGAGCCACTACACAGCTCTCGCGCCTGAGTCTCCAATTAATAATATTAGTTCCTAATCAATTGGAGACTCAGGCGTAAAAGCTGTGTTTGAGAACTTACTGTTAATTGTATTGCAGTGATTCTTATCATCTGTTTGTTTCTCAACTTTTTCTTCAATTTATAATTTTAATTATGACTGCTTCGAAAAGTTTTATTTTATTTTTAGTCTAGTTCAAGCACACTCAAAAACTTATAAAAGTTGGCTTTTGTTTTTTTATAAGTAGAAAAAAGAAAAAACATGTTTTATCAAAAGAAGTTGAATTAAAATTTTAAAAGTAAAAATATTATTTGTTTTGTTTTATCCAAAACAGTTAAAACACTTCTTCTTCTTCTGCATTCGGCATTAATTGTAAAGAATGTTAATAATTAGAAGAAGTTTTGTAAGTTTTGATTTTGATGAGACAAAGCTAACTTACAAAAGATGATCAAAGCAAATGTGTATTCATCTTCAAAGCACAGATTTTTGTATTGTCGGAGCTTCTTGTGCCGACCTAGTTTTGTCCAAGAACCAGATTCTTGGAGTTTAGATGAAGCAAATGTTTCATCACTTATCACTTCTATAAAGTCTTGCGTCTCCATTAACCTGTGCCGTTTGATTCATTGTAAAGTAGTGAAGACTGTAAGTTATCGCCATGGATTCATTGGGGACCAGCTCGTTGCTTGTTACTTAAGATTGGGTCATGATGTTTGTGCAGAGAAGCTGTTCGATGAAATGCCTGAGAGAGATTTAGTCTCCTGGAACTCTTTAATATCTGGTTATTCAGGGAGAGGTTATTTGGGGAAATGTTTTAAGGCTTTATCTACGATGATGAGATCTGAGATGGGTTTTAAACCCAATGAAGTTACGTTTTTGTCGATGATTTCGATTTGTGTTAATGGGGGAAGTAAAGAAGAAGGACGTTGCATTCATGGGTTGGTGATGAAATTTGGTGTTCTTGAGGAAGTTAAAGTTGTGAATGCTCTGATCAATTTGTATGGAAAGAGTAAAGATTTGACTTCATCTTGCAAATTGTTCGAGGATTTAACTGTTAAGAATTTGGTTTCGTGGAATACGATGATTTTGATTCACTTGCAAAACGGTTTAGCTGAAGAAGGTTTGGTTTACTTCAACATGAGCAGAAGGGTTGAGCATAAGCCTGATCAAGCTACTGTTTTGGCTGTTCTTCGTGTCTGTGAAGACATTGGGGTAGTGAAACTAGCAAAAGGAGTTCACGGGCTAATCATGTTTTGCGGATTCAATGGAAACAAGTGTATAACTACAGCGTTATTAGACTTGTATGCAAAACTTGGGAGGTTGGAGGATTCATCTATGGTTTTTCTTGAGATTGCTTCTCCTGATAGTATGGCGTGGACAGCGATGCTTGCTGCTTATGCCACTCATGGACATGGAAGAGATGCAATCAGGCATTTTGAGGTCATGGTTCAGTGTGGTATTAGTCCTGATCATGTAACCTTCACTCACTTGTTGAATGCTTGTAGTCATTCAGGTCTTGTTGAAGAAGGGAAGCATTATTTCGAAACAATGTCGGAACGATACAGAATTGAGCCGAGGTTAGATCATTATTCGTGTATGGTTGATCTCATGGGTCGATCCGGGCTTCTTCAGGATGCTTATGGATTGATTAAAGAGATGCCAATGGAGCCAAGTTCTGGTGTTTGGGGAGCTTTGCTTGGTGCTTGTAGGGTTTATGGAGATACCGAACTCGGCGTAAAAGCCGCGGAGAGGTTGTTTGAATTAGAGCCTAGTGATGGTAGAAACTATATAATGCTATCAAACATATATTCAGCTTGTGGTCAATGGAAAGATTCTTCAAGAATAAGGAATCTAATGAAAGAGAAAGGTCTTGTTAGAGCTTCAGGGTGTAGCTACATTGAACATGGTAATAAAATTTATAAGTTTGTTGTGGGAGATTGGTCTCATCCTGAATCAGAGAGGATACAGAAGAAGCTGAAAGAGATTAGGAAGAAGATGAAGAGTGAATTGGGATTTAAATCAAGAAAAGAGTTTGTGTTACATGATGTTGATGAAGATGTGAAAGAAGAAATGATTAGTCAACATAGTGAGAAGATTGCAATGGCGTTTGGACTTTTGGTGATTAGTCCATTGGAGCCAATTATTATAAGGAAGAATCTTAGAATTTGTGGAGATTGTCATGAAACAGCTAAAGCAATATCTTTGATTGAAAAAAGAAGAATTATTATTAGGGATTCTAAGAGGTTTCATCATTTCTCAGAAGGTTCTTGTTCTTGCAGAGATTATTGGTAGTTTCTTCAGTTTCTCATTTTCTCAATGTTTAGTTTTTCTCAATGAAGAATTAAACACATACTCAAGTAGAAGTGTAAAGAATGAACCTATAAACCATAGGATTCAAAAGAATTGTGTATATCAATAATTTGGTTCTGTTTCAAACTAAAAATAATTTTATCTAAATTATCTCTGATCCAAAAAAAAATTAGATGTAAAGTTTGTAAACAACTAAACTACAATTTTTTTTTATAAATTAATTTACGAAAAATATTTTGAAAATGAGGAACTAGAATAATGAAAGTGAAATGTATATTTTTAAAATATATATTTGACATTAGTAACTGAAAAATATTCCATGGATATACAACTTATGTGGAGAGCTTACAACAAACTTTAACTTTTACAATGAGTTCATAAGGATTATAATACAAACTTCATTTTTTATAAATGGATATATACAAACTTTTCACCTTTTATTTGAGTTTTTCTCTGTGATGCAAAATTCAATTAGTTTCTCTTATCTACAAGACTACAACTATTAGAGAAAAATAAAATCGTAAAAGCTTACACCAGAAATCCCATGATTTATTAACTTATATTATATTGTATACAATACATTTCTGACATAAGATGGTAGATAAACTATTGCGCATCCATATATTACCACAACACTTGCGATCTTTCATACTTACCAAAACACAAAACACATTACGATTTTAATTTAGACAAACAAAAAAACACTGAACATCAACATCATTGTGAAGATACATACTAATCAAACAGAATCTCATCATGCTACTGCTGTCCTCTGCTGAGTCTCATGACCTTTAGTAGTAGTATCATGGGACTTGGTAGTATCGTATTGTTTAACATCTTGGGCCTTATTCTGCACCTGCTGGCCCATTTCTTTGCCCTTCTGTCCAGCGTAGCTAACCGCATCAGCCATTCTCCTCTTAGCATACTCCAATTGCTCGGGTACAGTCGCCCTGGACCCACGAAGATAGTTCACGACCCATGATATGGAGCTAAGCCCGGTTAGACCGAACATCCCCGAGGCTAAGAAGCCTGCTGTTGCAAGCCCGATGGTTAAAGCCGCTGGGACAATAACCGGGCTGAAGAGAAGGAAAAGCGGTATAGCTACCATCAAACCAATCACCGAACCGGCTAGAAGTAAACCGGCTAAAGCAAGAAGTGAACCGACGACAGGAACTCCAATCAAAAGGGACAATACCTTCACAAAATACATGTTTAATTAGTTAACGATCATTATATTAAGGAAGTATATATTTGCATGTAACTATTTTTACATGATCGTATAAAAACCATTTTTTTACTTATCATTAGAATCAGGAACGGTCCAACAAAATTTGGAGACTCTATTCCAATAATAACATTTAAACCTTTACTATATATAATTTGTTTTTTTAGTTTTTTTGGGTCTTAAATTTTTTTTTAGGCCTAAAATTAACCTAAAATTGACCTAAAATTTTTAGATCCAGGCATTTGCTCTCATAACCATCCCTAATTAAAATATAAGATCAAGAGGAGGTATATTTACTAATTTAGGAGACATTTTCAAGAATATATTTGATTAATGCTAATAAAAATATGAGCTTGTGCATACCAAAAGGACAAATTTACAGTATCAAATAAAATTCTTCTATATATAATGTTTCAAAAAGCAGAAAATTTCGGACTATAGAAAATAATCTACTCTGATCACAAGAATTATTTCATAACTCTTCTTTTTGGTTTTAATCATTTCAAAACTTTATACTCATAAAGATTAAGAAAAAATGTATTTATTAAAGAAATGAACATGTAAAAAGACGTTACTTGGGTGCTAGATATGCCACTTTCACTCATACTCTTGTAACCACGACCATAACCACCATAACCACCGATGCTAACACCGCCACCATAACCACCACCACGATCTCCTTCATGCCCAAGTTGAACTCGGCCACCTTCATAAGGCGACTGAAATTGCAAGTGCCTATCCGTACGGTCGACGCGATGTGTATCCGCCATTTTAAGATAGTAATGAGAAAATGTTTTACTTCTCTTCTTTATTCCACCTCTTAATTTGTAATAGAAATAGAAAAGTTTGGAGAAGGGTTCTTTATAGAAAGAGTTGGAGTGATGAGAAGAGGACACCTAAGACGGTGAGATGTTAGAGTAATAGAGGTGTGGCTTTGCATGATTTCCAAGTTTCAACATTTTTCTTCTTTTCCAATTTTTTTATAAAATTTTATTTCACGAGATTTAAAAGATGTTTTCGCTTTCTCCGCTGACACGAATTTAAAGAAAGACAAGAGAAACTCACCTATGCATGTAGTTCCATACGAAGTTGTTTGATTTGTTTTTTTTTTAATTTCAACTTGTAAAATAAATAAAAAATTAAATACATAGTGGGGGAAGAAGGACTTTTTTTTAATATTATCGCTATTTATTTTCTTCTTCTTAATGTTAGAATTGATATTTTGGTAAACTCATAAGTTAAGGAGATACTGAAAAATGAATATATGATTCAAAGTTTAAGAATTAAAATTAACAAAATAATTAGTAGTTAGTGTCTTTTTTTTGAAGTCCAGAAATTTATGTATTTTTACGAGGAAATTGTCTATCACATTCAAAAATCTCTATTGCCCTATCTTTATAAAGTTCATGCTTTCACGAATATTTCATCGCATGCGAATATATATTTTGGATATTGTGAATGATATATAGAAGAACATAAATGAAATTTTATAGTCAAAACATTTTCTAAAATAATGAAATTGTGACAAAGACCAACGAAGATACTCCACTTTGGATCTCAGCTTAGAGCTAGACATTGACAATATAATCGTGTTCACTGCGTTATTACTTATTTACCTAGTCTTAATCTAAAGCTCAGTCAAAATTCACAAGCTTCTGATGCAGCGCATAGAAGACTTGATGTGGGCTTTTATTGATGGACATTAGTTTATGTTTAGGAGTTTTACGTGTCCATCAAGCAAAGTGTTTTTATTTCGTTTTAAACATTGTTTTTACTTTCTTTTTAATTAGAATATTATCAAGTCTTAAATCAACCTAGGGTTATGTTTAGGATAACCTTTGCTTCTTCGTTATATATAGATGGTCTTAGGATTTTTGTAAAATTATCTATTCTCTTTTTAAATATTAATAAAAAACCAAAAAGAAAAAACTCAAAATTTTCAAAAAATTTGTGTCTAAGTCCTGAAATAAGGACTCTTATCTTTATTATCGCTATCGATTCTCATCATATTGTCAATATCCAAGTTTATCAAACGGTTTTTTGGTGATCTTTTAATACATTTGTTTTAAAGCTTCCGCTACTCTATCAACATTATAGACCCTCTGTGTAAGAATAATTTCATTAGTGTAGCCAATGTATTAACAGTTTAATAATTAAAGTTTAAGTTCATGTTATAGTTTATACTTTTAATACATAAAAGATGATATTTTGATGGTTCGGTCTCGATTAAAGAATATTAGAATTTGGATATATTGATAACCATCTCCCCTTACCCAATATATGATAATATATTGTTTTCATTAAAGTATACATACATATATGTATAATATAAAGTTGTGATTAAAATATGTGATAGTAATAACTCTTCATTAATATAAATAGTGGAAGTTATTAATTAGAAAAGAGATCAGACAAAAAATAACGTAAACTGAAAAGAAGAGAACAAAAGGAAAAGTCCAGGATCCTCTCCATCAAGGATCCAAGTCTGAAAGGGTTAAGGGAAGAAGGAATCAAGTTCTTAAGGATTATCTGCACAAGCAATCATGTCGGCAGATAATGGTTAGTGATGTTCTTCTTCACATCTCCTTATTCATAGTTTCATCAATCCATTAGAGTCAATTGTTGAACCAAGAGTTCTAGAGATGGTCTTGGACGGATTTCTTATTGAAATATGTAAGGATTAATTTACATGTGGTATCAGAGTCAATCTATATTCATTTGATTCACTTTAAAGGTTGATTGGTGAATTAGAATTTCAAATTTGTTTTTGATTTTTGATCATAATATTTCATTAAGTTAATGAAATTAATTAATTGTAATATCAATGTGTAGAGGATCAAATTATCTTTCTATTGATATATAAACCTTGAAATATGGTTTAGAATTCAAAAAGATACATAAAATTTAGATTTATGCAAGTTTTGAATATAAAATTTGTTTTTGATTTTTGATCATAATATTTCATTAAGTTAATGAAATTCATTGATTGTAATATCAATTTGTAGAGGATCAAATTATCTTTCTATTGATATATAAAACTTGAAATATGGTTTAGAATTCAAAAAGATACATAAAATTTAGATTTCTGCAAGTTTTGAATTTAAAATTCATTTTTGATTTTTGATCATAATATTTTCATTAAGTTAATGAAATTCATTTATTGTAATATCAATATGTAGAGGATCAAATTATCTTTCTATTGATATATAAAACTTGAAATATGGTTTAGAATTCAAAAAGATACATAAAATTTAGATTTCTGCAAGTTTTGACAGTTTTTCATCATAAGGATGATGAACAGTAACCGTCAAATCGAAAGGGGATCGATCTGAGTTTTAAAATTCCTGAAAATTCTTCCGCAAAAAAATAAATTAATTAATAGACTATTATATTATGTAATGTTGATACAATATAAAGATTAAAATACCTATTAAACTAAATAATTTACATTAAGTGTACATGTTAATCACCAAAGTGGTCTTGTTACACTTTATGTGACATTGAAGTAAAGATTTATAATTGATCATGATTAAAGGCTAAATGACATGAAATTTTTTGATTGATCAATTGTTTGCTTGCTATATCCTGAGAATCACTCAAAGGTGGATCATTGGGTGTAGTTAATGACAACTAAAGAATTAATATTTCTACTACGGTTATTGGTGTGTATACCCAAAGATAGCATTGCTATTAGCTTGTATGTATGATTTGATTAATTGTTAAAGAACTTAAAACATCTAAACAACATCAAATACATTAAATACATTGTGTGTATTTAATGTATTGCACAAAGGTTGCTTAAATACATACTATTAAAGAGTTTAGATTAAAATTGTTGATGAATCTATTAAAGTCTCAAGCACTAATTGAATAAGCATGTATAAAATTTTGCAGCTTCAACAGACTCAACTATGACAAATGGTCTGAACAAATAAGGTTCTCCTTGGGTGTAATGTCCCTCGACCAAGCAATACCCACTGATGAGGAACCGACAACCATAACAGTTGAAAGCTCAGAAACTGAAAAGTCTCGTTATGAGACATGGGAGCGATCAAACAAGCTGTGTTTGAACTTGCTAAAGATGTCAGTGGCGGAAAGTATAAAGCCATCGATGCCTAAGACAGAGAAAGCAAGAGAATTCATAATGAAAATTATGGAACAATCCCAATCAGATGTGGCTGACAAGTCAATTGTGGGAAGCCTAATGAGTGAGCTAACTACAAAATTTTTTGACTGGTCTAAGTCAATCCATGAACATGTCACACACATGTCAAATCTGGCATCAAAGTTGTCAGCCTTAGGAATGGAGGTTAATGAAACCTTCTTGGTTCAATTCATCATGAACTCTTTATCTCCTGAATATAGCCAGTTCCAGGTGAATTACAACACCATTAAAGACAAGTGGAACATTACAGAATTGAAGGCTACGTTGATTCAGGAGGAGTCAAGATTAAAGAAGATGAAAGACCAAGTTGCCCTCCTTGCTGGACTACGAAAATCCAGTGGCAGCTAAAGCAAACCAAGTGGTAAAGATAAAATGAAGGACAAAGGTATCTTTCAAGGACCTGAAAAGAAAATCCAGAAGGTGCTGAAGTGTTTCTTTTGCAAGAAAGAGGGACACTACAAGAAGGACTGTCCGAAAAGAAAGGCATGGTTCGATAAGAAAGGTACACAACATTTATATGTTTGTTCTGAATTGAATCTTGTTGAAGTTCCTAGAAATACTTGGTGGCTTGATTCTGGTGCATCTACTCATGTATCTTATATTGAACAGGGATTCAGTATGATCCAACCTTTAAAAAGAACTGAAAGGTACTTGTTCATGGAAAATCGGATGAAAACACGAATTGAAGGCATTGGGACGTACATATTGATCTTGGACACTAGTTGTTACATTGATCTTGAAAATTGTCTCTATGTACCTGAGTGTGCTAGAAATCTTGTTTCTGGAAGTAGGTTGGATGATTTAGGATTTGATTTTAAGATTGGACATGGTGTTTTCTCTTTGTACCAAAATGATTACTTTTATGGTAGTGGTACTTTGTTTGATTCACTTTACAAGTTTAATCTTGATAAAAAAATTTCTAAATCTCTGTTTAATGTTGAGAATCAAGGAATTAAACGTAGTGCATCAAAAGAAAACTCAGCTTTCTTGTGGCATTAAAGATTATGTCACATATCCAAAGAAAGGATAATGAGGTTGGTAAAGAATGAGATTTTACCTCCATTGGATTTTAGTGAACTTAATGTGTGTATAGATTGTATTAAAGGCAAATAAACTAAACACATCACAGAGAAAGTAGCCACAAGAAGTTCACAACTTTTAGAGTTGATACACACTGATATTAGTGGTCCATTTGATGCTCCATCTTGGAGTGGTGAAAAATATTTCATCACCTTCATCGATGACTGGTTATAAAACTATTCATTGATGAAGTGGAAAGGCAATTAGAAAAGAAAGTGAAAATTGTGAGGTCTGATAGAGGTGGTGAATTTTATGGTAAATTCACCGAAGATGGACAATGTCCAGGCCCTTTTGTGAAACTTCTAGAAGTAAAGGCATTTGTGCGCAATACACAATGCCGGGAACACCTCAGTAAAATGGTGTAGCTGAAAGGCGAAATCGTACTTTAATGGAAATGGTTAGGAGTATGTTAAGTAATTGCAACTTACCCATGTCATTATGGACTTATGCATTAAAGTCTACAACCTATATCTTAAACAGGATTCCTAGTAAGGTAGTACCTCTGACTCCATTTGAAATATAGACAGGGATGAAACCTAGTTTAAGACATTTAAAAGTTTGGGGTTGTCTCGCATAAGTAAAGTTGTATAATCCATATGAAAAGAAGTTAGACTCTAGGACGGTCAGTGGATTTTTCATTGGCTATCCGGAAAATTCTAAAGGGTATGTATTTTACTGTCCTAAACATAGTACGAGAATAGTTGAAACGGGTAATGCAAGGTTCATCAAAAATGGTGAAACTAGTGGGAGTGGTGAACAATGAAAAGTAAACATTCATGAGGTACATATTGAAAGTTCTTCGCCGGTTGTCACACCTGAGGTTGTTGTTCCTATTGTTGTCGCACAGACAAATGACACAGTAGAACAACATAATGATGTGCCAATCCCACAAGTTCATGAACCTGTCATAATTCAAGAACAGAATAACGAACCATATCAATCATTAAGGCGATCTGTAAGGGATAGAAGATCTGTGATTTTAGATGATTATGTGGTTTACGCTATTGAAAATGAATGTGACATGAGCCTTGATGAAGATCCGAACACATTCCGAAAAGTCATGTCAAAGTGACAATTCTGAAGAATGGTTAAATGCATCGAAAGAAGAAATGTCTTTGATGGGTGCTAATATAGTATGGAACTAAGTAGAGTTACCTGACGGTTTCAAAACTGTTGGATGTAAATGGATCTTTAAGACCAAACAGGACTTGAACGGTGACATAGAAAGGTACAAGGCTCACCTTGTTGCTAAAGGTTTCACCCAAAAAGATGGTATTGACTATACAGAAACCTTCTCTCCAGTTTCAAAGAAGGATTCCTTAAGGATTGTTTTGGGTTTGGTGGCTCATTATAATTTAGAGCTTCATCAAATGGATGTAAAAACCGTCTTTCTTAATGGTGAGCTTGAGGAAGAAGTTTATATGGACCAACCTGAAGGTTTTGTGACCAAAAGAAAAGAAAATCTAGTGTGTAGGCTGAGGGAGTCAATATACGGATTGAAACAAGCCTCTCCACAGTGGTACATAAAGTTCAGTGATACCATTTTGTCATATGGTTTTGTAGAGGTCATCGTTGATCGATGCATCTACATGAAAGTCAGTGGGAGCAAGTTTGTTATTCTGGTATTGTATGTTGATGATATATTATTGGCTGCAAATAACATGGGGATGTGTGATGTAAAGAAATATCTCTCTATGAACTTTGAAATGAAGGATATGGATGACGCATCCTATGTGATCGGGATAGAAATAATCTGAGATAGATCACAAGGATTGTTAAGTTTGTCTCAGAAAGGATACATCAATAAAGTCTTAGAGAGATATGAGATGGAAAATTGCTCCATCGGAAAAGCTCCAATTCAGAAAAGGGATAGATACAACTTAAAGCAATGTCCAAAAAATGAATGCGTAAGGAGATGGAGAGAATTCCTTATGTATCAGTTGTTGGGAGTTTGAACTATGTTCAAACATGTACTCGGTCAAACAACAGTTTCGCTGTTGGTATGCTGGGCCGGTATCAAAGTAATCCTGGAATGGAACATTGGAAAGCTGCAAAGAAAGTTCTAAGGTACTTGCAAGGCACCAAAGAGTTCATGCTTACATACAGGAGATCCAACAGTATTGAAGTCGTCGGATACTCAGATTCAGACTATGCCGGTTGCGTTGACAGTAGGAAGTTAACGTCTGGCTATCTGTTCCTATTAGCTGGGGGAGCAGTATCATGGAAGAGTGAAAAGCAGTCCGTCGTTGCTACTTCCACCATGGAGGCAGAATTTGTGGCATGCTATGAGACCACAAATCAAGCATTGTGGCTGCGGAACTTTATCTCAGGGCTTGGGATTGTCGACTCTATAGCCAAGCCACTGAGAATTTATTGTGACAATTCTGCACCAGTCTTCTTTTCAAAGAATGACAAATACTCGAAAGGTGCTAAGCACATGGAGATAAAGTATTTGTCAGTCAAAGAAGAAGTGTAAAAATGCAGAGTTTCATTTGAGCATATAAGAACGGATATGATGGTAACAGATTCGTTGACAAAAGGATTACCACCCAGTGTCTACATTGGCCATGTAGAAAAAATGGGTATAATAGAAAAATCTTGCTGTATTAGATATGCTATTGTAAAGTTGTTACTCAAAGTTTGAATTTAATTAAAGTTTGTGTGTTTTCTGCAAATAAAAGATATCATTATGGTTATGTACATATTATGGTTTTAAGATAACATATATAGTTGAGAATTAAAGTTAATCTCAACAGTAAATAATTTGAGAATTAAGGTTAATCTTAATATTAAAGAAGTAGTAAAGTTGGAGTTAGTGTCTGGTGCTTGGAAGGGGACCTATCGTAGTAAATGATGGGCAGCCGCCATGACTCGGCTATCACTGATTTTACGGTACTTAAAGCTCATTGAACTTGATGAAAATATGTGCATTATAGATATTGAACCATTAAGTTAACACAATGGCTAAGTGGGAGAATGAAAGAATAATTCTATTAGTGTGACCAATGTATTAACAATTCAATAATTAAAGTTTAAGTTCATGTTATAGTTTATAGCTCTAATACATAAAAGACGATACTGTGATTAAAGAGTATTAGAATTTTGGTGTATTGATAACCTCTCTCCTTACCCAATATATGATAGTATATTATTCTCATTAAAGTATACATACATATGTGTATAATATAAAGTTGTGATTAAAATGTGTGATATTAATAACTTTTCATTAATATAAATAGTGAGAGTTATTAATTAGATAAGAAATCAGACACAAAATAACGTAAACTGAAAAGAAGAGAACAAAAGGAAAAGTGTAGGATCCTCTCCATGAAGGATCCAAGTCTAAAAGGATTAAGGAAAGAAGAAATCAAATGTTTAAGGATTATCTGCACAAGCAAATCATGTCTGCAGATAATGGTTAGTGATGTTCTTCTTCATATTTTCTTATTCATAGTTTCATCAATCCATTAGAGTTAATTGTTAAATCAAGAGTTCTAGAGATGGTGTTGGATGAATTTCTTATTAAAATTTGTAAGGATTAATTTACACTCTGAAAATAAATTTAATAGTTAATCATGCACAATAGAGAATATATGAGAGGAGTTTGTACTATAATATGTTTGACAAATAAAATTACTATATATATATATATATAATTCAGGTATGTTTTAAAATTATGTTCCTTTCTTATTTTCTTATTTTCTTTTTTTCTTTTTTTCTTTTTTTCTTTTTTTCTTTTTTCTTCATTTCTCTTTACGTTTGTCCTCACATGATCAAACTTCTGACGATAAAACACTAAATATCTGAAATACGAATGAATGGAATCAAGTGTTTTCATTCATCTCTACGTTTTTGCTGACATGACTATGACTGTCTAGACTTGTCAAATTTTTGGTCTGAGTCATTTGAACTAAGTCGTAATTTTTGTTGTCAATATATTTTTTAAACATATTATTAGGTTTATATCCCACGCTTAACATATTTGATTTACTAAAGTTTTCAATTTTATTTATTTTACTAAAATTTTAAAAGAGACTAAAAGAAGATTAAGAGAACTTTTTTTTAATATTTAAAATAAAAGATATTAAAAATATTATATTTTGTGAATTAACTAGTTAAAATTTGATTTAATTTTTTTTTTCTAATGGCATTTTTTGTAATATTTTAAAATTTTAATGTTGTTTTCATAATTGTACTTTCCTAATATTAGTATATATAAAGGGAGATATAAGGGTTTTCTCTTATATCTCATTTGGTCTCGCAGCCACCACCAATGAACCTTTTTAGAGAGACAAAGAGAGTTAACAAGTGATAAAGAGAAGTCGCAGTCCCGATCCCAAAACCCGCCACCGATTTTGTCTCTGCCGTGGCGCTGCCTCATGTCTGATGGTCTGTCATCTCGTCGCGCATGTAAGAGGGACGCAGCAGCCGAAGAAGAGAAGAGAAGAGAAAGAGAGTTTGGGTCCAAGAAAAAAGGTTTTTGTAGCAAAAAAATGTTCCCACAAACCCTAGTTTGTGTCAATTGCTCTCACGCCAAGCTACACAAGCTACAGAGGAACAAATGGAGCTTCAAGATTCAGACATCTCGATTGAGATTGTTCAGATGAATGTGGAAATATTCATTACTTTATGAGCAAAAGTTTTCACAAGGATAGGTTTGTTTCTTTTGGGCAATGTTTCAACAAAACCCATGATGAATATAATAGATGAGAGAGTGAAAAAGTTATTTTATAATTCTATGTGAACTTCTTTGTTTACAAACAATGCTACAGTAAGAAAAGACCATGCTAAGTTGTTGTAACATGTTCGCCAAGAATATTCTATTTATATAACTTTGCTAAAATTTTGTTTGATAGGATTGTGTAGGTGGTGATGCTAAATCCAAATGAAACTAGCAGCCCTGTAAATCTGATGGTCGTGTTGGGAATGAAAGATAAAACAACTATGGACTAGAGTTGTATCTCTTGTGGCTGATCTAAAGCACATATATACTACATTACTTCTAGACATGGCATCTCATATTGAAGGTAAATATGTTCTTTCTGATAATTCGTTTTGATAATTGGTTAAGTAGTTATTTTTTTGTTTTGTTGAAGCGCAACGAAATAAGAGGAGATTATGCTGATATTAATGTGGATCATGAGAAATATTAATGCTTTTTTTTCGTTTATGGGTTATCCCCAATAACTCAAAATCCTCATAATAAGGAAGATGAGATCGAACCTTAGATGCTCAAAATGTCCAATTAAGCGTGGAATCACTTAATTACACACATTAACAAAAATTTCTGATTTAGACATTTTTTTGGAAAACATCAATATTGTAATATTTATACTTACTACGTGTAAATATTGATAATTTATAATGTTAAAGGGACCTATGCTATTGCTAATATAGTATATTTATTACAACTCTAGATACAACACTTTATGTAATGGAAATCCTGTCCTGTCACCACTTGCATAACATAAGTCGTTATAAATTATTAAAACTAGGAGAAAACTCGCACAACATGCATACGTAATTTTAAATTTATATTTCAGTTAAATCATATCCTAATGATTCTTGACAAAAACCACAATATATTATCATTCGAAATCCTGTTACTAGTCAAAATCATCTGATTCAACTCTCCCACCTGACATTTCATCAAACTATCTATTCATAGGTATTAACTATTCATCAAATATATATATATATATATAACACCTAATGGTGTATTCAGCAATTTTCATGATTTTCAGGGAAATACAATGTTGGATGAAACTATATCCACTGTTATTGGATATTTGATTTGTAAATGTTTCTTAAAACCATGTATTATTGTACAAGTGATTTTAAAAAATGGTTTCAAATCTATTGTTATTGAAAATGTTTTAAGTTTTGGGATTTTAATGTCTTGAGAGGTTTAAGAAGAGATTCTTACTTCAAATACAAAGTTTCAAATTGCATGGTTGTATGTGAGAGTTCAGAGAATTTTAATATTAAATCATAACATTTTTCTTAAACTATTTCAAATCATCTAAATCATCTAAATTTTTTTATCAAAACACAAATAAATTCAAATGATAGGTTAATTTAATGAACATATTTAGGTGTATTAAACCAATCATTTGAAGTTATTTGAGTTTTGATACAATTTTAGATGATTTTGATAATTTGAAAGAATTTAAGAAATTTGTTATGATTTGATATTAAAATTCTCCAAAATCTCACCTAAAACAATCATGAGATTTGAGTTTTTGTATTTTTAACTAGGATTCTCTTTCTAAGTCTCGCATGTCATTAAAATCTCAGAATTTAAAACATTTCCAATAACAGTGTATTTAAAACAATTATTTAAAATCACTTATTCAATAATACATGATTCTAAAAGACATTTACAAATTATATATCCACTGACAGTAAATTTCAAATGTATTTTTAAATTATTAAATTCATGTTCAATAATATCTGATTTTCATTTAAACTTAGTTCACATAAATCATCAGTTTAATACACTCCCAAAACTACTTGATCACAAAGTATTCAAACTATGATTCATACTTAATACTCAGACCTCGTAGCCCCCATAACGATCGAAGTAAAATCGGGAGCCTATTAATGAAACTTATATGGTGAAGATTTTGATGAAAAACTCACATCGACAGATATATTTTAAACTCATCATGTATATTACTAATAACATAAGTATAGGCAACAACATGTATATTTTCTTTAAAACTAACATCAGAATGTAAAATGATCAATCAATACAATTATAATATTACATCCTAGATTGTATAAAGGGAAAATTTGCTAAACAACCTAAATCTAGATATGCTATTAGTAAATGACTATTTGTCAGAAAAAAAGTAGAAAACTAATGTTTGTATATGGTGAGGCGATATAAAACCTAGTTCTCTTGTATAAGTAAAATAAAAATGAAAGTCATCTGATATTAGTTCAAGTATTTCGTAAAAACATGTTTTAGGGGTCAAACTAACCCTTAAAACTACTTTTTCAAATCAAAAGATCAGTGTAGTATTTAGGATCAAATTCTACATAAATTCTGAAAGTTCACACACTAGAAGTTAAGTTAGACAATAAAAAGTAATTAATTAATAAAGACAAAGCAATAATAAATAACTAAAATGAATGTGGAGTAAGTTCAAATGATTTAAAAGCTAGACTTAGGAAAGATCAATTAGGAATATTTTGAAATGCGAACTCGATATATGATGGCGGTTCGATATATTTTAAAATGAATGGCGGTTCGATATATGATGCAATATATGACCGGTTCTTAAACTCATAACACAATCATAATATCATCTAACTCTTGCTGTGATGATATCTGTCCTTAAAATAGAGAAAACCAAATCTCTCTGCGAGTTCTAATGAATAAAGTATGCATTAATGTCAAGTATGATATGTTCACAAAATCTATAAACTAAATATATTTGTGAGAAGACTATTTTGCTCATCTATGATTAGGTCAAGATATCAATAGCACTCTCGAGCCTACTAACATTCCTATGATACTAGAATCCAGGTGATCAATCTCAAGTCTAGTGTATAATTAAATCTAGATGAAAAATATTATGAATATCTTAATATGTTTATGCCTAATTCAACAAACCATTATAAACCCTTGAAATCCCTATATCTAACAAGGGATTTACTCAAACATAATTGATAGAACACAAATCATGGTCTGAATAATACTCGTAAATAAATCAAATGAAAACATAAGTTCATAATCTTCTCTCTACAAAGTGAGTTCTGATTGTTCTCTCCAAAATATCCCTGAACTTGATAATATAAAACTTGAATGAAACTTAGTCTTCTCGGACTTCTAAAACATTGATATAACCTAAAATACGAAAAAATTTGATTTACAAATGATAGAAACTTATGGGGTAAAAGTTACAATTCTTGAAACTTGATAAAATTCAAAAGCATCTTTACGTCGCCATGTGTGTCGATTTGACGTGGATATCAATATCCGTCTCCAAGTCGTTTTGCTCAGGTACAAGCCTCCAAAATCTCTAAAGTGATCATCAAGGTCCATCTTGCATTTGTACCTAAAAAGACTCAATAAACAATAGAAAAGACTCTAAAACCAATGCATATATCATGACTAAAAACCATAAAATCTATAATATATCATACTAAAAGCACGTGATGCTGAAACTAAATAACTGCTATGGAAATCTTGGTTAGGTACATACCAATTAAGGAATAATACTCCATGTGTGAAGAAAATAGGACATGATATTAAGTAATTATTATATAAACTGTACTATATTATAAAAGACCGTGATGTTGAACCTAAATAATTGCTATGTTTAGATAAAAAGTTCCTCCAATATGTGCTATTGCAAATCATAAAAACGAATGAAACAACTTGCCTATCTAAGAATATTTTAAACCGTGCTATATTTTAGGGTCTCTAGGATGATTGGACAGTTTTTTGAACAATATTAAGAAGTAAGTAACGTTACTATTTACAATTATAGAAATAGGCACATTTGACTTTAGTTCAGTTTTGAAATTATAAAGTTAACCTTCATATATTTTTGTATTTACATTTTATGCCATTAAACATTCTTTTTTCTTTTTTGTTTGTAACTTTTTTTCTTTTTTTTTCTCTCTATTAAATTTTTTTTTTGTTAATTCTTTATTATCTCACAAATTAGATATCTAAAAATTGTGAAATTAATATTTTAATTTCTAAAATCATTTTATGAATCTAACAAAATCTATTTTGCATAACTTCATAAAAAATATTACAAAATTATAAAGATTGTACACTCACAGATATACATGATATTACTTAGAGATGTACAAAGCATCATACAAGGTTTGAGAGTTTAAATAAACAAGGCTTAATACTTAAAGGTTTGTTTTGGAAACAACAATAGTTTGAGGTTTTTGTTAGAAAAATATCTCAACTTGGAAGTTTATTTTGGAAACAGAAATAGTTTGAGGTTTTAATTGAAAAAAGTTGTAAAGTTGGAGGTTTTTTATGAGATTTTCTCTATTATTAATTCATTTGGTTTGAATATCTAACATAATTAACATATAAAGTATCATTAGTTTTTCTCCTTAGTGTCAATGTTTCCCCTTTGTCTTTTCTATATTGTCAATATTTTCTCGGATTCTTTTTCTTCTTCTTTGTTTTAATGACAAATTAGTGTATTAGATATCATGTGATCCTTTTTAATATAGAAAAATAAAACTATTAGAAAAATAGTTAATGATTTATCTTAAAAAACTATTAGAAAAATAGATAATTATTTACATTTCATTATAAACTCTTATTTATCAAAAAAAATTATATTATGTGTACAACTATATTTTAAACAATATAAGAAAGTTTAAAAATATTCAAGAAATAACAAACAATCTCTATAAAAAAAATCATCTCCTACTTTGTAACAATGACATAAAAGTGAACATATTAGAAACTTTTGGACCAGATAATAAGTTTTACATCCACATTTTTTATATACATTTCATATAAAGTGTAACTCTTACCCGATAATATTTTTCTTTTCTCTTTCTTCACTCATTGTTGTCTCAACAATCTCCATTACACATACTTTTTTATTTGTATCTAACATATCCAACATTTTTTTGTCATGTTTTTTTTTTAGCTTTTATTCATTAGAAAATATTCGTTAATAATTCCTAAAATTTTATTTATGAAGAAATATTCTTGATAATCGTAGATGTATAATATTAAATAAACTCTAAATCTTCAAAGCAATTTGAGGATATCATAATCAAATACCCCTCCCCCAATCCGAAAATCCTAATTCTCAAATTTTTGTCTGAGAATTCCGCAACTTAAAAAAAAACTCAAATTTAAAAAATTTTAAGCTCTGCACTTTCAATCCAACAAAAACAAATTAGCGTAAGAAAACCTAAACTAATGCTAATCAACAACATAAGACTCAATTATGTCGGTTAAAATATCAGGTAATCAATATATGTATTTTTGTTCATGGTAAAAATAAATATTATAGGGTATGTATAATTAAAATGATTTGATTTGTTTATAAAGTTTTTTCATTGATATATTCATGGTAAGAAAATAAATATTATAGGATTTTTATAATAAAAATGATATGATTAGTTTTGAAAATTCATTTATTAATTTATTCATGGTAGAAAGGAATATTATGATTATTATCTTATGTGTATAACTAAAATGATTTGATTGACTTACATAGTTTTTTTTTTATTAATTAATATGACATAAAAATATTATGTGTTTACTTATATGTATAAATAAAATAATTTGATTGAAAACTAAAAAATTTTCATTTATTAATATGTCAATACTTTAATTTGATGTGTCATCAGGAGACATCTGAGATAGTGTTGATTATTTGTTTGTCGAAAAAACAAATATGGGCCTACTGCAAACTGGCCCATCATAATACAATAACCCTCGTTTTCGTATTGGAGACAAGACTTTGCACTGTTTAATATTTACAAACGGCACGTAGTTTATCTTTCAGGTCATAGAACAACACAGCATTACGGTTTGAGATTACTTCTCCAGAGAGAAACGTTACCTTCGTCTTCCACATCTGAAGGAGACAACACCCCAAACAAAAATAACTTCGAAGAGCGAAAAAGGTTATCGAAAAGCAACAAACTTTGAGTAACAAAAAGTAAGTTTTTTTCTTTTTCTTTTTCTGCAGATATAATTCTAAGAATGAGATATACCATTTTAGTGTTTCTTGATTTTTAACTGCAATTTAGGATTTCTTTGATCCGTTGCTAACTTGATTTTTTCAATAGTATAAGTTCTGATTTTCTAAAGGTTAGTTTTTTGTAATTTGTTCTGACTGTTATGTTTAGTGAATTATAAACTATAGTTTTCAGTAGAATTTAGTTGACTCATAACGACTTTGATCCAATCCTATAAAGGCTATAACAAAAGTGAAATTAATTTATAGAAACGAGGCAATTTTGGGAATTTTTTCATGTTTTTTAAAGTAAGAAATCATCTTGTAAATAGGAAATTTTCGAATTTGTTGAGATTGAGTACTTTTACCCAATAAAGTTTGGCTTTTTCATTGTATCACAGAACACAGTAGTTTCATGGCGGCATTGGAGGAGTTAAAGAAGAAGCTTTCTCCATTGTTTGATGCTGAGAAGGGTTTTTCTTCATCCTCATCTTTAGATCCAAACGATTCGTATTTAGTAAGATTCTTGTGTGTTTTTCATAGTGAAGAAGTTATATTATGTTTTTATGCTTTCTGATTTTGTGAAATTTATCTTCTTGTTTTGTTTGTGAAGTTATCAGATGGTGGAACTGTTAATTTACTTAGTAGATCATATGGAGTTTACAACTTTAACGAGCTAGGTTTACAAAAATGTACATCTTCTCATGTGGATGAGTCTGAAAGTTGTGAGACTACATATCAATGTGCTTCTCATGAAATGCGAGTTTTTGGAGCTATAGGAAGCGGAGCTAGCAGCGTTGTTCAACGAGCTATTCATATCCCCAACCATAGGATTCTAGCTTTGAAGAAGATTAATATCTTTGAAAGGGTAATGTAATAATAATCTCTTTCTTGATTCAAGAATAACATTTGAAATCCATTTTAGTACTTTACATGAATTTGGTTGAGCAGGAGAAAAGACAGCAACTGCTTACAGAGATACGAACTTTGTGTGAAGCTCCTTGTCATGAAGGACTTGTGGATTTTCATGGAGCGTTTTATAGTCCAGATTCAGGACAAATCAGCATAGCTCTTGAATATATGGATGGAGGTTCTCTTGCAGATATCTTAAAAGTTACAAAGAAGATACCTGAGCCTGTTCTTTCAACAATGTTCCACAAACTTTTGCGAGTAAAGATACTTAAACTCTCTCCAAATTTGCAACATTTATGTTAAGTGTATTTAAATTTGATTCTTGGTGATGCAATTTCGTTTCAAGGGATTGAGCTATTTGCATGGAGTGAGACATCTTGTTCATAGAGACATTAAACCTGCAAATTTGCTTATAAATCTCAAAGGAGAACCAAAGATAACTGATTTTGGCATTAGTGCTGGTCTTGAGAACTCAATGGCTATGGTTAGTGATGAAAATCTCTCTCTTTCACCCTATTGATCTGTTAGTTATTCTTTATGAGTTTCTAACTTATTTCATCTGCACTTTGGTGGTTGCAAAGTGTGCTACTTTTGTTGGAACTGTCACCTATATGTCACCGGAACGGATTAGGAATGATAGTTATTCTTATCCAGCTGATATATGGAGCCTTGGTCTCGCTCTTTTGGAATGCGGCACTGGAGAGTTTCCATATATAGCTAATGAAGGGCCTGTTAATCTTATGCTGCAGGTGAATCAACTTGTCCCAAATCTGTTTTTTTTTTTTGGATGTACTAGTTATAATAATTTACACTAATTTCTGTCTTTTGTGTTATGTGATTGGAAGATCTTGGATGATCCATCACCAACACCACCAAAACAAGATTTTTCACCAGAGTTCTGTTCCTTCATTGATGCTTGCCTCCAGAAGGATGCTGATGCTAGACCAACAGCTGACCAGGTTGGTTTAGTGAAATGTTATACTTAATCAGTGTTTGGAGCAAAAATTGGTTAAAAGTTCGGTGCTTTTCTTCGTATTCGTCTGTTTAAAGCAAGATTTGGTTACAAGATTGATGTTTTTCTTTGTATTAGTCTGTTATTTCATCTAAATCTGCGTTTTATCTTAAACGTTAAGCTTTTCTGCAAGTGAGATTCAGTTTTGATGATGTTTCCTTTGTTTCTTGAACAGCTCTTGTCACACCCTTTTATTACAAAACACGATAAGGAAAGAGTAGATTTGGCGAGTTTTGTTCAAAGCATCTTTGATCCAACTCAGAGATTGAAAGATTTAGCTGATGTAAGTATTTAATACTTTGCTTAGTTACAAAATACCAAATTAAACTCAACCATTAAATGATCTTATTGGATTTGTTCAGATGCTCACTATACATTATTACTCACTCTTTGATGGATTTGATGATCTTTGGCACCACACAAGATCACTCTACACTGAAACTTCACTTTTCAGGTAACCTTACTTCCACAGTTTTCTAGGAATGGCCATATCGGGTATAGGTAGAGAATTATAGATAATTCTCCTCTTTTGTTTTTCAGTTTCTCTGGGAAACATTACACAGGATCGACCGAAATCTTCGCATCATTATCGAACATTCGTAACACATTGTCAGGAGATTTACCTAGTGAGAAACTAGTTCATGTCGTTGAGAAGCTTCATTGTAAGCCACACGGCAATGGTGGAGTAATGATTCGTGCCATTGGATCGTTCATTGTTGGGAATCAGTTTCTTATATGTGGTGATGGAGTTCAAGCAGAAGGGCTTCCGAGTTTCAAAGATCTCGGGTTCGATATCGGAAGCAGACGAGTAGGTCGGTTTCAGGAACAGTTTGTTGTTCAATCTGGTGAGCTTATTGGAAAATATTTTATAGCTAAGCAAGAGCTTTATATTACAAACTTGGATTAGAATATTTTTAAAAACAAAGCATGAGCAAAGCTTTTGTATTTTCTACTACTGTAAATTGTAATTATTAATTTCACTTGATAGGATAAACAGAAGTAAACCACACCAATTCAATCTGCAATGTTATTGAAAAATGTGAAACAAAAAAAACCCACAAACAAATCTGTAATATTTACAAATAAAACAATCAAAATAATATCAAACCAAACCAAAACCATTCATAGAGTTTTTTTTTTGTTTTCTCATTTTGGTGAAGAAGGCTTAGTTGTATGAGAAGAAGATTTACCAGTGAGTACTTTCTTCACTTTGGAAATAGAATGTTTTACCTTTGAACCAACTCCAGAGAGAATGCCTTGTGATTTCTTATGAGTTTTGATGATGCTTACTGTATCTTTAGCTTCAACTATCACTAAAGAATCTGGACTTGTTTTGTCATCTTTGTTATGTTCATCTTCATTCTCTTCTTCCTCTGTTTTAAGCTTTTCTTCGATATGAGGCTCTGTTGTGGCATCTTCATTCTTAGTTGTGTTTGGGATAAGGTCCGATAGCGATTTCCTTGCAGATTCTTTCTCTGTTGGTTCAGATTCTTTAAGTTCTTCTGCAAACAAATCTTTTTTGTTCTCAGATTCTTCTGCAATCTTTGGAACTTCAAAAGCTATTTCCCTTGTCTTTTGGTTTGGAACTTCATCTTTTAGCTGCAAAAATGAAGAGAGGCTTTTTGTTTGTAGGACTTACTTGTGACTTTGGAAAAATTTGTTTTCTTTACTTATGCAAAAAGCATGATGATGATAACAAATTAGTTTTTACCTTTGGTTTGTCGTGTGTTTTGCTGACAGAAGACAAGCTTTCGATATCCCGAGTCTTGGTTTGTGTTAAATCAATCGTGTCATCTGTTTTCTTGAAACATTCCTGATTTGTTTCCTTCTGCAAAAAAACATGGTTTATTCGATTTTAGATATAGATGATTGTGAAAACAAATACAAACAACTACTGAGTTATGCTCAGTTTCATACCTCTTCTTCTCTGATCTCTTCCTTGACAGTATTTGTTTGCTTACTCTCTTCTTGATTGATCTCTTTTGCTGCTTCACATTCAATCTTTTCAGAAGTTTTGTTCTTCTGCATTGCCAATATCACATTAAAATGTTTGGTTAGCAACAAAAGATATTTAGTAGGAACATAGTATTTGTTCTTTCATTTAAATGTTACCTCTTCAACTGAAACTCCATGTTTGATTGCATCTTCCAGCTCTGTCTTCACATGTTCAACCTCCTTCTTCTCTTCTATTAAACCCGTTTCTTCCTTTAGCTGCACAACTGAATCATGGCCATCATCTTTTATTTCATCACCATGAACTTCCAGTTTAACATTTGTACCAATATCTTCTTTCAGATCATTTGACTTCTGTTCTTCTTCAGATGTCTCTTTATCTTCTACACAAGCTTCAGAGTCCTTGGACTGATCTTTCTCTTCCACGTTCTTGTCTGTTATCAAAGCATTATCATTTTCCTCGTTTTTATCTTCTTCTTCTTCCTTGTTGACTTCGAATGAAGTTTCTTCAACCTGATTTGGAGATTGATGTGGCTGAATGATTCCACTTGGTTTCTTTACTGAAAGATCCTGATCATCAACTAATGCTGAGGATGTGGCTTGAATTTGCTCGACGAGTCCATATTTTGTGAGAGATTTATCATCACTAACCTCATCATTGCCCTTTGTATCATCTAATATGACTTGAGTTTCAAGCTCAGATTCTCTAGCTTTCGTTATGACTCCCACTGGATCTGTAACTTGCTTCTCTGATATGACTACCTCGTTGATCTCTTCTTCACTCCCCAAGACACTAAGAACTTCTTTATCATCTTTCACTTCCGATGAAAATATTTCTTCGATATCCCTCGTTGCAGAAGAGTCCCAAAGCTTCTCATCTTGTTCCTCTTCACTCTTCTTTTCCTCTTTGTTCTCAACAATTTCATCTTCTTCTTTAACACTTTCATGAGTCTCTTCCTTCTTCTCCTTCTGCTCTTCTTGTAGACTTATCTTCTCTGATATTGAATCATTGACATCTTCTTCTTCTTGCTTTTCAGCAGAAAGAATTTTCACAACAGGTAACAATTCTGTAAGTGACAGATCTGCTGTTTCTTCTTGTAATTCCTCTTCGACATTGACTTCAAACTCTCTGCTTATGTCATCTTGTACCTTTACCTCTTCTATGATTTCAGAAGCAGAATATTTTTCATTTGATTCAACCACATCATCATCTTTATTTTGTCCTTGATCTGCTGGCTCAACGTTTTCTCCCATTGATGTAGAATCATTGAGTTCTCTGTCAGTCTCCAACGGAAGTTGATGGAGTCCTTTCAAGATTTCAACAACTGGAAGAGTTGAGCTATTCTCATCTTCTTCCTCTGCCTCCACTGTTGAATAATCTGTTAACTCAGCCACTTCAGTATCTGTCTTCTTTGTGTTTTCATCTTCTACCTCTGTTAGTTTAGTTGAAGTCTCAATCTGATCATCTGATTTTTCTGTTTCTTCCGCTTCTGGTTCTTTCGGTTTTGTTCCTACTACCTTCTCTTCTGCTTCTGCAGAAACATGAGGTTCCTCTTGTGTGTCATCACCTATATAATTACCTTCTTGCAGAGTCACTGGTTCTTCTTCCCCAGAAGCCAACACTGAAACCGGAGCTTCACTGAAAGATTCTCTTGGAACAGTATCTTCAGCTTCTACATTGTGTGTTTCCTTTGTTTCTTCTTCAAGAATCTCCTTAACTAAGTATGGAGTCTGATCTTCTTGTGATGTTTCAACGGGAAGAATCTGATCAACTTCAACTTGTAACTTGTGTTCTTCTTCATCAACCTGCTTTGGAGTTTGGTCATCAAGTTCTGAAGCTAAATCAGAGGATGGAGTCTGATGTTCTTGTGATGTTTCAACTGGAAGACTCTGTTCTTCCTTTGTTTCTTCTTCATGAATCTCCTCAACATGCCTTGGAGTTTGGTCATCCACTCTTGAAACTAATTCTGAAGACAGAGTCTCTTCTTGTAATGTTTCAATAGGAAGAGTCTGATCACTTGTAGCTTCTTTTGCTTCATTGGTCTCAAGAATTTCTTGGCTCTTCTCTTCTTTTGACTCCTCTAAAAAAATTGTTGTCTCTGTTTCATTTATATCTTCATCTCCTTTCTTTGCCTCTGCAATCAAAGTCTTGTTATCATTTTTCTCCAAGATTATTGGCGAGGCTGGAGTCTCAAGATGATCATCTTCAGGTTGTTTTGGTTTTGTTTCTCCTACAATCTCATCTGCTTCCACAGAAACAGATCGTTCCTCTTGTGTGTCCTTTGTTTCTGTAACGTCATCTTCACGTTTATCGTCTTGCAAAGTCACTTGATTGTTTTCCTTAGATGCCAACATGGAAACAAGAACTTCATCAGATGATTCTCTTGGAGTAATTTCAGTAGGGAGGATTTCTTCAGCTTGTAACTTGTGTGCTTCCTCTGTTTCTTCTTCATGAATCTCTTCAACTAGCTTTGGAGTTTGGTCTTTCTCTTCTGAGACTAACTCAGAGGAAAGAGTATTATCTCCATCAGATGTTTCAATAGGAAGAGTCTGATCACTCGTAGCTTCAATTGCTTTGATAGTCTCGTCAATTTCTAGGCTCTTGTCTTCTTCTTTTGACTCCTCTAACTTTGGAACTTCAACTTTCCCAAACTCTTCTTGTTGAATGCATACTTCTTTCTGTTCATCTTCTTTATTTGCCTCTGCAGTTTCATTTTCTTTTGTTTCCTCTTTTTCGGTTAAATTAACTTTTTCTTGCTCATCCAATGGTAATGCAACAGATGAAATCTGAATTTCTTCATCAAAAGCTTCCATATCTGTTTCAACAGTCTCAAGACTTCTCTGGATCTTTTCTGCTACTTGCTCTTCCTCATCTACTTTTGTGTCTTCAATCTTTTCAGCTTCAACAACGGTTTCCTCTGCAGTCAATGCAGACGAAACTTGTATAACTTCATCAGATGTTTCTTCTAAAGGACTCTGCTGGTCATTAGAAACTTCTTCTTTTGTTGGTTCACTCTTCTCTTGCAACTTTTTTTCGTTTTCTTGCTCATTTGGTAGGTATGATTCTTCTTCTGGTACTAAAACTGTCTCTTCTTTTGTCTCTAATCCATGAGAATCTTCCTCTTGATCTTCTTGATGCAATGTTACTTCTTCTTTTGGTTTATCTTCGATCTTCTCATCTACGGTTTTGCTTGTTTCTTCTGGTAGTTCCAAAGGTGTCTCAAGAGATGGCTTCTGCACATTCTCAACTGATTCAACATCCAAAAAATTTTGGTTGTTTGGTGTCTCATCTAATCCAGAATCTTCAACCACAACCAGCTTTTCAACTGGAGTTTCCTCTGTTTCATCTGTTCTGTTTTGATCAGTTTGCTCTGCCTCTGGTTCATTCAAGTCTAGGCCTCTCTGTACCTCCATAGTTTGAGTTTCATCAACTTGATCTGCCTTTGGCTTCTCATCTTTCAACGCAAGTTCCGATGGAATTTCTTCAGATTTCTCCTGGATTTCTATCTCAGAGGCTAGAGTTGTCTCAGATTGGTTTTCTTGACACTTCCCTGATTCTCCAGATCTTACATCAAGAAGATTCTCATCCTTCTCCTCACTGCTTTCATCTTGAACAGTCTCCTTAGATTTGACCTCAACAGATTCTTCTCTTCCCTGGCTTTCATCTTTGATCTCTGAGCTACAAGTTCCAATTTCTTCACCAAGCTCTTCTTCTTGAGCATCAACTTGATCAGAAGATTTCACCTGTTGATCAAAAGAATCCAAAATTTTGAGGAATGTAGAGAATCCAAGAACGGGCACAAGCGAAATTTTTCCAACATAGCCAAAAGCTTGAGAACCAAGGCATGAGAAAATCAATATGTATGGAGAATCATATCCTTACCTCATCAGAGAAAATCACAGTCTTTAATGTCTCTGCTTCCTTTGGTTCTTTATCCTCTTTCAAGTCCAGACTCTTTTCTGTGTCTTCTTTTGTCTCTTGGCTTTCTACTGCTCCATCCATTTCATGCACTGCCTCTTTTTCATTAGTATTGGTCTCCAAAGTCTTCAAAATTTCAGCTTCTTGGACTGTTGTTGAAGTATCTACAGCCTCAGCTTCAAGGGTCTGATCACACTGTGGAATGTCTCTCCCCAACACAAGTTCATGTTCATCTGTATCCTTTGAGCTTTGATCTACCTCTTCTTTAATTTGAATGTTTGCTCTTGGCGTTTCAGGACTTTCTTGCACCTGCACAGAGAAGATTAGTTAGTGTTAACAAAGTTTTCTCAAATCTGTTTTCTGGATTTCAGGAATAAAGGATAAACCTTTTCTGCTTTCTGAGTTATGTTTTCTTCCTTTTCCATATCTCCAACCACCTCACTTGGAATTTGCTCTGCATCGTCAGAGGTTTGTATTGCTTCTACTGATTCTGCATTCTCGCCTTTATTATCATCATCTCCCTTAAAGATTTCAGATGAGACTTCTTCATTTGTTGGTTCATGCTTCTCTAAGACTGTTTCTTTATCTTGCTCATTTGGTTTGGATGATTCTTCTTCTTGCAGAGGAGTCAGATCAATCAGAGTCTTTTCTTCATTGGCTTGGTCTCCAAGTTCCTGACTTTCTTGCACTAAAACTATCTCTTCTTCTGGTTTTGCTTCGATCTTCTCTTCAAAGGTTTTGCTTGTTTCCTCTATTACTTCAGAAGGAGTCTCAAGAGATAGCTCATGTATTTCCTCAACTGATTCTACATCCGAAAGAGCAGCCAGCTTTGCAACATGGCTTTCCTCTGTTTCATCGGCTCTGTTTTGATCAACTTGCTCTGTCTCTGCCCCACTTGAGTATAGGCCTCTATGTTCCTCTATAATTTGAGTTCCATCAACTTGATCTACATTTATCTTCTCATCCTTGAGCTCCTCTTTATCTATACTTAACACAAGATCTGATGGAGTTTCTTCAAAATTCTCCTTGCTTTCTGTGTTGGCGACTAGAGATGTCTCGGGTTCATTGTCTTGGAACTTCTCTGATTCTATAGATGGTACATCAAGAATATTCCCATGCTTTTCCTCAGTGCTTTCGTCTTGAACAACCTCTTCAACATATTCTTCTCTTCCATGGCTCTCATCTTTGATCTCCGAGCTACAAGGTTCTGCATGTTCACCAAATTCGTCTGCTTGAACATCAACTTGATCAGAAGGTCTCACCTGTTGATTAAAAGAAACAAATTTCAAGAAATGCAGAGAACCCACAGACGAGCACATGCAGAATCAGAAGGCTTGTCAAGTAACTTGAGGTAGCTTAATTGTGACAAGAGTAGTTTTGTTTTGCCTAGCTAATGGATAAACTTATGTCCTTCATTATTAACTTCAAAATTTTAGGCTTTTCTTAGTATTTATTGTGTCTTAGTTCTAACCTTTACATCACAAAGAACCATCACATGAGAAAATCAGTATCTATGGAGATTATATCCTTACCTCATCAGAAAAAATGATGGTCTTTGCAGTCTCTGTTACCTCTTGTTCTTTATCTTCTTTGTCAAGAATCGGTTTTGTGTCTTCTTTTACCTCTACAGCCTCAGCTTGAAGGGTCTCACACTGTATTATGTCTCTCCCCAATACAAGTTCATGTTCCTTTGTATCCTTTGAGCTTCCATCTAACTCTTCCTTGAGTTCTAGTGAGGCTTTTGCTTCAATGTCCTCTCCTTGAATTGTTGGTGTTTCGATTGTCCTAGGACTTTCTTGCACCTGCACGGACAAGGATAAATAAGGTTAATAAATTTGTAAGAAAAAATGTTTTACCAAATCTGATCTTTAGCTTTTGAGGAATTAAGACAAACCTCTTCTGTGTTTTGGATTATGTCCACTTCTTTTTCTTTGTCTACAGTCACTTCACGTGATATTTTCTCTGCATCGTCTAAGTTTTGGATTGCTTCCACTGGTTCTGAATTCTTGTCAAGTTGATCGTCTCCCTTCAAGCTTTCAGATTCATGAGTTGTAGTTTCTTCTTTCTCTTTCGCATCTAGCCTCGGTTCTGCATTGTTCTTCATCTCTGCCTCTTCTTCGTCTTCCTTTTCCACTTCAAGAAGAACTCTTTTTGTAGTTTCAGCATCATAATCTACTGATGATTCACCATTTGTTGCAGTTTCTTCACTATTATCCTTGATTTCTGTATTGGCGACTAGAGATGTCTCGGGTTCGTTTTCTTGACACTTCACTGAATCTGTAGATGCTACATCATGAGGCTTCTCCTCAGTGCTTTCTTCTTGAACAGTCTCCTTAGTTTTGACCTCAACAGATTCTTCTCTTCCATGACTCTCATCTTTGATCTCTGAGCTACAAGGTTCTGTATGTTCAACAAATACTTCTTCTTGAATATCAGAAGATCTCATCTGTTAAGAAATGCAAAGAATCAAAAACCATCATAAGATATCTAGGATTCTTGGTTGAACCATCAGAATCAGAAACTTGAGCTAGCTTAACAGTGACAAACTAGTTTTGGCCATACCATTCATTATTAAGATTTCAGGTTTCTCATAGTGTTAATTGTGTCTTACTTCTATCCTCATCATGACAAAGAAGCAACATTAAATCTATATAAAGAAACAAATTTCAAGAAATGCAGAGAATCCTTTCTTTCTTTTTTTTCGCCATGCAGAGAATCCATTAAGTAGCTTAATAGTGCCAAAAATATTTTTGACCTAATTAATGTAATAAACTCATGCCATTCGTTATTAACTTCAAAATTTTAGACTTTTTGTAGTGTTAACTATGTCTTAATTCTAAACTTATCATCACATGAGAAAATAAATATCTATGGAGACTATATCCTTACCTCATCAGAAAAAATTACTGTCTTTGCTGTCTCTGTAAGCTCTTTTTCTTTATCTTCTTTGTCAATAATTGGTTTTGTGTCTTCTTGTTCCTCTACAGCCTCAGCTTCAAGGGTCTCACACTGTGGTATGTCTCTTCCTAACACAAGTTCATGTTCCTCTGTATCCTTTGAGCTTTGATCCACCTCTTCTTTAAGTTCCACTGAGGCTTTTGATTCAATGTCCTCTTCTTGTATTGTTGGCGTTTCTATTACCCTAGAACTTTCTTGTACCTGCACAAAGAAGGATATAATGTTTATAAATTTGTTAAAAAATTTTTACTCAAATGTCATTTTAGATTGAGGAATGAAGACAAACCTTTTCTGGTTTTTGGCTCATGTCCTCTTCCGTTTCTCTGTTTTGCTCTGCATCGTCTAAGTTTTTGATAGCTTCCACTGATTCTGCATTCTCTTTAAGATGATCGTCTCCCTTCAAGCTTTCAGATTCATGAGCTGCAGTTTCTTCATTATTAACAATCTTAGCTTCTTCTATAACTGTCTTTACTGTCTCAGCTTCATCTTTCTCTATCACAACCAAGCTCGGTTCTGCATCTGTCTTCATCTCTGCCTCTTCTGCTTCTTTTTCCACTTCAAGAAGAACTCCTTTTGTACTTTCAACATCATGTAGTGGTGATTCACCATATGTTGCAGTTTCTTCTTCTGCAGCTTCTTCACTATGCAACGCATTCGTTTCATTCACAATGTTCTCACTGTTCCTCGAGACTTCCATTTTCTGTTCATCTCCGGAGCATTTTTCAGTCAAAGAAGGTTCAATATCTCTTGTCTGCTCCGCTTGGACAACTGTTGTTTCTTCTCCAGCCTTAGAAAACTCCTCTTGTCTCTCATGGCTTGTTGTTGCATCGTCTTCATCTTCACTTTTGATTTGGACAATTGGTTCTTCCTCCTTCACTTTTTCATCTTCTATCTTCTCGGAAACAGTCCCATGTTCTTTCTCTTCTAAGGATGATGGCAATGAACTATGAGCTTCAACTGTTTCAACAATCTTCTGGATCTTGTCTGCTGCTTCTTCTTCCTCATTCTCTTTTATGTTTTCAGCTTCAACAACAGTCTCACCTTCCAGTTCCTTTGAAGGTAATGCAGATGAAACTTCAATAACTTCTTCATTTTTTGGTTCATGCTTCTCTAACATTGTTTCTTTTTCTTGCTCATTTGGTTGACATGATTCTTCTTGCAGAGGAGTCAGATCAGTCAGAGTTCTTTCTTCATTGGGTTGTTCTCCAAGCTCCTTGCTTTCTGGTTGTTCTTCAATCTTCTCATCTATGGTTTTGCTTGTTTCCTCTGATACTTCAGAAGAAGACTCAAGAGACAGCTTCTGCATCTTATCAACATGGATTTCCTCTGTTTCATCGGCTCTGTTTTGATCAACTTGCTCTGCCTCTGCCTCATTTGAGTCTAGGCCTCTCTGTTCCTCCATAATTTGAGTTCCATCAACTTTATCTACTTTGATCTTCTCATCCTTCAACTCCTCTTTATCTACATTTACCTCACGATCTGATGTAATGTCTTCAAAATTCTCCTTGCATTGTGTATTGGCGACTGGAGAAGTCTCGGGTTCGTTGTCTGTAGATACTACATCATGAGGCTTCTCCTCAATGATGCTCTCATCCTTGATCTCCAAGCTACGAGGTTCAATATGTTCACCAAATTCTTCTACTTGAACATCACAAGATCTCACCTATTGATAGAAAGAGACAAATTTCAAAAAAAAAATGCAGAGAATTCAAAAACTAGTTTTGGCCTTAACTAATTTAATAAACTCATACCATTCGTTATTACTTTCAAAATGGTATTTATAATAATATGGAGATTATATTCTTACCTCATCAGATGAAATAATGGTCTTTACCATCTCTGTTTCCTCTGTTTCATTAACATTGGTCTTCAAGATCTCAGCTTCAGTTACAAGCGTCTCACCTTGTCCTATGTCTCTCACCAACATATGTTCATGTTCCTCAGTATCCTTTGAGATTCTATCTTTCTCTTCCTCATTGTCTAATGAGGCTTTTGATTCAATGTCATCTCCTTGTATTGTTGGTGTTTCTATTACCTTAACACTTTCTTGAACCTGCATAGAAAAAGATAAAAATAGTGTTAATAAAGTAACCTGGAAACATGTTTTACTCAAATCTGATCTTTAGCTTTTGAAGAATTAAGACAAAACCTCTTCTGTGTTTTGGACTATGTCCACTTCTTCTTCTTTGTCTACAGTCACTTCACTTGAGATTTTCTCTGCATCATCTTTGTTATTGACTGCTTTTATTGGTTCTTCATTCTCCTTGAAGATTTCAGATTCATGAGCTGTAGTTTCTTCATTAGCTTCTTCTACAACTGTCTTAATCAACTGTTCTGTATTCATCTCTGCCTCTTCTTCTTCTTCTTTCTTCACTTCAAAAAGAACTCTTTTTGTAGTTTCAACATCATCTGTTCCAGTTTCTTCTTCTGGAACTGTTTCATTCACAATGTTCTCGCCGTTCCTCGAGATTTCTTCTACTGAAACCGTTGCTTTGTGCTCAACCTCCTCTGTTCCATTTACAGAGGAATTACATATCTCCTCCACTTGTTCTTGTGAATGTTTTGTTTCTGTTTGAACTTCTTCAGTTACCGCCTTTTCGACACTTACCTGCGCAAAACAGAGAAAATATATACTCTCTATCTCAGTAAAATTTGAGAATCTCTCAACGTTTAAACATCAAGAAACTTAAACAAATACCTCTTCTGATTTTTGAGTAATATCGTCTTCTTTATCTAAAGTCACATCACTTAAGATTATCTTTGCATCTTCTTCTATGTTTTTGTTGAGGCTTTCAGGTTCATGAACAAAGATAAAACCTTGTTCATCCTTTTCTGTCTCAATAGCTTTCTCTTTAACAATCTTATTGTCTTCTTCAACCGAAACAGTCTTCATCGCTTCTCCTTTTTCGCCTTCTGATCATATAGAACAGTATTTAGTACATATTTTCATGCTATTGAAAAAACTATGAAACATTCTGAATGTGTGCAGCAGTTTCTTGGTCCATTTACCTGAACCATTTACAACTTCTGCTTCTCCCGGAATAGTACTATTTCCGCTATCACGACTTGTGATCTCACCATCAAGAACAGTACTCAGGTTTACCTTATCTACTTTTATGGATGAGTGGTCAAGTATTGCTCCTGCAGGAGCTTCTTCAATATTTATCTGTGTATAAGAAACATGTTAGTATCTCTCAAAACGTTTGATTTTTTCATTGATCATGGCTGTTTCTGACTTCTGCGTCTGCTTATACAGAACCTTCAAGCCAAAAAAATCAAAACAAAACTATGATCATACATATTCCAAGTAGTTGATTCGTCTAATTATACACATATCATTGAGTATGATATAGTTTTAAGTTCTTTGGATTGATAACTTATCAACTTTCATATGTAATTCTTAATACATAGAAGTTTTTGTAAGATCTACCTTTTTATGTGTGTTTGGATAAAAAAAAGTTCTAAAATATAAGATTTATGAAATCTAGTTTTCAAGATCTCTAACATAATTTAAAAGTTTTCAATCATCAGATTACAAGAAGAAAAAAAAGGTTGAAAAATAAAACATACTTTTTTTTCATTTTAATTAAAACTTACTCATCACCCAATTTACAAAGTAGTCTAGTCTACTTGCAAAAACAAAATTCAAAAAGAAGAAGAAGCATATATAGATATATACACATATGTATCTTATGTGTCATAATCATCATCATCATCATACCTTTGTAGAGACTGGTTCTTGGATCGTGACAACTTCAGTTTCCATCTTTCATGCAGGGGAAGTAGTGATTTGGAGTTTTAGGGTTTGAACAGTTGTTTTCTATGCAAGAAACCTACTGTAAGTAGTGATTCTGAAACACCCAGATCATTTTATACATATAAAAGCATATATATGTGATATATGATCACTTGACATATAAAAAAAGATTTGAAGTCACTGAGAAGACAGGTAGATGATGAATAGTGACAAAACTTAGCACATTTGTTCAATTGGGTTGGCTGAGTTGGCTTTTAGATTAATCTTTTGTGGGCCTTTTAAATTGATCATTCCACATGCAATTGGTAGGATCCTCAATTCCAGCTTTATTATTCTCTTTAAGGCAATCACCAAAACAGAACAAAATCATAAATAGTACTTCGAATTTTTTTAAATCATGGTTAGCAACTTTGCACTGTGTATTTTAGGACAAAAACAAATAGAATCATTTGTGGAGAAAAGTTATCGTAGCTAGCATAATAACTATCATAATTTCAAAAAAAAACAAACTTTATCAAATTAAACAACCTTTTGTAAAACTTTTATTATACTATACTCCCCTCGATTCATAATGTATTTAGTTTCCACTACCTATATAGACTTTTCATTTAAACATGATTTGGTTTTATTGGGTTACAATTTTAAAATAAAACATTATAACAAAATTTGTAAAGAAATTACCGTGGAAGTTATGTTATACTCTAGATATTTGTTCATTATCATTTTTGAGAATATACATAAGATAACCAAATTTTACAAAACAAATGATGGATTTGCCTAGTTTTATCAAAATAACTATTATATTATTTTAGCATGTTATTTTTAAAAAATGTCCGTGGATACTTTTTGTCAGCGAAGTTTTTAACCATTTTTGCAAAAAATATTGGTTATCTAACATATATTTTATGTTTATTAAAAATATGTAGAAGAAAAACAATTATAAATGAGGGATCCCAGTACTTGTCTCTCTGAAAGGAAATTAGAACTGACGGATCCCAATATATCTCTCGAAGGGAGAGAAAAAAAAAAAATTGAATGATATTTATCCAATCAAAGAAATTGAAAATGATGTATGTTCTTAGTTCTAGAGGTAATATACTTGGCAATAGTAGAGATTTTTGTCTCTTAACAGTAAAGTATAGATTAAAAATGTATATTTAATCTAGAAGTTTAAGGGGTAAAGTATTTTGTGATTCTTTCACCATTAAGTTCTACATAAATTCGTTCTAGATGGTAATATATTTCATTGGTTATGAATATGAATATGATCATGTTTCTTTTCTTTTAAAGAAATTGTAAATTAGCAATTATAATAAAACTAAATCACATCATCATCATTTGATCACAACGTTAGTGGAATCTTCTGTGAATGTTAAATAAGACCGTCCATTTCAATTTCAAAAAAAGCTGGCCGCCATTAGGAAAGCCGACCCTTCATCCCCAACTTGTATAATATATGCTTTCCCTATTAAATATATGTTATTCACCAATGCTTCCCGGTCCATACCAAAACTTAACATATACCTAACACTAAATATTATGTTTTGCCGAGAAAAGAACCGATTATTATGCAAAGGATTAATTAGGATATTGAGAATTTTTAGAACCGGTTATGTTACTACAAGACTTTAAACCGGTTATAGTACTAAAATGTTCTCTATATCTTAAGATTGAAAACTACAACCGGCTAGTTTCAAAAAAGAAACTACAACATGTTCTTACACGTGTTATAAGTTTTTTAAGATATAAAAGTCATTCAGCCGGTTTTGAAAATTGAATTTGCCTTTTTATCTAGTACTTTTAGTTACAAATGAATTATTGTTTATGATAAACCAAATATTGAATATCTGGATCATTGTTGATTTATAGCAGTGTCGTACTGTCTTGTTTATTTTTGTCATTTTGTGTTTGTTTGGTCTGTACCCGGTAATCATTTTAATGAAATTAGTGACACCACAATTATATATTTTTTTGGTAACATACCAAAAATATTTGTATTAGTTGTAAGTTTAATTGGTATCCGTTTAACAATTAAACTAAAGAAAATTTATATTATTTGCGGCTGATCCGGACAAACTGATACATTAAAAACACAGTATGGTGGTATATCTAAAATTCCAAATGTTTTTTTTGTTAACCGTGAAAATTCAAATCAAAATATGTACAACCGTAGACTGAAAAACATACTAATATTTATAATATTTGTGTTAGTTCCTTCCCAAATGGATCAAACTAGATGAATCAAACTCGAACGCCACTAAATGAATAGTTATGTTTTTTTTTTCCGGATGACGGATTTAAAAAGATTAATTTGTAGCACTAATTTAACATTTTTACACTATTACCATGTATTATCTTCTATTATAAACAACTTTTTTTTTGATAAACAAATCTGAACAACGTTAGATGAATGGTTTTAAATTTTATACTAGTGTTTTTATTCTATTTTTTTAGGTTTTTACAAATGTGGTTATAAATAAAATTATTTCTTCAATGTGGGACTTCTGTGTTTTCTGGTGTCAGTAATATAAGTCGTATCCGTGTAAATTGATATAACATTAATAGTAGATGCTATGAGCCTAATCAGCTTATTACTAAAAATTGAATTAAAATGTATGCAAATTGATAAAGAGAGACTCCAGTCAAACCGGCCAAAACGAAAATTAGTGTCCTTACCTCGCCGTCCCAAAGACGATTATCGTTAGAGAAGATATATAATTCCAATTCTGCTTTTGCCCCCAATATTAAATTTAAGGTAGTGATAATAACATTTGGGAATTGGGATCATAAAGCAAACTAATATACAATAGAATATGCTTTGGTGTGATGTATCTATCTTTTCGTATGAACGGGTTGCGTAGACGATTTGGATCACTTATCTTAGCCTAATAAATTTTCTAAAATACAATGATCCGGATTGTGTTTTTATAGGAGTAACAAAAAATTGTTATCTGCATCGATATGTTAGAAACAAAACAAAAAACGCAATTAACCAAAAAAAGAAAGAAGATTAGAAACAAAATAACGAATGTATTTGGGAGTTAACAAAAATTATAAGCACTCGATATAGGGTATACCAATTTGGTTTGGTTCAAAATGAATTACAATTAACGGAGAGTAAGAACCAAGTGGGAAAGCAATAAAGAAGAAAAAATATATCACACCACAAAAATACGTATAGCTTTGTGGTTTAGAATAGATTTTTGTTATAAAATTTTGACTGTAGAAACTATTACGGTTAAGACTTAAGATTATGATTGTTATCACGTTTTGGGAGAATTCTATAAGGCATCTAAGTTCATACATCTTACGATATCCATCGGACTTTACTTTAAAGCAATTGGTGGTGGTTTTAGTTCATTACCTCGTCTATTGTCTTTTCCCAAACTATAGTTTATGTATAATATGTGAATGATCGGTGGAAATTAAATTACTTTCGATAGTAAATAATAGAATTAGCCAAGAGGTCCTAGAAGGCTGGCTGACCAAAAGGGTCCCATTTCTTTCACACTAAAATAGATAAGGGTCGGCTCTTTTGTATGGGTCCATTATGATCTACGTTACTTTCAAATTTATTATTATTATTTGGGTATTTATATACTTTCAAATATTCAATTTTGCATTGTTTAACGTTTTGAATGCGAATAAATCTAATGCATATATGTGACACCATGTCACCCTAGGCTAGTCCCGACCTTCAACTTGTCTCTGTCATCCTTCACATCTCTCAAGGGTCTATTTATCCTACCGCCTAATAATTGAATATTGATCATTTTTTTTTACATAAATAATTGATCAAATATAGAAAATAGCAAATAGCAAACCTAAAACTAAAAGATCTATTTGATTACATCATCGCCTCTCTTTTTTTGTATAAGAAACAAATAAGATGCGCCTTTTATTGATGTCTCTTCGTCTCACAATATGAGAATAATCGTTGGTAGAGAGAGATCCATAATCCATGCTCATGCCGTCATGCGTACAATTTCCTCATATTTCTAAGACAGTAAATTTTTTTCATAGGAGTTAGTCCATGCATGGATGATGGATGATGGACTTATTACTTTATGGAGTCCATGCATGGTGATGGAGTAGATTTCTTGGGGAAAAAAGTAATAAGACAAAACACTATGTCCACTGATATGCTTAACTAGTTTACTCAATAATCATACGTTGGAGGAAATGGTTGTGTTCTTTAATGAAAAGACAAACGGTCTCTGACTAAAACCCTGAAACTCCAAAAGAGTTATCTATATATGAATTTAGAAAATTTACTATAATTAAAAAAATAAATTCTTGCAAGGTGATGGCAACATCGGATGAGATTTCTAGAGTCTGCCTGGCTTCTCTTCATTTTATGTATGCAAGTATGCAACAGTTTGACTAGAATCAGCTGGCATATATATCGGTCCATGCATGAATCCCTAATGATGGGCCATATTAGTGATCGATTAGTTATGGGTCTTTTACAATATTTGCCTCCATTTTTTTCTTCTAGACATGTCTTGAGATATGCTACCACTTCTACTATTAATAAATTGAGGTTTGCAAAAGTTTTGGTGGTGATTGTTTTACTACTCAGAGATATGCTACCACTTTTTTCACAATATTTGCCTCCATTTTTTACTATAGACTGGACTCTCGTTTTTTATACTTGTAATTTAATTCAAAATTTTGGCTTTGCTGATAATCAATTACTCTAAAAAAATAGAGTTAAGTCTCCAAAAGTATGTTTTTAAAACGAATAATGGTATTGATTATTTTTCTTATTTTTTGTCAGTCCGTATTAATTTTTTATACTAATTTTACATATTACTAGTTTTGTATCCGCGTTACGCTGCGGATATTATTTTTATATTTTGTGTTTTGGATATTTGTTTTGGTTTTTTTTTCAGTTGGAGTTATTAAAAATTGATTTTATAATTATTTTATTAATTTTTGTAAAATAGAATTTCATTCATGATTAGTTGAAAGTTTAATGTGACAAATAATTTAAATATTTATGAGATATATTGGATCTAAACTATTTAGTTAGATTTGAGTTATTAAAACTTGATTTTATAATTGTTTTATTAATTTTTAAAAAACTGAATTTCATTCATGATTAGCTGAAAGTTTAATGTGACAAATAATATGAATCTTTATGAGATATTTTGGGCATTAACTATTTAGAGATTTGAGTTATGAGTTTTCTTATTAAGATTTTTATTTTTAATATGTTTTTGTATTTTTTCTATGAAATGCATATAGACGTTTGTAAAAAAAATAATAGATAATTTGGTCAGGTGTTTTTCTCCTCTCTCAGTTTTTGAAGTGAAGGTCTGACTCTAATTTATGTAACAAAGAATCTATAATGACATGTAAACATTTTAAAGATGATATTTTTTTCTCAATTCTAATCTTTTTACGTTTTTAGTTGAGAACCCCAAAGATAATTTTTTTAAACCGATATTTTTTTTTTGTGGGGAGAATATCTTTATGCTTTATCTTGTAAAAACTTTCAATAATAAACAGTTTCTCTAATATGATTAATTTTGATTCTGTATAGCTAGAACGAAGTTTTATTAGATTATTTAATTGTTAACCATTTGTAAGATTTTAGAATGCTTTGAATCCAAAACTTTTGTATACATCTTATATTGAAATACTTGGTTGAGTTGAAATACATTAGATTTTTCTTTATTTATTTTTCAGATTGATGTAGGACATTTTAAATATATTAAGATGCATGCAAATTTCTGCATTTGATGTTTAAAATCTTCTAAGAGATGTAAATAAATATATTATATACATATTACATACACAGTTATAATATACACATACATACATACATATAAATGTGTTTCTTTACTGTTTTATTCATAATATCTACTTTGAAAATTAATGATAATTATTTTAATCAAAAAATGATGTGTATAAATGAGATGTTCTCAAATTGGATGTTCAACTATTTTTATTTATTAACATGTCAATCTGAAAATGAAAGAACATGATGAGTTGTCAACACAAAGAGATACATTTGCTTGATTATAGTGTTGATTACTAAGCCATGCATAATTGTTTTATTCGTTTTTTGTTGTTTATCAATAAAATTTTAATATTTCATGTTTTCAAAAACAATTGTAGTTGTTACTTAATATTTTCATTCTACAGTAAAACCTCTATAAATTAATAATGTTGGGACCATGATATTTTATTAATTGATAGTGATATTAATTTATTTATAAACTAATAAATATTATTTTATGCTATAAATTAATATTTATTAAATTATAGAGATTTTTGTTAAAATAATTTGAAAAAAATAAAAAACTTTTGTTCTAAATGAAATTAATGTTTCGTATGTTATAAATTTTAATAGTTTTAGACTTAAGATTTTAAAATTTTAAATAAAATAAAACTATTTTGATAATAATAACAAAAATTATAGATAAATTTACTTATATAAACGATAATCATAAATTTAAATTTATGATAAGTAACATTAATTATTGTATTTAAACAGCTTATACGACTATTGAATAAAACATTATGCATATTTTATTATTTAAAAACTTATAGAAAATATTGTTTATTTTATGAAAAATGTATTTACGTAATAATAATAAGATAGGTTAAAAATAATATAATATTTTGTTATATAAGAAGTTATTTATGAGTTCTAATAGAAATTTATTAAATATATATATACAATCTTTATATATATATATGATTATTAATATATTATTAATGAAACCATATATTTATATAGAGATTATCAAAAAATTATTATCTTATTATCTAATCAAATACTGGTCATTTTTACACCGCCCCGAGTTGGGATCGGAAATTTTTATTAATTTATAGTGTTTATTAATTTATCAAGTATTAATTTATAGAGATTCTATTGTAGATAACTATTCGAGCTACGTCCCAGGCTTTTTTTTTCTTTGTATTTTTTTATTCAGTGACATATTAATCTATATTAGTAATTTAGTATATAATGTGATTATTTTTAATGTAACAAAATAAAAATATTAGAATAAGCTAATCAAAACATGTAGTTTTATTCATGGTAAATGATCATTATTATATGATGTGTATAATTAGAATAATATGATTTGTTTAGAATTTTTTTATTAATTTATTTATGATAAAATATATTATATAATATTTATAATTAAAATGATATGATTAGTTTAAACAGTTTTTTATTAATTTATTCATGGTGATAATAAATATTATGATTATTTTCTTATGTGTATAATTAAAATGATTTGACTGATTTACACAGTTTTTCATTAATAGATGTGACATCTTTATGTTAATTTAAAAAATTTGATGTGTTTAATTATGTGTATTAATGAAATAATTTGACTGAAAGTTCATGTATTTTCATTTATTGACATATCAGGAAAGACACACTGTTTTATTACAGTCTTGATTTGTAGATTAGATAAACTGTTCATATATCGCATAATTGTTTATGAAAATACATGTTTGAATCCAGATAGTCATTTTTTAATTCCATTATTTCTCACCTTATATGTGCACATAGTTTCTCCCATTTGAATATATCAACCTCTATACTTCAAGTGCCATAGATTTTCCTAGGCAATATCAGGAAAAAAAATTGCAAGTCATTTAATAATGATGAAATAAGTCGTGTGTGATATTAATTAGAAACGTCTTACCAACTCAGTTCTAGATCAGTATTGTGAAAAATCAGAAATTGACGTTCTACAGTGTTTTCGTTCGTCGACAATATCAACATCATTTTGATAACAGTCCGAATCAACACTCATGTGGGCTAACAAAGTTACCACTGATGAACACTGACCACAAATAAAAATCACTAAGTAATCTTATTTTTGAACAATGTTAGTATTTCTTAAAAAATAATATCATAGTAACCGCTAATATGATTTGTCTGCAGTCCACGTCGCTAACACTGTTGTCATCAATCGACGCAATAAAATCTGGCGGGAAACTAAAATCCATGTTCCCGAAAAAAACACCTAAAAACTGAGGGACCAAATCGGAAATCACAAATAACATACAAAGGCGGGAAAAAGAGCCGTTGTCAACCAAAACTCTCAAACTTTGGCGCGTAAAAAAGACGGTGGTTGTGAGACTGCCCGTAAATTTTTCTCGGGCAGCTAAAATTTTATTCTTCTTAAAATCCCAATTTTACCCCTCTTTTTTTAATTCTTCATCTTCTTCTTCAAGAACTTGCATACGCAAAGACAGAATATTATTTTGACTATTTAAAGCTCTCTTTCTCACAATTTCCTCTCATATCTTTTTCTCAAAAAAAAAAAAAATCTCCCTTTCAAACCCAAAATTTGACCAACCACAAGTTTTATCTTTTGCCAACACTTTCCTTTTATTCTCTCTAATCATTTTTCTTCATATTCCTTATTCCCATTTCCTCTCCTAATTGGAACAAGTCTCTGTTTTTATCTCTCTGCTTTTTTTTTTACTCTGTTTTTTTTAAATCTTAACTGAAGTTAAAGATGGGGTTTTCGAAGAAATCTCAATTAGACGGAGGTTTAGATTCCGAAGGGAAGAAATGGGTTATCGCCGGAATTTCAATTCGGGCTTCATTGAAACCAGTGAAGACGAAACTCAGAGTGCCGGAGATAGAAGCCGAAGTTGAAGAAGATTGCTACAACGATGAGGAAGAATGTTCAACGACGCCGACAGCGAAAGAAGCGAAGATACCGGAGAAATTGAAATGTCCACCGGCACCGAGAAAACGACGACCGGCGTTAAAATGTAGGAGTAACGTCGTTAGAGAGTTCTTTACGCCTCCTTCTGATTTAGAGACGGTGTTTATACGGCGCCGTTAAATAGTTTACATGGAGTTAGTGAGATTTGAGTGTGTTTTTAATATATATATAGTTAAGTTATATAGTTCTCTAATCATAATACTCACAAGCCATGAAAACTTCGGTTGTTAGTTAAGACTTAAGAGTTAGATTTTGTAATGATTTTTATTATAGTGTTTGGATTTCAAATATCAGTTTGTTAGTTGTTTACTTTGTTCTCTTGGCTTTTGAGTTGTTTCTTTTTATTATTTTTTTGAATTGAGTTGTTTTTTTTTTTTTTTTTTGTTATGAAAGGAAGTTTATTGTACAAAGATGTGAAAATCTAATGATGATGATAAGGGGTAGCATCTAAATTAGCTTTATTCCATATTTCGTTCATCGTATTTTATTTTTTTGGTAAAATTTGTTCATCACATTTGGTTCTTTTATCTATATGTCTCGGTTACGTGAATATTTTGGTTCATCATATATGCACAAATATCAGTGTAACTTTATATGAAAATACTCCATTATCAAATATAAAAAACTAATGTGAATATAGAAAATGATAATCTCAGAACCTTAGATTCGGCCAACGAGGAAGACTGGAGATGAAGTGACGTGAGCAAATCTTACCAATTTAGCTCAACAACCAAAATATAATAATAAAATAACCAACAATTTACTCCGAGAATTCCACAGGGCAAGTCTTTGACTCTTCACGATACTCGTTTATAGATTAACTTATGTAGTTTGACAAAAAAAAAAAAATAATAACTTATGTCATTCAACACGTAATAATATTTTGTATATAATCATAGGTTGAATAATTTTTCCCCGTCAACCAAAAGACAGGATATGTCATTCCACATAGTGACATAGAGTAGGTCAACAAAAGTGTTGGATTCAGTGACGTTTCAGACTAAAAAAAATGGTTTATACAATGTAGAAACTAAATGGGAAAAAAAAAAACTAAATGGAAACGAATTACGTATATTTAGTTTGACTTGACATAGTTGGTTTATTTCGGATTTAGAATGTTTAACAAAATACTAGTTTAGTTTATTAGAAAATAACGATTTTTCTAGTTAAAATCTACTTTGGTTATGGTTCGTATGGATATACGAAAAATTATATTGAATACGTTTTTCTACAAAAGTCATACAAGTGTTTTCATACAAAAAGGATCATAAATGAAGGTATTTGCATACGCATCTACAAAATTTATAGAACTATACTTTATCTAGTCTTCTAGATGTGGGCCAATATTCGTTGTTATTAATAAATAATATTGTGAAATATAATAGGCATGAATACGGTGACGGTTAACACGATTATGGTTAATTAACTATCGGTTATGGTTATAATTTTTTTTTAATCTTAACCTTAACAATTTAATATAAAGTTAAGACGGTTACAATTAAAATAGTTACTACGGTTATAGTTATTACGGTTAAAACGGTTACGGTTATATACAGTTACATAAGTAAGCAAATTAAAATTATAAATAGAAAACTATTTATAAAAAATATAGTTATTTTGAAAAGAAACAAATATATAGTTACTAAAAGAATAGAAAGATAAATTTATAATAAATATATTATTTTATTTTTAAAATAGTTACAGTTAAAATTTTACTGTATCATATGATTAACCGACAGTTTTTATACAGTCATAGTTAATTAACGATTACGGTTAATAATTTACGGTTAATCTTAACTAATATATGTTTACAATTACGGTTACAATTTTAACTATTTTATATAGTTATGGTTAAAAAGGATACAGTTACTATATAAAATACGGTTACGGTTAGATTTTGGTCTGTCTAGATATAATAACACATATTTAATTTCAAATGAAAAGAGATAATAGACCATATATTATTTAAAAGGAGAAGCAATGAACAATTTTATAATGCACACATGTAATGTTTATTTTATGACTTAAAAGGATTCTAAAGAATTTCAGTGCAAGACCCTTTTAAGGAGTCCGGTCTCTTCTAAAGCCATCCAACAAATATGATTCCTTTTTTCAGGTTATAGAGCTTTTTGCGTGCACAATTGCACACTCAATAGGCTCTTTATTTCATTGACTCTTACTTATTATATAAATTGATTAAATAATAAACGCCTAAAACGTTATGATTAGTAATTACTCATGCTAAGCACCAATAGTATCTGTATATTAAATATACAGGGTATTGCATGTATATCACTCATTCTCACTATCTTTTGTGTTCTTGTGGGTTTGAGTCATGCAAACATTGAAAAGGACAAAATAGGGTTCAGAGAATAGTGGTGCGATGGGAGAATCCGATGTGGGGGACTTGAGGCCTTGTTTGGTTCCTTTACGCAACAACGACCGATCTCGTGTTTTTTTTTTTTCTAATGCCAAATTACAAGGGAAATGTTTGTATAGGAGACATATGAAGATTGACGTGTTTGGGTCATTCATTCTTGTGAACGAGTTTATTTCACCATCATGACTTAAAAAATTAGGAACTAATACATTCATTTCCAAGAAAAAATAATGTGCTACCAATTCAAAATGAGGATTCAAGTCAAGTATTAGGTTTCACAAGTTTGTTATTTTATTCTTTCTCATTTTAAGTTGTAATTGTGCTTTTACCAGATTTAGGAGAAGCAAGGTCCAACTTGTTTTGCAAGAACCAGATTAACACACAACCATCCAAAATTGAAGAGAGTCTAGAAAATTAATCCTAGGCCTAATATCGCTTACCAAATTGCGATGATTCTCTTTAACAAAAAACAAAAAAAAGCTATGATTTTTACTTTTAATTTTTAATACGAGGAGGTGTAGACCGAAATCCGTAAATTTTTCTAGATCCAAAATCACAGCATGTAATATTAGTTTCGTCATAAACATCACTCGAACATACAATCTCTAAACTTCATCTTCTTTACCAGTTGAGCTAACAATATTTAATCATAACTTTTATTTTTAAGTCGTGAATGGTTCATAATATGCTCAAAGTCCATATTATATAAAAATAGGACAAGTCTACATTTTCACTATTCATAAAGATTGTGAATGGTTGCATAGTATGCTGCAAAACATACTAACTAGTCGGACCAATATGTATTTTTCACCATTTATAAAATTATATCAGATCCGCCTCTGACAGTATATTCTATATGCATTTCAGCATACCAAACTGTGGATATGATTTGTTTGCAAAGTGTATATTAACAAACAATTAAAAATCTTTAGTGAAAATTGAACTAAGAACAAGAAAATTAAAATTTAGTTTATATTCATCTCAATTCGCCACTAGATATCTAGATCACAAAAAGGTTGGCAATGATTTTTTTAATTATTATTAATTAAAGGCAATGATTTTGAGATTTGAGATATTCATTTACTTTTTCCGTTTCTTTTTATTTGTATTTTTAGGTTTTTAAATTTATTTTATTTTATTTGTTGTTTTAGATTTCTAATGCATATGTTTGGTGAAATTTTTACTTTTACCCTATTATTTTAATATCATGACCAATGAAATAAAACCAATTATACATTAATTAAGGGTAAAACAGATAAATTAAATATTTTCTTAATATGTGTGAAAAAACTTAAAACTACAAAAGAAAAACAGAGAGAATATCATTTATTAATTACGTGACAATTTCACGATGCATAAATCAGTTTCTTAAACGTAATGCTAGACTTGAAATGACCATCTTCTAACTAGTTTAGCTAATCACGTCGTACATTGTTTTAAGCAATATATATTCTTCATGTTTCGCATGCCGTGTTTGAGATGCTTTCGTAGTGTCTATTGTGACATGATATGATGTGCATACATATTAATAGACAAATTTATACGACTGGTTTATTATTCTTCTGTACTGTCGAAGTTTTGGTTCTCTTTCATTTGGACATAGACATACATATGTGACTTGTTCTCTGTATAAGTAGCTCTCTCAACAATACATATGTAACTTATAATCAATTTCTGAACCAATCAATCCTTAAGAGCATTTACAATGGTGAAATACCCAAAAATGGGTATCTCAACATTAATATATCAATAATTTTATATATTTAAGTTAAATGTTTAATTTTTAATTTAAAGATAAAAAATTAACCAATTAAAAATTAACAAGTGTCATAAGAGTTTTTTGTTTTAAAACTTAAGTTTCTCATTTGAGAGACTATTTCTCTCTCCTTAACTTTTTAATTTTTGTTCATTATTTTAATAAAAAAATACCCCTAAATATTCTAAGATTCATGAATGGGTAATATACACCACATAAATTAGTAATGTAAGAAATTTTTGAATAATGCAATGCAACCCACTTGACCAACTATGTTAACTAATAAAACAAGTTTTTTTATTTTTATAAAATTCTGAAAAATGGTATATGAAGATTCGAGAATCTACTTATATACACCACATAAATTAGTAATATTAGAATTTTCAATAGACCCAAAACTTAAAACCTGTCGGCAAAGACATTTCGCCGAAGACAACCAAAACTCAAAGACCATAAAGGGAGTTTAAGTCGTCGGTAGCGTCAACCTTCTCTCTTAAGTCTCTGCTCTATATAAATGCATAGACATGAGTCACACTGATAAGTAAATTAAGTGGGCAATATTAAAATGACAACTTCTAAAGTCTCTTCCATGGTTCTCTTTCTCCTTGTTCTTCTCGTGTTTCCACATATAGATATGGTCCTCGGCTCACAAATGGAACACCGCAAACTTAGTGAGTATTTATTTGTCTTTAAATATTCGTAAGTTATTACTATTTTACTTTTGTTTAGTTAACAATTTTGGTTGTACGTACCAGTACTATCCGATTTAGTTTAACCGGATTGAACCAACAAACTCTCACCGAAATTACCAAACCTTGACACTCTAATAAGTATTAATATTATAGTTAAACCTTTATAAATTAATACTTGATTTTTTAATAATTTTGTTAAATTAATAAATTTTTCAGTTTTAAAATGTTATTTTAAACCAAATATCATTTCTGTAAATTAATAAATTTTTTAAATTAATAAAATATCATAAAATACATTAATTTTAATATTATTAATTTATAGAAGTTTTAATGTATACTTAAGTGGAATTGCGTTTGATTGGTGCAGAAGAGACCAACCATGCTGATAAAGTGACTGTCCAAATTAAGGCCATAGATTGGAAGGGTTTAATTCCTAGGGGTATTAAACCGAAACCGTCGCCATTTACATTTCCTAAGGGGAAGCCGCCAACCCTTCCACGTCGGAAGCCAGCGAAGTGCCGACACCTATTGCTCTCTTGTAGAACCCACAACCAAATGCCAGCTACGTTATGCCAGAAAGTTAGGGAACTATGTGGCTCTCCTCCTCCGCCCGCCTAAAGGAACACAAGGATCTGGTCACTGACCTCACTATACAGCCCAGTTCGTCTTCCATAAATATATGCATGTTTTTTTTTACGTTGTGTTTTAGCTTGTGATTTGTGTGGTTCTTTATCTACATGTATGTGTTTGTCATATTTTCAAAAATAAATGTATGTTTGTTTGTCATATTTTAATATCTAATAAAATTTATAAACTATTTTTTTTAAGATCAGTTGTAATTTATTATATCATATGTAATTTATAATAACTTTTTGTTTAATTGATCATTAATAATTACTTTCATTACTAATTTTTGCAAAGTGCATGTTATTCTATAGTATATTCATTTTCTATCAAATATTCAGATTGATAGGTAGCCTAAAACAATTATTAAAAATCGCAAGTAAAAATTAAAACGAATTAAATGCTATGATAGCATGTGAGGTTGGAAGAATGAAATTAAAATCAATCGAATTTTAGAAAAGTATATAGCTATAAAAGTAAATACTGTGTGAGGGAAAAAATTAAACACCTTTCTATCTCTCACGTGAATATCGAAAAAATCCTTTTCGCATTGTTTTCCGACGCTGGTGGAACTACTGTTTGTCAGCGTTAGAATATATATACTTTTAAGAGTAAACAGAAAAACACATGGTTTTGAAAACCAGACCGGTTCAACCGGGAACCATCTACCTAGCCAAGTTCAGTTTGAAGCAAAACTTGAATTTAACCAAAATCGGTAAAACCTGATAAAACCGGTGACCTGGTTCCACATTAAAATCCGGTTTACATAAATTAAATGATATTTTTTAGGGAAAACTACTTGAAAATATCTTTTTCAATTTATTTGATTAAAAAAAATAACCCTGAACCAATATTTTGTAAATGCCAGTGCTATCCTTTTATTTTAGTTTTCAGTTTTCGTTATATATATTTAACTTAAATTGGTTTTACTATTCTACCCTTAGGACAAACAACCCTTTTCCTTTCATAAGACAGTCTCTAAATTTTCCCCTTGTCCTAAACCATGCTCAGTCCTTGATTGTCAGCTATGAACTAAAAACCAAAACGAAATTTTTTTTCTAACATAAGGCAGGCAGAAATATTCTAATGTCCTTGACCATATAGATAAATAAACACTTAAATTATAGTTTAATAATTGAATAAAGTAAATACTCCATACTACATGTTCAAAAAAATGATGTAATGACAACATTATAGTACCCTAACACTCTGTAGCATAAATTTATAATAATTATCGTTATATGAGTTAACCAGTATGAATGGCCACCTGGATAAACAAATACATAAACCGGAAGCCTAACTCTATAGCAAAAATTTATAATAATTCACGTTGTATGAAATAACCGCAAGTATGATCACATGGATAAACAAATACTTAAACAGCAAGGTATGATCAGATGGAGTAGGAATCTATAACATACTCAAGCCCATCCTTGTGTCATTGACCATGTAGATAAACGAATACTTAATCCGCAAGGTATGACCAACTGGATAAACAAATACTTAAAACCACATTTTCGTGACGATGAAATTTAAATACTAACAGGTTCGAAAATGATGTAATTGACAACTATCATAGACGTAATGTAACTCTCTGATGTACAGAATTTGAATATTTTATCCTCGAATGGACTTTTAAAATTTATGTAAATACTGTAATGAGTTTAAGACGCAACTAAGATCATCAAAAGGGAAGTAACACCGTGATATGCACTTGCGAAAATGTGTTATCACTTAAACCAAAATTTACGAAAGACGCGTTGCATAAATTTCAGAGTTAACTACTTTACTTTATCTAATTTCTTAGATTGTTGTCCACAAAAGATAGTTACTGTCGAGAAAGTAACTTAGCGGGATTTAACAAAAGGGGGGGGGGGGGGTGAAGCTGCTGCTTGAAAGCCCAGTTATGAAACCACGTCTTTGCTAGTTACTTCGCGTGTTTGAGAGTTTGAGCCCCGTCCCATATTATATAGACCGTTCTGTTTGAAAGCCCAGTTTTGAAACGAAATCAGATGAATCAAAATGATATTTGCATTATATTAATAATAAAATTAGGGTATGGGCTTAATACATGTTGGGCCTATAATTCCAACACAAGGAGATGAGCCTAATGATAAATATCATATCATAATTATTTAATTTTTAGGTAAGTTTCGGTGCAAATGAGATATTTTTTTGAGAACCTCTTTGGAATATACTATACTAGTATTACCTCTCGTGCTATGCAACAGTACTGTTTGCTTTTTTTTGAATTAAAATTTTATAAAATGAAAATGAAACTTTGACTGATCATATTAAACTATAAATATAAGGTCTAAAAATTAATGTAAACAATATTAGGATGTAAACATTATAAATGTTAAAACTTATTTAACCCATATTAGGGGTAGGGGTTTTCTACAGTCTTTATAATTTATTTAGAGATAAATTAATTAGAACAAAATAAAATTTTACCAAAACAATAAGAAGAAAATAAAATATATGTTTTTCCTATTAATTATTTATATTATTTTTGTCTCTCAAGCCTTTTTACAATTTTATCTAAATAAAAGGAGTGGTGTGCAATTTTTTTTTGTTAGGTATATATTTTTGATTTTGAATTTTTGTCTCTCAATTTTTTGTAATTCATATTAGAAAAAATGAATTCCTATGTGACAGATTTTTGTTGGTCAGGTGATATATACTTTATTATATAAAGGATATCCATTCTTTCTCCGACACCACTCAAATACACGACTCAAATACGCACGTATCAAATAATAGCACTAGCATTTTTTTCAATTTTTGTGATTGTTTAAGTTTGTAAATTATTGATTTAAAACTTACAGAAACAGTAGTAACTCATAGTATACAAGTATTCCAAAAAATATATTGATTATATTAATGTAAATGAAATGACTTTGTCAAATAAGTTATTTTTGTAATTTGTTATTAGATGTCATCGATTTGGTTATATATGAAGGGCGGGAATAATTCGGAGAACCCAAAAGCAGGGGCTATGCAGATAGACAAACTTCTGTATCATTTTAGCTGAGTCTATGATTTTTTATTAATTATTCTCTAATTTTATTTTATTTTTTTTCTTAAAAATAATTTTTAATTTAATTTAAAATAAAATCAGCTTTTCTTTTAACAATATCTAAATCTAATTTTTTTACGCACACTAATTTGTATAAAATGACAAAAGAAATATTGGGGTTCAGATAATTTGAATCGGGTACCAAAAAAATTAGGATATCCGATCTATAGTACACTAACATAGATCCAACATTATATAGATAAATTATAATGTTAAACTTATTACGTGTGTTTTTCCCTTCTTTTGCTTAAGATCTGTTCGAAGTGTTTAAAAAATTTATTGAAATTTGGAGATTTTCAGATGATATGATCAAGATGGAGAGCATATTTATTGTCAAATAAGAACATATTTATTGCAGATCTTTTTATTTAGGGTGTATCGTTAGGGGTATAGGGTGTATGATTAAGTGGTTTGAGGTTTAACGTTTGTGGTTTTGGTTATGAATAAAGTTTTTGAGATTTGTGGATAATCGAGATGGAGAGGAAGATAACAATGAAAGTAAAATTGTACTTTCTATAACACCTCGAACAAATATATTTAATAGAGATAAGATTTCTGAAAGAGACGTTTTGCTTTTATAAAACAGAAAAGACGAAATTTTAGTAATTAATTAAACAATTTTTAACGCTATTACTAAAAAAGATATATATATATATATATATATATATATATATATATGTGGTTAGCAATTGAAACGCAAAAAGTCATAATTAAACTCTAAAAGCTCTATGTTTTCGTAGAAAGTTATAATTAAACTCTAAAAGTTCTATGTATAATATCGAACAAGTCATTTCATTTACATTAATACAATATAGAACATACTACAGATATTTCATACAATACAATTTTTTATATAGCTATTTTATAAGACATAATTTCCTTGATTATCTATATCATAATTTTCTTGTATCAATCTATGTAATTACATATAAGCAAATTTTGTTAAAATCATTTCACGATGTAGGGTTTTTAAAGCAGTAGGGTTTTTAAAATTTCAAAAATGTCCCTTTTGAGTATTTAATTTTAGTAGGAGTACTATTATTAAAGATGTTTTAACAAAATACTTTTAAAATTAAAATATACTATTAATATTGAAGTACAAATTGGGGTTATTCATGGTTGAAAATAAAAAATTAGGATTATTCATGTTTAAAAATAAAAAATATTACCACTGCCCATGCCAGAATGATGATACTAGTCACACACATAATCAGATGGAAACTTCACTACACGAGAAAAGGTGAAGACCTTTATAGGTGTCATGATTACTATTTAGTCACTCAATGCATTTTGAAAGCTGTATATATAAACGGTGTAGCACAGTCCTGGTGGTGTAGTCATCATTATTATAGCAAACGGTGCACACAAATAATTTTTAAACTTTCTCTAATTGATAGATTACTACTGTTAAATTAAGAGAAAAATGTCATTTAAATCGTGAACTTACTTTAAAATACTATTTTAATCATGAAATTTATGGAAGACCATTTTAAATATCAATTTTCGTTTTTATTTTTTATACATGAAATTTTTGTTGACCCGGTCAAACTGGACATGATGTTAAATCCGTTAATGAAGCTACTGATAGACGTTACTATGTTCCGTTAGTGCCAAAATGACGTTGTTTCAGACAAATTTTAATGTTATTTAAATCACAAATTTTCAAATGTAGGCCATTTAAAATATGAACTTTGTACTATAAGCCATTTAAATCATCAACTTTCATTGACTAGATTTTTAGGCATCGAATTTTGTTACTTTATAGTAAACGGCTTTTTGTTAACCGAAACCCTAGATTTTAAGTTTCATTTTAGGATTTTAATTTAATAGCTCGCCTTAACCAACAACACCAAGCGGAAAGAAAGGTTGGAAACATAAATATAAAGACAATTTTCAGACGATGTAATCTCAGCAACATATCGGTGGTAAAATGAGGAAAAGTGGGAAGAAAATACCGCAACTGTCGAGTGTCTACAAGAATTACTCTCAGTGGAAAGTTCTAGTCCGCATTCTCTACGGCTGGCTCGGCAACCATAACCTTGTCTGGCCTCCACTCTCGCAGATCTTGAGTTTTTTTTTTTTTCTCTTCTAGGGTTTGGTTAAAATCGTACATCCCCGCTTAATTTGTGTTATTGGGTTATCTATCTTGTAGATTTTTTTTTTAGGTGAGCTATTAAATTAAGGCATCTCCAATCATATTATAAAAGTAACAAAATTTGATTTCTAAAAAACCTAAAAATCTGGTGCCTAGGTTTCAGTTAACAGAGAGTCGTTACCTATAAAGTAACAAAATTTGATGTCTAAATAACATAGTCAATGAAAATTGATGATTTAAATGGCCTATAGTACAAAGTTCATGATTTAACTGGCCTATTTTACAAAGTTCATATTTTAAATGGCCTAAATTTGAAACTTTATGATTTAAATGACGCTAAAAATTAGTCTAAAAACGACGTCGTTTTGTCACTAACGGAACAGAGTAACGTCTGTCAGTAGCTCTGTTAGCGGATTTAACGTCATGTCCAGTTTGACCTGGTCAACAAAAACTTCATGTATAAAAAATGAAATCAACAAAAGTTAATGTTTAAAATGCTCTTCCACAGAGTTCATGATTAACATGGTGTTTTAGCGTAAGTTCACGATTTAAATAACGTTTTCCCATTAAATTAATTACTTGTTACTTATTTATTAGTTAATTCAACATTTATACGATTCAAAAAATAACAAAAAAAATTACTGCAACAAGTGGCCTCAATGCTCCTTATCTCGCTTTTGACCTTTAGGTGGGCTTTTTGTTTCTTTTGCAGCATTTAATGTTACTCAAGGCCCATTATCTTTTAGCTGTCTCTCAAATGACATTTCTTCTTTTGGGCATATTGGAAGAGAATAGATTTTACGTTAATCATGAAGAAGATTTAGTGACTTTATTCTAGATAATAAGTTCATTTCGATGGGTATAACCAGATGGTTCTAGTGGATGAAAAAGAAAACCAGATAGTTCTAGTGTTTATTAATTTACGACCTTTAGATGGGCATATAAACATACGATCAATAACAATTTCACTAAAATAACAAGGATTAAATACAAAAAATAGACCCTTTTGAACATTTATATTCAAACTACATTAAAATAACTCGTAATACATATATATGATAATGAGTTAACGAGAAATTTAAAATAATTAGCGAAAATTTTTTTATGGTCCATTACAAACTTAACCCAAGCAAAAGAAAAAAATATATTATATACCAAAGTCCTAAATAGTGAACTCCATTAGCTGGCCCATTATAAGATAGCATATGGCGTGTCGATATGAAGTATTTAGTTGGGCCTTAAATACAAAATCTCACAGAAAAAAACCATAAAGATTCATCTGGATGGATAAGTTTCAGAGAGACTTAATCATGTAGATGCATCCACAACATAGCAAACACTTAGATACATCTGAGTAGATTCGAAACATATATATTTTTAATAAATTTCATTCAATATAATTGTGTAATTGAAATTTAAAATGAAAAAAAACTGCTTTGTAATGGAATATGCAAGCTTATTTTCATGAACATCCTGCCTCGCAATTTATGAACATCCCACGTCTCGCAATTTATCTACAACTGCTTTGTAAAATTAGCATTCTCGTTAGAAAAGTAAACATATGGGTAGAAGATCTAAATATTTAACACCATTAGCTGGCCCATAATAAGATAGCATATGGCGTGTCGATATGAAGTATTTAGTTGGGGCTTATATACAAAATCCCACAGCCAATAACCAAAAAGATAGCATATGGCGTGTCAAAGATGCCTTGTGGCGAGAGGCTATGGCCAAGGAAATCAAAGCGCTCGAAGATGGTGAAACTTGGACGTTGGAGACACTGCCTGTGGGAAAGAAGGCACTTGGCAGCAAGTGGATATATAAATTAAAGTAAAATGCCGATGGTTCTATTGAGCGTTACAAAGCTAGACTTTCCGTGCTTGGGAATCATCAGGTAGAGGGGGAGAATTATACAGACACATTCGCACCGATTGCAAAGATGACAACAGTACGAGAACTCTTAGAAGTTGCTGCAGCGAAGAATTGGGCGGTACATCAAATGGACGTCCACAACGCATTCTTGCATGGGGACCTCGAGGAGGAGGTTTATATGAAACTCCCACCAGGCTTTGTGCATCACAATCCAATGAAGGTATGTTGATTGAAGAAATCATTATATGGTCTTAAACAAGCGCCAAGATGTTGGTTCAAAAAATTGTCTACAGCTTTGGTCCATTATGGTTTTTCAAGCAATCTTATGCCGACTACTCACTGTTTACGTATATCCGAGGAGATTTTTCCGTAAGAGTGTTAGTGTATGTTGACGATTTGATCGTTTGTGGCAATGACTTGGACGTGCTTGAGAAGTTCAAAACATATCTGGGAAACTGTTTTCGCATGAAAGACCTTGGGGAGTTAAAATACTTCCTTGGTATTGAAGTTTTGAGAGACGAAAATGGATTCTTTTTTACGCAAAGGAAATATGCGTTAGATATTGTGTCAGAAGCAGGACTCCTCGGCTGCAAACCATTATTGTTACCCATCGAACAGAATCATACGTTGTTAGATGCTGATGGTCCGAAGTGTGCTACACCAGAACGATATCGCAGGCTCGTTGGCAGACTGGTATTTTTAACAATAACTCGGCCAGAATTATGCTATGGTATACATGTCTTAACTCAGGTGATGCATGATCCAAGAGTAGAACATTGGGAAGCTGTAACACGCCTCTTGCGTTTTATCAAAGGCAGTCCCAGTCAAGGAATACTTCTGAAGTCAAAGAGTGATCTCAAGGTTGAGGCATACAGTGACTCTGACTGGAATAATTTTTCACTCACGCGAAAATCACTCAGCACATATGCAGTTCAGCTCGGTAAATCACCTATTTCTTGGAAAATAAGAAAACAGAAAGCTGTGTCATTATCATCAGCAGAAGCAGAATATCGCTCAATGGCTGAGGCCACTCGTGAACTAAAATGGATCAAGATGTTACTGGCTGATCTAGGCATGCACCACTCAACCAATGACTCTATATTGCGATAACAAGTCTGCAATGTACATTGCCGCGAATCTGGTGTTCCATGAAAGGACCAAACACATTGAATCAGACTGTCATTTTGTTAGAGATGCACTCAAAGATGGGCTTATTTCAACGGACTATGTACACACAACAGAGCAAGTTGCGGACCTATTCACTAAGGCTTTAAGGTGTCAAAGTTTTGAATACTTAGCTTCCAAGTTGGGCGTTTGTACAACTACGGAAGTTGGTCACAATCATATCAAATTGACGCTTTTCGATGAGCATAGAGGACAATTCAGCTACTACGGATTGCGATTTTGAACTGTTAAATTTACTCTGGCAAAGAAATGTGTCTTGTTTGGGATGAGTGATCAAAATGCATACTCTGGCAAATTTAAATGTGAAATTTAATTGGTTCTGTTAATTTCTTAAGGTTAATACCATGGTAGCGATCGAGTAAAATTTTAAGGTTATAATATAGATATTCCCTCTGTTTTTTTTACTTGTAGTTTTAAGTTTTTCTACAGTTTTTAAGAAAATAATTTATATTTTCTGCTTTAGCTTTAATTAATGTTTATTTTATTTTATTTTATTGGTCAAGAAATTCAAACATCATGGACAAAATTGGAAATTTTCATAAACATCTCCATTAAAAAATATAAAATAACACTTATTTTGTAACAAAACAAAAATTCTAAAATTACAAAGTGAAACAGAGGGAGTATGATTTTTTTAGTTGCAATATTTACGATTTAGTGGTTAAATAATGATTTTTAAGTTTGATCCGTATTTTTTTTGCAAATAATTCTATACAAGAAAAGGAAAAAAATAGCGTTGTAGTGTTTAGAAAAAATACATTCGACATTCAGATAAAAACGCCACAACAGTTACTTCGAAAATATGATGCATTAGAATAGATTTATAGGTTACATCATATATCAAACAAGTTATAGTTCGTGAAATATATTATATTTAAGATATATTTAGAAAAATAAAATTTAGCAGCTTATATTTGACGATTCTGTAAGATTGACAAACTCCATTGTTTTTTTTTTATCATCTGAGGTATTTATTTAATATCATAAATCTCTTTTTAGCACATGTTTTTTCTGGGTTGGTGGTGCATGAAGCCCCAATGAAGCCAAAAGACTTCAAATACCAACCTAGAAAAAACATATATATGCTCGAAAAACATAACAGGGCATTGTATTTTTTAAAATTTTTTTTTTTATTATTATCTTTTTGCTAATTATAACAGGGCATTGTAAAGAAAACAAAAATATGGAAACACTCTTACTCATTACTCACGACTGTCCATTTCAAACTCTATTCAGTTAAACAATATATGAAATATTTAAAAGTGATTGTGTAATGCCCTGAAAGTTTAAAATTTTTTTGCTGAACATTACTAAGAAAATAAGAAAAAGACTAAAACTCCGAATACATAAAACTTGAAATCTCTAAAAATATAATGCTATACAATGAAAATAAATCATATAAAAGAAAATTCACTTTAGTTTCGCTCTAAATCCTAATACTAAGGTAGTTGATCACTCGACCATTCGATTCCTAAAACTAACTTGTACGAAAATCAGAATTTATGTATACAACTTTATTATCAATTTTTAGCAACTAGCAAGTGCGAAGAGAAAATCACCTAAATTTGAGGATATCTGAGGAAATTATGATAGTATCAGTTTTTCAGAATTTGTTTCCAAAAGATATATCGGATTTACTTATACAGTAAAACTTTTATAAATTAATACTCGATAAATTAATAAACATTATAAATTAATAAAATTTGCTAGTCCCAAGTCGGGCCAGTGGAAAAATGAACAAAATTTAATAAGATAAAAAGATAATAATTTTTTTAGAATCTCTATGTAAATCTATGGTCCCATTAATAACATAAATTAATAATCATGTAAATTTGCATATATATATATATACATATATATGTATATCTTGTTTTTGTTTTATGAATTTTTGTTACAAATCATAAATAACTTTCTTATATAAGAAAATATTATGTTGTCAACTATTTTATTGTTATAAAGTAAATAAATTTTTCATAAAATAAAGCAAATTTTTCTATAAATTTTTAAATTATAAATATGCATAATTTTGTTTCCATAGTCGTCTAGGCTTTTTAAATAAAAAGTTACTAATCATAAATTTAAATTTATTTTAATTGTGTATATAAGTGAATTCATATATAATCGTGGTTATTTTATTATCAAAATAATATGGTTTTCTTTTAAATTTTAAACTTTCATTTTTCATGAATATATTTTAAATTTTAACGAAAATCTCTATAAATTAATAAATATTATTTTATACTATAAATTAATATTATTAATTTTATAGATAAATTATTATCACTATAAATTAATAAAATATCATAATCTCAGCATTATTAATTTATAAAGGTTTTACTGAATCTCGTGATGTTAATGATTGAGATTATTCCAGATATATCACCAATTTCTAAAGCTCTTTACATGATAGCTCCGTTAGAGATGGTAGGATTAATAAAATAACTTTTATGGAATCGTTTTTTTTTTTTCATCGTCAATTAATGGAATCATTAGAAACAAATATTCGCTCTAGTTTATATTTTTGGGATGGGTATGTATTTTCTGTTAAAATTAAAATTATATAACAACTAAAAGAATAATTTATAATGTGCTCAGACTATATTTTTAATATATTTCTCTATTTTCTTTACAGTAAAAGAATCTGCAAAAAAATACTAACTTTTGAAAGAATAAAAGTTATAAACTTTAAAAATGTACTTTGAAACCCCAATAGAAAAACTAAAAACATTCTCAATAGAGTATCTATATTAGATACACTATATTAAAATAATAATAAAAAGTTTAAAAAAGAAAGAAAGAGGACAGAGACATATCTCATTTGAGATATCCTTCAAATATCGACAATTCATCATTTTATCCATTTATTATATATTAATTAGTTATTGTTTTCTAAATCAATAAAAAATTAGTTAAAACAATAAAAATATAAAATAATAATTATTATTTTATTTTTGAGATATCTCATTTCAATGCACATGCTCTAAGCATGACGTCGTTGACTATAACTAATAACGTAGTATTAATTAAAAGTCTCCTGTATTTTCTTCGAAGCAACTAAAGACTTACGTTTGTTAATTTTATTTTTTTTCTTACGTTCTGCATTCTGATGTAAATCAAGAAAAAGATATCATTCATCAAAATAAAGATGTGAGAGTTGGACAAAGTCAAGAAATGCAAAATTGTAGAAATTAGATAGGTGTCTGACTCTGACGTCACTTATATGAGACTCTTAAAATTTTACCACTATGGCACTATGTTCATTTGTCTTCTGCAAAACCAATTTTTATTCAAACAAAACCTCTGTTACATTATGTGATTCCTTGATTAAAATATATTTTTAAGTAAAAACAGAAACTCAGAAATATGAATAGAAATCTTTAACTCCCAATTTGCGTTAAGCTCGAGAGCCAAACCAGATAAGGAGGCCATCTTCTAGTAGTGATAGTCCTGATGATTGGATGGAGGTGATCCTATTTTGGACCAACCGATCGATGAACGTAATGATTTGACCTGATGAATGTGGGATTTCTCCATGTCTCCGTCTGTTCCTTTCATGCTAATCTTTGTGAACCGTTACTTGAAAAACATACCGTAGGATAAAACCAAGTGTCTTGCTTAGAGTGAAGCCTGTTAGAGTCAAGAGGATTCCAGCAAACGTATTAGTATACTGCTGTTGGAACAATTTTCTTGTCAAATCCTCCCAGATCGGAGAGGTGAAGTTGCATTCAAAAAACAGGTGATCCCTAGTTGGCAAAAAATACAGGAAGCAGATATTCCTCTATTTCAAGCTTGCATTCGATCTCCTGTAGATAGTCTATCGTGTGTAGCCAACCACAAAAGAAAGGAATACTTTGGGGTAGCACCCGAGAACCAAACTCCCTTATGCCAGTCCTTGTGTTGCCCTGCTTGTCTTATTTGTTCCCATGTCTCAGAACTAGAGAATCTCTGTTTGAAAGTACCATCTGGTCTACGACACATAGCAACATCTTTTTCTATGCTATCACGATCACGGAGTTGATCCAACTCAATCTCAACTTGATTCAAAATATGATTTCGATGTCGTCTTCGCCGCCGAATCACTAATGCGTCTGCGACTGTGGCTTCAGTTCTGACACCAAAGTTTGATGAAACCCTATCACCAACAATGTCATGGAGCCTCCCTTGTGAACTCCAGTTGGCATACCAAAAAGAAGGTTGTTTCCCACTCCTTACCTCCATCCGAAGGAAGTTCCTTGCCTGTAGTCGATAAGTTTCCTCCACATCCAAGATCCCAAACTCGTAGTTTCCTTTAGCAACCAGAATGAGCATGTGTCGTATCAACTTCCGTTGGACCCAAGTTACCCATAGTGATTTTTTCCGTGAAATGATTCTCCATATAAGTTTAAAGCAACATACTTTGTTGGCCTCTTGAATCGATTTTAAACCCAGTCCACCTTCTTTCTTTGGCTTGCATACTGCAGTCCATGCAATTTTTGCTTTGCGAGTATTTAACTCTGATCCTGACCAAAGAAAAGCTGAACATATTTTCTCAATTTCTTTAATACATGCACTAGGAAGGCAAAAAACAGAAATCCAGAAATTAGTAAGACTTGCGATCACCCAACTTAGGAGTTATTGTCTCCTTGCGTATGATAAAAATTGATGCTTCCAAGGGTTTATTCGTGAGCAAATCTTGTCTATGAGTGGAAGACAATCTGCTAAAGACATCCTTTTTGTTAGCAGTGGTAACCCCAAATAGCGAACAGGTAAAGTGCCATAGGCAAAAGGAAAAACAGCCAAAATGTCGTCCCTATAAGTAGGTGAGACTCCCGCCACATAGAGAGTTGATTTTTGAAGGCTAATGTGTAACCCTGACATCGCTGCAAACTTTTTAAAAATTTCCAATATCCCTTCCATTGAACGTAACTTTCCATCTGAAAATACCATTATATCATTCGCGAAACACAGATGAGTGAGTTTCAAGTTCTTTCACCTTGAGTGAAATCCAAATCTCCGTTCAGCAGCTGCGGAGTCCAGTAGGGCAGATAAAACATTCATACAGATTACAAACAAATAGGGAGAGAGGGAGCACCCTTGTCTGAGCCCTCTTTCACAACAAAAAAAACCAGCCAGCTCTCCATTAACCTGGACCGAGTAAGATGCTGTAGAGATGCATAAGTTGATCCAATGAATAAACTTCTCAGGAAGATCCAAAGCGGAGAGAATATTCAAAAGAAACGGCCATTGCACAGAGTCAAAAACTTTTGAAATATCGATCTTCATAGCACATCAGGAAGAAATTCCTTCTTTGTGACAATCTTTCACTAGTTCTGTTGCAAGCAATAAGTTCTCCATAAGGAATCTATTCTTTATGAATGCTGATTGATTCGTAGCTATGAAGCTAGGGAGTATGGTTTTCAGCCGATTTACCAAGATTTTTGATATTGCCTTATACAAGACATTGCATCAAGATATTGGGTGATAATCCTTCATCTCCCTGGCATCTTCTTCTTTGGGATAAGAGCTAAGATGGTTGTATTAATTCCTTTTGGTAAGAAGCCAAAGATGAAAAAGCCTGAATTGCCTTGGTAAGATCATGCCCTATTACCAGCCATGCACCCTTAAAAGACTCGATTATATACCCATCAGGCCCCGACGACTTATCCATGGACATAGAGAAAATTACCTTCATCACCTCTGTTTCTGTAACCCTGGAGACAAGATGTTCTTGCTGAGATACAGAACATCTAAATGGTAGTAGATCTTGTAGCCTCTCTACTGAAACCCAGTAAAATCAGTTGGCTTGTACGTTAGCAAATCTGAGAAAAATCGGACTGCTTCACCTTTAATGTCCTCCATGCTTGTAAGTGTTGAACCCAGATGATCAACAACAGTATGAATGGAATTTATCGCATGACGTTCTGTAACAGCATTGTAGAAATACTTGTTATTCTTGTCTCCAACTTTGAGCCAATGAAGCTTTGATTTTTGCTTTAAATAATTTTTTTCCTCTAGTGACGCCACACGTTCCCATCTCTCGAAAGCAATGGACTCATCTGCAATTTCTTGAGGGCTCGAGATGGACATAGAAAGTAGTTTTTTTTGCACATAATATGTCATAAGCTTCTGACGCTCTTACAGAGATATTGGCCAGCTTATTCTGACTTAGTTCTTTTAGAATCGGCTTTAACAACTTTAGTTTCTTGGAAAAACAAAACAGCGAGGATGTAGAGTGAAACAATGCTGGCGTTTGTCCCCAGTAGTCTTCCACTTTGGGCATAAATTCAGGTTGAGAGACGATTACATTCATAAATTTAAATGGCCCATTAGGTTTCTAAATACAGTAAAACCTTTATAAATTAATACTTGATAAATTAATAAACACTATAAATTAATAAAATCTGCCGGTCCCGACTCGGGCCAATGTAAACAATAGCAAAATTCGATAAGATAATAAGATAATAATTTTTTTGAAACTCCCATGTAAAAATATGGTCTCAATACTAGCATAAATTAATAATCATAAATCTTAGGCATATATATAACTAAGTTAATTTAGTAAAATATGATTCTAGTGTTGTTTGTCTTTTCTTGAAGTTTGAACATCGCTGGAGCTCATCTCTAATTGCATCGAACACTTCTGGTGTTGTCTTCTCGATCTGCATCCAAAAGTTGTGAAGAGTTCTAGACGCGGCAATTGCTTCCTTACGTGTAATTGGTTCCAAAGATGTCATATTATCGTCTTCAACTTCTTCATCATTATTGAGGACAGAAGCCACAATTTCTTCTAAACTCTGAAATTCTGAGCATGAATCATTTTCACCTGGATAGTCGAGTAGGCTATTGACATCCATTATATTCCGATAACCAAGATTATTGATCACAACTTCAAGTTCATGAATGTCGTTTTCATAAGTTGATTCATCTTCTAAATTCCTTGAGACACCATCCTCTGATTGAATTTTGCAGTGTCGAAAACAATTTGCTATTGTCACTTGATGAACATTAATTTTCCAAGCAGAAACTGCAAAATTCATAGCATTCAAAACATTGATCTTGCTTGGATCAGATTGTCCCAACTCATAGCCTTCTAAAACCTCACGATAAAATCTCCTATGATAATGCATTTTAAAATCTTTTATTATTCCAGCATCACAAGGTTGAATTTTTGATGTCATGTTGGGTGGCAAGAAGAACAACTCAATATTATTCAATCCTTCGATATTTTTTGGATGTGCTGGACAATTATCTACCACAAACAAAACTCTTTTACCATGCATCCTCTTATCAAACCATCGTATGTATCCTTCAAAGATAACACTTGTCATCCAAGCTCTTTTGTTGGCACTATAGTGAGAATTCAAACTGTTTATGTTGACATTCTTGAAGCAACGTGGCTTTGCATATTTCCCAATAATCCATAAAGGAATTTTTTCAGACTCATCCTCATTGCAGCAAATAACAACTGTGAGTCTTTCTTTGACTTGTTTTTTCCCTTCAAGTTGTTTCGTAGCAAGAGAATGATCAGCTTGTAACCTGTAAAACAAACCAGTTTCATCCATATTAAAAATATTTCATAGGGAACTTATCTATTTTTTCTTTTATAGCTTCAAGTTTCTTTTCCATGTCTTGCACATCAACTGAACCACTCTCTCCAAAACGACAAAATGATTTGATACCATGTCGTTGCTTGAACTTTTCAAGCCAGCCTTGGGAAAATTGGTGCTCAGAATCGTCTTGGGGGTATACAAGTTTCATTGTTTGTTTTGCCTTCTCCAAAATTAGTTCTCCAATCATATTCACACGATCTTGGTATTGGAGAAACCACTCAAAAACAACTTTCTCCATGTCTGAAAATTTTACTGGTTTGTGCCACTTGATATCTTTTCCAGTTTCCAGGTTGACGGAAACATACTCAGCTGATCGTTTGAGTGTGTTTGAGATTGTACCTTGACTAATTTTTAATTGGAACTTCGCTTCAAGCCATAGTTGCAAATCTTTTTGAGTGCACTTCGTATTATCCCTTTTGTACTCACATAACTCTTTTCGTATTTGATCTGTCATTGTTTATTTTGTAACACCTTTTAGATGAGAAACCATTGCTAGGTTTTGTATGAAAAATGGTGTAGTAGAGAATAGGGTTTAGACAAAAGCAATAGAAGAACATTATAAACCAAAGTAAATGTCTCATTAACAAAGAAATAAGGAAGTAGAAAAGAAAAAAATATTCACATAATATGAAATATGTTAATAAAGCATATGAATTTTAAAGAAAGTTTCTCGTTTACATTTAAAGAATCTTTTTAAATATTATGGATCGAAAGATATTTCTATAAATTAATAAATATTAATTTATAGTATAAATTAATATCACGATAAATTAATAAAATATCAAAGTCTCAATGTTATTAATTTATAGAGGTTTTATTGTATTTGAGGATAAAAAGAGTTTTCCTCTAAGATGATATGAGCAGCCACCCGCATCAAATACACAATACACATAAGGGTAAATGTTAGACCATGCAAAGCACTCTATCCAATTTCTTACATATCAGGCCCTCCTCTCTCTTGTTACACCAAGTGAAGTTCGGACCATGGGTCTTTAAGTCTTTTCGTGAACAATGTCTCACAACTTCCTGGAAATCTCTCATGCCCAATGTTACCAGAGGGATAGTATCTGAATTAGAGTGCTTATCCAGTGCTAGTGTCTCATTAAAATCACCCAATATCAACCATGGCTTACCACAAAATGATGCAAGATCATGTTGATATTTAATATCCCGCCAAAGCTCTTTCTTTCATCCACAAAATTTGAAGCATAAACAAATGAACACCAAAACTCCTCATCAATATTTTGCACCTTAATAGAACATGTAATCATCAGAGCACTCTTAAACACAACTTGTAACCTGGTATTTTTATTCCAGACAACCCATACCCTTCCCAGCTGATGAAAATCATAATTCGACACCATGTTCCAGTCCTTAAAATACCGAAGTTACCACTACTGCTTCTCTGTTTTTCCTTCACTTTAGTTTCTAATAAACACCCAAACTGAAAATTATTACTCCTGATCCAATCTCTGATAACCTTTTGCTTAGTTTTTTTATTCAAACCACGTATATGCCAAAAGAAACCTGACATTTAAAATTTAGTTCTGGACTTCTTCTTATTGAGATTGCTAGGGATAGTATCCTTTGCCCGTTGATTCACATTCAGAATGAATTTATGTAAGCTCTTAGATTGTCTAGGCAATGGAACATGCAGCGTAGAGGCCTCTATGCTTACGTTTGGTTGCTGAGTGTTATCCCCATCCTTTCCTTCCTCGGTCAATACGGAAGAAATCTTGTCAGACACAATGTCTTTTCCTAACATGGTCTCCCCTGTTTCATCTGCATCCCACAGAGAATCAAAACGACTAGGTGATATTATATTTACTTGACCATAAATTAACTCCGGCCCAGAGGCTTTGGCTGATTTTCTTCCTCCATAAGAAGTCACTTTCGACCATCTCTCATCAATTTCTGGACCACTCGTCAACTTCATAGGAGAACATTGAATCTCCTCCTCCTCAATAGTCTCAGCATGTACAACTGTAGGTTCTACTTTCTCCTCCTGTCATAAAACATCTTCCACCAGTGACGGGACTACCAAAGTAGGTTCACCAACATGTAGAACTGCAACTACTTTCTTCCTCCTCGGAGAAGCTATCAGAGAAGAAAATCCCCTGTCCTTGTTTGCCAAACAAACATCCTCACCATGGCCCCACTTTTCACATATACCACAACGCTGTGGTAACCAAGGGTATTCAAATGTTACATTAACCTCCTCTCCCTTTATTTTGAAAAATAACTCATTGGTAACTTCTTTGAAAGATTCACATCCACAAAAACCTTTGCTTCATCGAAACTTGTCACTAACTCTGCTTCTTAATGTAGCCTCATAGGAGTACCTATCAGACTAGCCAAGAAACTTAGTCCCTTCTAAGTAAACATTGAATTATGAACATCTTTTATTTTCACCCACATAGGTATAGATTTAATTTCCGGCTGTGCCTCTTCCACAATCGGAGTCCACTTAGATAAAACTATTGGAATCTCACAAATATTCCACATCCCTCTCCTCAATGCTCTTAATCTCGCCGATGCGTTACGTATTCTGAATTTCACTGTAGTTTCATTGATACAAAACACATCTATCATGATTGTTTTGACCCCAAGGTTCCAGATTTTAATGAGTATAACATGGATTTTGGCCACATGAGGTGCCGCAGAGGCAAACCTACCAATAAAAAAAATCCTCCCATAGAGGCATGGCATCCTCTAATATTGCATCTGGCACTTCTACAATGGATTTTCCTTCTGATTCGATAACATCATTTTCAAACTTTTTGAGACTTGACCTACTCGCCACGCTTACCCATGATTGTTTTTATTAGAGATAGATGTGAATCTAGCTAAGTATATTCATAGATAAGGATATATATTAATAATGTATATCTTGATGTAAGTATATAAGGGCAACGACCCTAAGAGAATAAACAACACGTTCAATAAACACATTCTAAAGCTTATATGGTATTAGAGCAGGTTTTCTAAACCTTGTTTTTTTGTGTTTTCTTCATAATCAAAAAGGGGGAAGTAGACAAACATGGCTGAACTTACAATTCCGACGGTGAAAGAGTATAAGATGGGTACTCCGTATTACCTTCATCCAGCGGACAACCCTGGAACGGTGATCTCCAGAGTCCAACTCGACGGAGAGAACTATGCTGAATGGGTCACCGAGCTAGAAAACACGCTCCAAGCAAAATGGAAGACGTATTTTATCGATGGCAGCTTGACAATTCCGGTGGAAACGTCCGAAGATCACGAACAGTGGCGAACTGTAAATTCAATGATCATAGGGTGGATCTGTGCATCCATCTCACCAAAGATAAGATCAACGGTGACGTTTTCAACAGAAGCGAGCAAACTATGGAATGATCTCAAGAAGAGATTCTCCATTGGAAATCTAGTCCGAGTGTATCAGCTCAAAACCGAACTTGCTGCATGTCGAGAAGAAGGTTTATCTGTGCAGGACTACTTTGGCTAGCTCATTGCCAAGTGGGAGGAACTCCAAAACTAAAAACCCATTGATCTTTGCTCGTGTGGTGGAACAGATGCTTATGTCAAAGAAAGGGAAGAAGAATAGATCTATCAATTTCTAATGGGTTTGGATGAAGTATGATTCGGTAATGTCTGCACAAATATTGGAGCAGAAGCACTACCTGATATAAATCAAATATATCAGAAGATAGTCCGCAAAGAAAGGCGCTTGAACTCACTTCGCCATGAAACCAGAGCCGATATAGTGAGTTTTGCGACCAGGAGCGAGATTAAATCAGAAGTATCAGGGAACATGACTCCCATGGCTGTCGCAACAAGAACACGTAATCGTGGAGTGGTCTGTGCCAATTGTGGTAAGAAGGGGCACGATAAAGCTGAATGTTGGCAGCTGATTGGGTATCCTGATTGGTGGAATGAGAAGTACCAAGGTACTCAGTCACGGAACCAGGGAGGACGAGGTCGTGGTACTAACAGCGGCCGCGGTGGGTTTGGAGGAAGAGGACGTGGTGGTACGCAGCTCCGTTCAAAAGTTTCTCAGGCAGGAGTAACTGCCTCGCCGCTTCCAAACTTCACTCCCGACCAGTGGGCCTCACTATCACAAATGCTTGATCAACAACGCAGTCAACCATCAACAATTCCGGATAGGTTGAATGGTAAGGAACACATCGGTGATGTCATACTTGACACTGGTGCATCACACCATATGACGGGTGATGCAAGTTTTTTAATAAACATGAAGGATATTATCTCTTGTCCGATTAACTTCGCTGATGGGAGTCCAATTTTTGCAACAAAGTGTGGGGTTTTGCCATTATCGGATAGAATGGATCTCGAAAATGTGCTATTGGTCCGAAACTTGAACTGCACTTTACTCTCTGTTTCCAAACTTTTAAAGCAAACTGGTTGCTATGATGTCTTTACAGATATTTTGTGTATTTTACAGGACCATTTTACGAGGACCCTGATTGGAGCAGGTGAGGAACGAGGTGGAGTGTATGTTTATCGGGACGTCACGGCTGCTCGGGTTCACAAAGTTCAAGCTTCAGAGGACAAAGCTTTGTGGCATCAGCGGTTGGGACACCCATCGTTTAAAGTTTTAGAGTCTTTACCTATGGTTTTTGGTGTTGAAAAAAATGATAATAATCAGCAATTTGGAGATTGTGAAATTTGTTTCAAATCCAAGCAAACACGGGCTGTATTTTTTGATAGTTTCAATAAAGCTTCAGATTATTTTTCACTTATTCATGTTGATGTTTGGGGACCATATCGCGTACGTTCCTCGTGTGGTGCAGTCTATTTTCTCACTATTGTAGATGACCATTCGAGAGCGGTATGAACATACCTCTTACTCGAGAAAATCGAGGTCAAAAAAGGTGTTGCCAAAATTTTGTACTAAGGCGGAAAGGCAATTTGGCAAACAGGTCAAAATAGTACGCAGTGACAATCGTACAGAGTTTATGTGTCTGTCAACTTATTTTGCGGAGAACGGCATTCTTCATCAAACGTCTTGTGTTGCTACGCCTCAACAGAATGGATGCATGGAAAGAAAGCATTGTCACATTCTCAATGTGGCATGATCATTCTTATTCCAAGCAAACTTGCCGATTAAATTTTGGGGAGAATGCATTCTTGCAGCAGCTCACGTAATCAATATCACACCATCGACAATCTTGCAAGGGAAGTCACCTTATGAGGTACTATTTGGTAAAGCACCAGCATATGAATCATTAAAGGTGGTTGGATGCTTATGTTATGCCCATAAGATAGCACGCGACAAAGACAAATTTGGCTCAAGAAGTAGGAAATGTGTGTTTCTCGGTTATCCCTATGAAAAAAGGGATGGAGAGTTTATGACATTGAAAAGAATGAATTCTTTATCTCTAGAGATGTCATCTTTCATGAAAACAAGTTCCCATATCAGGTTGAAGCTGGTCATGTGACGGAGTCCCGAAATTTGGTCTGGGAACCGGACATGTTCTTTGATGACTGCCCAATTGAGATTCCCGACTCCAGGGGGAGCAACGTCGATACAGAACATATAACAGAGGTGCGCATAGCGCCTGAGACAGAACTGAGTGGTATTGACTCAGGAAATTGTAACATCCAGGTTTCTGGTATATGGTAGTGTATGTGGAGTGGGTTAAGAGATTTGATTTGGCTACCTATGTCACCAAAGTGCACTTATCTTTTCTGTCAACCGTCTTGAGAGATTCCAGAGTTAAGAATGCTTGGGCTAGAGTAGTACTAGGATAGGTGACCTATCGGGAAGTGATTCTCGGTACCGTGTGAGTGAGGCCAAAACACGGGGAAAGATCATGTGGTGATTTGTAGGGATGGTAACAAGTCTTTGGAGCCTCCTAAAAATAAGTACACCGACCGTCGAACAGGGGTGGGGCCCACGGGCCGGAGAGAGGACGTGGGTGCTCACTGGTAGAGACGGTCGGGGCGTTACAAGTGGTATCAGAGCCCTAGGTTATGTCAAACCGATTCTGACCCGGGAGGTAGTCCTGAGGGTGGTGGGTTCTCAACGAGGACGTTGCGATCTGTTAGTGGGGATGATTGTAACATCCCGGTTTATGGTATTATGTAGTGTATGTGAAGTGGGTTAAGAGATTTGATATAGCTACATGTGTCACCAAAGTGTACTTATCTTTTTTGTCAACCATCTTGAGAGAACTCCAGAGTTAAGCGTGCTTGGGCTGGAATAGTACTAGGATGGGTGACATATCGGGACGTGATTCTCGGTACCGTGTGAGTGAGGCCAAAACATGGAAAAATATCATGTGGTGATTTGTAGGGATAGTAACAAGTCTTTGGAGCCTTCTAAAAATAAATGCACCGACCGTTGGACAGGGGTGGGGCCCACGGGCCCAAAAGAGGACGTGGGTGCTCACTGGTAGGGACGGTCAGGGCGTTACAGAAATTTCATAGAAACCAGAGGAGAAGTTGTTTCAGAAACGAACAGACCCTCTGTTTTAACAGATGAAAACAGAGGCAGAGCACCCTTTGTTTGGACAGACGAAAACAGAACAGTGCCTGCAGCGGTTATGGACGAACAACTGGGTAAAGGTTGTAGAACGAAGTATCCCTCAGTCAATCTCAAAGACTATAAGACATACAATGCTACATGCAACAAAGCTTCGTCTGATAAACATACACCACACACTCACTCACCTGACAAATCACGGGAACCCTCAACGGTCCAAGGTACGACATGTTACCCTCTTCTTGATTATATATCCGATCACAGATTTTCTGAACAACATCAGATTTTTCTCGCTGCTGTAAGTGCGGGAATTGAGCCGGTTTATTATCATGATGATGTCAAAGATGCCTTGTGGCGAGAGGCTATGGCCAAGGAAATCAAAGCGCTCGAAGATAATGAAACTTGGACCTTGGAGACACTGCCTGCGGGAAAGAAGGCACTTGGCAGCAAGTGGATATATAAATTAAAGTACAATACCAATGGTTCTATTGAGTGTTACAAAGCTAGACTTGTCGTGCTTGGGAATCATCAGGTAGAGGGGGAGAATTATACAGACACATTCGCACCGGTTACAAAGATGACAACAGTACGAGCACTCTTAGAAGTTGCTGCAGCGAAGAATTAGGCAGTACATCAAATGGACGTCCACAACGCATTTTTCCATGGGGACCTCGAGGAGGAGGTTTACATGAAACTCCCACCAGGCTTTGTGCATCACGATCCAACGAAGGTATGTCGATTGAAGAAATCATTATATGGCCTTAAACAAGCGCCAAGATGTTGGTTCGAAAAATTGTCTACAGCTTTGGTCCATTATGGTTTTTCAAGCAATCTTATGTCGAGTACTCACTGTTTACGTATATCCGAGGAGATGTTTCCGTAAGAGTGTTAGTGAATGTTGACGATTTGATCGTTTGTGGCAATGACTTGGACGTGCTTGAGAAGTTCAAAACATATCTGGGAAACTGTTTTCGCATGAAAGACCTTGAGGAGTTAAAATACTTCCTTGGTATTGAAGTTTTGAGAGACGAAAATGGATTCTTTCTTACGCAAAGGAAACATGCGTTAGATATTGTGTCAGAAGCAGGACTCCTTGGCTGCAAACCATTATCGTTACCCATTGAACATAATCATACGTTGTTGGATGCTGATGGTCCGAAGTGTGCTACACCAGAACAGTATCGCAGGCTCGTTATCATCAGCAGAAGCAGAATATCGCTCAATGGCTGAGACCACTCGTGAACTAAAATGGATCAAGACGTTACTGGCTGATCTAGGCGTGCGCCACACTCAACCAATGACTCTATATTGCGATAACAAGTCTGCAATGTACATTGCCGTAAATCCGGTGTTCCATCAAAGGACCAAACACATTGAATAACTGTCATTTTGTTAGAGATGCACTCAAAGATGGGCTTATTTCAACGGACTATGTACACACAACTGAGCAAGTTGCGGACCTATTCACTAAGGCTTTAGGGTGTCAAAGTTTTGAATACTTAGCTTTCAAGTTGGGCTTTTGTAATTACCACCCTCCACCTTGAGGGGAAGTATTAGAGATAGATGTGAATCTAGCTAAGTATATTCATAGATATGATAGATATTATTGATGTATATCTTGATGTAAGTAAATAAGGCAACGACCCTAAGAGAATAAACAACACGTTCAGTAAACACATTCTAAAGCTTATAGTTTTGCTTGAACTTCTGTTGAACTTGTGTCTCAGCAACAACATCCACCTCGTCCGGCATGATGAACACGACAGAGCTCCGCCAGATCCACTGACGTGCCTCTTGCGTGACAAAAAACCCTAATCGCCTTCTCAGTCGCCCTCTCCTGCTGACGTGGCAAAAATCGTTCGGTTTATAATTTGTATACTACCAAAAGGTCGCAAAACCAATGGCTAGCAAGTACGTGGTAGATGAATGCATTTTCCAAGTCTCATTTTGTTCAAAATCTATGTGAAATCGCTTTGATCATGGACTTATTCCTAATCCTCCGAATCGTATCCAATTGTAGAGGTCAATTCATTGGTAGGTGTAGTTGTCATGCAAAATATTCAAATTGTTAAGAATTTTTTATTAAAAAAAATCAAATTGTTGGGAACCTTAGTCTGAACATGGCATTTTCTTCCGAGGAGATTCTACATAATTCATTAGTTGAGCTAAACTTTTTAATAAATGGAGTTTCAGTTCAAACTGATGAGTCATGGAATCCGAAATGTGACAGATGTGTCAAGATAAGCTTCCGTTTCAACCCGTATTTTCTCTTGGAAAAATGAATAATTCTTATTTCAAATCTTTTCAATTTTATTTCGAGCAACGTCCCTCTGCATATCTTTTATGTATATACTTTAATAATATTCTAAAGGATATATATATAAACTGCACAGCTACGGAAGTTGTCACAGTCATATCAAATTGTCAATTCTCGATGAGCATAGAGGACAATTCAGCTACTACGGATTGCGATTTAGAACTGTTAAATTTACTCTAAAGGATAGAAACGTGTCTTGTTTGCGATGAATGATCAAAATGCATACTCTCGCAATTTAAATGTGAAATTTGATAGGTTCTGTTAATTTCTTGCCAGTCTGAGTACTATATCCTTTGATTCAAATGAAATAGCAAAGATGAGATGAAGTGGGTTTGCAATTAGTTGGTGGTGCAATACATTTCCCCTAAATATATATTGTGTTTTTTTGTGCAAAAAAAAAAATGCAACCAATTATAAATGGAGCTTGGAAGTTTCGCTTCTCTTTTCTATAACTAATATTTTTTTAAAATCGCTAGTGTCGGCCGATTTATTTTAAAATCTTCAACTAAATATTAATGAAAAGATAATTTCTTAAATGAGAAATGTTAATGAAAAATCACTTCATGCTCTTATAAGTCAATCTTAAAACTTTCATCGAAATTATCTTTCACAAACATGTTTGTTTTTCTTTAGATTTAAAAGAATTCGGTGTTTCAATTAAAAGAAACATTAAAAAAAAAATCATAAAAACGTTGATGTCAATTTAAAATTCTCAACTGTTGTTTTTATATAAAATTCAACAATTCAACATTTTTTTTTTCCACTGAAATCTCTTGTTTTTATATAAAATTCTGAAATTTGGTATTAAGATTCATGAATCTGGTTATATATACACCACAAAAATTAGTAATGTTAGAAATCTTGAGTAATGCAATGCAACCCGCTTGACCAACTATGTTAACTAATGAAACAAGTTAAACAAAAAAAAAAATCTGAAAAATGGTATGAAGATTCGTGATTCTGGTAAAAAATAGTAATATCAGAAATTTTGAATAATGCGGCAAATACATTTCGCCAAAGACAACCAAACCTTAAAAGACCCGTAAAGGTCTAAGTCGTCGATACATATCATAGAACCTTTAGTCTGATCTCTCTGATATTTCAACGTCTCTCTTCTATATAAATGCATAAACATAAGTCACATTGATAAGAAAATTAAGAGGGAATTAGTAAGATGACATCTTCTACAGGCTCTTCAATGCTCCTCTTTTTCCTTGTTCTTCTCGTGTTTCCGCATATGGATATGATCCTTGGCGAACAAATGGAACACCGCAAATTTAGTGAGTAATTTTTTTGTCTTTAAATTAATATTCGTAAGTTAGGTTGAACAAAAATTTACTCTTAAGTTATTACTATTTTACTTTATATTAGTTAGTTTTTCCTTTGTTAAACCTAACTAGGGGTGTTTAATCCTGCTTTTTATTTTGGGTTTTCGAAATTTTGAGTTTACTACTAAAAAGGAAAGGAAATAACAAAAGTAAAACAATTTAAAGTAGAACAATTTGAGACATTTTCAAAAGTTTTGACATTATATTTGATCAAATTATCGTTCTAATTTTTCAAGAAATTCATAAATTTTGGTTCTACCACAATCAGATTGGTTTTAAGTTTGGTTTAATCGGATTGAACAAACAAGCTCTCACTAAAATTATCAACACTTGACAGTTGACACTCTAATAAGCAAAACGTTTGATTGGTGCAGAAGAGACTGTACAAATTAAGGCCATAAATTGGAAGGGTTTAATTCCAAAGGGTATTAAACCGAAACCGTCGCCAAATACATTTCCTAAGGGGAAGCCACCAAAATGCTTAATATCAGTGCCCTTCTGTAATGCCCGGCCCGCCCTAAAGAGTTCTGAAGGCTGCAAACGGATTTTTACCTATTGTGGCATTCCCGCCTCTCCTCCGGCCACCTAAAGGTTTTTCAAAGGACCTCACTATAGCGCCCATTTACATCCATATGCATGTTTGTTTACGTTCTGGTTTAGTTTGCAATTTGTGTTCTTTATCTACATGTTATGTATGTGTTTGTCATATATTAAAATAAATAAACGTATGTGTTTTCATATTTTAATATATCTAATAAAATGATAACATTATAAATAAAAGAACTTTCCATTTGTAGTTTGTTATATCATATGTAATTATGATCACTTTTGTTTATATTGGTTCATTTTTAGTTTTTTACAAGACAGATTACCATAATTTTGTATACTAATATTTAACTGTATTAAAAAAAAAAACAGAAACACGGAACCAAACAAAAATCAATTTACTATATATAACGACTAAATTATTTCAACATATATTGCATATCTATATCTATATTCCAATCTCTATTCAATATCTCTTTTAACTAGTTTCATTAAAAATTTCATTTTTACTATACCTTTTATTCGATTTATACTAAAGATTAAACATATATAAATATAAAAAAGATACTTTTATTAATTTTAAAACGTATTTTTACACTATATATCATTACACTTATTTTATTTACTAGTTTTTGTAAAGCGCAAGTTATCATATCGAACATTCATGTAATCTTAGTAAAGTATATAGTTTTGTTTTGTTTTGTTAAAGGTCTTAGTAAAGTATCTTTTTGATTATATAAACTTGGGTGTGATACACTCACGAGAAGCCGATATGTGTCAAAATTATAACTCACGAGATATTGACATGTGTCACTTATTCGATATGATTTTGACATGTGTAAAAAAAAAAGCATTCCCTAATTAAAAAAGGAAAATCAACAAAAACAAATCTTATTATTTATATAATAAATAATTAATTAAATACATAATCTTTACTTTGTGTTTTTGCATATTATATATTAATCCAAACATAATAATACACAAAAGAGAAAAATAAATAAATAATCAAAAGATAATCTTTATTTTCTATTTTTTACATATATATATTTTGATTATGTTTTAAAACAAGTTTAGATGATTTAAAAATTAACCTCAGATAAAATTTTAAAACTTTATTCATCTAAATCTATAATTAATTAGGTTAAACTTTTAGATAATTTTTATTTTACGAAAATACCTATATTTAATTAACAATTTACCTAAATTATTTTTTAATAAAAAAGCAAAAAGTAAATAATAAATCAGATGATTTAAATTTTCCATTTCTAATATAGGTTCAATATTTCTATAAAATTAAAAAAATTAGTGAAAAATTTGAATAATATTTGGTTAGAGTTTCAAAAGTAAAACTAAGAACTTTCAAATATTTTGGTATTTTGGTTATTTGGATTATATCAAATATATATATTATTAATAGTTTTGAGTATATAGTTGTATTTTTTTGAATTTTTAGTTATCCATTCGGTTTTCAGGTTTAGTTTGGATTTTTTTTCAAACTAAGGAGTCTAGGATCCATTCATGTTTTTATCGGTCAGAAATTGAGTTTAATACTTTTTGACTCGAATTCGGTTTGGTTTTTTAGTTTATGGTATTTTTTCAAACTTATCTCACATGGTGATTAAAAAAGAAACAATAAGATGGAACCAAAATCTGTTGGATGTTGTGTAGATTTTTAATATATTAATAAATGTTGTAACATAGAATTAAATTAATTTATTAATATAGAAAAATAAACTTATGTAAATAAATCTCTTTTCTAAGAAAATATTATTTATATTTATTTCTCTAAAACTAATTAAAATATACCATTAACAATAAATATTTAATTTAATAATTTGTCTAAATTTAGTATATTTTAAAATTTAAAAACCCGTCCATCGGATGGGTTCTACTCTAGTATATATATATAGTTTTAAGAGTAATCAGAACATATGTACTTTTAAAGGGAAATTAGAAAATAGGGTAGTTTAAAAATTATAATTAAGAAAAACAGCAATTTCTAATGTTAATGGAAAGATGTTTTATTTTCTAAATGTCTTTGAAGTGTTTTGGTTGAGATTTTGAGTTTGCCCCTACTTAAGAGCACTTTCAATATAAGTTTTAAGAAAAGATTTTAATAGAAGGTTTAAAGATTTTTATTAATAAAAAATAAAAAGTGTGGGAAAGAGAGAGGAATTTTTAAAATTGTTGTTTAAGAATTCATAGTTTCTTGTTTAAGAATTCATAAGCTCATATATTGATTATTTTTTTTGTTTAAATTAAAATTTTATTATCACACAACTTCTATTAAAATAATTATATTTTTTTGTTTAAGCAACTCTTATATATTCTAATAATTGGAGATGGTCTAAGGTTCTTATGGAGTTTGTTTATTGCTTTTAGAATTTCCATTTATCTAACATTTATGTTGGTTATTTTGTTGTATTAGACTCTTTATCTCTAAGTTTATGTTCCTTGTGAAGATTAAACTTTATATTTTGAATGGAATTTGAGTTTGACCCGGAAAAAAAATGTGTTTGCAATTAGTTGGTGCACTATATTATACCTAAATATTTATTGTAACTTTTGGTGCAAAATAAAATGTGCAACCAATTCTATAGTTTTTTTTGTTTTTTTTTTCGTCAACCAATTCTATAGTTTATAGAGATTTTTAGCAAAATAGGTATAAATCAGTTTTTTATTAGCATATATCCTTTAATAAACTCATTTTAAATATGCCATTTATACAATGTTGCAATGACCAAACAATCTTTACTTTTAATTTGATCAAATTTTATAATTTTTGTATCTTATCCACGCCGTATTTTATTTTGTTCACGTCATCTTTTATCTTATCCACAACGTCTTGTCTACGGCGTCTTCCATCGTCGTGTTGTTCATTGTTATGCTGTCCATCTCTCGTAAATAAAATTAATTTGTTTATCATAAACAAAATCAACATATCCACTATTTATTTTTTGTGGACGAAACTAAAATGTTTTTTATAGACAAAATCAACTTGTTCACCATCAATTTGCATCTTATAATTTATATATCTTATATATGGCGTCTCTCTCTCATAGACAAAATTAACTTATTTATAATTTGTTTTCTATAAACAAAATCAACATGTTTACTATTTATTTTTTGTGAATAAGATTAATATCATTTATAGACGAAATCAATTTATCTATTTTCAATGTGAACCATAAATAATACAGAGATATTTTGGAAAAATTAATGATCTCATACTATCAGTAAATGGCATAAATAGAAGAAAATATAAAAAATGGCATTGTTAAATGTCTTAAATTTTTGATGGCATTGACAAGATTCCCTACTTTAACTCGGAAGTTTCGCTTCTCTAATGAAACAAGTTGCTTTTATATAAAATTCTGAAAAAGGTTATGGTACTATAAGATTCATGAATCTGGTCAATTACATATATATACGTTAATAATATTAGAATAATGCAATGCAAACCACTTGACCCACTTGACAAAAGCGGCAAAGATTAGTCGCCAAAGATCCTTAAGAGTCAACTAAGGCGTCGATAGCGTCAAGCTTCTCTCTTCTATATAAATGCATAGACATGAGTCACACTGATAAGTAAATTAAAAGGGAGTATTAAGATGACATCTACTGTAGTCTCTTCCATGGCTCTCTTTCTCCTTGTTCTTCTCGTGTTTCCGCATATAGATATGGTTCTTGGCGCACAAATGGAACACTCCAAACTTAGTGAGTATTTTTCTGTCTTTAAGTATTCAAGTTAAGCCATTTATCTGAAAAAATAAGTATACGTAAGGTATTACTATTTTACTTCATATATACAAAACTCTCACTAACATTACAAAAACTTGACACTCTAATAAGTAAAGCGTTTGATTGGTGCTGGTGCAGAAGAGACCAACCAAGCTGATCAAGTGACGGTCCAAGCAGCTGTTTTCAAAACTCCGGAGTTTTTGAAAAAACTTTGGAATAGTTGGAGAAACAAACCGCCGAAATTTAAATCCCAAATGCCACCGAACTCATGCAAACAGTATTTGGCCGTCTGTAGGCGACTTCCGCGCACCAGCGCCTTATATTCGAAAGCGAACTGCAAAACAGTCGAAATCAATTGTAACAGATAAAAGTTGTTCAAAGGAACACAAGACCTCACTATAGCGTCGAATGCGTCTATAAATAGATGCATGCTTTTTTATAAGTTGTGGTTTAGTTTGCGATTTAAGTTGGTATTTTTATCTACATTTATGTATTTGTTTTTCATATTTTAAAAAATAAATGTATGCGTTTGTCATATTTTAATATCTAAGAAAAGAATAACATTTTAAATAAAAGAAAACTTTTTCCATTTGTAATTTATTATATCATATGTAATTTATAATCACTTTTGAACCAATCAAGTTCTAAAAGCATCTCTAATGAGAGGTTCTAGATTCTAAAAATAAAGAGAAAACTAAAATATTAATAAACAATTATGAGGTTTGTAAATAGTGTAAGAACCCTTCACAAAAAGTTTTGAATGTAAAGACAGGTTTATGAATAGTGTAAGAACCTCTTAGTTGTTTATTAATATTTTAATTTTTAAATAATGTAACAATTCATGTTAGAATTTTTCATTGAAAATAGTTTAAGAATCATTAATGGGTAATATATACACCACATAAATTTGTAATATAAGAAATGTATGTGTTTGTCATATTTTAATATCTAACAAAAGGATAACATTTTAAATAAAAACTTTTCATTTGTAATTTATTATATCATATGTAACTTATAATCACTTTCTGAACCAATAAATCCCTAAGAGCATTATAATGGTGAGATATCTATTTTGAGTATCTCAACATTAATATATAAATATTTTTATGTATTTTAGTTAAATTTTTAATTTTTAATTTAAAGATAAAAAGTGAACCAATTAAAAATTAACAAGTGTCATAAGAGTTTATTGTTTAGAAACTTAAGTTTCTCATTTGAGAGATTATCTCTCTCTCCCCTTAATTTTTTAATTTGTATTCATTATTTTAATAGAAAATACCCCATTGAAAATGTTCTAAGATTCATGAATGGATAATATACACCACATAAATTAGTAATGTAAGAAATTTTTGAATAATGCAATGCAACCCACTTGACCAACTATGTTAACTAATAAAACAAGTTTTTTTATTTTTATAAAATTCTGAAAAATGGTATATGAAGATTCGAGAATCTACTTATATACACCACATAAATTAGTAATATTAGAATTTTCAATAGACCCAAAACTTAAAACCTGTCGGCAAAGACATTTCGCCGAAGACAACCAAAACTCAAAGACCATAAAGGGAGTTTAAGTCGTCGGTAGCGTCAACCTTCTCTCTTAAGTCTCTGCTCTATATAAATGCATAGACATGAGTCACACTGATAAGTAAATTAAGTGGGCAATATTAAAATGACAACTTCTAAAGTCTCTTCCATGGTTCTCTTTCTCCTTGTTCTTCTCGTGTTTCCACATATAGATATGGTCCTCGGCTCACAAATGGAACACCGCAAACTTAGTGAGTATTTATTTGTCTTTAAATATTCGTAAGTTATTACTATTTTACTTTTGTTTAGTTAACAATTTTGGTTGTACGTACCAGTACTATCCGATTTAGTTTAACCGGATTGAACCAACAAACTCTCACCGAAATTACCAAACCTTGACACTCTAATAAGTATTAATATTATAGTTAAACCTTTATAAATTAATACTTGATTTTTTAATAATTTTGTTAAATTAATAAATTTTTCAGTTTTAAAATGTTATTTTAAACCAAATATCATTTCTGTAAATTAATAAATTTTTTAAATTAATAAAATATCATAAAATACATTAATTTTAATATTATTAATTTATAGAAGTTTTAATGTATATTTAAGTGGAATTGCGTTTGATTGGTGCAGAAGAGACCAACCATGCTGATAAAGTGACTGTCCAAATTAAGGCCATAGATTGGAAGGGTTTAATTCCTAGGGGTATTAAACCGAAACCGTCGCCATTTACATTTCCTAAGGGGAAGCCGCCAACCCTTCCACGTCGGAAGCCAGCGAAGTGCCGACACCTATTGCTCTCTTGTAGAACCCACAACCAAATGCCAGCTACGTTATGCCAGAAAGTTAGGGAACTATGTGGCTCTCCTCCTCCGCCCGCCTAAAGGAACACAAGGATCTGGTCACTGACCTCACTATACAGCCCAGTTCGTCTTCCATAAATATATGCATGTTTTTTTTTACGTTGTGTTTTAGTTTGTGATTTGTGTGGTTCTTTATCTACATGTATGTGTTTGTCATATTTTAATATCTAATAAAGGGATACCTTTTTAAAGAAAAGTTTGTTTAGTTTGTACTTTAAAGTATCTCACTCGAATCACACTCACAAATCAGCTGCATCTAAGGCAAATGTAACCTGAGAGATTTCCATCAGAGAAAACATGTAAAATTTCTTGTATATATACTAGAGTCGAACTCGCGATACACCAAAAGTCAATGTTATTTTAATCACTGTAACAAATATTTATATTTTCTAATTAGTTTTTTACATAATTTATAAATTTGTTTAGTTTTTATATGTAATTTTAACTTCAATAAATTATAAAATATTAGTGTTATTGGTTAGTTGGCGTAAATTTTTGTAAGTAATTGTTATGTCTAACTCTTCGTCAAAATATTTGATTATTGTAATAAAAATATTTTTAAAATAAAATAAATAATATTCGCGATCCACTATGCCCTTGTTCATGATATCCATTTTTTTAATATGCATAAAAGTTTATGTCTATTTCTGTTCTATGTCGGATTTACTTGTAGCTATCCGCATGTCACCGATCCGATTGAAATCTCTACCGATGTGAGATATTGAACACACACGTTTTTCTTATTGATTGAGTTAATACATGTCTATTTATAAAAATTCAAATCACAATATGAATTAAAAATCTATAATTTTATTAATCATATGTATTACATAATAATTTAAAATAACTTGAAAATAATATAAGAAAAATGATAGGAGAATCATTCTTCATACTATTAAAATCACAATATTAGATAAGAAACTGATTATAGATAAATATTAGATAAGAAAGATATTGTAAATAATTAATTGATTATTTATTTAGAAAGAAGATAATTAATATTAATAATTAATAATAAAATAGTAATTACTTTAAAATTCTTTGGATATAAGTATAAGATTAAAAATATTTGGTAACAGGAGTTCTCAATTTTATACTTTTTTTTAATAATATAAGATATATATATATATATATATATATATAAAGTTAAAACCCAATAGTAATACAACAATTCAAATACTGCCAGTTACTATTTTTGAAGTTTGTAATTTATTAATATTAACTAATAAAAATGTATGTTAAATAATAAAAAATCAAATTTTCTAGAAACAAGAATAAAAGTATAGGAAATCATAATTTTTGAAACAGATGGAGTATAACCTTAAAATTTTATAATTTCATATAAGATATAACATTGGACTATATCAAATTCAGACCTGATTTAGTTTAGTTTTGCATTTATAATATATGATATTTTTCATCTCTGTTTTTAAGTGTGATTTTATACATGATGCTTTCACGAATATTAAAAAATATTTTAATTTCTGTTTAATCTTTCAATAATATTAAATAATATTAGTGTGTATATAATTTTTTAATTGATCAATATATTAATACAATAAAGATAAAAGTTATATATATATATATGCAATGAAAATCTAAAACAACACTTAATTAAAACAAATTTTTAAACAAAACTTGTTTATAAACGGAATGAGTAGTTTTTTTCTTATTTTCTTAGTAATGTTCAGCAAAAAAAATTAAAACTTTCAGGGCATTACACAATCTCTTTTAAATATTTCATATATTGTTTAACTGAATAGAGTTTGAAATGACAGTCGTGAGTAAATGAGTAAGAGTGTTTCTATATTTTTATTCTTTTTACAATGCTCTGTTATGTTTTTCGAGCATATATATGTTTTTTTTAGGTTAGTGTTTGAAGTGTTTTGGTTTCGTTGGGGTTTCATGCACCAACCCAGAAAAAACATGTGCTCAAAAAAGATTTATGGTGTTGAATAAATATCTCAGATGATAAAAAAAACAATGGAGTTTGTCAATCTTACAGAATCGTCAAATATAAGTTGCTATATTTTATTTTTCTAAATATATCTTAAATATAATGTATATCACGAATTCTAACTTGTTTAATATATAATGTAATCTATAAATCTATTCTAATGCATCATGTTTTCGAAGTAACTGTTGTGGCGTTTTTATCTGAACGTCAAATGTATTTTTTCTAAACACTACAACGCATTTTTTTCCTTTTCTTATATAGAATTATTTGCAACAAAAATACGGATCAAACTTAAAAATCATTATTTAACCACTAAATCATAAATATTGCAACTAAAAAAATCATAGTCCCTCTGTTTCACTTTGTCGTTTTAGGATTTTTGTTTTGTTACAAAATAAGTATTATTTTATATTTTTAATGGAGATGTTTATTAAAATTTCCAATTTTGTCCATGATGTTTAAATTTCTTGACCAATAAAATAAAACAAAATAAATATTAATTAAAGTTAAAACATAAAATATAAATTATTTTCTTAAAAACTGTAGAAAAACTTAAAACTACAAATAAAGAAGAACAGAGGGAATATCTAATGGTATAACCTTAAAAAATTACTCGATCGCTAGCATTTAATGGGTTGGTCCCCTACAGAAGCAGATGTATTGTTGAGAGAGCTACTTATACAGAGAACAATTCACATATGTATGTCTGTCCAAATGAAAGAGAACCAAAACTTCGACAGTACAAAAGAATAATAAACCAATCGTATAAATTTGTCTATTAATATGTATGCACATTTTAGCGGGAAAAAAAAAAAATATATATATGTATGCACATCATATCATGTCACAATAGACACTCCGAAAGCATCTCAAACACGGCATGCGAAACATGAAGAATATATATCGCTTTTAACAATGTACGACGTGATTAGCTAAACTAGTTAGAAGATGGTCATTTCAAGTCTAGCATTACGTTTAAGAAACTGATTTATGCATCGTGAAATTGTCACGTAATTAATAAATGATACTTCCTCCGATTTTTTATTTATAGTTTTAAGTTTTTTCATATATATAAAAAAAATATTTAATTTATCTGTTTTATCCTCAATTAATGTATAATTGATTTTATTTCATTGGCTATGATGTTAATATAATAAAGATAAAAATAAAATGTTTCACCAAATATCTGCATTAGAAATCTAAAACAACATATAAAATGAAACAAATTTAAAAACCTAAAACTACAAATAAAAAGAAACAAAGAAAGTAAATGACTATCTCAAATCTCAAAATTATTACCTTTAATTAATAATATAAGAAAAAATTTTCATTGCCAACCTTTTTGTGATCTAGACATCTAGTGGCGAATTGAGATGAATATAAATTAAATTTTAATTTTCTTGTTCTTAGTTCAATTTTCACTAAAGACTTTTAATTGTTCATTAATATACACTTTGCAAACAAATCATATCCACAGTTTGGTATGCTGAATTGCATATAGAATATGCAGTCAGAAGTGGATCCGATATAATTTTATGAATGGTGAAAAATGCATATTGGTCCGACTAATTGGTATGTTTTGCAGCATACTATGCAACCATTCACAATCTTTATGAATAGTGAAAATGTAGACTTGTCCGATTTTTATATAATATGGATTTTGAGCATATTATGAACCATTCACGACTTAAAAATAAAAGTCATGATCAAGTATTGTTAGCTCAACTGGTAAAGAAGATGAAGTTTAAAGATTGTATGTTTGAGTGATGCTTAAGACGAAACTAATATTACATGTTATGATTTCGGATCTGAAAAGATTTATGGATTTCGGTTTAAAAGCTCCTCGTATTAAAAATTAAAAGTAAAAATTATGGCTTTTTATTTTAATTTTGTTAAAGAGAATCATGGCAATTTGGTAAGCGATATTAGGCCTAGGGTTAATTTTCTAGACTCTCTTCAATTTTGGATGGTTGTGTGTTAATCTGGTTCTTGCAAAACAAGTTGGACCTTGCTTCTCCTAAATCTGGTAAAAGCACAATTACAACTTAAAATGAGAAAGAATAAAATAACAAACTTGTGAAACCTAATACTTGACTTGAATCCTCATTTTGAATTGGTAGCACATTAATTTTTCTTGGAAATAAATGTATTAGTTCCTAATTTTTTAAGTCATGGTGGTGAAATAAACTCGTTCACAAGAATGAATGACCCAAACTCGTCAATCTTCATATGTCTCCTATACAAACATTTCCCTTGTAATTTGGCATTAGAAAAAAAAAAAACACGAGATCGGTCGTTGTTGCGTAAAGGAACCAAACAAGGCCTCAAGTCCCCCACATCGGATTCTCCCATCGCACCACTATTCTCTGAACCCTATTTTGTCCTTTTCAATGTTTGCATGACTCAAACCCACAAGAACACAAAAGATAGTGAGAATGAGTGATATACATGCAATACCCTGTATATTTAATATACAGATACTATTGGTGCTTAGCATGAGTAATTACTAATCATAACGTTTTAGGCGTTTATTATTTAATCAATTTATATAATAAGTAAGAGTCAATGAAATAAAGAGCCTATTGAGTGTGCAATTGTGCACGCAAAAAGCTCTATAACCTGAAAAAAGGAATCATATTTGTTGGATGGCTTTAGAAGAGACCGGACTCCTTAAAAGGGTCTTGCACTGAAATTCTTTAGAATCCTTTTAAGTCATAAAATAAACATTACATGTGTGCATTATAAAATTGTTCATTGCTTCTCCTTTTAAATAATATATGGTCTATTATTTCTTTACATTTGAAATTAAATGTGTGTTATTATATTTAGGCATGACCAAAATCTAATCGTAACCATATTTCATACAGTAACCGTATAAAATAGTTAAAAACTGTAATCGTAATTATAAAAATATATTAGTTAAAGTTAACTATAAATTATTAACCGTAATCGTTAATTAACCATAACTGTATAAAAATTATTGGTTAAACCATATGATATCGTAAAATTTTAACTGTAACTATTTTAAAAATAAAATAATATGTTTATTATAAATTTATCTTTCTATTTTTTAGTAACTATATATTTGTTTCTTTTCAAAATAATTATATTTCTATAAATAATTTTTATTTATTTATTTATGTAACTATATATAACCGTAACTACTTTAACCGTAATAACTATAACCGTTTATAATCATCACTGTTTTAACTGTAACCGTCTTAATCTTATATTAAATTGTTAAGGTTAAAATTAAAAAAAAATTATAACCATAACTAATAGTTAATTAACCATAATTGTATTAATTGTAACCGTGTTCGTACCTGCTGTTAAAATAAGGTCCGCCTGTCTCGGACTCGATCTTGGTACTAGCCCATAGCGATCGAAGTCAAATCGGGAGCCTATGCCTATTATATTTCCACAATATTATTTATTAATAACAACGAATATTGGCCCACATCTAGAAGACTAGATAAAGTATAGTTACTATAAATTTTGTAGATGCGTATGCAAATACCTTCATTTATGATCTTTTTTGTATGAAAACACTTGTTCCATCCCGTCCGCATGTTCCTGTTCGAAAGCCAGCGAAGTGCCCACAACTATTGCTCTATTGTAGAGCCCACAACCAAATGCCAGCTACGGAATGCCAGAAAGTTAGGGGAGTATGTGGCTCTCCTCCTCCGCCAGCCTAAAGGAACACAAGGATCTGGTCACTGACCTCACTATACAGCCGAGTTCGTCTTCCATAAATATATGCATGCTTTTTTACGTTGTGTTTTAGTTTGTGTGGTTCTTTATCTACATGTATGTGTTTGTCATATTTTAATATCTAATGAAGAGATACATTTTTTTAAAGAAAAGTTTGTTTAGTTTGTACTTTAAAGTATCTCATTCGAATCACACTCACAAATCAGCTGCATCTAAGGCAAATGTAACCTGAGAGTTCTTCCATAAGAGAAAACATGTAAAATTTCTTGAATATATATATAAAGTTAAAACCCAATAGTAATACAACAATTCAAATACTGTCAGTTACTATTTTTTGAAGTTTATCATTTATTAACATTAACTAATATATATATATATATATATATATATATATATATATATATGTAAAATCTAAAAAATCAAATTTTCTAGAAACAAGAATAAAAGTATAGGAAATCAAATTTTTTGAATTAGAGGGAGTATAACCTTACAAAGGTATAATTTCATACAAGATATAACATTGGACTAAATCAAATTCGAAGTTATGTCTTGCAAATGTTATACTTGGAAGTTTCAGACCTGATTTAGTTTGGTTTTGCATTTTTAATATACGATATTTTTCATCTCTGTTTTAAGTGTGATTTTATACATGATGCTTTCACGAATATTAAAAAAATATTTTAATTTCTGTTTAATCTCTCAATAATATTAGTGTGTATATAATTTTTTAATTGATCAATATATTAATCCAATAAAGATAAAATTTTATATATATATATGCAATGAAAATCTAAAACAACAGTTAATTAAGACAAATCTTTAAACAAAACTTGTTTATAAACGGAATGAGTAGTTTATTTGTTACCAAACAATGACATAACCCTTTGCTTTTCATTATTTTTTGAATTTTTTTTAAGAAGTGCATAACCCTTTAATTTATGCATATTTAATTTGTTCAGGGCTTATGGCGTTGCTTCTGGTTGCTATATATACCTTAATTTCCTGAAATATGTGTTATGTATATATGTAATACTTAGTATATGAGATAATATGATATTGCTAGTACTTATAAGTAGGAAAACTTCGAGTGGATTGAAGTACTCGAAGTTTATGTACTTATGTACTAAAAGAATATTTTCATACATAAGTGAAATCATAAGAAGTGAAAGAAAAAACGAATCCAATGCAAGTGAAGATTTCATAGGTTAAAGATAAAAGAGTGACATGAGACACGTACACATGGGCCGCCAAAAGGTATCCAATGCTCGAAACCAGATTCTCTAAACAATTAGATATTTCTCAAAGAGTGTGTGTTTGTTCCGTACAAATCTTTAATTTGCCTTAAAAACGCTTTTATAGATAATTTGCCTCAAATCTTTAACGCGGTTTTGACCTTCCCCTGCCCATCATCCTGCCCGGTTAATTATGGCGGGAAATTTGAAGAGAGAAAAAAAAAGGGAAAAAACTTTTGATACTTTGTAAATTGAATTTAAGAGAAGAAAAAGAAAATGAAAGTTTTTATGGCGGGAAGTAAGTCATTCCGGGAAAGGCGGGCTTTGTTGTGGCGGCTGATGTGTGTTTTGTAATTTGTGTGGGAGTTTGGTCCGTGACACATGTTAGCAACACGTGTCTGTCTGAGTTGACTGACTTGGAGATAAATGACACGTCATCACTCATCATGTGGGTCCGTGACAATCTTAATGGTTTTCATGTTTGAGACGTCGTCATTCGTCATCGGTGACGATTGACGCACCGAATAAATTTGAGAGACAAAAATAAAAATGTTTTTTTTTTGGTCAGATCAATAAAGGATGTTTAAATTTTAAAAGTGAAATCAAGATTTGTCATCTTACGCATAACACACAAAAAATGTCATAATAGTGACCAAAAACCAAACGAACGAAGTTTAAATTGTTTATAAGAAATTGCAAAATTAATTCCTGGTTTATAATTTTAACTCAATTGTAAAAATGAAATATGTGGAAGTTTTAAACTTTATTTTTATACTAATTACAAACCACATTTAAAATAAATAAATTCGTATTTATGAAAAATCTCATGACGTTAATGTATCAAATGAAGCCCAAAAAGAATTTAAATTCTTAAATAGTACGTTGGTTTGAACTTATCTTTCTTCAGGACCAAAAGCCCAATACGATCAGTTAGCCCAAATTTGATTAAGAAATTATTTTATAGAGAAGAGATAGAAAGCTTTTAGCTTAAGAAAAGTACTCTTTGGCTAATATTTTAAATCTTTAGTTTGGTTTAAGAAAATTACTCTTTGGCTTCTAACTTAGGTTAAGCATTGTTCTTTTGAGCTTTTGGATAATATTTTAGATCTCAATTTTTTAATCAACTTTTGTGTAATCTCAAATGATATGCTTGTACATAATAAACTAACACCACACTTTAATATATTTTCTGTAAAAAAATAAAAATTATAAACACAAACGAAATTATTTTCCTTTTGTATATTCCATATAAGAGTTTAAGAAATTTTCAAAAGATATAAACACAATAATTTAACAGAAAATGTACAATCAAGCCCAACATTTATGAGAATAATAATAACACACCATTTAGGACACATAAACAACAGTCTCAATTAACTTACTTGAAGCCAATTTCATCATAGCTTCTGTAGTCTGGTTCTCTTCAACCAAAATCTTCTTCAACCAATGTGGCGACTTCATCACAAAACCCTCAACTTCATCAGCCTGAATCAATCGACAACTTACAATATCCAAAGTCTTCAACTTCACACAGTTTTTGTTCACAGCAACCAACACAGAACGTGTCAAATTCTTACAACCTCTCAAATTCAACTCAACCAAACCATTACAAGAAGCTAACATAGAAACAACTTCTTTATCAAATAACCATTCATTATAAGGCAACTCTAGCTTCCTCAATCTTCCCAAATGCTGACCTAACGTCGCCAACAAACCTGGTTCTCGTTCAACAGCATCACACTTAAGCAAAGAAAGCTCTTCAAGACTTGAACTAAAGCTTAAAGCTAATGCCTTTAGACTTAAACCAGTCACAAAAATACAACTTGTAAGCGTAAGAGACGATAAAGACTTGAAATTCGAAGCGAGAGCTACGAGATGATCATCGGTTAAATCCATCGGTAGACGTAAATCGAGTCTTTTCAAAGTATCATTACATCTAGCATTGTTCATAAAATGAACCAACCCATCTTTGTTTCCACCATCATGAATCAACAGAGACTTTAAAGATTCACAAATCTCTGATACTTTGAGCAAAACCACATCAACTATGCTCCTACATGTTCTTAACTCAATCTCTTCAAGATTCTTCAAACACAAACCAAAACACTCGATTTCTCCAACGGTTCCACAAGATTTCAAATTCAGTTTCTTTAGCTTCTTACAACTTCTCCATAACCAAGAAAGTCCAGATTCATGAGATTGGATTCCGGATAAAGAAACCGATTCCAAACCCAATTCAACAACTTCCGGGTTAGGGTTTGACCCGGATTCGAAAGGTGAAGCCTTTATTGACCAAACATCGATTGATAGTTCTTTAAGAGATGGAAACAGAGCAATCCAAGTGAAATCTGAGTTTTTAGGTTTATACAGTTTGATAGATAGCGAAGTGAGAAGAGATGAAGAAGTAGAGAGACGAAGTAAAGAAGGTAAAGAAATTGGATTGATCAAGAAACTGAGTTTTCTGAGACTGAAGCAACAAGAAGAGATGATTGAGATGAGCTCATCGTTGAAATTTGATTCAGCTTTCTCATCACCCGAAAGCAATGGATTATAGTATCCGGTTTTAACGGCGAAGACGAGAGAAAGGGAAGAGAGACAAGGATGGTTGTGGAAGATAGATGGTAAAAGGGTAATTACAGAGGTGTTGTGGCGATTGAAGTGTAAAGACATGGAAGTCTTTGAAGCTCTGTAGAGACGAAGCCATCGTTTTGAGACTAAAGGAACTGATTTGATAGATTGAGAAGATGATGGCAATCTTGTAAATATCTCGCAGAGAATCTCATCGAATAGAGTTTCATCCATTTTTTATTTTTTTTCTGGGGGAAACTGAATCGAAGAAGAAGAAGAAGATGAAGAAATTTTTAGGATTTTTGATGTTGTTGACCTGTTGTTGCGCTTTGGGGTTTGTAACGTTTTGAGTTATTTCTTCTTCTTTCTCGATCGTGTGGTCGTGGGCTTTGGTTTTGACACTTGTGGTGTTGTTTGGTTCTTCGGTTACGCAAGAGACACAAAAAGAAGAATTGATAAAATTGAGTTGTGTTGTCGTATGAAATTCTCACATTTAATAGTCTTCATTTAAATATATTTTTGGTAACATTTTTATATGTTAACAAAAAATTTAATAACATGTATATAACGTAAAGTTTTCTATTTCAACTTTTGAAAGGAAAAAAAGTTAGGTAAAATTTAGGGTAAGTCTTGTGTTTAGAAGAATAAAAATACGTTTTGCTTCCAAAATTATTACCGAATAAAATTTCAGATGAAGTGTTTAGATTTATAATAAATCCACTTGGCTTATTTTTGTTTCATAATATATTGTGTCAGTGTTATTTAGGTCTATATTAATCTTATATATTTGAAAATTAAATCTCACAAGTCATGTCGAAACACAACTAATAATATATTTTTACACCTTGGTTTACTTTAATAGTTAAATTATTCTTCTTTGATATTTTGTTGACATCATAAGATATCGAATACTATCTTTTATTTGGATGTTACAGCTACAAAGTGGGAATCTACAAATCTTAATCACTCTGAAAATAACCAATGGCAAAAAATATTTATTTGTGAAATATATGATTTGTTTTCTTCAATTTTACAAAATTAGGTGGAAGAGGGAGGAGTTAGGTGATTTTGCTTAGGGTTGACTTGTCGTTAAAGATAAAATTAAAATGTCGTAAAAGAAGATAAACCGGCCTTTCTTTTCTTAAATACAGGAGAGGCGCGTGACGGATGAGTAAACAATGCGCGTGGGAGAAAAATAATAATCGAGTCAGCTTTTACCAACTTCCCAAAAGTAAAGAAAATGACTCAATACTTCTTAATGAGTTCACCTAAACCCTCACAATTTTGATTTGATAAAAATATATACGAAAAGATTCGTCAAACAAAAACTCGGTGACATTGAGTAATAAAAATGTATAAAACATCTTATGTCACGTTCGTGTATGGAATATAATAGCTCATTTCCTTGATTAAGAAATTGAGATGAATTTTGAATTAACTTTTAAGATATAAATAAGAAAACGTGAATTGAAGTGAATATACTTAGATTATCTAGGTCTCGTTTATTAATTGTAATAACAATATACTACAAGTTGTAATATGACTTTTTCAAAATATTTATAGGTCTTTTTCAAAAAGAATTGTTGAAGTTATGATAAAATAGTTATTCTTTTGAAATTATAAGCTCCATTCCATATGCACATTTAATTAAGAAAATTTGCTTTTGAATCCGATCTTGTTTGATTATTTTGTTTACACATGGTAAAAGACGATTCCGAATTCTTTTTCCACAGAATTCAACCGTATTAAAAAATGTTACAATGGTTACAGGATCACCCTTTACCATTAAATCAAACACAAAGGACAACATCAACAGGTGAAAATAAAAGAGCCCAAGTGCCTAACCGAAAACGTGGGATAAGCCAAGAAACTAAGCTGGAAAACCCCAGACTGACTTAGATATTTCTGTAACTTTTTTCCAGCAAGATTGTCGCCTTTAACCAAGAAGGAGCACCTCTAGATATATAAGATTGTGTACGTCTCTCTTCTGTAACACTGAGAGTTATCCGACCAGCAGGTTCATTACATGCTTCAGGAGTATAAACCACAGACCAGGAACCAAACTTATGGAGAAAGTAATGTATTTCAGCAACCAGAGAATCTCTACCAAGGGGATTAAAGGACAGATCCAGAGCTTCCAGAACTTGTCTCGACGAAACTTCGAATCACCTGATCATAACGTAAGTTAGCCAATTTTTCCGTTGCCCATAGGCCATAGTAGACTTCTCAGCTCAGTCTCTAACAGAGACCCAACATTAGCATAAGAACGACGACTATGCATCAAAGGGATCCCGATGTGATCTCTAATTAACCATGAGACACCACCATGTTTATATCTTGCATTCCAAGAGCTCCCAACATTACACTTAAGGAAAGGAGAGATCGGTGGAATCCAGTGAAGGGGAAGCACAGACGAAACAGCCTGAGGGTACTGATTACAAGCCACCATTGGAAGATCACTCTCAACCGCATTTGCCACGAACCAATCATCAGTTTCATCCTGAGCTTTAGCCACAATGGAGTCAAACGAACATCTCACTTTTTTCAAACACAAAGGTATTTCTAGCTTTCCAAATGTTCCAAAGCACCCAAGGGAAAGCACGGCGGACGGAAAACTCCGTTTTCGAATTCGTATAGCATGCTAACAAATGATGAAGGTTCAGGAAAATGGAAGATGGAGAAAAACCTGCTCTAGGCATAGGAAATTTAGCTATCTCCCACACTTGAGAAGCCATTGGACATCCAAAGAGAACATGGCATATAGTTTCTGGCTCAGTTGAGCAAGAGGGGTATATTAAATCCACATTAATACCTCTGGATCGCAGTCTATCCGCAACAGCTAAAGCACCTTTCGACGCTCTCCATAGAAAATGTTTTATTTGAGGAGAGGTTTTAAGGTTCCAAATGAGATCCCATTGCCTTTTTTCCACTACTGATGTCGTGGGGATAGAATTATCAGCTGCTTCGATCATAGCTTCACATAGTTTATATCCAGACTGAGTGGAATACTCCCCCGTGGGAGAGAAGTGCCATTGAAGTTCATCTTCTCGTAAGGGTGACGGTCTGATTTGAGAGATAAGAGACACGTCCTGGTCCGTAAAGTAGTGTTGTAGCATAGGTATATTCCAGACAGTAGAGTTAGGATACCAAAGATCAGAAATCAATAAGTCTTCATCTTGTTCAATCTCAGACAATAAAGCAGGCCTTGGGAATTCGTCTAGGATCCAATTATCAGACCAAACCTTAGTTGTAAGACCATTACCAATTTTCTTGATCATGCCTCTCTCTAAAAGCTCACGTCCCCAGACAATGCTACGCCATGCATATGATGGTCGAGTGCCGATCCCCCCTTCAAAGAAAGATTTGTTCTTAAAATACCGGTGTTTCAGTATTCTAGAGAGTAACGAATTAGGTTGATTCCATATATGCCATGCTTGTTTTCCAAGGACAGCTTGATTGAACCTACTAATATCCTGGAAGCCTAGTCCCCCATTTTTCTTTTGACGACATAATGATTTCCAAGCAACCCATAGAATCTTTTTATGTTTCTTTTCATTGTTCCACCAGAACTCCGTCATCGCACTAGTAAATTTCTTGAAAGTATCTTTAGGCAGCTTGAAACAACTCACAGCATACACCTGCAATGCTATGGCCACTGACTTCAAAAGAATCTCCTTACCACCTTGAGATAAAGACTTGGCGAACCACCCCGTTAGACTGGACTGCAACTTTTCCTTTATGAAGTTTAAAATATGTACCTTGGAACCATTGAAGCATTCAGGCAACTCCAGGTAAGTGCCTTCACCTCCCTCTTTAACGGTTCCGAATTTTAAGACACTTTTAGACCCTAAAATACATGGTAACATGGAATATAAAAGAAAGATTTTATTTTAAACATATCGTACTCTTTTTAAAAATATTAGATGTTTTTGTAACTATGGTTTGATCGGTAAATTTTAGAACAACTGAACAGAAAAATAGGTTTCACAGAGTAATAAATATTTTATTATCAAATATAAATTTTTTACACAAAACATTTCTTCACATTTTAGGTGGCTGATTTTTCATTATTATTTATAGATCCACACCATATGTAGCGCAAAATTTGCACTGATATTGCTTTCTAATCCGCCTATGTGATTTTAAGTCATATTTCAACAAAATATTTAGATCTGTTTGTTTACTCATCTACCATTTCCATTTAAATGATCTATTTCAAATATTCTATCTGAATTAGTCCATATAAATGTTTTTCGAGTGTTTGTTGTCATTTAGGGTTGTTCATCTAAATGATATATTTCAATGAATTTTTGTTTGTTTAATTAGACTTTTGTAAACTTACATCTTATTCGAAATATTTTTACTAAGAAACTGACTAAAAAACTCATTCTTTGATCTAATTAGATTTTAATTTTAATTTTAACCAAAATTTTATTTTGAAGATTTGTAAATTGATTTTGGTCAGCTAAAAACATAAATTAAAATCCAAAAAATCGTAAAATGATGTTATCCTTTCATTAATGAAGAAGAGTCTTTTTAGCATAACACTAGATTCGAACTTGCAGTACACCGCGGTCAATTATTTTCATATAAAAATATAGTATTTTAATATTATATAAGGAAATCATTTGGGACTGATTATAAGGATTGTAGAGAATAGAGAATTAACTAAAAATTGTTTGGATACATGAATAACTTATAATATTGCGTTGATAGAGTAATATATATGTCTGTTTAAAAAAAAATGAATCACAACATATGGATATTTGTTTTAAGATTTATTAACTGTATGTATTATATAACAATTTAAAATAATTTATAAATAAAATAAAATAAAGATGAAACGGAAATCATATTTTTCAATATATAGATTTTAATTAGGTAGAATATTTTAGGAGATTTTAAATTAGTGTTAGTTTCTATAATATCAATATATAGATGTTTGGATGTAAAAATAGGAATAGAGTGTTTGGAAACATGAATAACTCAAATTTGTACTTCAATTTTAATTGTATAAGATAAGTAACATGTAAACCAATCTTGAATCCACTGGAATTTTTAGCTGAAAGTAAGAATGTTAAAAATGGCTGAACTTACAGGGTTAGCTTTGGCCTTTTGTTGTTTATGTTGGTATTTGACCCTGATTTTATAGTGTTTATATTTTTGGGTTCATAAGAAGCTAGGTTTAAAAATATAAGGACTTAAATAGAGTTGGCCCTGATTTTTTTTAACCTCTGTCTCATAAAACAATACTGTTTTATGTTAGTTTTTTCTCCTTTCTCTAAACAATGTCGTTCTCAATCTTGCTCACAAATTCACAATTTTTTCTCTCTACCTTTGTTACCTCTCTTGCTCAGTTCATGCCTCTTTGTCTTCTTCTGCTCTTCTCCAAAACCTAATTTTTAATCCTTAAATTAAAAAGAACAAATCTCTGTTGCATGTTCATATTTTTTTTACTTTCATATCGAATTGGGTAATAGAACTTGTCAGAATCCATCTGGCTATTCTTAAATTTTTAGATTTCTGGAGAATAAGGATCGGTTTATTGAGAACATTTCTTACTTCTTTTTCATTTGTGTGTTGCTTAGGTTTTAGTTTTGGGTTTGCTGCGTTTTCTGTTGCTATGTTTTTAGTGTTGGAGGTCGAGTGTTGAATCCTTATAAAAACCATCTTATTCTAAAATATGTGCAAGTAACTGGTTAATGGATTTAAAGAGTTTGAAGGTAATATTTAAAGATGACTTTGATATTGATATAATCATTTTCTTACGTTGTTTGATTAAATTTTGTTTTTAAATTATAAGAAATATTGAAGATAACTTTGATATTGAATATAATGATGCTACGAATAATGAGTTTTTTGGTTATTTTTTGTAATTAGATTTATGGACTTACAGATCTTAAGAAATTTATAACCTCTTTAATTTATTATAGCTTTTGTATTTAAAAGAAACAAAAAATAAATTCAAAGCTTGTTTGGTTTGTAAAGGGCTTATATTGTATAGGGTTTATGACTTTATATAATATAAAGGGCTCTTACAGAATTATGATTTGAATAGAGCTGGATTTCAAAGGGTTTAAGAAGGGTTGAGTTTTTTTAACTCTATTTAACATCCCTAGCTGCAAGTAAAACGAAAAAAAAATAGAAAGGAAGATGAAATCTCAAAACTACCACAAAAGTAAGCAAACATTTTTATTGATTAGAAGTAGGAGCATACAATGTAATCAACTACCAACAATAACTTTCATGGTCCGAGGGTAATCTCCATTTGCCTGCAAGCTAGCAAATATCAAGAATCAACACTCAAACATGTTAAGCTAATAAAAAAGCAGCATTAATACATCTATTGAGAACAACAACAATACTTTTATCTTCGGAAGTTTTTTTTGTAAAAAATGTACCATTGCAACCACACAGCTCAGTCAGGGACGGATCCAGAAAACCTAGTTAGGGACGAATCTAGAAGTGTTTTATTTGTATGAGGCACATACAGTATAATTTTAAAAAATTTGAATAAATCAACTAAAAATATAATACTATAAATTTTACTTAAAATAATAATTGTATAATATATTTTAATAATTTAAGATTCAAAAAGTTTTTTAAAAGTTTCTATTTAGTTTAAAGAATTTTTCCTATATATATATATATATATAGAAATAACATTTAAAATAAGGACTATATAGATATATAACATAATTTTATATGTAAAAGTATTATATTCTACAATATTTAACTAATTTACTAGATTGATTAAATATTGTACTCCTACTAGCGTACACACTTATTATATAAAAAATAAATGATTCAAAGTTAGTAATTCTCCTGATCGTGACACATGTCAATTAAAACAATCAGATTTAACATGTATTTAATTAAGTAAAACAATAAATTATCAGGAAAAATAATAAAACTAAAAAATAAATACAATCCTAAAAAAAGAAAATTATCAATATAATTTTATAAAATAAGTAAACGTTCATTTTATTATTAGTAAAAAAGATATTCAATAATCAATATATATCCGGTTAAAAGTATAAATAATAGGATGATAACACATGTCGGTTGATCGACTAGACATGTGTTTATTTGATAATATTTGTTAAATATATATATTTGCTTAATCAAAAAAATTTTAAACCATTTTTTTAAAAATGATAAAATGTGTATATTTTACTTATTTTTTCTAATATATATGTTAAGTCTTATTTTTTAGTTTCCAATAAAAGTTAAATTTTTCTTTCTAATACATATTTTTCAAAAAACATCTAATTAATTTAACAAAAAAAAACTGATTGAATATAATCAAATCAAATTTATTATACTAATTGGTTGAGTTAGAGAATGAGTATCAATGTCAATCTTAATGAGGTAAATTCCCAACCCAGTGAGAGGAAAAATGTCAAGAGTTGATCTCATGTATGAAATATTAGGAATACTGAAATGAGATTCATGATAAACACTAAACAATTATATATAGTTATTTGACACAATTTTCATAAAATAGATGCAAAATAACTAATTGGTGCATAAATTGCATAGTATTTTAGGTTTTTGAAACATTTAGAAAAAAAAAATCTAAAAGAATAGAGGACATATTTCCCCTAAAGGGAAATCGAAACAAGAAACATATATCCACTTTGAGAGAATTGATTACATCATAACCATTTTTATGTCCAAATATAAATCCGAATGAATGAGGAATAGAGATTAAAAATGGTGTGGTGGATAAGCATTTGACAGACAGAAAATAAAAAAGCCATGAAATCAATCATTTTCATATATAATTAAGAGAAATTTCTTTTAAATAGCACTAAATGTATATACGTAGGAATCTATAGTTGATGGCATGTTAAAGGGTATATTGATTGTAGTTGTGGCATCGGTTTCAACAATCTTCTTCTTTTCATTAGTTTATATATGTGGTACTAAAATTGAAGATTATCTAACAAAGAAAATAGTTGTAAGTGCACAAAGAACACAAGAAATCAGAAATGGTGCGCATGAGGAAAGTTCACGTTCATGATCAACAATATTTATAGAGTATGTGATGAACACTCTGGAGGAAACTCCTAACTACATATTAAGGAGAAGGATGAAGTTTAGTCCATCAAATTCGTTTCTATAGAGTATAGACACTTTTTTTTTTTGTAAACCACAAAACTTAAAAATGAAGAACATTCCTTTCCATCTTTGAATTGGAGATAAATAAGTTAAATATTTCTTAGGCCATGCATGGATGCAGTCTTTATCCAGTTTTTGGATTTTAGATTATAGTTTTAAATTCTGATGTTAGATTTTTGTTTCAGAAAAACCAAAAAATGTGGTTTTTGGATTTTGAGAGAAATAACAAAGAGGAAGTAAAAAACTAGATTCCCTAGATTGTTGGAGAACTAAAAATCCAAAATCTTGAATGAGTGATTTGAAGAAAATAGTTTTTCTAAATCTGAGGAAAACCAAATTTCTAAAATCTTGACTGGAGGTTTAATGAGTTTTTGAAAAACAAAAACCAAAATCTCTTTTAAAATCTACAATCATTCAAGGCCTTAATGATTCACCAAAACCGTCACAATTTTAATTTGACAAAAATAAATGTGACATTGAGGAAGAAAATGTTTAAAAGACTTTATGTCATATACCTAATTTCCTTGATTGAGAACTATGTTGTAGATTGAGATGAATTTTGGACTAACTCTAGATTGAGATAAATTTTGGACTAACTCTTATAAATAAGAAGAAACGAATTGAAGTGAATATCTTTGAGTATTTTGCTATTTTAGCAGATGGAGTTTTGATTTATTATTAATTGTATCAATGATATGCTACAACTTGTAATAGGATTTAGGAAGTCGTTTCAACATTTTATGAATTCACTTCTTCGTGGGTTTTTTTTTGTTTCTCTCTGTTTTGTTGTTTTAGCCGATGGAGTTTTGTTCAAATTGGTTTTAGGCACAAATTTATATTAAAAATAAAAATATAAAATAACTAATTTTATACCCATCATTTTCAAGATTGTGGTCGTGTGGGGTTATCTCACTATTTTCATGTGTTCTTGTGCCTCGCTTGCTAGTGACTGGACTCCGTTAGATGTCCTTACAGTATTCTTTGGATCTTTACTCAATTATATTCTTTTGTTCACTTGTAATCTTATTATTCTTATATATAATTTCACTAATATTGTGCGCATCTTTCTATAAAACACTTTTTTATTTATCAAAATAAGATAAAACAAACTAATGTTACAAATTTTTAGTAAATTTTGGTTGAATGATCTATGCATTTCAGTTCAAATTCAAAAAGTTTGGTAGAAATCTTTAGATACCTTTTAGGTTATTTTTAAATTTAACCTTCAATTTTATTTGATAAATTTAGATAAAAACCATTCAGTTTGGTTATTTTACTCACCATATCTATTCATCATTCATATTTTACAACACAAAGAAGGCTACAAGTGCAGCATATTAATTGACTCAATGGGCCTAAACTAAATTGAAGCCCAACCCTAAATTCTTGTTTACTTCAAAACGCGATCTGGAGTTCTTTCCAAAGACTCCAAAAAGTTTCAAGTTAAAAACAATAAACAACAAATCCCAAAAGCCAAAACGGGAAGCAGCTTTATTCCAAAAACATAAAACAACACGCTTTTTGCTCAACCCACACGTAAATTTTCTCTTCCCGAGCATCTGAAATAAAAAATATCAAAAACCCATCGGCGCGTGAACAACACTCTCCTCTGCAAAACTCCAAGAAAATGCTAAAGCTACACTGAATCTTCCCTTAACACCAACAGAATTCTGCCACGTATCATAACATCACATTCGTTTCCCTTAATTTTTCTTCCCCCTTTCCATAAACCCTCTAAAAACCCTCACTTTAGGGTTTCGATCTCATCTTCAAGCTCTCTTCACTGACATCGTCGATTTCACTGTCACTGTTTACTCAAAAAGCTACTTCTTCTTTCTCTGAGTTGATGTAGCAAAAAAAGAAAAGAAAAATGGTTCCTTTATCGTTCTTCTTTCTGGTTCTATTGCTTTTACCTGGAGAAATTTCATCGCAATTGGGCTCTGGTCCGCACATCACCGATGTTAATATACTCTTACCTCCGAGGATGAAGAATCCAGTTGAGTATCGTCTTCAAGGAAGTGATGGTTGCTTCAAATGGTACACTACATTTCCCCCAAACCTCTTCTTTCTTATAGTCTTCGATTTAGCTTAGCTTAGAATAAGCATGAGTTTAATTAAGGAATAAGTGATGTTTCTTTTGTGCTAGAGCTTGAAATTTCTCTTGTACTTGATTCTATTGGGATTCTGAGGCAATTCGTGTTCATTTCTGTATATGTATGCTAATTGTTTTTTCTGTATGGATCTACAATAGATTATACTTAATTGTGCTAAGTGTGTGTTCTCTAGTGTTAGGAACTTAATAATTCAAGAGATACGAGCTAATGTGGAGGATTAGAGTGTTATAGAACTCAAATGTATTGGATATTAGATTTATGAAAGTTTAAAAGTTTGTTTTCTTTTCAATTCTTAGCTGTGATTCTGTGTCTGCTGCGTTTATGGAAGGTCTAACTCTTGATGAGATATTAGAGATCAAGATTCTTTATTTTGTTCTTGTTGTGAATACTTAGCTGAGTTTTCTTGCAGGTCATGGGATCATCATGATATTATTTCGGTTACACCTGAGTTTAATTCGAGCAGTCATTGCTCGACTAGCGCTCGTGTGAGATCAATTTCCCCTTATAGTGGTAGAAAGGAGACTGCGGTTTATGCTACTGATATACAGACTGGGATGGTGATTCGCTGCAAGGTGTTTATTGATAACTTCTCACGGATTCAGATTTTTCATAACTCTATCAAGCTTGATCTTGATGGACTTTCTATGCTTAGAGTCCGCGCTTTTGATAATGAAGGTTAGTGCTTTCTTTGGATTAACCTTTTCTCAGTCCTGTTTGATAATCAGATTTTAGTTTTCACCCACATTCTTAAGTGTCACAAGTCCATAGCCTAATCTTTTGATATTATGCACTGTTTTTCTGAAATCTATCTGCAGAAAATGAGTTCTCCTCACTTGTGGGTCTACAATTCATGTGGAAGCTAATGCCTGAAAGTGGTGGATCAACACATCATCTTGCTCATGTGCCTTTGAAGGAATCTCCATTGACCGACTGTGGAGGACTGTGTGGCTACTTGGATATCCAGAAAAAGCTTGAGGATAGTGTATGTATATCTATCGAGTGTAAATTAGTGAATTTTAAAAGTTTCATGAATGAGAGATCTAATGTGGCATTGTCAATGCAGGGTGTATTTGCAGACTTGTTTGTGGTGAAGGGAACCAAAATTGGACATGAAAAGGTTTCAGTTCATTTGCTTGAGGCTCCTCATACCTATATAGCCGATGAAATAGTACTAACGGTAGCAGAGGCCATGTCACTTGAACCTCGTTCTCCTGTCTATGTCCTTATGGGAGCTTCTTTTAGTTACACTTTAAAGGTCTTGCGAGGGAATATTCCCCAAGGTTTGTCTACATCTTTATTACCTGTCTTTGTGGCGTTGATTTGTATTCCGAATACTTTTATTTGTAGCTCTAATGTGACATGCAATAGTCTATTGTTTACCAGTCTCGTTCTTGATTAGTTTATTGTTAATTGTATTTGCAGCCGTGCATCTACCATCGTCACATCATAAATGGTCTGTGTTGAACTCGTCTGTTGCTCAAGTGGATTCTCTGATAGGTCTGACTAAAGCATTAAGCTTGGGGGTAACAACAGTTGTCGTTGAGGATACCCGTGTCGCTGGCCACATCCAAGGATCATCTATTAATGTTGTCACTCCAGATACTTTTATCTTGTACATGTCACCTTGGTCAATCTCAGGGGATCTAATCACAGAATCAAAACCCTTTCCGTCGTCTATGCATTGGTATGTGGTGTCTGGTCGTCAATATCTAATTCAAATGAAGATTTTCTCTGGAAGACCTGATGCACATGAAATCTATATAACTGAGGTATTTCTCTTTTTTCTTTTACCTTCCACATGTAGTTTGCATCAGTTTCTTTGTGTGACAATGTTCCCTTGCCTATGTATTTTATAACTATAGGACGTGGTTCATAGTTTCTTTATCTGTAAGTTGTCAATCGTTTATAAGCTTGTATGAGTAATCATAATGTTCTTTTTTGGAGAGGAAACTGTTGGTGGCTTCACAGTATTCAAATCGTTAACAGGCACTGAATCAAAATGGGGAACTGAAAACTTAAGAATAGCCTGATGACGCGTCTTTTGTGACTGTTTTTTTCACTGGTGTTCATTTGTTTGCTTAAGTTTCTCTTTCCTTTGCCCAGTCATGTCATTCCTTAAGATTCTTGTTATGTTCAAACATTATAACTTCCTTTGTCTTGATTGCAGACGGATGATATCAAACTGTATGGAAACGATTCAGATTATTGGAAAATATTTTCACTGCCAAATGATCTTTCCTCTGAATATGATCGGCGAAATTCTAGAATTTTGAAAGCAATCTCACCGGGATTAGGAGACCTGACAGCTACATTGACTTACTTTAATGGCCATCAGGATTCAAAAGAGGTGAGATAGTTACTCATCCTCTCTTAGAAACCTTATTGTCTCTTTCCATTTGTTGTTACTGCAAGTTCAACAACTTCTTCTCTGGCAGGTTCTCAAGGTTGTCCAAGAAATTATGGTTTGCGAAAAAGTGCAGTTCAAATTGAACAGTGAAGATGAGACACCTAAGATTCTACTCCCTTGGACCCCTGCTGTTTATCAGGAGATGGAGTTACTTGTGACAGGAGGTCAGTTCTCAAGCTATCGTTCTCGAGACGTGTTCTTTTCCAATTTAGAAATCCATGGTGACTTAATGTTTGTTCTCCTTACTGTAGGTTGTGCAAAAGCATCTAGTGACTACAAGTGGTTTACTTCAGATATGAGTATTTTGTCTGTGTCAGCCTATGGAATTATCCAGGCAAAGAGGCCTGGAATAGCCACGGTAAAGGTGGTGTCAACTTTCGATTCACAAAATTTCGATGAGGTACATTGACTTTCTTAAATTGATTATTTTGTGAATTGATGCTTCAACAAATAGATTTATTGTTGTTATGGTGCTTCAACTGATTATCTTATTATTCATAGGTCATTGTTGAAGTTTCTATTCCATCTGCTATGGTTATGTTGCAAAACTTCCCAGTTGAGACGGTTGTTGGATCACATCTGCAAGCAGCTGTCACAATGAAAGCTTTGAATGGTTATGACCGGAACTTTTCTTTTGTTACGTCTACTGTTTATATATTATATTTGTTTTTGTTTTGGTTTTGTTCTTTTAAATTGTTAACTTGGAGATCTTATATATCAGGTGCCTCTTTCTCTAGATGTGATGCTTTTAATTCATTGATAAAGTGGAAGACAGGGAGTGAATCATTTGTGATTGTTAATGCAACATCCGAGACAATGATGTTGGACAATCTAAGAAGCATGGACTTCGGTCCTGCTTGTTCATGGGCTTATATATATACTTCATCTCCTGGCCGCACAGTGCTAGAAGCAACTCTGGCAAAAGAGTTCCATTTTTTTGATAAGTCTTTAAGTGAATCAATTGATTTGAAAGCAACTTTAAGTATTGGATCTTATCTGCCACTTTCTGTCAGACAAGAGAGTAATGGGAATCATCATGGTGGGTATTGGTTTGACAAGAAACAAGAAGAAACTGATTCTGGAGCTACTAAGATATATCTTGTACCTGGGACATATGTTGACGTTATGCTTTTGGGGGGACCTGAAAGGTGGGATGAGAATGTCGAGTTCACTGAGACTGTGAAGACGTTGTATGAAGATGAGGAGGATCTTACAAAGAGAGTTAACGTCCATCATGAATTTGAGCGCCACGCGAACATGTATAGAATTTCGTGCCAGAAACTTGGCTCCTATGTAAGTTGCAGAGATTCTATGTGATTATTTTATATTTGTTGGTATTACTTTTTATTATCTAAGGTGAAAGATGACACTGTCACCTCTTATATTCTTGTATTCATCCAGAAACTAATCTTCTTGCGTGGGAATCTGGTGGGTATGGACCATCCTCTACCTGCAGTTGCAGAAGCGTCATTGTCTGTTCATTGCAGCTTACCATCCTCTATTGTACTCATTGTTGATGAACCTGGTATGTTCATATCTCCAATTCCATTGTTTGGTTCTTTCAGAGTTCTCTAGGAATTGATTTACCTCCAAGGTTAAGGAATGCTCATGACATGAGGTTATGTCATTTTACAGTTAACAAGCTTGATGTGATAGGAGCTGCTAATCAAGCTGACAGGGCACCAGGACGACTTCGTGTAACTCCTGTGACTGTGGCAAATGGGCAAATAATTCGGGTTGCTGCTGTTGGTATTAGCGACTCTGGAGAAGCTTTTTCAAACTCCTCAACTCTTTCTCTTAAATGGGAACTGAGTAGTTGCAACAATTTGGCACATTGGGACGATGATTATAATTCAAAAATGACTAAGTCTAGCTGGGAGAGATTTTTGGCTCTTCGCAATGAATCAGGATTGGTACAGATATAAACCAAATCTTTTATTTCATTCCTCCTACGCTAAAGTTATTTAGTTTCTAATACATACCATTTTCTGTTTTGATAGTGCACTGTCCGAGCCACAGTTTCTGGTTTTGATCATTCTGTAAAAAGCGAATACTCAACTCTGCTTCCACAAGGTTATGAAAGTCATCTCACCGATGCTGTACGCTTACAGGTATGCCTTCTGTAAGACTTATTGCAATTTGCAAATATCTTTATTCATTACATTTCTTTATCATCTTTTCACGCTTTAAGGCACCAGTTCAACATCCTTTATTTATCTGATAATCCTTTTTACTATCTCAGTTGTGACTGTAGTTGTTTCTCATTTCTGTCTATTGGTTGAATATGCAGTTGGTTTCGACACTAAGAGTCACACCTGAGTTCAACCTGGTCTTTTTCAATCCTAATGCCAAGGTAAATCCTACTCACTAACAAACGCTTCCCTTTAAAATCCTGGTAAATGATAGATTGATAGTTTGATGTATACAGTAATACAGTGGAAGCATGAATGATTTTGCAATGAGTATTTGCATTTCCCTGTATTTTTTTCCGTCTCTGGTTTGTACTAATTCCCAACCATAGGTGAATTTGTCAATGACTGGAGGAAGCTGTTTGTGGGAAGCAGTTGTGAATGATTCTCGTGTAGCAGAAGTTATTCGACCCCCATCTGGCCTGCAATGCTCGCAGATGATGCTGTCTCCAAAAGGATTGGGGACTACACTCGTGACGGTATACGACATTGGGGTTTCTCCTCCACTTTCAGCTCTTGCTTTGGTAAGTTTGTGCTCTAAACATGATAATTCAATTTTTTAGACTTGTGAGATTTTATTGATTTGGTTGTGTACTATAAACATGACTATTACTTCTATGGGAATTATACTTCTGAGGTTGTCACTCTTGTTTCTAGTCTAGAACTGAATGAGTTTCATGAACCCTGAATCTTTCATGCAATTCGTATCATACAGATTAAAGTTGCAGATGTGGACTGGATAAAGATTGCATCTGGGGATGCGATAAGTATAATGGTATGTTTAACAGGTCTATTTTTAGTTCTTGTTTTGGTTCCACATTACTTTCTGTGATCTTTATTAGTATGCTTAATTTGAATGTGGCAGGAAGGAAGTACACACTCCATTGATCTATTGACTGGCATTGACGATGGGATGACCTTTGATTCTTCCCAGGTTTAAGACAAAACTTTTTTGGATATTTTGATTTCAAATGTTCTTGTTTTTCTTATTCTAGCATGTTATGAAAATATTCTGTACGCATTGTCTATCGAACATATCTGAATTTTGGGTATAAAATGACCAAGAGAAAAAAAATGATATTTGTACGACAATGTCTTTCTTCATACAAGTGATTGTTTCTGAACTGTTAATATGTGCAGTACCCACTTATGGACATTACGGTGCATATTGAGGATGATCTTGTGGAGCATGTCAGTGCCGACGATAATCCACTTTCTGTTGGCGAACATTTGGCAACTTCGTCGTTTAAAATAGCTGCTAGACGACTGGGAATCACAACCCTATATGTGGGTTTACTTCTTGACTCTTTCAATGCTGTTATACCTTTGTTCTGGAACTAAAGCAATATGTTTTTAATAGGTCAGCGCAAGACAACAATCAGGAGATAAAGTACTGAGCCAAACTATTAAAGTCGAAGTTTATTCCCCACCAAGACTTCACCCACAAGGAATATTTCTTGTTCCTGGTGCTTCTTATGTGGTATGATGGAAACATATACTTTTCAGTTTTCACCCACCAAGATTTGGGTCACTGTTACTGATCTTTTTTTGTTGACGTTATCTTTATACTCTTGATTTTTTTGGTACTTATAGCTAACTGTTGAAGGAGGTCCAACCATGAATGTTACCATTGACTACACCACTGTGGATAACCAAGTTGCAAAGATTGAAAAATCAGGTCGACTCTACGCAACATCACCCGGCAACACGGTGCGGGCAAAATGATTCGAATCTACCTTACCTTTTCAATACTTAATTTGATAAAGCAGAACAGGATTTGGCTATAAAATCATCTCCAACTACATTTTATGGAAATATGTAGAGACAACAAATTATGTCATTTTGACCTGGTTTCTTTTATGACCAGACAATCTATGCGACGATTTACGGGAGTGAAGGTACTGTAGTTTGTCAGGCAGTTGGAAATGCCGAAGTGGGACTTCCTGCTGCTGCAATGCTGATAGCTCAAAGTGACACTGTGGCCGTTGGTCATGAAATGCCTATGTCCCCATCATTATCTGAGGTGAGAATCATAAGCCAGAAATAACTCACTACTTAAGTTAACTCATCTGGAGTCTATTCTCACTTGCAAAAGTCTGATATTTTTGTTACATTATCAGGGAGACCTTTTGTCCTTTTATGAGCTTTGCAGAGCATACAAGTGGACTATCGAAGATGAGGAGGTATAGTGTTTACCTTTGTAGTATAAATAGTATTCTCATTTCCAACTACTGTGTTTATGACAGAGAGCTCTGTTTTTTCTTGTTAAGGTGTTACGTTTCATTGCATCCTCCATTGACGTGGAAGAGAATGCTGGCTTTGTCAATGTCGTCCAAGGAAGGTAACCTAGCCTAGACACAGTAACGAATATTAAAAATGCAAATCATTGTCCAATTATTGTTGATAAATATATTCAGGTTGGCTAGTCCATTGAGTTAGTTCTCTTAGAGAAGTTACTTTTTCACTACTCCAGAACACCCTTGCAATGCATCATCATGCTCAGCTAGTGCAATTAGATTAGCGTCCACGTTAAAAACTATTGGAATAAGGTTATTTACTCAAGCAGTCAAGCTTAGAAGGGAATGACACAGTTTGTTAGTAATAACTTAAGCTCAGTATTCCTGTAATCTGTGCAGCTGAGGGTTTATGCAGATTAGTAAGCTTTGACAGTACTTAAGCTAGACGACTCAGCAAATTCTAACGATCAGCTTATATTTTCTATTACAGATCATCTGGCAAAACCAGAGTTACAATTGCTTTCTCATGTGATTTTGTGTCTCCTGGCTTGTACTCTGAATCTAGAACATATGAAGCGTCAATGATTTTATCTGTTGTGCCTGATCTCCCTCTTTCTCTTGGGGTTCCTATGACCTGGGTTCTTCCGCCTTTCTATACATCATCTAGTCTATTGCCTTCATCTCTTGAGCCACAGAAGCGCAGGGATGGTCAAAGTCACAGAGGCAATATAGTCTATTCCATACTGAAAGATTGTAGCTCTCGGGCTGACTTTGAACGAGATACCATATCAATTAATGGCGGAAGTGTCAAAACAACCGATAGCAACAATGTTGCATGTATTCAAGCCAAAGACCGCACAAGTGGAAGGATTGAAATTGCTACTTGTGTGAGAGTTGCAGAGGTACTTTGAATATGTTGAAATGTTTCTATAAACAATCCTACAGTAGGCATAGATGTCTGCTCTAGTTTCTGGTCACTCTTCTTTATTAGTTTCTTTTATCATTTATATTTCCGCTTTGTTGTAACATTGAGTTTTATCAGGTTACTCAAATAAGAATGAAGCGTGAGGGGATTCCTTTCCACGTGGTAGATCTTGCTGTTGGTGGTGAACTTGAACTTCCAATAAATTACTATGACACTTTAGGTAATGCTCTCTACTTCTACATGCATACTTGATTTTCTTGATATGTGTGTGTTTTTAATATCTCTGTGTTTTTTTCAAAAAGGAATCCCTTTTCTGGAAGCACATGGCGTTACTACATACAATGTCGAAACCAATCATCGTGATGTTGTATCTATTAAGACTGTGAGTGACCAAACAAGTGTCTACATAAAGGTGTGTTTATCCTTACAATCAACTTTTGCTGATGGTTACTAAATCTACAACATGACTGCTCCTCTCTAATCTCCTTCACTTTACAATGAAGGGAATAAAACATGGTAAAGCTCTTATTCGGGTCTCCATTGGCAGTAATCTCAAGAAAGCGGACTACGTTCTGGTATGGGCTTATTCTCTGAATATTATTGTATATGTACGCATACATCTTTTATGATATCTGCAATTGGCTAAATCACAGGTGATTTCTTTTGTCAGGTTTCAGTTGGAGCGCATATATGTCCTCAAAACCCGGTCGTTCACACTGGAAATTTGTTAAACTTCAGCATAACAGGTAAAATGGCAAATCAAAATCTACATGATAAAGGCATTTTAATGCTCCATCTTGCTAGAAAATACATAATTATTGCAAATTATAAGACATGTGCAATGTGATATAGGGGCAGATCATCAAGTGTCTGCTAAATGGGTTACATCAAACAAAAGTGTCATATCCGTCAATGTGGCATCTGGCCAAGCTAAAGCAATTAGCCAAGGCTCAACTCACGGTAAAATCAGTTTATCTTTTCATGCTAAGAAATATTCTCTATCTTGCTGCTGATCCTTTCTCGCGTCTGCACAGTTACATTTGAAGGTCATGGTTTGAAACTGCAAACAAAAGTCACAGTACTACCTGGAAACACTATACATGTTGACTCTCCTAGAGAAACACTGACAAATGTCCACGTCCCTGTGGAAGGATATAGATTTCCTGTTAAATTCAGGTATGCAATCTATTAATTTGTGCCTTGAGAAAACATATAGAAGAGTAAACTTATTTACTGATGATGATTTAATCTGCAACAGGGAAAACGGTATCAGGGACACGTTTAACTGCCAAGTAGACCCTCCGTTTATAGGGTATTGATGTTTACTTCATCTATACTTCATTGCAGTGAATTAATACGGATTTATGCGTATATATATCTAAATGTTTGGTTTTTCGTTGACTCTCATTTTTCTTGCATTGAAGATATGCAAAGCCATGGGTAGATCTTTTTACTGGCAACACTTATTGTCTTTTCTTCCCATACTCACCGGAGCATCTGGTTCACTCCATGTCTACATCAAAAGACATGAAACCTCATGTGCCCTTCTCCATTAATGCTTTACTCAAAGAAGCTCATCATAATTCGGGATCTGCATCTGCACTTCTTATTGGAGGTTTTTCTGTAGCAGGGCCAAACAAGGTTATCAAGTTTCTTAATTTCTTTGCATTTCTGAAAGAATCCTTAAGCAAAGCCTATATTTTCAGAATATGTGTTCTTCACGTGAATTTGACTTGGAAATATCTTGCAGCTGACTATAAACCCGGATTCAAACAAGACCATCATTTCCATACTGGGGAACACTGGTAAAACCGTGATATAAATTGTTACTTTGTTTCATTTGTTTTCTATTAAGAAATGCAAAAGATACTTAAAATACTCATTGCAGATGTTCAAATTCACTGGCGCAACAAGGGTTGGTTATCGATAAGCTTGATCAAGAGAAAAGATTTTGGTATTGCAGGGTTTGCAATATATGAGGTTATTTCTCACTCAATGCCTATCTATAATCTTGGTAATCTAATATATACTAAGAAGAGATCAACAATTTACTAAGCTATGGATTTTCTTCAACCTTTTTCAGGTGAATGTTCTAAGAACAGAAAAATTCACAGATAGAATCCTCATCACTCTCCCTTCTACTGGTGAGCTTCTTCTTATTACACCAGTTACAGACTACTAGGCTCTGTTTTTTTCTTTTAACTTTCTATGTGATGAGATTATAATTTTTTTTTTCTACAGGCCAAAGTGTAGAAATCGATGTCTCCTATGACACAGGCGAGTCCTTAGCAGGGCCGTCTAAAGATGGATACTCTGTTTTGTTCAAGATACTATGGAGTATTTTGGTGGTGATTGTGTCAGTGATCATCTTGATGAAAGTGATAGATAGAACAGGTCCAACTGGGCCAGCGGGAGCATCTAGAACTGCAACACACGGTGCAGCTGCAGCACCGGGAACACCAGAGAGAAGAAGTGGTACGGTTATATACCATGAGGAATCTCCAAGAACACCATCACCATTTATGGAGTATGTGAAGAGAACAGTGGATGAAACTCCTTATTACAGAAGAGATGGAAGGAGAAGGTTTAATCCTCAAAACACTATGTAGAAATTTTGTATTTGTTGTGAGTTGTGAGTTGCAAACTTTCTTCATTAGAGAGATTAGGACATCTTTACGTTTGTAAACCACCATAGTTAAGGCCGTTGATGTTTATATCATTTGTGCATATTGGCATCAATGGATCTCTAGAATGTGTCAATTTTATTGTGAAGAGCATTGCAACATATGAAACTATATAATCTACCCAAAAATATACAGATGCCAAGTCATTGGGTATAAATCAATGATTGCAACTTGGGCTACTCAAGTGAAAACCTTAACTGTTGCTGAACAAATTGGTATCCAATTACATAAATAACTTCATGGAGAGGTTAAACATATTTTCCCTTTTCCCCCACTTTGTGGCTTCTTTTCTTTAGTATAATTTTGTATGTGAAATAAGATTCTCTGCGAAAAGGACTCGACTCTTCTTTTGTTCTTCAAAGCTATCCCTTACTTATTAGTATCAAATAGGTAATATAACGTTCCCATGCAAGTCAAATTGAACTATAAATTCATTTCTTTGTGAATTGATTTAGTATATTGTAAGAGAACAATTCATTTCTTGTTCTTGTTTCTCTGATAGTTCTTTTTAATATACAAATAAAAATCTCTAGAATAAAAGAGTTAAGAGAAGTTGAAACTTTATCCTAAAAAAATAGAAAAAAGGATAGAAGAAAGTTCCAACATAGCAATCATGAATCAAATGGGTATAAAACTATGCCTTGATCATGGTTATTCTCTAGAATCTACAAAAAACTCATCAAAATGTTATGCGTGTTACGAAGATGATAATGAAGACAAGCAAGGCTACAAGTGTAACTCCTGCAACTTTTATGTCCACGAAGAATGCATCAACGCTAGCATTCCTTCTCGTCATAAACACCCTCTTAAGCTCATAATCGCAAGTAACGGCTCAGAAGATATGTGTTCTCTATGCGAAATGCATTGGAATGAAATGCTTTATCAATGTTCACAATGTTCTTTTCATTTATGTATCCCTTGTGCGAGATATCCTCTGATCTTTTACCCAACAAAGGCCCATGAGCATGAACTCCTCCAATTACTTATAGAAGTCTCCTTCACTTGTGATGCATGTGGGTTGCACAATAAAAAATGCCCGTGTTTTTGTCTTCAATGCTCTTTCATAATCCATAGAGCATGCATCGGCTTACCACGTGTTATATACATCAATCGCCATGATCATCGCATCTCTCATGTTTCTTCTCTTGGCCCTGGGAAATGGATTTGTGGGGTATGTCAAGAACCTATTAATGGAGAGTATGGAGCATACTCTTGCTCGGCTTGTTCTTATGGTGTTCATTCAAAATGTGCTACAAATGATAGCATTTGGGATGGGAGAGACCTTGAAGGGGTACCTGAACAATATGGTAAAAAAGAAGAAAATAAACCATTCAAAGTGATAGATCAAAACCTAATAAAACATTTTAGCCATGGACATAATTTAAGGGTTTCATTGTCATCATCAAGACTTGAGGAACCAAGGGAACATTGCTATGCATGCACCCTTCCTTTGTACTCTGAATGGTGCTATAAATGTACACAGTGTGAGTTTATTCTTCATGATGCATGCGCTAATCTCCCTCTGGAAAAAAGACACGAAATAAGCATAGAAAAACTTACTTTGCGTGGCAAAAATCAACATGGCACAAAACCTAGAAGCTTCTTTTGCTGTTTTGTTTGCAGACGTTTTTGCACTGGTTTCTCGTATGTTGATTTTTACAAAGTCGTCACCATTGATGTGCGATGTGCTTCAATTTCTGATGCATTTAAACATGAAAGCCATCTACATGAGTTGTTTGTCGCTTTTAACAGAGGGATATTAAGGGTGAGGTGTGAAGGTTGTGACTTGCCTTGTTGGTTTTATCTATGTTGCAAGGATAAAGATGATTGTGGTGGCTACAATTTATGTTTCACATGTGCTACTTTACCCACATCGGTAAGACACAAATATGATGATCATCCTCTCTTTTTGTGCTACGGTGAGAAAAATGTGAATGAGACATATTGTTGTGGGATATGCGAAGAGGAAACATATTCAAAGAGTTGGTTTTACAAATGCGACGAATGTGGTTCCACTCTTCATACTAAATGTGCATTTAGAAATTTAATACACACAATACATGGATACAGTTTAGTGATGGGTGACAAAGAGTCATTTGATTTGCTTCCGAATAATCGGCTCTCTCGGCCGATTTGCTATAAATGTATGACACGTTGTGTGGGCGATTTAGTTCTGAACAATAAGGTGCATAAAATATATATTCATATGCTGTTCTTGTGGCTTTTCTTAAACAAATTCGTTAAGGATTTTATAAATAGAGTGAAAGGTACATATCACATATGTATTTCAGAAATTAGTAATGAAATTAATTTATCGAATTAATAACTGAATTGCATCATGTATCATGTATCTAATAATTTTATTTATAATATATAAAAATTCTACTGATTAAAGATTAGAAAATAAAGATATTTACGTTGCTTACAATTTTTTTATCAATTCCAAAAGGTCCAAAACATTTGTAGGTAAAATAATATCATTTTTAGTCGTCACCCATAATTAAAAATGTTTTATCGAGTAGTTCCACAATAAAATGACGAAATGGTAAAGAGGAATTTGATTATAACCTTCCATGAACACCATTGTGGCCGGAGAAGCCTCTTTTTGACTTCTTATCCTTCGTTAGACATACGTAAAAAATTTAAGTGTACTTAGAGTATCCATGTTTGTTCCTAGTCAGTGTAACACACAGCACAAATGCCTTATTTTGAGTGAAAGAAAAATTGTCATTCTTGCATTGGTAAGTTTGTGCTCTAAACATGATAGTTCCATTCCGTAGACTTTTTTTTGATAAGAACTATTCCGTAGACTTGTGAGATTTTATCGATTTGTTAATGTAAGATAAACAGAATCTTTTATGAAATTCTTATCATACATATTAAAGTTGCAGATGTGGACTGGATACATATTAAAGTTTCATAAGTATAATGGTATGTTTCTCCTTTTTTGGTTCCACATTGCTTTATGTGATTTGTAATATGATATAATCATGTTTACTTTGAATGTGGCAGGAAGGAAAAACACTCTCTGTAATGGAAACCTTGGAGTTGCTCAAAGTGTTGTCCTTCAAAAAAGCAACACCCAAAAATCCAAGAAACAAAAGAAAAAACAGAGAGCAGAGAAGAAGAAACAAATGGGTGGCTGAATAGATTGATTATCACATTCAATCATATTTATGCTTGTAACTTATATTCAGCCAAATCATGAAACTATAAAATCTACCCAAAACTATAACATATACAGGTGCCAAGTCATTGGGTATAGATCTCACTACCTTCAATGATTGCAACTTCTTACTACTCACGTGAAAACCCTAACTGTTGTTGAACAAATTGGTATCCAATTACATGATTAACTTCATGGAGAGGTTAAACATATTTTCCCTTTTTCCCCACTTTGTGGCTTATTTTCTGTAGTATCACTTTGTATGTGAATTAAGAATATATGTAATACGCAAAGGACTTGATTCTTCTTTTGTTCTTCAAAGCTATCCCTTAGTTATTAGTATCAAACAGGTAATCTAATATTCCCATGCAAGTCAAATTGAACACTCCATTTTTTTTAATTGACTGGCATTGACGATGGGATGGCCTTTGATTCTTCCCAGGTTTAAGAAAACTGAATACACAAACATAACACACTCGAAGACCCCTTTGTCTCTGTAATATAAACCATGGAGTTGCTCAGAGTGTTGTTATCCTTCAAACTAGCAACACCCAAAAATCCAAGAAAAAGAAAAGAAAAGAACAGAGAACAGTGAAGAAGAAACAAATGGGTGGCTGAATAGATTGATTATGCGGCTCCTATGATCTTATAATTCTTATCATATTATTCATATGCTTCTAATCTTTGGGTGACCATAGATCCTATGTTAATGAAAAGCATTATCCCTGAAGACATCTCTTCACAATATGCCAATTTGAGAGCTAAACACTATTTAGGTTTTTTTCTTAACAATCCAGAAACTTGCTTGGTGCAATTTGCATAATCACATCTTATTATATAAACTTGGGTTACACTCACAAGAAACTGACACATGTCTAAATTATGGCTGCAAATGGTAGCCTTACATTAACAAGTTGAAAGAGTTGAATGAGTATTTATCTAATATTTTATCATTTGAGATAAATAGATTGAAAAAATTATTCAATCTGTTCAGCTAAAAAAACTAAACAAATATATAAATTACAAAGGAAATATGTTCAACTCATTCATCTACTATTTTAGAGTTGAATGAGTTGAATGAGATTCAACTCAAAAAGTTTTCAATTATCTTTTTCAACTCATTTATTTTAATGGCTACCATTTGAGAGCCTATAACTCACACGATCATGACACGTGTCACTAATCATTCAGATCTTACCACGTGTCAAATTATAAAAAACATTATATAAAAAATTAACAAAAAAAAAGAAATTCAGTAATTGTTAATATATCAAATCATCAACTAAAAAACATAAATCACAACAAAAAAAATAGAAAAATGAAGTTTTTTTAAAAAGGGAAAAAAGGAACCACAAAAATATTAAATGATCTAATCAATAACTAAATTTAAAAAATACATTTAAAAAATACAAAAAAAAAGTGTAGTTTTTTTAGAAAAAAAGAAAAAACAGAAATCACAAAATTGTTAATTTAACTAATCAATATTTAAAATTAAGAAATATTTTAAAACAAATACCAAAACGAAACTTTTAACCTAAATTTAGTTTATTTGTAGTGTTAGTTTTCCAAGTTTTACGGTTTTAATCATTTTATAATACTAATTATATATGAATATTTGTATGATATAATTCATATTATTTTGATATAAAAGTTTTAATTTCTATTAATTAGTATGAAGTATACATGAGGTTAGAGTAAGATTTTAATATGACTGAAAATTGAATTAAATTGTATAGCAAAATCAAGTGTGTATGAAGAAAAGCTGATTTAACAAAGAGCTAATAACTTATACCTTTCATATATTTGAGTCAATTTTAGTTATTTGATATAAAAATAATTGATACTTTCGGATTTATAATTATTAGGTATTCTAAATATTATTAATATTTGTGGGTGTATAAGTGTATTTCAAGTATTTTGAGTATCTATTCGGTTCTCGGTTCGTTTCATTTCATGTTTGGTTTTTGGATATAGGAGTTAGGATCCATTTGGATTTTTTGGGTTAATATCCCTTTTCAGATTGGATTTGATATAGTTTTTCGGGTTTCTAATATTTTGTCCATGCTATCTAACATGATAGTCGAAAAAGAAAAAACAAGTGGAAACCAAAAGTTTTTTGACATTATATAGATTTTTAATATTTTTATAAGAAAAATTTAATATAGAAAGTTAATTAGTTTATTCATTTAGAAAAATAAACTTTTGTAAATAACTATTTTCTGTATCAAAACATGATTTCTATTTCTTTTCTTAAAATAATTTAAAATATGTTATTAATAACATATATTTAACTGAATAAAAATAATTTATTTTAATTTATTTTAAAATTTAAAACTCGCCCATCGGACGAGTCATAATCTAGTTTGTCATAAAACATAAACGTATAAGAGACATTCAAAACAAGTAAAAAAGTATGTATACAACCAAAAAAATGTAACTCCCCAACCGTCCCTACCAGTGAGCACCCACGTCCTCTCTCGGGTCCATGGGCTCCACCCCTGTCCGATGGCAGGTCTGTTATTTTTTAAGAGGTTCCAAAGACTTGTTACTATCCCTAGAAATTACCAACACACGCTTAACTCTGGATTTCTTTCAAGATGATTGACATAAAATATAAGTGCATTTTGGTGATATAGGTAGCCAAATTAAATCTCTTAAGCTCTCCTCATGCACCATTATATATATCAGAAACCGGAATGTTATAAAAAATTTAGGATAAAATAATCTAATTAGCCACTCGTTTGAGATTTTCATTTGACAATGCCAAGGAGTGAGTACGTATGTCAAAGTTGTTCATGAAGTAGTGTAAAATTTCTTGAAATGGGTGAAAAGTAAAATGAAACAGAGAAAGTTGAATTTCTGATGTTCTTATTGATGATACGTTGTTTACATATATACAACCTACAACGACAATCTAGTGATATCTACAACTCACAAACATAAATGTTACATATATACTATATAGGAAAAATTATAATGTATTAGTAAACAAATGTAAAGCAAACAGTAGTACCTCCCCTCAAGTGGGATCATACATATTCAGGATGCCCAACTTAAAGCAAAAATCTTTAAATCCTTCACTCCCTTTGGGCTTCATAAGTATGTCAGCGAGCCTGAACTATGTTGGCACATGTTTCAGTGTAATGTCTAAAGACAAAACCTCATCTCTAACGAAATGCAAATCTAACTCCACATGCTATGTACGTTCATGAAACACGAGATTCGTAGCTATAGATATTGCTGAATTTTTATCACATAACACATTCATTGGTTGATGATGACCAAAGCCAAGTGTTGTGAGCAACCGTTTCAACCAAATAAGTTCTTGTGTAAAGACATCAATAGATCGATACTCTGCTTCAGAGGAAGAACGACTAACCTTGTATTGTTTATTTGTTTTCCAAGAAACAGGTGAGTCTCCTAGTTGTACAAAATAATCAGTGATGGATATCTTGTTAATGGAAAAATTCCCCAATCAGAGTCACACTAGCCAGTGACTTGTAAGCTACCAGTTGCACGTAGAAAAATACCTTGTCCTAGATCGGTTTTCAGATACTTTAGTAACCTCATTGCAGCAGTCCAATGATATTATCTGGGAGCCTTCATGAACTGAGAAAGTACATGAACTGAAAATGGCAAGTCAGGTCGTGTGACCACCAAGTATATAAACCTCCCAATCAAGCGTCGATATTGAGAAGGCCAATTTGTGATTCTGCTCCGAAGGAAACAATGTGGGTTTTGCCGTGAGCATGTTTGTCTCAGCGATGACATCCAGATCATACTTCCACTGATCATTGCGCGCCACTTCTATTACAAGAAGTATTTAAGAGGACCCAACTCTTTCATACGGAAACATGACGACAAATAGTCTTTAAACTCATGTGCGGCCAAAGGACAACTACTGGTTATTATCAAATCATCAACATAAGACGAACACCTTTCTTAACCAATGTGAAGAGCAAATAATCAGATCATGACTGTTTGAATCCATAACATATAAGAGCCGTAGAAAGCTTGGAAAACCAGCATTGAGGTACCTCTCATAGACCATATGTCGATTTCTTTAGATGACAAACTTTGTTACTTCCAGTAGTTTGAAACCCAGGTGACATTTTCATATAAACCTCTTCATCTAAGTCTCCATGTAAGAAAGCGTTGTGCACATCCATCTGATGCACAACCCAATTCTGTTTTGCTGCCACATCTAAAAAAATTCTTACCTTGTTCATCTTTGCAACATGTGCAAAAGTTTTGCCATAATCAACACCTTCGATTTGCTTGTTTCCAAGTGCCACTAAGTGTGATTTGAACCTCTCCACAGTACCATTAGACTTGAATTTTACTTTTAAACCCCACTAGCTAAGCTTGTTTTTCTGGTGGTAGATCAACTATCGACCAAGTTCCATTTTCTTCCAGCGCCAAAATTTCAACACTCATAAATTTTCTCCATCTATCGTCAGACATAGCTTCGCGAAATGACCTTGGTTCTTTAGTTTTAATGACCGCCATAACATATGTTATATGTTACTCTGAAAAACGACAATCAGAGTCATAATATGTGACTGGATAAATCACCTTACTTGTGTCAATTGGCTGAGTAGCAACCAAATTGGATTTGACGGGATTCGATTTCACCACAATTTTTTTGAGTTTGACCGAAGTTATCTTTTGTCGATGTCCTCGTCCCATTGGTTGATTGACATCATCATCATCTTCCTCATCAGTTGTATTTGCAGCATTTGTAGCCTCAATCTCAGATTCCGAGTCTTGTGTCGGCGAGGGATCTGTTTCCGTGTATGAGGTAGTAGGCTGAATTGGTTATGGATCTGTAGTTGTGGGCCATAAATCAGTATTTGAAGGCTCATCATCGATAACAGGTTGAACTCATTCTAAGTTTGGTCCCAAATCTTCTTCAAGCTTTACCCCTTCAACTGACAGAGCCCATAAATCTTGTCTAACTTTGCCAGCTCTGTTTTATGACGCATAGCTTATTCTTCTGCAAATGGAAAGATTGTCTCTGAAAAGAGCACATCGTGTGACACAAAATATTTTTTTTCTAAATCATAAAGCCGCCAAACCTTCTTCCCATGTGGATAACCAACAAATAAACACCGACGACTCCGTGAGGAGAACTTATCTCCATGCCGCTGCTGATTATGTGCATAACAAAGACTTCTGAAAATGCGTAGATTAGCATTTGGAAGAACCTTGTTATACAAATGTTCACACGGAGTCACATTCTGAATAACAGAGCTTGGAGTTTGATTAATTAGATAACACGCCGTCAAAACACACTCTCCCCAAATTTTAATAGGCAGATTAGCTTGAAACTGGAGAGCTCTTGCGACATTTAGTATATGTCTGTGTTTTCTTTCAACACGGCCATTTTGTTTTAGAATTGCAACACAAGACATTTCATGCATAATCCCTTGTTGCTGAAAGTATGCAGTCATCAATAAGAATTCAGAACCATTGTCACTGCAGACAACTCGAACCTTTGATTGGGATTAACGTTCCATGAGACCAAATTTATTTTTTCAAGTGAGTCAAATTTTTAGTTTTATCTTTGAGCAAGTATAACCACACACCTCGTGAGTAGTCATCAACAATCGTAAGAAAGTAACGAGCCCCAGAATGTGACGAAATCCTATAAGGGCCCCAAAAATTGACATGAATCAACTCAAATATCTTCGTTGTTTTATTAATGATTTTGGGAAAACAATCATGAGTTTGCTTAGCGCGGAGGAAGACGTAACACACTATATTCAATGCTGAAGAAACAGAAACTGAAACATATGGAAGCAAAGAAACAACTTTAGCAGATGAATGTCCCATTCTACTATGTCATAGCTCAAAGGTCTTCTCATCTTGTGAATCACCGCTGCAACGGTTTTCATGCAATGGAAATGAAAAGTACCTCCTACTCTCTTAGCCGCTCCATTCACCATCCTCAAAGTGCGGTCCTAGATAAAAAGAAACTGATGAGCTAGTTGCACTATACAATGGTTTTCATCCATCAACTGCGCCATAGATATCAATTCAGCCTGCAAACCCTCAACATAATAAACCGATTTCATCCACAGATCAGGTCCTAGTCATATAGACCCTTGTTTGAGATAAATATTTTCTCTACCATCAGCCATTATTATCAAAACAGGAGGCATATCTCATACATCCGTTAAACTATCAAACCAACCAGTTAAGTGATGAGATGCACATGTATCCATAACCCAAGGAGGTGAATAAATCTCACCAGAAAGTTTTTCATTTGATGAAGACTTTTTGCCAACATTGAGAATGGTTTTGAGCATATGCCATTGTTGCTCGTTGAGGCCAATGACACCATCACGGTCTGCATATGTTACAACATAGTTAGCGTGTTCTTCCCCATTAGCTTCCAGGTTTGGTACGAATACATAATTTGCATGTGCCGGCTATCCTTGTCCTCGACCTCCACACACAGCCGGGCCTGTAGTAGAACCTCCACGTCTTTTTCCATCCAAACTTATGCCCTTAGGCTTGTCCCCCCCCCACCCTACCATTCCGGATAGCCAATAATGGCATAGCAACTGTCCAAATTGTGACCTGAACTATTACAGCAATTGCAAAAGAATTTGTCATTATGAGGCCGTGGTGTTGGCTGAAGATGACACAAGAAGCGCCTGAATCGTCTTCAAGTCTTAAAAGTAAGGAGATTTTTCATCTAATTTTGCAATGGATCCATCGAGAAAACCAAATTTCTTCTGTGACATCAATGGTTTCTTAAAACCACAAACACCCTCATGATAGCTTCTACCTTCAAGAGTAGGTGTGATATGACAGCACCAGGGTTTTTTTCTGCAGTCAGATCGTAGGGAGAAATGGTTCTTCTCACCTCTGACGAGTTAGCTTCAGTCGACATGTTTCAGTTTCAGAAAAAAATTCGAGTTTGAAAGAGATCAAGCTCTGATACCATTAAATGAAGCAGAAAAGAGTTGAATTTCTAATGATCATAGTGATGGATACGTTGTTTACATATATAGAACCTACATCGATAATCTAGTGATATCTACAACTCACAAACAGAACTGTTACATATCTAGTATATAGGAACGAATATACTGTATTAGTAAACCAATGTAAACCAAACCATAATAAAAAAAATCACTGCATCATGAATCCACCAGCGAGTAATCAATGTGTGAGTAGAAAGAAGACTACATTGATCTTTCCCACTCTACGAAAAAAGTCACTAACAATTAATTTCACTTCTTACATGTCTTTATCTTATACAAATTAAGGATGGTGATAATTAAGTAGAGTACGTGATACAATCCAAAGTTGAAGTTTATTCCCCACCAAGACTTCACCCACAAGAAAGAAATATTTCTTGTTTCTAGTACTTCTTAATTATGTGGTAGAAATATTTAAAAACGTATATATATATATATATTTCTCTTTTAGTCTATGCGATTTGGGTCACTGTCTATTTCAGATAACGGGTATTTTTGTTTGTTGACTTATAGCTCTAGAGGTCCAACCATGAATGTTTCTGCTGACTGCATTGTGGATAACCAAGTTGCAAAGATTGAAAAATCATGACGACTCTGCGTAACATCACCGGATAACTGTGCGGGCAAAATGCTTCACTATATGGAAAGATAATGACTCAAAACATATATCATTTTCACAATCCACGTAACCGATTTATGGGAGTGATGGTACCGTAGTTTGTCAGACAGTTGAAAATGCGGAAGTAGGACTTCCTACTACTGCAATACTGATAGCTCAAAGTGACACATGTGGCCGTTGGTCATGAAATGCCTATTTCCCCCATAATTTTCTAAGGTGAGAGTCATAAGCCATAAATAACTCACTGCTTAAGTTAACTCATCTGGAGTCTATTCACTTTTTTTGCCGTCTTTCATATAAAACTCCAATAAGGAGTAAATAAACAAAATATCAAAATTCAGAAAAACAGAGTTTAACCGCGGGAAACAACATCAAAATAGACTAGTATTAAAAGTATCTCTTGTCTTCAGTTACTGATTATAACCACTCAAGACTTCCCAAAGCCAAAAAAAGACTGGAATCTTCATTGACAATACAATCCATCTCCTTACTCTAATTCTTCAAGCTGCAACTAATTTTATAGAAGTTCAATTGAGCTTCATCTTCCAATGTGTCTGGAATCTATTCCCACTTGCAAAAGTCTGATTTTATTGGTTACATTATCAGGGACACCTTTTGTCTTTTTATGAGCTATGCAGAGCATACAAGTGGACTATCATTAGTATAGATAAGAAAATATTTGGTTACCTAATAAGGTAAATATTGTACATTATATGTTTTTTCATTAAGGAAAATTTGGTTGCACCAAAAAGATTAAGGAAAGTTTAATATCATAAATTTTTCGTTTTTAATCAAATCAATATTAGTGTTTTTGTAATTTAAATATATCAAAACTTCTTTAAACTGTAAAGGTTAAGCTCTAAAATAAAATAAAAAGCCTTTCAAAATGGTTATTTTTTAATATGTAAACAATTTATTTATTTATTTTAAATTCATGTATTAAGTAACCGTTTTTTTAATATATGTAGTTTATAGTTATGATAGTGTTTGGAAAATCTTTTTGTTTGTAAACCACCAAACTTAAGGCCAACAATGTTTATTAGTTTATATCATTTGTGCATTGTCATCAAAGGATCTCTAGAATGTGTATTTATTGTGACAAGCATTGCAGCATATTAAACTATAAAATCTACCAGAAAACCAGATGCCAAGTCATTGCTTCTTTTGTATAAATCTCAATATGTTCAATGATAGGAACTTACTTACTACCCAAGTGAGAATCCTGGTTGTTGGTGAACATATTGGTATCTAATTTACATAAATAACTTTATGGAGAGGTTAAACCTATTTTCATTTTCCCAACTTTGGGGCTTGTTTTCTTTAGTATTACTTCATGTATATGTAATATAAGATACTCTCTAATTACGCAAAGGACTTGATTCTCTTTTTGTTTTTTCAAAGCTATCCTTTACTTATTAGTAATCAAATAGGTAATCTAATGTTCCAACTGCAAGTCAAATTAAACTATAAATTCCAATATCCAAGCCATTTAGTTTGATGTGAAAGAAAAATCCATTTACTGTTCTTTAAAAATATATTCTTTATAAAAAAAACATCCGTTTCTTGTTCTTATTTTTTATTTATAAAAATCTCCAGCAAAATAAAACAAAAAAGAGGAAACTGAAGCTTAAACTTTATCCTAAAAAAGAAAAAAGAAGAAGAAAAAGGGGGAAGAAGAAGGTTCAAACATAGCAATCATGGATCAAATGGGTATAAAACTATGTCCTGTTCATGGTTCTGCTCTAGAATCTACAAAAAAATCATCAAAATGTTATGCGTGTTACGAAGATCATCATGATAACAAGGAAGGCTACAAGTGTAACTTCTGTGACTTTTGTGTCCACAAAGAATGCAACAACGGCATCATTCCTTCTCGTCATAAACATCCTCTTAAGGTCATCAAAGGTAAATACTCAGATTTTTGTTGCCTATGCGGAATCAAACCGAGTCTATACGGAAAGTTGGGTCATATATTGAAACAGGAATTAGAGAGACTATTATATCAATGTATACAATGTTCTTTTAGTATATGTGTCCCTTGTGCCAGAAAACCTCTGATCTTTCACGAAACTAAGACCCATGAGCATGAACTCCACCAAGTACCGGTAGAAGTCTCCTTCACTTGTGATGCATGTGGGTTATGCAGTACAGATTACCCGTGTTTTTGTCTTCAATGTCGTTTCATAATCCATAGAGCATGCATTAGCTTACCACGCGTTATACACATTAACCGCCACGGCCATCGTATCTCTCGTGTTTCTTCTCTTGGCCATGGGAAGTGGGAATGTAAGGTATGTTATGAGCATGTTGATGGAGACTATGGAGCATATTCTTGCTTGGTTTGTTCTTTTGTTGTTCATTCAAAATGTGCAACAAATCATAACATTTGGGATGGGAAAGAACTTGAAGGGGTACCCGAACAAGATGAAAAAGAAGTAAGTAAACCATTCCAAGTGATAGAACAGGACATAATAAAACATTTTAGCCATGAACACAATCTGAAGGTTTCATTATCATCATCAAGACTCGAGGAACCAAGAGAACATTGCTATGCATGTACCCTTCCTTTGTACTCTGAATTGTGCTACAAATGTAATCAGTGTAATTTTATTCTTCACGATGCATGTGCTAATCTCCCTTTGAAGAAAAGACATGAGGTAAGCCTGACAAACCTTACTTTGCGGGACATTAGTCAACATGAAAAATTCGTTGAAAGCTTGTTTTGTTGTGATGCTTGTGGGCGTTATTGCACCGGTTTCTTGTATTGTGATGCCTTTTTCATGGTCACCGGCATTGATGTGCGATGTGCTTCAGTTTCAGATACATTTAAACATGAAAGTCATCCACATTGGTTATTTGTTATTTGGGCCAAAAGGAGTATGAGGTGTGAAGGTTGTGACCTGGCTTTTCTATTTTATTTATGTTGCAAGGAAAAAGATGATTGTGGTGGTTACAATTTATGCTTCACATGCGCTACTTTACCCACTTCATTAAGACATGAATATGATGATCATCCCCTCTCCTTATGCTACGGTGAGAAAAATGTGAATGCAACATATTGTTGTGGGATATGCGAAGATGAAATATATTTAAAAAGATGGTTTTACAAATGTGACGAATGTAGCTCCATTCTTCATACTAAATGTGTATTTAGAAATCTAATACATGCTATACCTGGATACAGTTTAGTGTTGGGTAACATGGGGTCATTTTATTTGCTTCCGAACAATCATCTATCTCGGCCGATTTGCTCTTTATGTAAGACTCGTTGTATGGGCGATTTAGTTCTAAACAACGCGGATACACATATATTTATATGTTGTTCTTGTGGCTTTTCTGAGAATGTTCTTAGGAACATCTTCATAAGGCCGATAAGCATGGGCATACCAGACTACACATATTTCCGTGGTAATTAGTCCTAAAATTCAATAAAAATGATTTATTAACTAAATTCTGTTATTTCTTGTAAATTTATTTATAAATATATATAAAAAATTGTACCAATTTATGTAACATAATCAATTATAAAATAAAGATCTTTATGTTAGTTATAGTATTTTTTATTAAAAAAAAATTGTATTTAATAGTGGTTTTCGTCGTCGGCTCGTCGCACATTATTCAAAATCTTCCCAAGGAGTAGCATAAATATTGCTTGAAAAATGGGTGAAAACGATCACTGAATCATGGAATCCGCCAGTGAGTGATCAATGTCTGAAATGAAGCGTTGTGAACTTGTGTTCTTGACCTTCCCATTTTTTATTTGTGCAGAACTAGAAAGCATGAAAATTCTCTCCACTATCCGTTTCTCGTTTCAGAAATATTTTAGAAACGAAAATTCGATTAAAACGTGATGGAAACCGTTATTTTGAAATTCAATGGAACCGTCTATTTACGTTTTAAAAACACGATGAAAATTTGTTTTTTTAAATTTGGAATTTATAAATAAATAATTTAGAAACATTAGATATGCATCATATATGTATTCTATTTTTTACTTTTAAAAATCATAACTAATTTATCATATATAAATATCTCATATTTATTTTCTTTAAAAATTAATCATGATCTAAAATAGCAGTTAAAAGTTATAACTTAGAAGTAGAACTTAAAGATTCACTAATTATAAAAATCAAAAGCGATATAAACCGTCCTTAAACACAAGAAACGGAGATAAGATCAAGTGCAACGCGGAGTACAGTAAATATCGCCTTTTCTCTTCTCTAAGGGTTTTAGAAGGCTCGCTTACTACACAACACGGCTTTTAGGCGGCTTCTTCTTCTTCATCTTCTTCTTCGTTCTCTAAGGTTTGAGGGTTTCTATTTTATCCGGCATGGACCCTTACGGAACTGAAACAGTTATCGATGATGAAATCCACGATCCTAAACCATCCGAAGATGTTGAAGACGATGGCGACAAATCTCATCCTCACTCTGGTGGTGGCGTCGATAGTGCTGGGTACGTTTCCTCTATTTCTTCCGAAAACATTCTAGATTCAGGAATTAGGGTTTGGGTGTTTCCTCAATTTCAATGAAATCTTCTAGGGTTTTCAAAATTACTCAGCTTTTTTAGCTTAATTGTGTGAAATTTACGGCCTTTTAGGGTCTGAGTTGTAGAAATTTGAGATAGGAAAAGATTCAAACTTTTTATTGTCACTCTTACGAATTGGAAAAGCTTAGTTAAGTTTATTTGTTTGCCCCTAGAGAAATCTGGAGTGGAGAAAGGATACGTTTAGTCGTCTTGTCCAGTTTGTTTATACTTAGTGATTAGTGTACTTATACGATGTTTTGTGGAATTTGTAGAAAGATATTTGTTGGAGGTTTAGCCAGGGAGACAACTTCAGGTTAGCACATTGTGTAAGAGGTTAGCGGCTCTCGTTTATTGTCTAAAGTTCAATACTTTATAACTCGATGATTTCCTTATGCAGCTGAATTCGTCAAGCATTTTGACAAGTATGGAGAGATTACGGATTCTGTGATTATGAAGGATAGGAAAACTGGACAGCCCCGAGGATTTGGGTTTGTCACTTATGCTGATTCCTCGGTTGTCGACAAAGTTATGGAGGACAGTCACATTATAAACGGGAAGCAGGTTAGATTGATCTGTGCCTTATATTAGTTGTGTTGTTGTGTCTTACAGTGTGATAACATGCGCTTTTTTGGGCTCTTTAGGTTGAAATTAAGCGGACCATACCGAGAGGATCCGTGAGCTCTAATGATTTCAAAACCAAGAAGATATTTGTTGGTGGCATTCCTTCTTCTGTGGATGATGGTAGGTCACTCTTCCATTTTATCAAATCATATGATCTTTATATCACATTCATGTTTATTTATGAAGTTCTCATCTGGTGATTGGTGTTTGTGTAGATGAGTTCAAGGAGTTCTTTATGAAATTTGGAGAGCTGAAGGAACACCAGATTATGCGTGATCACTCAACTGGAAGATCACGTGGTTTTGGGTTTGTTACATATGAAAGTGAAGATATGGTTGATCATCTCTTGGCGAAAGGGAACAGAATTGAGCTCTCAGGGACTCAGGTAACTGCACACTCTTACGAATATTGTTGAGATTCTAAGGCTTTTGGAGCTACAATAATCGGAACACTCACATATCCCTTGTTGCTTTGTTTAATTGTCTGGGGAAAATTTTCTCCTACAGGTAGAGATAAAGAAGGCAGAGCCAAAAAAACCAAACTCAGTTACAACCCCGTCAAAGCGGTTTGGTGACTCTCGCTCTAACTTTGGTGGAGGTTATGGAGATGGTTATGGCGGACACGGTGGTGGATATGGTGGTCCAGGTGGTCCTTACAAGTCAGGTGGTGGTGGATATGGAGGTGGCCGTTCTGGTGGTTATGGAGGAGAATTTGGCGGGTATGGCAGCGGTGGATATGGTGGTGGTGTTGGACCTTATAGAGGAGAACCACCACTTGGATATTCTGGTCGTTATGGAGGTGGTGGTTACAACAGAGGCGGTTACGGTATGGGAGGTGGCGGAGGTGGTGGTTACGGTGGTGGACCAGGTGATATGTATGGTGGGCCATACGGTGAACCAGGAGGTGGGTATGGAGGACCAAGTGGCAGTTATGGAGGTGGATATGGTAGTGGTGGTGTTAGTGGGTATGGTGGTGGAATGGGTGGTGCTGGTGGTGGAGGCTATAGAGGAGGTGGTGGCTATGATATGGGTGGTCTTGGAGGTGGAGGTGGAAGTGGAGGATACAGCGGTGGTGGCGGAAGTGGAGGAGGCTCGTTTTATGGAGGAGGAGGAAGTAGAGGCGGATATGGAGGTGGAAGCGGACGTTACCATCCGTATGGAAGGTAGAAAGCTCCTTTATAAAGCTTCAATCTTCTTGTTCTGTCATGTATGGTTATCAAGATTGATGATAGCTAGTTATTGTATTTCTGAGAGAGGAGGCTTTTAGGGCTTTGAATTTCGTTTAGTAGTTTATTAATACATTTTTTTAGATAATTATCTCGGCGTAACAATGCCAGCTTCTTTGTTTTTTTCTTGCTTAGAACGCTTTGTTGTGACAATTAGATTTAGGCTTTGTATCATCTCTTCTTGAGTTTTGACTCTAATCTTATTTCTTCACTAGACTTGTTTCCTTGTATCTTGAGAAACCTCTGTATGTGTCCGAGGGTTTGAAAGTCTTGTTCTTCTTCCTTAAGTTGAGAGCCACAAATTGACCTAAAAATATCTAAGTAGTCAATCATCTTTCTCAATTTCACAATTCCGGAAAAGTATTTCAGGTTTTTGTAATTTTCTCGGGAAAATTTTCACCAAGCCTATCTCTGTTTCATATAAAATTCTCAGGAAAATCTGTTAGCAACAGCATTATCTTTTGGTGGTTGTGGGTTTCTGAGAATGGCAACACTTTCATCAAATCTCGTTTGTATTGGAAAAGTAACGATTTTTGGATCAAATTCAATCGTAGATTTTTTTTTTTTTTTTTTCTGCGTCTCTTTGTGAATTTGTTTTCCCCAATTCTGAAATTTGCAGGTAGAGAGGTTGAAGATAAATTGCAGAAAGAAGGAGAAAGGAAGAGATCAAAGCAATTATCCTTATAAAGTAATTGAAATCACTCCTCCTCCTAAATCTCTTGGCGTTCGTTGTCTTCCTCATGTGAGTCTCAAATCTTCTTCCCTGTCGCTTAATCCAATTACAGTTTCGAATTTGTCAAATCTTCTTCTAAATGAATTTGATGAAAAGCTTTTTGATTATGCAGAATCTTCAGTGTGGAGAGAATGTGATGATAGAAGGGCAAACATATACAATATCGGCGGTGACTCATCGATATCAGCTCCGGAAAGGCAAGTATGAGCCAAGTGAGAGGCGGCTTGATGTTCTCTCCGCCGCTAGATATGTCTTGAACCTCTACTTTGATAATTTGCTACAAAATTCTTGAACATTTAACAAAATAGATTGATGAGATATTTTTCAATTGTATCCGTGAATTCTTGTGAATTTGTTAATCAAGGATTCACTTATATTTTCCAGTGTCTCAGTCTCACCCGAATTCTTTGGTAAGCAATTTCTGAAGCTCGCTAATGGCAAGCTTAGCAACTACAATCTCCTCTTGAGTACAAAATTATTCATTTCAAATGTTTTCGTTATTTTATTGTTCTGTTAATCTGATTATTCGTTTGACACACTATTAAATCATCTTTTTAACTGATTACAGTCTATGTAAAATCATTCTAAAACGTTTAAAAGTATTTTTTGTATATTTTGATATTTGTATGGTATCTAAATAAGTTAACACGAAAATATAATGGAATACACTATTCATCAATCTGACTTTAATCTTTTCTTTTTCAAGAACAAAACTAAACAAGTAAACTGACGACTTCCGTACACTATCCGGTTAAGCAATGTATACAGCCAAGAATTTAAACCAAATGCGTAAATTCTTGTTCTTATGCCTCATTGTTTATTTGTATAATCACGAAAGGGTATAACTATAAGAAAGTATAATAAACTAACATTTGAGTCATGTTCATCCAATTAGCTTTGCAATAAACATGATTTAATACGTGTAATCACTCGTATAGTTTATAATTTAGTTGACCAACGTGGCTTGATCTAACTAAACCTACCGTCTGTCCCCGAAAACAAACAAGACTGACGAATACAATTGTACACGAGTCCCATCTGTGAGATTATAACAGCGTCACCGCCCCACAAAGAGTGGGACCCACATTCGTGTGGACGCCTTCCGACGTGTTGTTATGAACATAATAATATTATTGCACTCTTCTTTTATTTTTGATTACTTCTCTTTTTCTTGAAATCTTTTTTACGAAACCTAAGTAACTCGATCTCAATGGCTGAAGTTGAGAATGTTAACTCTGTTCCGGCGTCGGAAGACACGGAGTATGGGTTTAAACGGCCGGAGATGTATAGCACTAACATTGCTAATTCAATTACTTCGTATGGTCGCCATGTTTTTGTTCTGTACAAAACTCCTGAAGCTTGGCTCTCACATATCGAAGAAGAAGGTTTACCTCAACGTTTCGCTACGTTGCTTAAAGATCGTAAATCTGATCTCCTTGTTCAGGTAATACAAAACTTTTAGATTCACTCATCAATATATTATGATATGATTCTGCTTAGTCATAAGACATTACGTTGACTTTTTTGACTTTTTGTTTTTGGTTGTAGACGAAGCTTAATGTATGTGAAGGTGGTGGATCCGATGGTGATGTGTTGAGTTTTCCAGATATGATCAGATACAAGTGAGTTCATCTCAATGTTTTGATTTCTTAGCTTTTTATGATTTTTAGGAAAATTAGTTCTCGAACATGCATGGTAGATTCATAGAGTTGACTTTGTTCGATCCAAATTCGATTTTCTTGTTTTGATAAAATGTAAATATTATTGAAAGAAGCATAATACATATTGCGTTAGATTTTGGTCCATACCAAAAAAGACAATTTTTTTAAAGCATAATGACTGTCATAGTCTCATGGTTACGGTGTGAAAATATATCGATAAAACTAAATAACCGAGAAAGAAGAGAAATGAGCCTAAGAATAATGGAATAAAACCAGATTTGAATTTAATGACTTATGTAAACTCTTTCTTGTGATTTTTATAGGGGGATTAAGGATACGGAAGTGGAAGGTTTTTTTGAAGATGTTCTTGTGAATGGTAAGCCATGGAGATTTGGGAGACAAGAAGAGTTATCTGGAACATTTGTATTTGTGTGTACTCATGCTAGTAGAGACAAGAGATGTGGTGTTTGTGGCCCAGTGATCTTAGCGAGATTCAAGGAGGAGATTGGTTCTCGTGGACTTTCAAACCAAATCACTTTGAAACGTTGTTCACATGTTGGACAGCATAAGTATGCTGGTAATTTGATCATTTACAGTCCTGATTCACATGGAAAAATTACTGGAAACTGGTAAGTAAATGGTTAGATCAAAAAGTAAAGAAACTGAAAATATTTTAGTTCTTTGGCGTTGTCGAAATAATAGTGTTGTTTCAAATGTAGGTATGGTTATGTAACTCCTGATGATGTTCCTGAATTGCTTGACCAACATATTGCAAAAGGAGAAATCATACAAAGGATTTGGAGGTATATAGGTTTCAAACACTCATGTCTTTAGCTAATAGATGTATGTCTCTCTCAAAATATACTTTTTATACCTAGTAAGGTTGAGCTAGTGGTTGAACCTACTAAAGCTAAAAACGTAGTCAGGAGACACGAGTTCGATTCCTGTTAGAAGGGATAATTTGTTAAGTGTATGGTACTAGTCCTAGAGCCAAAAAAAAAATTAGATATTTTTTGTATTAGTTAAAACAGTTTAGAAATCCAAACCGGGCGTATATAGTTTACATAAATAGTAAAATGAGGATAAAGTTTACCCAAAAAATTTAGATTATCAAACAAAATACATATCTTACATTGGTACTTAAATTACATTGGTACTTAGCTAAGTTTTTTTTTTTGGTTTACTTAACTAAGTTACTTATGTTTCAGGGGTCAAATGAGCTTATCTGGAGGTGAAGCTGAGAAAGTGCATGAACAGAAAGTGATACCAAATGGTAACCGTGTAGCGGAAAGGGAGATTGAGGGATTCACAGGAGGATGTTGTCAAGGATCAAACGGTGTTTCGTGTTGCCAAGAAGAAAACTCAAAGCCAAAGCCAATCAAGAAAGAAGAAAAGTGCACCAAATGGTTCCAGCCTCTGGACAAAGAAGAGTTTTATATTGGAGCCGCTGCGGTTGGAGCTGTTGCAACTGTAGCAATGGCTTACACCTTTTTCAAAAGGTCAGGATAAGAAACCTAACCGTACTTACCAATTTCATTCATACCTAAGTGTTTTTGGAGATTGCCACGAGACAATGGAAAAGGAAAACATCGATCGATTTTACCACATTACAGAACAGAGAAATTGTGTCTATGATCAAAAGAAACAATATAAACTTTTTTTGGTTTGTGAAATTTTTTGTGCTTTTTTTGTTGGTACCAAACTAACAATATTGTTGGAAAAACTATTATTCGTGATGGTCTTGAGCGTTTTTTTTTTTTTTTTTGCGTTGCTATGTTCACCACATTATGTGTCTTTGTTGTAATGACTATATCTTTTGTGATTGGTCTAAAAGCTTTCGCTTTGGTGCATAAAAAAACTTTGATTTGGTTTACTATTTTAGTTGAGTTTTGTTTAGGCTTGATTTAGTTCCTTTTTAGACTTCAAGCCAGGTGAACAGATTCATGTTGTTTTGACAGATTTAGGTATGCAAAACTGGTGCCATGCCCAATGAATATAGGTTAGGGCTGCCCCTATACATTTGCACCGCAAATGGTTTCAATGTCAACTTCTCACTCCATTCAAAGGTATGACAACTCAGACATCACAAATTGATGTGAATCCTTCACCCTGGAGACCCATCAGGTCCAATGTTTTAGATATCCTAGGCAAAATAATAAAGTGTCTCCTTTCTATTTATCATGCAAAATCGTAAATAATAATAATATAAAACCGCATTAAAATTTCACAAAATAGTTTTCAAATCTATAAACCATTTGTAAGAAAAAGAAACACTAAAAATAAAATTATATTACTGAAATAGATTTTCTTTGCGTTGAGGGTTAATAAAAAGTTTAAACCAAAGTTTCACTAATGAAAATTAGTATTTTTATTAATATACTTAACTAAATTTTGTTACATAAAAAGCCCACAAACATTGTTTGAAAAAAACTAGCAAGTATTGATCTTATAATCGAATAATACTTTTGTATTCTTTGGTCCTACTATCATCGTTTTTACAAAAGAAACCAAAATCCATCAACATGGAGAAGGATCTTCAACTTCATCTAAACGACATAAAATCTTCCAATTTTCTCGATTGGTACTCTCTTAATTGATCACATTTCATTGAAATTTAATGGCGATTTTGATCAATTTATACGAAAAAATTGCAGCTTCAAGAGAGATTATCCATTGGACAATTTCGAATGCTCAATGAGAAACTCTACACTTGCTCATAAATTTCAAAATTTCAGTTTTTTTCTGGTGATTTTTTTTCTTCAGAGCTTAATTCAGTAATCTTCGTTATCTCTCAGTGGACAAGAAGCATTAGATTACTTTAAAGAAGATCCAGAAATGTTTGATATAGTAATTCACATTAGCTCAAGAACAATGAAAAATTCAGATGAAGATCTTACAATCAGCAAATGTCAAATTGGCCTGAGCTGCCTGTCAATTCCATCATAAATTGGCTTTTGTCTCGGAGCTCTTCTTTAGTTGTTGCTGATTTTGGCTGTGGTGACACAAGGATTGCACAAAAGTGTAAAGAACAAAGTTTTCTCCTTTGATCTTGCTTCAAAGAACCCTTCTGCTGTTACCTTTACTTCGTTGTTTCTACTTACATGATGCTTGTTTTTTCCTTTAGATAATCGAGGGCTTTAAACTCCACTTTTATTTCATAGGCTTTAAACTCATTCTTCTTACAATTAAATAACTTCATCTTGTGATATTTTTTTGTAAATTGATATGTTAGGTTGTTAGCCAATTTAATAGAATCTATTGAAATTACACCATTTGAGATCAATTGTCTAATAGTTTTATGTCATCTTAATATGTAATAAGGTTTACAGTTATAAAAAGAACTTATTATCTAAGTTATATAGCCAATTACCTATTAAAGTGTACCATATTCAGTTAAACCTCTATAAATTAATACTCGATAAATTAATATTTCGCTAAATTAATATTTTTTCTAATTAATTTAATACTCGATAAGTGTACCAATTACCTATTTTTTCTAACTCTAGTTATTAATTTTATCTAAAAATATGAAATTGTTTCGGCTAGTATAACAAGCATTTGTATGTTAGGTCAATTTCAAAATCCCAATGGACCTTAAGTTCAAGACCTAAAAGATATCAAACTATCTTGTACCTCTGAAACGGACAAAAAGCTCAGATACACTGAAGGAGAAAAAATCTCAACACATATTTCTAATCGACATACACTCCATAATATTAAATATGCAATTTAACCTTTATGATTTCTCATTAATTTGTATTGATATCTAAAATTATTTTTTATTCAATATAAATAAATATAAAGTAAACACATATTTTATTATTTTATTTTTATATATTATTAAACAAAGAAGCAAAGGAAACCAGTTATGTTAACATTTCATTTCGTTTTCCATAAAAATATGCGCTTCAACGGGACACCAAATTGCTTGCAAAATACATCCCATCAATTTTGGCAGTCCATATCCGTACCTGACCACAATTATGTGAAGTTGTTTTGTAAACTTCAGCATCAACATGAAACACCCCCATCAATCCATGTCTAAACGTACAATTCCATCTTGTTACATGAGAAATATCTGCACTCTCCGAGAATTTAATGGTGTATGGAGGAACAGCATGGAAATTTAATCTTTGTATGCCTAGGTCGATGTCGTCATTGGAATGACAATGAATTTCAAGAATACGAGAAGGCTCAAGTTCACTATTAATTAATATCGCATTTGGTGGACAATAAGCTTCATTTATCCCGAAACTCGTGACAATGACTATTATAAAAAATATGAGATGATTCATTTTTTGATTTAAGATCAATACTGGAGTAAAGAGAGATTTATATATTAACAAATATATATATATATATATATATATAATGGATTCATAAAAAGCAATATCTAACAGAGTCACCACTGTCAAACAAGTTTAGTTAAGTCAAAGATTTTTTTTAGCCAAGTCCTAGATGTTTTGTCAAAAAAACAAGTCATAAATTTTTAGGCAAGTCAAAAAATATTATTCAACACAAAAGACAAGTAAAAAAGTAACCATTATTATACTTTCATTTAGTAAAGTCAAAGATTTGCTTGCAAAAACAATTATTTAGTTGAAGGAGTTGAGAGATAGAAGTAGTACTCTGGACGAGATGACAAAGGAACAAACTCGTGGAATGCTTGGCTGGCTGAAACTGATATTAGGTTTTAATCTTCCTCATTAACCTCTGTTTATCAAAATTTATATGCAAAATGGGCAGACATTCCATATACATACTTTTACCTTTTTGATGATGATTTCCCCATGTTTTCTAACCATCTCTCTGTGCATATTACATTTCTCTCTGTCTCTTCATATTCCCAGCTTAAAGAACTACATAAGAAGAATGCAGAAATGGAGGAGCGTAACAAGATATTGTCCTTAAAGGTCTTAGTTACCTTTCCTTGGAGGTTATCAGATTAATGTTTTTCTTTTGAATAAAATGTATTGATAATACTTCTTTTTTTTGTCCATTGGCTTCAGCTTTAAATAAAGGAAGTGGAGAATGAATCACTTGAGACTCAGTCCAATGTACTGGTAGCCTGGTAAGTAACAATTTAATCTATATTTGTGATTTTATCAATTCCTGGTTGCCTACAGTTCATTTTCTTCATGTCCAAAATGTTTTGTTGAGGCTTGGCATGCAATATGTTCTCAACGCAGAAGTTTGTGAATTTTATTGCATATTGTTGTGGGGCTAATGCTTCTCCAACAGCTCTCTGGAAGCTCGGGATTATGTACTATGTCGGTAGCGTATTTGATAAACGAGGTAAACAGAAAAACAGACTCTGTTTCACATGTAACTGTGATTAAACTGTCTTCATTTGGAGTAACAAATATTTTTAATTTGTGGCAGGATTTCAAGCAGCATTTGCTCAATGATTCTTGCAGTGATCATGGTATGTCTTTGCACATACTTATGCTCATTTATTAATGGAGATTCCTATGATGAGATATTTTAAGATAGTACGGTAGCTATTTGAAGTTAGCTAAGACGATTTGTCGGGCTAAGTTCAAGTTCCCTGGTCGTCAAAAGATTATTTAATTTTCAGATAATTAAGGGTATGTTAAATTTTGATCCTTTCACCTGTGGTTTTTTTTAATCTAATTGTTTGTATGATTGTTTCATGGCAATAAGCATGTTAACACATCAAGTGTGTGTATTACTTTTTTTCAGGGATTCACGAAGTTTAACCAAGAATACTTCACGAATTTGAGGCAAGAGAAGCGTGTTATTATCTCACTTTGATTCTTCATCCAGTTATCCCATTATCACTTTGATTCCTTGAGTTGGTTGGCAGATTGATCCCTCTGGACATTATGCAGTGCAAACTTACCTGCTTAGGGCAGATCAAAATTATCCCATTATCTATCTCGGGTCAGATCTTTTACCCTTTTGCATAACTATCCAGTTCTCATCTACATTTTCTTATCTTTCATTTCTTTCTTATACAATTTGATTAATAATTGATCATTTTGTTTTCTTAGAATTTGAAGCATGACTTAAAAGCAGAGAAGACAATAGCTATGCACATTTTCACGAAGAAGAGCACTCCCAAAGGTAAAAATCTTAATTTTCTAATTTTAGTATGTAATTTCATTTCTCGGGTGTAGAATTTTGTAAATGGGGACTAAGGTTCTAAAAGGGATTATGCGAAAATGTCACCTTTAATTTTACAAGTGTTTTACCGGTCTGATTTAATTTGTTTGTTTGTAGGTTGAGTTAACATTTACTGTTTTCATTACCATTAATTGTTTTTTTAATCACAAGATACACATGAGTTCATTGAAACTATTCAATCAGTAGAAACTAACTTACGGTCTACATCTAAGTTTGTCAATTGTTAAAAGGTTGGTTTGTTAACAGTTATGTCTCTTATTATACTTAAGCCTTGACCAAATACTTTTTCAAGCTGGTTTGGTTTCTTCTTTTATTTTTATTTTGGTTGCTTTTGCAGGAGCAGGTTGACGAGCTGGATGGAGACGCATTTTTGATCAAGTTCTTCCATGGCATGTAACAGAATGCCGATGAAGATATTGCTGATGTATTCTTAACTGAGTTTTAAATCAAGATGAAGAGAAACAGAAAACGACATTTATGGAAGGCAAATAATGAAGATGCAACCGAACAGAACAACCTGAAGCAAGCATTGGAAATTAGTAAAGTCGATCTATGGCGGTTAGCTGTGGATACTAGAAGCATAGAGAAGATTCTAGAAGACTAAAAAGTTTCATTTTCATAGGAAAAAAAGGAAATATGAAGACAAAAGACAATTTCCTAATCCTTAAATAAAAAGGAAATTGTCTATTCTTATTAGTGTTAGAATAGGAAATCGGCTTGTTGTATAGTCACGACCTATTTAGTATAAATAGGGCGCTAAGGCTTTAGAAAAGTTGAGCACACAAGAGCAAAAAAATTCTTAGACATTAAGGTTATAGAATTTCTTGTGAGAAAGCATAACGCTTAAGGGGACTAAGGGGTTTGTCTTGAGAGGTTCATGGATTGTGTAGAAATCCATGAACATGAGCGATTAGATAATTGTTTGAGTGAAACTTGTAAATACACTAAACATATTTTTTAATAAAAAAAATTTGTTGTGAAGAAACCCCTATCTCAGTTTGTGACTAAGTTTCTGAATCAGTTTCCATATACAACGGTAGCTCTTGCATTTTCAATTGGTATCATAGCGGCCACTTGTGAGGATTGCATACAGGTGAGATCATGTGGAGAAGGTGGAGAGCTATCAAGGACTTGAGATCGGTTCAAGAGTAATATTGAATGATGGAACTATGGTTTTTGGAAATCAAGGATGAAGGCGGTTATAAAAGGCATTGGTGTCTATGTTTGGAAAGACATGTTGGAAAATTGTGAAGAACCAAAAAATCAAAGATAAATCAGGAGTCGAAGTTGCTAAGCCAGAGGAGGACTGGACTAATGATGAATTGAAGAAATCAAAGAACAACGCCAAGGCACTCACCGCTATTAACACTAATGTTGGAAGAAACCAGTTTGAACTAATTCAGGGATGTGAAACAGCAAAAGAAGCTTGGGATATCTTGCAAAATCACATTGAAGGAACCAAAAAGGTGAAGAACTCAAGGAAAGACATGTTAGCCTCAAGATTTGAAAATCTGAAGATGAAAGAACGTGATTCAATTTCTGATTTTTGTTCAAAGATAACTTCTTTGGATCAATAAGCATTGATACTTGGAAAGAAGTACAAAGACAAGAAATTAGTAAAGAAGTTTCAACGATGTTTACCTTCTAGATTCATGGCATACAAAACCGCCTTAAGTGTGTCACATAACACGGAAGATCTTAGTTTTGACTTCTCATGAAAGAAAAACTCAAGAAGCAGAAGAAGAGGATCCTCTAAGTTTGTTGTTTCATATTTGATCAACTATTAAGGAAGGTAGAAAAAGAAAGGTAGAAAAAGAAAAAGGATATAAGAGGTTCAACTCAATCAAAAAGATTGCAGAAGATGATAAAGCTATTAAGAAGGTAAATATGCAATGCCATGAGTGCTTAGGGTATGGACACTTCAAATACGAATGTCCTACAATCAAGAAAAGGGAAGTAAAGTGCTTTGGGTGCAAAGGTATTGGACATACTCAGCATGAATGTGTTAGTAATCAGAAAATAAGAAAAGAGAAATATATGCAAAAAATAGAAGATGATTTAGAGGAAGAAAGTGATGTTAAAGACAAAGTGAATAATTTTGTTACACTTTTGGGAAAAGCTGAATTTGAAGGTGGTGAAGAAGTGTTAGGGTCTATGTCTGAGGAAAATCATGAAGTTGACTTTGCTGAATGTTATAAGGAGGTACGTGAGACACTGGTTAAGATTGGACAAGAAAATCAAGCCTTAGTAAAAGAGAAGTGTTGTCTTGATACATTTGTTGAATTACTTCATAAAAAGTTGAAAGCTAAAAAGAAATTCGGTCAAGAAAATTTAACATTAAGGAAGGACAAGCTGACTGCTTCTAAAACATGAAAATCTAACAGAGGTTTGGGATATACTGAACAAGAAGGATCTAAAACAGGAAAAATCAAGTTTGTAGCTGAAGGTTTTTCTCCACCAAATCAAAACAAATTTGAAAGTAATGCAGCCAGCCGAACTGGATGTTATTTTTGCGGAAAGCATGGGCACACTAAAGCATATTGCTACAAATTCAGAGAAAGAGTAAGTAGACTCAAAGATCAAGGAAATTTTTTCTGGAATGGATATCGTAGTCAAATATGGATAAGGAAATCTGATATATATCAAGGTGCATTAAAAAGTGTGTCATGAAGGCTAGGAACTAGTACATCAGGAAGTGGAAAATCTCACAATATGACTGCAACTACAACAGATATTGAACATGCAACAAAACTTGCATCAGAACCTGCAACAAAACCTGCATCAGAACCTGCAACAGAAGGTTGTAGCGAGTTAGAAAGTGTCCACTACAAGATTGTGTATGAACAATGGCTTAAAATAGTTGAGGAGATTTCAGTGTTGACAAGGGAGAAACTCAAGTTGGAGGCTAAGGTTGATGAAACACAAAAATATGCAAAAGAGAAAGAAGAAGAAGCATCACAAGATAGAGTACAACTTGAAGAAACTCACAAGAATTTGAGGATGCATATAATGGCACAAAGCAGTTGGATCATATTCTAAACATTGGCAAAACTGATCGATATGGTCATGGATTTAAAGAAAATCTTTCAAAATCAAATCCAATGTTTGTTACTGGTGGTTATTAGAGAGAGCTACATCAATGGGGAGAAGAAAGAAGAGAAGATATGATCTGCATCATCAAGGTCAAAATATGATATTTTTGGATTTAAAAAAAAAACAGTTTCAAGATGTCTAATTCAAGGCAACGTTTGGAGATCTAAATGTAGTCTGATCGAGCTGAAACTTGGTGGCAAACTTCATCGAACTACTGGCTTGAGATTCAACTGTGGGACTGAGATTTTAACGCTGGGATTTATGAGTGTATCAACCTATGAAAGTGTTTTTAACTTGTATGTGCTCACAAGCAGGGGGAGAATAATATGGCTAAGAGAAGGATGTTGTTTTATGGGGGAGTTGTGATATGAAAGAGTGATTCTTGTTATATATGGTAAGGTGGCATATGATTAAGGGAGAGTTTTGAAGCTGGTTTTGCTTGTTCAAGTTCTTTGCTGAAATCCTATGTGGCTTGTGTGTGTGGCTTTATAATTTTGCGCAACAGATGCTTGAGAGACACAAAGTTAAAAAAGGGAGAGATACTTGTTGATGCAGCCAGGTAGCACAGGAAGTGATACAATGAAGCATGATGTTTGATATGAGCATTAAGTATGTGCTTTGGCTCTAAAACTGAATCATTAAGTGGGAGATTGTTGGTGTTATGAAGACCTAGTTTTAGAAGCTATCGAGCTCCTTGTTTGGAGATTGAGGGGGAGTTTGGAGATAATCGAAGTAGTAGTTAAAGTTTATGTTGTGTGAAGCTTGGATTATAAAACTCACGAAGAAAGAGAGAAATTTGCTGATGTATTCTTAACTGAGTTTTAAATCAAGATGAAGAGAAACAGAAAGCACATTTATGGAAGGCAAAGAATGAAGATGCAACCGAACAGAACAACGTGAAGCAAGCATTTGGAAATTAGTAAAGTCGGTCTATGGCTGTTAGCTGTGGATACTAGAAGCTTGAAGAAGATTCTAGAAGACTAAAGAGTTTCATTTTCATAAGAGAAAAATGAAACATGAAGACAAAAGACAATTTCCTAATCCTAAAAGAAAAAGGAAAATGTCTATTCCTATTAGTGTTAGAATAGGAAATCGGCTTGTTGTATAGCCACAACCTATTTAGTATAAATAGGGTGCTAAGACTTTAAAAAAGTTGAGCACAAAAGAGCAAGATAATTCTTAGACATTAAGGTTATGGAATTTCTTGTGAGAAAACATAACGCTTAAGGGGAATAAGGGATTTATCTTAAGAGGTTATTAGATTGTGTAGAAATCCATGAACATGAGTGATTAGATTATTGTTTGAGTGAAACTTTTAAGTGCACTAAACAGATTTTTTAATAAAAGAAGTTTTGTTGTGAAGAAACCCCTATCTTAGTTTGTGACTAAGTTTCTGAATCAGTTTTCATATACAATGTTAGCTATTGCGTTTTTAGATATGAGGTAAGTGATGAGCAAATAATTTGTGATTATTTGTCAATATTTTATTTCAGTGTTTCTTTCTTTAATAGAGGCTTTAATTTTGTTATATTTATCCACTCATTGCGGTTATTGGTTTTTGGCTTTTTGCTCAAAAACAGGAACAGTGATGATATTATTATTTTTCTTTTGATATATTTGTAGGGTTTGTCTAAATCTAGAAAAATCTTAAAATCTGTCCCTTTTTATCTGTAATAAGGGTCCTAACTTACATTGTGTGTTAATCAAGGAACAAATGAGACTAATGATATTTGCTATGTTTTGTTCCTACTTTAATTATCAAGGCTTTTGTTTTTTTTTTTAGAATTGACTTTTAAATTGAATCTGTATTTGTAAATTCACAAGAATATGAGCATTGTTGTAAATTTTGGTAGAATTTTAAATTGAACCTATCTCTTTAATATTTTGCTCTTATAGATTTTTGTATATATAAGACTTTTAAAATAAACTTATCTCGTATTTTAAACTAGATTACGATCCGCTCGTTGGGCGGATTTCATAATTTTTAAATAAATTAAATGTAAGCAAATTCATTAAATTTAATATTTGTTGTTAAAAATATATCTTAAATTATTTTAAGAAAAAAAAAAGTAAAAGGAAATTTTGGTTAGAGAAGATAGTTGTTCTACAAAATTTTATTTTTTACATTAAAAATATATAAATTTAACTTTCTACATTAAAATTTATTATTAACGTATTAAAAATATTATTACTAGTATCATTTTTGCTTTATTTTGTTGTTTGTTTTTCTGACCACCGTGTATGGTAAGCTTAGAAAAAAAAAATTAAAACATGAATAACCTAACCGAATCAAACCCAAAAAGGGGCACCAACCCTAAAATCCGAATGGATCCTAGACTCATATATCCGAAGGACCAAACCCGAACCAAACCAAACTAAATGGATATCCAAAATATTTAAAATACATTTAATACTTAAAATATTAATTGTACATAAATTTTAATTAACCTAATCACCCTATAATATAAACCCAAAAAAATCAATTATTTTTATACTTAAATAACTAAAATAACCAAAATTTTTTTTAAAAAAGTTCATCCTTATACTTGTGAAAATTTCACAAACTTTTCATATTTTGTTTTTGATATTTTGTGTACCGGAACCTTACTCAACAGCAGAACCAAACAAAAATTATAAATACCCGAATGGGTCATAGGCCTCTAAACCCGAAAACCAAAAAAAGATGAACCAAACCCGAATGCACATGCCTAGTGTGAGATATGAAAACACAAATCTGGTAACCGGCGGTTATGTTCTCTAATATATATAAGCGAGAATTTCTTCTGGTAAGATCTTTGATTTCTGTCTGAAGTCCTATGCTTTAGATCTTCTATTGTTTCCAAACCGAATATCCATTTTCTCGTACGTTCACTCGCCAAAATCCTTCCCAATTTCTTGAAAGTTTATAAATTTATTGATACTTAAATAGTATAATAATATTTGAAAAATAAAAATAGTACGATAATATAAAAATATAAATTTGGAAAAACATTTAAATTTTTTTCAGATTAAAATATTTAACATATGTTAGAAAAATGAAAAATAAAAATTATCCACTTTATTGTTTAATTTTTTTCTTTGATTTTTCTTTTTGATTAAGGAAAACAAATTAACATAATCTTTATGACACATGTCATACTCTGATCGATCAACTGACACATGTCATGATCTCGTGAATTAGAATTTTGACACGTGTCAAGTTCTTGTGAATGCAACCAATGTTTATATAATAAAATTTACACCAATAAATATTCACCACATTTGAAGAAAATGAAAACAACCATAATAAGTTTAACATTTTGATTCTAAAAGATTATGAATTTTTATGTTACATGATATAGCAACGAAGAGGGTTTTGAATGGATTTTCTATTTCAAATATAATTTTGTCTTTATATATATATACAAGATTAAGACCGCCCGATGGGCGAGTTTCTTAATTTTTAAATAAATTTAACTTAAGTAAAATTATTAAAGTAAATATTTGTGCTTAATGATATATATAAAAATAAATTTAGGGGAAGAAGTAGAAATCAAGTTTCGTTAGAGAAAAGAGTTTGATCATTAACATACTTACATGAATAAACTAATTTATATATTATAATTTTAATATTAACATATATAACATATATACCACATCCATTAGTTTGGTCTATCTTGTCATTTGTTTTTTCAGTCGTTGTGTTAGATTTGTATTTTAAAAATATCAAAAACCAAAACACCAAACCAAATATAATCTGACAAAAACTCGAAAAGATCATAAACTTCTCTATCCGAAGAACTAAACCCAAATTACACCGAGAACTAAATGAATATCTTAAATATTCGAAATACAACTATTTATCCGAAATCATTAATAATATTTATACTTGATATAACTAAATTATACACCCTACAGTTATAAGCCCAAAATATCAAAATAACCAACATAGGCAAAATGCCAAAATATCGGAAAGTTCTAAGTTATATTTGTGAAAATTTAACCAAATATGCCTCTAAACCCCTAAATCCGAGAGACATGAACCAACTATAACGCCCAATCGTAGTATGAGATGTTAAAAAAGATCCAGCGACTGGTGGTTATGTTCTCACTAATATCTTGGTGAGATGTTGTTCTCGCAAGATCTTCATTGCCCAATCTGATATCTTCTTGTCGACCCCAACATAATATCTTTTCCTCTCACAGCTTCACTTTTCTAGAATCTTTCACTATTTCTTGTCTCATGGCGTTTTCCGAAAACATCTTCTAGCTCCACTCTTCCATCACCAGCTCTCAATTTTATTCTTATATCGGGCCTTGTACCTTAAGATGTTTGGTTTTCACTGCTTTCTTTCTTTTCTGTTGTCAGATTCTTACACCATCATTTTCAATCTCCAACCGACTTGCTCCTTCCTCTAGCTAGATCTAGATAAGTATATGAGAATTGGTTCCGCATAAGCAACTCTCTCAAAATATATTTCCGTCTTGTTTTTGACTTATTTTCTTTGTGAGAGAACAATTTTTCTTTTTTCCTTTGGGAGCAATCATTTACACACCTTTTCTCCTCTATGGAAAAAATATTTCCTTCAACTTTCATGTCCAAGAGAGTTGTTGTTCTTCTTTTCATAAACCAAAAATATCATGCTATTTTCTAACGAAATTCTTATCTTATGTCAATTATATGTAAATATTAGTGATAAACCCAAAAAACTGTTTAACAGTCGGTCTTGAATATCATTTAGTACTCATAACATTCTGCATATTAGATCATCTCCTAATATTTATCTAACACTTGATATATTAACATTGTTTTGTTTTTTTTTTTCCTTTTTAATTGAGTTCTTAATTTTCAGTATTGATTAGATTAATTAAAATTGTTTACCTTTTTCCTTAAGATAGGGTTTTAGGTTTTATTTTCGTTTTTGTATTTATTCTAAAAATATATCTTGATTTTAGTTATTGATTAGATAAATTAAAAAAATATTGGTTCCTTTTCTAATTTAAAATTATTTCTATCTTTTAATTGGTACTATTTGTGGCTTTAGATTTTTTAAATTATTTTTTAATTTTAATTATTAATCAGATAAATTAACAAATTATTAGTTTTCTTTTTGTTTTTTAAATTATTGGTTCTATTTTCGTTTTTAGATTTGTTTTAAAATTAGTTCTTAATTTTAGTTATTGATTAGATAAATTAATAAATTCTTGGTTCTTTTTTTTCCTTTTAAAATTATATCTTTCTGTATATATATTTTTAATAAATGTATTTTATGAATTTGATATTTGGCAAGATCTGTATTCTTTCTATTTTGTTTTGTATTTGCTTTTAATATATTGTTAGTTTTAGTTATTGATTAGATATATTAATCAAAATTTCGTTTTTGTATTTGGTTTAAATATATTTCTTAATTTGAATTATTGATTAATTAAACTAACAATTTTATGACTTCATTGTTTCCATTTTAAATAAATTACATTTTTTCGTTTTTGTATTTGTTTCAAATGTAATTTTGAAATTTAGTTATTGATTAGATAATTTATCATTTTTGTGATTCCTAGTTACCTTTTCTAAAAAAAATCACTTTTTGTGTTCTTTTTTTGGGATTTATGAATTTTAATGGGTGATTTGATATATTAACAATTATCAAATTTCATATTTTTTTTTAATTTTTAATATATTTTTAATAATTTGGCATGTGGCAAGATCTCAATGATTAGTGTCACATGTCAAAATATCGTGAGTTATAATTTTGACACATGTCAGCTTCTCATGAGTGCAACCCAAATTTATATAATAAGATATATAAAGTTGAATAAATTTATTTTAAAAATAGATCAACTAGATAACTTAGCCTATATCATCAACTTATGTATCTTATTAATATATTAGTTTAATATGTGTCAAAATTATAATTCACGAAATTTTTAGAGACGTCACTAATCATTCAGATCTTGCCATGTGTCAAATTAATAAATTAAATTATTAAAACAAATACATAAGCAAAAAAATGGAAAATGGAAATAAATAATTTGTTAATTTATCTTATCATTAATTAAAATTTCAAATAATTTTAAAACAAAAACAAATACAGAAACGAAAATAAAAGAAATAATTTTAAAAAGAAAAAAGGAAACCAAGAATGTGTTAAATTATCTAATCAATAATTAAAATTAAAAAATAATTTTACAACAAATCCAAAACGAAAATAAAACTAATTAAAATATATAAATAACTCTAAAAGGAAAAAAAGGACACCAAGAATTTGTTAATTTATCTTATCAATAATTTAAATTAATAAATAATTTTAAAATAAATCCAAAAACGAAAATAAAACTCACTAAAATATAAAAATAATTTTAATAGGAAAAAAGGAAAACAATTATTTTTTAGTTTATCTAATCAATAATTAAAACCAAGAACGTTTTAATTTATCTAATCAATAAATAAAAAATAAATATTTTAAAAAGAAAAGACAGTAATTTATTAATTTATCTAATCAATAATCAAAATTAAAATCAATTTGAAAACAAATACAAAAATGAAAATAAAACCTAAACCCCTATCTTAAGGAAAAAAAGAAAGTTAAACAAGAATTTGTTAATTTAGCTAATCAATAATTAAAATTAATTAATATATTTGAAAGGGAAAAACGAAACCTACACATTGTTAATTTATCTAATCTTATTATATAAACCTTGGTTGGAGAATGAACCAAATTAATTTTGTATAATCTAATCTAATTCATTATTTTAATTGGTTATTTGTTAAATAAAATTTAGGAAAAAAATATGAGAGTTTTAAATTTTTTTAAAAAGGCAAGAGTGACATATAATTGACATAAGATAAGAAATTGGTTAGAAAAATGCATGATATTCTTGGTTCATGAAACGACGAAACGACACCTCTTTGGACATCAAATTTAGGTAAATGTATTCTCAAGAGAAGAGAAAATGTGTGTAAAATATTTCTCCCAAAGGAAGAAAGCGAAAAAATTTCTCTCGCAAAGGAAATAAGTCGAAAACGAGGCGGAAATACATTAAGAAAGCGAAAAAATTTCTCTCGAAAAGGAAATAAGTCGAAAACGAGGCGGAAATACATTTTGAGAGAGATGTTCAAGCGGAACCAATTCTTATACACTTATCTGGATCTAGCTAGATGAGAGAGAAAGTCAGTGGAACTTCTGTTGAGATTCAAAATAATAGTGGATAAGAATCCAAAAACGGGAAAGAATTAAATCTGTGATAACCAAACATCTTAAGGTATACAAGACCCAAGATAAGAATAAAATAGACAGCTAATTACATAAGGATGAGGCTAGAAGATGTTGTCGGAAAACACCATGAGACAAGGAATAGTGAAAGATTCCAGCAATGTGAAGCTGAGAGAGGGAACATATATTATGTTGAGAACCGAGATATGATCTCAACAAGAGGATATCAGATTGAACAATGAAGATCTTGCAAGAACAACGTCTCACCTAGATATAAGTGAAAACATAGCAGGATCTTTTTTACATCTCATACTAGGTCTGGGCGTTAGGGTTGGTTCATGTCTCTCGGGTTTTGGGTTTAGAGACTTACACTCCATTCGGTTTGGTTTGGTTGCGTCTGCATTTGAGTCAAGTTTGGATATACGAAATAAAAAATAAATATTAACCATTTTTTAATTTTGAATAATGTGTGGTTAAATTTTCACAAATATAACTTAGAACTTTCAACTCTTTTTTCATTTTGTGTATGTAGATTTTTTCCATCAAAAATTAATTAATATTTTTAGATTTATAATTGAAGGGTATATAATTCAGTTATACCAAATTTATATATTATTAGTGGTTTTGAATATATAGTTGTATTACAAATATTTTGGTATCTATTCAGTTTTCAGTTTAGTTTATATTATATTAGTGGTTTTAGTTATTCAAATAGAGAAGTTTATGATCCTTTCAGTTTTTGTCGGGTCTGATTTGGTTTGGTTTTTTGGTTTCTGTTATTTTTAAAATACAAATCTCACATGGTAACCGAAAAAACAAATGACAAGATATAACCAAACTAATAGATGTGGTATATATTTTTAATGTATTAATAATAAAATTAATTTATTCATGTAAAATATGAAAGTAACCAAACTGTTTTTTCTAATGAAATATGATTTCTACTACTTACCTAATTAATTTTAAAAGATATATCGTTAAGCACACATATTTATTTTAATAATGTTGCTTAAATTTAATTTATTTTAAAATTAAGAAACCCGTCCGATAGTCTAGTATATATATATATATGGGGGATTTGCATAAAATGATACACATTTTAGTGAAAATTAATAATTTGGCTTCATTTTTGAAGAAGTGGGAATAAATAGGTAAAAGATTACTTTATCTAACCTTTATAATATAATACTGAAAATGCCATTATATACATATTTTTATCAAATTACGAAAATTATTTAATACAGAATAATATTATTTTCTAAAAACTAAAAAATTTAAAATATTCTCGAAATCCCAAAAAAAAAATTATAATACATTTTCAGCAAATAAAGAAAATACCATTATAATTTACAAAAAAAATTACGAAAATATTAGAAAGATTAAAAACCAAAAACAAAACAAAAAATGGATTTCTTCAAATAATAACAATATTTAAAAAAAACAAAAGAAAACATTTGTTTTAAAGAGATAAACATAATAATAACTAAAACTAAAATATAAATTAAAATATAAAAAATCTTTTAAAAGAAATTTTTTTTAAAATCTACCATAATGCAAAAATATCTTATTCAAAAATAAAAATTATTAAAACAATTAAAAATATCTTATATAATTAAAGAAACATTAAAAATATATCTAATTCAAATAAATAAATTATTAACGTTATTTAAAATAATTCAAAAATATCATACATATAACTAATATATATATATATATATCGTATTTTCAAAAGTATAGATTATTATAACTTCAAAATATCTAACATAATAACAAAAAATTAATTTTTTTAATAAAATCTAACAAAATTTTAAAATATCTTATTCAAATAACTATGCGATATCGTATTTCAATAAGTCTGCCATAACATGGACAAATATAAGTAAGTGATTGAGCTAGCCTAACAATTCAATCGTGTGGTCCAAATATAACGATCTTACATTTTATTATTAAGTCAGCGACATCATGGTTAATAACTCTGCGATAACATATTTAAGAAGTCTGCGGTAATGTTTTCAGTAAGTATGTAGTCATGTTTTCAACAAGTTTACGGGCACGTTTTTTTTTAGTCTGTCATAACGTTTTCAATAAGTTTGCGAATACATTGTAACTCTGCGGTAACTAAGTTTGTCCAATAACTATGTGGCTAAAAAACATAACTCTACAACTTGAAATAAGTTTGCGATGATGTTGATAAATCTACGACTATTCAGTTTGTCAAAAAACTTTGCGGTCAAACAAAATAACTCTGCATAACTAAAAATAAGTCTGCGATGACTTTAACAAATTTTCGGCAACTAAATACCTCATATAACTCTGCGATATAAGAAAATAACTCTACAACATAAAATAAATCTGCGAACATTGATAAATTTGTGGTAACTGACTTTGTCAAATAACTCTGCGGGAAAGACAAATAACTATATAACTTGAAATTAGTAAGCCAGCACATAAAATAACTCTGCGGTAACTGAGTTTGTCAAATAACTATGTGGTGAATGAAAATAACTCTATCACTTGAAATAAGTCGCCCATCACTTGAAATAACTATGCGGTAACTGATTTTGTCAAATAACTCTGCAATGAAAGAAATGTGTGTCATTCTAGTAATTCTCCCTTAATAAGAAATGTGTGTCATTCTAGTAATTCTCCCTTAATACATATATAATTTTTATTTTTTGGAGATTATAACACAAGCTATTAGAACAAAACCACGGGTAAATTTTATAGTCGGGAGTTAGATAATATCACGGATTAATATAATAGTCGGGGTTAGTTAATATTTTAATTATTTTATCAACAATTAATCTTACACTTTTTTCTCACTAATTTGCGCTTACATATACAAACAAATAATTATACTTTACTCACGAATTAGGAACATTTAGTAAACTAAATGATATTACTGTAGACAATTCAAATAAATTATAAAATTTTGAAATATCATTTTAGAAATTAAAAAAAATCAGTCCGAAGAATGTACTTACACAACTCCAGAACTACTCAACCAACAGCAATATACTTGCCAAAAACACTAATTTCAACTAAAAAAACAAATCTGAGTTACTAAACTTCCTCACAAAATATACAAACTTTTAAACAGCAAAAACAATACACTAAACAAATATAACTAAATCAATTTTTTTTATGACTAACAAATTTCATTAATTTCCAAAAGTGATTAAAGTCGTTATACAAAACTACTATAATCAAACAATACTAATTTTGGGAAAAATAAATAAATTATTTCTGTGGAAATTACAATAGTTTTATGTCATCTTCATATGTAATAAGGTTTACCGTTATAAAAAGAACTCATTATCTAAGTTATGTAGCCAATTAACTATTGCAGTGTACCATATTGTTGGCATTGGCTATTCTAACACCCCTATATCTTCAAAAAAAATGTTTAAGCTGCTCGACTACTTTGTCTAAAGCTTTCTTTTCTAAAATCCATTGGGTCATCAAGCTCCGTCTCGTAGCTTAATATGTATCACTCATGGGTAACATGATTTATTGGAACCAAATTCTGATAAAAAAGACCCAAAATAACCGCTAACTATTTGACTTGAACAATTTTCCTAACTACTTTATCTAAAGCTATGAACTCAAAATCTATAATGATCCCACCCTAATTCTAGTTATTAATTCTCTCTAAAAATACAAAATCATTTCGGCTAGTGTAACAAGCATTCATATCTTAGGTCAATTTCAAATCCCAATAAACTTTAAGTTCAAGGCCCAAAAGATAACAACCTATCTTTTATCTCTGAAACGGACAAAAGGCTCGGATACACTTAAAAAAGGAAATACTTTCTAAATATAATCAATATAAATATATCAACTAAAATTATATTTAAACAAAAATAATGAACTAAAGTTACAACTTAAAGAAATTAAGAAAGTTCATCCAATGAGATTATTCACGTATTATTATATTTAAAGAAAAATAATAAATTAAAATTAAATAAATAAAACATATAAAATTATAACCTAAAGGATACAACCCAGTGAACTCAAGAGCTAAAACTTCTAAAATATTTAATTTATGTTATTTTTTATATGTTTTAAAGTATATAGTTTTATATGTTTTATTTATTTTGTTTTAATTATTAATTTAGTGATTAATGATTAATTGATTAGATTTAAAAAGAATAGTTAGTGATAATATTACATGTCATATATTGATTGGTTAGAAAAATAGGGGTGAACAAATAGGTTCACACTAGAGATGAACAAAAGGGTTCACCACTAGGGGTGAACGCAAATATTATTCCTTAAAGAATGAGGAAAAAACTCAACACATATTTCTAATCTACATACACTCCATAATGTTAAAAACTCAATTTAACTTTAATGAGTTCTCATTAATTTGTATTGATAATTTTTTTATTCAAAACATTGATACAATATAAATAAATATAAAGTAAACACATACTTTATTATCATATTTTTTTATATTATTAAACAAAAAAAGCGAAGGAAACCAGTTACATTAACAATTTAGTTCGTTCTCCATGAAAATGCAAGCTTCAATGGGACACCAAAATCACTTGCATAATATATCCCATCAAGTTTGGCTTCCCATACACGTACCTGACCACAATCACGTGAAGTTGTTTTGTATACTTCAGCATCAACATGAAACAACCCCATATATCCCTGTCTAAAAGTACAAGTCCATATTATTACATGAGACAAATCAAAAGTCTCCCAGAATTTAATGATATATGGAGGATCAGCATTAAAATTCAATCTTTGTACGCCTAGGTCGTTGTTGTCACTGGAACGACAATGAACTTCGAGAATACTACCAGCCTCAAGTTCATTTCTAATAATTATCGCGTTTGGTGGGCAATATCCACTATAAGCTTCATTCAACCCAAAATTTGTAACAATAACTATTATAAAAAGTATGAGATGATTCATTTTTTTATTTAAGATCAATATTGGGGCAAAAAGAGATTTATAATACCAAATATATATAGTAAGATAAAAATACTATTATGGATAATCATATAATATGTAGAATGGATTAATAAAAAGGAAAATTTTAGTCAAGTCAAAGGTTTTTAGTCAATACAACATACAAGTAAAAAAGTAACCAGTGTTATATTTTCATTTAGTCAAGTCAAATATTTGCTGGCAAAAGCAAATATTTAGTTAAGTCAAAGTTTGTTTAGTGTATGGATTTAGAAATGAAATTAACCAAACAAAAAGAATTGACATCACAAAAGTATCGCATTATGGCATTATAAATTTATAAGTTTTTATTACTCTAATAGAATGATAACTCATATATATATACATGTGTGTGTGTGTAAAAGCGGCTATGATGATCCGGATATTTTTATTTTCAAATAAAAATAGTAACAAAATATTATGGTGTTGGCACATAATTTATAATATTTCGTCTATGTCACAATATTTGGTTGTGAATACAGAATCTCACATCTAATAAAATAATGATTTTTTTATTAAATAAAAATAGAATTTGTTTAATGAAATGAACTGAAAAGTAGAAAATAGGCATATCAAGAAAATATTATAAATTTGTGTATATTGATTGTAAGTAAAAAATGAGCAACCCCCTTACAAAATAATGAGGGTCGATATTTATACATAAATTAAATAATAAAAGTTAAGACTGACGACTAATTGACTCCATAATTTTCTTTTAATCCGTTGGTTTTGATAAAGCATTTAGTGTTATACGCTTTGATTTTGAAAAAAAATCCTTCTCTAATATGCAGTTCTGCCTCACTTCGGGGATACTCTCGTCTTCGACCGCTCCTTCCTCCATAAGGATTTGCTGCTAACTGGACCATAGTTCACTCTTCGAGCTCTTTTATGGTCCGTATGCCTCTGCGCTCTTCCAGATTACCTGAACCTTTTTCCAGTTTTTTCATATTATATGACATGTGTCGTAATCTGGTGAGAATGGATCCTCGGTACTGATCTGGTATCAACATTTGTCCCTCCAAGTCCTTAGCTGCTGCCTGGCTCATAGGACTTAAGTATATTTTATTTTTTTGAGCCATAAAGAAACTCATCAGCTTCCTCTTCATTACTGTGCTAATTCCTCTTTGAACTCTTGAGTAAAACTACTGTCATCTCCATTTTTCTTTCTTTGACCAAAGAAGGTTACTCTGAATTCAAACGTCATTCTAGCCAAAAATTATGTCTGATTTCAATATTCACCCTTTAGGAGATACAACTGTTTCCGATACTTTGAGTACCAACGTTGCATCAGATCCCCATGCGGATCCTATGAAAACTCCGCCGATTCAGTGTACTCAACCCAACGATCAATTCAGACCGTACTAAAAATCAGGATTATCGAACGAGAACCTTCAAGATATCAGAACCTTGTGCCAGGTTCCTGCCTCTGTTGAATTCCGTCTACCGGAGGCGAACAAATCTCTTGAACTACTCCTCATTGGTATTTTTGTGTTTACGAGGCCTTGTTGACATGTTGCGGGATGTTTTTTCTTATTCCCAAGGTACTCCTGACGTATCTTGATCGATTAGGACTTACAATTCCGCAAATAGTCCTCAATATGCTAAGGAACATATTATGCTTAATATTGTTGCTTCCGAATGCGGGTATTTAATCAGGGTGAATGAATTTCTTGTATTCTTTAGCGTTAGGAGTGTAATGGGCGGTTCTGGCCATTATGCAATTTATCCTATCGACAATAGACACACAATTTCTGGCTTCCCTAGAAAAGACCAGTCTTGGAAAAACTCCTGGTTTTTTTGTTAAGGATGATACTCACTCCCTTGGCTATTTTTGTGTGCTTCGCCAAACGTGGGATGGATCGTCCGGTTAGCCATTTTGCTTTGACTAGTTTTGAATTATCTGTTCGTCTCCTATTTTACTAATAGCTTCGTTGTTTCAGCTCCTCAACCTCGCCCTGTTCCTTGTGAGGGTCTTCTATCTTTTAGTAGATCAATCATCGGTAAGGAGTTAATGTGGAATTCCTTTTCTCTTGACCGTATCCATGCAAGTGGGAGACTTCTCAAGAGTGGAGAGCTTCGTCGTATGGATCGACCCCCACCTGCTGAGGATATTTCAAACCTCAGTTTCCGTGCTAGGAAAGAGGTGCAAGATGCTTGCAAAGCCGTAAAAGATAACTTCAAAGGTCAGCTTGACATTCTTGGAAGAGACCATAAAGAAAAAATCTCTCTTGCTCTTGCTGATAGTTTGATCGGGCGAACTAGTCTGATTGGAGATTCTTTATCTCTCAAGGAACGATCTAGCTCAGGCAAAGGTTCTCGATTGTCTCACCCTTCTGTTTCTGAGGATCTTGTTGCCATTGAAGAACTTCAGACCCTTGCCTCGATGTCTTCCTAGGGCAAGAGAAAAATGTCTGAGGTTCCCTCTTTCCCCAAAGCTAAGGCGGCAAAATATCAATCGAAAAATGTTTCTTTTATTGCTCCCTCAATATTGGCCTTAGGTGCTCAAGAAACTTCCGTCCCTGTGGACCTGCAAATGCAGCCTGAATCGTCCTCTGGTCATTGTCCCAGTAACTCGAACTGGCCAGGGGCACCAGGTAAGAAATGTTTTCCTCCTTCGAAGAAACTTTGGTAATTGAACTATTTCACTTCCTATGTTTTTCCTTGAGTCTTTATTTATCTCCCCTTTTTTGTTTATAGGAAAAAAAAAACGTTGCAAACTCATTCTTCTTACAATTAAATAACTTGTCCTTGAGATCTTTGCAAAGTTTTTGAATGTGATTAAACTTGTCCTACTTACATGGTGCTTGTTTTTTTTCCGTTAGATAATCGAGGTCTTTAAACTCCACTTTTATTTCATAGGCTTTAAACTCATTCTTCTTACAATTAAATAACTTCATCTTATGACATATTTTTGTAAATAGATACGTTAGGTTGCTAGCTAATTTAATATAATCTATTGAAATTGCACCATTTGAAATCAATTGGTTAAATTTTGTATGTCATCTTCGTATGTAATAAGGTTTACCATTATAAAAACTAGGTATCAACCCCGCGCGGCAATAAAAATCTTTTTAGTAATCTTTTTAACACTTCATAATTTCAGTTATTTTAAAAGTATTTGATTTTTGATATAATTTCATATTAACTTACAATGTTTCTGTTTAACAAAAAAGAGATTACGGATAAACAGTCTTATAAAATGTATTATTTAATTTAAATATATGTTATATAATTAACTTCACATATATAAACTTTGTTTTAGCAAGCAACAAAATTATCACTGATTATTTTCATTATATTTCTTTGACGTCGTCTTAATAATGAATTTTCATCTGATGTATCATCCAGATTTTCATTTTTCAAATCCATTTACTTTAGACGCAAAATCATCAATGATTATCTTCCTTCTATTTATTTGAGTTCATCTTAACAATAGATTTTCGTCGGATGTATCATCGAGGTTTTCAACTTCCAAATTCATTTCTACTTTAAACGTGATAACTTGTTCTTTGATTCGTCTTTCTCCTGCATTTTTCCCTTGGACTCTAGTATTTGTTGTAAATTCATCATTTTATAGCTTCTCTTTTTTGGGTTTCTTTACATTATGTGTTCTTTTAGGAGATGTGATAGCTCTTTTCTTTTGAGTCATTTGGTTATTTGACTATTTTTTTTCAATAATAAGTGTTTGTGAAGCATTCGTGGGACACTTCATTCTACATACAAGAGTTTTTTTTTGTCTTTGAATTCCACATGGTACATGCATCATATGTTGTTCAACTAATTCATAACTTTCTGGATCAATTTGTCTATCTGGTAATTCAGCTAAAACAAACTTATCAATGTCTTAGAAAAAGCAATATCACGTCCAGCTTTTAGCCATATAAGTATATGTGCATAAGGAAATCTACGCTTTTGAAACTCTATAGTATATACAACTGCATAAATTAAAATATTAAATATTAAATATAATTATAAAAAATTATTATAATAAATTGTATAACTATGTACTATATGTGATAGAATTTTTAAAATTGAGACTTGGAAAATAAATAAAATATGTAAAAAATAATACAAACCTGCGAAACCATAACATTCAGAATTGAGTCCAGTAAAATCAAACACTAAAAAAGTGACTGCAAACAACATATATTGAGAGAAAGATAGATAGACATACCTATAAAATGGAATAACAAATTGTTTAATTGATGACAGAATTATCTGGGGCATGATGATTCACACACAAATAACGAAATGAATATCAACTCAGTTTAAAAGTTATATTTATTGCCAATGATAATTTTTTTGTTTTCGACAGAAATGAAATCATTTAGAAGAAATGTTAGTTTAAATGAAAATTAAAGGATGCAAATAGGCAAAAATAGAACAATTATATTTTTTCGTAATTAATTTTTGGATACAATGAATATATAATAAATTTCCTGATTCAATAAATCTTTTATTTAGAGAAAATAACAGCCATATGATTAAAAGAAACAAAATTTAAATAGTTGATTAAAAGAGATGACAACACCAAACTATTTTATAATAAATTGTATAACTATACGTGATAAGAATTTTTAAAACTGAGACTTGAAAAATAAATAGAATATGTAAAAAAGAATACAAACCTGATAAACCACAACATTCAGAATTGAGTCCAGTAAAATATAACACTAAAAAAGTGACTGCAAACAACATATATTGAGAGAAAAACAGATAGACATACTTATAAAATGGAATAACAAATTGTTTAACTCATGACATAATTCTTTGGGGCTATAACGGTTCAGACACAAATAATTAAATGAATATCAACACAGTTTAAAAGTTAGATTTATTGCCAGAAAGATTTTTTTTTTCCGACAGAAATGAAATCATTTGGAAGAAGTGTTAGGAGGGCTTATTCAGTTATTGCTTATGTAGATTTTTAGTAACTATAAGTATTTGGGAATTTTGTTAACTCTCATATACTCAAGAATAGTTATAAAATATTTTATTAAAAGTTTTTTCCATATTCTCAAAGATTTTAAAATATACGGAATGAGTTTTGTTAACTTGTAGATACTTATTTGATATTATCTTACATTTTATTAATGTAAAATAATTATTTTATTCATCTATTCTTCTATAAAAAACGAAAAGTATATTGATTCTCAAACATTCTTGTTCATATTCTGGAGCCTTAATCACAGTGGTCATTGCCACATTTGTTTGTGTTTGATCAAAGAAAAAAATTTCACGTTAATTTTGTTTAATTATCTCAAGTTTTTATTGTCGTTTTGTTTAATAGTGCAACAAAAACACAAAAAGATCTTATAAAATTTACATAGAAAAGGTACAAACTATAAAATTTAATTGTTTGAAAGTGAAGCAAGAACAAATAAAAAGTTTACTAAGAACAAAACATTTGAATCAAAGACACAAATAATGGCATTACAAAAAAGTTTTGGACACAGTATTAAAAAGAAAAACTTTGAAAATAGTTGAAAATATTATGGTAACTTCTAGTATTTTGAAAGAGTTTTTACATGAACAAACAATATTCAATTCACTTAGTCAATAACACTACACTTTAATCTAAATGTAAAGTCATTTAAAACCAGTTTATTTGAATAACCCATAACTTTGATTAAAATTCTAAAATCTTCAATCCAATAATTCATGACTTTCAATGATTTTAAACAAAGTTTTAAAACTATTAAAACTAATAACACAATACTTTAATAGAGTTTTGGAAACTCTAGATTGAATAACAATGAAGTTTCAAAAACTTTTAACTCTTTAAAAATCATAGAACCAATAAACCCCCCCCCCCCTTAACTTAAATAAAAATTAAAGGATGCAAATATGATAAAGTGGAACAATTGTATCTTTTCGTAATTAAATTTTGGATTCAATGAATGTCTAATAAATTTCATGAATCAATGAATCTTTTACTTAAAGTAAATAACAGCCATAAGATTAAAAGAAACAAATTTTTAAAGTAAATAAAAACCATAAGATTTTAAAAAAACAAATTTTAACCATTAGATTAAAAAGATGACATCAACAAACTTTAAAAATGGGTTTGCTATTATATATATCAAACAAAACACACCACCAGAATTTAGTATTGAATAATCTATATCAGCACCCGTGGAACACATAGAAAGCATTGCATTATAGATCCTAATATTTTTCCGGAATAAAGGATTAAATAATAATTTTTTAAGGACATTAGGCGGTTCTTCAATCTTAGGCAATTGTACGCGCCCTTGTTTACAACAAATGGAAAATAATGGTCATTTTGTATTATGATCCTTTTCTGTGCTTTCAACAGGTCACACTAAAGCATTACAATCACCACATCTTGTTAATTGTGGTAGTATAACATTATCACAACCATGCTTGTTGTAGTTCATGATTGGTTTATAAAAATTAATGAAATCTGCGCATAACTTATCAAAACAGTTCATTTTATTATTTTTGGTTTGTGCATTGGATATAATAAATTAAGAACATGATCTTATAAATATATCAATTTAGATAAATGGGTAAATATTATATACGTGTTTGAAAAGTATCTAGTATATAATCTTACGTGCAATCTTATATAGCATTAACAAAGAGGAAAACTATGATCAATAATAACATGTAATCTAAGATTACGTGTAAGTTCTATTGTTCTGACATGTAAGTACAAAGATATCAATTTGTATAACATTAACAAACAAAAAACGTAAGAGCAATAATAACATGTAATCTAAGATTACATGAAAGTTCTACTCTTCTGCATGTGACATATACATTTACAAATGAAAGAATCGATAAAAAAACTTGTAGAGTATTATTGTTAAATTGAGAGAAGAACATATAGACATATTTATAGAGTAATAAATTGTTCGTTTGATAACAAAATACTCTGGAGTGATAACAAATCATATACAGATTTTTAAATATAAGTAGAAACTCAGTTAAAATGTCAGATTTATTGTCAAAGAAAAACTTTTTTTTCAGGGAAAGAAATGAAATCATTTGAAGAAGTGTTAGCTTTTATAAAAACAAAAGGATGTAAATAAGAATAAAATAGAATAGTTGTATTGTTTCATAATATATTTTCTGACTAAATGAATTTATAAAAAAAATTCTGATTCAGTGAATCTCTTATTTAGAATAATAATAGCCATAGGATTAAAAGAGACAAATACTAACCATTAGATTAAAAGGACGACATCAACAAACTCAACAAATGGGTTTGCTGTTTACGTGCAAGTTCTATTGTTCTGACATGTGACATATACATTTACAAATAAAAGAATCGATGAAAAATTTGTAGGGTATTATTGTTAAATTGAGAGAAAAACATATAGACATACTTATTGAATAATAAATTGTTGGTTTGATAACAAAATACTCTGCAGTGATAACAAATCAGATATAGATTTTCAAATATAAGTACAGGGCCGGTTCAATGTTTTTGGTGGTCCGAAGTGATAAAAATATGTAGTTTTTTCATAATTTAGTTTCAAATTTTACTGTATACTAAAATTAAAAAAAAAAATTAAAACTCTACTTAATAAATATAATTCTCTTCGCATTTTCCCCTCAAAATCATTTATTAGATCTTTATAATTTATTTCTTCAACCATACTTCTCTCGATTGATAATAAATCTATGTACATGTCTGTTAATTGTTGAAGAAAAACTCTGATACTTATATGAATTCAGAATTTTCGTCACTTTTTCTATTTGATTGTTTAGGAAGAGTTTAACAATTCTGCATTTTTAAAATTTGATAAGAAATTAAAAGCTTATGAAACTAACATGAATAAATGAAGTATTGAAGTATGAAGCAAATCCAACAAAAATTTGGTGAATTGCAAATGTTAAGTAGTTAACTAGAAAAATAAATTGAGACTAATAAATTAATCTATTTGTATTTACTTTCATTTTCTTGTTTCAGTTTAGTTAAATTTATTTTAACGCAAAAAAAAAGAAGTTAAAAATAAATATGTGGCCTCTTTAAATTGTTATAAGCTTCAAATGTTTTAGTCTAAATACACATATCTATAATAATTATGTGGCCCTTAAAATTTTTCAAAAATTGGAGGCCCGAAACAGTGGCTAACTCTGCTTATGCTCCGGGCCGGTCCTGTATAAGTACAAACTTAGTTAAAATGTCAGAATTCTTGTCAAAGAAAAAAAAAATTCAGAGAATTTTTTTTTTTTAGGAAAGAAATGAAATCATTTGAAAAGTGTTAGTTTTTGTAAAAACAAAATGATGTAAATAAGGATAAAATAGAACAGTTGTATTGTTTCATAATAAATTTTCTGATTAAATGAATTTATAAAAAGAATTCTGATTCAGTGGCTTTTATTTAGAATAATAATAGCCACAGGATTAAAAGAGACAAATACTAACCATTAGATTAAAAGTATGCCATCAGCAAACTCAAAAAATGGGTTTGTTATTTATGTGCAAGTTCTATTATTCTGACATGTGATATATTTATTTACAAATGAAAGAATGAATGAAAAACTTGTAGGGTATTATTGTTAAATTGAGAGAAGAACATATAGACATACTTATAGAATAATAAATTGTTGGTTTGATAACAAAATACTCTGAAGTGATAACAAATCAGATGCAGGTTTTCAAATATAAATACAAACTCAGTTAAATGTCAGAATTCTTGTCAAAGAAAAAAATAATTTCAGAGAATTTTTTTTTTGGGAAAGAAATAAAATCATTTAAAGAAGTGTTAGCTTTTATAAAAACAAAAGGATATAAATAAGAATAAAATAGAACAGTTGTATTGTTTCATAATAAATTTTTTGATTAAATGAATTTATAAAAAAAATTCTGATTCAGTGATTCTTTTATTTAGAACAAATAATAGTTATAGGATTAAAAGAAACAGATACTAATCATTAAATTAAAAAGATGACGTCAGCAAACTAAAAAAATGGGTTTGCTATTATATATAGATAACTCATTATCTAAGTTATACAGCTCAATGGACTTTAAGTTCAAGTCCCAAAAAATAACAAACTATCTTTTACTTCTGAAAATCACAAAAGGCTCATATACCTAAAAAAATCTAATAAAAAAACAAATTAATGCTTTAAATGGCATAGGTATCAAATTACTTTGTAGTTAATGAATGTCTGTTATCTGAAACCTTAGGTATCAAGTTTCGTTTGGGGATTTAAATTTAATAGCTTCCCTAAAATCTCTAAATGCCTAAAAATCATAATCAACAAAAAAAAATGATGTTTTAAATGGTTTATTACAAAAATCATGTTTTATTTAAATGTCTGGTTTTCTTTTTGGTTTTGGGCTGGACTTCAATTATTTTTTGTTTCCTTTCCATTATTTTCATTTAAATGGGCCTCATCTGATCCACTAAGTTTTGGATTCCGGTTTTCACTGTAAATGGCTTTTAGTATCTCAGCCACTGAAACTAACCTAAACGCTGAGAATGTTGAAGACGACGGCGAAAGCTATGACAGAGGAAAGTAGAAGCAGAAATAAGAAGAGGAAGAGACAACGAAACTCTAAACCTTCTAAAGAAGAGACAACACCGAAGAATCAAAAGAGTCAAAAAGAAACCAAAATCAATCAACATGGAGCTTCATCTAAACGACCTAAATCTTCCAATTTTCTCGATTTGGTACTCTCTTCTCTCTCAATTGATCACATTTCATTGATTTTTTATGGAGGTTTTGATCAATTTATACGAAAAAATCGCAGCTTCGAGAGAGATTATCCGGTGGACAATTTCGAATGCTCAATGAGAAACTCTACACTTGCTCGTAAGTTTCAAATTTTCCATATATTTTTTTCTGGTGATTTTTTCTTCAGAGCTTAATTCTGTAATCTTCGTTAATCTCTCAGTGGACAAGAAGCATTAGATTACTTTAAAGAAGATCCAGAAATGTTTGATATGGTAACTCGCATTATTAGCTCAAGAACCATGTTAAATCATACAATCTCTAAAATTAAAATTGATTTATGTATTTTTTTTAGTATCATACAGGTTATCAACAACAAATGTCAAATTGGCCTGAGCTTCCTGTTAATTCCATCATAAATTGGCTTTTGTCTCGGAGCTCTTCTTTAGTTGTTGCTGATTTTGGCTGTGGTGATGCAAGGATTGCACAAAGTGTTAAGAACAAAGTTTTCTCCTTTGATCTTGTTTCAAAGAACCCTTCTGTTATTGCCTGCGATATGTCCAATGTACGTCGATATGTTTACCTCTTTGCTTCTACTTACATGATAACTGTGAAGACTTAACTTGTTGTTAATGTTGTTTCTTTGGTGTAGACTCCACTTGAGTCTTCATCAGTGGATGTTGCTGTTTTCTGTCTTTCGTTAATGGGAACAAACTATTCTAGTTACATCAAAGAAGCTCATCGAGTTCTTCGTCCAAGGTTTGCTTTGTTTTGTTTACTTGCAAAGACTCTTCTTCTTCATAGATTGTGAATAACATTTCCTCGGGTGTATTCAACAGTGGTTGGCTTCTTATAGCAGAAGTGAAAAGCAGATTTGATCCAAACAATGGAGGAGCAGACCCGAAAAACTTTGTGAAAGCAGTTTGTGATCTTGGATTTACTTCGGATTTAAAGGTAAAACCTTCTGATGGTTTTCATTTCCACTATAAGAAAGAAACTTAGTTGGTTCTTTTGCGCAGGACTTTTCGAATAAGATGTTTATCTTATTGCATTTTAAGAAAAAGGTTAGTGAAAGATACTTCCTTTAGGTTTTGTTTAGTCTCTAAGCTTGGATCTATATTTTAGCTATAACTTCTTTTAATTGTGTGATTATATAGGAGCAGTTGAATTCAAATCAGAAGAAGATAGTGTGGCCTGAGTTAAAAGCATGTTTATACAAACGTCGATGATGAGTTTATTATGATGGAAGATTACACATAACAACACTCTTTATGTTCTTCAATGTTGTATCATTTAAGGCATATAGATTGAAAAATCTCAGAATTTTGATTTGCACCTTTTGTTGATGAAATTTTGTAAGAGGAAACCAATAACAGTGGTCTATGAAGTGTTTAGATACAGTTTTTTCATGTTTTTATGATCTTTGTTATATCACTTCTACTTAATTTCTTACACATTGGACAAAGTTTAGATCAAAATGGTGCAATGTTGTTATATGAAATTGAAACTTATTATATATTTTTTCTTGTTACAGTTATATGATCTGACTCATAAAGTACCAAAAGGACCGATCCTACGCTTTTCTGAGTTTCTCACCCCCACCGACGAATTATTATTTGTTTTCTCTTCTTTTTTTCTGGCCCACGATATTAAATTCATGCACATTTCTTTTGTCTTTTTGTCAATTAAGAAAAGTTTTTAGTTCGTTAAAGACTAATAAAAGAGTTTGTTTTTTTCTCTATTATAATTTGAGTTTTCACTGTTCCTAATTCCTATCTTAAACATTCATTCTAGGAAACTTCCTTCTTCAAAATTCTTTGTTTAATTATTTTTATTTTATCACAAAAATTTGACTTTGTCCGGTTAAGTTTGGTTTAAATTCGGTTCTTGATTCGATTTTGTTCGGTTTAGTTTGTAGATTTACACTTGTGCCGACCAAGAAAGGGCAGAACAAAACAGCGAAAGAGAAAGGATAAAGAGATGAGATTTTCTTGTCACTTTACTTATGCTGATATAGCAAACATTGTTTTGATCATTCAGAGCTTTTTGTCCTATACTAATTCGAATCTAAAAATCCAACAAAACAAAAGTTTATAAATTCACTAAATCTTTACCACCAAAGTACGACCATTAATCATCAATTTTTGACCATTTCTCCATCTGGGTTTTATTATCTTCAGTTCTTTGTGTCAACTCATCTTTTTGTACTTTCTTTGAGATTGTTGTTTCTTCTGAGTTTTGTTTTTTTGTTTTATATATATTTATGGAAGTCTTTTGATTTGGCTTTATAACTCCCCAAAAAAATATCTTTGTTTCTTTCTTGATATATAGTACCAAGAATGATTGATCATCAAAAGGGATTGGATTTGACAGGTTTCTAATTTGTTTTTGTTTTTTGTTTTGAGAAAAATAAAAAATCTCAAGTTTTGGAAATGGGATCTGTAACTGGTTTTTACTCAAATGATCAAGTGTTTGAATTAGATCCTAAATGGGTCGTTGATCCTCAACATCTCTTTGTTGGTCCCAAGATTGGTGAAGGAGCTCATGCCAAAGTTTATGAAGGAAAGTAAGTTTATTTATTAAATTTTCTCCACATTTTTATCAGAATAATTCCATAACAATTCTAATTTTGACTTCATTTTTACTCTAATGATTATTATCTCCCTTTCTTTCGGAGATTGATCTGATTGGCCTGGTTCTTGAACTTGTGTTAACTTGAGACTTTGCATATGTGAAATAAATTGAAATTTCTTGCCTAAAAATATTTAGTCTTTTGCATATATGTTTTAGTTTAATGGTTGTTCCATGAGTTAAAATATCAAAAAGTTAGCTTTTGTATTAACATTTTCAAAGAAATGTTTCCACTAATTTAGTGTGAATCAGTTTCTGAGAATTTTTGTTTTGGTATTTATGCAAATTTCTTGGATTGATCTAAATGTGGTTTCTTTTTTAGGTATAAAAACAAAACAGTTGCTATAAAGATTGTTAAAAGAGGAGAATCTCCAGAAGAGATTACAAAAAGAGAAAGCAGATTTGCAAGAGAAGTCTCTATGTTGTCTAGAGTTCAACACAAAAATTTGGTTAAGGTTCGGTTTCAAGATCATAGTACTAAAGAGTTTGGTATAGTGACAAGTGACAACACTAAATGTTTTTTCTTTATGTAGTTCATTGGAGCTTGCAAAGAACCAATCATGGTTATAGTAACCGAGCTTTTAGTCGGTAGTACATTGCGTAAATACCTTGTTAGCTTGCGTCCAGGGTGTTTGGACATACGTGTAGCTGTTGGTTATGCTCTTGACATTGCTCGGGCTATGGAATGCTTACATTCTCATGGAGTCATCCATCGCGATCTCAAACCTGGTAAACGAAATCACACGTAAAATGTGATCATAAAAATTACAATCTTGGTCTTTAGTTATATATATCTTTCTTGTAATTACAGAGAACTTGATCTTAACCGCGGATTACAAGACTGTGAAACTAGCGGATTTCGGTTTAGCTAGAGAAGAATCACTAACCGAGATGATGACCGCAGAAACTGGTACATATCGTTGGATGGCTCCCGAGGTACTTACTATATAAACAATCAAGTGTTTTTTTCTTCTTTTGCTTCCAAAATTTGTTTGCTTAAACCCAAATGCGGTTTAACAGCTTTACAGTACGGTCACGTTAAGACACGGTGAGAAGAAACACTATAACCATAAGGTCGATGCTTACAGCTTCGCCATCGTCTTGTGGGAGCTTATTCACAACAAGTTACCTTTTGAAGGCATGTCAAATCTCCAAGCTGCTTATGCCGCAGCTTTCAAGGTTTGGTTCTTGATTTTTTTTCAACCATTTGATTCTTTATTACAAACCGGTTTGGTTCTTGATTATAAACCGGTTTGGGTTCTTGATTCCGGTTAGAATGTAAGGCCGAGCGCGGATGACTTACCGGGAGATTTAGCAATGATTGTAACATCTTGTTGGAAAGAAGATCCAAACGATAGACCAAACTTCACAGAGATTATTCAAATGCTTTTACGTTACCTCTCCACAATCTCAGCATCTGAGCTTGTTCCTCCGTCCATGAAACGTGTTTTCTCATCGGAAAACACTTTGTTGCCACCGGAATCGCCGGGAACTTGCTCATTGATGGCCGCTAGAGACGAAGATCAGGTTCCTACGGATATAAACTTGCCGGAGAAAGAAGTTAGAGGAAGCTTCTTCTTCTGCTGCTAAGAAATATTTGATTTATTGGTTATAAGGGGAAAAAAGGAGAGAAAAGTGGTTTGAAAATGTAATGTATCAATTGGTTCGGTGAATGATAATAGCTTAGAAATTATTGTTATGAGTTTATTGAAATTTTGTGTATATTTGTTTGATAAGTGTTGGAGGAAAAAAAATTGCTGAAAAACATCCGGAAATTAAAAGTGTTTTTGCTTGGATGAACAAAAAATATATGAAAAACGCCGTTGCCGGGGATCGAACCCGGGTCACCCGCGTGACAGGCGGGAATACTTACCACTATACTTCAACGACTTTGTTGTTAGTGATACCAGTTAATTTGATATATATAAACGCGTAACTCAAATCATTTTGCGTTATTCAGCAAAACGATAGTTTTCTTCATTTTTGTTGGGTTTTCAAAATTTTAAATCTTGAAGGTATCGAAGTTTGTAAGTTATAATCATAATCATTTAATAATATCATCACTCATCAGCACTTAATAAACACACACAAAGTTGTCAACTTTCATGAACAATTTTATAACCATAATTTTAAGCTACGAAATACCAGAACAAAAGCAATTAACATTTTTAATAATTAACAAAAAAAAAACGAATAGAACTTAAAGATTATACATATTTTTACTGTTAAATTATATAAAGGAATTAGCTCATCATGAACAATAAAACCATCATTTTTGTAATTGGATGATTCTATAACAAATGAATGATAAAATTAAACAAAAAAATTAGTTAAACGTATTAATAACGTTTAAACACTTTCCTTTTATGGCTTTCATCCAATAAATGCCAAAAGTAATTTCCTCTTCGTCGAAAACGACGTCATATAGCTCTTAACCTACGAATTACAATTCCATTTTCACCCCGGAAACAAAAAAAAACTTGAAATCTTTTAAGGAAAGATCTTAGAACTGAAAAAATCTAACTCTTTTTTTAATTGGATTTTCGAGCTGCAGAGATTTGAAACTTTCGATATTTCGAACAATCTAAATAAGATTTATCGGCTCTGTCTTTTCTTTCTTTTCTTTCTTCATTGTTTTCTGGGCTCATTTCAACGATTTTGGTAACTTATCTGAGCACAAATGTCGTCATCGTCACCGGACATTGTTGGAATTCTGGAAAACACAAAGGAGCTTGATCGGTTAAGGAAAGAGCAAGAAGAAGTATTGATTGAGATCAATAAGATGCATAAAAAGCTTCAAGCTTGTAAGTGTCTCCATTAACTATTTCTCCAACCATTTTGGTGCTTTTTTTCTTGGAACAAATTTGATCTGAGACTAAAGTTCGCATTTTTGGGGGAAATGTTTGTGTTTGATTAGTTATTATCAGTGAAAGTTTTGATTTTTAGATGATATAAATTAGAGAAATTAATCTATACAATGCCCATTGAAACTACCAATTAAATACTAATTTAGATGCTTCGAAATACGAAATCAAAATCATTCAGAGAGAATTGTTTAAGATCTTATATTTGCTTCAGTGGAGATTTTGAATCTGTAGCAGTTTAGCATTTTTCGTTTTTGTTGGGTTTTTGAAATGGGAATATAAGGCACAGTGAACAATGTGTTATTGCGCAAGATCAAGCTCTGATTTGATATTGTAACTATGTTTTGATGCAGCTCCTGAGATAGTTGAGAAGCCTGGTGATACTTCATTGTCAAAGCTTAAAATTTTGTACATTCAAGCAAAAGAGCTTTCTGAAAATGAAGTAACGTAAGCCAATTTCTTTATATTTGTTACAAAAAGTTGAAGACTTTGAATGGTTTATGGACTAATGTTATCACTAAATGACCAAATGTGTATCTACCAATAAGACCCTTCTGAGACTTTTGATTTTGTGTGTTGTAACACGCAGTGTATCGAACATTTTGCTTAGTCAATTGGATTCACTGCTTCCTTATGGACCAACAGGGCAGCAAAGAAGAAAATTAGGTAACACACAACAAGTTACTTTAAATTGAAATTGTAAATGTTACTTTGCAAGACTTGTAGTTGATACTTTGTAATGATATATCACATAAGTAGGAGAAGGCAATGATCAGAAGAGGAAAAGGATGAAATTTGATTCAGATGTAATAAGACTTTCTCCTTCTATGAGAAATCAAATTGAGGCATATGCAAGTCTAAAGGGTGAACAGGTAAACACGAACTATTATGTACCCGTTTTCTTCATTTTGATTGGTTCGATGCTCACAATGTCTGATTTATGCAGGTGGCTGCAAGAGTTACAGCAGAGAGTGCTGATAAGGATGAATGGTTTGTGGTTAAAGTTATTCACTTTGATAGAGATACAAAAGAGTAAGCTTTTGAACCTTTCTTCTGCATAGATTTAGCTGTTGATGGCCTAATGTTTATGTATCAAACAAATGGATGATTCTGTTACATATCTGAAGTTCAATAGATTATGGCTTTTAAGTTCTTTGTCTGCTCTGAAATATAAGAAAGAGTTCTGAGACTTACTTAAAACTTTAAATCACAGAGTTGAAGTACTTGATGAAGAACCAGGAGATGATGAAGAAGGAAGCGGACAGAGGTAAAAAGCTCATATGAATACATGGAACTATGAATTGGCATTCTAAAGTTTACTGAGATTATTATTCTTTTACTGATCATCTCTATAGGACCTATAAGTTACCAATGTCATGCATTTTACCATTCCCTAAAAGAATCGATCCTTTGAGCACTCAAGAGTTTCCACCTGGTAAACACGTCTTAGCTGTATATCCAGGGACAACAGCACTCTACAAAGCCACTGTTGTAAGCACCCCACGAAAGGTTAGTTTTTTTTATTTTTACACCTCTTGCAGTCTGATAAAAAAAAACACTAACTTCGAGATATTGAACATGGATTTCGAATCCTCCAACATCAGAGGAAGTCTGACGAGTAAGTTCTTCAACCTTTATCTATTTACATAATCCTGAATTTGTAGTCCAAACACTTGAACCGGGCTCTTGTTTGTTCTGATTAGGTACTTGCTTGAATTCGACGATGATGAGGAAGATGGAGCATTACCTCAAAGAACAGTACCTTTCCACAAAGTGGTAGCTTTACCAGAAGGTCATCGCCAGTGAATTAAAAAAACAACATGGTATCTATCTACGATTACATCAGTCTCTTGTAAATAAACCGAAAATCCCGAGAAATTCACGAGACTAATCGATAAAGTTGTTTATGTTTGCAATGTAAGTTAAAGTTGTTACCTTTTTGTGTCTAAGGAGATGATGAGACTGAGAGAACAAAACATAAAGCCTTTTCAATTTTTAGCGCTTTGGTTTTGTTTCTACTGTACTTTATTCTGTCTAAAATAAACTGAATTTAGAAAAAAAGTATTAACCGAACCAAACCAATCTAAATGGACCAATTGAATGAACCAATTAACATGGACGAACTGGTTCACAACCTCCATAATTAGAGAGTGAATTCTAAAGCGGAAATTTAACTCCGACCCACTAAGATTTAGGATCTACCATATGATAAGTTTGGAAAATGGTGTGTTTTTATTAATGGAAGATATGCAATTGTATATATACACAAAAGGTAAACATGTCTTAAGTAGATTTACTATATATTTTCCATTACACTAAGATTCACAAGTTTTACTTAATAATCGGTTTTTTACGGTCTACAATACAAATAATTCTAAATTACTAATAGGGCTATATATATATACTGTATATAAGAATGCCAAATTAATTAATATTTCGACAATCATCTCACAATGTCTGGCCGTGGCCAAATCAATTTACTAACCAACAAAATTTTCACCGGAGTTTTTAGCTCTTCTGATTCTTGGTTTCGCTGTCTTATTCGTCCTTCTTCTTCTTCTGTTGTGGCTGAGGAAACGATTGACTCGGTGGTTACGACTGAGTCATTGTTGAACTCGGTGGTGAAGATCATCTGTTTTTCTAGCAAGCCTAACCACTTTTGTCCTTGGCAAAATATGCCACAACAAAAATCCCATGGCTCAGGTATATATGATTAGCATGTGCATGCAATTCATATGTTAATACGTTTAACACATCAAATATATATATTTAATACAAGCGTGCGGTTTATTCTCTTCTCTTCTTTGGTGTTGTTTTGTATCATTAATGTATGTTAGTTTTGACTTATTTTTTTGGAGTTTTGGTTTAGGGTTTGTGATTTCGGGGAAGAAGATTATTACAAACGCTCATGTGGTGGCTAATAACATATTGCTGCAAGTCATAAAGCATGGCTCACCAAAGAAGTACATAGCAAAAGTTGAAAAGATTGGGTATGAAAGTGATTTGGCTAGTTTAGTGATCGAAAACCAAGAGTTTTGGGAAGATATGAATCCTTTGGAACTCGAAGACATTCCCTTTTTGAACGATTCGGTTGTTGTTGTTGGCTATCCAAAAGGTAATTTGACATCTATTTTTATATCTTAGGTTTCCTATGATAACAAGTTTAACTAATATGTTTTTGGTAGATTATGGTATATTTATATATCATTAAGTTTTCCATTTTAGTTCGATCAATTTTTACTACATTTAGTTAGAGTTTGGAAACTCTCTCGGCTTTAGATCAAAACTAATTTGAATTCATATATATCATAAAACTATAAATATTTTAAACTTAAAAAAATTTGTTAATCTTAAATGAATTTCGGTTTATTCGGTTTGGATTTTTGAACCGGTTAATGAGTTTATGTTGAGCACTCAATTGCAGGTGGCGAGAATATATCCATTACAAAAGGTGTTGTGTCTAGAATTGACTCGAAGCAATATTTTCCTGGCACCACTAATCTACCGGTAATACAAACAGATGCAGCAATTAACCATGGAAATAGTGGTGGTCCGGTTTTCATAGGAAACAAAGTTGTTGGTGTAGCATTTCAATGTCTGTCAAATTCTAATAATATAGGGTAAGTTTTGTGTATAATAAATACTTTTTCTAGTGACTGTAATCAAAGTTGACAACTAACTTTTTTTTTTGTTTGTGGTTTTGACCAAAACAGATACTTAATCCCAAGTTCATTAGTTAAACATTTTATAACCGGTCAAAACGTTGGGTTCTGCTCGCTTAATCTATCATACCAACCTATGGAGGATGCACATATCCGTCGCCAATTTAAGATGAATTCTAAAATGACAGGGGTTCTTATACACAGTATCAATCAACATTCGGATGCTCACAATATTCTTAAAAAATATGACATTATTCTTTCAATCGATGGTGTTGCTGTAGAAAATGATGGCACAGGTATTACATATATTTAATTATTTTCATTTGTATTCCATGGCTGATATTTCTTCATATGTGTTGGTGTAATTACTGAGTTTTATATATATATTTGTTGCAGTTATTTTACGAAACAGAGAAAGGATGACGATGGATCATTTGGTTTCTATGAAGCAATTAGGTGAAAAAACCACACTTGAAGTTTTAAGAGAGGGAAAAATGCATAAGTTCAGTATTACACTAAGGCCAGTAAGTTACATTTTTTTTGTTAATAAATAAATCATTGGCTCACATTTTAGTCTAAATTAATGGATGGTTATTTGAATTAATCTGTGGTCATTATTATATGAAGGTGCAAAAGCTAGTTCGAAACATCCCAAGTTATTACATATTCGCCGGTTTTGTCTTTGTGTCTCACACAGTCATTAAAGAAGGAAGTAAAGGTAAATTTACATATCAAATTATGCCCCAAAAAGCCGGTGAAGAAAATGTCATAATTTCCCAGGTTCGTACTTTTTTTTTTTTTTTTTAAATATTAAAAACATGTATATAAATATCTATATAACTTTTATTGAAAATGATTACTTTTGTGTTAGTAGAAAAAAAGGAATTAGGATACGTTGAGAATTGAGATACATAAGTGCTAAATAGCAATGTCTTCTCCATTTTGGTTTCGTATTATAGGTTTTGGTTGATGAGATCAATGTGGCATACGAGATGTTCAAGAATTTGAAGGTAACAAAAACTACAAAAAGATATGAATTTTACTAAAACGAGTATATTGATCTCGCTAATATAAATTATATTTTGTGGTGGAAATAGGTGAAGAGAGTGAACAATGTGAATGTGGAGAATCTGAAGCATTTGTATCAACTCATAGAGAAATGTTGCACCAAAGACTTGAGGCTAGATTTACAAGATGATCGAGTTATTATCTTGGATTATCAGTCGGCGAAAAACTCGACTTGTTTGATTTTGGAAAGTCATAGAGTACCATGGGCAATGTCCAAAGATCTCATAGATTGAACCATACTTAAAGACATGTTTGACTACGAGATTATATTAACTTTAATATAAACTGAATTTCGGTTCAGTCATTTTGGTTACACTAAATTTGGATTTGGTTTAACATTCAGTTTTGCTAGCAAATTTTGGATAAGAAAAAAGAATATTTGCAGAGTTATGCAGACTCTACAAGGTTTAGTGTGTTTTTTTTCTTTTTTCTTTTCTTTTGTTAAAAGGCTATCAAGGTTTAGTATTGTGCACTAAGCTTTAACATTTCCAAGAAATCACAACAATGGCTTGCTTGGAAATAAATTGACCATGATTCCAGAAATAATTTAGATGAGATTGTGAGTCGTGAGTAAGTAATAACATTATTTCAGTATTTAAAAGGAAATATAATTTATATAATAGTTGGATTATACACACACAAAATAGATAAATAAAAATTAGAATGATCAATTAAAGAGTATCAAAACAATATAAATAAATAAAGAACAATAAACTATCTTTTATTCACACATTAAAAAAAAGGAAACCAAAAAATACATTACATTTTTATATCAAATATATATCAACACAACCAAATGCATATATAAAATCCACGCATGCACGAGACTTCTCATAATAGTATATATGTTATAATGTTGTTGATAAGTAAAAGATAAGTGAGAATAATATTTGGGGATGGCAAATTGAAAAGGCACGAGCCTCACTGTATCTTCTTCTTCTATGAAGGAATTTGACTGATCTCCATCATTGTTGTTATGTGTCGTGTGGATTGTTATGATCTCGGATGGTGGGGTAATACTTTTACCAAAATCAACTACCTTCGGATTTGGAAGCAGTTGGAAATATGGGATTCTGGATAAAGGAGTATAACGTTTATCATATTAATAGTTTGATAGATTAGATTGGGTGGAAATGAGTCTTATTTTCCTCTCAATTTTTCTTTGTTGTTAGTTATTTTTATGTTTCTTTTCGTATGAGTTTAATTCCGGCGAAGTTATCATTTGTGGTGGTTCTGCCAATTTTGTTGGTTGGTTTGTTAAAGTTTAGACGAAAGACAAATTCATACAGAGACAACAATTGGATATGGAAATTGAAGTCTTCATGCATTGGTGTTTTGAGATTTGCGATGTTAATATGATGTTTCATAGTAGGGCGATAACCAACAATCGCAATAGCTTGAGTTCGAGTACATAGAAAAAAAATAACAGATTTGTTTATCTATTAGCGAATAAGAAACTTCCAAAAAAAAAACATTGTCAAAATTTGCTTTTTATATTTTATCGTTCTTTAGCATCTTTGTTTAGGATATATGTATGTGGATCATATCTTTCTGTAATTTTGTAAACTTTTGATGGAAGTGATAATGATAATAAATAGACATTAAAACAAACAAAAAAGATAAGCGAGAATATGAATCTGAGTGTTTACCAAATCGAATATCTGAATATTGGAATGATTATAGTTCATGATCATATATATATATATAGCATGATCATATTTAGAGTTTTAGTCGACTTAACAAAAGTTACGAAAAATGTATAAACAAAGTGTATATAGTTCTTGGGTTCTGTTTTGGTATGATATGTCATCATGACAAGTATTTATAAATCTATGTCGGTAACTCAGTATGCTTGGAACATGTCAATTTCGATAGATCTTTATGGAGTAATGAGAAAATTCCATATGTGCCAAGAGAAAGAGGAGATTACTTTAATTTATCGGTCAATTTATTCGGTATAATTATATTTTTCCGCCAAAAATAAAATTTCGGTTGGTTTTGGTTTAATGAAATTTGGTTCGGTTCGGGTTAGTTTTTATTTTTTTATTAGCGATCCGACTGAATCGGAGAGGAGCAACTTTGAGAATGAAGAAGAAGATGGAGGAGAAGGCGAAAGAAGGGAAGAATCTGTTTGGCTCACCGACGTTCGTTGATATCGGAAACGGACGGCTCAGATGCGTTGAGACTGGTCACGAGGTTTTAGCCGGAGACGAAGAATCATACGCTCGTAACAAACGGTGTCGTTTGGGACTTGTCGATCACGCTTTGTCCCAGGGAAAGTCTCCTCTCAACATGTTCTCGCAATGCCCTTTTTCTCGGTTAGCCTAAAGTTTCTCTCTTTTTTGTTTTTCTGGGGAAAATTGAATTTTCTGAGATTTTAACTGGGGTTTAGGGTTTATAAGGGTGAAAGATAGAATCATCCAATACTTTTAGGTTTCACAAGTTATCAAATTCATAACAAACAAATCCATGGGTTTTAACTTTTAATGTTTGTAATTGTTGCTCTAACCATTTGATGAATTGGTGTATGAACGAATGATGAACTTTGATTGTTTTCTGAGTAAAAAAAGGATGAAATTTTCAGTGTTTTGTAAGTAAAAAGTTGAGAATTTTCATGTTTTTTGGATTTCTATTGAGTTTCAGAGTGTATTAGGTCAAGTTTCACCTTAGATCCTTGCTTCATAGTTTAGGTTCATCTACATTAAAGTTGGTAAAGTTTTGCTTTTTTATCTGTAAGCTTTCTTCTTGTTCTCAGGTCAAAACTGGTGTGCAAGCTTACTGGAGATACGGTAAACAAGAACGAAGAACATATCTGGAAACACGTGACCGGGAGAAGATTTCTTAACAAATTAGGTGAATAAAATGGTTCTCTCATGGTATTCAGATCCATTGACATCTCATAGGAATGTTATGTCTTGGCTCTTAATGTTTTTGATGTTTTGATGTTGATATATTTGATAGAGCAAGTGGAAAGAGGAGCTGAGACAAGCGGAAGGACCGAGGAAACACAAGTAACCAAACCAAGACGCGATAAGGAAGATAGTGATTCCGAGGAATCTGACTTTTGGATGCTTAAGTCAACTTCTGGTTCAGAGTCTGAGCAAGAAACTGATGAAGGAAACTCTAATGGTTGCTTTTTTTTTTGTTCGTTCTATTTTGATCTCATATCGAAATTCTAATTAGATTTGCTTTTTTGATTTAATTACAGGTTCTCATTGTGATGCCAAAGAATCAGAAGAGCTCTCAGAAAGGTGACATTATACTCTTTGTTTGGTGTATTATATGCTTAGTTTAGATTTATTCTGTTGATCGTCTTTGTCTCATAACTCAATTTGGTCTCTTGTACAGAACAAAGAGAATGACCATAGAGATTGGACCAAGTAGCTTTGCTTCGAGGAAGAAAAAGAGTAAGAATGATGATTCCTTTTAAGACATTGTTTGTGGAGAACAGATAAAAAGAATACAATTTTGTTTGTAAATGTATTCAACTTATATGACTGCTAAATTGCAAAACCGACTCATCCATAATAATCAAAAGTTCAAGCCAAATCCAAAGATGAAATGGAGACAATTAAGATTTGATTATAATCGTTCAAAGTAGACAAAGTACAAAATATGTAAAACAAGACATCATGTGAGATAGAACGATGATGTCACAAACTGTCTCACAGATATTTATTCCTCCATAGCTTCACCAGCTACTTTTACAACTTCGACTCGCTCCGATAATGGTGTGATTTTGGTGAGTAAAACCTCTGTTTTCACAGAAACAAAACACAGTAAGAAGATGAATATGATCGAATTAAACCAGAAGCAATCAAGTGTAGCTTCTTACCGGTTTTCTTGGTGAATGTATAGCCTTTGCTGCTAACATAGGTTCTTGGGTTTGGTTCCATGTAATTCCTCAAGTACTCCTTGTGTCCCTGTCCCAATTTCAAAGCAAAGGTAAATAAATCACAAGTGTTGGTTTTGTGGTGAATCATTTTTAGGTAATATCTGTAAGTTTCAAGGAATTGCATGAAGCAAACAAATGTGTAGATATTACAGTTATTCGATTAAAAGCAGAGGAAAACAGAGAATGACAAACCTTAGTGATAACACAGATATCCACATTGCTACCACTACCAAGGTCGTTGAATATACCAGAGCATATGGCTTCAGCAACCAACTTGATTCCTTCGTCTCTCTGGAGGATTTGAGTCAAGAATCAACAAGATGGAGAGAATAAATCTGACAAATATAAAAGATAAATAAATGTATTTGCTTTACTTACACTTAGACCTTCTTTATACTTTGCCTCAAACACTGACATGGCAGCAAGAGAACCAGAACCCATTGTAGCAAATGGTAAAGTGTCAGTGGAACCGTGTGGGTATATCTGCATTATTAACCACATGGTTAGAGATGAATATACAACAAAATGAAAGAACCTGAACTATAAAAGCTTTTTACAGCTGAGAACTTGGATTAAGAGTTTAAAACTCACGGTATGCAGATGAGGCCCGCTAATATCAACTCCACCAAGCACAAGAGCAGCTGAGACATGACCTTGATAGCTGAATGATACTTCACAAGTTAAATTACTTATGCCTATTAGTAAAGATAAGACGAGTTTCTGGTCATGGTAAAGCAAAAATACCTGAAAAGATGTTTTTTGAGAAGGGTCAATGCAGTAATGACTCGAGAATCTCGGCCAGTCTGGTATCTATGCAACCGCAGCTGTGAGCTGACCATATCTGTACCGTGAGATATAAATCATTATAACTAACCATTGGGTTTAAAAGAATACAAAGTTTGATTAGGCTCAGCAGAATAGAAATTTGGTAGTAAAGAATTACCAGTTACTGCTTCAGTGTCAGCAGCAGTTCCTGCACCACAACAGTAAATGTTTGGTGCCATATAGTGAATCTTCTCACAGTTCTTATCAGCCACAATGGGTCCTTCGGTCGCCCGTGTATCAGCCCCAAGTATCACACCATCCTATACAAATATTTATAGGAAATCAGCAATGTCTATCTTCAGTAATCATTTATTGAGAATTTGAAGGAGAACATCAAGAACACACACATCAACAACATGTTGTCACATGGTCAAGGTTTGAGAAAGCAATAACACCTAATACTTTACAACAATAGTTAGAGCAATCCAATTGTTATCTGAAGCTGCCACAAGGTACTCAATTCATCGACATACACCTATCACACAACTCGTGCTCCCACAGTTTCAATCCAAACAAAAAAAACTCTCTTTGTAAAATATCCAACTTTTGCATCTTAGCCCACAATTCTTGAACCTTAGGTCACTCTTATCACTTTCATAACTCACAAAGGACCATACTTACTAGCAACAACTACACCATCCTAATTCCTAAAACACAAAAGCTATCAAAAGCAAACCCAAAAGCCCATAAATTTCCAAAGTAAATGAAATAGAAACACAGACCTTGAAAATTAAACCAACGATGGTTGTTCCCGTCTTGAGAAACGATGGAGCTTTGAGACCCTTTTGTGTAAGCATATCATTCCTTTTACACAGATCGAAACTAAACCCACCTTTTGGTGGCAAATCTACGGCAGATTGCGACATTATCCGATTCACCACTCTACAAATCAGAAAAAAAAAAAAAAAAAAAAGATCAGTGTTAATATTTCGAATCGTGAGAAGCAAATTTTTGGCACCAAAGCTGTATAATGATACGAGATTCAGAAGAACAAAGTGGGAAAATACTCATTACAGACTAACAATAGAGTTTGATAACTTGAGAAGTTCAAATCAAATAGTTCGGATCGAGATCGGTGGAGAATGGGTTTGATCGTCTTGAAGTCACCAAAATTGAGAAGAGAGAAACCACGGAGACGATAATGAAGAAGAAAATAGAAAATCTAAGCTTTCCAAAAGAGTGATTTTACCGTAAGACTTGAGGATAGCGAGATTAAGGAAGCTCGAATCGGAGAAGAAGAAGAAGAAGAAAGAAGAGAGAGTTAACAGAGTTTTCTTCTTCCTCAATTAACCTTTTTGCTTAACCATCTTGATGGGCCTATTTATTTAAATGGGCCTTTTACTTCTGTCTAACTGAGCCCATTGTTTAAAACTTCCCCCGCAACGATAACGTGAATTTTGTTTTTCGGAGTTTACACAAAGTAAAATCGTTTTTTTTCCTGCATTTTAGTTTGATTGGTTTGGTTTAGCTTAGTTTGACTAACATGTTAGCGTACTAAAACATAACTGAAAAAAAAAGTCAGCTGAAGTCAGCTAATAATCACCAATTAGAATAAATATATATTTGTTAATGTGCTCTGAAAATAAAGAAAAGTGAAGTAAATATTTCAACAAGAGGTGGAGTCAAAAATTACGCAATAATCTTTTTGCTACTCTACTTTTATTTCTCCCATTTACTTTAACTTCTGCTATTTTTCACCAATTAGAGCATTTGGTTTACTTAGTTTGGTATAAATCGCGATTCTTGTTTTGTCTGGTTGAAATTATAAATTTATTGATCACCAAAGAATTTTTCAAAAAAATTTTAAAAAAGCCCTCAACTTTTCAAAAAACATTTTAAAAACCCTCAACTTTTTGTGTGGGTGTTTAAACTCTCACCTTTTAATCTATGATGAAATAAATTCTAGATATTATTAAAAAAAACTAAGTACATCATTATATTAAAAGAAAGATAAATAAACAAAATTTGGTCTATGATTTATTTTCCATAATTTGAGTTTGTGAGTTTATCCCAAGATTAATTTTTAAAAACTAAAATATTATTGTAAAAGTAAAAATTTTGATTCATATTTTTTTGTGAACTTTTTCTTTTGAATAACTAGCTAAAATTAGTTTATATTAGTCACTTTTGAAATATTTTAAAAGTATATTTTGAATATATCTTAATTTTATGTATTTAAAGAAAACTATTTTGGTGTGGAAAGTAATGTACTTTCATAAGCATATAATTGTTTTTTGTTTGTTTCATGTTAATAGGTTTATGAGACTAAAAGCAAATAAAAATTTATTAACACAAAATTCATATTAGATAATACTATAATAAAATATTTTTATTTTGATATTATATTAAAATTCAAAAAATTTATATTCAATAAATTTCATTGATAAGTTTTGTCACAAGTATAACTAATATATATATATATATCTATATAACACTTTTATAATAAAATAATTGATAACTTGGACCAAAATAGCACAACAGAGCGTAAGTCTCATGCCTCATGCGTTGCATGATGGAATATTTGCAACATTCCAAAACAATTATATCCCTCAACTTTATTTTGATAAAAGTAATTAAAAAATCTATCTTGGTAATTAAATTGATAACTTATCTATATTTTATATTTAAATACTTGAATAGTTTACAAAAATTAGCCTATCAGAATGTCATATGTTGTTTCGTTATAGAAATAAAACTAAACAGTTTGACAGAAACAAAATAAAGTAAAAAGAATACAATTGAACCTTTCTTAATTGCTCAGAAAATTTTCCAAATTATAAGAGTTTTTAAGAGTTTTTAAGAGTTTTATTTTTAATATTTTATCATCTTTTAGTTGGAAATTATTTTATTAGGTTAGTTTTTTGATTAATTTTAAAAGTATTTGTTGCTACTATTTTAAACATTTTATTTGAAAATCTACTTTTTAAAAGTTGTAGAAATTAAGAGTTTGATTCAACCTGGTTTGATTTGTGGGAAGCAATTTTAAGAAAGTGTTGAATTTATATTAGATAAAATTAATAATTAGAAAGAAAATAAATAGTTGGTTAGAAAAAATAAAATTAAAACTAAAAAATTAGAAAGGAGGAAATAGAAAATTGGGGAAATTGCTAGAAATTAGATGTTTATGAAGTTGGGTACAAAAAAAATCAAAATAAAAGTAATATAGGACTAAGATTTAAATAAATAGAATAGTGAAAATAGTTGATAGATAAAAATGTGTAAATATTTGGTGGTTATGAAGTTGGTTAGAAAAAAAATAAAAAATTAGGAATGAGAAGTTGACACATGACAGCGTCTTAAAGTTCTAAACAAAAAATAACCCTACTTTATTATATAAAATACATATATTTACCAAGCTCCAATCAATTCCTCTCTTCAAACCAAAACAAAACCACATTGACCGAACATCGGTTAGTTCAGTAAGTTTTTTTGTTCGGTTTGATTACCAAGAACTATTTGAAAAAAAAAAAAAAATCAAACAACTGAATAATTCTTTTATTTGAATTTTCAAATAACAAACTTCAAAGAAAAAAACCAACAAAAAAAATGAAAGCTTGGCAACAACAGAAACAAATCAATGAAAAAGCAAACAAGTAGCAAAAGAAAAAAAAAAGAAAAAAAACAGAAATTATGAGTAAAGAGAATTTGAAGAATCAAATTTTCTTAAAATTTAGATGCAATTGAGAGCTGCCTTATTAGCTTTCTTCGAAATCAAAGCAGTTTGCATCGCCAAATGCATCTCAATCTGCATCTTCTCTATTTCTCTTTGAGCCTCTAACATTGAAGCTAACTCCGAATTCACCGAGCTTTTGCTTCCTTCTCCTTTATCTTCTTTCTTTTTCTCTTCCTCTTTCTTACATGAGTGTAAGTGCGTAGCGTAATCACATTCCTTGCAATAATACGACCAGAGATTATCAGGTACAATATCTTCACAAACATCGCATTTCGAAACTAAACCGGGTTGGTTATAAGGAGAACCGTAAAGAAGAATGAGTGGATGTGCGTGATCTTCACGCTTCACTGTTTCAGGCATTGAAACACATCCGACATGTACATCGTACTGACAAACCGAACAGTTGTAAGTGAAACTTGATCCGTACTCACCGCAAGCTTGACACGTGTACGTTGACATTGAGGAATAGAGTAAAGTCAAAGAGTGGTTTTGGTGAGATTTGTGGTTGATTTCACGTGGAAGGTCGAAACATGACTTGTGCAAGAAGTAATCGCAATCTGATGATTTAGTGCATTTGAAAGCTGCACCAATCAGATCAAGATCGCAACCTGAGCAGATGATTTCATCTTTGGCTTCGCATTTGTGACTGCGCAATGGATGGTTGTGACTCGGGTGCCTCACTGATTGTCTTGAAGACATTGTAATTTATTTTTTTATGTTCTTGATTTGGTTATTTTAGAGGTTTTGTGATTGTAACTAGCTTAGGGTTTCAAACTATTTATAGTGAAAACTAGAGACGACTTACTGATTATAAGTCTTGTTCTTGGATTTGACTATCAAACCAAGTTGTATTTTATAGTGATTAACTATATAATTAGGAGAATAAAGTCACGGCCGATGGTTCACACTTGGGATTCAAAGTCAAGAGATGCATTATGCATGGAACTATTTCCCGATCATATTCACGCATCTGAGTTTCTATTATATGTTATAAACTTATAATTAGTTAATCAATTGAAATGAAAGACTTCGAATTCGAAATATCGGATGATCATCATCAAGTTGGGTTTAAATAGAATAACGTTGACATTGTGACGGATGTGAATGTCAAATGTAACCACAATATTTGACTCTAAGGCATTACTGCAATCTACTCTTTCCCTTTCTTGCGGTTGCGGTTCTTCTTTTGGATAGACGACTAACAATCAAAAATCAAAAATATAAATTAAAATTGGTTGCTACTGTTAATGTACACTTTTAAGTAATAAAATTGACATTAAAACAATAACAGGTTTTGTGATACGGAGGAAGTATACGTATCTTGATTGATTCGATTATGTTACATTCCAAAATTTGAAATCTTCGTGTGGGATGAAGGAATCAGGAATAGAAATGGTCATAATATAAAGATTTGGAAAAACAGTTAAGGATTGCTCGAGTGATTTGGTTAAAGACAATATAATCACTGAAGAACACTAATATGGAAACTCAACCATGCAAAATTATGTAAGAGATTCACAGGATTTGAGTTGTCATTCATTCAGATATGATTTTCACCAATGCATGGCCTTATATATAAATTGGAATATGCAGACAATGTCACAACTACATACGATCAAACTCAATTTCTTACAATAACATGTCGCACGTTGAAGGAAACAATGGCAAGGGCGTAGACATTCCTGTGGCACGGACAGTGGTGGTTCATATTTCCGACAACTCGGAACTAATCAGACGGTTTAAAAGGACGACGCTCGTCGGTAGGATCATGAATCCTAAGGCTCAGAGTGTTGGATCACTAGTTTTGATGATGCCTAAACTTTGGAGACTAGAGGCTCGAGTGGTTGGGAAGGACTTAGGATCAGGACTATTTAGGTTAGATTTCGAAAGAGAGGAAGATATTTTAGAGGTCATGCAAATGGAGCCTTTTAGTTTCAGTCATTGGATGGTTTCTATTGTAAGGTGGGAACCAATTATACACCAAAACTACCCAACAGCCATCACATTTTGGGTCAGAATTGTTGGTGTTACTCCACATTTCTGGACTGATGAGAATTTCCAAAGAATTGGGAGGGAGTTGGGAATGGTTCGAGAAGTGGATGAAGACAATGGGATGGTTCAAGTTACGATCGACGGGTTTACGCCATTGTGCTTCGAAATGCCTATTCAATTTGAAAAAGGTGGTGATGAAGTTGTGGTAGTGAAGATGGAGTACGAAAAGCTTTTGGTTATTGTGGTTCTTGTTTTAGTCTTCGTCATGATGAAGAATCTTGTCCACAAAGAGACTTGCACAATCATGTTTTGGCAGAGGACGAAGAGTAGGATTTGAGTCAATAAGATGATCAAATAAGATGATATATATTCAAAGTCAAGAGATGCATGCAGGATTCAGCTATATATTTTTCGATTTAATTGAGCCATATGAGTTTTTCTTATGTATGTTTGCAAAATAACAAATTGAAAGTAATGATTTTGAAATATCGTATTATCATTTTTTTCAAGTTGACGAATGTGCATGAATGTCAAACTACTCATAATGCTTGACTCTTAAGTCTTAAAGGCAAATACCTAAGTGCAGTATAGTGCCGGAGTTAAAATATATTCAAACAAATTATTAAAAATTAAATCTGAAAAATCTGAATATAAATAAACATCTTATGAATGCTATAAATTTTTAGATTTCTCATCATATTTATTATTTTTTTATCTTCTCCTTTGTTTTGTACTACTAGTTAAAAACATTTGAAAGAAGTTTTAAATTTAGTAAACTATATCAAAAAGAACAATGAAATCCATGTTTTTAATGTATAATAACAGAAAAAAATGATTCTTTTTTCCGAATATGCTAAGAATGAAAATCAATGTTTTGAATTTAGTAAACTACATCAAAAAGAACTACGAAATCCATGTTTTGAATTTTTTCACATATCACACACTTTAGTTTCTCTGTCTAACTTGTAGAGTTATTATAAATATATATCATATCTAATTATCATTCCGCAATTTGGAATCAAATATACCGTATCTTCAAAAATTAAATTTGTAGTGAGATCTAAAATATCAATTGTGAAATCTTAATGGTAAGATTATTTCTATTTTTTGCCAAAACATGGTAATGGTAATCTATGATTTGGTGACTCGTTTTTTAAACAAAAAGGGAGATTTTGTATTTTATAACAGCCATTGATATATTGATTTTATTTTATTTTCTGAAAAAGAAAAATATATTTGAGTCAAAATAAAATAATTATTAGTTATATAAATGGAAGATCCATTAACGGTAACAGTTTTTGTCTTTTGTTTTTCCAATCACAAGACATAATATTGTTCTATAAATAAGGGCTTCTACGGCTAAGGTCTAGAAAATCACAGAGCATATTCATTTTAATAGACTTTATAGTTGATACTTCGAGCAAGACAAGACAAAATGTGCATCACAAAGACTTCGATGACATTTTTACTCTTAATAATATTGGCAGCTTCTTTGTCCAATTACGAAGTCTTGGCTTCTGGTATGTTTTTTTTACTTCTACGTTGTTAATTTCTAATTAGGGTTTTCATCATTTGAGAGCACATAATAATGCATATATATACGATAAACAGAGATCAAACCTGCTGGGAGAATTGGTGATCAGTGCAAGCGTGCGTGTACCACATCATTCGGAATGGCTAAATGTGACGCCTACTGTAAGAACAATGGGTACTCAGTGGGAAAATGTATTAATCCTTCTCCTTCGCAACCTCTTTTGTGTTGTTGCAACTAGTGATATAAACCCATTTTGATATATGTTTTTTGTTTTCTCTTGTTGATTTCCCATAAATCACATATGCAATCAAATATATAGTTTCCCTTATATTGGTATTTGGAGTAATGAAACCAAAGAGAAATGAAAATTGGTATTTTGGAGAAGAAAACAAATAAATTATTACTTTTGCAATAATAATAATAATTTACTAGGATTCGGACTCATCTGAGGTCGTGCGGAAAAAATCATATATTTAAATTTCTTATATCAAATTTCTATTATTAAATTAATATATATGTATATATATATATATTAATAATCATATTTAATGTCAAATAGTTTTGAATAAACATAAAATGGGATTTTTAATGTAAAGATACAAAAATTATGATAAACTGACGTGATCTATAGATAGTTTTACTATGTTTTAGAGTGATATTTTGGACGAATTTTGAGGTGACTATTTTCTCTTCCAAATATCTAAACCGACTTTTCTCCAACATTTGTTCGTTTTGCGCTTTTCATCGTCTTGCACATAATGAAAAACATGAAATTATTGTTCATTTTGGAGTCGCATCACATCAGTCGATGCCACTAAAAAATAGAACGACCATTATTTTCATTCAGGGACAATTTTTTATGTGCAACACTCTTTTCCTACGCCTTTGTAACAACTACGCCTCTGTGTTGGATTAGTTGAATATATTTGGTTCAAAAAAAACGAAAATCTTTTTTTTTTTTTAGTTTTGCTATATTTGATAAAATTCGTTAAACAAAATAAAGATTCCTTCTATTTCAAAGATGTTTTAGTAAAAATCGTAGGGATTCATAAAATATTTGTACGTTACAAATATCATTTAATATATAAATAAAAAAAAATTCAGCTTATTAAGAAAAGATTATTAAATATTATTAGTCACAGAAAATTCTACAAAATTAAAAAAATACATTAAAAATAAAAATATGAGAACATTGTATATTTTGAAAACAAACAAAAAACCACTCTTACAACATTTTATATTTTGAAAGGGATAGAGTAAACAAGAAACTCCGAAATTACAATTTAATGGAAAAAGAAAAAGGAAACAAAAAAAAAAATCAAATTGCAAATAACATCAAACGATTGAGATACACATACACTTGCGCCGACTTCCCGCTGTCGATAACTCGGAATTACTCAGAAGGTTAAGAAGGACGACACTCATCGGTAGGGTTATGAATCCTGAAGTTCAGAATGTTGAGTCTCTCATTTTAATGATGCCTAAACTCTGGAAACTTGAGGATCGAGTTGTTGGGAGAGAGATAGGATCAGGAACGTTCAGGTTTGATTTCGAGAGAGAGGAAGATATCTTGGAGGTGATGACAATGGAGCCTTTTCATTTCAATAACTGGATGGTTTCTATTGTCAGATGGGAACCGATTATACACCAAACTTACCCAACGGACATCACATTTTGGGTCAGAATTGTTGGTGTTCCTCCACATTACTGGATTGATGAGAATTTCTGGAGAATTGGGGATGAGCTAGGCACGGTTCTAGAAGTGGTTGAAGATAATGGCATGGTCAAAGTGATCATCGACGGGTTTAAGCCATTGTGCTTCGAGATACCGATTCGATTTGATAAGGGTGGTGAGGAGGTGGTGGTGAAGATGGAGTACGAAAACCTTTTTGGTTAATGTGAATCCAACTAAGATGGTTCTCATTTGGAATATCTGAGATTTTCATTATGTATGTTGCAAGATAACAAAAGTGATAGTAATGATTTCGAAATTATCAGTTTCTTTGTGTATTGGGAAACTGAACAAAAACTTGTTGAATCTTTCTAGTAAAAATGCTAAGAATAACCAAAGTTAAAAAAAAACCAAGTTTTTTCCTCGTCATTTCCTAATATACTCACAATTTGGGACAATGATTTAAGATTTTATGCACCTCTTTACCTACTTAGCTCGCGAGTTCCCGAGCATTTTTTGCTGCAGCGACAGAGTAATACAATCTCCAAAGCAATATGTTGTCCTGCAACAAAGGATTGTGTTATAATCTCCAAAGTTATTATGTTAGCCTGAAATGAGTATATATTAGGTTTTCGGGTGGCTTACTTCCTCCTCCAAGTTGACTACAACCTCATCAGGCATTTCTTTCCCCAAAGCTACATAATGGTTTTTGATGATTACAGCAATGCGTTCAAGATTTCTCCTAGGTAGCTCCTTAATCGATTTCTTTAGATCTCGCTTCTCTCCACGGGTCATAGGTCTGTTGCTAATACATAACAAAACAAGACATGTAACAATTTAACGAAAAATGTCTATGGAGAGATAGAGAGATAAGAGACTGTATAATATACCTGCATGTGGTGGCCACATTGTCAAGCATTTTCTCAATTTGCTGCTGCATGTCGCTTATCTAGTCAAAGCAGAGAGAAAAAACATTAGATGTTTCGGGAGCTCGAGAAGAAATCAAGAAAGTTCGTTAGAGCATTACTTTGGCAGTTAGATCACTCGAATGTTTGCTCACTATTTCCTTGACAAGATTAGGATCAGAGTTCATAAGTAATTTTAGATCATCCTCCACCTAAGGAAACATAAAAGATTTCATAAACATCTATCAGGCGAAGAATGCAAAAATTCATAAACTTAGCTTAAATCTCTTTCTCACCTTTTTAAACGCAGGATTATCAGGAATCACAGACTCCGAATTGGTTGGTGAGATTGAGAGCTTTTTGTTACTCAATTGAGACATCAGGTGAAGTGAATCAACACGTGACTGCATCTGCAAACGAAATGCATATAGTTAATAATGATGTCTCTTCATCATTCAAAGTTTCAAACCAAATCTAGTTTCCAGAATAATTTCAATGTACCTCATCAACCTCTGAAATGGAATCCAGCACGAACTGCCTTAACAAGGAATTCAACTTCTCGGTTTTGAGATCTGACAACTCAGCTCCTTCTTGAGACAAAAGCTCCTCTACTTGGGCTCTATAGTAGCCAAAAGAGTCTGGTCCAGTTCTGCTGCTCTCCAATGAAGGAGGCGTTTCTTCTGCTGCTCTTTTAGTCATCACTGTTGACAAACCAAATGCAGAACATCAGCACCAAAACATACACAAATCTTCCCTAAAACTCAATATGTCAAATGTAGGATATGAGCCAAAAGATTTAGACAAAGATTTCCTTTAACCCAACTCTCACTTAGAGAATTAGGTTTACTGTTGGAAGTTCTTTATTGATCATAAGAAACCCTTATATAGATCAAGATACAATCAATCATAAACCAAAACGAAGACTACCTTAGCCCTAAACCTGAAAATGAAGAACACCAAAACCTTAATCTAAATGCCAAAAAAAAGTAAGCACTCAAATCTAATCCGAATCAGTGAACCATACTCTTTGGTCCTGAGGTCAACTACAACACAGTTCATCAAATATGATATTCAAAAGCCTAAGCAAACCATTAAGTAAGAGATATATCAAATCATTGATTTTGGGATGGAAATTCTAATGCAGCAAGATTGTGACCTAAATCACATAGTGAGAAACTATTCATCCATCAATTTCACAAGTATAAGCACTCTAAACATTGAGATTGAGATTATGATTCAAAATTACAAAAAATTATAATGCAGCAAGATTGTGACCTAAATCACATAGTGGGAAACGATTCATCCATCATAAACACTAAACATTGGGAGATTGATGAAAATTCACAGTGATATACAAAAACTCAAACAAATCGAATCCACCATGAAAACAACGGAGACATATAGAATTCGTTTGCTATTGGAGAATCAGCATATCTACATTAGGTTAGGTCAAAGGAAACGATACTTTTTGAAACCACCATTGACAAATAGGTAGCGAAGATATTTTTTTCTATTTAGATGAAAAGAAGAAGCGAGAAGAAAACAAACTCACGGACTATGGAAGGAATCCAGACGGATACGGAGATTCGCCGGAGATTATAATCGCAGGCGAGCTAAAACCACCGGAAGATCAAAAGAACCGTTAACACTGAAATTCAAGTTGAACAGATTTTGTTTAGTCTCTTGTGCAATCTTGATGATAATTAGATGAGGATTAGACTAGACTGCATGCCGTTTACATGGCTGACACACCATAAAACAACACACTGCATGCCGTTTTGTGGAGGATAAACTCATATCAAACGTGTGCGCCTCTGTAGTATGCCACGTCCGTTAGGCCGTTATACTACACTGTAGGGCCTACATATTACAGAGTAGTAAAATTAATTTTGAAAAGAATAGGACATTACTTTTACCCATTTTTAACTTTTGTTGCCATAGTTTTTTATTTGTTAAAATTATAAATAATGATACTTCTAATTTTAATATTTTTATATACAAACTATTTAAATAAAATATATTAAACATCTACAAATCTTATTATATGACCTTTGAACCATTTCACCAAAATCAATATATATATATCAAACTTCTAATTAACATGATTAAGATAGTTGTTAATTTATAACCTTAGACTATGATAGGATCCGCATTTCGTGCAGAGAAAACATCAAATATTTAAAATTTATTTAGTTTAGTTTTTTACATAGTAATCTTACATAATTTGCATGTATTAATTTTCTAATTAATTTATTATGAGAATCTCATTCTCATAAATTCAAAAAAAAAATCAAAGGATTCTCATTCAAATAAAATACTAAATTGGTGGCAAGAAGATACTATTTGATTTAGCTAATTTTCTTTATTTTGTTTAAATATGAATAATTTTTCAATGTAATTTATTGGAAATATCTTCCCATAATATCTATAAAAAGCTCATTTATTCTAGTTTAAAGATATATATAAATTTTTGGAAAATAAAAGAGAGATTTTTGGAAGATATTTATTTGATTTAGCTAATTTTGCTTTCTTTTTTTAAATGTGAATAATTTTATTTTAATGTAATTTATTGAAAAAGTATCCTTGTAAAATTTATAAAAAGCTCATTTGTTATATTGTAAAGATATATATAAATTTTTGGAAGATAAAAGAAAGGTTTTTCCTCTTTAAGCTTTTTGATTTGTTTTGCTTGTTTATTTTAGTTTGTAAATTTATCCTAAAATATAAGTTTATTTTTTGAATATTGTGTGCGATTCATTTTATTCTTAGAAACCTAGCTCGGATTAAGCTATTTGAGTCAAACAACCCATCGATTGAGAGATTCAATTAAAAACCGCCACCTCCATATCCACCATATATACACATCCTCCATTTCAAGCAGAAAAACTTGAGATCATGTGTTCATAAGATTTTGATGCGATTCATAATCTTATATCATTCCAAGTTACAGCTATAGAGAATAGACAACCCCTAAATAGAATTATTATCAAGCATTATTTAGTAATTAATCCTTATATGTAATTGATGCTTATTTATAGATTAATGCGGAAACATTAAGCTTTTTAATAGACGAATCCGGTACTTGTGCTTAAAACATTGAACAAACGACAGAATTCGAACCAAGTTCACTAAATTTGGATTTTCCGAAGAACGAAGACCCTCTAAAGCAACAAGAAGTTTCCACTCACTAACAAGGGTACATAAACAAAAACTTAACCTCTCTACATCAAATCTTTGTAGATGAATGGAACCATCAAATAGAGATCAGGCTTTGTTGTGCTCGCGGTAATGGACAATGGCTTCAGGTTGAAGACGACCTATGCAGATTTTATGAACCGTTGAAAAGAGCGGAAACATCTCGATCCATCCACAATGGTTCAACACCTCGTAGACCTCTCTCGCCGTCGAAACACCCTGTAATAAACAATCAGACATAACTAAGAGTATATGTTCGTTCAGGCGATATATCACTAATCTACATAGTATACATATTATGGTTATACCTGAAGCTTTTGACCTTGTAGCATCTCTGCTTCAAGCTCATCAAAAGACCTAAGAAGTTTATACACCACAAAACAATCAAAACACTAACTAGAAGCATTTTGAAGTGAACTGAAGATTGATTTGAGAAACAAAGCTTAAACCTTTTTCCTCCGCTTTTTGCAAATGCTTCTGCAACTCTTCGGTTTCTTCCTCCTGCTGTAGGAGTCAATGAAAGAATAGTTAAAAGAGAGTCCAATGTTACAATGAAGACAAAGCAAAGATAAAACGGGTTTTGTTGAGTCGTTACAGCAAGTAGTTATGACATCTGCTACACCGCAGCTCTCGAAGAAAGTACTGTCTTTAACAGAGGGAAACAGAAGCTTTGAGAGTGCTTTCATCTCTCTGAGACCAATCCTCATGATTGCAGCCTAAATATGACTTAAAAGTAATCAGCTTTGAGACCTCTAGCTAGGAACTTACTTAATAAGTCTCTTGAAAAAGAAACAATAAAAACTTACCTTTGTGTTATTACCCATTTCCAAACCGTCAACGAAACCCGCTGCAATAGCCACTACATTCTTCAATGTCCCACACAACTCTACTCCTTCAACATCATGAACCTAGTTTCAACACAACCCTTATTGTTACTGACCTATATGGCAACAACCAAAACAAAAAAATTCAAGAAACATGAAAAAATCTTACCGGTGTGACCATAAAATAAGGAGTACTAAACAACTGAACCCAAGTGTCAGCTATTTCTCTATTCCCTCTATATCCAACCGTTGCTTCACTAAACTTCTCCACAGCAATCTGTAATACAGTATTTATTAGTCACAACAATGTAACAGAACAGAGATTACCAAAGATTTTAGATAAATTGGATCATTTAGAAAACCTCGTTTGCAATGTTTGCACCCATAAGAACACAACAGTTGACACCAAGTTGCTTGGAAATAAGACTTGAGATCATACAAGGACCTTCCTTCTTCACTTCCATTCCTTTAACAAGTGATATAGCTTCAACCTCTCCTGTTATTTTTCCTTTTAGTCTATTGCATATACCATCCATGAACTGATGCGGTGTAACAAAAACCAACATGTTTGCTTCCTTCACTGCAACAATGGCAACACATCAATATTTAATCTCTAAATGGATCATGTAAAGGAGTTAGAGTCACTAACCTGCATTTTCAAGGTCAGGATCTGCAACAACATTTCTTCCTAACTTAATCCCAGGAAGGTACTTGACATTTTCCTACTCAAGAAACCAATATAATAGTTAAATGGAAACTAAGAAATCATAAATCAATCAAGAACAATACAATCCATTTTAGCTTACATTGGTCTTGTTGATAACATCAGTGAGCTTCTCACCATTTGGTAGAACTTCCTCAAACACCCACATTCTCACTTCATCTGAAAATTATTGAATTTTTAATCAAAAGATTCAAAATTGAACAATTATCAACAAAACAAAAGACAAGTTTTCTATTTTAAACGGATAAAGTTTTGATTTTTACGAAACAATCTATAAACAAAAACCAGCATTGAGATTATAATGACACAAACCCAAATCATAAAATCTATAAACAAAAACCAGCATTGAGATTATAATGACACAAACCCAACTCATAAAATCCACAAAACTGTTCAAATTTGAAAGAACAAAATGAACCTGAATAGAATAAAAGAATCGTTTTTTTTGTTTCTTACCATGAAAAGAAGGAAGCTTGAGAGCGTTAGAAGCAATGAGTTTAGCAGCAACACTTCCCCAATTACCACTACCAACGACTGTAACCCTAGATTTCAAATCCTCATCGCGACATTCAGCATTGCCTTGTCGGGTTTTCTCGAGAACAGGAGACATAGCGCGTGAGAGAGAAGAGAAACGAGAAGGAAGAGAATGAGAATGTGAAACGGAGAAGACAGAGAAGAGGAACGATCGGAGTCGCATGGAAGATGGAGAATGAAATAGGAGAGACACGTTGAGAGAGAGAGAATCGTACGTGTACAAGTAACAGTTATGTCTTCAGCAGCCATTTTTGGATGGTTGGGATCTTGGCGATCTGCTCTATGTTCCCTCTTCCTCTCGTTTTTTTTTTCTTTTAATAATATCTTTTCTTAATAAACTTACAAAACAATTTAATGAATTTATGTTTCTAAATTAATATTTTGTCACCATAAATAAAAGATATTTTAGTTAGCATTAATTTAAAAAATAATCGTTTTTTTGGTAAGAAGTTTTCCATATATATTAACGTAAAATATTATATTTGTTATGCAAATTTGTTGAAGGAAAAATTCCATAAAAATCAACTAACGGTTTATCTATTTCTACAAAATAAATTTTTAGAATATCCATAAAAATACATGAACTAAATTTATATTCTATTAAAATACACAAAATTGTAAATTGTATCTAATAAACAATCAAGAGTTAATGAAAATTAATATCCATGACTGTTTTAATTAAAAGAAAAAAATATTAAAATATTTGAAAAACATTTAAACCTCTCAAAAATCAAAGAACTGTAGAAAAATCTAAAGTAATTAGAAAATAATTTTAAACAAAAAATTGAACTGGTAAAGTTTGGAATTTATAGATAAAAAAATTCAAAAAACAGAGAACAATCCTAGTACTCTTTGAAATTTTTACAAATTTTAAAAGGTAAAAAATAAAGTTTTAGATTCAGAATAAAATTCCCATAATATAGTTACCACTATTTTCTTAAAAAAAAATAAACAACAGCATCATAAAATAAATTATTTTTTAAATTATTTTATATGTTACTTAGAAGAGAATGTTATGTGAAAATAAAATAACATAGAAGTTGTATATAATTATGTTACATGTAATTTTATGTGAAAGATATAGTACATAAAAATTTTGTGTTTAAATTTTTCTATTTTTTATAATTTTAAAAATATTAGAAATTTACTCTGTTTTTTGAGTTTTTATTATTTATAAATAAAAAAATTTAGAATTTTGATCTTTTTTTTTGAATCATTGAAAGAATAAAATGTTTGCACCTTTTAAGATTTTATTTAGACTTATATATATATATATATTTGAAAATTTAATTTTTTTATTAATTATAACATTAATGGATATTATTTTTTCATCAAATCTTGGGTGTGTAATGGATACAGTTTAAGAATTTATGTATTTTAGTGGAACATAATTAGTTTTTGTATTATTTGGGTGCTTTAAAAGTCTATGTATTTTTGTGAAAGTAAATAAATAGTTGGTGTATTTTTATGGAATTTTCTCTTTGTGCTTTTGACTATTAAGATAAGAAAAAAAACAATCGTAATTACATTCAAAAGCTTTTTAACGTAGCATTTCTTTTAACAAATTTGTTTTAACAGTACAATGACATACATGTTTGTTGTTTTTGTTTTAAAAGGTGATATAGATATAGACGTTCCGTAAGATAACGTATTAATTTTCTTCTTAATGGCTTGAACTTTACAAATAGTTAACATGCAATGTTGATTGTTTGTGAAAGAATTAGATTTCTCCTTTTCGTTTATGTTTTTAGTATTTTTTTTGCTTTTATCAATTTTTAACTTGAAATTGGCATTGGTGTATTTTTTGTTATATTCAAATAGTTGGGTTTTTTGTGCTCTGGGTTCAATCTCCCTCCAAAACGGAAAAACATTCTTTAAATCGGAATAGACCCTCCATGTACTCCCGCGATTTATCAGAATATATATATATATATATATATATATATTAAAAATTGTCATTGCTTTGTGATATAACCTGATAACTTTATTAATAATAGCTTTAAACTAAAAACAAATGTGGAATGTCGATTGTGTAATCAGAGATTTGGTTTTTGCCTTTCAGCACATGTATGTTTTGGAGCATTTTTGTAAAGCAATCGTTGGATAGTAGAAGAAGTCAAGAACATGCACTACAAAAAATACAAGAAATATGGTTAAGTCTAGTGGAAATTAAAACTTGGTGGTGCTTTCCATATCTTTTCTCGCTTAAATCAAAATGAGATTTGAAAAGGTTTAGGTAAAAAAAACAACAACATAAATTATTTGTGAATATTCTTAGTTTTGAGGAGTTTAATGTTATTATAGTATGTGTCAATATGTTTCTAAAAAATGATAAGTCTCTTGAGAGATGTTTTAAACTATTTTATTTTATTTCCAAACTTGTCTTGTAGGATGTTGCCAGTTTTTCGCATGAGCTAAGTGTGGGTTAATTGGGTTATGTCACTTATGTGTGGCAAGTTTTATGTGGTTAACTGTTGTAATAATGTCATATTTCTTCTAAAATGACGCATATATAGTTTATCCTATATGATCCTTTCTATTTCGCTTGAAAATATTATTTTGGACGAACTTTGTATGATTTTATTTTATCAAAAGTCCACATGTCATATCATTACTGGTTGATATCAATAGAAATTTGTATCCCAATATTTTCATATAGATATTAGTTAGAAACAAATTTTTAGGGCATTTATATACGGTCTTCTATTTTTTAACGAGTATGTACTGTTATGAATTAGTTTTGTCCACCAATTTCTAACGAGTATTAAGATTGACGTTACAGCTCTAATAACAACCCACAGTTACAAGTTGTCAATAACCCAAAAAAAAAAATACTAACCCTTAAAATATATTAACTTGACCATGTATTCTAAAAACTGTGAAAAAACAGCTAATGATTCAAACATGGCTAACAAAACAAAACAAAAACACAAACTCTAAACAAACACTTGGCTGTTAATTACCAAATATATCCATCTCCCAGTAGCTTTAAATTCCCAATATGTTCCCCCATTTTTTCATTCATCCTCCTCAGCACTTTTCTTTTAATCTTAAAGAGATTCATCCTCTATAACACCAAAAACAAAATACTATATTTTTTCACAATAATAACATATAAATTATATAGCCTAAAGATCCATTATTAAGTAAAAAATAAGGGATATATCTATCAATCTATACAAAAAAATATAAAAATGTCTCGACATTTCTCTTTGGTATTTCTTATCATAGCTCTTGCTTTAGCCGGTGGAGCTTACGCCGCTGATTCATCTTCATCACCTTCTCCACCAACGACGTCAAGCACCACCGTAAAATCTCCACCGGCGACCATATATAACTCAACGACCGGTCATGATTACTCCGATTACGAAGTCCCCATGAATCTAGCACCGGAAGGAGTCGAAATCGTGGGAGATTACGTGCCAGTTCCAATCTCAGAGAAAGAAGATGATGAGCTTGCTCAACCTAATCAGCCTAAAATCTCTGCCTCTTCTTCTTCTTCTTCTTCTTCTTCTTCTTCTTCTTCTTCTTCTTCTCCTACTTATTCTTCTTCTTCTTCCTCCTTTGTCGTCGTCTTTGTCGTTGTTGTTGCATTATTTTTGTTTTAAGGGTTGATAAAACGATGTCATTTTGGTGCATAATCCATTGATTGTACATTTGTATACATGCAACGTAAATTAATTGTATCTTCTTCAAATTACAAACTCTGAAACTCATACACTAAAACCAGCATAATTAGGGAAAAAACAAATTATAGCTCGGATCGTACATAAATAGTTGACTATATTGGTTCTCTTTTACAATAAGAGTTAACAAAACTACTGTAGGTTACAAAAAAAAAAAAAAAAAAAAAAATGTAAGGAGATTGATTATATATGGGCTATCATATTCTAAAGAAAATTATAAAAGCCTTCTCCCGAATAATTTATTTTTTACAACTTAGCTTTTCAATTAGTTTTTCGAAATGATGAGTATTTAACTTTTTAATCTAAACTATATTATACTAGTTGTCTTTTTTGTACTTCAAACACCACTTTATAAACAACACTTGCTTTTGTGCTGTCGGCTTGCACGCGTGCGATATAAATATATAGTTATTTACCGTTAGCTTTCACCATATTATATAATGGAAAAAGAAGGCATGATTGTAAGTTGTAACACATTAAAAGTTATTAAATATAGTTGTAAAAGCTAATTTTATAACCATATATCTACGCTGAGTCTCTAACCTACAACTAGTTGTTATACCTACGTGTAAACATGGCTTGTTTTCTCTTTTAACTGATAAAGAAGGTATAACTAAAATAGAGAGAGTAAAATTTTAGAAATGCTTGTTTTTTTATAATAGAAACATGGCTTGTTTTTTTCCCTAATCTATGGTTTTATTTTCTAAAATTTTCCTCTCTTTATTTTTAAAAGATTGATGTTCAACATCTTTTATTTTGTTTCACAAAGATTGATTTTCTAATTTCTTTTTTATTGATAAATTGTAATTTTCAAGCTGTAATGATTGAAATAATTACACTTACTATATTACTATTGGTTTATAATTATTAAAATATTTTTCAGTGAGATAAAAAAATATTTTAAAAGAGCAATAATTGTTTTCTTAATTTGTATAAAATATCCTTAACATCAATTTTTAAAAACAGAGAAAGTAACATTTTGTAAATAGGGGCAGAAGTAGAGCAAGAAGTAAGAGGTTACGTGGCATTTTGTAAATATGAGTATTAAGTAATTAGTAGGATGCATGGTTGCACACAAAAAAAGGAAGTAATTAGTACAAATTCATTTACAAGTCTTCAACCCAAATATTTTGTAGATCCATATGCCTCCAACTAAAATGTTTTTTAGATCGGCCCCTAGCTGTAAGCATGCATAATAATTTATAAATAGAGGATGTATGCAAAACTCCAATCTTTGAACTTTAATTAATAGGACTAACAAAATACAACTAATCACTCCACTCAAAGTCTATCAAATATGAGACAAGACAACAAATTAAGAAACATATACTCCAAACCAATAACTTATAGCACATCTATAAGAAAGTGTTTAAGGGTAGATTAGAGCTATAATTAATCGATAGATTAATTAATTATTATAGTAATGAATTAAATTAGACAGTAATTGGGAGATGAATAAGTTTCGACTCCTGAAAAGCAGGATCTTGTAATAAAAAGACCTTATCTCCATCTCCAACACCAATCATGTGTAAGTATTCTCTGTCTTCTCTCTCCTTTCCTCTGAACAAAAGTCTTTGCTCGATTGCCTCAATGCCACTCACTATTGCTATCATCATCTTCAATTCACCTGAAAAAAAAATATGTCAAATGGGAAACTCTAAAGCCTCTATAATAAGTGATCGTTTTGTATCAAAAGATGACCCAACCTACTAATTTTAGGGCAAAAGTAGGTTGATTAATATAAGTTGTTTTGTAATTAACCTATATCCAACTAGTATCCCATTATTATGTTTGCTAATCCGGAAAACATCTCTCCAATGTTTAACCAAAGAAACATGCGAGTCATGACCATAAACTACTTTGTTTAAAAAAGTTTAAAATCATATTCAAATGATAATTTGTAGAGATTAAAGCCTGTTAACATATTGATGATATATAGTGCAGTTGATTAATAACCTTAATAATTACTAAAGCGTGAGTTCTCATAACTTATCAATTATCATTAATAACCACTGCATATAATGTATGATCATTCTTTATAGAGTTACATGTATAAATGCCGATGATATAATATTATATTGGCACTTTTTGACCGGCCGGTGATAATATTATTAAGGACGTTTTATATATTTTAAACACTTTACCGGAGAATGTGTAATTAATACTCCCTCTGTTTTTTTTAAATCCTATTTTTAGGATTTTTTTTTCCAAAAAAATATTATTTCTTTAATTCTTAAATATAATTTTCTTTAAATTTCTTGTTATATCTTTATTAAACTCTTTTCATTTTTATTAATATTTTCTAAAAATTAATTATCCAAAATTAAAACTGTAATTTTAAAAGGTTTTTTAAAAACTTTGAAAATCTAAAAAATATGATCTAAATGAAACATAGGGAGTATTGACTAACTACTTCTAAAAAGCATACTCATATATATTATCAACTATATATACAAACCGAAAAATCAACAATGTAAATATATATTATCAACTCTCATATGAAGAAGATATATACGTAATTACCGAAAGTGGAGTTGGCATCAATGGAGATTTCATATGAAAGCTCAGAAACGGTGGATACTCTAAGGCTGATTAAATCTTCTGTGTTGAAATCTTCTGATCTCTTCTGAACCAACATCCCTCCAGGCCTCATCTCCCATTTTATGTTGTTATTATTATTATTAGATGATGATGATGATGATGATGATGATGATGATGATGATAATGCCGATGATGATGATGATGATGATGAGGAGGAGGAGGAGGATCTTTTGTTGTTGCTAATGCCCGTCCCAATTCTTCCACATCCGAACCCAATGCAAAACCTCTTTGCCATTAACTTTCCCATTCTCTCTCTTTTTCTTTATTTTGCTTGTAGGAAGAAGAGATATGTGCTGGCTTATATTTATAGAAAATAAGGTTTGGTACACATATTGATAAATTAGTATTGTATTAAACAAAATTATCATATGTAATAAAGGTAAATAAATAAAGGAAAATAGAGTGTACAATATATATATATATATATATATTGTTTCTCTTACGATCTCTATCTTTCTTTATCATTTAGTTAATGTTTATAGGGGTTACAGACTTACAGTATTTCCGGTTACATGGTCTCTCTTTTCATATGCTCGAAAATGAAATACATATCTTATTAATTTACGGTTTAAAATTCTTTTGAAAAATAAATTTATACCATTTTAGACTTCAACATAGAACTAGTGATATCCAATATATTAACGTCGAAGTATCTATTTTTAACAAATGAATAATAATAATTTTATTGCTTTACTTGACTTTCTATGTATTAAGTTAGACTTCTTTGATACTCAGAGAGTCGAGAGCATAGTTCTATTTTCTAATATAGGTTTCCATAAAATCGAATTCAACTTTTTTTTTTTCAATTTTTTTGCATAACTGAAAGATCAATGATTTAATTTTGTGTCAGTAAATTGAGAGAAAACGACTATAGTAGTTTAGATTATCTTGTGCAATTTTCCATTTATAGAGGAAAATAAATTACAAACCTTCAACTACTTTTTAAAAAGTCTTGTGGTTCTTGAAGATTATTTTCTTTCCCGGAATTTTATTACCATTATATGACTTCCTCTCCTTGTCCATTTTCAACATGATTTTGTTTAAATTCAGGAGTCAAATATCTTTATGATTGTTTTTTTAGTCTATTACATAATTATTGTAAAGAAACAAGTATAGCTAGTGTCCACAATACAATCTAAATGTCTAAGAAAAATGATGACTATGAAACTCACTTTCTCTGTGGTCTGATTTTGCAATATCTGATGTACTACTTCATTTGAATATATAATTTTATAAACCAAGTGATACATACCTATGTTTTATCTCAATATTTGGTTTCTATGTTATAAAACCGAAAAATCTGAATAAAAAAGGAACACAAATCTGATCGGGTAAATCTAATTGATCTGCTTAAATCCATTTTTAAAATGCTTGTGAATACTTTTCTATTAATTCGTTGTTAAAAGGAAAAAAAAAATGTAATTTTCACAACTTTGCATACACTTTATAAACCTATATATAATTTGTGTCATGTCATAGTAAAGCGTGTGGATTTTTGTGTTAGTTAATAAGGTATTGTTAGTTAGGTGAATAAAATCTTTTATATTCATATATTTGCCTCTAAAGATGTCCCTTGAGGCTTACTTTATGATGGAGAAGGCCGGTTTGGTTATCCTTTAGGGTATCAACCCATGTGGGTCGAAAAAGGCAAAAAGATTACATTTTTTGTTATTATATTGATTTGAAACCTCTATAACATTCAAACAACAACGATTTTATTTTGCTTAAATCATTGCAAATGTATAAAACGAATACCCTTCACGTGTAAGGAAAAATATATTTGAATTATACGAATGTCATGTTAATTTTATATTCACTCTAGCTATATCACAAAAATTGATATATTTTCTGATATTTTATTCTTCTGATTATTTTTCTGTATTTTAGTTAATTTATTTTTATTTACAATGTCGATTAGTTAATTGATGCATTTACTTCTTTTTTTAATTGAAAAATGAGAACCAAAATATAAAAAAACCAACTTGAGATTAGCATTTTTAGAGAGAACACATAAATAATTATGGTACAACATTGATTGTTTTCTTGGTGAAAACTTTAGGAAATCAATATTTGTGGTACAAAAGAAGTAGCAAACAGAAATCAATCTATATGCACCAGTCACCACACTTACGATAAACAGTTGAAAAATCTCGAAAACATACGGAAGCCTCACTGATTTAATGAATCTAAGACTATTTTCAATATATATTTATATTTTTTACTCTATAATAGAGTAATTATATAATAAAATAGTTTTTTTTAATGTATTACTTTATTTTAGAATAATTATAGTGTAAAATATAAAAGAAAATATAGAGTTATTCTGTATATATATATTTAGTAAATGATAATGTTATTTTATTTTATAGTAAGATATATAGTTAGGTTGAAGCAAATTTACTTTATAATAGAGTTTAAAAGAAAATATAAAATATGATTGGAGATGTCTTAATGAAAATTTGTTAATTTTTTTGAAATGTCCGACAATATTATGCCAAAATTTTCACATTGAAACCGTAGTTTCTTATCAAATTCATGGAAGTTCTCAGGAAACCAATTCAATATTATTATTTATATAAAAATCGGATTATTGAGCGTAAACATAACTAATCGTGGACTTGAATAATTTAACCTCACGAAAGCAAAAAGAGAAATTAACTCTAAAAAGTCTGCTGGTCAACAGACATACATGACGAGAGATACACTACGCATGTCAATATATTTGATGCGATTTTCTAGAATAAAATATTACTATTCTATAAACATACCGTAAAATCTAAATCATAGGATGGGATAAAAACATACTCCAAACTCTAAAGGTGTCTAAGAGTACTTTATTTTTCTTTAAATTAAAAATTTCTTGTACAATAGAAAAGGATTCGAATTGGATACGAATCATACAAAATGTCACAAGAAAATATTATGTTATGTACCAATCTAAAGCAGAAAGTACAAGGGGTTTTAATGCATGGCTAACTATTGTATGTTTTTTGTTTGGTCAAACCTTTCTATTGATAGTAGAGTCTCAAACTCCATTGAAAGAGGATGAAATACAACAAAAGGTAAAGCATACCCAACTATTGTATGTAAAAAATAAAATCAATGTTTAATGTAATATATTACTTTTTTTTTGTGGGTCAAACGTAAACTTGTAGAACTTAGTAATGTTAAATACCGTACACGGGAAAAGATGGTAAAGTAAAAGAGACATAGATAAAATTATCAGTATAGTCAGCCATGATTTATGTATTTATTGGTCAACTCCAAAAATTAATTTTGATTGGAATTGTTGATACACATTTTTCGAGCTACAGTATGTATAACCTAAATACATTATGTGTTCAGCAGATGGTAATTCATACACAACTAAGAAATCCGTGCAACGAAACATAAGAAAGCTTAATAGATGCAACATAAGAAAACTCCATCAAAATATCAAATATGATAAAGCATAAGAAATACAAATTACTTACTCTTGCTCTATCTGATATGATTATTATCCCTAACCCTGTTTGAATACATAAGTTAACCTTAATTTTTTGACAAACCATAACCAATTTGGCCAATTTTCTCTTTGTACAAATGTCCAGACAATTGGATAAATATGATTGTTCGCATAGTCTAATGAGGCTTGCTTGAACTGATAGTCTGTGTAGAACGAAGTTTCTAATGCTAACTTATCACCCTTTTCCCCATTCTTCTTTTCTGACAACAAATTCATCATCATCTGCTTCATCAGAATCCGAGCTCTCTGAAATTGTGTGTTTTGCCCTATAATCCTCATCAACAAAGTCTGCAACATCTTCTTCAGTTTCATATTCATAGCATCTCAAAATTTCTTCCTCTTCATCTACCTTCGGTTCTTTTTCTCCATCCTTCAGTTCTTCATCTCCATTACCCTCTTTTTCCTCAGCATTTTCCCTGAAACATACAAACACTATCATCATTTTACGAAAAGATAGAGACAACATCAATTAACTAAAACACATAGAGACTCGATTTCCCTAAACAACCCCATCAATTACAACTGCGTTTCTTACCTAACAACAATGGCTCCATCAATCTCACTTTCTTGTTGCATGTTCGGTATTTCCTCTCCCCTCTCACTCTCAAAATTCTCAAAAGCTTATGTGCATCTTGCTCTCTGTGGCGTGGGAGCTCTCTCATCTCTCTCATTATCCAAATGCTCATCTCTCGTTTTGCTATCGATATGCTCTGAATCTACCATTGAACTCCCTCTCTTTTGCTTGGAACAACGAACTCGGCTCGACATTTCTCTCTCTCTCTCGTGAAGTATCTCTCTTTCTTGTTGTTGATTCGTCCCTCTCTCTCTTTTTCTCTACTCGCAAAGCTCACTTCTCTCTTTCTCTGCAACTTAGTCACGAACAAGAACAAATCCTAAATCTCCAAATCAATTTTGGGTTAATTACGGCTTGATCGAGCAATTGTACATGTTTAATTCGGGTTAAATTTAGTTGGGCTTTTATTCATATTTAATGAGTTAAATTGATTTTGATTGGGTTAATTCTGGTTAGACAATCTCAATCGATAACCACAAGTTTGTGCAATTAATCGTGATTTATCGACATTGATCGCCAATTATGATTTTTGAAATCATATGAGGAACTGTGCAGAAAAAAAAAACTAGTTTAAGGAAGAATTAAAGTAATGTCAAACAATGAGGTGAAAAATCAAGTGTTTGAAATGTTGGGTGGATTCGCAGAAGCAATGATATAGAGGATATATACAGCCAACCCTAATTCTTTCTTTCTTCTCAAGAGTAAGAGGTGATTTCTTCTTCTATAGGGGTCTTGGTGGGCATATAATTCTTTCTTTCTCCCGTCTTGCTTTTGCAAGTTTGGGCTTGGCCCAATAAACACTAGGGCCTTGGTGGACATATAAAACTCTTCTTTCTTTATCCAGCAATTTTCATTGAAAAACTTTATCAAAGGAACAAAAACAGCATCTGTCCTACTTTTCTCGCTTTATATTTCTTTTCAATTACTTTATATCCGATAATACTATATTAAAGAATAAGATAATGATAATGTTGATTCTTTCAAGATTCGCTTAGTGTCGACATCAAAAAACAAATAAAAATGTCTCTTAGTGACTGTCACTATATTTTCATGTCGTTTTCTCTAATTCCTTTTTCTCGTGCATTTCTCAATACGAGGACGAGGAGGTGTTGTGTTGGCAAATGCGTTAAACAGAACAAAAACCGATCAACAAGAAACAACTACAACAACAACATAAGAAATTAAAAATTAAATAAAAAATAAAAATACAATCTTTTGCTTTGAATAGGTTTCAACTTTTATTTAATTTGCTTAAATATCTGTATTATTTTTTTGGTAGGGTTTATTAGACGGTTTCTTAACCGTATAAGCCTATGTGTGACATTTTCTTCCACATCTCTCTCTCTCGAATCTTTCGTGTGTTGCTGTTTCAAATTTTGTAAATTTTAAATAAAAAAGATTTTCGAAATCCTCGGAGATAGAAGATATTATAACTTGCTTCTGCTTCTTCTTGTCGTGTCTGTTACAGTTCGTTCAACCTCTCTCTCTCTTTTTCTCAAAACCTCTGCTTTTGCTTTTTGTTTTTTAAGGGTTAGTTTTGATTCGTTTTCTCTGATTCTAGGGTTCGAAATCGATTCATAAATACAACATTTTGACTGATGGGTCTGTGTTGAATTTTTCTGGGTAATATTTCGAAGAGAAGATAATTTTGTAATGGAGCCTCCAACGGGAATCTTGGCTTCTCTATGGCAATTCATAATTTTTCTTCCTTATTTCACTGGATTACTTCTTCTTGGTGTCATTAAAGGTATGAAATTTCAGTAAAATCTTTTACTTTACTTAATCTGATTTTTTTTTTCATGTTATTTCTTTCTGACTCGATTTCGATGATGGTTTTTGTTGTGAGCAACATTGATTTCAAAATGTCATTTTCTTTTAGTGCAATTTTCAATCTTTCTGACACAGATTTTATCTATTTTCTGGTCCATTTGGTGATTTTTCTTCGTAAGGTGATGTTGACATGAGATAGGTTGCTTAATTTGTGTAGGGCTCATTAGGATTGTTTCATTTTATTCATCAAATGATTCTACAGTTACTGAAATTAGCATTTTCACCTGATTTAGGGTTCTTCATACCATAAAGTTCCCTCTTTTAAATTGAAGGAATCATCTAATCCTTGGAACTTTGTCCTGTTTTGCAATTCTTGCTCACTAGTTCAATGGCTTATGGGTTTATCTAAGAGTAATTCATTGTTAAGTTAGTGAAAATGTATGAAGTGTTCTTCAATACCATAAAGTTTGTTTTTTTAATTGAAGTAAACACCAAATCCATGACTTTTTTTGTTCTTTTACAAGCCTTGTTCACTAATTTTGTTGTGGTAATGAATGAATCTTATTTTTGTTTGCTTAGGTATCATTCTATGCCCACTTATATGCCTCACTATGGCTACTGGAAACTCTGCAATCGTCTTAGGTCTTTTACCAGTACACGCGATTTGGACTCTATTTTCGATAGCAAGGTCTGATACAACAATCTCTGTCCTCTACAATAACACTATTGTTACCTCTCTTTCCATGTTGAACTGTTTTTTGTTTTGATTTCAGTGCAAAACAATTAGGACCAATCTTGAAGCTCTTTATGTGTCTATGCCTTCCTCTTGGTGTTATTCTCTGGCTTGTGGTTAGTATCATAGGAAGTATTCTCGGAGGAGCTATATATGGATTTCTTTCCCCAATATTTGCCACATTTGGTGCTGTTGGTGAAGGGAAAGAAAATCCGCTTTTCCATTGCTTTTATGTAAGTTTTTTTTCTCTCCATTTATCGTTCTTTATGCATTATTCAGTTGTATCACATTACTCAATTTTTTAGGATGGAACTTGGAGCACTGTTCAAGGGAGTTTCACTGTTGTCTGCGATTTTAAAGATGTTTGCTTTCACTCCTACTTTTCGCTTATGGATGATCTTAGAACCACTAGCGCGGATCGTCACTATTATGAAATAAGGTCTAAAGAACTCACTCTTGTTAAGTTCAGTTAATTTGTGTGTATAGAATTATGCTTTCTTACAGTTTTGTTCTTGTATATATGCTCAGGTTACTTCAAATTCCAGGCGCTGTGATTGCTGCGGCTCTTGGAATTCTTGTTGATTTCCCAATGATTTCACTCTTGGCTTTATTTAAAAGCCCTTACATGTTGTTCAAAGGATGGCGTCGATTGTTTCATGATCTCATTGGACGTGAAGGTCCTTTCTTGGAAACAATGTGTGTTCCAATCGCAGGTCTTGTGATCTTACTCTGGCCTTTAGCTGTTGTTGGAGCTGTTTTTGGATCTGTGGTCTCTAGTGTCTTCCTTGGTGCTTATGCTGGTGTAGTCTCATATCAGGTTACTTAGAAATGACTTTTTGATTTGAGAAAAAAAGTATGAATCTTGATGATAGTATGATACTGAATCGGTCTCTTCTCTTGTCATAAACACAGGAGTCATCGTTCTTCTTCGGTCTGTGCTATGTTGTTGCATCTGTTTCTATTTATGATGAGTATAGCAATGATGTTCTTGACATGCCTGAAGGTTCTTGCTTTCCCAGGTTTGTCTCTAATGGCTTATCTAGCAAATCTTTATCTCGCTCTCCAATGGTTTTCTGTATTTGTTGTTTTTACAGACCAAAGTATCGAAAAAACGAAGATGGTGTTAGTACAGCATTATCAAGACCGAACTCTTTCAAGACAACTCCATCAAGAGGAGGATCAAACAGAGGCCCAATGATTGACCTGAAGCCACTTGATGTAACTCTCTCACAATCTCTTCTTTTGTTGTATCTTTAGTTATCTAAAATCGAAACGTGTTTTATTGAATTTGTGCAGCTTTTGGAAGCTTTATTTGTGGAATGTAGGAGGTACGGAGAGATTATGATAACGAAAGGGATTATAAAGTTAAAAGACATAGAAGAAGCTAAATCTAGCAAAGGAAGTCAAGTGATCAGCATTGGCTTACCTGCTTATTCTCTTCTTCAGGAGCTTTTACGTTCTATCAAATCTAACTCTACCGGTTTATTACTTGGTATGTTGCATCATCAAGAAACAAACTAAACTGTTTCTTGAAGCGTTTGGGATTCACAAGTTTTGTTTTCTTTTGTGTAGGTGATGGTGAAACAGAGATAACTACTAAAAACCGCCCAAAAGATGCGTTTTTCGATTGGTTTCTGAATCCGTTCTTGATCCTTAAAGACCAGATCGATGCAGCAAACTTATCTGATGAAGAAGAAGAGTATCTTGGGAAGTTAGTATTGTTGTTTGGAGATTTAGAGAGACTTAAAAGCTCCATTCTTGAATCTGAATCTCCTCCTTTAACCGAACTTAGAAAAGCCGAACTTGACGCCTTTGCTCGCAGGTAAAAGAACGTTTTAAAAGGTAAAACTCAATCGTTTTTTACTTAATCTTTGAGTTTTGTTTTGGTTTTAGGCTTCAAGGATTAACCAAATCAGTATCAAGATATCCAACATTTAGAAGACATTTTGTGGAACTAGTCAAGAAACTATCAAATGATCTAGACAAGAAACATAACCGTTTTGAAGGCGGTTCACGGTCAGTTCCACGTCCCGGGAGAACGGTTTCTAGGATATTCAGCCAGAAATCGTTCAAAAAAAAGACAAGTAGTAGTAATGGGTCAGATCAAGAATCACCAAACAGTGGCTTAAGAGACATTGATATTGTGTAAAAGTAAATGTTTGTTGACACCAGAATTAGTAGATCGAAACTTCGTCTGTGTTTTTAGCCCTGTAATGATATAATATTTATACAGATTTCTGTGAATATATGATGATGAAACTGTTTCGATTAATCTAACAAATGTTCTTGACTTTGGCTTTTCTTGATGATGATGTTCTTCTTAGAAGCAGCAGAACCGTTTCTTCTGCAATATGGAAATAGTATTTCAGTTTGGTTCTCGTATTTCCCAAAACATGACGAATTAAGGCTGATATTTCGTTTCTTACAAATTAGTCCTAACATTTTGAAGAAGAGAAATGTTTTTTTACCGTAGGTTCGTCTTGAGCGTTGTTGTTATTGTCACGGCGTTGTGAGGTGGCACGACCACTTGCATTTGTCTTTTTGTCGTCTCGAGCTTTAGCGAATATAACCGTAAATCCTTCGGCTGATGCTGGATCGTTCACATCCCATTCTCCAAATTTTGGTAATGGTCGATCTTGTTGTTGTCGTGGTTGATTATTCTGATTTTTTTTCAGATTTTTTTGCAAGACACAAAAAAGTAAATTCCAACGAAAGAATAAAAAATTGTGAAAGAAACAAAAACGTGAAATTAGAAAGATCTTACCGATGCCATTCAAAAATTTAATGTAAAAAGATGCCACAGAACATGAGATGATCTTCAAACTACAAGAAAAATTGTTGTCTTCTAAGTTTTTTTTTTTCCCTTTTGTTAAGAATTTGATTACGTTTTAGAATATGAGAACAGATTAGCGTTTTCTGAAGTTTAAATATAGGTTACGTTTTAAAGTTTACGTGTTTTTTATTGTTGAAACTTGATAAACACAAAACACTAAAAACGGCACGAATTGTTGTCATCTATATCGAAACGGGACGCTTTTCTTGAACCGTTTTTTGTTAAATTGAGTGACGCCACGTTTTGGATTGTGTCTATCAGCACGCGCGTTTCAGAACATATCCATTGGTCTTTGATTAGCCTAAAGTCGGTATTCATAAACGGTCATGATTGTTTTAGCTTTAATCAACGGTCACGATGACGTAGACGAAGCTAAGCCTCACATCAACAAATTCGTAAAACACAATTTTCAGTCTAATCATCATTAACAAATAATTACAGGTTATTAAAAATCATTTAAAACCATTTCTCACTAAATTTCAATTCATTTGCTGTCTCTAAAATTATGGCGTTTGGTTTGATCGGAAGAGTTGTTGGAACCAAACCGTCACGGTTAACCACGGCGGCGCGATTGATTCCGGCGCGATGGACATCAACAGGATCAGAAGCACAATCGAAAGCTTCTCCTACCGACGGCGGAGGTAAAGGATCGAATCTGAAGACGTTTCAGATCTATCGATGGAATCCAGATAATCCTGGGAAGCCTGAGCTTCAAGATTACAAAATCGATCTCAAGGATTGTGGTCCAATGGTTTTAGATGCTTTGATTAAGATTAAGAACGAGATGGATCCGTCTCTCACTTTCCGTCGATCTTGCCGAGAAGGTATTTGTGGTTCGTGCGCTATGAATATTGATGGATGTAATGGTTTAGCTTGTTTAACGAAGATTGAATCTGGATCTTCCGAGACTACTATTACGCCTTTGCCGCATATGTTTGTGATTAAGGATTTGGTGGTTGATATGACGAATTTTTATAATCAGTATAAGAGTATTGAGCCATGGTTGAAGAGGAAGAATCCAGCGTCTGTTCCTGGGAAGGAGATACTACAGAGTAAGAAGGATAGAGCTAAGCTTGATGGTATGTATGAATGTATTCTCTGTGCTTGTTGTAGTACGTCTTGCCCTAGCTATTGGTGGAATCCTGAGTCTTATCTTGGTCCAGCTGCTTTGCTTCATGCCAACAGGTAAACAAAATCTTTCCTTTTTGTAAGTGATTCCTAATCAAAGTGGATTTGCTTAAGAATTTGATAGGTTTAAGATGTAAGATTGAATATTGATTATGTATGGCTTGTTGGTAGTTTACGTTAGTACGTTATATTACTCGCTTTGGTTGTTTTAGTTTCTTTAGTTGTTGTTTAGCAATGAAAGAAGGCTTCTTTAGGTGTTTGTTCTGCTTTGGGAATTTGCAGAAGATTTTTGTTGGTTTGAGGATAAGACTTGGTAGATTGATTATGTATGGCTTGTTTGGTAGTTTACATTAGTTCGTTATGTATTATTACTCTGTTGTTTTTGCTTCTTTAACTCTTTGCTCAACTGAAAATAGAGGAGAGATGCTAATAAGGACTGTTTGTGCTTCTTCAAATGTCTGTCTCTGTAGAAAGATGCTATGTGTGTCATTATGTATGGTCATTGAGGTTGTCTTACTCCTTTAGTTGTAGTGCAGCTTAGCTCTTTATTCAAATGAAATGAAGGAGAGACCTCCAGAGAAAGGTGCTAAGGACTTATTGTGCTTATTCAAATCTCTCTGTACAAAACCACAAGTTGAACTGTCTGATTGTATCTGTGTCATTATGGATGTTTGTTTTTGCACCTTTAGTTGTAGTGTAATTTAGCTTTGTGATCAACTGAAATGGAAGAGGGATCTGTTAAGGAAGCTCCTATGGACTCCTTTGTGTTCTTTAATTGTCTCTGGAGAAAACTGCAGAGTCAACTATCTGATTGTATCCATGTTATTTGGTTAAAAGTTTTGATCTTTCAAGGTATTGTAACAAGATGTTTCTTCACATACGCAGGTGGATAAGTGATAGCAGAGATGAATACACTAAGGAAAGACTCGAAGCCATTAACGATGAGTTCAAGCTGTATCGATGCCACACAATCTTGAACTGCGCTCGTGCTTGTCCAAAGGGATTGAACCCAGGGAAACAGATCACACACATCAAGCAGCTTCAGCAATCTGCTTGAACAACAAATCATTTATGCAATACCTATCAGTAACTCTAATGCTGATGGATTTTTGATGCTAATAATCTACAAGAAACTCCAATTTTGGATTCATTCTTGTATTGCTATTTGCTACAAATATCAGAATAGATTATTTTGTGGTATATCTTGCTGAAATTTATTGCTTATAATTAGCAATAAAACTCCTGGAAATTTAAAACTGCATCTTCTTAACATTCAGTTTTCGAATTTTGCTTTATTAGGGAATATAGAAGAAAACAAATGCTTACACCTACTGGAACTTGGTAAGTAATTTAAATATTCTACAAACAAATAAGCTCAAAAGAGAAGCTTCTCTTTTTGGAAATAACTGAGAAAGGTGATGACCAAAAGAGACTGATGATCAGATTTCACGGGATAAGGCAAGAAAAACTGTAGCTGATGCAATCTGAACTTTAAGATCAGCAATATCAATGTCGTGTCCGCCTTCAACCAGTCCCCATTTGTCCACCTACACGAAACATGCGACAAAGATTATTAGTTCACATACAACGTCAAAGCGTTAGATGTTAGCAAATGAGTGAACAAAACAAGACCTGTAAATCTTCTTCAAGTCTAATCAATTCGATTGCGTCTTCGATCTGCAATTTACCACAGAAGATACCAAGAGCGATTACTATCGAGTGAGCTGATGCTTGGAGTGCATCAATACTTGCAAGTTCACCATCATTTGTCTTCTTGAGCAGGTCTTCTACTGCTTTCACTAGCTTGTCGTCTTGTTTACCCCCGAAGATGCTAGAATACAGTTTCGGCTTGATTCCAAACTCTGATTCTACCCACTTAAGTAGAGGATCAATTCTCTCTACTTGAATCTCTACAAAAGGTAGCAAAACACCGTAAGTGTAAAATCTATAAGGTAACTAACAGAACTGAAGAGAAAGAGTATATACACATACCATGGACATCAGTAGTTAGATCATTATCTTCAGGTGCTCTGAAGAAAACGAGATCTTGATGTAACTTTCTCGATAGATGTTCGATGATCTTTGAACGCGTAAGAGGAACTCTTTCAAGTGCAGTACACGCTAGTCTCATAAGCGGCATTGTGAATGGTCTGATCCCTTCTGTTTCCTACACATGATCATCACGTTGATACCAAATCAGTCACCGAACCAACATAAGTAGGAGCCAAAGGATCACAAAAGAAAATGAGCAGAGAAGGCAAAGTCTCACTTCAACTGATCCAACTTCTAACCTATTGATCACATCATAGAACTTAGATGTTCATTGATAACTAACAACACCAAGCTCTCAGCTTTAAGTTGAATAAACAATGAACAGATCCAATTACAAGAATTTTAGCTAAGCTTAATCAAACCCATTACAAATCAGCTTCAAAACACTATCTAAATGGCATAAAGCAGATCGAAATTGAATTGGGAAGAAACCTGATACTCCCATTCAACTGCAATGGCCTTAGCGAGAGCCAAAGAACGAAGCTTGAGAGGTCTTTTCGAAGGAGTTTTTAGGGTTCTATAATCGAGCATCACAGTCCATCCATTTCCATCATCAGCTTCTCTCGTCGTCACTTTCTTGTAAAATCTCTTCCCCACGATTGAACCAGTCATGAAAGAAGTTGGCATCGTAACCGACTCCGAATCGTTATTCCGGCGAACGTTTGGAGCTTTCACGAAGATGGGTTTCTCGTTTTCTTTATTGAATGTGAATGAAGATTCCGATGACTGATTCTCGGAATCGGATTGACGAGCGACAGATGTTGTACAGAAGGATCGGGCACGAACGGCCAGATTAGAGTTTTTAGCTGATTTAAAAGCTCTTCCGATTAACATCGCCGCCATTAATTCTCACTCTCCGGTGATTTTGACCTGAAAATGGAACTCTGACTATGTTGCTTGGGTTCTTCTAGATCAGAGATGTTAGATTAAAGCCTAAACGACGTCGCAGCATCTGAAGTGTTAAACCTCTCAATCAGTCGAGATGGTATTTTACTATTTTTGAAATAATTGGGGAACACTATCTATTTCCCCACGATAAGTATCATATGAAGTTAGATAAGAGCCCAAACTATTCCCAACCTAATTATCTCCGAATTAAAAGTTTGATATTTAGATATTCATATACCAGCAAGCCATTAAATCACGATACAAAACCATCAAATATCTATACCAAACCAATACCCATACCAATTCAAATTAAAACCCGACAATATTCGATTACAACTAATAAACCAAACCTTAGCCGATTTCATCTCACAATGGCTTATTCAATGGTACCGTATTCAATGGCTTGTTCAGTGTGAAAGTACCATTCTTTCCGGTAATATCTTGACAGAGGACTCGTGTGTTTTTGTCAACGAAGACAGCCGCAGGAGGTGGATGATCTGATGCAAAGGACCGAGATTGGGTCAACAAAGTGAGAGACTGACATGACAGGAAAACCTCATAGCCGCCGGTAAAACAACCACAAGCTTTTGATGAGATAGATCTGAGAAGCCTTGTGGCTTGTCTAGACATGATTGATTTGCTTCTTCATGGTGTTCTTGATCCGAATCAAGTTGTGAACCCTAACTGTATGAAGGCGAAACGGAAATGAAGCTAAGAAATTCAGCGGATCTTTGTTTCGAAGAATCAACCGATCAAAAAAGCAGACAAAAAAGGCTTTCTTCTTAAGCATAAAACTAAGTCGATTTCTCAAGAATTGTTTAGAGTTTTATTGATTGATTCAGTCTATGAGTTGGTCTGGTTGTGTCTTTATAGAATTTTAGTCTTATTGATCGATTAGATCTGTTCCAATGATAAATCTTTCGGTGGAAAAAGAAAATTTTCAATAATTCTATCTTACTCCTGTTTTCCATTATCATATTTTTACCCAGAAAAAAAGATAAAATATGTTTCCTTAGATTATCATGTCTGTAATTCTTCCTCAGTCTTTTCATCTTCTTCGAAATATGGTTCATCGATGAAAAATGTTTTCCAATTACAAATCCCTAGTATCACCACTATAGATCTTAGCAAAAACTGGATCAAATTTAGATTGGAGATCGGGTCAGATTATCCAACGAATCCATCTCAGATCCATTTGCAATTAAAGATTCCATAGCTAATTTCAATCGAAGTCTCTTTAGACAAAATTCGATATTTTTTGGGTGATAAAATTGGTTTTTAGTTTGGTTTATAAATTGAAATCGGATAGTAATTGGGTTGAGATCGTTAATTCAGTCTATAACTTGTAATCGAGTCATAATTCGGTTTATAAATGGTTGTCACATAATTTTAAAACATCAAACCAACATAAAACAAGGTCAATGGGGTTTTTGATTCAAAACTTTAGTTTACATGGATATCTAAATATATAACTTTTAATTTGGGGGTAATTAGATTGGTCATAGTTTATGAATGGGCATAAGCTTTAGTCTGGGCTTTATCTACTTTGATACGATACTTATCGTAAGAAAATAAATCGTTTTCCCAAATAATTTCGATTACTACAGAAAAAACAATCGGAATCAAACAAAAAAAAGTTAGTTCCAAAACCAAATCAAATAGTCATAAAACCCAAACGAATTCTAAATATTTATATCCAAATCAAATCAAAATCCGGTCGGTTACCCGAATAAACTATACAACATATATATACATAAATAAATGATATATCATAATCAATGTCTATTCTTTTGTTTCTACATTTAATGTTGTCTTTAATTTCTTGTTTTTGGAACCGATGTTAGAATGGAACATTGTTTTTTCTCTCTTAGTTTATGTTTTTGTTATCGAGATTTCGGGTCATCGGGATTTTAGAACCGAATCTAAAATAAACTAATATTTCAGTTAATATTTAAATTAAATTCATATTTAAACTAATATTCAAACTTAAATTAAACTAATATTTAAATTAATATATAAATATTTAAAAATATTTAAAAATATTTTTTATAATATTAAAGAACTAAAGTTCATATTTTAATTTATAAATTTTATTATTTAATATAAATATATAATTATGAGACTATGCCTTTTTCGAGTTAATCGTAATATAGGGTAGATTTTGCCTTTATTACGACAAAAAAATAAATATGTTTTTTTTCTCGCATTGATTGTAATATATGGGAGGCTTTGCCTCTGTTACGATAAAATAAAAGGTTATAAATTATTTTCAAATTGATCATTATATAAGGTAGGCTCTGCTTCCACTCCGATCAATCAAATAGAAAATTAAATCTCACTAAATATATGAAAGTCAAGCTTTGAATTCTTATATGGAAGGATTATGTCCCACGAATTTTTATATACAAAACTATGACTATTAATTTATTTATTAAAATATTCAATTTAATTTAATTAATAAATAAATGTATTACATCAAGTTTAAAAACGATAAATATGTCTTTGAAATTTAGTTATTTTCTCATACTGAGAATTTATTAGGCATTGCTCAATATAAGATTAAACAATACAAAAGTAATTGAAAAGTTTAGATGAGTTACTCTCTCGACTTCCAAATGCATAAAAATTTTCAATCAATCATGTTCTAAGTCTCCAAAATTTTTTGAAGTTTCAAAGACATTTTGTCTTATTGATAATCATATAGAGACTATAAATAAGAATGATATTATATTTGAAAAGGAAACATATTTGGAATTTGTTTTTCATGTTATCTTCTGCATTATATTGCACAAAAATATAAATGATCGCATCATATGTTACAGTAAACTCAAAGTTTACTTGTACGTTTGAAATTTTGAATAAAGACTTGGATATTTTGGTTCAGTCATCATGTGAAAATTGTGCAAAATGCTAATAGTCATTCATTGGAAACCATAAGAGTTTTTGATATAATGAGTTTTCATATGATGCATGGTTTTAAAGAAAACTCATAGTTCGACAATCACAAGCCAAAAAACTTGGGAATGAATCTTTGGTATTCTTATAGAGAATACATGATGATATATGTAGATATATTCATCTTTTATATGAGCCTTTTTGATACTTTGTGATACTGATTGATACATCTAATAGATGGTCAAATGTGTGTGTTTTTAGACAACACAAAATATGACTTATACAAGATTCATTTCTCAACTACTAAGATTGAGAACACAACTCCCAATTATGTCATAAATAAATTTCTCCTGTTCAAAATGGCATGGCTGAATGTTTAATAAAATGGTCGAAATATTAAATAAATATGGTATTGAATGTTCGACCACAGTGGAGACATGCATTTATATGATTATTATATCATGCAAAAATAAAGATGGCATAAATGATAGTAAACATAAGATTTACTAATTACTTAAAGAAAAACATAACTGGTTTTGTCATCTCGGTCAATCAGTGATATAAGAGATCATTGAAAAATTATTATGAATAAATAGAAATATATCTTTCAAGCTTTGCATGCTTACCGTTCATACATTAAAAGGTAACATTACATTTATTTTAAATTATTTAAATTATTTAAATTTATATTTCATTTAAAATTTTATATTATTAATGGAGTGGAAGGTTATACCTCCTTTTTGATTCTAATGTAGGCTATGCCTGATGAATCATATGGCTTTAGTCTAAATCAATATGTTTGATTAAACAAGCTCAACCCCCTAATTTTACTCTTAAATATAACCGATCTAAAAAATAAGAATCGGTCCAAGATGAATGGATAAGAAAAACCATCATCTTGAGAAAGAATATTAAGAGTCTCACAGAATTTGATGCATAATATTTTACTCAAAATGAGAAATAATTAGATATGTTATTGATCGTAGTGAGATTCAATTCGAGATGAATGTATTAGAAGAGTCATCATCTCGAGGGGGAAAACTAAAGAATCTCACATCGACCATAAGTTGATAATTTTAGTGAGTTTACGTCTCAAAGTTTAAATTACTTTGGTGATTTACATCCAGAAATTCATTGCTTATTGAAAGTTGATTGAAATAACTTGAGACATCAATAAGATGATGTTCACAATTAAAATGAGCTTATCGTTTATAAAGCAAATCGAAAGAATTGCAAAACAATTGATGAAATTTAATTTCCATGAGTTAGCATTGAACATACAGTTTTGCATGTCATAATGATTTTACTCATAAAGCCAACAAGTTATTAAAGTATATTTCTCCCATGTATTTAGTTATGGTTAGAGGTTAAAGTTTTCTCTTTTGGAACTTTATTGGTGTGCAATATATATTATGAATGCTCTATCACACTGCATAAAAGTAATATCCAAAGAGAATAAAATGTATATTGTTGGAGATAAAATCTCTACTTTAATACTAAGCCATCATTCAGATATGTGCTTATTGAAAGATTTCTATATTATCATTTTGATGATAATTTTTCTCTCATCATTATGGAGAGTAAAAATAGTTTGAGTCGTTGAACAAATGATTATCAACTTAAAGTTTAAAAGTTCAAAGGATCACTATTCTTATATATTGCAAATCAACCAGCTGATAAATGAGATTTTGTGAAATGAATTATCATTATAGATCCTCATATAAATAAATATGAATTTTAAGTTCAAAGGATAAAATTCATTCTCATATTTCAGCTGAAATGCTCTATATATGTCTATGAAGGACTAAGTCTATGGTGATACACTACTTTGATTATATAATTAAAGAAAATCCTCGAAAAGTAAAAGGAACAAATAATAAGAGGATTAGACTCCTAAAAAGGAGCAATAGACCGTTGACATATGATTAATTTATATATCATGTACATGTATGAAATCATTGATAATGATCAATGATAAAGAGATCTAGTTTAACCATGTCATTATGGGAAACATAGAACCAAAGACAAAAAAAGAATTGTTGATAATATAAATTATATAGGTGCGTGCGATATAAATAATGAAGATCATAAAACTCCGCCATATGATGAGCGTAGAGACTCCGCTGTCTAGATAAACGTTGAGAAAATATATTGGCCAATAAACAAAAGAGGCAGCCAAGTCTATATTAAACTCGTATATAAACGAAATATTTTGGAGCAATAGTCAAACATCATAAGGGTATTATGATATATATAACAAAATGGTATGCCGTGCCAGTTTTTGTTAAATATCCGATAAATAAATGTTTGATGCTCTATAAGCGACTTGAATAGCGCCTCGTGGGAAATGCTTATAGAGCTTAATTCCCGAAAGATATATGATATCATAATTATGTTCACGGTGAACTATTAAGTATGATGTTTCAAAACATCATCAAAACTCTATAGGATTTATTTGGAAAATAAAACCTTAGAAGATAAAATTGTCTTACGTATTCTGATTGAACATTTATCAAAATGATGTTATATTAAGCACCTCCAAAGAGGATGTGTGCTGATTTTGTAGATTAAAATAATATAGACGCATAAAGAAATTACTGCGTCGTTATAAACAAAATCCTCATCTGGACTCTTGATCATGATTTGTGATCATAATGATGATGCAAGAACTCATATGAAAGATGAGTTCATAAGAAAATATCTTGGAAAGACACATTTTTGTCTCAAACTCTAAACAGAGTATTTCCAAGATGAAATATATGCACATCAATCAAATTATATTAAAAAGATCTTAAATGCTTGATTATGGATAAAGCAAATCTTTGAGTACTCAAATGGTCAATAGACCTCTGGATGTTGAAGAAGATTTATTCAGACTATATGTAAAGAAAATAGCTTGAGTACTCCAATAGTCAGTAAATCTCTAAATGTTGAAGAATATCTACTCAGACCTTTTCAAGATAAAAAGGAAGTACTATGTTCCGAAATACTTTATATATATGATATATCGGTGAAATTTTATATCTTGCAATTTGTATTAGACAAAGTATAGTATGTGCTACTAATTTACTTGCAGGATATAACTCATTCTCTACTTGTAGACATTGAGATGAGATAAAACATAGCTTATGTTATCTTCATGGTATAATTGACTAATAATTGTTTTATTTTAGAAACCTTCAAGTTTGGTCTAGTTTGGTTTTGCAGATGCAAGATTTATCTGATCCGTATAAAGATGGCTCCCAAATTGGATGTGTTTTCGCCATTTCTCTAAATGATGATGAAACCGTTATGTCGCCCAAATCAAAGAAGGAGATATCAAGAGAAACATGACAAAAATAGATTATTTCAAGATCTATTTATAAATATTTTTCCCACTCTAACTTTTAGATTTATTATGATTAGTATGCATCTTTAGGAGATGATGCTTCGACGGGAGAAATATGCGTGGCTGCACTCTTTTTCCCTTAACATAATTTTTTTCCTATTGATTTTTTTTATGATAAAGTTTTTAACGAGGCAGCAGGTAACGCGCAGATAATATACATCAAAAGAATATATAATCATAAAGATCTTGCACTCTTTTAATATGATTGTTATACATAAAAGAAAAAGTGAAGAGAATGAAAGTCATCTACGAAATCTATAAAAAAAAAATTATACTGATTTTTTTCAAGAAAAGATTGTATTATTATACATTTTTTTTTATTACAATTTTTTTTCAATAGATTTTTTGTAATAAAATTTTTAACGAAACAGTACGTATTCCACTAATGCTAATAGATAATAAAAAAAAGTGTTATAAACAAATATATTAGTGATTATCTATTCATTAGTTGATAAGATCAATTGTAATAATGTCTTTTACTTAATAGTTAAGTTAAAAAATTACTTGGTGATCAAGCTAATGGTACACTATATATAGATCTCATTGTAATAGAACAAAAACGTTAACATGAATAATACAAAGAGATCCATTCTCATCTTTACGTCTTTGTTTCTAACACTTCTTTAAATATTATTTTATTATATATTCAACAATTAGATATATATATATATATATATATATATATATATAAATAAATCGTATTTATTATTTTGCATATGTTTAATTTAGACTTTACTTTATGTATGCTTAATTTTTCAATTTATTTTGAAATTTTGAAATTAATCAATTATTACATAATTGCAAAATCAAGACTGGAAAAATTAGTCTTATACATTATATGGTCATTTAGTACATGTTTTGTCAGAACAATAATATGATCTATTTTAAGAGAGGCTGATCTCTTGACCCGATCTTATTTATTCTCTACGCCTTTTTTTATTATATTGATACCCTTAATGACTATATGCATTAGTACCCTTATATACAACGATTTCACTTTGGATTCTGTTCACATGCATTGTGGCTGATATAAACTCCAAGTAATCAATTAATCCATCTCTATCCATAGCAGCCTAAGTGAATACAATAGAAAAGCTTTTCTCAGTTTTATCAGTTTTATCAATATAAGCCTGATAGACCAAGTCTATAGCTTCAATGGAGAGCTCTCATCTAAAGTCAAAAAGAGAAAATTTCCGGGCTTTAAGTCTTTATGCATTAGACCCATAGAATGAAAAATATGCACAGCCGTCACCATCTGCCTGTAGAAATTCAGAGTGGCTCTATCTAAGTAATGACATTAATCTATATTTCTTATTGAATTGATCCTACAACCAGAAGGGAAAAATAAACACTATAATGATTTTTCTGTTATGGCATAAGCATCTCATAATCTTGAGAGTTTGAAGTCTTACTTTGATGCTTTGTGATAATCAGAACCAACATCATATATGAAAATGTGGTAGACTGTGAGAAAGTTGTTGAACCTATAAGAGAGAAAGATTATAGACAAAAATTCCCATCGGTGAAGTTGAAAGAATATGCTACGATTACTATTCATGTTGGGTATGATAGTGATTTGGTTGACTCTTCTTGGTATTCATTTGATCTGTATGTTGATATAGAGTGAAGGATTTTATGGAGGGGGGAGGGAGGGGTTGTTTCCCATCATCAGGCTAATCAGTTTAAAAGATTTGAATGATGCAGCGTTTTTAAAGTGGTTTTTGAAGGTTTGAATGGTGCAGCGTTTTTAAAGAGGTTTTTGGGTGGTTGTGTTTTTCAGGCATATCAAAAATGTGTGCTATTATTCATTAATATTATTGTATAAAGTGCATATCAGAAATTTAATAATCAAATAAATTATGAATAATAAAAACATTAATTTTTCTGAAAGAAAACAACAAAAACACTCTGAATAGTAAAAAGCAGCAAAATCGATGTATTTTTTCATTTGACCATCATAAATAGTTATATATATATATATAAAGATTTTGTAATTAATATGATGGTTAATTGTATATATATATATATATAACTTGTTTTTCAAATAATAACAATTATTATAATATAGCAATTTTAAAATTAACATATTCTATAAAAATATTTTACTCCACTAACATAGTAACATATTTTGTTAACATATTCTGTAATATAATATTAGTATTATAATAAGTATTCTATTAAAGTATGTGGATATAATGAAGTTCAAAAGAATATTGAATTGTGTTTTGGACGCAATCAAAAGACTATAAAAAAAAAATTGTTAAACTTTTGACTGCTATTGAGTTATTTGCTTTTGATTATGTCTTTTAGTTAACTTATCATTTTGTATTGAAACACACATAACTAATTTTATCATAATTTTAAAACTAAACTAAAAACTATATACAGAAATAATATTGAAAAATATATCCCTTTTAAATTTTAATATATATATATATATATACTATATATCAATTCACAGTTTAACCTATTATTTTTATTTTAAATAATATTTGTAATTATAATTTGTATTACATAATATGTTGTATAAATTTTGTCATTCAAACTGTTTGTTATATTATTTACCATTCAACAAACATTTTAACAGTTCGATTCACATTTTTCTACGTGATCTATTTAATATATTTAATCCACACTTGATATGCTTGATCTGCTTGATCCGCTCAATACAGACGAGTGGCTCATATCCTCAAGATATTTTTCTAACAAACAATGTGGAATGTTCTTTTACAAATATGTAAATGACCCTTTCAGAACTCACTCCCTAAAAAATTCTCTCTTTAGTTTAGTTTTGGTTTATCCAGACTTTTGTAAACCACCTCGTTATATGGTTTGCCTTGATTTAATCCGGTATGGGTGGGTAATGAACTATCTCTTCCTTGGTTAGTGTGTAGGGATTGGGAAATTAAACGTCGCCCATACAAACAGCCATAGGACGAACGTAACCGTAAAGACCGCCAAATTCAGATAAGGCTCACATTAATCACCTGCTTTACCCATCACGCTAAGATCGTGGAATCTTTAGTGTTAATATGATGACACGTCATCATATTGGGACCCATAATTCTGTTTTAGCTTTTTTAAATCTCTCTCTCTTCTTCATCAATCATCATCTCCGTCAAACTCCAAACAACAAATTTGGAAACCTTGAAAATTCAAAACGATCGATTGAAAAATGGCGTCGTGGAATTCGATTCCGCTCGAAATCTCATACGAAATCGTTGGATGGATCGCGTTTACTGCGTGGTCGATTAGCTTTTACCCACAGCTGATTTTGAATTTCCGCAGGAGAAGGTAGATTTCTATTTATTTTTGATTTTCTGGAGAATTGTTTTTAATTGGAATTTGAAATTGATGTCTCCTTTGTTTGTTTTTGTGATTGGGGAAGTGTGGTTGGATTGAACTTTGACTTCGTGCTGTTGAATTTGACAAAGCACTCGTCGTATATGATCTACAACGTTTGCCTCTACTTTAGTCCAGTTATTCAGAAGCAGTACTTTGACACTTATGGCGATAACGAGGTTTATTTCTTCTCCCTCTGTGTTGTTATTTGTATTGCATAGCTGAAGCTTTTGGTATCATACTTCAAGCATATAGCATCTAATGAATCAAGTTGGTGTTGATTGATTTCGATTGAGCAGTCTAGATTAGTCTGGAATCTAGAAATTATCTTGTTTCGATTCTGAGATGGATGATTAGAGTTAGTTCTTGGTGACTCATATTCTCAGATTATCTCTTCTTTCAGTGTTTTGGAATCTATCAACTTCATTTTAGAGTTATTTTGATGGTTTGAAGCTTACCTTCAATTTGTTGCTAATGAAGTCAAAATGAAAATAGAAGTTTGTATCCTTTTCGAAGTTAACATATTCTTGATTTTCGTAAATAAATGAGTATGTATATGAGGATTTGTTTTGTTTCTGGTAGTTCAGAAATGTAGATAGTTTTTTTTCTTGCTGTGAAAGGTTGATTTTGAATTCTGTCACAGAAAATATTGTTTCTTTAGTATGTATATATCTGTTGAAGATGAGAATAGAAGTTTGTTCCTTTTTCGAAGTTAACATATTATCGAGTATTGCATTAGAAAGCTACATGATTTTATTCTTATGAGTAATTTTGTTATATGATTTTTTGCCTATTACAGATGATACCTGTGGCTGCAAATGATGTTGCATTCTCAATCCATGCAGTTGTCATGACAGCTCTTACACTGTTCCAGATCTTTATCTATGAAGTGAGTCATGAAGTTTTTTTCCTTTTATCTTTTGTTTTGTTTCCTTTTTTGTCCTGATGATTTCTAGTGATTTACTCTCAGCGTGGACCTCAAAAAGTATCCAGACTTGCTTCAGGTATAGTGATTGTCGCGTGGGCGTTTGCAGCTATCTGTTTCTTTATAGCATTACCTACGCAATCTTGGCTATGGCTCATCTCAATCTTCAAGTAAGTCGTTGCGCAGAGCCTTTACGCAAATCTAACACTTTTGATGATAATGATTTATATGGTTCGTTTCTTATAGCTCAATTCAGGTTGTCATGACATGCGTCAAGTACATTCCACAGGTCAGAAACGATTCCAAACCTTCAATATTCATAAACTGATTGAATCTGAATTACTGAGATTCATGTGTTTTCTCCACAGGCAAAGATGAACTTCACTAGGAAGAGCACAGTTGGGTGGAGCATTGGGAACATTCTTCTTGATTTTGGTGGAGGACTTGCTAATTATATGCAAATGGTTATACAATCTATTGACCAAAGTAACAATCCCTTCTACTTTTTATTTGCTCTGATAACAGCAAATTACATTTCTGACACAAAAACTGAAATTATGATGTTTCTTTGGTTTCTTACAGATTCTTGGGTGAATTTCTATGGGAACATTGGAAAGACTCTTCTATCACTTGTAAGAAAAATTGTTGATTTTTTTTTTCTTTTTCAATTCTAACTCTGTATTTAATAAATCTCTAAACTTTTTATACAGATCTCAATATTTTTCGACATCCTCTTCATGTTTCAACACTATGTGTTATACCCAGAGAAGAAAGCCTCAAAAAAATCTCTGGAAACTGGTCAGGAATCGAACGAACCTCTCATTGATTCTTCTTCTCATGAACATGTTTGAAGATGGTATTCGCAGGAGAATCATTAAATGTCAGGGAAACAAAATCCTTAGCTTTCAGTGTTCAATCTGTATAATACTACATCACAAAAATGTATAGAAGTAAGAACTCTTTAGACTCGTAGTTTATCCCATGTTATCGTCTTATTATATCAGTTTCATGTATCGTTATTATCATAGAAACAACGAATGTATACCACTACATGGCCAATCTTGGATTTTCTTGTAAGAAACAACATGGGGTTTTTTCTTTTTCTTTTTTTCTTTTATCTCGTTTATGAATTTGAGAAATATAAATCTTTGTCTTACACTTGTTCAGATCCAGACTCATAGCATCAGACGAGGGTTACAGACCTTTTCAGGTGACGACAAAAAAAAAACAAAAAAACCTTTTCAGGTCTTGAGACGCTTGACTCTGGGTTCATCAAACTCATTGCTGCAATCATCAGAGGGACTTTCATCTTCGTATTCAGACGACAATTCTTCTGAACTAGATTCATCGCTGCAATCATCAGAGGGACTTTCATCTTCGTATTCAGACGACAGTTCTTCTGAACTAGATTCATCGCTGCTTGAGGTTTCGTCTGCTGATTAGGGGAAACGACGACGCAAACCTTAAATTGGTGGAAATCTGAACGAATGGTCAAAGAATTTCCGGAAGCTCGTTGATTGAACTCTTCAGGGATTGTTCTTCCGGGTAAGCATGCCCTCACTGGTTCCTGGGTAATGAATCTCCGTGATTCTTGGTCCAAACTGAAGCAGTTGGGGAAATTGAGAAAAACAGGAAGAGGATTCACAAGTGTCTCCAGTGATTCACAATTGTCTACTGTTAGGTTTATGAGCGAGGCAGGGAGCTCTGGTAGTGATGCAAGTTTTGGACAGTGATTTATATAAAGCACTTCTAGCTGATGAAGATCTTTGATCCAATCTGGGATTTCCTCGATATCTGCGCCTTTAACTTCAGCAATATTGCCCTTTATTCTTAAAATCTTAAGGTGACAAAACCGAACAGAATCTGGCACTTGCTCTAACATTGCGTCTGAGATTGTGAGTTCTGTCATGTTCCTGGCAATATCCGGAATGTAACTCATTCGCCTACACCCCGTCATAAAGACTCGATGAAGAGATGCCAAGTTCAAGTTATTCGGTACATCTTCTAGGTTTATACAGTAATCCATCTCCAACCACTCTAGTTTCTGAAGATTCGCAATTGATGGTGGAAGCTCTTCCAGTCTCCAGCAATTACTTGTAATCAACCTTTCGAGATTTTCAACGTTTGAAAGATCCGGGAGTTCCTTCAAATGCCAGGATTCAGAAAAATCCATCTTCTTGAGATTTGGAAGCGGCTTAATGTAAAACGACACAAAGGAACTACATCAAAACATGCTCAGAAAAATATATTCAGGGGTGTACTCTGAAATAAATAACTTTGGAAAGAACACAAAAATCATGTTCAGGGTGTTTTTATTTTACAGCTTATAAATATTTTTATTTTTCCTGTAATTTTAACGTGCTATTTTTATGTTTTTTTACTGGTTAAAAATATTTTTATTTTGGTTGTTTAATATCTATTTGTATTTTTTTTGTTTCGTTACAATTTTTTATAATATATTTAACTTGGTTTCAACTTTGAATTGTAGAATTTTCCATGTAGAAATATCAAATTTATGTGGAGAAGATTTTATTTTAAATGGAGTTTGAAGGTGGATATGTAGTAATGTTGGAAATCCCTTAAATATTAATAATGTTTTCAACTTTTATAAAGCTTAAATATCAATAAAATTTCTACTTAATATATTCGTAGTATTTTAAACATTGTGTATACGTTATATACTAATAATAGTTTGAACTTTTAAAATAATTTATATTGAGATTTTTAGCAAAATAAGCATATTTTAGTTTTTTATTAAAAGATATGTCATTTTCAGATTCATTTTAAACATGTCATTTATCTTAATATGTAATAACTATTTTATCCTTTTCTTTATTTTTAAAAAATATTTTTTTTTTCATTTACGTTTTTCATGGATAAATACTTGTTCACAGAATCGTACTTGTCCACAACATAACTTATTGAATATAAGTTATATGTTTGTTCACCAAAAATAACTTGTCCACCAATTTTTATCATATAATCACTTTTACATGTTATAAAGAAATATTGGATTGTCTATTGTATGATTAGTTTATTCATGACATGATTTTCAAGAGTCTTTGATTCTCGTAAACAAAATTAACTTGTCTATCATTTGTTTTTCGTAGATTAAATTAACTTGTCTATCATTTATTTATCTCTTGTGGACAAGACCAACTTGTCTATTATTTATTTCTTGTGGACAATATATCATGTCTTTTATGGATAATATATCATGTCTTTTGTGGACAATATATCATGTCTTTTGTGGACAAAATCCACTTGTCTAGCATCAACAACTTTAAAATTTTTTTTGACCACTTATACTTTTATATATGTGGATCACAAATACTACAGGGATATAATTGTAAAAATAAATGAAAGAAGATAACAAAAATGGCATTTTTGAAATGTCATAACTATTTTGTGGCATAAATGACAACATTCCCATTTATATTTCAAAATTTTTGGTAAGGTTTGAAACTTTGAATATGCATATATTTAAAAATTATTATTTATAAAATTTATTATATTTGGTAAAATTATAAGTTCAGCTAAAGAACCATTTAAAACCGGATAAAACTTTTAAATTTGGATGATTGTTAAGTCGTTGAGTCAACCTTCCTGCTCCTTTGGATTTGGAATCATTTTTTTCTTTTTTCTAATATAACTCTTAATCATTGCTCAAAACTTTTAGTTGATGTGGGATATTAAACACACAATTGTTTTCATCAGTTGAGTAATATATGTTTGTTTAAAATTTTTTGAATTGCAATATATGTAAAAACATTTTCTAGAATTTTACTATTTATATATTATATGAAAATACAAATCAAATTAAAAATAAGATATAAAAAAAGATGATAGTGGAACCATAATTTTAAATTTTAACCAAATCTTCCATTTATAATATCAAAAATAAATGATTATGCTATAGATATCAAATATTTATTTTGCAATTGGTTAAACAAATTTAAAAATTATTTTAATTTCATCATATTTAATTAGAAGATAAAATGAGTTTAAATGTTTGGAAACTAATAATTATTTAAAATATTTAATTAATATTGCTGTTTCAATCTGTTTGGATGCAATGGTAAAACTATCTTATTTAAATTCTCTTTAAATGGTATTTGACACATAATATAATACATCTTTTTTAATAGTATAGAGATTGTCATACCAATTTTGTTTCTTTATAAATTTTTCCTTATTTATGCAATAATGTATTTATTTATTTAAAAATAAATATTGTGAAACAAACCTATTTTAGTCTGTAAATATTTGGTACTACTTATGAAATTTGCAAGCCATTTTTTATTAAAAAATAATATATCTATTTTAGTAACTTATAAACACATAACTAAAAATACATATTTTTAGAAGATAATATAAATGATATTAAAAACATTATGGATAAAACCAGAATATATATAAAATAATTACAATTCAACTTTTTCTATTAAAAAAATCTACATCAAAATTGAAACAACCAAAAACCAAAACGCCAAAAGTCTTATTAAATTGATTGAATTTTTCATTCTAATCCTTACTACTAACAAGAACTAGTTTTTTAAAAGTTAGCTATAAAAGAAATAGAGTAAGAAAATAAAATACTGCTTAAAGATTTAAGCTTTGTCGAGGATAATATTATACACTAGATTGTACCCGCGGTATACCATGTGTCCCATTGTTTTTATATAACTTTTTTAAAAAACTGTTTATAATTATTTTTAGCTTTTCAATCAAATTTTAAGTTGATATTTTGTGTTTGTTTACTTTTAATTTTGGTTGTTTTCCTAAAACTTGTTTTTATATGTGACAATTAACGATGAAATATGATGATTTAAATAGCCTAGTACAAAAAGTTCATGTTTTAATTGGCTTAGTACAAAAAATTAATATTTTAAATTGTTTAATACAAAAAGTTCGTGATTTAAATGGCCTAAATTTGAAAGTTCTTATTTTTATATATGACGTTGTTTTGTCACTAACGGAGCCGTTAACGAAGATTTAACAGTTTTTCTAATTGGCCGACTTAACAAGAATTTCGTGTATAAAAAACAATGTCAACGATGCTTAAATTGGCTTCTGACAAAATTGATGCTTAAAATGACTTTTTTTTTGGTAAGTTTGTGATTTAAATGACATTTTTCCCTATTACAAAAGTGTAGATGACTATTGAGGGCCCGATAATATAGTGTTCATATATTCTCGATAAGTACGGAGAGATTTAATGTTATCTCATAGGATGTATACATAAGATTGTATGTGAATGAATAAACTAACCTTTCCCACAAACCTTTTTCTCGATTAACATGATATCAAGTGTAGAGATCCAAAAACATCCTTGATCAAATCGTGAGAACATGGAAATCACAAACACAAAAATAAAAATAAACAGAATTGAAACAGAGGGATGAGTGGAGTCAAAACAGAAGGAGGAGATAGTGCGATGGCATCGCCGTACTACTTGTCTCCGTCTGATAATCCGGGCACGTCAATTTCTTCCATTTTTGTTGAACGGAGAAAACTACGCAGAGTGGGCTCAAGATTTTTGGAATGTATTGTGTGCAAAGCGCAAGATGTTTTTTATAGACGGAACCTTGAAGTTTCTGTGTGAGAAGGAGAAGCCAAACGAAGCCGAGCTTTAGAAAACTGTGAACTCAATGATTGTGGGATGGATCTGAGCTTCCATCACACCGTCGTTGTGAACCACAATTGCTTTCACACCAGATGCATACAAGCTTTGGTGCGACATCAAAAGACGTTTTGAGATCGGGAACACAGTGCACAAGTACCAGCTCAAGTCGGAACTAGTTTCGTGTAAGCAGAAGGGTTCCAGCGTGTTGAAATATTTTGGACAAGTGTCTTTGATTGTGCATCAGAGAAGTTTCTGAAACAATCTGAAGAAGAACATGTGCATCAGTTTCTAATGGGACTTGATGAGGCAAGATTTGAAAGTGTTTGTGCCAATATCATTGGTAAAGATCCTCTTACTGATATACACACTGTGAATCAGACAGTGGTTTGAGAGGAGTGGAGAATTGGAGCAGCTCGAACTGAGCCTAAACCAGATGCGGTAGGCTTTGTAGCCAAAACAGAGTCTTTGGCTAAAACATCGAATATGGAGGTCTTCTTGCGGCAGCAGCATGAAGCAGAACCATGTCAACATGTCATCATTCTGGCAAGACCATACATGATTGCAAGGATTGCTGGCATTTGATAGAGTATCCAAAGTGGTACAATGAAAGAATGAATGGGGGTAAAGGACGGGAAGGACAACACAGGTCATTCCAACGCAGGCCGTTCTAATGCAGTGCAAGCAAACGCAGATACCGCAAGTAACACATGTACCATACCCAACCTGAGTGTAGACCAATGGGCGTTGTTGACTGCATTCCTCGAGGCTTAGAAAGCTTGCCCCATCCCTGAAAAATTGCACGGTAAAGTACAAACTTGTGAAGTTATTATTGACAGTGCTGCTTTGCACCATATGACTGGAAAGATACGGATACTCACTGATGTTAAGTGTATCATGCCTCGTCTAGTCAGCTTTGTTGATGGAAACCGAGTTATGGCTACACAGTGTGGTTCTTTGATTTTGTCGCAGAAACTTGTTTTACGAGATGTGTTGTTTGTTGTAAATCTTAACTGCACGTTGTTGTCTCTGGCAAAATTACTTAAACAAACTGGATGTTTTGCTGTTTTTACTGACACTTCGTGTATATTACATGACCGTTTTATGAGGGTCATAATTGGAGCCGGTGAAGAACGCGATGGTATTTATTTTTATATTTCAAAATTTTTGGTAAGGTTTGAAACTTTGAATATGCATATATTTAAAAATTATTATTTATAAAATTTATTATATTTGGTAAAATTATAAGTTCAGCTAAAGAACCATTTAAAACCGGATAAAATTTTTAAATTTGGATGATTGTTAAGTCGTTGAGTCAACCTTCCTGCTCCTTCGGATTTGGAATCATTTTTTTCTTTTTTCTAATATAACTCTTAATCATTGCTCAAAAATTTTAGTTGATGTGGGATATTAAACACACAATTGTTTTCATCAGTTGAGTAATATATGTCTGTTTAAAAAATTTTGAATTGCAATATATGTAAAAACAATTTCTAGAATTTTATTATATATATTATATGAAAATACAAATCAAATTAAAAATAAGATATAAAAAAAGATGATAGTGGAACCATAATTTTAAATTTTAACCAAATCTTCCATTTATAATATCGAAAATAAATGATTATGCTATAGATATCAAATATTTATTTTGCAATTGGTTAAACAAATTTAAATTTTATTTTAATTTCATCATATTTAATTAGAAGATAAAATGATTTTAAATGTTTGGAAACTAATAATTATTTAAAATATTTAATTAATATTGCTGTTTCAATCTGTTTGGATGCATTGGTAAAACTATCTTATTTAAATTCTCTTTAAATGGTATTTGACACATAATATAATACATCTTTTTTAATATTATAGAGATTTGTCATACCAATTTTGTTTCTTTATAAAATTTTCCTTATTTATGCAATAATTAATTAATTAATTTAAAAATAAATATTGTGAAACATACCTATTTTAGTCTGTAAATATTTGGTACTACTTATGAAATTTGCAAGTCCTTTTTTTATTAAAAAATAATATATCTATTTTAGTAACTTATAAACACATAACTAAAAATACATATTTTTAGAAGGAAATATAAATGATATTAAAAACATTATGGATAAAACCAGAAAATATATAAAATAATTACAATTCAACTTTTTCTATAAAAAAAATGTACATCAAAAATGAAACAACCAAAAACCAAAACGCCAAAAGTCTTATTAAATTGATTGAATTTTTCATTCTATAATCCTTACTACTAACAAGAACTAGTTTTTAAAAAGTTAGCTATGAAAGAAATAGAGCAAGAAAAGAAAATACTCCTTAAAGATTTAAGCTTTGTTGAGGATAATATTATACACTAGATTGTACCCGCGGTATACCATGAGTCCCATTGTTTTTATATAACTTAAAAAAAAAAACTGTTTATAATTATTTTTAGCTTTTCAATCAAATTTTAAGTTGATATTTTGTGTTTGTTTACTTTTAATTTTGGTTGTTTTCCTAAAACTTTTTTCTATATGTGACAATTAACGATGAAATATGATGATTTAAATAGTATAGTACAAAAAGTTCATGTTTTAAATGGCTTAGTACAAAAAGTTCATGTTTTAAATAGCTTAGTATAAAAAGTTCATGTTTTAAATGGCCTAGTACAAAAAGTTCATGATTTAAATAGCCTAAATTTGAAAGTTCTTCTTTTTATATACGATGTTGTTTTGTCACTAACGGAGCCGTAAACGAAGATTTAACAGTTTGTCTAATTGGCCGGCTCAACAAAAATTTCGTGTATAAAAAACAAAGTCAACGAAAATTGATGCTTAAATTGGCTTCTGACAAAATTGATGCTTAAAATGGCGTTTTCCGGTAAGTTTGTGATTTAAATGACATTTTTCCCTATTACAAAAGTGCAGATGACTATTGAGGGCCCGATAATATAGTGTTCATATATTCTTGATAAGTAAAGAGAGATTTAATGTTATCTCATAGGATGTATACATACGATTGTATGTGAATGAATAAACTAACCTTTCCCACAAACCTTTTTCTCGATTAACATGATATCAAGTGTAGAGATCCAAAAACATCCTTGATCAAATCGTGAGAACATGGAAATCATAAACGCAAAAATAAAAATAAACAGAATTGAAACAGAGGGATGAGTGGAGTCAAAACAGAAGGAGGAGATAGTGCGATGACATCGGCGTACTACTTGTCTCCGTCTGATAATCCGGGCACGTCAATTTCTTCCGTTTTGTTGAACGGAGAAAACTACGCAGAGTGGGCTCAAGATTTATGGAATGTATTGTGTGCAAAGCGCAAGATATTTTTATAGACGGAACCTTGAAGTTTCTGTGTGAGAAGGAGAAGCCAAACAAAGCCGAGCTTCGGAAAACCGTGAACTCAATGATTGTGGGATGGATCTGAGCTTCCATCACACCGTCGTTGTGAACCACAATTGCTTTCACACCAGATGCATACAAGCTTTGGTGCGACATCAAAAGACGTTTTGAGATTGGGAACGCAGTGCACAAGTACCAGGTCAAGCAGAACTAGCTTCGTGTAAGCAGAATGGTTCCAGCGTGTTTAAATATTTTGGACAACTGTCTTTGATTGTGCATCAGAAAAGTTTCTGAAACAATCTGAAGAAGAACATGTGCATCAGTTTCTAATGGGACTTGATGAGGCAAGATTTGAAAGTGTTTGTGCCAATATCATTGGTAAAGATCCTCTTCTTGATATACACACTGTGAATCAGAAAGTTGTTTGAGAGGAGTGGAGAATTGGAGCAGCTCGAACTGAGCCTAAACCAGATGCGGTAGGCTTTGTAGCCAAAACAGAGTCTTTGGCTAAAACATCGAATATGGAGGTCTTCTTGCGGCAGCAGCATGAAGCAGAACCATGTCAACATGTCATCATTCTGGCAAGACCGTACATGATTGCAAGGATTTCTGGCATTTGATAGGGTATCCAAAGTGGTACAATGAAAGAATGAATGGGGGTAGAGGACGCGAAGGACAACACAGGTCATTCCAACGCAGGCCGTTCTAATGCAGTGCAAGGAAACGCAGGTACCACAAGTAACACATGTACCGTACCCAACCTGAGTGCAGACCAGTGGGGGTTGTTGACTGCATTCCTCGAGGCGTAGAAAGCTTGCCCCATCCCCGAAAAATTGCATGGTAAAGTACAAACTTGTGAAGTTATTATTGACAGTGCTGCTTTGCACCATATGACTGGAAAGATACGGATACTCACTGATGTTAAGTGTATCATGCCTCGTCTAGTCAGCTTTGCTGATGGAAACCGAGTTATGGCTACACAGTGTGGTTCTTTGATTTTTTCGCAGAAACTTGTTTTACGAGATGTGTTGTTTGTTGTAAATCTTAACTGCACGTTGTTGTCTCTGGCAAAATTACTTAAACAAACTGGATGTTTTGCTGTCTTTACTGACACTTCGTGTATATTACAAGACCGTTTTACGAGGGCCATAATTGGAGCTGGTGAAGAACGAGATGGTATTTATTTCTTTCGGGATATCACTGTGATGAGGGGAAACAGAGTTGAAGCTTCAATAGAGAATGAGGCTTTGTGGCATCGTTGCTTAGGTCATCCTATTTTTGGTATTTTAAGATATTTACCTTTTGTTTATGGTATTTCGTATAAACCCGACAAATTTGGAGGGTGTGATATTTGTTTTAAATCTAAGCAAATTCTCGAAGTGTTTTCAGAAAGTTCAAATAAAGCTTCTTCTTCTTTTGAATTTATTCATTGTGATTATGAGGGCCTTATCGTGTCCCAAAGACTCGTTTTTTTAGGAAACCATCAAGTTTCAGAGGAAGACTATGATGAAACATTTGCTCCCGTGTGTCAAAGTACTATGGTGTGTACTCTCTCTGAAGTGGCTGTGGCAAGAAATTAGGAAATACATCAAATAGAAGTGCATACCGCTTTTCTCCACAAAGATTTAGAGGAGAAGGTGTATATGAAATTGCCACCAGGATTTCATACACCAGATCCAACATAACTGTGTAGGTTACCAAAATCCTTGTATGGCTTGAAGCAAGCACCACGTTGCTGGTTTGAGAAATTGTCTAAGGCACTAAAGGACTTTGGCTTTAAGCAGTCCTATGCAGACTACTTGCTTTTTACGTACATCAAATGGGAAGAGTTTGTGAGTTCTTATCTATGTTGATGACTTGGTTATCATGGGAAATGATTTGTACATGGTGGTGAAGTTTAAAGCATATCTTAGTAAATATTTTCACATTAAAGATTTGTGCAAACTTAAATATTTTTTTGGGATTGAGATATCTAGAAGAAAAGAAGGTATGTTTCTTTCACAACGAAAATATGCTTTGAATATTGTTGCCGAGGCAGGACCTTCTTAGAGCAAAACCGGTGTCTACACAAAATGAGCAACATCACCAATTGCTGGCTGATAAATTTATAATAATCGAGCACAGTTTTGAAGACTTGTTGGTAGGCTGGTATATCTTAATTTTACACGAACAGAACTGTGCTATGTGGTTCATGTGTTGTCTCAAGCATTGCATCAGCCTTGAGAGAATCCTGGGAGGCAGAGGCTTCATTGAGGGTAGTGCGTTACTTGAAAGGTTGTCATGGCCAAGGAATTTTTCTGCGGAGAGGTAGTGATCTACGGATACCGGAATACTGTGATTCAGATTACAACTCATGTCCTATAATACTGTGATCGCTGTCATCAGTCATTGTGTTGCTTGGACAATCACCGGTATCTTGGAAAACGAAGAAGCAAGACACAGTTTCACACTCTTCAGCTGAGGCCGAATATCGTGCCATGGCTGCAGCCTTGCGTGAATTAAATGGTTGAATCGATTGCTTGGTGATTTAGGAGTTACACATGATGAGCCAATGGAGTTATTTATTGATAGTCTGGCTGCTTTGCATATCGCGGCGAATCCAGTTTTTCATGAAAGAACGAAACATATGGATTCAGATTGTCACAGTGTACGGGACGCAGTTCAAGCTTGACTTATAGCTACTTGACATGTTTGGACGACTGAGCAACTTGCTGACATTATGACTAAGACATTGGGGAGTCCTAGCTTTAGATATTTGCTGTCCAAGTTGGGCGTTTGCGACTTGAACGCTTCAACTTGAGGGGAAGTATTGAGGGCCAGATAATATAGTGTTGATATATTCTTGATAAGTATAGAGAGATTCAATGTTATCTCATAAGATGTATAAAAATGATTGTATGTGAATGAATAACTTAAATTTCCCACAAACCTTTCTCTCGATTTACAATGACCAATGTTCAAGAAAAATGTGTATATGGAAAAATGAAAAAAAATGTTTCCCTTTTTTATTTATTCAAAAAAAAAAATGTTTCTTTCTATCTACTTCTCCTTATATATAGTTATATACTATCTAGAGCAATTCTCAAATATAACACAAAATAAAGTTTATGTGCCATAAATATCACACATTTCATTTAAGACAAGAATAACATTTTTATTAAAGGTTAATTTTTTTATATATCACCAATTTTCTAACCTCATATTTTTAGGGTTTAGGATTTAGAGTTAAAAACCCTAAACTAAATCTTTTACCCCTAAAAGTAATATCCTAAATTCTAAAATACTTAAACTAAAAAAAAAAATTTATTGTCTTTTATTAAAATGTTATTTTTATCTTAAATAAAAATGTGTGTTAAATTTGGAACAAAAGCTTATTTTGGTGCTATTTTAGGGAATTTATCTACTATCTATTAAAGGTTTGAAAAAGCAGTAAGAAAAACATAAGGCCTAGGAAAACTATTCAATGTGAACAAATATATACCAACCTGGATTCCTTCCCAAAGCTTCTCAAGGTTATTATGTTGAAAATTGAGTTCCACAAGAAATTCCAGCGTAAATGTACGGGGAAGAGACTTTCCAGGATATTTATCCCAATGTAATAACCTTAGACGATGTGGAAATTCCATGTCCTCGGATACATGCACTCTAACATTTGTATCAAGTCCTGTGTTGTAGATCCTGAGAAATTGAAGATTGTGTATATTTTTGAAAGCTCTTGCGTTTATATATACACCGTTCGGGACTGTGGATATATCCAAAGATATACCTATCACACATGTACTATCCTAAGAAAAAATTGAAAAACAAAAATTGTTAGCAAAATAGGTAGATCCAAATGACCTAGTTTAACGAAAAAAGTTAATGTTATATTGAGTATATAGTACTTACAGATTCTTTTTTGAGGAATTTAAGAATATCTGTAGTATCAATTAGGATTTGGCGTTGTCTGGGCTCTTGTCTTTGAATCGCTTTTCTACCCACTTGTTGTAATAATTTGTGCATCACTATTTTTCCTCCGATTGATATTTGTATGAGAGATTTATTTTCGAGGGTTTTCAAACAGAGTCTGACACTCGAGTTATTTTCAGCAAGCATATCTTTTACATGACCATTGTCTGTGTTGTTGAAGAACACTGCAATGAGGAGAAATAACAATTGTTCTTCCTCATGTAAACTGTCATATCCAACTATTAGTACTCTCTCGATATCACGTTCTAATGGAGCAAAGCTATTTTCAAGCCTCTGCAATATATCTTCCCAGTCATCTTTTGTCTTTTTGCATAAATATGAACCCATAACTCGGAGACCCAATGGAAGTTTGCTGCAAATCTCTGTGACTCTTTCTATAAGCTTTTCATAACCATCTGGTTTCAAGCTATTTCTAAAAGCATATGTACAAAAGATCTTTCGAGCTTCTTCTTTAGTTGGAAAAGCCACATGGTATGTATTGTTTATATTATGTTTCTCCAAAAGCTCTCGATCTTCTGTGGTTACGATAATCCTACTTCCTGGACCAAACCAGTTAGTTTGATCAGCCAAAGCTTCTAGTTGCTTCAGATTGTCCACATCATCAAGAATAATAAGAACTTTTTGGTCGTATAGCCTCTTCCGTATTGCACCTAAATTTTCTACCTTCATACCATCTTGGTTTAAAATCTTTGAAAGAAGTTCATTTTGCAGACACAGCTTCGAACCATAATCATTATGACTGCTGTGATAGATTTCCCTAAGATTCTCCATAAAACAAGTAAGGCGGAAACTGCAAGAGAATCGGCTATGGAAAGCTCTGGCAATAGTAGTCTTGCCAATGCCAGCTGGGCCACAGATTCCAAGAATCATAACTTCCCCTTCTTTATCTAAATGTAACAAAGACTGCATTTTCCTCAGATGTGTTTCAATACCCACCATGTCTTCAAAATCCCAAGAGATTATAGCGTTTAGATTGTTTGAAACATCTCCTGAAATCTTTTGAATCATCTTTGATTCATTATCCCTAAAAGTAAGAAAAAATCACTGTGTTTATCAACCAGAAGACCTATATTGTATTTGTTCCTTTGACATGATATACCTAAAATATTTATATTAGGTGTGAGCAAAATCGATTTATAACAATTTTAGGGGTTGGAAAAAATTTGTTAGATTTGCTTTGATCTGCTATTCACCTAGATTTGATCCAACAAATTAGGATATCCCTAATTTTACAAAGCAAATAAAATACAAAAATTTAATATCTGTTAAAACCAAAACACCTAACAAATACTAAAATGTTAAGATGAGGATATTTGCTCCACTTCGATATATATGTATATGTATATATACACAGCATAATGATTGTGTCTATATGTAAATTTTCTTTAAAAATCTTCAAATAAAATTATGTAAATATTAAAGCTTAATAAATTAAGAAGAAAACAATATTTTAATGAAATATTGTTTTTTTTGGGTAAATCTTGAATTGTTTAAAAACGTTTAATTTTATTTTAATAGTTATTTTAAAATTCTGTTGAATCAGATCAAAAATTCGCGAATAATCTTGATTTTGGTGGATGTATACATATACATAGATATATCAAAGTGAATACAAATAAAAAATTTATTAATTCAGACGAAGCAAAAATAATCATGAATACCACCAAAACAATCAGTAATATTACTATATAAAGTTTGGTTGCACTCACGGGAGCTCGACGCGAGTCAAAATTCTAATTAACGAGACCATAACACATATCCGTTGATTGATTAAATTATGACACATCTAAAAGTATATTTCCTTAATCGAAAAAGAAAACAAACAAAAAAGGATGACAAATAAATAAATAATCAAATAGCTAATTTTAAGTTTCTATATTTTACGTATATAATTTTGAAAATGTTTTAACAAGTTTAGATGAGTTAAAAATTAATTTCTTTAATCAAAAAAGGAAACTTAGGAAAAAATAAAAAATAATAAACAAATAAAATATTAGATACTTTTTAATTTTAATTTTCCCTAATATATGTTCAATCTTATTATTTCAATAATATTTAATATTTATTTTAGAATACTCATTTTTATTTCTATATTATTTAGAATACAATTAAAAATTCCAGTTTTATTTAAAATAATGATGAACTTTTTAGTTTATTCTTTTTTAAAAATTTAATACAATTATAAATTTTTAATACAATTAAAATGAATAATAATTGAATATTTTCACAGAAGGAAATGTTTATAAATAAAAGAAAGAGAATTTGACATGTGTCAAATTTATTATTAAGAGAAATATGACATGTGTCGGTTGATAGTTTAAATTCTAACACATGTTAAAAAGATATATGATTATTGTTTTCTTTAATAAAAAAAGGAAAATAACAAAACTAAAAAAAAATTTACTTTCCATTTTTATAGATATTAAATCTTATTATTTCAATAAAATTAAAAATTTATTACATATTTTGATTTTCATATTATTTAAGATCCAATCAAAATTTACTTACACACTTCTAATTATTTGAACAAAAATTGATTTGAGTATAATCCAACCTAATTTATTCTTCTAATTTTGTAAGTGTTAAATAAGTTTTAGAGTACAGTGATTGGATTAACTAATACATAAAAAATATTTAACAGCTTGGATCAAAATGCTATTAAAAATAAGATTTTTTTATGTAATTACTTTATCATCGTAAAATATAAGAATTCATTATTTGCATGAATTTAATAAATTATCAAATCACAACACCTATATTGGACATGAAAATTGAAGTTTTCATTATAGAAGATAAATAGTGTGTAAATGATCTTTCCCTAAGGGAGGCATTAAGAATTGTTCTCTCCAAAGGGAATGAGTAAAAATAGAGGCGGAGATCCACTAAGATATAATTGCTTCTTATACACTAATTTGGATTCAGAGGAGGGGCAAGCTGATATGGCTTCTGTTGGAGATTGAAGAGGATGGTGGATGGCAATCCAACGATTAGAAAAGAAAAGAAGAGAAAATAACAAACATCTTATAGATCCCGAGATATGAATAAATTTGAAAGATGGTGAAAGAATGGCTGAAATAAAGAATGTTTTTCGAAAAACACCAAGACACTCGAAATCGTATAGGTTAAGAAGGAAATATTTTTGGTTAGAAGCAGATATAAGATCTGAACAAGGAGACTTCAGAGGGGAAAACAAAGATCTTGCAATAAGAACATCTCACTTAGTTATGTAGCCGTCAGTTACAAGATTCACTTTCTAAATCTTTCACTAGGCTTGGGTGTTTGGATTTGGTTCATATTTTTTGGGTTTTCGAGTTTAGAGGCCTATAACCAATTCATATATTATAATTTTTGGATTGGTTTGGTTTTGATCTTCCGGGTTCGAGTCAGGTTTGGGTACACAAAATATTATAACAAATATATAAACAAATTGGTTAGATTTGGTTAAATTTTCAAAATATAAATAAGAACTTTTAAATATTTTGATTTTTTTTAGGTATTTTAGTTATTTCGACATAAAAATAATTTATATTTTGGGTTGTAATTGTGGGGTAATTGTATTATATCAAGTCTAAATATCATTAATACTTTTGGGTATATACATGTATTTCAAGTATTTTAGGTATTAATTTGGTTTTTGGTTTTGTTTGGGTTCCGACTTTCAAATATACAGGAGTGTAGATTATTAATTAGGGATTTTTTGAAAAATAACTATTTATGTTTCATAATTTGAAAAATACACCTTTTATTTTTTGTTTTGAAAACTAATTTTTTATATATACGATATGACATTTTTACCCTCATTTGATTTGCATTATTTTAATAAATAAAAACAAATTTTCTAAATAATAGTTATTATTATTATTAAAATGTTAAAAGTTTGAGATGAAAATGTTTTATTGATTGATCACTTGAGCCGCACAGCTCTTTCTCTTTCACATGAGTTACATTTCCTATCACATAAAATTAAGAATGATTGTTTTTCTTCTTTACGAATGACTCTTCTTCTTAAGTATAATTATGAATGATTCTTCTCTTTTTTTTTTTTTAAGTTTTATCATTACTCTGTTTTTGCTGTTTCTTCTTCAGTTCCTATCAATTTGTCTCAATCCCAAGCTAACTCTAATAAACCTAACTGCAAATTTCATGAGAATAGATCATTCCTACGCTGAAGTTCCATGATATTAGTGTAAGAATATTTTATATTCATTGTGGTGTATGTGTCTTTCGGTTTAATTGTAAAAATCAAGTTCAAAATAAAAATTAAGGATGCTAATATAAAAAATGACACCGTGATAGATTGGTCTCGATAAAAAGTTAATATTCGGATGTATTGATAACCCTCCTCTCTTACCTAAATTATGTGTATAAAGATCCTTCTCTATAGTTAGCATATATATAATATAAAGGTAGTTAATAAATAACTAATTATTTATAACTACAGATTTATATATATGCATGAAGGGATGTGTAGTGATGGTGGTGGTTACGTACGTAACCGTAAAGCACATGTGTTTCTATTATAAATAGAAGATTACTTACAATTAAGAGAGGGACATTTCACAAAAGATATAACTACATAAATCCCAGAAAAGAAAAGTCAAAGAGTTGGATTTGGATTCCTTCTCCATCAAGAGGAATCATCAAGGAAGAAGGTTAAAGAGAGGAGAAAATCAATTGGAGAATTGATCACATTCTAAACCCAATCAAGCATGGATCAAGATTAGTGTTTCTTCTTCTCACTAGAAATTATGCATGGTTGAATTAATTCAAATCTAGATGATCTATGGGATAGATTTCATAATGGAAATCACTAAAGAAAAATCTATATATGGTATCAGAGCCATTCTAGATTTGTTTAGTTCACCATATTTAGAAGTAATGCATCATGATAAGTTCTGGAAATTTTTTTAATGGTGGTTACTGCTAGTTGTGTGAAAAGTCACAAAAAAATGCTGTAAATATATAAAGTACCGTAGAATAGAATTTCTAAGAAAGAATTTATGATAATAGGAAGTCATGTATCTATTTAAAGTCTCAAAGATTCATGTATGTTCATGAATATTCATTAAGTCATGTAGATTCATAAAGACATAAAATATTAGTTAATAAATTGTTATTCATGATTTATAAAATGTTTCCGCTGCATTTTGTTTAATGAAAAGTTGGGTAATTCTGTTATGAAATATTAACAAAATATAAAGATAATTTTACCCATTAAAGTTTTAATGTTTATAGTGTATATAACATGTTAGTCACCAAAGTGGCCTTGCTATATTACATATATACATTAAAATAAATAAAAAGATTTTATAAATTGATCATGATTAAAGAGATGCTAAAAATGACCTTAAAGTTTGATTGATCAATTATTTTATTATCTATATACTTGGAGATCATCCAAAGGTGGATCATTGGATATAGTTTAATAATATGAAAAGAATTATTCATATTTCACTATAGTCATGTATACCCAAAGGTAACATATTTATTTGATTTATATGTGTGATATGATTAATTATTAAAGTATAAAATAGTTAGCATCGATGAAAGTGTATGTGTTTAAGTATTACCCAAAGGTTGCTTAAAATACATGCAATAAAGTTTTTAATATTAAAGTTTATATCTCTAAAATCTGTTTTAAAGTCTCAAAGCACTAATGGGTAAGCATGTATTAATGCTTGCAGCTTCATCAAATTTGTTTGCATCTGCAAACTCTGTCGCGAAGTTCAGTGGGCTGAATTATGGCGAATGGTCTGAACAGATCCGGTTTACTCTGGGTGTAATGGCACTGGACTCTGCCATACTTACAGATGAAGAGCCCCCAGCCATTACAGAAGAGAGCTCCGAAAATGAAAAATCTCGGTATGAGAGATGGGAGCGATCTAACAGGCTGAGCTTGAACCTTATGAGGATGACGATGGCGGAAAGTATTAAGCCATCTATGCCTAAGACAGAGAAAGCAAGGGAATTCATACAGAAAATTAAGGAGTGTTCACAATCAGATTTGGCTGACAAGTCGATTGTAGGAAGTCTCATGAGTGAGCTAACTACGAAAAAGTATGACTGGTCTCAGCCAATCCATGATCATGTGACGCACATGTCAAACTTGGCAGCAAAGTTAACGACCATGGGAATGGAAGTGCATGAACAGTTCTTGGTCCAATTCATCATGAATTCTCTACCTCTTGAGTTTAGCCAGTTCTAGGTGAACTACAACACCATTAAGGAAAAATGGAAATTTAAGGAATTAAAGGCTATGTTGATTAAGAGGAAGGGAGATTAAAGAAGATGAAGGAACAAGTTGCTAATCTCGTTGGTCTTGGAAGTGCCAGTAGCAGCAAAGGAAAATCAAGTATTAAGGACAAAAGAAAGGATAAGGCTTTCATGAAAGAACCAGAGAGTCAAATCCAAAAGGAAAGGAAGTGTTTCTTTTGCAAGAAAATGGGACACTTCAAGAAAGACTGTCCTAAAAGAAAAGCATAGTTCGATAAGAAGGGTAAGCCTTATAGTTTTGTTTGCTCTGAACTGAATCTTATGGAAGTGCCTAATAATACTTGGTGGTTAGATTCTGGTGCTACTACTCATGTGTCTCATATTAAACAGGGATTCAGTACGATTCAGCCTATAAGAGGAGCTGAACAACACTTGTTCATGGGAAACAGGATGAAGGCACGGATTGAAGGCATTGGGACTTATAGATTGGTCTTAGACACTAGGTTTCATTTGGATCTTGAAAGTTGTCTCTATGTACCTGAATGTGCTAGAAATCTTGTTTCTGTAAGTAGACTTGGTAATTTAGGTTTTGAATTTAAGGTTGGACATGGTGTTTTCTCATTGTACCGAAATGATTACTTTTATGGTAGTGGTACTTTGTTTGATTCACTTTATAGATTCAATCTTGATAAAAAGTTTTCTGAATCCTTATTTAATATTGAAAGTCAAGGCATTAAGCGTAGTGCATCAAATGAATGTTCTGCTTACTTGTGGCATCAAAGACTAGGTCACATATCCAAAGAAAGAATTATGAGGTTGGTAAAGGATGAAATTCTTCCTCAATTGGATTTTAGTGATTTAGATGCATGTTTAGACTGCATTAAAGGAAAGCAGACTAAACATATTGTAAAGAAACCAGCCACAAGAAGCACTCAGCTGCTTGAGATAATACACACCGATATTTGTGGCCCATTTGATGCTCCGTCTTGGAGCGGTGAAAAATACTTCATCACCTTTATTGATGATTATTCACGTTATGGATATACTTATCTACTGCATGAGAAGTCCAAGTCTGTGAATGTCCTAGAGGTGTTCATCGATGAAGTGGAAAGGCAGTTAGATAGAAAAATAAAAGTTGTGAGATCTGATAGAGGTGGTGAGTTTTATGGAAAATTCGATGAAAGTGGACAATGTCCAGGTCCATTTGCAAAGTTACTTGAAAGTAAAGGCATTTGTGCCCAGTATACAATGTCTGGTACTCCTCAGCAGAATGGTGTAGCTGAGAGGCGGAACCGTACATTAATGGATATGGTTAGAAGCATGTTAAGTAATTGTTTTTTTACTCCTTTCATTGTGGATATATGCATTAAAGACTGCAATGTATGTGCTGAACCGGATTCCTAGTAAGGCAGTTCCTAAGACCCCTTATGAACTGTGGATGGGAAGGAAACCTAGTTTGAGGCACCTTCGTGTTTGGGGTTGTCCAGCAGAAGTAAGGTTGTATAATCCACATGAAAAGAAACTTGATCCTAGGACTGTCAGTGGATTCTTCATTGGCTATCCTCAGAAATCAAAGGGGTACACATTTTATTGTCCTAACCATAGTACGAGAATAGTTGAAACGGGTAACGCTAGGTTCATTGAAAATGGTAAAACTAGTGGGAGTGGTGAACAACGTAAAGTGGACATTCAAGAAGTCCAGGTTGAAGTTTCTTCACCTGTTGTCACACCTGAGATTGTTATTCCTATTGTTGCATCACAGTCAAATGACACAATATAACAACATGATGATGTGTCAATCCCACAAGTTAATGAACCTGTCATTATTCAAGAAGAGAATAACGTACCACAAAGACCATTAAGGCGATCTATAAGGGAAAGAAGATCTGCCATTACAAATGACTATGTGGTTTACGCTATTGAAAGTGAATGTGACTTAAGCCTTGATAAAGACCCGGACACATTCCAAAAAGCCATGGAAAGTAATGATTCTGAAAAATGGTCAAATGCCGCAAAAGAGGAAATGAAGTCTATGGGTGATAACAAAGTTTGGGACTTAGTAGAGTTGCCTGACGGTTTCTAGACCATTGGTTCTAAGTGGGTCTTTAAGACTAAACGGGACTCGAAAGGTACCATTGAAAGACACAAGGCTCACCTTGTTGCTAAAGGTTTCACCCAAAAGGATGGCATTGACTATAAAGAGACATTCTCTCCAGTTTCTAAGAAGGATTCTCTTAGAATTGTTTTAGGTTTGGTGGCTCATTATGATCTGGAGCTTCACCAAATGGATGTGAAAACCGCTTTTCTGAATGGAGAGCTTGAGGAAGAAGTATATATGGACCAACCTGAAGGGTTTGTGGCCACAGGAAATGAATATATGGTGTTAAGCTGAGAAAGTCAAAATATGGACTAAAACAAGCTTCCAGACAATGGTATTTGAAACTTAATGATACCATCACGTCATATGTTTTCGTAGAGATGATCGTTGATCATTGTATCTACATTAAGGTCAGTGGGAGAAAATTTGTGATTTTAGTTTTATATGTTGATGATATTTTGCTTGCTGCAAATGACATGGGCATGCTACATGATATAAAGAAGTATCTCTCTAAGAACTTTGAAATGAAAGATATGGGTGAGGCATCGTATGTGATTGGAATAGAAATAATCCGAGATAGATCACATGGATTGTTAAGTTTGTCTCAGAAAGGATATATCGATAAGATCTTAGAGAGATATAGAATGGAAAATTGCTCCGGTGGGAAAGCTCCAATTCAGAAAGGGGACAAGTTCAGTAAAATGCAATGTCCAAGAAATGAATTGGAAAGTAAACAAATGGAAAAAAATTTCCTATGCATCAGTGGTTGGGAGTTTGAACTATGTTCAAACATGTACTCGACCAGATATCAGTTTTTCTGTTGGTATGTTGGGTCGATATCAAAGTAATCCCGGAATGGACCACTGGAAAGCTGCAAAGAAGGTTCTCAGGTACTTGCAAGGCACCAAAGAGCACATGCTTACATACAGGAGATCTGACTCCCATGATCCTGAACCGATCTTACCTGGGATCGCAAATCCCAAGTTTGTCTTGTGAACTCTCGGGAGAATCGATGACTGCATCAAAGATGCACTCATCTAGAGGTTATCGGATGTTCAGATTCAGATTATGCCGGATGCGTCGATAGCAGGAAATCGACGTTTGGTTATTTGTTCCTATTAGCTGGGGGAACAATATCATGGAAAAGTGAAAAGCAGTCTGTCATTGCTACTTCTACTATGAAGGCCGAATTTGTGGCATGCTATGAGGCCACAAATCATGCGTTGTGGCTGCAGAACTTCATCTTAGGGCTTGGAATTGTCAACACTATAGCCAGGCCGCTGAGAATTTATTGTGACAATTCCGCAGCTGTCTTCTTCTTACTAAAAATTATGCAAATCTAGATGATCTATGGGATAGATTTCATAATGGAAATCATTAAAGAAAAATCTACAATTAGATATCAGAAAAAAAAAAAGGGTCAATGACATTGCTCATGTGCTCGCTGACATAAATCAACGGAAATTTGACATCCATGAGAACGCTTTGTGCTTTGTGGATATACGATGCGCTCTTTATAGATTTTTTACTCTTGTTTTTTTCTGACTTTTGGTTCGTCATATGAAAATATATAAAACCATAATACATCAATTTTAACAACTACATGATAAAAAGACTTTGTTCTAGCTATATCTAGCATTTCCCTCTTTAAAAAATCGATAACATAATCATTTTCAACATAGAAAAATCAGAACAGCAGCAAATTCATAACTCGACGATGGCTTTGCTTTCAACATTTGAGGAATCGTATAGAATATTGAGTTTAGAAGCATATTGAACTTAAAAGCTTACAGTACAAGGATTTGTGACAAAGTTGTAGTTTTTTTCAGAGATCTTTCAAGATTTTTTTTGAAGAACAATAAAAAAAAGTCTTTCTTTTAGCTCCAAACAAATAATAATTGATTTTATTTTTAAAATTTATTTTTCCTAAAAGTTATTATTTAGTGTTTGAAGGTTATTTTAGTAAAATAATATTAGTGTTTTAAAAGAAAATAAGGAAAGGGTATTTTTCAAATTACAAAATCTAAATAAGGCATTTTCCCAAAATTTCCCTATTAATTAAGTAACACATAACATTCAGAAAGCTATCAGATCTCTTAGATTCACCAAGACAATTTACTGAGAAAGCAAAAATCCCAAATTAGTTGAATAAAATCAAACTAATCACTTTTGGGAGTGTTCTCCAGCAATGTTGCCCACATATTCCAAAGCTTTGCTCCATTTTTCCCCCTTCTCTTCATCCTTTTTACGAGCACAAGTTTCATTGAAGGCGATCCCAAAATCTCCAGTCTTGTTCCGAACATCAGATGGATCTACTCCGCAGAAGACCGTCATCACAAGTTGTCCGAGATCATCCTTACACTTCAAAATCTCCAACAGCTCATCCAAACACCAGCTAGAAGAAGCGTAGTTCTTCGAGAGCACCACAATTGAGATCCTTGATTCACTAATCCCTTGCATGAGTGCAGGACCAATGGTTGCGCCTCTCTCCATCTTTTGATCATCGTATATCGTAATCCCATCGTCGTTAAGCTGTTTCCGTAAATGACTCAGAAACGTTGTACGGACGTCTTGTCCGTGGAAGCTTACAAAAACGCGGTATTTGCAGGTGCCAATCAAAGAAGAAGAAGAGGAAGAAGAAGCCATAAGAGACAGTAGCGAGAAAAGTTCAAGATGAGATATACAAAAATGTCTCTAGACAGGCCAATATATATTCAGTTTTGAGAAAGAGATAAAGTGTGTGGCATAGAAGTTTAAATCCTCTCCCAAAGATAATTGAACCATGGTTTGTCCATTTGTTTAGGACCAACATGTGAACTTGTAAGTGGAGAGAACCGGTTTTGTTAGTAGAGAGAACCGGTTAGTATAGAAAGTATTTAATATCGTTGATAAAAACCAACTGCAAACTTTTTTACGTCCAATTTATAAAAGTAATTGTAAATAATAAATGTATGAGCGATTGTCACCGTTGCTGATTTTGTTAGCTTAATAATAGAGAGGAAGAAATAGAAAGTTTCTGAGCAATTTCATTATTTCTTTCTTTATTTCTTCATTTTCGTCAAGTCTCTTTTTTCATTCATTCATCTTTGAAAAGTAAACGAAATTTCAAACGAGTGAACTCTTATCAGAAACAGTAATAGAGAAGAATAAAAACAAAAAAAAAAAAAATAAAGAAGGAAAAAAGGTCAGAGATTCACATTAATGTTTTAGTTTAGAAAGTTGTAAATAGGACTAACAAAACAAGTGGTCTGCCAGCAACAAGTCGGCTTTGGAAATATTAGCTGGCAGACGCGTAATGAAATGAATTCCTATGATTTGGAGTTATTTTATTACTATACTATTAAAATTGAAATATAAAATTTGAATTTATTTGTGTTTTCAAACACCTAAAACTTATTTTTGAGGGATATTTTTTGTTTTCTTATTTGTTAATTGGAATTTCTATTTTCCGGTTTAATTGCGATGAAATCGGGTTGAATTTGGTTTATTGTTGAAATTAAGTGGTTTAGTGTTTTTGGTAATCACTAAACCAAATATAACCAGACATTATGGGTATTTAACCTTCAAACTATAAATCTGTGTGGTTATGGAATTCGATTTGAAACTGTGTGTATTAAAGAATGAAACTTATGTTTCATGTAGATATAGAACTAGGCTTAGTTCTAGTGTGGATCTAATCGTATATGATACTTCTCGTGTGGAAATAGATCGTCGTCCCCCTATTTTTATATCTAATCATTAATAACTATCAAATCATTAATAACTATCAAATCATTTCAATATTTAGTTTCTATATTTTTTTTTTCTAAATAAATATTAAATTAATTCTCTATAATTATTTTCTTATCTAATATTAATATTTTAATAGTATGAGTTCTTATTCTCCTATAATCTTTGTATAATTTTATTTTCACATTATTTAAAATTATTATATTTTAAATACAATTTATAAAATTTTAGATTTTTCTGCATATATTGTGATTTGAATTTTTTAAAATGGACATATATTACTTATTCAATAAAAAGTGTATATTCAATGTTCCACATAGATGTCAAATAAATTGTTACCCGCAAAATAGATACAAGTAAATCCGACATATGGCTTTGTTGACCGCGGATATATCAGACTTTGTCCGCGAATTGGTGGATCGGTCTGCAAACTATCAAATTTTAATAAAAATGAGTACAATTTTATATAAAAATTAATAACTATGTATAGTTGATGAAAATAATATATGATATATTTGAAAATATAAAGAGTTTTATGGTTAAAATATTTATGAAAAGAGAGTATTAAAAATATTTCCATTTAAAAAATTGTTTATTTTATAAAAAAAATATTTTAATTAAGTAAATAGTCAAATCTTTGGGCCAGCTCGCTATCATGTGAACATATTAGAGCATCTCCCGATGGAGATGCTATCATTAGAGTATCTTAGTATTATAAATATTAATATTTCTATTAACTATTAATTCTTTAATTAAATTTAAAGAGGAAAATAAAATAAGCCAATTGCAATAGGACAAGTGTAGGAAAGTCTTAAAATCCGATTCTTAAATTAGAAGTTTTAGAAGCGGTTCTTCTCTTCTCTCTCCTTATTTGATTACTTTTAATTTTTTTTTATGTTAAGAAACTCTATTAGAATCCGCCGATGGTGGTGGTCTTATGACACATTTGGATATAAGAGCTACTTACAAAAATTTTAAATAGAAATATAGGTTAAGTAACCAACAAGACTAATATTTTATAATTTAATAAAGTTAAAATTACATAGATGTAAAAGAAAAATAAATATATAAATGAAATGAACAAAATCTAAAAAATTATAAATTATATAGAAAATTGACCAGAAAATATTAAATAATAAAATAAAAATATTTGTTACATTGATTAAGAAAACATTGACATGTGCTGTACCGCGGTTTTAACTCTAATTATTTTCAAAATTTGAAAAAATCTAAATACTGAATATATATATACTAAATAGCCAAATTGTGAAAGGTTCTTTCACTTTTTTGTTTGTTAAAAAACTTACGTATAATTTAAAAATAGTTGAAAATAAAAGTATATATAAAGTTTAATTAAACTTTATATGATCTTAGACATATTTAAAGTTTTAGAATAGACATTATAATTTAGAAATGTTAAAAGTAGTTATAATTAAATGATCTTAGATTTTTTTTTAATATTTCTCATAAGGCCAAATCATCTTTCTTATATTTTAATAGTGTGACACATCATCAATTGTTTTGATTAATTTTCAACAGTGAAATATAATTAGAAGACTTGAATGACAACTCTAAAATTTTAAAGGGAATATAATAATTTGTTACTAGATCAAACCCGTGGTACACCGCGGATCAATTTGTTTTCATATAAAATTATAGTATTTTATTTATTTATTTATTTACTGTTTATAAATATTATTATTTTAAACTTATTATAACTTTCTATGTATAAATTTAACTTATTAATTTGTTTTCTTTACTGTTTTTGAATACTTTTATTTTGTTTGTTTAATATGTTTTTGTCTATTTAATGTGAGTTTGTCATCGAATTATAGTATTTCCATGTAGTTTAAATATTTATAAGTTTAAATTTTAAATTTTATAATTATTTTGAACTATTAAAAAGGTTAAATTTGTTCAACTAAAGCCCTAATTAAACTGAATGTATTATAAGTCAAGCTTCATGCTCATTTGTAATTGAAATCATTTTGGTCATTTTTATAATATGACTCTGAACCATTGTCCAATTGTTTTAGTTGATATACCACATTGAACGCATAACTATTTCTTCATCGACTGAGTTATATATGTTCGTTTTGATAATTTTAAATTATGACATATGTATGAGAAAAAGTTAAACTTTTAATAATTATATTTGTTATGTAATCATTCAAAATTATTTAAAAAGAAGATCAAATAAAACTGATATAAGAATCATATTCACACTATTAAATCATAGTATTAGATAAGGAAATCATTGTGTTTGATTGTAATAATTGTAAAGAATTAATTATAAGTTGTTTGGATACATGGATAACTTATGACATTGAACAAACACACTTTTTCATTGACCGAGTGATCTGTTTTCTAAAAATTTGAATCACAACATATGGAGATCTTTTATAAAAAATTATTAGTTATATGTATTATATAATAATTTAAAATAAAATAAAATAAAGGAGAAAGGGGAATCATAGTTTTCCAATATATATGTTTAAATTAAGTATAATATTTAGAAAACTTGAAATTAGTGTTCGTTTCCATAATATCAATATATAGGTAATTGTTTGGATGTAAGAATAGGAATAAAGTGTTTGAAAATATAATAACGCCAATATGTATTTCAATTTTAGTAGTATAAGATGAGAAATAAACCCTAATATCACAAAAAAATTAATATGTTCAAACTAATCTCTTATATATAAAAGAGGAGCTTTGTGGCTCTCCGTATGTCCACATCAGCTTTCTTAGCTTCTTTCTAAAATCGACACGTCAGCATGTATTTTTAAATTTTCATCCTAAGCATCCACGTAATCCTTTATATCGTCTGGGGAAAAACCTACTCTTGAATCGATCCCTCTTCCACACGTTTGTTTATTCGTAATGACAAGCTAACGACGACTGTCCTTCTTCTTTACCCCTTTATCTCGATCAGAATTCCCCATCCCTTTTTGCTCTTCCATGTTCCTCTCTCTTCCAATCTCTACATTAAAATTTGACTACCCTAGCTCCAAACACACACTCTCCTGGTGATCCAGGCTGTGCCTCATATTCTTCTGCTGATCTAGGCTCTTCTCCTACATAGTCTTTTGAATTGAAGGTATGTTATACGATGTCACTGCCTTGCCATAGTGCAAGCGATGTTGTCAACAAATCTGGGTTAACATTCCATTATTGATGTTCTGCTATCCAACCTTTTTTCTCAAATCTGACATTAGTTTCTCAACAGAGAATGAAAGACAAGTCCCCAGACAATTCAACCAAAAAATGCTTACCAACTTCTTAGGTTTCAGGGGAGGAAAAACAATTTCGTTCCCAAATACTGAATTGAAAGGGCCTATGTTTACAAGGTCAACGTGATATAAACGTTTTAACACCCATTTGGAATTGGTAAGTTTTCTGTAGCTTATTAATTCGTACACTATCTGCTTAGAGATAGTCATGACACTTCATCACTTTTAAAATCAATGTAACTCTTACACATGGTAAAGTAGAGGGCAATCTGGAATCTATTGGTTATATTCGCTAATGTATTTTCTTTGTGGTAGGTAAATGGATATGTCTACTAATTTTCTATTATTTTCTTAGATGATCATTTTCTTTAATCTTTACCTTGCGAAAGACCTTCGTTTAGGTACAAAAAAAAAACCAAAAGTGTGGCAAGATCCCTAAAAAAAGAAAAATTACTAGAGGTATTTGATCCATCTTCAATAGAAACAAAACTTATGTTGTAATGTTTCCATTAATATTTTCAACCTTAAAATCGTTTTGTAGGTCCTCTCTAGAAGATTTGCCCCTGAGTTCACATTGTTTTTCAGTTTGAACAAAAATCAGATTATTCATACTCCAAAAGGTTATGTCTCTTGGCGGGACGTTTATACTATATTATTTTTTTCCTCATTGCTGGAGTCACAAAACAAGAATGGTAATAGTCAGTACTCTTATGTAATTTATATTTCCTTCAACCTTTTTGTAGGACTTGCTCCACATGTTGTGTTAGTGACGATAGACGCTTATTCTACTTCAAGCCCTGGGGGAGTATAAAGACATCAAATGCTCTCATAACTAAATCATATGATCTTCAAGGCTTTGTGTGTTTCATAGCCTCTAAAGTGAAGGATGTAAGTTTGGTATCGGTTAGCCATGGTGAGTAACTTATTTTCGCATGTCATCATCAACAGAGGGGTGTGGAAGAGGCCAGCTGGAAAAGATTATTAGTAAACATACATACCGACGTGATTTTGTCTTACTTTTTGCTTTCTATATAAGATTCTTTGGCCACTTAAAAAAAAAAAACACTATCTTCACTAATAGTCATATGCCTGCTACTGGAGTTTACTAGAATTAGTGGTGAAGACAAGCCTTCAAATGATCAATGCAAAATAAAATCTGTCTAACCTGTCTTATTTGTTAATTTGTTATATATGTCTTCATTAGGTAGATCGTACCGCCAATCACTATGTCATGAAATATTTTTACATGCACTTTAATATTCTCTTGGAACAGATTTCTTAGCTATTTGTCTTTTTTGAGATGCTATTGGAAGTTCAAGAAGACCAGGTGTCTAACTTAGACAATGTAACTCATCGGATGCTGCTAAGGAGTAAGGAGTAAGGACACACAGAAGATCCACGAAAGTAAGTTCCTATATGTTATCATTTGAAGACTTGTCTTACTTTAACGGATAAGGACATAATTACAATCTCCAAACAGTTTGACAAACTCGACGGATGCAGCAATGAGAATATTACTCTTTTAGGTCTTTTGACAAACTGTTTGTGTTTTTTTTTAAACTTAGTTTACAGTTAAAAATTATATCATGATCAACGATGCTCATGATGGTAACGATGTGATGAGGATTACAATTTCCAGTATTAAGCGCTATTGATGTGGCTGTCCACAAAAAGCTAACATGTCTTCAGTATTTAGTAATTAGGAATTTAGGAGCAAAGAATTATGAATTCCAATTCTCTGGTTATCTGGTTGAAAGTAGGATTGGACATGAGATAAAAAAAAATCAAGGATGAATATTTCTTGGAATTTTAATAATTCTTTGGAAATGTAGCTCTACTGTAATTTTTCATGTTGTCAGTCTTGAAAACAGAGCTGGCCCTGAATAGAAGCAAGTCAAGCATGTGCTTGGGGCTGCAGAATTTTTTAAGTTTCAAGGTCAAATATTTCCACAAAATGTTACTCGGCTCTAATGGTTTACCACTATGGTGGTGAGTATCCTGATGACATAATTCTTATAATTTACATGCTTTTAAAAAAATTTGATAGAAATGAGCCAACAAAAATTGTTTGTTTTACGCCGGCACTGCTTGCGAAGCTGTAGTTTTGTATCTATTGAGAGTAGTTTTGGCCACATCCAAATGAGAGAATATGTCAATATAAAATGGTAGATTGTTGATAGCATTTGAATAAGAAGGATGCTAGAACCAATAGTAATGTTTTGTCAAGTTTATGAGATTAAGAAAATGGGAAACTCGGTGTTAGTGATCTTCATACATGTAGCTCAATATTTTCAACTTTAAACTGTTATATGATGATATGTACTGTCAATTTGTAAATGTTCAACAAGATATTATGTTTATTTTTTAGAGATATGAACATCTCCTTAACCAAGTTACCATTACTGTCTTTAAAGACATCAACTCACTACTAAGGCTATAGTCCTGACCAAGTTAATTTTGCATCAATCTTTCATGTAATAATATCCTTTATCTTTCATTTTGTTCTCCCCAGTTCAATTTTTTTATTCTACTCACTTTATTAGCCTTTCTCTAAAAACAATAAAACTGATGTTGTTTGGTTATTGACTCTCTGGTGTTAGCATTACAATGATGTAATTAGAATTGAGTTTGTCTCTCTGTACTTTAAAATTTGACCTTTATTTTCGTGCAAGTTTGTGTTTATGTAAGATATCATACTAAAATATCAAAATCACAAATATAAAATAGTATTAAAACATTTTGCTAACAATATAACAAAGTAAAAATCCGCGCGTAGCGCAGTTAATCATCTAGTCTTTAAGAAAATAAAAGAAGTGAGTCTTTCCCAACGCTCAATTCAATGAGCATATATTGCCCACATCTTCCAAAGATTTGCTCTATTTTTCCAAATTTATATAATTAAAGGTTTTTTATATGTATAGACAAATGTCATTCTGACTTCTTTTTAAACACTGAGAAGTAATAAGTAGTGCATTTTAAGTAAAATTTATAAATTATTTTCGAAAACATGCCAGCAAAAAAACATGTTCAAAAACATAAGTGATACTTGGTTGAAGTTTTTTTAATATTTGATTTAAACTAGCAAATGTAGAAATTAGGTGGGGAACATAAAATTATTTGAGAATGTCAGCGAGATCTCTTGAGATACTCTAGATATATATCAATATTCAGGAAGAAGAAGCTTGGAGAAAAACGAACACGAAGGAAGATTTAAATAAAAAGGGTCACATGGATGCAATGGTTGAAAGTCTCCCAGGAGACACACTAATTTGCTATATGGATGGATTGTGGCACATAGCGGACAAGGATGGCTCGTAACCACTGGAAAAAGACTGTGTATGATTGAAAGGTTCGTGACAATGCATTTCCCCACTTCATACTGAGCTCTCTTGTCCGGACTATGTAGTGTTTGGATAGCTATACGGCTAAACCCCCAGACAGATGTCTTTTTGTCACGGATTGCATAGATCTTACCGTCATGACTAAAAATCTAGAAAATTGGCCATCATTTGCCTCAAAGCTTAGATATTTCTTATTATTTAGAGATTTGTTTACGTCATTTAAGATTAGATACATTTCAACGCAGTGAAAATATTTGTACATATTGTCTTGCGAAATGTGCAAGAGCACGTAATTTATGTTTTTCCTATGTAAGTAACTGACTTCCCACTTGGTTTTTCCAAGAGGACACTAAACCGACAACTTAATATATGAGATTTGATGACCCAAACAATAAAACAAATTATCATTTAAGAAAAATTAAGTCACATTTTATTGTTTTAAAACAATACCCATCATCGCAAGAATAAAATAAAAAATTTAGAGTATGAAAAAGTTAGGAAATCTTTCAGAGCTGTTTTTTTTTTTACTTTTTCTTTCAGAGCTGTTAAGAGAGTGAAGCTTGACTTAAAATGTTCTAAAAATCCAACAGTTTTAAAAGTCTTGAACCAATCGGCTCATAGTCAACCTTTTCTGTTCTTCTCAACTCAATAATTTTCAATAAAATATACTACTAGCAACTCTGCATCTTCCCTTATATTTACTAGAAAGTCTTTAAAATTGGCAGGAACAGAGTTTTATTTTGGAGTTTCGGATCTTTGGCCCATAATCTCCATCGGTACCGGAATCAGCCTTTAATTCATTCCTATTTAAAGAATGCCTCTCTGTAACAAGGAGAGTTTGAACCCGGGGCACAATAAAATCAACTTCCTTATATTACTATTAGGCCACCACCACTTTGGTTAGCAGGAAAAGAGTTGATGATGGATCATTATGATCGGAAACGGTTTGAAAAACTTACGTTTCCAAACTTACGTTCCTTTTGGATCAAAGCAACTTGTTTCCAAATATCAGATCACATCGAGGATTAGATTTTCAAAACAACTAAAAAAACTCAAAAGCTATGGTATTGTTTTAAGAAAAATTGCCAACAATAGCTTAAGTCTATAATAGCTTCCAATGAAATGTAAAGCCTTCTCATCTTTGGAAAGTAAACGAAAATTCAAACGAGTGAGCATTTTATTAGTACAGACAACAGAATAACGTAATTATTGTGTACTGTGTATTTAGAAAGCTGTACGCCCAAAATACCCAAAGAACTTCTGAACTGAATTCTCCCATCTCATCAGGGAAATATAAATCTTGTCTTAAGACACTTGTTCAGATCCAGACTCATAGCATCAGACGAGAGTTACAAACCTTTTCAGGTCTTGAGACGCTTGACTCTGGGTTCATCAAACTCATTGTTGCTATCATCAGAGAGACTTTCGTCTCCGTCTTCAGACGACAGTTCTTCGGAACTATATTCATAGCTATCATCAGAGAGACTTTCATCTTCGTCTTGAGACGACAGTTCTTCAGAACTATATTCATAGCTGCTTAAGGTTTCGTCTGCCAACGTTTGAACACCACATTGAATAATGTCGACTTTATTGGTTGTGGTGCTGAATTGGAACAATATCTCGTTGTCTTGTTCAAGCCATCCTTCATCTTCATCTTCAAATAAAACGTAAGTAATAAATAGATGTTCCGTTTGGATATTATGGACATATTGATTTATGTTCTTCTCAATGGGGCAACCGTTTATGTGTATGTCAAATAATAAGTAAGCGCCCGATTCGTCGATCAGCTGATTAGGGGAAACCACGAGGCAAATCTTAAATTGGTGGAAATCTGAACGAATGGTCAAAGAATTTCCTAAAGCTTGTTGATTGAACTCTGGAGGGATTGTTCTTCCGGGTAAGCATGCCCTCAATGATTCCTGGGTAATGACTCTCCGTGCTTCTTGACCCAAACTGAAGCAGTTGGGGAAATTGAGAATAACAGGAAAAGGATTTACAAGTGTCTCCAGTGATTGACAATTGTCTACTGTTAGTTTCATGAGCGATGCAGGGAGCTCTGGTAGTGATGCAAGTAGTTGACAGTGATTTATATTAAGCTCTTCCAGCTGATGAAGATCTTTGATCCAATCTGGGATTTCCTCAATATCTGCGCCTTGAAGTACATCAATATCGCCCAATATAGTGAAAATCTTAAGGTGACAAAACCGAGAAGAATCAGGCACTTGCTTTAACATTGCGTCTGAGATTGTGAGTTCTGTCATGTTCCTGGCAATATCCGGAATGTAACTCAACCGGAAGCACCCCACCATGGATACTTTACGGAGAGAAGCCAAGTTCAAGTTGTTCGGTACAAATAGGCTCATACAGTAACTCGTATCCAGCATCACTAGTTTCTGAAGATTCGCAATTGATGGTGGAAGCTCTACCAAACTCCAGCAATTTGTCAGATTCAGCATTTCGAGATTTTCAACGTTTGAAAAATCCGGGAGTTCCTTCAAATCACCGGACTCAGTCAAATCCATCTTCTTGAGATTTGGAAGGCGCTGAATGTTAAACGACACAAAGGAAATACATCAAAACATGCTCTGAAAAGGACACATTCATGGTGTACTCTGAAATAAATAACTATGGGGAGAAAACAAAAACAGTTTTTGTTTAATCTATTTAGTAAATCATAAAACAGAACTTCGAAAATGCTCTTTTATGTTTAATCTATTAAAACAAAAACAGTTTTTGTTTCCTTTTGTCGTGAGTTATTATTTGTCTATATTCTCTATGGTTCATTATAAGTGTAGTTTAAAGTTTTTACACACAAATAAAGAAAATATTGAATTTTTCATTTTTACCTTTCATTAATACACTAAACTTAATAAATTATTGGCTATCACATTAAAATAATAGGGGTAACAAAATAAATCTTATTAAGAATATGCATTGGAAACCCAAAAAAACACTTATTTTGTAATAAAAAAAACTCTTAAAACTATAAATAAAGTAAAGCAGAGGGAGTATATATATTTTTGAAATTAATGCTATTGTACGAAGTCATATTTTTAACTAGTTCTCAATCAAAAGCCAAAAACACTAAAATAAATTGTCGTAACAGTTTTTTTCTTTATATATATATATATATATATCTCTTTTTCTCATTAATGCAAAAATGTGCTTATTTGTTCTAAAAATAAATAAACCTGTTGTCAGTCTATAAAATTTTGATATTACTTATGAATTTCCAAGTTATTAGTTTTTATTAATAATGAATATATTTATTTTAGTAACTTTTAACACACATAAACCAAAAAATTATTTTTTAAGGAAAATAAAAATGATTTAAAAAAAATTATAGATAAAAACCCAAACAAATTACCATTCAAGTTTTTTTAAAAACATAAATCTACATCAAAAATCAAAAACCAAAAAACAAAAGGAAAAAGATTTTTTTTCCTTCGAAAACTACGAACATTTGTGGCCTTACTTTCTTAACATTTTTATTATTTAACAACTTGAATAATATTTGAAAAGAAAAAATGCATAAAATTGAATATATTTAAATTTTGTTTGTTTTATACTTTGTTAGAAATAGTTGCTAAAAATAAGTTTCTAGAGTTATTAAAATAAATTAACTATTCCTGCATTATTCTTCAACTAAATATTTTCCAATACCTATGATTCTATGAACCAATAGACAATAGTGATTCAATAAGTTTAATCATTTTCAAGTAATACTTTTTGAAGTGTACAATTCATTAACAAAAAAATATAGAAAGACGTTAGAATATTCAACTTTTATGTAATAAAGAAACAAAACTAGAAAATTAAGTTTTTAGGAACCGAGAGAGACAATATTAATTATTATTTATTTTATATAAAAGTCATGTATTCAAGAGTATTTTAGGGTTAACAATATTACAAAAGTGTAGATGACCAATGTTGAAGAAAAAACTGTATATGGACAAATGAAAAACAAAAAATGTTTCCCTTTTTTTGCTCAAAAAAAAAAAATGTTTTCTTTATATCTAATTCTCCTTAGTTATGGTATCTATAATCTATTAAAGGTGTGAACAAATAAAAATATACCAACCTGGATTCCTTCCCAAAGCTTCTCAAGCTTATTACGTCGAAAATTGAGTTCCACAAGAAATTCCAGCATAAATGTACGAGGAAGACATTTTCCAGGATATTTATCCCAATGTAATAACCTTAGACGATGTGGAAATTCCATGTCCTTGGATACATGCACTCTAATATTTGTATCAAATCCTGTGTTGTAGATCCTAAGAAATTGAAGATTGCGTATATTTTTAAAACCACTTGCGTTTATGTACACCCCGTTCGGGATTGTGGATATATCCAAAGATATACCCATCACACTTGTATTATCCTAAGAAAAAATTAAAAACAAAATTTGTTAGCAAAAAGGTAAGATCCAAATGACTTAGTTTAACAGATACACTTAATATATATATATATATATATAGAACTTACATATGCTTTTTCTAGGAACTTAAGAATATCTTTAGTATCAATTAGAATTTGGCGTTGCCTGGGTTTTTGTCTTTGAATCACTTTTCTACCCACTTGTTGTAGTAACTTGTGCATCACTATATTTCCCTGGATTGATATTTGTATGAGAGATTTGTTTTCGAGGGTTCTCAAACCGAGTCTGACACTCAAGTTATTTTCAGTAAGCATATCTTTTACATGACCATCGTCGTTGTAGTTGAAGAAGACTGCAATGAGGAGAAATAACAATTGATATTCCTCATGTAAACTGTCGTATCCGACTCTTAGTACTCTCTCGATATCCCGTTCTACTGGAGCAAGGCTATTTTCAAGCCTTTGCAATATATCTTCCCAGTCATCTTTTGTCTTTTTGCATAAATATGAACCCATGACGCGGAGACCTAGTGGAAGTTTGCTGCAAATTTCGGTGACTCTTTCGATAAGCTTTTCATAACCATGTGGTTTCAAGATCTTTCTAAAAGCATAACTACAAAAGATCTTTTGAGCTTCTTCTTCAGTTGGAAAAGCCACATGGTATGTATTGTTGATATCATGTTTCTCCAAAAGCTCTTGATCTTCTGTGGTTACGATAATTCTACTTCCTGGACCAAACCAGTAAGTTTGATCAGCCAAAGCTTCTAGTTGCTTCAGATCGTCCACATCATCAAGAATGATAAGAACTTTTTGGTCGTAAAGCCTTTCCCGTATTGCACCTAAATTGTCTACCTTCATACCATCTTGATTTAAAATCTTTGAAAGAAGTTTATTTTGCAGACACAGCTTCGAACCATATTCATTATAACCACTATGATAGATTTCCCTAAGATTCTCCATAAAACAGGTAAGACCAAAACTGCAAGAGAATCGGCTACGGAAAGCATTGGCAATAGTAGTCTTGCCAATGCCAGCTGGGCCACATATTCCAACAATCATAACTTCATCTTCTTTATCTAAATGTAACAAAGACTGCAGTTTCTGCATATGTGTTTCAATACCCACCATGTCTTCAAAATCCCAAGATATTGTAGTGTTTAGTTTGTTTGAAACATCTTTTGAAATCTTTTCAATCATCTTTGATTCATTATCCCTAAAAGTGAGAAAAAAATCATTGTGATTATCAAACAGTCATGTGAAAATGATTTGTAGATTCTAGTGAGAGATATTATGTGGTCACAGAATTATTGAAATCCAACCAGAAGACCTATATTTATTTGTTCATTTGACATGATCAACCAAGAAGATTTATATTATCTTTCGACAAGATCTACATATATATATATATATATATATATATATTTATATTTATATTAATATAAATAATTCAAAATTAGTAATTCGCTTGCTCGTGACACGTGTCAATTAAAATGATTATATTTTAGACATGTGTTTAATTAAATAAAATAATAGATGGATAAAAAAGTCGATTTTGACGAGAGGCGATTTAGGGTTTACAGAAAAGGGGGAAAACTGGGATGTCAATTCCTGGCTCCAATGGGCTGGGATTAGTGGAGAATCTGATGTGAGGATGGAGGATAGCAGTCGGTTGATGGAAAATTTGAATCAGGGTGTGTCGTGGGTGGAGAAGGTGCAGAGTTTGAATGGAGGAGGGTTACCGATCCCGGAGAGAGTTGTAGAAGATGGGTTTGTGGAATCGAGGATGAGGTTAGAGTTTCCAAATGGAGAGGACGGGGAGCCGGTGATAGCAATAGAGAAGGAGGTGCTTGAAGCGATGAATGGTCTATGGAAGAATTGCATGATTGTGAAGGTTTTGGGGCGCCATATCTTGATGTCAGCAATTAACCGGAGGTGAAGGGAGTTGTGGAAGCCGAGTGGGGGTATGTTTGTTGTGGATTTGCCGAGTCAATTTTTCATGGTTTGTTTTGAGTCTGAAGAAGAGTATATGCTTGCGTTAACTGGTGGTCCATGGAGGGTATTAGGGAGTATTCTGATGGTTCAAGCATGGTCGCCAGAGTTCGATCCAATGAGTGATGAGATAATGACAACGCCGGTGTGGGTGAGGTTATCAAATCTCCCAGTCAATTTTTATCATCGTGTAATTTTGATGGGAATTGCTGGGGGTTTGGGCAGAGCAATTAAGGTTGATCTGACGACAATGAAGCTAGAGAGAGCGCGGTTTGCTAGGGTGTGTGTGGAAGTTAAACTAAGAAAATTGTTAAAAGGGTCAGTGCTAATTAATGGTGAGAGGTATTACGTCGCTTATGAAGGATTGAATCAGATTTGCTCGTCGTGCAGGATATATGGACATGCTTTGACTAGCTGCCTCAGTAGGAAGAAGGATGGCAGTGAGTAGAGAATCGTCTGATAGAGTGTTGGCCTATCTGAGGGAGATATGGATATGGAAGGGTTTACACAAGTAAGAAATGGGAGTAGATGGACTGATATATCAAGGCCAAATGTAGTTTTTGCTGCCGGTGGTGTTGCTGCAAATGCAACAAATAGCAGAACTGTTTCTGCAAAAGCAAAGGATCCGAGTACTTTGAACCGATTCCAAAGCTTGCCTGTGGAGGAGGAGGCACAAGGAGAGGTAGAAGGAACAGATGTGGAAGGTAGTAATAAAGAGAATGAGAATACCTTGAACCGCATGTGTGATGGTATATCTATGATTCAGGAGAAAGAGAGGTTATCGAGTGGAAGATTAACCGGTGGCAATCTTGAGAAGAGGAACGGTGGATTTAAGAATGTGAAGTGGCGGGGTCCCAAGGTAACGTGTGGGAAGCATAGCAATCCAGTCAGAGGTTTGGTCTTTAGTCCAAGAAGGGATGACCAAGGTGGGTTTTCATCTGGAAAAAGGCTCCGAGTGGAGAGTGTGAATGTAGGCAGAGAAGGAGGGATTTTTCGAAATGGAAGAGAGTGGAGAACTTATTGGAGGGAGAGAACTATTGGTACACAAGGAACTAGTAGGAAACTCGACTGGAACTGAGCTGAGCGCTGAAAGTATGGCGTTGGAAGGTGGCATGACTAAGAATTTTGCAGCTCTAGAAGCTGTGACTGAAGAGTACTGACGGGTTGCCCCGGCGTTTCTGTGTGGTATTGAGACTCTCATTATGAATTGTTTGGTTAAGGCCTTTTAGGTTTAGTAGTCTATGACCTATTCGAGTATTCATATTATTTTATTTTTTTGGATACAAGAAATATCAGGCAAATTTTTGGTTAAACTTTTACAAATATAACTTAGAAATTTCAGATATTGTAGTTATTTTGGTTATTTCAATTTAAACAAAATTGATATTTTTGGATTAATAATTACAAGGTATCTAGGTTATATAAAGTCTAAATATAATTAATATTTTTGGATACATTATTGTATTTTGGGTATCCTTTCTGTTTTCAATTTGGTCTTTGAGATATAGGAATCTATAATCCATTCAAAAAAGTTTGCTTTCGATTAGAGTTTTGTATCTCTTTTCCAGGTTGGATTCGCTTCAATTTTTGGTTATAGATATTTTGTCCATGCATATCTCATATGGTGATCGGAAAAACAATCAATCAGAATAAACTAAAAGTTACAGGCCGTAGTATAGTTTTTAAAATGTTAATTAAAAAATTGTAATACTAAAATAAATTATTTTATTCTTGTAGAAAAATAAACTTCTGTAAATAATTTAAATTATATCATTAACATGATAAGTGATAACATCACATATTTTATTTAAAAAATTTACTTAAATTTAATTTAGTTTAAAATTATGAAACCCATCCATCGAACGGATCCTAATTTAATATATATATGTTTTTATAATCGTAATTATTAGTTAGACAGAGTATTGTTTTTGTAGGTGTATATATAACTAGATTAGGACCCGTCCATATTAAAATAAATTAAATTTTTTAAAAATAAACCAAAGTTTGTTATTGTGATGTATCTTAATATGTATTTAATTAATATTAAATGTGTTTAATGCTGTAAAATTTAAAAGTATTAATCTTTTCTAATGTCAAAAGCCAAGGAATGAAGAAGTAAAAATATATATTTTATTATGTATTTAGATTATTATTTTTTCAAACTAAATAATAAGACTTAACGTATATATTAGAAAATAAAAAAAATCTATTTATCATGTATTTTTTTATTTGGTTGGTTTTTATTTTTAATTAAGCAAATATAAAAATACAATTGTTTAATACATTTCAGAATTTCATCGATCAAGGAACACGTATCATCATCGTGTTATTTATAATTTAACAATAAATCTATATTAGAAAGATATATATATATATATATATATATATATTATCATGTATTTTATTTTATTTTTTTGGTTTTCATTTTTGATTAAGTAAAAATAATAATACAATTTGTTTTATACATGTCATAATCTTATCGATCAACCAACATATATCATCATTGTGTTATTTCAAATTTAACAATATATCTATTTTAAAAATAAATAAATAAATATATATATTTCATGTATTTAATTTTATATTGTTGTTTTTATTTTTGATTAAGCAAAGGTAATAATACAATGTTTTTATACATGTCAGTGCATCTTATCGATCAATCAACACATATCATCATCATAGTATTTATAATTTAGCAGTATATATGTTGATTATTGAATTTCTTTTTACTAATAATAAAAGGAATTTTTACTTTATTTTTCTAAGATTATAATATTTATTTAAATTAGGAAAACATATTTTATAAATTTAACAATAAAACTAACTTTCTCATCTAAGTAAGAGTCTATTCATTCATACTGGTTCATTATTTTTATTCAGATTTATTTCCTCCTAATTTCCTTTTTCAATTGTAAATATGTCAAAAAAGTATTTTATTTTTATTAAATACGTTTCTATTTGTTTTGTTACTATATGGAGTTTCTTTTTATACATATACAAAATTAGAATTTCTTTAATTTTTTTATTAAATGTATATATGTCATAATATATTTTTTAGTTAATTAAATATATTTTTAACGAAGTTATTATCTTCTTTTTAATATATATTTGTATTCCTTTTTAAAAATTTTAAAAACTTTAAATTTTTCTTTCATATATTCTGCGGAACGTCGTTCTTGCCAAGGTTGTATGTCTTTTTTCAACCTACTCAAGTCCAAACCATTAGGACCCCTTAAAGGTTCTAACCAGGGAGCACGTAGATCCCAAAAAGGCATTGTTTTTCCTCCAAAAATCACTTCTCCAGTCGGGGAATCTAAATGTAAATATGCCAAAATATTATTTTATTTTTATCAAAATATGTTTTAATTTTTGTTACTATATAAAAGTGGAATTTAATTTTTATAGAGATAATTATAATTACTTAAAAAATTATAATCTGATATATATATATATATATCAGATTGTTATGATAAAACCCTTATTTGCATTAAAATAATCTTCATGAAATTAGAATTTACCTATAATTTATGAACTGTTAGATGTGTAAAAGTTTTGTTGGTTTTGAATTTGAGAAACTCTCAAATTATTTTTTTTAGCTTAATGAATTAAGAAATTTCTTTAAAACTTTTATAATTGCTTTTTTTATTTTTATTTTAATTTCCAATAACCTAAAAATTTCCTTTTTACATTGAAAATATATCTATTATTTTTGTTAAATACTTTTTTAAATATGTTTATTATAGAAAATTAATTTTTATTAAATGGTTCTTAACTTTTCTTTTATATTTATATTCTTTTTAAATAATTGCGAAAACTTTAATTTTCCTTTTCTTTTTTTTGATTATTTATGTTTTTATTTAGTAGTTATTAACTTTACTTTTATAATTGTATGACTTTTTTAAATTTCCATAAACTTTTAATTTTCCTTTAAAATTTAAATATGTATTATTATTATTTTTTAAACCTTTTTTATTGTTTTGTTACTACAGAAAAGTTGAAATTAATTGATTTTCTTTTTTGTTGATAATTAATATTTTTATTTAATTAAATACATGTTAAAATGTAATTGTTTAAATTGACACATGTCACGATCATGTGAATTATTTATCTTTATATAATAAGATGGCACGAGTCTATGTTAATAAAGTAACACATGAACATTCAAAAGGCTATATGCAGATCTTTTAGATTCAGAAATTTTCTCTAATCGTATGAAGAAAGCAAAAATCCCAAATTAAGTTGAATAAAAGGAAACTAACCAATTTTGTGAGTGTTCTCCAGCAATGCTGCCCACATATTCTAAAGCTTTTCTCCATTTTTCCCTCTTCTCTTCATCCTTTTTACGAGCAAAAGTTTCATTGAAGGCGATCCCAAAATCTCCAATCTTTTTCCGGACATCAGATGGATCTACTCCATAAAAGACCGGGATCACTATTTGACCGATATCTTCCTTGCACTTCAAAATCTCCAACAGCTCATCCAAACACCAACTAGAAGAAGCATAGTTCTTCGAGAGCACCACGATTGAGATCCTTGATTCACTTATCCCTTTCTTGAGTGCAGGACCAATGGTTGCGCCTCTCTCCATTTCTTGATCATCGTACATCGTAATCCCATCGTCGTTAAGCTGTTTCCGTAAATGACTCAGAAATGTTTTACGCATGTCTTGTCCGTGGAAGCTTACAAAAACGCGGTATTTGCAGGTGCGAAGCAAAGAAGAAGAAGCCATGAGAGACAGTAGCGAGAAAAGTTTCAAGATGGCTAGATGAGATATACAAAGATGCCTCTGGATGAACCATATATTCGATATACATCGTTGACTTTTTGAGGAAGAGATGAAGTTTCTTCGCTTTTTCATGTGTATATATTATCTTTAAGTTTATAATATGTTGTCATATTATATGACTTCTTCCACCCACTGCAAAAATATACTTTCTTTTGTTAAATAGTTTTGATTACTATACTCTTCCAAGGATTAATATAATATACATGCAAATTATGTGGTCTCATCATGTACTCCTAGTTTAATATCCGGTGGAAGGGGTGATAGTGATTTACGCCATGTTATATCAGTTGGTCCCGGACCATGTGGAGATTAACGAACCCTTCTAGTTAACAAAGAAAAAAAGTTATGCAAGCCATTACTAATTTATTTGTTTACAAAATAGTTAAAAAACTCATGCAAGCAAGAACAATGGCACACATACTAACATACACAACTTGGCATAATTTATTTGCGATTTTTTTGTATAATTTGACAGAATAACTAATTCAAATTTTAAATGGTAACAGCAGAAGATGGGTGACTGAATAACAAAACAAATATATTTGTGTCTAACAAAAATCAATGAGCAAAGAAAAGAATGCCATAGATTAAATAACTCTTCTTCATCTTTAAGGGGAGAACCATCTAGAAATCGTGTCAAATGATATCTAGTATGACCTCTAAACGAAGCTAAAAGTCATATAGTGTTTGCATAACAATAATCTATAAGATAATACTTCAAAAGTGAAGAGTTGGAAAAGTCAGATCACGCTCTATTGCGTAAGACAAGACACTGGCATCATGTACGGATCAAAGACATCCTACAAATATATAAGTGAATAACAAGTCCAAATTGCATATTACCAAAACATTAACGCTTGTCTGTGAATGTTTGTTATAAAAATGAGTGGCATTTGCATCCGTCACCAATAAGTACCATCCATTGCAAATGCACCTATGAAACCATTAAAATAAGGGTGAATTGGCATATTGGGACATTTTTAAAATTTAATTAGTTGATACAGCTAATTATTATTTGAAATTAGGTAAATTGGCCAAAAAATACTATTTGATTCTATTTAATAGACTTTCTTGCATTTAAAAGAACAGTTTATTTACAAAATTGCCATCTTTTTCTACCTATTTTTCGGGTTTTTTTTTTTTTGGTTTTCTTTATTTCTCTCTCCTATAATTTAATTTCAGTTCTTGTATTTCTTCAATAAAATATAATTCAGATATTAAAATTTTAAAAATTACATTTTGTTGTTTAAAATCTTTTTATAAATCTAACAAAATCTATTTTACAACTAAAATTTTATTTCACATACCGTTTGTACACTGTATTTGTATATCGTTTTGTACATTGAATTATACACCGTATTTATATATTATTTTGTATACTACTTTTAATGTACACCATATTTATATATCACTTCAACACCATATTTATATAAGGTTTGTACACCACAATTGTTGAACACCATATTGTATCCGTATTACTTTGTATACCGGGTTGTACACCATATTTATATACTGTTTTGCACATCATCTTTGTCGTACATCATATTTATATACCGTTTTGAACATCGTATTTATATACCATTTGTACATTATATTTATTGTATACCATATTATATACCATATTAATCTGTACATCTGATTGTACACCATATTTATATATTGTTTTGTACACCACCTTTGTCATACACCATATTTATATACTGCTTTGAACACCGTATTTGTATATCATTTGTACACCATATTTGTATACTGTACTACTTTGTACACTAGGTTGTACACTAGTTTGTACACTATATTTCTACACTGTATTTATATACCATTTTGTACACTATATTGGTTGTATACTATATTATTTTCTAATGATACGGTATATAACAAATATGGTGTACAAAATGGTGTACAAATATGGTGTATACCGTTTTGTACACCATATGTGTTGTATACCGTATTAATAGAAAATAATACGGTATACAACAAATATGATATACAAAATGATGTATAAATATGGTGTACATCAAAAATATTATAAAAAACATTATTGTATATCTAAATTATATGGTATACATATGTTAGTTTGAAATAATAAAATAAAATATTATATATCTAAAATTGTAACATAATTGGATTCATTATGTTCAGAAATTTATTTTACATAATATAAAATTAACAATGGAATTTAATAAAACTAAATGAACCAAATAAAGAACTTTGAATATAAAAAAGAAAGAGAACTGAATATAAAATGGAAAAAGAAGAAAAAAAAAATTGAAAGAGATAAAGAAAAACTGACGAAAAAAAGAGAGAAAGAGAGTTAAAAAAAAAATAGAAAAAATAGAAAAATAAAAAAATAAAAAAATCATGAATTATTATTAGGATATTTAAATCATTTACATTTGTTGTATTAGTATGCAAGTGGTGTAAAATAGTTACAGCGTTTGTCCTAAAAAGCAAATTGCAATTAGTATATGGCTTGTCTCCCTAATTATGTTTCAAATATGTGTCATGTTGCCAAATAACTCTTAAAATAAGGCCAAGAACAATTATCATCTTGTAGAACTCACGGTACATGACAGAGTTGTTCAGAAGATTGGTTCCTAAGTGTATTAGATAGTTTAGTGCATGCTTGTAGACATTCTTTAAATTTGCGTCCAACCTTTTTTTTTTGCGCGTCCGAATAGGAGTTCACATGAATGTTGTGCCATGTTACCATCTCTGGCCATAAACTACCGTTGTTTTTTTCTTTTCTTTTTATAACTTCAAAATTCATGTCGACACCCTAATTTTTGTGGGCCTGAAATTAGCTTTCAATCCATTTTCTTTGAAAATGGCAAAATGCTCTCTCCTTCTAAGGGAGATTGACCTAGGGGCATAATCGATGGCATAATAGATCTAAATCTATACTAAACCATTAGCCCACTACATCCTTAATAAAAAAACTTAATAAGATTGGTGTTCTTCGAGCATGCTTATCTGGCGGAATTTAGCTAGAAGTCCACTAGACTCAAGATTGATGTTCTTCGAGCATCCTTATCTGGCGGAATTTAGCTAGAAACCCACCAGATTCATTATATATTAAGACCCATTACTTCCTAATTAATATTATAGAGATACTCAATATCTCAAACTCTCAATACTGTATTTTCATGAGGTAACCAGGGACAGATCTACATAGCTTATAAGGGAGACAGCTGCCCCGGGTAAATTTTTGAAATTACATATAAATTTTTTGATATTTTTAATAATAACCCCTTGTTATTGCAGTTATATCTCTATTTTCTTAAGAAATTTTAATTGTGCCCCCCATTATTTTAGTGTCTGCATCCCCCACTGGAGGTAACTATCTCATAAATAACAGATGTAGATTATGAGCCTGAAGCATCTTAGGTCATATGATTGAGGCAGTGGAAAAAGATTGTATTTCCATTATGTTGTTGTGTATATATTAATTAGAGAAATTTTCTTAAATATCACTAAATTATAATTTTCTTCCACAAATACTTGTAATTATAAAATTTTTATTTATACTACAAATGACCCTAAATTTTTTTCATCGTGTAAATTTTTTAGGGTTTTTAAAAATCATAAATTCTAAACCTCAAGCCCTAAACTTTTACACCACTTTATAAAAACTATACTCTAAATCTAAATTAATGAACTCAAAAGTTTTAATTATAAACTTTATAAAATCAATTTTTGTGTTTGTGGTATTCTTGGAAACTAAAATTTCTAATGGTATTTTTGAAACATTGGTGGTATTTTTGAAAATAAAACATAAAAATATGTTATTTAAAGGAATTTCTCTATTAATTATTAGGGATGACTTCGGTAACCCCTCTGTACAATTCAATCCCACTCTTAATCCCCCCAAACTTTTTAACTCATCACTAGTCCCCCCCAAACTTTTCAAATCAACTTAATTCCACATATTTAATGAAATCTGTGTAATTGCGTTTAATTAACTAAAATGCGTTTAATAATTGTGTTTGCCCACCCGAACTAAACTAACACTCACCCATTCCGACCCAGAAAAAAATGATTTATTGTGTGATGTTGGCTAATTAGGTGTAAGCTTAGGATGCGTCTGAGAAATCGAAGTCGACGTAGCAAAAGAGAGTAAAATCAAAGAGATATAGTAGAAGGGTTCTTCTTTGGTTTTGCATATTCATTATGGTGATGAAGAATAATGAAGATTTTCATCTCAGCAGTGTTCCCAGGTGATTCGCGTGTGCTAATAAGATTATAATTTCGCTTGTACGAGAATATTGTGTCTATATTTCTTCACAGGAAAACAATTTTTTCCCCTGTTTTATGTTGATGAGAATATTTGGATGTTTTATCAATTTGTATTTTGGTTTGTTTGTTGTTACAGTGAGAATGAGAATGATAGAGAAAAGAAATATGAAAAGCAAGAATCAGAGTATGCTGAAAACCAATTTATAACAGAGAATGGAGAGGAGAACGTGAATGTTAATGAGGGAACTGAGAATGCTGAAGGTAACAACGGTGAAGATGATGAGGTTGTGGATTGATATGAGCATGAGATTGAAGAGTCAATTGCAGACTTTGTTGATGAGCAGTTTAATGGCCGTATTTCTATTCCTGAAAGCTCGGATGAAGATGAGGATGACTTGGTAATAAGAGATAGAAGAATGAGAAAGAGATCAAAAGATAAGCTAGCTTTGGGAACATCTTTCAATACGGGTTTTGAGGATAAAACAAAGCTTAGCTTTAAGTGTGGAATTGGAGGCAAATGTAAATGGCATATATTTTGCTCTTATGATAAGTCTAGTCAAAAGTGGTTGGTGAAGTCTAGGTACAAGTATCACAGTTGTACTCCTAATGCGAAGTGTAAGCTTCTTAAAAGTCCGGTTAAAGCGATGTTATTTCTAGACAAACTGAGGGAGGATAGTAAATTAATGCCAGAAAAAATTCAAGAGCAGATCAAGGATATTTGGAAATTAGTGGCGTCCAGAAATCAATGCCAAAGAGGAAGGCTGCTAGCTTTGACACAGCTTGAAAAGGAGTATGAAGAACAGTTTGCTCATCTCCGCGGTTATGTTTGCTCTAGTCTAAGTTTAATGAAAGGACAATATCTTCTTAACAAACATAACTAGTGTTCTTATGTTAAATTATTATCTACAGAACATGTATTATTTAGCGCAAAATTCATATTCTGTTTGTTCCATAGTCTCTGCTATTGATTAGCGATGAACAAATTGCAGGGAGATGCAGATAGTGGCACAAATATGTTATGGTAGAAGAAGAGGGTTGAAGACAAACATTACTAAGACCTTCAGCTATATCGTTTTTTTTTGTCTGGATTCTTGTTTTATTATTTAAAGATTATCGGAAATACTGAAATAATTTTGTTTGCTAGAATTTTGGACTAGTTCTTTTAGTTCAGATCCCCAATTCTTATAATATTTATCGCGGAGTTTTATGCTTAAGCAATTTTATGAGCGATGTTGTTTCTAGTTTTTGAAGCAATTCTTGAATATATGCTTATATTTTCTGTTTTTATCTTTCTGAAAAATCTAGTTTATTGCTTCATTGTAAAAATGTAAATGAACAAAATTAGTGTACACAGTTAAAAAGGAAATGATGATGATAAACGATAAAATTAGTATACATTCTAATCAGAGTTATGGTGTTTCTACTGAATTGTGTAGGGGGTCTACTGAAGTCATCCCTAATTATTAAGAGTACTTAGTGTCTGTACATTTGTAGTTTAACTAAATATATTTAGAGATTTTTGAATATTTGTAGTTTCCATTATAGTGTCTGTTTCTAGTAGAGATGTGAATATAGTTATGTATTTAATCGGAAAAGGCTTGATGGATTACTGATTACGAGATTGTTCCAAGGAGCCTAAGTATTTGGCTTGTTAATGATGTTTCTGAGATATGTTTCTCCGCTAATTTCATAATTTGTTTTGAGTTTCATAATTTTCCAAGTTATGGTTTGGTACTGTATTATGGATATGGTAACACATTAACACTCTTAGAGTAGATCAAAGTAGGAGATATGAAGATTCATTGGGATTTACAATGTATATACAAAACTGTAGAAAGAGAAGTTGAGAACCCAAATTTGAATCTTCCACATTCTGTCTTTTTCTTCCAACTTGTCACTGATTATTCAGCTCTTATCTCATTTCACGGAAAATGACAAAATCACAAAATAAATTAAAGGCCAGTGATACTCGAGGACTGACTATAAGGAAACACAGTTTTATGAGTCGTCGTCGACTACACTTCGTGGAAACACACTTAGTTTCTTCTTCTTTTTTGTTTTTTTTGGGGTCAAATATTTCTTTACGTATTTTGCTTCACTATATATAACCATTTTGATACTTAATTCAAAACCATTGCAATAATACTTTCTTCTAAACCACTGGGGCGTAATATTCTTTTCAAAAAGTTTGTTATACCTTTCTTCATCTCTTATGGCTTCGCCTTATGCAAGAGATACTGCGTCTTTACGAGCTTCCACGGCCCAGATGTTCGCCAAGGGCTTCTCAGTCATTTACACACTCACTTTGAAAGCAGAGGAATCAGGCCGTCCAATGATCAAGGGATGGAGAGAGGCCACACGATCGGACCTGAGCTCAAAGATGCAATTAGAGAATCTCGAGTCTGGATCGTGGTGCTCTCGGAGAAGTATGCTTCCTCAAGCTGGTGTTTAGACGAATTGGTAGAAATCTTCAAATGCAAAGGAGATCAGGGGCAGAATGTGATTCCGATCTTTTACAAAGTTGATCCTTCAGATGTAAAAAAACAGAGCGGAGACTTCGGCAAGGCTTTTGAGAAAACTTGCGAAGGGAAAAGTAAGGAAGTGAAGGAGAGATGGGCCAAAGCTTTGGCTGATGTAGCAATCATTGCTGGAGAACACTCTCTTAATTGGTATGTGCTTTTATCTTTTCTTAAGGAATGCTTCATTTTTTTCAAATATTGAATTCTTTTCCTTTTGCTTCAACGCTAACATTGTTTTGTTATGCTTTTGTTAGGCCTAATGAAGCAGAGATGATCCAAAAGATTGCTACAAATGTTTTAGACAAACTGAATGCTACACCATCTAGCAATTTTGATGATGAGAGTGTGGATTCTACAATGATGGGAAGTAGCTTAGGAGTATAAGATGTTTGGTGAATATGATGATTAAGATGGGATTAGGAAGAATATCAAATGAAGCTTCTTGCTTGTCTTTTTTTTATCTTGAATCCAATTTTTATTATATATTTTTTTCAATTATGTATATTTTTCTGTTTACTCGATTCCTTGTATGAAATTTAGTATTGTATTATTTCTGTCAAGATTCGATAATTAAACTTCAATATTGCACTATTATCCTATTAAATAAGTTTTACAATAATAAATATATATGTATTTTAATAAATTATAATGAGCGACAAAATTTATTCACTTAATAAATTTTTAATTTTCATAAATTGTAAAATGAAACATGAATTAAATTCAATTTATTTTATAGATTTAATTTCCAATTTTTTAAGTTTTGAAAAAGCAAATTAAACTTAAAACACTCACAAGAAAAAGAAAAAAACAAACCGGGTACCCGCAAGTTTAGCCAAAATCTACAGGCTTATTTCGGATAAGCCCGTTTGAGTATCGGGTTAGGCGGACTTTTCTAAAACGGGCTCAACACGGACATGCTCGACAACGGGCTCAGATCAGGCTGGGTAAAAAACCCGCCACAACATCCCTATCTACTTCGTCTAAAGTTACTACATTGGGATTCATACCCGAGAAATCGTCTTCCTCAAACATTTCTCCCGGAGTGTCTCATCGAGCTCTGTATGCAATTCAGCAAGCTCGAGAAGCTATGGGGAGGAATCCAGGTTGGTTTTTGGATATTCTTAAATATGTTTCTGATTATTCAACCTAAATACAACAATATTACTCATTTTGTATTGTGTAATTAACTTGCAGCCTCTTCCTAATCTCAAGAAGATAAATTTGGGATATTCTAAAATGTTGAAGGAAATCCAAATCTTTCGAAAGCTATTAATCTCGAGGCATTGACACTTACGTCTTGCTCAAGTTTGGTGGAGCTTCCTTCCTCTATTAGGTATCTACACAAACTGAAAAAGTTGAGGATGAGTGACTGCAAAAAGCTACGAGCTATATTCCAATCAAGATTAACATATTATCACCTTTTGAGGAAGTCTTCAAGACAAGTCACTCTCCAAGTGTTTCTATGAACATAAAGTATCTCGATGTTGGAAACATAAAAATGGAACAAGTACATCCATCAATTGCTGAGCGTCTGCCTCGTCTTGAATGGCTTCGTTTAGGAGGCAGAAATGTCAAGAGAATAACACATAGCGTAACGGATTTAGACCTAAGCAATAGTAGTATAGAGAAGATTCCAGATTGCGTCTTAGGTCTCCCTCAACTTGAAAGTCTTATCGTCTACAAATGCAGACAATTCGCGTCACTGCAGGGTCTTACCTCTTCGCTCAAGTACATTGATGCAAGCAATTGTGGATCACTTGAGAGAGTATGTTTCTATTTCAATGATCGAATCAGGCACCTCATGTTTCGGAACTGTTTTAATATAGATGAAGAAGCTAGAAGAGTGATCTTACAACAATGTATGGTTACCAGGTAAAGAGGTTCCTGCAGAGTTCACTTACAAAGCTAAAGGAAACTCCATAATCATCCCTGTGGTTTTGGATGGTGAGGGAAATTTCTCAGCGTCTTCAGGATTTAAAGCTTGCCTCGTGCTTCCGCCAACCAAGAATTTTGCATTTCTTGTTATAACTTGCCGTATACGAACCAACGCAGGTGTCATCATTATTGAACGTAAGTGGAACTCAGTGACTTACTTTGTTTCACTGTAGTGACACGAGTTGTTGCTACTCTGTTTCCAAAAGAATTTCAACTGCTGAGAAGGATAACACTATTGGTTCACTGTAGTGTTGTGTTGAAAAAGCACAAATTTCTTCATCTTGAACTAAAAAATATATCACTGCTTTTTCAAGTTCTCCGGCTAAAGTTTGTTTCTTGATGTTCAATTGAATCTCCTCACTTCCATTCATGCTTAGCTCTTTTCTTCTTTTGATTCATTTTTAATTTACCCTCATAGGAAAAAGGACAAAATAGTTCGTATTAACATGCATCAGTTCTTCTTATGTAGAGAAAAATATGACAAGAACCCGGTTTAGTTTTCAAACCAAATTTAAGAAGGAGAACCCAAATTTGAATGTTCGTGATACGTCGTCTTCTTCCAACTAGTCTCTGACTATTCAGCTCTTATCTCATTTCACCGAAAATGACAAATTAACAAAATCAGAGGCCAGTGATACTCGAAGACTAAAAGGAATTACATTTTTATGAGTCGTCGACGATACTTGGTGGAAACACTCTTTACGCGTTTTGCTTCAATTATATAACCATTATGATACTTTATTCAAAACCAATCAACAATACTTTCTTCAAAACCATTACAAGAGTACTTTATTCAAAACCATTGTAAGATCTCTTATGGCTTCGTCTTCTGCATCTTCTTCATCTCAAACCAAGAGATACGATGTCTTTACGAGCTTCCACGGCACAGATGTTCGCCAAGGGTTTCTCAGTCATTTACACATTCACTTTGAAAGCAGAGGAATCACTACGTTCCATGATCAAGGGATGGAGAGAGGCCACACGATCGGACCTGAGCTCAAAGATGCAATTAGAGAATCTCGAGTCTGGATCGTGGTGCTCTCGGAGAAGTATGCTTCCTCAAGCTGGTGTTTAGACGAATTGGTAGAAATCTTCAAATGCAAAGGAGATCAGGGGCAGAATGTGATTCCGATCTTTTACAAAGTTGATCCTTCAGATGTAAAAAAACAGAGCGGAGACTTTGGCAAGGCTTTTGAGAAAACTTGCCAAGGGAAAAGTAAGGAAGTGAAGGATGGATGGAGCAAGGCTTTGGCTGATGTAGCAATCATTGCTGGAGAACACTCTCTTCATTGGTATTCACTTCTTTTTAATCTCTCAGTGCTTAAGAATTGCTTCAATTATTGTAAATATGGACTCACCAACTTGATTTCGTTTTTGCTGTTGTTTAGGGCTGATGAAGCAAAAATGATCGAAAAGATTGCAACAGATGTTTCTAAGAAACTTAATGTGACACCGTCTACGGATTTTGAGGGGATGGTGGGGCTTCTGGCTTCGTCTCAAATCAAGAGATACCGTGTTTTTACGAGCTTCCACGGTCCAGATGTTCGTCAAGGTTTTCTCAGTCATTTACAAAGTGATTTTGCAAGCAAAGGGATCACTACGTTCAATGATCAGAATATTGTGAGAGGCCACACGATCGGACCTGAGCTCATAGATACAATTAGAGAATCTCGAGTCTGGATCGTGGTGCTCTCGAAGATGTATGCTTCCTCAAGCTGGTGTTTAGACGAATTGGTAGAAATCTTCAATTGCAATGGAGATCAGGGGCAGAATGTGGTTCCGATCTTTTACAAAGTTGATCCTTCAGATGTAAAAAAACAGAGCGGAGACTTTGGCAAGGCTTTTGAGAAAACTTGCCAAGGGAAAAGTAAGGAAGTGAAGGAGAGATGGGCCAAAGCTTTGGCTGATGTTGCAATCATTGCTGGAGAACACTCTCTTAATTGGTATGTGCTTTTATCTTTTCTTAAGGAATGCTTCATGTTTTGTAAATATTGAATTCTTTTCCTTTTGCTTCAACGCTAATTTTGTTTTGTTATGCTTTTGTTAGGCCTAATGAAGCAGAGATGATCGAAAAGATTGCTACAAATGTTTTAGACAAACTGATCAATGCTACACCATCAAGTGATTTTGAGGATAAGGTGGGACTTGAAGCTCACTTGACAGAAATGAACTCTTTGTTAGACCTCGAGAGCAATGATGTGAAGATGATTGGAATTTGGGGTCCGGGGGGAATTGGTAAGTCTACCATAGCTAGAGCTTTATATAACCAACTCTCTAGTAGTTTTCAACTTAAATGTTTTATGGAGAACCTCAAGGGTAGTTATGAGAGCAAAGAATCGCAGTTGGCTTTGCAAAGCCAACTTCTGTCTAAGATTTTGAACCAAAAGGATATGAGGGTATATCATTTTGGTGCAATCAAAGGCTGTCTACATGATCAAAGAGTGCTTATCATTCTTGATGATGTGGATGATCTCAAGCAATTAGAAGTTTTGGTTAAAGAACTTTCTTGGTTTGGTTCTGGAAGCCGGATCATCGTTACCACTGAAGATAAGAGGATTTTGAAAGCACATGGGATTAATGATGTCTACCATGTGGATTTTCCATCCAAGGAAGATGCTCTTGAGATCTTTTGTAGATCTGCTTTCAGACAAAGCTTTGTACCAGATGGTTTTGAAGAGCTTGCAAATAAAATAGTTCAGTTTTGTGGTAAACTTCCATTAGGCCTTTCTGTTGTGGGTTCATCTTTGCGTGGGGAGAGCAAGCACGAGTGGGAACTTCAACTATCTAGGATCGAAAATACCGTAAGTTCTTACGTATATATTCTCTTAAGGTTGCATACAGTTTTATGATAACAATTTCATCAGTCTTTCTTTTGCAATATTTGGTAGGGAACTGGATCAGTTCTAGGTATTTCATTGGATACGTCCACAATTGGCAAGGACGACCACATCTCTGTTGGTAAGCGAGCTTTTGAATAAGACAGCATGGAGTTCTCGTGAAGCTGTTTAAAACATGCATCTTAGACTCCTAGGATTCGGGCAGGGGAAGAAGAGAAACTTTCCATTATATTGGCATGTGTTATAATGTGTAATTATCCAATCTGTGGAGAGACTGGAATGTATGTTCAGGACTGTAGTATATATAGCTCTGTCTTTTAAATTTGGGTATTATTCCCTGCAATTGCGTTTAGAGTGGATTTCTAAGCTACTTTCATACCAAGTTATGGTTTGGTATATATTATGGATATCGTAACACATTCGATTCCTAAGAGCATTTAGTGGAAAATATAAATTTTAGATACCAACTAGAGAAGATGGACCTCAGACGTCTAATGCAAAACATCTCTTTATATTTGGTTGTGACTTCACTCACTTGTATTCAAATCAAATTAGATAGCCTCATAGGATTGGTTTGGGAAACTTATTAAAAACCATTGTAACTCGGTGATAACTTCTCTTTTATTATGAAACAGAGAAAGAGTAGTAATGAAGAGAAAAGAAAATGAAGCACAAGGTACTAAACTCTCTTCCATGAAACATACAAAAAGAAGACACAACCTTTGTTAGAAATATTCTTCATCTTGAGTATTAACATATCATTGAATTTGCAAGTTCTCCGGCGAAAGTTTGTTTCTTGATGTTCAAACGAAGCTCCTCAACAACCAAAGCTTTCCATTCATCGCTTAGCTCTCTTCTTTTCTTAACTCCAAGTTTTTTCAAATTTCCAAACATCAACTTCTTATGAAATTTACTTAAACCTTGAAACGATGTCGTCGTCATCGCAGACTCAAGTGCGTTCTCTAAAACACACAAATCATCCACATCAGCTTCCTTATTCTTCTCTTTTTCATCCACATTTGTGAAACTCACTCGCTCATGTCCCCCACAAACCACATCCTCCTTCAAACCAAGACACTTAAGTTACAAATCAAATATTTATTAAACCCCATAAAAAAAATCAAAACTTTTAAATAAAACAGAAGAGAAGAACAGAGTCACTAACCTTTGAGAAGCAGAAGCTTTTTGTTGGTCAGCAGATAAAAGCCGGTTTAGTTTTCAAACCAAATTTAAGAAGGAGAACCCAAATTTGAATGTTGGTGATACGTCGTCTTCTTCCAACATGTCTCTGACTATTCAGCTCTTATCTCATTTCACCGAAAATGACAAATAAACAAAATCAGAGGCCACTGATACTCGAAGACTAAAAGGAATTACATTTTTATGAGTCGTCGACGATACTTGGTGGAAACACTCTTGTTCTTCTTTCCTCTACATTTTCCTCTGTTTTCTTCCTAATTATTCTCTCTCTTTACGCGTTTTGCTTCAATTATATAACCATTTTGATACTTTATTCAAAACCAATCAACAATACTTTCTTCAAAACCATTACAAGAGTACTTTATTCAAAACCATTGTAAGATCTCTTATGGCTTCGTCTTCTGCATCTTCTTCATCTCAAACCAAGAGATACGATGTCTTTACGAGCTTCCACGGCACAGATGTTCGCCAAGGGTTTCTCAGTCATTTACACATTCACTTTGAAAGCAGAGGAATCACTACGTTCCATGATCAAGGGATGGAGAGAGGCCACACGATCGGACCTGAGCTCAAAGATGCAATTAGAGAATCTCGAGTCTGGATCGTGGTGCTCTCGAAGAAGTATGCTTCCTCAAGCTGGTGTTTAGACGAATTGGTAGAAATCTTCAAATGCAAAGGAGATCAGGGGCAGAATGTGATTCCGATCTTTTACAAAGTTGATCCTTCAGATGTAAAAAAACAGAGCGGAGACTTCGGCAAGGCTTTTGAGAAAACTTGCCAAGGGAAAAGTAAGGAAGTGAAGGAGGGCTGGGCCAAAGCTTTGGCTGATGTAGCAATCATTGGTGGAGAACACTCCCTTAATTGGTATGTGCTTTTTTCTTTTCTTAAGGAATGCTTCATGTTTTGTAAATATTGAATTCTTTTCCTTTTGCTTCAACGCTAACTTTGTTTTGTTATGCTTTTGTTAGGCCTAATGAAGCAGAGATGATCGAAAAGATTGCTACAAATGTTTTAGACAAACTGATCAATGCTACACCATCAAGTGATTTTGAGGATAAGGTGGGACTTGAAGCTCACTTGACAGAAATGAACTCTTTGTTAGACCTCGAGAGCAATGATGTGAAGATGATTGGAATTTGGGGTCCCGTGGGAATTGGTAAGTCTACCATAGTTGAGGCTTTATATAGCCAAATCTCTAGTAGATTTAAACTTAAATGTTTTATGGAGAACCTCAAGGGTAGTTATAAGAGCCAAAAATCGCAGTTGGCTTTGCAAAGCCAAATTCTGTCTAAGATTTTGAACCAAAAGGATATGAGGGTATATCATTTTGGTGCAATCAAAGGCTGTCTACATGATCAAAGAGTGCTTATTATTCTTGATGATGTGGATGATCTCAAGCAATTAGAAGTTTTGGTTAAAGAACTTTCTTGGTTTGGTTCTGGAAGCCGGATCATCGTTACCACTGAAGATAAGAGGATTTTGAAAGCACATGGGATTAATGATGTCTACCATGTGGATTTTCCATCCAAGGAAGATGCTCTTGAGATCTTTTGTAGATCTGCTTTCAGACAAAGCTTTGTACCAGATGGTTTTGAAGAGCTTGCAAATAAAGTAGTTCAGTTTTGTGGTAAACTTCCATTAGGCCTTTCTGTTGTGGGTTCATCTTTGCGTGGGAAGAGCAAGCACGAGTGGGAACTTCAACTATCCGAGATCGAGACTACTCTTGATAAAGATATTGAAGACGTGTTAAGAGTTAGATATGACGGATTGCGGAAAGAAGATCAATCTCTATTCCTTCACATTGCATGCTTGTTCAATAATGATAGTGTTGAGCATGCGTCGTCACTCCTCGCTGACAGTCACAATATCGAAATTGGGTTACAGAACTTAGCCGAGAAATCTCTGGTGCATACCAATGGGAATATAGTAATACACTGTCTTCTACAAAAATTGGGTATAAAGATAGTTCGTGATCAGTCTGACGAGTCTGGGAAGTGTCAGTTTTTATTAGAATTCAAAGAGATTCGTGATGTACTAACAAAAGAAACCGTAAGTTCTTACGTATATATTCTCTTAAGGTTGCATACAGTTTTATGATAACAATTTCATCAGTCTTTATTTTGCAATACTTGGTAGGGAACTGGATCAGTTCTAGGTATATCATTGGATACGTCCACAATTGGCAAGGACGACAACATCTCTGTTGGTAAGCGAGCTTTTGAAGGAATGCATAATCTCCAATTCCTAAGAGTCTTTGATCTTTGTGCTGGAAAAGTCGTCGATTTATCATATACGAGTAGGTTTGGTGCAGAAGCTAAGTTGCAAATACCAGAAGATATGGAGTATTTATCTCAGCTTACGTTATTACATTGGGACTTCTACCCGAGAAAAAGTCTTCCAACAAGATTTCAGCCGGATCGTCTCGTCGAACTTCATATGCCAAAAAGCAATCTCGATAAGCTTTGGGAAGGTATCAAGGTTGGTATTCGATATTCTTTCATATGTTTTTTTTAATAATAAAAAGTTATTTCTCATTTGTTTCATTTAACATGCAGCACCTTCCTAAACTCAAGAGCATTGATTTGAACCGTTCCTTTGAGTTGATAGAAATCCCAAATCTTTTGACAGCTACTAATCTCGAGACATTGAACCTTGAGTATTGCACAAGTTTGGTGGAGCTTCCATCTTCTATTAGTAATCTACACAAACTGAAGAAGTTGAAGATGGACGGGTGCGAAAAGCTAGAAGTTATTCCCACCAACATCAACTTAGCATCTCTTGAGGAAGTCTGGATGTTGGATTGCTATCGATTGAGAAGTTTTCCTGATTTTTCTACGAACATCATCGAGCTGCGATTAGGAAGCACACAGATAGAAGAAATTCCTTCCTCTATTAGGAATCTAGACAAACTGAAAACGTTGATCATGTATGACTGCCAAAAGCTACGAGTCATTCCAACCAACATCAACCTACCATCTCTTGAGTTCTTCAGCGTGAAAGATTGTTCTCAACTGGCAAGTTTTCCGGATATCTCGAGCAACGTCAAGGAGCTGCGAGTAAACAACACAAAGATAAAAGACGTTCCTTTATCAGTTGTTAGATGTTGGTCTCGTCTTGAGTCTCTTGATATAGGAAGCAGCAGCCTCAAGAGATTAACACATGTCCCGCTAAGTGTAACGGTGCTAAACCTTAGCAACAGTGATATAGAGGGGATTCCAGATTGCGTCATAGGTCTCCCGCATCTTGTAAAACTCTTCGTCAAAAACTGCTCAAAAGTCGTGTCAATTACGGCTCTTCCCCCTTCGCTCGAGTACCTATATGCAGACAACTGTGTATCCCTCATGAAAGTAAGTTGCTCTTTCCACAAGCCACTGGAGATACTCTCATTCAACAACTGTGAGAAACTGGATGAAGAATCAAGAAGACGAATCATTAAACAATCAGTTGACAACTATATAAGCTTGCCAGGTAAAGAGATCCCTGCAGAGTTCACTCACAAGGCTACAGGGAAGTCCATAACCATCCCTCTGGCTCCACGTGGTGACGGTACTTTCTCTGCTTCCTCAAGATTTAAGGCTTGCATTCTCCTTTCGCCAAATTGCCGCAATCATTTTAAGATAAGTTGTAGTCAAAGAAGCAAAGGAGATCTAAACACAGTTCACTGCTCTAGATCTCTTTGGATACATGAAGAATTTCTATCAGAACATCTGTTTATATTTAGTGGTGACTTGATACCTCAACAAAACAGATGCCATGAAGTGGATGGGACTATAAGCGAGATTACATTTGAGTTCAGCAGCGAGGACCACGATGACGAGATTATTGGGTGTGGTATACAGATCATGACGGAGGAAGCTGAGAGTAGCAGTAGCATCCAAGTGGACAACTTTGATACTGAGATTAGCAGAAGCCAAGTGGACTACTACGAAACTGGGAGTAGCAGCAGCGAAGTGGACGACAAAAGTGGAGGCAACAACACAGAGGGAGACGGAGATGAAGACAATGAAGCACAAGGTTTAAAGTTGTCTCAAGATGAAAACATCAAAACCAGTAAACGTACACGTTTTCGGAGTTGGCTTAGGAAGCTTGGTCAGTAGAGAAGAAGATGAATAATACACAGCGGAATTCTCGTGGAATCTAATAACAGATGGAGATTATGAGCATGAAGCAGTTTAAAAGCTGCATGTTAGACTCCTAGGATTTGGGCAGGGGAAGAAGAGGAAACTTCCATTATATTGTAGTGTGTGTATATATATATAGTTATAGAAATATGTGGAGAGACTGGAATATATGATTTTAGATATTACTTGTGTGTTACTAATATATTTATGTGAAAATAGTTATGGATTTGATCAGTAAAGGCTTGATGGATTACTGGTTTTGGACATTATCCATAGTTGATATCGATGTTTTCCCGAATGTTATTTTTTTGCCTCATTTTCGACATGATTTGATTGGTAAAGGCTTGATGTTTACTTAATACAATCAAGACTTGTAGTGTATATAGCTCTGTCTTCTAAGCTTGGGTATTATTGCCTGCAGTGGATCATTTCTAAGCTAATTTCATTACTTGTTTGAGTTTCTTCCTTTTCCAAGTTATCGTTTGGACCCAAGACGTCTAATGCAAAACATCTCTTTATACTTAGTGGTGACTTCACTCACTTGTATCCAAATCAAATTAGATGGTCATGGCATTGGTTTGGCAAACTTATTTTCCGCTGAATATGTCTTATTATCCAAATCATTAGAGAGATTAGAATATCTAATCCTAGATCATCCTAATCTTTAGTGATAATAGAATATCTGGTCCTTGTTCAATTCTCTTTGAATTGTCTCCTCTCTTAACCAAATCTTTACTTATTTGCTTTCAATGTAATCTAATAAGAAACCATTGTTCTCCTTATTCAGAACCATTGCAACTCGGTGACAACTTCGTCTTTAACTTCTCTTTTACTATGAAACAGAGAAAGAGTGGTAATGAAGATAAAGACAATGAAGCACAAGTTACTAAAGTCTCTTCCATGAAACTTAACAAAACGAAGCCACAAACCTTTGTTAGCATACGCACCACTTAACCGTTCCGTTCAAAAGATACTTAACACACAGACACAACAACAACAAAAATCATAAGTCGAAATAACCAAAGACATCTAAACCCATTCCAAAAACAGAATTTTTCTTCATCTTGAGTATCAACAAATCATCGAATTTGCAAGTTCTCCAGCGAAAGTGTGTTTCTTGATGTTCAACCGAAGCTCCTCAACAACCAAAGCTTTCCATTCATCGCTTAGCTCTCTTCTTTTTTTAACTCCCAAGTTTTTTCAAGTTTCCAAACATCATCTTCTTATGAAATTTACTTAAACCTTGAAACGATGTCGTCGTCATGGTTTGGTTATTAACTAAATCAGTTTTTAATTTAAATATATTTAAATCGAATGGTTTGGTTTTTTATTAATGTTTTAATTTTTTGGTTTAACACATACACCGAGTTTTTATAAGAAACACATAAAGATAACGAAAATTAATGTTGAAGAGAAGCTAAGACTGAAGATACAATGTGAAGTGAACCAGTAACTATAACCATTCCAGATTCACTACTGCTTGTGTCATCGCTGAGAATCTTATAGGCAAGCTTTAAGGAACCAAACACTGTTTTGTTTTCTGAAACTTTCATAAACCCTGACCCCAATTCATCACCAGCTTTTATCCATGATTCTTTCAAAACCGAACACGCCTTTGATCTAACTTTACCTCCACCAATCTCAGCTTCTGTTACAACCACTGCTTCAGGTTTTTGACCTGACAACATTTCTTTTGCAAAGGATAGATGATCTTTGTCACTAGCCATTGCAACCACAAACACTAATCTCTTCTCTGCAAAATCTTTCTTTATCATTTCCTTTAGAGCTCGCGCTGATTCTTTTGTGTGAGCTGAATAAAAGAGACCAAAGATTGATACAATAAACCAAAAGATTCAAAATTGACTCAGATTCATTCAAAACAGATACATTAAAGCTATTACTTACCACCATCAAGAAGCACTGTTGCTCCGGGTAATTGTAAAGTATCTGCTTCTTTTGGTGTTAGAAACTGACTTCTCCCAAGTAAACGAGTATTCTCTAAACCAATCCGAATTGCTTCATCTGTCACTCTCCACCATCCTAATTATTCCATCAAGAACGTAATGCAAATTTGTAAACTTTTAATGGTTTTGTTGTTTTATATGAACAACATAGAGAGATTCAAAGTCCATCATACCTTGATCGCGAAGACAAAGAGACACACATGTGGCAGTAACAGCATTTTGGAGCTGGTGATGTCCAAGCATGCGTAGATTTACATCACTAAGCTCAACAATCTGCGTTATGATTATGTACAATTTGTTGATATGTTAAGAATCACAAATGATTTTATTGCTTTAAAAAACCGAATAAAAACTCTTTGAAACTTACTGGTTTATCATCTTTCTCATTTTGTATTACAATGTCACAGGACTGGCAAAGCCCAATCCAATTTATGTTGATGATGCCTTTGATTGAAGAACTAGATCCAATATTAGATGCCAATGTAACTGATGATGACATTGATGCTGCTTTAGAACGAAGAATGCCTTTGATATGAGGAAGAAACGGCCCACCTAAAACAACCTACAAGTTTTATTACAGCACATAAAACTTTATCTATCAATGTGCTTATAAGCCAAAAACACATAATAAATGCACCTAACTGGACGACCGTGTTAAAAATTCCAGATTTGGCTTCTGCTATGCTTTCCAAGGAACCCCCAAGAGCAGCCATGTGTTCCTCACCGATCGTTGTTATGATCGATGCAGCAAGATTTGAACTTTCAATGACATTTGTAGCATCTCGAGCTCCTCCTAGCCCAACCTGATGATACCCAAGCAAAGCAAACGATAAGATATGCAAACTTGACGATAACCTTTTACACAATATCAAAATCTCAAAGGATGAGCAAAATCGCTAACCTCTATAACTGCAAAATGTCAACATTTTCTTTCTCAAACAAAGAAAAGGGTATCCCAGTGAGAATCTGTCAAGATATATATATATTAAATACAATTCGGCAGTACCATGTGAAGTAGAGAATCTAGAAGAAGCTTTTGATTGGTAACCTCAAAATGACTCAAAGAACCATTCTCCTCTAGAATAGACTGATCGAGAATCGGTTTGATTGAATAGAAACGATCATTAAGAGTGGATGCAGAGACAGGAACTCCATTACAGGAAATGCGTTCTTTGATACTCAGAATATGTGGGCTTCACAAAAGCTCATTCATATTAGTAATCATGAAAGATTCAAACTCGAGATATATATATATATAAAATCAAAATTATTTACCTAGAATAACAACCAACTGAATATCCTCCAGCTCTTAAGATATTAGAGAGAAAAGCACAAGTTGAACCTTTTCCTTTTGTTCCAGCCACATGAACTATCTAATCATCACTGCCACTATTGTTAATCTCACTTTCAAAACGATGAGATCTTTAAAATAAAACAAGTTCCAATCTTAGGGAAATCTATAATCACTTCCCTAATTTTTAATTTCACCTTCCAAAATCAACTAAATTATGAAACAATAATCATAAAGAAATTCAAAATCTAAAGATGAGACCTTTCAATAAGCAAGTTTCATCAAAATCCAATTGTATTCAATCCAAAATTTAGATCAACCTTATAATCACTGAACCATTTGGGAATTACGAACCTTGTATTTGAAATGAGGATTTTGGAAACGAAGCATGAGACGTTTCATTTTACCGAGATCAAACCCTTCACCGGAATCAGTTCCAGCTCCTTTTGGAACACCTGATTTCTCATAGTTTTTATGAGATTCTAAAAACTCCACAAAATCACTGAGCTCGGCATCTTCAGTAGAAGAAATATTTCGACTTCGATTTGAATTCAAAATAGCTGAGGATATACGCCTGATTTTCGGATTGGGAACAACATTCAAATGGCTCTACACTGCTCTCATCTTTTACAATCAGAGAAACCATGAAATGTGAAAGTGGGAACTTTAGTTGTTGGAGCCCTCTGAAAGACAGAGACTTTGTGACAAACAAACAAAGCCTAGTAGTACCGTATAAAATTTGTTTTTGTCCCACATCGGTTGAGTGAGATGTGTCGTTACGGATGGGCCTATTATAAAATGAGAAGAGATGGCTACATTTAAAGGTATGATCCTTCAGGCAAGTGAAGGGGAAACTATGAATGGGTTTAGTCTCGCTATTAATGCGGGATGGGCGTTCCGCTCAAAGCCTGTTACGACAATTGGGCGCTCCAATTTATTGGACCATCTGATCCCTCTCTGGTTTTAAGTTTATTTTTGTCTTTGTCTCTAATTATTCAAATATAATTAGTTTAAGTAAATCTGTACCAAATGATATATTTTTAAAAAGGGTTAAGGAAATCAGTTGAGTTATTAACGTATTTTACATGAATATATTAATTATTAATATATTAATATGCCACATCTATTAACCCATGTTTGTTGAAAAAAACTCTAGGGATTGAAACAGACATCTCATGTTCCCTTGACCCATGGTTTCACAAGACCAACATCGAGATTTTGGTGGCTTATTGTTTGATTTGATCTTATTATTTAATTTTTTGGTTACCATAAGTTGTATTTTAAAAATATAATAAACCAGAAAAAAAATTAAATCAGACTTGACAAAAATCCAAAAATATCCTAAACTTCTATTTGAATAATCAAACCCAAATTAAACTAAAAACTGAATGAATACCTAAAATATTCGAAATACCACTATATATCCATACCATTAACAATATATAAACTTAATTGCTATAACTGACTTATATACCTTATAATTATAAACTCCAAAATATTAATTAACTTTAAATCAAAATAATCAACATACACAAAATGCAAAAAAATCAAGTTCTAAGTTATATTTGTGAAAATTTAACCAAATTTTATTTAAATTTAACTAATTTTTAATATTTATTTTTTGTTTCGTGTATTCTCAAACCTAACTCAGATGGAACCAAACTAAATTGAATGGATCGTAGGCATCTAAATCCAAAAACTCCAGAGACATGAACCAACCCTAATGCCTAGACCTAGTATGAGATATATAAAAAATCCAGTGACCGGCGGCTATGTTCTCACTTATATCTAATTGAGACGTTGTTCTCGCAAGATCTTTATTATCCAATATGATATCTTTTATTTAGATTGTATCTTTGTTCCCAACATAATATTTTTTTTCCTCTCTCAGCATCACTTTGCTGGAATCTTTCATTATTCCTTGTCTCATGGCGTTCTCTGACAACATCTTCTAGCTCTACCCTTACGTGACCAACTATCAATTTAATTCTTATCTCAGATTTTCTATACCTTAAGATGTTTGGCTATCATGATTTTTTTTTTTTTTCCGTTTTTGGATTCTTATCTACTATTATTTTTAATCTAAACATAAATCTCACTTACTTGCTCCCTCATATAGCTAGATCCAGATAAGTGTATGAGAATTAGTTCTGCTTGAGCATCTTTCTCAAAATTTATTTTCGCCTTTTCAACCTATTTCCTTGCGAGAGAATTTTTTTCTTGCTTCCTTTAAGAGAAATATTTTACACACCTTTTTTCTTCTATGGAGAAAATATTTACTTAAATTTGATGTCTAAAATAAGTATTGTTTCTTTGTTTCGTAAACCAAGAATATCATACATTTTTCTAACCAATTTCTAATCTTATGTCAAGAATTTGTTAATTTATTTATCAATAATTCAACTTAATAAATAATTTAAAAAAAAATCCAAAAACAAAAAATAAATTTAACTAAATATAGAAATAATTTTTAAAAGAAAAAAGGAAACCAAAATTTAAAATTTATATAATCAGAAATTAAATTAAGAATTGAGGATGAATTGTGTGTACAGTTGGAAAATGATTGAACCAATTATTGCTTTTTTTTCAAATACAAATAATCATATAGTGGTTAGTAAAATATGTCTAGTCTAGGAAAGAAGATATAAATGAAAAACATGTAATCATTTATTTCTTCTACTTGAAGAATAAATTTCAAATTTTGATGATAATTTTCAAGACCAATAAGAAGAACTCAGCCGTGTTGCTTAATAGCTTCAGGTATGTTGCCATTATATGGTTTACGAGTGGCGCCAAAATCAAACCATAAATTCTTAATGCTGCTTGGATTAATGCATATGGTTTCTCCAAAAACACTACAATATTGAGAGAAAAATAGGATTTTAGAAAAACATTAAAATTACGAATTTAATGAAATGGTATATTGGAAATAAATAAGTATTGAAGACTTACACTCAGCAGCTTTTGGGAATTCATCGAACAAGAATGTGATGTTCTTTAACAGCGTCTAACAAACAAAAAAATCAAGTTAACAAAATAATATCGATAATAATGGAAAAATATATAAAATAAAATAAAAATTCTCATTCATATGTTTCATTTCTACCAACGCGATTCCTCCCGGTTTAATTGGCAATTCAATCAAAATCCTCGCATTTCTGAAGAAATTTTGTCAAATCATTTACAAAATTAGTTGTTTTATTCAAATAAATGAAAATAGTACTATTCAGATTAGTTGTTTATTAGTATAGACTTAAAATAAATAAAAGAGTGTGATTTTATTTCACTAAAAACATCATTTTAAAATGTATCCCCAAAGACTAAGACTATATCTTCCCTTGAAAATATATTTTACCGTATAACTAATCTTCCTCCTTCCTCTGTAAATTCATAAAAGCTACATCCTCTTGTGAAGGGAATTTTTTGTCCTTTCCATTCTTCATAACAACAAAATATGGAAGAAGAAGAACAAACGAATGAAAGTATTAAAACTAATAACGATAAAATATAATTAAACATTAATGATGTACTAATAGTATACGTACCAAGTTGCTAATTAACAGCAGCACTATATCCATCTCCTTCACACACATTTTCAACACAAAACTTAACGTTTTGTCCCATACTCTTCACAAGTTCTTCAAAGAACTTCATAGCTTCCTGCAAAATATATATATTCTTGATTCTTCATTTTTCATACACACGAAAACAAATCTTGAATTATAAAATGCTTATACATATTGTATAAATTTTATTAATATTTGCAATAAAAGTTCTCATAGAATAGTATTACTTTTCTTCCTCTAAAAGGCTTAGAGAAGGAGAAATCATCGATAAAACAATCGTTGGAGATGCAACTACTCAATCTATCTTGATTCTTCTCATTAATAGACGAATAAAATTTCATAACAGCATCATATCCAGAGATTTTATTCGACTTAGAATTATTAGGTTGATCTAAACATGAAACCACAATATTTCTCCTTGAAGCATACTTATAATTCATCATTTTTCTTGGGTCATTCTTGAATGCGTTGAACCGGCTAGAATGTTGTAGAGAAGGTAATTCAGGTTGGAACCGTGGAGTTTTGGATATGGTAATGAGATTTCTAGTAACCATTGGACTCATAACATTGACCACCGAGGCCATTGGTAAAGTGTAAAATCTTGTGGTTTTTATTGGAGAATATGATAATGGTTAGAAAATTGAAATGCAAAACGTAAGAAGATAGGAATGAAATGTGGTGCCTTATTTATCATGTTTAAATATGATCTTTTAAAGTTGTTTCGTGCAAAGTTCTTTACTTGCATGTTGTTCTAACCTTATAATGTTCTCCTTGTGTTTCAGGAAATCTTAACATCTCCCCAAGTATATATAATAAGAATATTCTTGACATTACCCTCAAAGCCAGGATTCAAATCTCCAGTGTACACAAGAACACTAACATTCTTGACATTTTTATCCTAAAAGCCAGGATCTTAAAACTCACTATACCGTTCCTGAATCTTGAATCATGTAATCAGTATAATTCAATAAAATCAAGAAACTGTGATCCATTTCAAGAAATAAACAAAAACATGATTACCATTCTAAGTCAAAAGGAGAAAACACTTTAACACAAGTCATCAAGGGAAATAAAACCAAAACAAGAAAAGAAAAGAGAGTTATCAAAAGAAGAACAAACGGCAGAAACAAGAGTTTAGATCTTTTAGCAACTACAAAAACTTGTAGCCTAAGAAAAGGATCTTCTAAAGACAAGGACCCCGGGCCATTTAGCCAGACACATTAGATGATAAGCTGAGGTTTTCCGAGATTAGTTGGAGTTTGCAATTCGCCGAAGCTACTCTTGGAAGCTTCTCAAGCTTGTTGAATACCTCCATCACTTCTTCATCATTTGATGAATAGTATTCCAATGTCACTTGCTCAAGGTTCGGCATCTTCTCTAGGAAATGCTTGACTTGCTCTATTTGCTCCTTTAAGCCATTAACAACTCCAGCATCTTCATCATCATCATCATCATCATCATCGTCTTCGTCACCATAATCATCATCACAAATTTCACCAAAGTTCACTATCTTTAGAACCTTGACCGGACTTGATGATAAGCAAGTACGAGAAACCACTTCCATTTCATACCCAGTAAGGTATCTGCATAAGCACCCGTCCTCTTCCTCACATCTATCTGTCCATACGTGATGCAATCCCTGGAACATAAAAAAAAGAAAAGAGTTGCAAAATCTAAGTGTATTGAAAAACATGACAGCTGTTTATTTAAAAGGAGTGTGCAAGTATGTTACTTCGAAGACAAGGGTTACTAGATTTGGACAACTCTTGAGTATAGCTGGCAATGGTTTCCATGTTACATCTGGTTTAGTCTCAACAGTTAACTCGGTCAGGTTGTTGAATACCGGTATTGTATCACGGCAGCAACCAAGTACCTAAAACAAAATATAATAAAAAACAAATCAAGTCAAGCCCTTAACCATATTGCTCTATTAACAGAAACAATACTAATCAATATTTAACAAAAGATTAGGAGAAATATGGACTTACCTGAACAGTCTCATCAGACAAGTAGAGGGTCTTGACGTTGCGTAATCCGGTGAGAAGATTTGTCACATTACTCTTTTCCTCCGGTAACAAATAATATTCATTTTCAAACCATTGATAATAGTGATGATAATGTATCAGTCCAAGTCCGAGACGAGCTTCAACAAGTGAATCAAAACTCACTTGTAAATAGCTATCCCCAATATAATCAAAATATTCTATGTAGGCAAGGTTTGGATTATTAAATGACCAAGTCACAGTTTTGTTAGCCTCTTCAACTCTTTCATAACGAAAAAAGTTTAGTCTCTTAAGACTAGGGATAGACACGGTGACAGTGCAAGGTTCAGGCTCTGAAGACTCATCCCATATCAAATTATTCAGCACTAATTCTTCGAGCACGTGACAACCACAAAGAAGCTTGTTAAATATGGACTCACCAACTTGATTTCGTTTTTGCTGTTGTTTAGGGCTGATGAAGCAAAAATGATCGAAAAGATTGCAACAGATGTTTCTAAGAAACTTAATGTGACACCGTCTACGGATTTTGAGGGGATGGTGGGGCTTCTGGCTTAGTCTCAATATTGAAGACAATTTTGATGATGAGAGTGTAGATTCTACAATGATGGGAAGTAGCTCATGAGTATAAGATGTTTGGTGAATCTGGTGATTAAGATGGGATTAGGAAGAATATCAAATGAAGTTTCTTGCTTGTCTTTTTTTTTATCTTGAATCTAGTTTTTATTATATATATTTTTTCTGTTCACTGGATTCTTTGTATAAAATTTAGTATTGTATTATTTCTGTCAAGATTCAATAACTAAATTTCAAATATTGTATTATTATCCTATTAAATAAGTTTTACAATAATAAATATATATACACTTTAATAAATTATAATGAGTGACAAAATTCATTCCCTTTGTAACTTTTTAATTTTCATAAATTGTAAAATGAAATATGAATTAAATTTTATTTATTTTATAGATTTAATTTCCAATTTTCTAAGTTTATAAAAAAACAAATTAAACTTAAAACACACACAAGAAAAAGAAAAAGAAAAACAAACCGGGTATCCACGGATTTACCAAAAACTTACGGGCTTGTTTCGGGTTAGAGGAATCACTACGTTCCATGATCAAGGGATGGAGAGGGGCCAGACGATCGGACCTGAGCTCGTACAAGCAATTGGAGAATCTCGAGTCTTGATGGTGGTGCTATCGAAGAAGTACGCTTCTTCAAGCTGGTGTTTAGATGAATTGGTTGAAATCTTCAACTGCAAAAAAACTTTGGGGCAGATTGTGATGACAATTTTCTACGAAGTTGATCCCTCAGATGTTAGAAAACAGAGGGGAGAATTCGGAAGCGAATTTGAGAAAACTTGTCAAGGGAAAAGTGAGCAAGTGAAGGAGATATGGAGAAAAGCTTTGGCTGATGTTGCAGACATAGCTGGAGAACACTCTCTTAAGTGGTATGTAATAAATTGTGCTTCTTTTTTTATTTGGTCAACGTACATTGTGCTTTTATCTTTCATTTTTTGTTTTGTACATATTGACTTTTTGTTTGTTTGTTGCTTCTGTTAGGGCTAATGAAGCAGAGATGATCCAAAAGATTGCTACAGATGTTTCAGAGAAACGGAGTGCTACACCATCAAGTGATTTTGATGAGATGGAGTGGTTTCACGAAGTAAAGCTGGAAGGTTTGTTAGAAAAGTTAAGCCTCGAGTTCAAGGATGTGAAGATGATTGGAATTGAGGGTCGTGCGGGAGTTGGTAAGACAACCATAGCTAGAGCTTTATATAACAAACTCTCTAGTAGTTTTCAACACAGTTGTTTTATGGGGAACCTCAAGGGCACTTGTAAGAGCACTATGGGTGGTGTTGATGTCTATGCTTCCAAGTTGTCTATGCAAAGCCTACTTCTGTCCAAGATTTTTAACCAAAAGGATATGAGGGTAAAACATTTAGGTGCAATACTGTCTTCAAGATCAACGAGTGCTTATCGTTCCTGATGATGTGGATGATCTTGAGCAATTAAATACATTGGCTAATGATCTTTCTTGGTTTGGTTCTGGAAGTCGGATCATCGTTACCACAGATAATAAGAAGATTTTGAAGAAACATGGGATTAATCATATCTACCATTTGTCGATGACACAAGCTATTTTTATGAAAACCATGTTGTATGGTTTAGTTATTCCAATAGCGTACGGGCTGGTTTTTTGCTTAATTGACATTTTCATTCAACTAGATCATCCAAATACTCCATCCCTAATCCATCTAAATGATGTTTGCTTTATTTTGGATAATCCATTTGAATGAATCTTTGTATGTTTGCATAGTTCTTGTAAATTTTCATATACATTTGAATGCTTTTAATAAGAAAATGACTAAAATACCCATTATTTAATTTAATTATATTTAAATCTTAAACATATTTTTAAAAGATAATATTAAAACCAGAAATAAATATTAAAAAAAACATAATAACCGTAAAACCAAGATTTTTTAAAAAATACTAAAATTACATTTTGCTACAAAAAAACATTTAATCGTAAAATCACACTTTTAACTTAGAATCGCAAAATAATGTTTTTTCGCCAAAACCGTGAAATCACAATTTAACAAAGAACCGCAAAATAATGTTTTTATGCCAAAACCACGAAATCACAATTTCGCCAAAAAAAAAAATTTCCCGCCAAAATCGTAAAATTGTAATTTCAACGGAAATTGGCAGCGTTTTTCACCAAAAACATGAAAGTGCACACTGTCGTTTTCCTCACAAAAACCGTGAAATCGCAATTTTGATAAAAATGATATTTTCCCGCCAAAACCATAAAACCATAATTTGACAAAAATTCGCCCAATGATGATTTCGCCAAAAATGTGATATTATAAAATGGTGTTTTTTCGCCAAAAATGTGATATTATAAAATGGTGTTTTTTCGCCAAAACCATTAAATTAAAATTTCAACAAAAATAACGATTTTCCGCCAAAATCGTAGTTTCGACAAAAAATCATAAAATGACGTTTTTGCAAAAAAAAACATGAATTTAAAAAATGATGTTTTCCCGCTAAAACCTTGAAATCACAATTCGACGGAAAATAACATTTTCCCGCAAAAATCGTAAAACCGTAATTTTGACCAAAAATTACAAAAAATGACGTTTTTTGCCAAAACATAAATTTACATAATTTTGTTTTTCCGCCAAAATCGTGAAATCACAATTTTGACAAAAAATGATGTTTTCCAGCCAAAACCGTAAAATCATAATTTCGACGGAAAATCACAAACTGATATTTTTCCAATCAGCATAAATGCCATTTGGATGGGAATTTGTAAAATATTGATTTTCGCCTAAACGATAAAATCAAATTTTGACAAATTGCAAAATGACGTTTTGGGGCAAAACTGCAAAATCCCATCATTATATTTTTCAAAAATTAGAAACTTATTTTTTTGCATAAAATCGTGAAATACGTTTTATTTTATAAATTATTGTTCATGTAAATACTTTTAATACAAAATAAAAGAAAAAAATTAGGGGTATATTTGTCATTTGTTATTTTGGATGAATCATCTCCATCCAAATGATCCAATTTGGATCATCCAGATGATTATGATAATTTAGCCTAAATTTTCAAAATCATTCAAATGGTTCATTTAAATGATCCATTTGAATGGACATTTTTTGTATTAAACAAACATCAATTCTCATCTCCATTCAAATGATCCATTTGAATGAGCAAACAACCAGGGCCTATGTTGCAGCTAAAATGACAGTTATAATGGAAGAGATTGTAGAAGAGGTTGAAAAAGATGATGAATAACTTTATTGATTCATTTCTGCTTAATCTTTACGATAAATGATTTTTCCTTATATAGGCTTAATGTAAAAACCCTAAAGCAGAGTTTAGAGGATAATATTACAGCTATTGCATCTTGCTTTGTTATTGCTATTGATCCTAAACTCCGTACAGAAAAATGGCTGTTTCTTTCTTTCCGTTTGTTTGTCTTCTACTCCAGTCGAACGTTGAATAGCTGAAACTGGCTTATTTCCTTCATAGGCATAGCCCATCTGTTTTGGTCTTGATAGTTTGTAGTTTTGATTTGCTGCAGACAGTTTTGACTTTAGAGTTAAGGGCTTGATTGGTTCACCTGCAACCATCCGCAAACGCTGTGTTTGCGGTTATAAGCGTTTTATGCCAATCATGAAAATCGTATCATACCATTCCAAATCACTTGACATTCCTATTTCAAAAGTACTTTCCAGCTAGCGTTTGTGGTTGTAGGCGGTTGCGTTTGGTTTTAAGAAAAATATTTTTTTAATTTATAATGCTAATAAAATTTTACAAAAAATAAAATAAAAATGAAAAGTTACTATAATAAATTTTTATTTTTTTATATATGTATCAACTACACTAAAAATATATTTATAAGTATAAAAAATATGTTTCAATCCTCTTAAAAATTAATTAGTTATTATAAAATTTATTTAAAACTTTATTTTTTAATTTTGATTATATTAATACAATTATTTTAATAAAAATTATATATTTTAAATATATTTGACAATATTAAACATTAATCACAACCGCAACCGCTGTCAACCAGTCATCAATTTCCCGCAAACACACTCATTTCTAATTGTTAAACTAGTCGTCCGAATTGCTTGATAACATTTATAACTGCAATCATCCACTTCCGCAAACTCCCGCAACCGCTGCATTTAAACCACTCTTGGAGTATATCAAAGTATGTAGTAGGAGTTTCATAGAGTGGATCATTTCTGAGCTAATTTCATAAGTTGTTGGAGTATCCTCGTTTTCCAAGATATGGTTTGGTATTGTATTATGGATATGTTAACACATTGACACTCTTATAGTAGATCAAAGTAGTAGGAGATATGGAGATTAATTGGAATTTACAATATATACATGTGCAAATTTGTGTGTTTGCATTGCTTAACCTTGTAGCTTGATAAAACGACAGACAAAGCACATCCTAGTTTTGTCATTACAATAGGTGCTGCATGACTGAATCCTTCAACACTCGTTTGGTTTAAAAGACAAAGCCAATCTTAATAAAGTTTGGAGAGTGATCTATGTTCCTATTACTAAACCCACTCTCATATATCAAAATTAACAGCATACAAGACAGATTTCATGAAGTGGATATGACCATGAGAGAGGTTCTCTTCAGTTCCCTTACTGGGACAACATTATTGAGTCCGGTATACACATCTCGGAAAATGGAGATATGGAGAGACACCACACCGATCGTAAGAGAATATAAAATTTAAAAACTGAACTAATGAGCCTTATTGGCTTAACTAGAACTCTAATAGGCTTACGTTTTGAAACCGTGGAGTTCAAACACAAGCAAGTTATGGAAAATTCAGGACCGTCTAATTGGAGTATCTGACAGATCAACGGTTAACCAAGTGTCTTGTTTATTAGTTGGGCCATTTAGAGGCCCATGGTAAAAAATATAAGATTCTTGATAATACATCCGTTTTCCTAACGCGTCCAAAAGATTATTTTTCTAACGGATTAAAAAACTTCTTCCTAAAAGTTTATCTCTTCTGATTTTGTTTTAGGAACTCTCTCTATCAATTATTCGATTTTTCAATCGAGGATCCTTTACAAATATTCTCTCGATCAACTTTTCAGTTAGTAAGTTTCCGATTTCCTTCTATTACAAATTTGTTATCGAATTTCTAAGTCTTGTGATGTTGTATTGATTTAGGACTTTTGATTTGATGGTAGTTGGATGCTTGATTCTGTGTGAAACTGCTATCATCTGTTAGGTTCTTCTTCGTCTTGATTATTGGTTAGGTTTATCTTTTTCCTCTTACGCGATTTTGATTTTAGAATTTTTAAGTTTTCTAATCGTTTGTATTTAACTTCTCTTTTTGGGTTTCTATTTTCGTCGTTGGTTTGAATCTGCTTTCATACTATTTCGTTGATGTTTCGTAGGTTGGTTTATGCAGATTTTTTTATGTTTTTCATATTTGAATTCAAAATCGGACAAGGACAACATATAAAAGATCAGTCTTCGTCTGTGAGATTATTCCTTTGTTTATTTGTTTAGTCAAATGACATCTTTCATCGTATTTAGAAATCATGGCTTTTATTTCTTGCTCTGTTTTATCAATGAAACAACAAATAAAATCTTATTTTGAGTAGATTTGAAAGCTTATATATATATCAAACCTAAGAGATTTAAAGTTTTGCCGATTCTTATTTTTGAAATATTTTGTGCCTTTTGGTTTTAGTTTTTATCTTTTGTTTCATTTTTCTCTGTTTTCATTTAAAACTCTGTTTTTATTTAAAACTCTGTTTTCATTTAAAACTCAAAAAGATTCATGGGTAAGTACTAATCCAATAGTGTTTTTTTGGGGAATAGTGTTCTATCAGATTCTTTTTGGATTGAAACAATCTATGGTGGTAGTGTATGTCTATCATGATGGTATGGGATGGAGAAAAATACGGTTTAAAGAAGTCAACGGTATTTGCTAATAATAAGGATGGATTTTATATTTGTTGGATGGTAAAAACGACCAACTGTTCAAAAGAATGATTGATTTTGTACTTGTTGAATGGTAAAAACGACCAACACCATAAAAGAAGGATCGATTTTGTATTTGTTATGGTAAAAGCGACCAAATTATTAGATGGTAAAAACAACCAACGAATTCAAAGAAGAATTGATTTTGTACTTGTTGGATGGTAAAAACGACCAACACCTTAAAAGAATGATCGATTTTATACTTGTTGAATGATAAAAACGACCAACTAGTTGGATGGTAAAAACGACCAATGATTTGTACTTGTTGGATGGTAAAAAAAACCAACATCTTAAAAAAGTCATAAGAAAAAGGTCTATGTGATATATTCCGGTTTTGTCATATTTAACTATGACTTTAGAGTTTTTTAGAGTCTTTTATTTATTTATATTGTTTATCTAGAGTCTTTTAGTCTTATATCGAGTCTTCACAAGTTTTAGGTTATTTTGGTATGAAAACATGAATTTAGAGATGAAGAATCATGCTGAAACCTCAGAATTTTGCCATCTGATGAAAGTCTTCTCAAGAACCGATGTTAATGAATTTTTGCCACAATATATCCACGGGAGTTAACTTTCATAAGGAAGTGGTTTGAAGTCAATCTAACGGTTAATCCAAAGTTATGGCGATATACGTGAAAGCAGTCCAGTCTGACGAGCAAAAGAAGCGGGCGCAGAGTCCACCTCATATCGATCGATCCACACTTGAATCGATCGATCCAAGCTCCTAAGGAATTTGCGGATCGTTCCAGATCGATCATTCCATGTTCAGATCGATCATTCCATGTTCAGATCGATCATTCCATGTTCAGATCATTCCATGTTCAGATGGATCATTCCAAGTCCAGATCGATCATTCTATGTTCAGATCGATCATTCCATGTTCAGATCGATCATTCCAAGTCCAGATCGACCATTCTAGCCTAAAACGACAAAAAACGCAGAAAAAAAAAATTTTGACCCAAAAATGTGTTTTAACTTACTTATTTAGTTTTTCAGCTAATTGTTAGGCTACGCTTTATTTTACAATCAGACATCTAGCTTTGGATCTTGTAAGCTTTTGGGAGAAGAAATCTCTGACTCTATATCTTTGAAAAGATTTCTGAACCCTTTTGGAGTTTTATTCTATTTGATTATGAGTTCTTTTTCATCTATTTGGTGTTTTTCTATTTCTATGTCTGAGTAGTTTCTTAGTTAGGTTTAGGGTTTCAAAAGGATTTATGATTCATTGAATCAGATATAGATAAGGATTTATTTAGGATTCTTCATCTAGTATTAGTCTTATTGCTGAAATTGAATTGATCACTTAGTTTCTGATCTTAGGTTATTTAACGCATCAAAAGTGTTTGTTTAAATGCCTGAAAGAACATAAATGAGCTGATTGTCGTTAGCCAACAAAAGCTGATGTTAAGGCAATCAGTGAACATATTAAACATGTTCGTTAATGTTTGTTTATAATTCTAAGTTCAAACGACAGTTTATACACTTAGGTTGTTAGATAAAGTTATTGATACCACGACAGTGGATTAGTTAAATCTTTATGTTTGAGTTCTAGACAGTTCTTGCTTAGCCCTGAACAATTATATGGCTCATGATCTCTGAATTCCTGTGAATATCCCTTGACCTAGCGTTTTTTAATTCATAGTTTACACAGTTTTTGTTTGCTATTTTCGTGTTACATCAAAACCAACAACCATATTATTATCTTAGCTTAGTTTCATTCTCAAGAATTGTAGTGTGACACTTGGTCCTTGTGAATTCAATCACATCTATACTACTGTGATTGTTTGTGCACTTGCAGTCTTTTATTTGGGTTAAAACTCTGTGTATCAAGTTTTTGGCGCAATTGTCGGGGACCAATTGCATTACCTTCAGTTCTAGGATTAAAGTTTAGTCTATGATTTCTTGTTTTTTTTTTTTTTCTTTTGTTTTTCTTCTAACTTCTTTTCTTTCTTTTTCTGATTATGGCCATGGATTACAATCATTGGTCACAAGAAGCAGATGACACATTTGAAGAATGCATTCATGATGAGCAATATATGGAGCCACCATTTGATGAGAATGTGCTTACATGCAAACAAAGAGTGAAGGTTGATGAACTTTGCATTGAAATCCAATATTTAGAAGGAGTGATATAGCAGCTTTTATCCGATTGAACATCATGTCTCATCGAGCATACCTTGAAGGAAGGTTGCTAACATTCGGGGAGATAAGGGTAGCTCATGAACTTAAAGAGGTAGTATATTGGGTTCTACCAATCCAAATAGAAGGTACATGCAATTTAACCCTTAAAATTCATGATTTTGAGGATATTCACATGCCTTGCATTGAAGAAGTAACTTCTAGTTTACATACTCCCTTGCTCATTGAATGTTATGATTTAATACGTGAGTCTCAAAGACTAGATAATCTAAGGTTAGAAAAACTTGCTAGGGAATACCATGAAATTTGTTTTGATGTTGAATATTTATGTGCTTCGAATGAACATGATCCCGAGTTTAAGTTTTCAACACCTAAGGAATCTAGATTTATTTTCAAAGAATCATATCTAGGAGATGTGCTTGATATAGATGTGATCTTGAATGAGAATAAGAATCCTAAGGTTGAGATAGATTCTAGAAGTGAGAATATTGTGTTCTATACTGTTCTTGGAGATGAAGTTGATTATTTTGTGATGAACTCGTTTATTCCTGAAGTTGACTTACTTTCCATTAAATGAATTTGATCTTCCTGAGCATTTAATCATCAAGGAATATTTCAAGTTATATGCTACATTTGTAGTGAACTCCATTAATGAATGTTTTGTCTATCTACCATGCGCAATTGTGTATAGTTTTGCACATATTGTTTATTGTGTTAATAGGAGAAGGACCAAAGGACCATTGGTCCAACCTTTTGATTAACATCTTTCGAGCAGCAGTCAAGGTATAGACCTTAAATAAGCGCTTGGTGGGAGGCAACCCACTGGTAAGTTCTCTTTTATTTGATTTTCTTTTCTTTGAATTTGTTTAACCTTTCTCTTGATTTATTTTCACACCAAGACGGTGCGAAGTAAAGTCTGGGGAAGGGTATTCGTTGTGTACTAACATCATATTTTATTTTATTTTCTTGAGTCAATTTAATGTTTTTCTATTCGAATTTTTGGTTTTATCCAGTCAAGTTTGTAGGAAATTATGATCCCATGATATGATGAATTTAACTTTTTATATGTTCTGATTCATTCTCTAAAGACAAGTTTTGCAGGATTCTCACCTAGACACTCATTGCAGGACCTTCTCCCTAAAGTTTCATACAGAGAACGCGGTTGGACCGGACGTCAACTCCACTTTACTTGGACCATAATCATGACTTTAAATATTTCTCATGAGAGGCATTATATCGGGGAAACAAGCAGCACATTCATGACTTCTTATCCACTTTACCACTCTTTGCTGATCCTGAATGGTCACTCATTTTTAGTGGTTTTACCCTTACGCCATATATTTCTCTTCAGGCCTTTACCACTCTTTTCTTTTTCATGCTTGTAGGCAGATATGCGAGAGATAAATTTCCGACATAGTTCTCCAATCACTGAAGATGGAAGATGCAAGGAACTAAAGAAAAGATGGTTGCAAATTGGTTTAAATGTTATCTTGCCTTGGAAAGATAAGAAAAGGTACTCATCTTGTGCTTGAGACTTGTACATTTTCGTAATGTTTCTCTTTTCAAATCTTATTTGATTTGGAAAAAAAAAAACACAAAAGGAAAGGAAATAGCAACGAAAATTTTCTCATACCACATGTAATCCAAGCAAGAAGAAGAGAAAAAGTTATGAAGTTGTGCAAAGACCCCACAACATCTAAGTTTGGGGGTACCAAGAAGAAAAGAAGTAAAGGAAGGTGTTAGGAAGAAGTGGTTGGAAGCTGTGAACATCAATAGTTTCATACTCTCTCGCGACTATGTGACATAGCTGCACTTCAATCATGGTATGATCTAAACACCTTAACTCCACTTAAACACCAAAGACCCCTTTTATACCAAGCGCCGTCTACCCTGGGTGATGTCTTCTCTTGAGAAATCTCACGCCACTTTTTAATAAATGTAAGGAGTTGACTGAAGTGCATGCCAAGGTCTCTTGCAGGTTTGAGATGGACAGATCACAGTTGAGAATGTTGTGGGTCTATAGTGAAAAAGTTTTAACTGAGAATTCTTGCATTAACGCGTCTGCAGGGTATCTATCTCGAGCATTGTCACTAATCATAGGAGAGTTTCCGCGATTTCAAACCTCTTCACAGGTTTAGATTTCTTTGTTTGCTTGAGAGCAAGCAAATGACTAAGTTGGGGGAGTTGATATATTCCGGTTTTGTCATATTTTAACCATGATTTTAGAGTTTTTTATTTATTTATATTTCTTATCTAGACTCTTTTAGTCCTATATTGAGTCTTCACAGGTTTCAGGTTGTTTTGGTATGAAAACACGAATTTGGAGATGAAGAATCATGCTGAAACCTCAGAAGTTTGTCATCCGATGAAAGTCTTTTCACGAACCGATGTTAATGAATTTTTTCCACAAGATAGTCACGGGAGTTAGCTTTCATAAGGAAGTTGTTTGAAGTCAATCCAACGATGCGATCAAAAGTTATGGCAATACTCATGAAAGAAGTTCAGTCTGACGAGCAAAAGAAGCGGGTGCAGAGTCCACCTCATATCGATCGATCCAAGCTCCTAAGGAATTTTTGGATCTTTCCAGATCGATCATTCCAGGTTCAGATCGATCATTCCAAGTCCAGATCGACCATTCTAGCCTAAAACGACAAAAAATGCAGGAAAGGAGAATTTTGACCCAAAAACGTGTTTTAACTTACTTGTTTAGTTTTGAAGCCATTTTTAGGCTACGCTTTATTTTACAATCAGACATCTAGCATTGGATCTTGTAAACTTTTGGGAGAAGAAATCTCTGACTCTACATTTTTGAGCAGATTTCTGAACTTTTTTGGAGTTTTATTTTATTTGATTATGAGTTCTTTTTCATCTATTTGGTGTTTTCTATTTCTATGTCTGAGTATTTTCTTAGTTAAGTTTAGGGTTTCAAAGGTATTTATGAATCATTGAATCAGATATAGATAGGGATTTATTTAGGGTTCTTCATCTAGTGTTAGTCTTATTATTGAAATTGAATTGATCACTTAGTTTCTGATCTTAGGTTATTTAACGCATCAAAAGTGTTTGTTTAAATGTCTGAAAGAACATAGATGAGTTGATTGTCCTTAGCCAACGAAAGCTGATGTTAAGGCAATCAGTGAACATATTAAACTTGTTCGCTAATGTTAAGGCAATCAGTGAACATATTAAACTTGTTCGCTAATGTTTGTTTACAATTCTAAGTTCAAACGATAGTTTAGATACTTAGGTTGTTAGATAAAGTTATTGATACCACGACAGTGGATTAGTTAAATCTTTATGTTTGAGTTCTAGACAGTTCTTGTTTAGCTCTGAACAATTATCTGGTTCATGATCTCTGAATTCCCGCGAATATCCTTTGACCTAGCGCTGTTTAGTTCATAGTTTACACAGTTTTTATTTGCTATTTTCGTGTTACATCAAAACCAACAACCATATTATTATCTTAGCTTAGTTTCATTCTCAAGAATTATAGTATGACATTTAGTCCTTGTTCATTTGATTCCATCTATATTAGTGTGATTGCTGTGCACTTGCAATTTTTTATTTGGGTTAAAACTTTGTGTATCAACATGTTAAAGACTGGATTAGTTTTAGACTTGTTGGATGGTTAAAACGACCAATTAATTGAATTCAAAGAAGTTTTAAGAAAAAAACTGAGATTTATGGGCAAGTTTTCAATCTGCTGGATTCAAAGAAAAACGGATGTCTTAGAGAAGACAGTGGAATGAATACATTTCATGATCTAGGCATGAAAGGCACGAGGTAAGTATCGGGCATTTATGTGAAATGAAAACTAACTTATTCTTATTTTCTCAGGTATGTGCTTTTGGAGGTGACTCTAAGGAGATTTTATGTATAGCGGACTTCTTCAACAAGTATGTGATTCTTAAACTTGTTTGTAACTAGTTGTTACAATTATGAAGATCACAGGTAAGAGACACATACGTGAAGCAAAACTATTTTTTTTTTCTTCAGGTATAGTCTTTTGTTTCATATTCTCAGGTATATGTTTTTCTCGGGTAAATTGATAATATTAAATGTGATAAACTATCATTAAGAACAACACTAACTGACATATACACAAAAGTAAAGAAACCAGTAGTCAGATCTAAGCACTGTTTCTTAACAACCATCTTGATAACATCCCACAGACTATTTGGTATTAATATTAAAATGATATTTATATTTGTTTTATATCATGAATAAAATTAAAAACTTATATTATTCATAACACACAACATAATAACAACCATTTTTGATAAAAAAATATTAAATAACAATTTTTAATATGATTATATTTACATAAAATACTATTTAACGTGTCATTTTTTATATTTTAAGTTCTAACTTATAAAACTATATAGTTTTCACATGGAAATATATATATTTTCATCTCACGTAGTAAATATTAAACTTGTAAGAATTTGAGTGTAGCTAGGTTCTTTCTTATTTTCTTTTTTATTCTCTTTCTCTAAAAGAATAACAAGAAAATTCCCAATATTTTAATAGTGGTAGTTTTTTTTTGTTTTCTGATTTTCTTAATAGTGGAAGTTATCTCTACACAACTGATTGATTTGGTCCACAAGCTTCACTTTAGGAAATTGTCTTTACTTTTGACTATTATTCCGTGTTCCGCAAGTATATTCCTCCATCTTCTTATTATATCCTTCAAGCAACCTTTTTTATTTTTCAACAATTTCACATTTTCATATATCCTTCCTTCTTCTCTCTGTTGTAATTAAAGGTCTAATCAATCAACGACTGAGATGAAGCGAGAAGGCAAACAACATGGTATGGTGAGGACTTACCGGATTCTACCTCCGTCGCTGAATCCAAGGCCTGAAGCTAAGTTGGTCAACCCTTTGACTTCACGCCCAACCGCTGGATTATTTACCAAAGTGCCATCAAAGCCGACCAATCACTCAAAGTTCACCGGAAAATGTGGCCAAGCAAGGTGCCTTGAGTGCCATATGCATCCCATCACCAAATCCAAAGTCAAGACTAAAGGCTCTTCCAAGGTGAGATCTAATGACGTCACTTATAAGATGCTGACTTGGCAGGTTGCTGCTGGTGGGCCCAGACCCGGTTTGAAGCTTTCCGGGTTCTCGGCTACCGGAATCCTTGATCTGATTTCTGATGATTATGGTTATGATCATGATTATGATGAATATGATGAAGAAGATTATGAAGAAGAAGAGAAAGAGAACAGAGGATGTGTTATAGAAGAAATTGTGAAAATCCAGAGTGATAATGATGATGAAAAAGAAGAAACTGGGTCATGTGATAATGATGATAGTGATGATGATGGAAGGATGAGTTTCTGTGATGTGGGGATGATGATGATGATGATGGATCATGTTGAAGAATATGATGATGATGGATGGTGTTTAGTTGAAGAAATGATGACTTAATTGAATCTCATTGATTATTCCCCCAATAATTGTGTTTTCATTTGGCTTTTGTAAATTTCATCATTTTTAAATAACTTGGGGATTAATGATTGATTGATTATATCTATGTAAAATGTGATTTGATTCTTATATCAAAAACTATGATTCATAATTATGTAAAGTTGAAACCTTTAACTCAACAACTAATCCATTTTGCTTTGTTTTATCATTTCTAATTATAGTTTATGGTAAAGTTTATACCTTCGTTGAACAAATCAAGTCTCATTCCATATGAAAGAAGGAGAGCGTTTCTTGATTGAAGAAGATACATACAATACAACAAAAAGGTTCATAGAGATACAATACAAGAAAAAAAAGAAACAAACTTTCTTCTGCCATTACAGAATTTTTTTGGCTAATGTACTGTGCACTCAAAGATTCTATTTTTACCAAACTCGAATCCGAGGACAGATCTTTTCTAAAAGCTTTGAAGCAAGCCAACAGAGAAGGATCTTATTTTTATTCTCTCAAGTTTTCTCTTTGCAAGTGTTTTCAGAGATTCTTCCTCTGTGTTTTGGTTCGCTCTTCTGTTTCCTCAACCATTTGAGGTTTGAAGCAAAGACACAGAAACGATTTCTTATCCATCTTTCTCTGAAGGGAAAAAAAACACAGCTAATGTCAGTCTTATATTACTATAGAAATGAGAAAAGATCTTAAGTCATTGGAATCCTAATCTTACCTTCTTCCTAGTTTGATCTTGAGGTTTAGTGCTTCCCATCAAACATCTGTATCACAAGAACAGTATACAACAATCAAGAAAAGTGCATTAATTGACTAAAGAAGAGATAACAACAAATCTGTCTTACCTCAAAAAACTAAATCTCTGACGAACTGGTTTTTCCATTTTCTTCATTGGTCTTTCACTGCAAAAGTTTACATTTATAAAATGAATCAGAAACTATTGTTTTGCAGGAGAAATAAAAATCGAGAAAGCTTTGTTTAACCTTATTTTCTTTGTGAAAACAAGCTCCATTGCTTTGTCTGGAACCTCTAAAGTTGCTGGTTTCTCCATAGACAATCTAACTACAGATGCATTCATGGTTACAGATCTTCTCTCTTCTTCTTTATCTCCATCCTCTGAGTGATTCTCCTTCTCTTCCATTTCATCTGCAACCACCTCAGCGTCTTCTTGTTCCAAAACCGCAACATTTACTACTCTTTCCTTCTCTTCATCATTCTCAACACTCAACACTAACTCTTCACTACTCAAAACTAACTCATCTCCATCACTCTCTTCTTCTTTAACCTCATCTTTAGTCAATGTTTCCAAAGTGTTGAGCAACACAGCAACACTTTCAGGTTCTTGTTTCTGTATAGGATCAGATGATTCGTTTGAAGCTTTAGTTTTCTTAGCTTCAGCTATTTTCTTGTAATGAGCTTCAAAGAAAGCTTTCTTCTGAGCAACAGATCCAGGCTGAGAAAATTTCTCAGCTTCATCAACATACTTCTTATGTGAGAAACTTGACCATTTTCCCCATTCAAGATTCTCTGTCATGAATCTACCAAATGAAACTGATTGACTAAGCGCATGAATTGGATTATCCTGAAGAAAAAAAACCAACAAAACGAAATCAGAATCTTAATGATCTACAAAAAAAAAAACTCAACCAAATTTAGAAACTTTCCAATCAAAATAAGCTAAAAACTCAAACCCAATTCAGATACTTTTAGTGAATCAACCTCAGGATTGATACAAACTCGTTCTGGAGAAATTAACCCTAAAGTTCAAAACTTTCATTGTGGGTCAACCAGAAACCATTGAATTTTCCAGGAAATTTTCAATTAAGCTTAAAGCAAAAGCATTTGAAATTGTGAAGAATGAAATTGATCATAGAAACAATGAAACTAACCTCATGAGATTCATTACGAGAAAGAGGGGCTGCGAACGAGTAGGAATGAAATAGAACAGCAGATTCACCCATAGCCCAAACTTTCAAAATCGATAATTTCTTCGTTAGAGAAACAAAAAATCTCTCAAAGAGATAAATAAATAGCGAAGCTTTTTTTTTGTTTTTTCTCTGCTTTTCTCTGAAACTTTTTTTTCTTTTTTTCTTTTTCTGTTACCCAAACGGCTATAAAATTTCGAACTTTAAAAACAATTTTGTTTTTATTTGTGAGCAAAACACATGTTTTACGAGACGATCTGAAGAATTTTGTTCAGATCTGGGTCCCACGAAACAGGTAAAATTCAGAGTTTTTTTGTTGTTTAACTCTGTTTGGAGTTTATTTGGAAATTTAATAGAAAATCAAGAAGCTGAGAAATTAATGTATCCAAGGAGTCTAACAAGAATGAATTGTTTCTGCTATAGTTGTTGATATGAACTGGCTGTGATTTTAAACAAAAGAGAAAATATTATAGTGTGAATGTGTTTTTTTGGGAACAAAAACCCCAAAAACGCTGTAATCTAAACTGAATTCTGCTTAACTTTTAAAATTTTATATATATCAACGCGTTTTAAAACTATTTTTGTTGATCTTTACTATAAAAAAAATTTGGATGTGATTTTCGAAAAACTCTTTTTATTCTTGTATACATAAATTTGATTTTTTTCGGCCAATAGTTATATTATTTCTGATTTAAGGTGAAAATTCTAGATGGAAAAAATACAAGTACATCATAAGTTATTACGTTGGTGTCTCTGTGTGTCACTGTAATGTTTTCGTTTTGTGTACTTTTGTAACACTAACACCAAATAAAAAGCTTCGAATTACAATTTACAAGTGATGTTATTGTTTTTTTTTTCGATAAAAGGTTTTAGAAGTGATGCTGTAAGAAATTATAATACATTACACTGCAACTATATTCCTTGAATCTAACAATAAATAAACACATATAGATAAAATTCCAGTTCGAAAACTAAAAGACAACACTTGCCGGCAAACAAACAAAAAAACTAAAAGCTGATGAAAATTCTAGATGGAACATAATGGCTGGTCTAGTGGTATTAAGTTATATATAGCTTTTGTGCAAGCGGTCAAGTCTCGTGAAGAGATGATGAAACTTACGTGTGTATCTCGTGCTTTGGGGATGTGTGTATCTTATCTCATTATGTGTTTACTTTCTGCTGGATAGTGTGAAATGTTAGTGAATAGCAACAAAAATAGTTTAATTTTATTTTTTGTAAAAGATGTTAGTTGGTCCGCTGTCTAAACTACAACGATTTTGTTTCTTCTATCCGTAGCAATAGTATAATTAGCATCGATTCGAAACCATATTTTTAACTTGAGTCATTTATGACCGAGGGATTTTTTTTCGATTCTACAACAGTCGAGTATTGTTTACAGATTTAGTCCCTGATGTCTTGGGTTTGTTTCGAAAGTTTCCTTAAAAGTTTCCAAAAATAAAATGCCGAACCAAAATCTACAATTCCAAAATTGGGGTCGCCTTTCAAAACATTCAAAGGTTTGATTGAACTTCCAACTTCATTTTTGATCGATACACAAAGTCGAAATCTTCTTCTTTGATATCTTCCCCACCTTTGACGATGGGAGGATTGAATTCGACATACCCATCTCGAATGATTCTCTTCTACTTCTTCATTTCTTCTCAGTTTTGGGGATTATCAGTTCCAAGTTCGATACTTGAACAGAATCTCGAGGTAAATCTTAGGGTTTTTCAGCTCTTTCGTGTAAGTAATGTCTGTATTGCATTAGGGTTTGTACTCGATCTAGCTCAGCTTTGATTAGATGAACTTGGGATTCACTTAGAATTCTCGGGGGAAAAAAATGAAATGTTTAACCTTTGTGGTTGTTCACTGTTAACTCATGTTTTTCTTTTATTTTTCTACAGGGTTTTAAAGATCCTGGAGATGAAAGGTATTGTGAATTTAAATTCCTCTCATCTAACTGATAAAACTCGTTAATGTTCTTTATAAATCAATGCCCCAATTCTGATACTTAAATAGAAATAGTTCAGAAGATGGTTTTCATGAAATTCATTGTTCAAGAGAACGTAGCAGAGCTGCTTGGAAAGTTATTGATGAGGTATGGATTGAAAGCAATGTTTTTTTATTTTATTTTTCTTATTCTTCTTTTGCAAATTTGTAGAACTTTGTTTACTCACAATCTTGTTCTTTGATCTTTGTTTGTTGCTGTGAAGTATCTCACGCCGTTTGTGGAAAAGGAGAAGTATAAATTACCAAGTAATTGTAGAGTTCATAGAGATAATGACATTTATAGAGAACAAGAAGAGCATAAAGTGCAGTCAGATATAAACGAGTGGACTTGTGGATTCTGCAAAAAGTCTTTTTATGAAGAGAAGTTCATCGATAAGCATTTCGATTCACGCCATTACAATTTGCTTAATGCGGTACTTATTATTATGCATCCATTGTTTCTGTGACAAGTGATACTGTTTGGGGTTGGTCTATATCAATTCATTTCTTCTGTCTTTTTGATTTTCAGAGTCATGGTAGATGTTTGGCTGATCTTTGTGGAGCGTTGCATTGTGATCTTGTTGTAGATACGCCTCGGGTTAAGTCTAAGTGTAATCCTGCAGCTGCTGCAAGAAACAGGCACTTATGTGAGGTAATGACTTTTAGATATTAGTAAGGTTGTTCAGTCAGCATAGTCTATATACTCTTCGTTCTGTTTCTTGTTTCCTGTGCTTATATGATTTGTTTGGTGGCATTGTAGAGTTTGGCTAATAGTTGTTTTCCGGTAGATAAGGGTCCATCAGCTAACCGTCTTCATGGTATTATAACCTTCCCTGGATACAAAAAGATTAAACTTTTGTTTTTCAGCAGTTTGTTACTTGTAATGATCCATAAAGATTCAACCTTTTTGGGGTTTTAAAAACTGTCAGATTTCTTCTTGCGTCAGTTCTGTGATGGACATACTTGTTCAGGAGGTTCAAGGCCCTTCTCTATAAAACCAAAGGTAATCAAATAAACACTTATTTTGTTTACATTTTATAGAACAAATTAGGCATAGAGCCCATAGACATTCGATTTTTCTGTTCTTTATGTTTGCCTGTTTGGTTTGGGTTTCTAGGTTGGTTCGGTTGCTTCCGAATAAGTATTTCTCCACTGTTCCGGTTAAAATAATATTTCGGTTCGGTTTTGGGGTTGATACGTTTCAGTTTCAGTTCCATTCGGTTTTTATGCCTACTCAAGAGTCAAGGCCTTTTAGAGAGATCACAAAAAATCTCATTTGATCTTATTCTACATTTAACCAAATAGTATTGTAATGTTTTGCAGAGTAGCAGTATGTGGTACTTTATCTTCTCCATCGTCACTTTGATATTGCTTCTTCTCCTTTACAGCTTTATCTATTTGTACCGAAGGTAACAACAACATTAAGAGTACTGTTTCAGCTTCTTTTACAACACTTGTAAATTCACATTAACTTATTTCTTCTTACGTTTTTACTGATTTGCAGAGGATTAAAGAGTGGATCTCAAGAACTAAAACGTATTAGACACAATGGTCTGAAGAAAAAACCCACTTAATCCATATATATCAAAATGATTACAAATTAGGGATCAGATTAGTGCATTGTAGTAATAATATTGTTGTTACTTTTATTATATAATCGGTTCAAGTCACATGTTTTGGAGATAAAGAGTAAAACTTAGCAATCATAGTAATAAAAACAGGAACGCTGTGGAGGTGACCCGGACGTTTATTCGTTACATCAGTACATCTGTATCGCCCTGCCGCAATTTTCGGTCGCGACAAATTTTTATCTGTCATCTCGACGAAGCAATTATAATCTCCAGTTTTTCCGCATGTTCCGGGAAACTTTACCTCATGTAAGCATTTCCGCTTTGGCACAGATTCCACTTCTACTAACCAGAAATAAAATATTGTTAAAATATTTAGATAAATGGTTGGTAACAACACATAGAAAAGAACTAAACTAAAATTACCTCTAATTTGGCTTAGAATCAGGCCGGTCCGGAGCATAAGCCACATAAGCAAAGGATTAGGCCACATAAGCAAAGGATTAGAGTCTTCAAAAAAAAAAATTATTTAATAAAGATTAACTCTAAAATTTATAGCTAAAAATAAATAAAAATAGATTAATAAATCTTCAAATCCATGACCTGTGATCTTAGAATCTTTACTCAAACCACCAGATCAAGCTTTATTTATGGATATATTAGATATATTTAATATTTATAAACGTATACATAAAATATTACGAGTTTAGAGATGAAAATAACTAAACTAAACTTTTATTTCTTTTATTTAGAAATAAAAAATGTTAATATTATGTCGAATTTTGCTTTTTTGCTTAGGGCTTTCAATACTTTTGGACCAGTCCTGCTTAGAATGAGGAATGTGAAAAGAAAAGAAATTATAACCAAACCACCAAATTTCATGACTCATAAAATGATAAAGAAAGCGTTTTATTTTTTTAGTTGCAAAATTTTGTATATAGCTTGTTGTAATCTCATGTGAAATGTATTATATTTCTTTTGTCAACAACATCTGTAATAAATAAACATAATACAGCTAAAAATATATGTTGCTATTAATAAGGAAAAGTAGAAAATAGAATAGAAAGATGGATGGAGCCAAGTCGACGACAAAAATCGGCGGGGTCGGTATTTTTCTTGTCCTTACGCAGTAAATTTGCAATCCATGCTACTCGGTCTTTTTTACAGCTCTTTTCGCGAGTGTTTCAATATTCTGTTCTTATAGAATCGTCAAAGTTCATTATAGTTCTTATAGAATCGTCAAAGTTCATATATATAATGATTGAAAATGAAGAAGGACTCCATTGAAACAAAGAAGATGAGTTAGAAAAAAGATAAGTGAAAAATAAAATAGAAAAGAAAAAAATTGGTTAAAAAAAAAATAATTAGTATTATTTAGTTATTATATTAATAATTTATTTTAATTATGGACATGGGTTTTATTAGATAATTGTGCATAATACACCATTGTCTATAATATTTGTCCAATATAGTCCTTTAAAACAAATGGTTTATATGGCCAGGACCAAATGGGCGTTGGACGGTCCAGTTAACACCTATATCTTCCATATTTTGATCATCAAACTTATCTAATGAAACTTTTTGTCAGATTAATAATTTTATTGGAAGAAACTTCAAAACCAAACAGTCATACTAAAAATTTATAAATATCATTGGAATACAATAACCATTTTATAAAGTGGTGTATTGTTGGGAGACAAACCAATGTCACACATCAGGAGATTATAAAATATATATATCTAATATATAAGTTAAGTCAAATACTAATTAGTATGAGGTATTTTGGGAAAGAATCCAAAAACAAATCTGTGTGGGCTTTACCACTTTGGCTCAAAGCAGACAATATCATACTAATTTGAAAATTAATTTGGGCTTGCGGAAATCCAACAATTGGTGTCAGATCCTAGGTTGAAAGTTGTGGATCTAGTGAAGTGGGTGTGGGTTACAAGTACATTGTGGGAGGATTCCTCAATGTAACACAATTAGAAAAGTGTCTCAAGAGATCTATGCGAATAAGGATTGCAAATGCATAAGTGCCAAGGTTTTGCCGGAGTGGAAACTAACCATTATTTAAGAGGATATTTGTTTGAAGATAAACCAATATTCTACATTGGAAGATTAAAATATATATATGTCTAATATATAAGTTAAATCAAATACTAATTAGTATAAAATCTTTTAGGAAGGAGCCCAACAAGTATCTTCTACTATATGAGAAATGACGGGGTCGAAGTCGTACAAAGAAGGGTGTCAAACCGGACCAGGATACCAAACCATAAATACTTGGTATGAAGTGATTCCGATTTCAGTATTTGGTTATTTGATTTAGTTGTTTACTTTGTCAATAAGAGAATTGGTCATCCGATACTGTAGGAGCCAACCTCGCCACTTTTCCATTTCCCTTGTATAGGAGTTGTGTACTCCATCGTTCCTTTTACTTATGTATTCTGTTTCCTATTTAAGTAATGAGAAAAGCCAAAAATAGATAGTCTTAACTACCAGTCAAATATTGTGTTCTTATTCTCTCTGTTGCGATATTGAAGTCTTATCATTTTGGTATCGGAGCACTAAGATCCTGCAAAAAAAAAAAAAAAATTCCCCTGAATTGATCCGGACCACATCTTACGTGGTGTCAATTCGAAACCATTCAACCAAAGAAATCAGCTAAGAAACTGGTCTTGGAAACCACTTCTGTGGAATCTATGGCCAGCAACAAGGTACGAATCAAAGACTTGGAGTCATCCATGGGGATGATCCAGGACAAAATTCAAAAGATACATGGCGGCATGACGGATAAGCTGAATGGCTTGGAGAATTCCTTTCAACGAATGTTATTGGACGCGGTGGCGAGTTTGCGTGAAGAAGGATACAGCGCACCATGAACCAACTGTCGACGTGACGACATACATCCACAAGGTCATAGAGGCGATCACGTCAATCCGTTTGCCCCACAAGTCATTAATCGAAATGTGAAGTATGAATTTCCAAGATTCCAAGGAGGGGACCCGACTTCTTGGATAAGCAAAGCAAAACAATATTTTGCTTACCAAGAGATGCCTCGTGAACAACGAGTCGATTTTGCCAGTCACCATATCGAAGATGAAGCAAATGAATGGTGGCAGGCTACTTCAGAATCTTTAAGGGAAGAGCAGATTTCCATCACGTGGGACATATTCGAAGAAGAGCTGTGGTCACGGTTCGGACCAACTAATGGAGAAAAATTTGATGAGGCATTATCCAAGATTCAACAGACGGGTACGCTACAAGAATACTTGCGCGAGTTCGAACGGTTGCAAAACAAAGTTTATGGGTGGTCTCAAAAGGCACTCGTCGGAATGTTTAAGGGTGGCCTATAATCCAACATTGTGGATGCAATCAGGATGTTTAGACCAAAGACAGTAAGAGAGGTCATTGATTTGGCACGAATGAAGGATGAGCAAATGCAGAAACAACATCGCTCTTTTACTCCACACAATTATTATCCGTCCTTGCAATCAACACCATTGGTTAATCATTTTGGAAACACACCTTCTCCGTCACCAGGAACCCAGATACCCCAACTTCAACCAAAGCGCTTGAGCTGGGAGAAGTTACAGAAAAAATGAAGCTTGAGGCTTTATTTCAGCTATGACGAGAAGTATACAGTGAGTCACAGATGTCGAAAATCTCAGTTACTATTGATGAAGGGCGAAGATGATGATCATTCTGATGATGACCAATGGAGGGACATCGTTGCAACCGATACGCCCGAACCTGAAATATCACTACAAGCGTTGACGGGGTGGGGTTCACCCAATCAACAAGCGACAGCCTTGATTGATAGCGGGTCCACCCAAAATTTTATCAGTGATCGTGCCGCTAATCGCCTGAATCTCAAAATTACTCCCACACCGGCGTTCTCAGTCCCCGTCGCCGACGGCCATCCACTCTGGTGTCGGGGGAAATACCAGAGGGTGGTAATGCGTTTGGGAGAGGTCGATTTTGCTCTAGATTTCTACGTATTACCACTTAAAGGCCTCGATGTGGTTCTTGGGGTCCAATGGCTAGAAACACTGGGTCCAATATTATGTGACTGGAAGGCTCAATCTCTGAAGTTCACATGGGCTGGCGAGCAAAGGATAGTTCATGGGCTCAGCAGCTCGTTGATAACAAAGGCCCTACCACATAAGATTTCAAAGGACGTGAAATAAGGCCAGGCTTGTTTCGCTATACACATACACGAGCACACATCGGACACACCAATAACAGAACCAGAGGATGAGGGAATGGCTCATCTCCTTCACCGATTCAAATCGATCTTTTAGACACCATCTCAACTACCTCCGGAATGGGAAATCAAGCATCACATCGTGTTAAAGGAAGGAGTTGATCCTGTTAGTGTCCGGCCGTACCCCTATGCACATTTTCAGAAGGAGGAGATTGAGAAGCAGGTTAACGAGATGCTTCACGCGGGGCTAATCAAGCAGAGCTCGAGCCCACTTTCTTCTCCGGTTTTGCTAGTTAAGAAGTAGGACGGATCATGGAGGTTTTGTATGGATTATCGTGCACTTAACAATACAGTGAAGGATCTTTTTCCGATACCGACGGTCGACGATATGCTCGATGAACTCAATGGCGCAACCATCTTCACTAAACTTGATTTGACAGCGGGTTACCATCAAGTTCGTGTACACTGCCCGATACGCACAAGAAAACTTTCCGTACCCATAGTGGTCAGTCACTATGAGTATTTGGTCATGCCTTTTGGGATATGTAACACTCCTTCAACTTTCCAGTCATTGATGAATGCAATCTTCCACGAGCATCTCCAAAAATTTGTACTCGTCTTTTTGATGACATACTGGTTTATAGCTCTCCGGAAGATCATTTGCATCACGTCCGCTTTGTTCTGGAAATTTTGCAAGCTCACACGCTGTTTGTTAAGAAGAAGAAGTGTGAATTTGGCAAAACATAACTGGAATACCTTGGGCACATTATTTCCGCAGAAGGGATCAAGGTGGATTAATCCAAAATACAGGCGATGGTGCAATGCCCAGCACCGACGATAATTACTGACCTTAGGGGTTTCCTTGGTTTAACCAGGTATTATCGAAAATTCGTTAAAGGGTATGGAGAGATTGCAAAACCCTTAACGAACATATTGAAGAAAGGAAATTTGTGTGGTGTACTGAGGCAGAAAAGGCTTTCGAGAATCTCAAAACGGTGATGACTACTACACCTACTCTCACTCTACCAAACTTCTTGATACCGTTTATAATCCAAACGGACGCATCCGGAGAGGGCATTTGCGCTATCCTAACACAAGATGGTAAACCTATTGCTTTCATGAGCCGTTCATTGGGCATAGCTAAACGCACATGGTCGACTTATGCGCGAGAGATGCTAGGGATTATGGTAGTTATTCGAACATGGCGACCATATTTGTTGGGTCAAAGTTTCACCATTCGGACAGACCACAAGAGCCTTCGATGTCTGCTCGAGCAGTGAATCCTCACACCGTAACAAAAAAAGTGGGTCGGGAAACTAGTAGGCTATGACTACGACATTGTGTATCGCCCAGGTACTGCAAATGTTGCGGCTGATGCTTTTTCACGACGTGTGGATAGCCTGAATCTCAACGCCACGTTCATGCCACGATCGAACCTTTAGGACGAGCTTCGGCGCCTCACCAGCACAGACCTGTACATGATTCGTATCAGCCAACTGGCATCCTCGGCCACAGGCCAACCATACGCATGGCGTAATGATCTCTTATGCTATAATAACCGGTTAGTCATTCCACCGAGTTCTTCCCTTGTTACCGACTTATTATATGAGTTTCATGCGACACCAATGGGGGGGACACTCGGGGATTTTACGTACTTTCAAGAGAATCACCCAACAGTTTTACTGGCCTGCATTGCACCGGATAGTACGGCAGTTTATCACCTCCTGTGACGTCTGTCAACGGGCCAAATCAGACAGCCTTGCTCCCACCGGCCTCCTCTAGCCTTTAGCCATTCCGAACCAAGTTTGGGAGGACCTTTCCATGGATTTTATCGATGGTCTCCCTTGCTCGGATGGGCACACGTCTTTAATGGTGGTGGTCGACCGCCTCACCAAAACAACGCACCTGGTCCCGCTTGCCCTTCCCTACACAGCTAAATCAATGGCGGCTAAGCCCCTTGAGTTCATTGTCAAACTCCACGGACTACCAAAATCGATTGTTAGCGACCGAGATCCGGTGTTTGTCAGCGTGTTTTGGCGAGAATTATGGCGGCTATCAGGTACTAAACTTCACATGTCATCGGCCTATCACCCCCAAAGCGACGGTCAGACCGAGGTCGTTAATCGATGTATTGAACAGTTCCTGCATTGCTTCGTTCACAACCGACCCAAACAATGGAGTTTGTTGCTTCCAAGAATATTGGTTCCATACTACTCATCACGCATCGGCATGATACCGTTCAGAGCACTTTATGGTCACGACCCACCATCTCAGTCGGGCTACGAGACGGGGACAACACCTATTAAGGAGCTCGACGAATAACTTGCAGCGCGCGATGAGGTATTGCTGGACCTTAAATCTCATCTATTGGCGGCTAATAACTGTATGAAGCAGGTCGCGGATCAAAAATGCCGCGACATATCGTTTGAGGTGGGCGACTGGGTTTCTTGCATCTCTAACCATACCGACAACACACCATCTTCAAACGCACATCTCAGAAACTCTCGTCCCGCTTATATGGTCCTTTTGAGGTAGAAAACAAAGTGGGACCAGTAGCATATCGACTTAAACTTCCGGAAAGGTCATGGGTGCACCCGGTGTTTCATGTGTCAAAGCTCAAAAAACATGTCGGGGATGACACACCGACGTCAGGATCGCTTCCCCCACTCCGCGCTAAAGGCTCGTTACGGCTGAAACCAGACAGAATATTCGACAGGCGCACCATTAAGCACGAGAGTATGTGCAGTCATGAAGTTCTCGTAAAGTGGCGCGATCTCCCTGATGATGATGCTACATGGGAAGAGGCTGAGCAGCTGCAATGTAGTTTCCCTACTCTGAACCTTGAGGACAAAATTCCTTTTGAGGAGGAGTGTAATGATGGAGTCGAAGTCGTACAAAGAAGGGTGTTAAACCAGACCAGGATACCAAACCAGAAATACTTGGTATAAAGTGATTCCGATTTTAGAATTTGATTATTTGATTCAGTTGTTTACTTTGTCAATAAGAGAATTGGTCATCCGATATTGTAGGAGTCAACCTCGCCACTTTTTCATTTCTCTTATATATAAATTGTGTACTCCATCGTTCCTTTTACTTATGTATTTTGTTTCTTATTTAAGTAATGAAAAAAGCCAAAAATAAATAATCTTAACTACCAGTCAAATATTATGTTCTTCTTCTCTCTGTTGCGATATTGAAGTCTTATCAAGAAACCATAACAAATACCACAAAACCATAATTATCTGACAAAGACAATGATCCCACTTTTTTCTCGATCATTACTAAGGATCCCACAATTTTACGAGAGTTTTACAACAGTCCTTTTCTCTATTGGGCCGTTTGAAAAAGCCTTTTCGCCCAAACTCAATATAACACAACAGATATAATTTCGAAGAATCAAAACGACGACGTGAGATATACGTTAGAGATGACGTGAAGGTAAAAGAAAGGCGATAAGTGGGTCCTACTCTTTCTCAGTAAGAGTCCAATATGACTCAAGTGAAGACACTAATCAAATCATGGCCTCGTCTTTTTCAAGTTCAAGCGATAAACAAAAAACCAAAAAAAATAAAAGGATCAATTCAAAGCAATTCTAAAGAGATAAATAATGACGTGAAATATAACAAGCAAGGTATCCGAACTTTTTCTATTTGCTTTTATGTACATATATATGGATATGGGGTTTGTTTGTTTAATTAAGGTATACATAATATTGTGTTGATGATTCCATTTTTTTGTTCATCAAATATTCGTTTTTAAACTGACGTTTATTTCATCTATATTTATTAAAAAAATCCCATTAGTTAGGGCAAATTTAATACATAAATCAGTGTACTGTTAAATTGATATATTATGTATATGTATATTAGTTAGTATACAGACTATATATATATATATATATATATTAATTTTCCTAAAATAGATTCCGTAGCCACATCTGAATACTGTAATTTTTTTTAGTATTATAAGAAAATATGTAATGTTTCGAAATAATAATTAAAAAAATTATGTCCGTATAGCTTGGATATTTATAGGGTCGAACCGGGTTGGTTTAGCAATAAGCGGTCTTTTTCTTGAACAATCAATATCACGTTCGTAAATTTCCATAAACGTCTTTGAGCACCGAAGAAGAAAGTTGGAAATTTGCAAATTAAAAAAAAAAAAAAGATAAAATTAAAAAATTCCATATTTATCTGTTTTCTTTCTTAATCAGAGAATATAAAAAAGTAAATTTAGTATTTGCTGACGGAAAAAAGGAAGAAGAGAAAGTTAAAAAATAGATTATTCTATTCTTCAAAAAAAAAAAAGCATCGACCTTAATTCTAAAATCTTCATAGCTTGGGAGACAAAGAGACTACGAAGAAAAAAAACGTTTGCTTCGACCTAAAAACGTTTTGGATATAATTTTTAGTTGAGGCCGCCATTTCCGGCGGCGTTTAAGATGAAGAACAGAAGGAAACGCGGCGGTTTAAGCAGTGGCGACGTTGTTGTTACGTGGAAAAGATTTTTCCGATTCGTTGCTTTGTTTGTCTTCTCATTCGTTGTCTTCTCTACTTTGTTCATCTTCTTAGGTAATTAATCAATCAAATTTGAAAACGTTGACATGTATTTGATTTTTTTTTATTATAATTATTAAATTTTGGAAAATTCAGGGAAATTTCGGCCGGTGGTTAGGTCATCGGTTAAGTCAGTTATCGGTGGTTCTGTACCAGCCGTTACAGTGGTCACGATCCATGAAGCAGTTAAGTTTCCTGACCAAACATTGATTTTCCTAAAGTACCATTCGTCTTCTCGGTTATATACAAAAGAGGACCTCTTTTGTGTTTTCTCCGACGTAAACGATTCTTCTAAGTTGTTTAAAGAGCTTCCTTCCGCCGTGGAAATCGACGATTTTGGCCGTCAGATTGTACAATGTTCTGCTGTGCCACGTGGCTATACCATATCGCTTGCTGTTTCGAGATGGACGGTCGATAATCACCTTCTAGTTGATCCTACACACCGTTGGGATTGGCTTGTCTATGACGCCGTGATCGACAACGATAATTCCACGGTGGTTTTTGTCAAGGGACTAAATCTACGGCCAGGAAAAGTTGCTGACGTATCTAGGTATGAGTGTGTGTACGGTTGGGATTTTACAAAGCCCAAACTTTTACTTAGAGCAGAAGTTATCTCTGCGGCCCAAGAGATTGTACGATGCAAAACGCCATTAACAGTATTGGAAGGCCCACGAACGGCCCAATCTTTACCGGTGAAAGTATCTGTGAGAATCAAAGGAGGTGGGATGCTTCCTTCCGTTGCCCACCCAATTAACCATCCGGGTCGGGTCAAAGATTCGCCACGTGGCGTAAGAAAACCATTTGAAACGTGTGTTTGCACCATGACGCGAAACGCAGCCAGCGTTTTGAGAGAATGGGTGATGTACCACGCTAGAATCGGCGTTCAACGGTGGTTCATCTACGATAACAACAGCGATGACGACATAGTTTCCGAGATTAAGAATCTAGAAAGTCGCGGTTACAATATCTCGAGACATTTTTGGCCGTGGATCAAAACTCAGGAAGCAGGATTCGCCAATTGCGCGATTCTAGCAAAGAGCGATTGCGATTGGGTTGCGTTTATCGACGTCGACGAGTTTTTCTACATCCCGTCTGGTCAAACGTTAACCGACGTAATCAGAAATCACACAGCAACACCTTCATTATCCGGCAAGATTGCTGAAATTCGAACGCCGTGTCACAGTTTTGGACCGTCGGGTCTTAGAAATCCTCCGCGCGGTGGAGTCACGTCGGCGTACACTTGTCGTATGTTGTTACCGGAGAGACATAAAAGTATAATTCGACCGGAATCGCTAAACGCGACGCTTATAAACGTTGTGCATCATTTTCACTTGAGAGATGGATTCACGTTTGCTGACGTGGATAGGAGTACGATGGTGATTAACCACTATAAGTATCAAGTTTGGGATATTTTTAAAGAGAAGTTTAAAAGGAGAGTGGCGACTTATGTGGTGGATTGGCAAAACGATGAGAATGTCGGGTCGAAAGATCGGGCACCCGGATTAGGGACCCGACCCGTTAAACCGTCTGATTGGGCTGAGAGGTTTTGCGAAGTGAGAGATATTGGGCTTAGAGATTGGGTGTTGGAGAATTTTTTGGATCGGAAAACACAGCGTTTAATGTGGGAGAACAAAGAGAGGAGAGTAGAAGATGAAGCTATAGCTCAAATGGGCTCGTGGGCTGACAAAAGAGTTGGTCGAAAGAAAAAAAATAAATTAAAAGCCCAATAGTTATATTTTTTTGTTTTTTTTTTTTTGTTTCTGAATTTCCCACAGTGAAAATAATGTAGATAGATATACTTGGACTTGTAAATGTTTACTGCTTTCCGGGGAAAGAAATAAGGAACAACTGTGTTTTATTTTTTGGGGTTATTTAAAACAAATGTATACTATTATTATACCTTGAAAAAGTTAATAATTATGAAAATACAACACACATATTACGCGAATTTGGATATATTTTTAATTTTAGTTTTAAGACGAAACTTGATGGTGATTAAGAATTTAAGATCATCATTTTGATAATTTGAATATCATTGTATGTTTTACACCAATCATCACCTAATATGTCATACCAGTCGGCGTTTTGTTTCCCACATGCTAGCTTATAATGCAGTGTTTCCCCCCGAAAAACAAACACCGTTTTTAATTGTTTTTTTGTGTTGTTGTGAAAGGGCTTAACACCGTTTTAATTGTTTTTTTCTGGATAAAGAACCATTTTTAATTGATAATTATATATTTTACTAAATGCAAAATTTGTTACGTATAATTTAATGAATTATCTTTTGGAATTATTCAATAGCGTTTACTGCGGTAAATCCGTAAGAACGTGATTATCTTCACACTTTAGGATCTTTAAGCGAAATAACGTTATTTATATAGATAAACCAGTGGTGTTTCCAAAGAGCCAAAATGCATGTACGAAATATTGTGATTGAAAAAGAAAAAGCCTACTCTTCTTAATTTAACTCTAAAAAAAAAATGCATGTACGTACTGACGTACGTGTCTATAGAACGTTTAAAAGAATAATTCTTAAGTCTTAAACACAAAAACAAATTGCCTCCACGTCTATTTCTTTTTAAAATTTGAACACATTCAAGTTTTTCCAATCCATAATTTGTTAAATTAAGTGGAAGTAATAAATGCTATTATCCCCATAATTAAAAGTTAATTTTGTATTTTATGAGGCTGATTATTACCCATAAGATACATAAACAATCAATTCATTCAATGAGAATAATAACAAATAAATACATTTTAATAACTTTCTAATCTGCAAGATATCTACAACTTTTTTTTTTTTGCTTTTAAAAAAAAAAAGTTCTCCAAATTATTGACCAATTATAGGAACGTGATAGACAGAATCAAAGAAATAATCTTAAACAGCTGTCTTGATCAATGCATCAAAGCCGGCCATTCAACAAAAAAATAGAAACAAATCTTAAGTTTTTAAACCCAAAAAAAGAATAAAATATCTTATTTTAAGATATTCCAATATATCAAAATCAAGAATTTTCTCTATATAACAGCAAATCTTGCGATCCTATCAACACAACAAACAACACAAATCTTTCTCTCATTCATCAAAACCAAAGCAAAACACAGAGTTTCTGACGATAATGATGATGAAGAAGATGTTTGTTCAGATAGCTTTGGTTTGTCTATTGGCAACCATCGTCGCCGTCTCCGCTCATGAAGGTCACCACCATGCTCCCGCTCCGGCACCAGGACCAGCAGCAAGCTCAGCCGTCGTTTCTACCACCAACATGTTCACCGGCTTGGCTTTGGCCGCCGTGGCTCTTGTCTTTGGTTTGAACCACTGAGTTGGCCATTTCATTTTCATCGTTTCTTTTGTTTTGTTTCAGTTTCTATGAATTCTTCTCTTGACTTTTAATATTGTTTTTGATAAAAATATCCCATTTGTATAACTCTCTCGATGTTGATCTTATTTCATTAATAAAATAAAATAAAACTATATTGGATGTGTTTTTTATCGTAAAGATTTGGATTTCAAGTCCGACTCGTAGGAACTGATCAAACTAATAAGGACGTGTTTTTTTTTGTTAATCTTTGTTTGATTGAATGGTTAAACCGTAAACCAAAATCATACCGGTCGGGTTCTCGTGTTTATCTTCGAGGGAGCTGCTGGAAACCGTAAACCAAAATCAAAAAACAAATCTCAGTTAGTCTTTAGCTACGAGATTGTTAGTGACAAATGAAATGTTGTATAAAATTGCTTTTATTTGTACGAAACCAATATATAATCTACCAGTTATTCATAAAAAGTTTCTAGAAATTATAAGAAGCCAAAAACAAAACTCAAAAGGTTAATCAACAGAATTTTTGATTATTAATTTCTACTCCTTCCGTTGAACAATTGTCGATTATACATTTTACATCTGTTTAATACTTAACTAAAAAGGAAAATAAAGTAGAAATCCAAGTCTATCTGCCTTTGAAAGGAAACTTTTACTTGTTTACTAATATGCCTAAAGGCCATTAAGTGATAAAACAATAAAACAATGTAATTAGATTGCAACAGAGGGAGTATTTAATTTAATACGAAGCAAGAAACTGAATTATCTAAGTATGATAATTCGGAGGAGAAATCAGTTACAAAATATTGTGCGAATATTTTAAGGAAACAGAATCGCAGACCAAACTCTTCTTTTCTATTTTCTTTACATCTACAAAATAAAATAAAATAAAATAAAATAATCAAATCTGTATTTTGTAGGAAAACCAAATATTAGAGAGCAATGCTTCTACCTGAGCTAGAGGTGTTTTACACACATTTGGACACGCAAACAAATAGTGATATCATCATTCATTCATCAAGACTCAAGAGTCCCATTACCAACAAATCCAAGATAAATTAAGCAAACCTTGTTAATGGTAATAACTGAAACACCTTTGAGAGCCCGAGAGACCACAGGCTTCAAAGAACACATAGTTTTGTCTGATTCAGCGCTTCTTCCTAATGCTCCATTAAAGCAGCTTCAGTTTCTGATAGAGGAGCTGCAATAGGGAAAGTAACAAACTTCATGAACTCAGTGAATGGCACCAATGTCAGATCCTAGATGCTGTAAATTTGCGATCTACGTATAACTTAGAGAAAAAATCTACAGAACAGTTCTATTTATAGTCAACGTACCTAACAAGTCTTCGTAGGTATCTGATAATAGGGATGAGTCCATAAGTAAAGGTGGGGAAAATACTTGATCATCAACGTCGTAAAACGATTGTTGTGGGTCAGAAGCTACACTGTTTGATCCAGCAACTGAGAGAAACCCGTTCCCGTTATCGTAATCTTTGAATGAATCTAGATCATCAAACGTGTCAGGTATATCGCTGTACTTGCTTGGCGCAAGGCTATCGGGAACATTGGGTTCAAGAAACAAAGGCTCGCTCAGAGAGGTATATAACCTTGATCCTCCTTTGTGAGGGAGTCCTTTGGTTTCTGATGGAAAACGGGAAAATCCGGTTGCAGAAAGAGGTACAAAATAATGCTCCGAGCCCTCATCGGATTGACTGTCCCTTGATGATCCTGCTGAAGAAGGAACCAATAAAGCCGCTTCCCTCACAGATTTCTTCAGGTTCTGGACAAAAGAACTGCTGCTATCTGAAACCATCATTTGGATTTAAATCTGAATTATTATTATCAAGTACATGAAACGCATTCTCTTACAAAACAATATGTAGGAAATGAGCTACTCATAGATGTATGTTTCGTTTTAATAGAGAAGGTAATTATGTAACAAACCAGTCGGCAAGTTGTCTGCTCGAGGATTTGATAGTGTTTGTTCTGTAGAGTTCTTCTCAGACAAGCTTTCCATTTTGTTCACCTGAGAAGCCATTGTCTGTCGCTTTTGTGCATTTCCTCCTTTACCAGAAGAAGTAGGAGTGGAGCTAAATAACTGTGGAAGCTTTAACGTAGGACTAGCTGAGACCTTTTCGAGCTGAACACTAGACATTGTCGAGGTCAGCTCAGCAACATCGTTGGATACACCTTCCTGTATTACAAGGGAACAAAGTTACATGAGCGTCTCAATCAATATGCATTGGAAGAGAATAAAAATTAACTCATCCCACTGTTACCATAATTCTTCCACTGCCCTGAGATTGTAAAAGTGAAGATGCTTGCCCGTTACTTCTTGTAACTGGAGGTAAGGTCGGGGGAAGACTATTAACCTTCTCAGTACATTCTGATATGGACTTTTGTATGGCTGGAGAAACTTCTTTTAATTGGTTGATAAGTACCTGCATATAGTGTGCCATCAGCAGTAAGAACATGATAGAGATTCAACCGGTAAATATGAGCTCGATACATAACAAAGGTTTTGTGAGCATGCTCCAAGAGATCCAACAAATAGCGTGGGTAATATAAAAGATCTCATAACTTTTTATACTCTCCCAAGACAAGCTGAATCAGAATATCCACAATTATAATGGAACTTCAGAATTTCTAGAAAAGTAGAGTTTTAGTTTCCTTTTTTGTTACTGATGTGGATGTGGATGCGGTCTATAACCTTTGTTTCCTTGACATTTTTCACATGGCCCTTAAAGAAAAGCAGCTTTCTTTTATAAACGTTTATACATTGTGCATTTGACTTCCACAGTTGGCCAAAAGCAATTTCTAAATTAAGGAACGAACAAGCTAACACATTTACCTGAAAACTAGCTAAATGTTGTTGATGTTCAGTCAAAGTTGCAGCCAATGATTCAACATGCCCACTTGTACCACCATCATTTGCAGTCCGCAAAATATCTGGACCATCCCCGTCATTCGCTTTAGCCTAGAAACATATACAGATGGAAAATAAAAGTAATTTCATGGAACTGAAATTCTCACAGAAAACAGAGGAACATTAAGCATTGAAGGCTATCGTATAATTAGTGAGAATGGTAAAACGTACTTCAGTAAAAAAAAAAACCCACAACAAGACATGAGAAGACATACCAGAAGAAGAGACTGTTTATGAATACGCTGTAATGCATGAGTCCAGCGCCTTATGACTTCCGCTACATCGACTGTCTGGTTGATCTTTCCACCTCTATCATCAACTCGAGAAAGTGTTTCATCACTTGCTTGAGAGCTGGCTGATTCGTAACTGTCTCCCAAAGAGTGGTCATGCATGTTTGTGTACGATCCATCACTTAAATCCTTGTCATCCGCAAGTGATGCTGAATCATCTGAATGGGCAGAGAGTAATTCTGCACGAGGAACTTGAGAACTCTGATCCATCGCTGCAAGTAGAGCCGATCCTGAAATTCGGTATCTACAGATCAAAGAAAACCAGATGTCAGTAAATGGGTAAGAGGAGTTCGGGCCGTGTGTCTTACAAGAAGCTAGTTACCTATGCTCCCTGTGAGCTATCAAATCCTCAATGGGACCTGACGCAAGAACTTCATGCTGACCTGAAGATCGTGACAAAAACATTACAATAAACTATCTAACTCCTGCATAATTCCATATTTTGAGTACCTATCTCTGTATCAATTATTAACTAGTAAGAACAAATAGAACATTATTAAAACATTACCTTTACGAGCCATTATAGAATCCCATAACCGAGTTGCCTTTGAAACTAGATGAGAATTCTGACTGGAGCTAGACACAAGGTCATCCCACACTTCTCCTTCCTGCTTCACTTTGTTTCTCAAATCGTTAAGTTTCTCTAGTTCTTGTTGCAGGTAAGCCTGATGCCAACGAAACAGAAAATGAAATGAAACAATAAAAGCCAATATAATCAGACAAATCAATTGAGTACCTCTCACCCAAAAAATAACGTCTTACCTCTTCAGCACAGAGACCACGGAACTCTGCAGTCATCTCATGGGCTAAATTAGACCACATAGCCTGTCTTTGTACTGCAGTTTCTGCATTTTTAAGGAACCGACGGCGCTCAAGCACTATCCGGGCCTGAAAATCCATTTACACACATTTCTATGTTATTCCGTACACTACTCAAAGTATAACACACACACTATTGAAGGTAACATTTTGGGTACTACCTTAGTTACAGGAAGCAAAGTAGCTGCGTGTGAGAAGGATACGTCTGTTAGAGAAGAAGGTAGAGGATTGGAAACCACATCAGCAGGAAATGTCCGCCTATGAACTTCTCTTAACGCATGCAATGAAAGTTGCCATAAAAGCTCCACAAATCTGAAATCAAAACAAACCCTAATGCTTCTCAATAACAAGAGCTTAACATGTTAAGTAGAGAAACTAAACCTAAAATGCTCACTATCAAGCACTAGAAACAAACCCTTATGAACAATATACATAAGAATCACATCAGCTTATAGCTTGCACTAACCTTGGTCCACAACAAGTGGCGAGTGATGAAACCCTTGAATTACTCCTTGGTAATGCCCCTTGTGATTCAAGCTCACTTATAATCGCTTGAACAACCTACAAATGCATATTCTAAAGTTAAGAAATTTCTCACAAACACCGAAGAAACTTAATATCTAAATTCGCAGTATTCAGAGTTCTCCCACCTTACGGAAATCGCGAGACTGAGCCGAATCAAAAATTGGCCAAACCTTGTCAAAATCCTGAGAGATCGAAACAAACCAAAATTCATAAGACTGATTTCAAAATCCAGAATTCGAAAAAGCAATTTTCGTAACGAGTGAGCGAGAGAGAAGAGATATGAACAGTGAAGAACAAAATCGTACCTTCGCAGACTGAGCAGGGCCACGAAGAGAAGAGAGGATAAAGTAGAGAAGCTGTTCGCCGAGTTTTGGATTTGAATGGCGGAATAATCCGACCCGAGGCGTGCCATTGGAGGCTCCGAGTCCGATCACGTTCGGATCCAAACCTAATAGCAAACAGTTTGTGTACATTGCACTCTCGAGCTCAAGTTCTCTTTCCTTCTCTCTGTCCATCGTCATCACCGTCGTCTCCGATCTTCTTTTCAATGGTTTTTTTCCTTTTCGATTTTTTTCCTCTTTTAATTGAATCTCGATCGAAATGTGTTGTTTCCGGCGACTTTTTAAAAACCAATCCCTCAACATAAAATACTTTGCACAAACTGCCCCTAAGTTTTATTAAAGATCATCATGTTGATGTTGTCCAATAATGAATGAAATGTAAATTGTGTTAAAAATAAATTATATTAAATTTTAATTTTAGTTTACAAGTATGGTGTTACGAATATGTAAATTCAAATTTTTATAGTTGTAAATTTAAAATAGGGACTTTAAAATATGTGAAAACGAATATGGATCGTAATATCATAAACACGAAATAATATTTGGGGTATATCGTGAACTTTAAAGACTACATCACTAATGTTGTAAAATTATTTTGGACTTTATCCCGACGACACGTCAGTTCCATAGGCATTTTCAAAATGAAGACGCGAAGCTAATGCTAATGTGCACTTACGCCAACGCCATTGGCAACAAATCACAATAAGCCACCTCATATTGGCTCGCCATATCTTTTTTCTTTTCCTGTGATTTTTAAAAAATATCAAAGGGTGTTTTCTAAAAATATCAAAGATTGGATACTAGTGGCAAGTTAATTAAACAATCTCTATAGTATTATTTGAGAAATATTAATAACAAATTAACCAATTATGATGTGGTATATTACGGAAAATGCTATTACATTTTAATTTTATTAATTCATTAATATTATAATATCTTGAAAGATATAATTGCTAATGTGTGCCTACGGTACTGTCAACAAATCACAACAAAGCAAGTCACATTGTTTAGCCATACTTGTTTTTTTTTTTTTTTTTTGGTCTGTGTTTTAATTAAAACAAATATATCAAAGGTTGGATAATAGTGGAAAGTGAATCAAACAATTATCTCATTATTTGAGTTTAAACTATTTGAATGTGGATCGTAAAAAATGTCAATAATAAGAATTTCGAACATTATGAAAGATCATTTTAGACATTGTTAACAATTTTGTAAATTCGTAAGAAGTCCCCAAACATGTATATTTTGTTTAATTACCGCGAACTTACCATTGGGTTATTTGAAATATTAGAATTTTGAGGCAATGCTTGAGCAAATTGATTATTCATGTTAGAAGCTATTGGATTTACTAATACTGCCAATTGTAATATGGTATATAATATAATTTGTTTATTGGTACAACGGAACCGGGTGGATTTAAATAAACACAGTACGCATTTTGGTTGTTATTAAATTGCATAATCGGTCCAACGGTCGGCTTTTATAATCTATGTAGTCTATTTATATATAGTATCACCATTATCCATGAATTTGAACCAAAGCAAACACATTTGTAGGACGTTTGCTTAATTTATCGGGCATCCTCTTTAAATATACAAAAAACATTAATATTTCATTTACTTTAAAATATGAACCGGCATGTATCATCACTATCCTTATTCCTCTTTGTGATAAAACAAAGGACTTAGCACCAGTTCTCACTGGTTTTATTCTTTTTGGTTTCTTAAGCATCAATTGATTAATACTCCACAGTGTAGCTTAGAAGTAAATCAAGTAATTAATATCATACTAGTATATCTCCCGTGCTAACACACGATCATAATACTTTTAAAAAAAGTTTAAGGAAATTTTGTTTAAACAAAATTATATTCTAAATGCAATATATTTTTATTATATTAAAAATGTTATTTGAGATAATATTATAAAACAAATTTTAAAAAATGATTTTGTCTTGTAAAATCTAATATGAACCTATAATATAAATATTGGCCTTTAAATTAATAAAACCCAATAAATATAAAAATCTAAATCAAAATTAAAACAAATATTTTGCATAAAGAACAATATTTAAATACCAATAAATTATGTATAGTATTTTCCATAACTTTCTAATATTAAAAATATTTTAGAAAGAAAAATAATATAATATTCTTGTCATAAAATAAAGTCAATAATATTAAAATCAATGGTCTCATTTAAGATTAAAATAAATATAATATTTCCTATTCAATAAATATTCTTAACCAAAAAAAATAAAATATATGTTCAGTTAATAAGAATAAAATAAAAAACAAAAAAATGATATATGCAAAATACCTTTTCATCCATCACAATAACTTCTATTCCTAGAATTGATTCAAGTTTATATTTAGGATGAAATTTCCAAATCTGAGATATTAGAGCTCTAATCTTTCATTCATTACTTGAAGAATTTAGTTTAGAAACTAAACTAAAATTTAAAAACATATTAAATTTGATGATAACAGAAGATTAATATGAAATAGAGATGAGAGAAAGAAGAAAAAAAGAAAAATATTGAGGATGAACAAAAAAAGAGAAAAAAAATACAAAAATCATTGTTTCGTAAATCTTTTATAAAGAAAAAGAAAACTGAATTTGAAGTTAATAGATATATGATGTAGTGGAGATAATTTAGGGTTTAGTGATAGATGGAAAAAATTTTTGCTCAAATTTTGAGTTTTCAAATTTTTATATAAGATTTAAATTTATAGTAAATATCTATGTGACAAAAAAAATTATAAAAAAAATTTATGTGCCATGTTTTTATTAATAAAGTGACATGTGATTTATAATATAAAGGATATAGTCAGTTGCCCAACATAATAAAAGAAAAAAAGAGGACACATTAGTCTCAATTTTGTGACATATCACATATTGGATTGTATGTGTTGTGCATTGTCACAATTTCTCTATTATAATTTTTTCTATACATAGTGAACCTTAGAAAGAATAGTTTTGGCGATGGTTTGGTCTTCCAAAGCCGTTAATTTGAACTTCCGGTCGTTGTTTGATTCTTGGGATAGTTTGGTCTTCGGTTCATCTCCAGATCTTGGTTTAGTCAAAGCCTGTGGGTTGCAAGTAAGATCAATTTTGGGCGTTGCAAATTGAAGACAGACCCATAAGCCCATTTTGCCAAGCTTTTTGTTTGTTTATGTTATAAACAAACCATCAAGAAACATAGTAGAGACTCTGATCAAGATTTCTTCTTTCTCCTTATGTGTTTTCTACAAACTATTTATTCACACAATTAAAAACTACCCAAACTATAAGAACATCTCCAATCCACCTTCGTTTTCACCTCCAAATTCTATTTTGAAGTAAAATGATCTCCAACCTACTTCCTAGCCCTGGGTTTTCGGATTGTTCGGATTATACGGATCAGGGTATTTGGAAAGTCGGGTTATTTCAGAATTGAGAACTAAGCCGAATTGAACCAAAAATCAATTTCGGGTAAATCGGTTCAGAGTAACTTTTGTTTGGATCGGATACATGAATATTAAAGCATTCCGAAAGTTTTTAGATAGGATAAATACACTCCAAAAATCAGTACACAAATACATATTTTGAATCTAAAGACCTATTAGGCTATTACAAATAGGATTTCATCCACAACAAATAAAAGTTCAAGCATATTTGTAGTTTGTAAGCCTCACCACAAGTATCCATTACAAAACGTTAACTTTTGGTATCTTAAAACAAAGCTGTAATTAGCCGTTCTTCTAATTAAACCTAAGAGAAGCTGCAACCAAAAAAAGATAAAAGAGCAAGCTTCCGTAAAGGTTGGATCCACACAAAAACTTTCAGACAAACCTGTGGAAGTAAACAAGAGATTGTAAGAGTGTTCAAGCATTACAAAACCTTGAAATAAAATAAAACCAGCATACATATATAGATTATAGAGATATACCTTTCCTTACCAACAATAATTACTGAGGATCTGGCATTGAGTTCCGAGAATCTACAGAACAAAACAAAAAAAAACTTTGTTAATTTGTTATATCAATTTACAGTTACACATTAACTAAAACTGAAGTGAAGAGTGAAGAATACATACCTAGTGAATCAAGGAACTCGACTTCTGCCAACATTTGTACTAAGTTAGCAGTCTCTGCTTGAGTTTGATAACCACACCGCAACCATTGTTGTGGGCATAACAAAACCTCAACCATATAAGGAGTTAGAGAACTCCTATACGGATCCAAAATTCAACCACTAGTACTAAAGGCCGACTCTGAAGCAACATATGACACTTGAATTGCTAGTACATCTCTAGCCATTTCAGATAAGATTGGGAATTTGGAGCTGTTAGACTTCCACCATGACAGAACATCCTCGTCAAAACCCAAATTGTTGTCGGTTCGAGTCACTGTTTTTTCAGCCAAATAGATATCTAACTCACTACATATGGCTTTATTGCTCCTTAAGCTAACCATCTTGTTGTAGATTGAATTCATCCTCTCACAACCATCATCGTCAGAATCAGACTCTAATAAAACACTAGATTCCTCAGATTCTACAACTACACGAGTCTCACAGGGTTTGCTAAGTCTAATACTATATTGATCATAAAGCCTCTTCAGTACACTAGTTAGTGAACTGTAAAGCTGCCTACTTTCTATGGTACCTCTTCCATAAAGCTGATCAAAGCAAAGGGCAGGAAACTGAAGCTTGTTCCTCGGATCAAATACACTAGCCACAATCACAAGTTGATTCATATTGCCAAACCCATCCCAGTATTTTTCAAACTTATTTTGCATAAGATGTGCATCAGCTCGAACTTTTGAGTCACTGTTGGTACACTTTGCAATCAGATTCCTTTCTATATTCACAATCTCGTTGTAGCAATGGTTCGAACTAACAGATTGAGAAGCTGAGAAAGATAAAGTACACTGATAAAATATTTTCAGAAATTTTACCAGCCTTTGAACTTCATCCCAATTCTCAGAAGATGGTGGTCCAACTCAGCTTGAGCTTTGTCTTCTCATCTTCTTCTAAGAAGTAATCACAGTACAACTTGTCTTCACTTAGCATCTTCTCAAAATCAGACCTCAGCTTAATGGCAGCAGTCAACATCAAATAAGTGGAATTCCAACGTGTAACACAATCTAAAGGCAAGCTACCTCTAGTGATCTTGCTTGACTCACACCGCAACTAGAATGCCTTCAGTCTATTGAAATGTGACCTAACATACTTAAATGCATTCCTAATAGCAACTATACTAGGCTTAGCTTTCTTCAGACCATCTCCCACAATAAGATTGAGAATATGCGCACAACAACGGATATGAAAAAACTCTCCATCTAGAACTAAAGACTGTGGTCGTAGCATCCTCAAATGATCTTTAAAAGCCCTCAGAGCCTTGTCATTCCCCTTTGCATTATCAACTGTAATGGTGAAGATCTTCTCAATTCCCCATTCTTCTATGCAGTCAAGTAGCTGACCATCAATTGTGTCTCCTTTATGATCTGTGATGACCTTAAAGGAGAGGATCCTTTTTTGCAGTTTCCACTCTGCATCAATCCAGTGACATGTGACCACCATATAGTTGTAAGAGGTTGTAGGAGCGACCCATATGTCTGTCGTGAGAGAAACACTCTGCTTTTGATTAACAAACAACTCCTTCAAAGCAGCCTTCTCTTTTAGATACATTCCATAAATATCTTTAGTACATGTCCTCCTAGAGAATGTCTTGTAGATAGGCAACACATCAAAGCAGAAATGTTTCCACCCCTCTGATTCAGCAAACGAGAATGGCAACTCATTTACTACAACTAACTTATTCACTGCTGCCCTAAACAAATCAGGATCATACCTAAATACTTTCATATTACGAGCATTATCACCAGCCAACAACCTTTGTTTCTCTCTTGCATCAAAATTCTTATACAAATTACATCTAAGTAAGTGGCCATTCATTGGAGTAGTTCCAGCTAATTTTGAGTCACATTCTATCTCTTGACCACAATGTATACAATTGGACTTAGAGGGATTGTCGGGATGTTGAACAAAATGTTCCCAACACCCAGCTCATTTAGGATATACCTTCTTTGGTTTCGGTGGCAAAGAAGATGCAGATGCTGTTGTTTTCCTCTTGTTTCCAGCCTTCACTGACTCGGGAATTGGTGGAATATCTTCTTCTTGAGAAGACATCTACAAGTCAAGATTAAAATTTGATTAGACAATATCATAGAATTGAATTGATAGTTATAAACTTATAATAACTACAATTGATATAGTTTGAAAACTCATTTAAAACCATAAACCGAATTAGATAAGAAAATCTCAATCTTTAATCACAGAAATCAAGTTTCGGGTTTTAGGGTTCATCTTCAAATTCACATAAACCCAGCCATTAAAACTATATACAAACATGATATCCTTGTTAAATAACCCAAATACATCCCCAAAATCTAATAACATGTGAAAACCCGCAATTTTAAAATTGAAAATCAAAACTAGGGTTCTATTTTTAAATTCAAATTCACGAAAATCTAACTGTTAAAACTTCAAACGAACATGATAATCTCGTTAAATAATCCAACCACAACCCCAAAATATAATTAGATTCGGAAACCCCCAATTCAAAAAACGAAAAATCAAAATTAGGGTTTGATGTTCAAGTTTAAATTCACAAAAATCCAACCATTGAAACTTGAAACGAACATGAAATCCTTGTTATATAACCCAAATACAACCCCAAAACCAACCCTGATTTGAAAACCCCCATATTTAAAATTATCAAATTCACGATTAGGTTTAAAAACTTACCGGAGATTGATTCGCTCCAGAGATATGAGAAACAAGAGAAGATTAACTGAACGAGGTGATGAATTTCTTCCACTTGCAGTTTCTAACTGAGATGATTTGAGAACTGTAGAAGAACTGAAGAAGAAGATTTCATGTCTCTCAGTCGTGTTTCTGTTTCATGTCCAAGAAAAATGGAAGAAATTAGGTATGATTTAAAATAAACTAGCCCAAACGGTGTGCTTTGATGTTCCCTGTTAAGGTATCCGGTATGGGTGAAATTAATCGGTTATCTAATCAGATATCTCCTACCGATCCGATCCGAACCGATATCCGAACTAATTATAAAACTGTGCCGATCGGTTTACTTCCGGGTATTTATTGAAATCCAAATCCGACTTATTTTGGTTTGATCCGATCCGATCCGATCAACCCGAACCGAAAACCCAGGGCTACCACTTCCATTTCCACCTCCAAAATAGAGATTTCCATTATTTTTTTCCACATTTGGAGATTTCTATTTCTTGCCTCCATTTTGGAGGTGAACTTTTTTATTTGCAAATCAATCCCTAAAGTTTTATATATTTATATTTTATACTCAAATAAAATTATTTGTTATTATTTTATACTTAATCCAAACTACAAATACTTAGATTACTGATAAATTATAAATACATGTATAAGGTATAATTTTACATGTATAATGGTACACAATTATAAATATTTAGATTATTTATAAACTAAAAATACATTTGACATTATAAGTTATAAATACATGCATATGATAGTTTATATGTTTTTAACTATTTCATTAGTGTTATGTAATGTAATATTATTTTATAATATATTTTACATCGAAATAATATTATGATTTGTTACTTATTAGTTAACTTAAAATAAATAGGTGTAATTTGTAACTTTAGAAAATATAGAGGTATAATAAAAATTAATAATTAAAGAAAATTAGAATATAGTTAGAATATTATTTTTTTGGAGTAAGAAATGAAATTATTGGTTGGAGCAAAAAATAGAGTATTCGGTTGGAGATGGTAACAAGAGTTCGATGCAGATTCGTTGCCAATTACATAATCTTTCACCAGATAATAATCTGAATAATATATAGGTCATATCAATCAAACTATATCTAGATGGAACTGGAAAAAGCTACAAAAGACATAACAAGTTTACAATAAGTAACAAGCAACATTCCAAGCTATATTAAAAATATGTAACATGTTGATACAAATGTAATGAGAATTAAAATGGCTATATTGTAAGTTTGTAACATGTTGATACAAATGTAGTGAGAATTAAAATGACATCTATGAATACAATGGTGTATTCAGTATGCAAATATTATATGGCTCTTTTGGTGAGGTTTTGTTATATCTTCTTCACAATAAATTATTTTCTTAGGACATCTCCAATCACACTCTATATTTTCCTCTAAACTCTATCATAGAGTAAATTTGCTCCAACATAACTCTATATCTTACTCTAAAATAGATTAACACTTTCATTTACTCTATATATAGAGTAAGGTAATCTCCAATCACACTCTATATTTTTCACTAAACTTTATTATAGAGTAAACTTGCTCCAACGTAACTCTATATCTTACTCTAAAATAGAGTAACACTATCATTTACTCTATATATAAAGTAACTCTATTTTTTCCTCTATATTTTGCACTACAATTACTCTTAGGGCATCTTCAATCTAACTCTATATTTCCCTCTAAACTCTATTATAGAGTAAAATCATCTACAATCTAACTTTATATTCCACTGTATAATAGAGGAATGAAGAAGATTACTCTATATATAGAGTAACTCTATTTTTTCCTCTATTATAGAGTTAAATTTTTTTATTTACATTTTACTCTTTTATGTTTTGAATATTTTTATTTTATGTTTTAATGTCACTCATTTAATTAAATAAAAATACAAACAAAAAGTTAAGCAACATAAAATAAAAAGAAACAACATAAAATTAAACTAAAAATATGTGGGTCAAATTATAAATTTAAATAATATGTTAATTTATGAAAATTTGTAAGAAATAAAAGATATGGGGTCAAATTGTAAGTTTTAGAAATAAATTATTTTAGTAAAAAATTAAAAAAAAAAAAGAATATACTAAAGAATATTCCTTTATAGAGTAAAATATAGCGTAATACATTGGAGGAAAACAATACTTTATTATATAGTTACTCTATTTTAGAGTAAAAAATAGAGAAATACATTGGAGATGGTCTTAAATAGAGTAATTTTAAAATAGAGTAATACATCGGAGAAAACACTACTCTATTATAGAGTAAAAAATAAAAGGATACATTAAAGATGGTCTAATTCTATTGTTCCTCTATTTTTGACACTATAATTACTATAAAATAGAGTAACTCTAAACAGGGTAATACATTAGAGATGGTCTAAATAGTAGTGTTTTTTCCAATATATTACTCTATTTTTTACTCTAAAATAGAATATTCTTCAGGATATAAGAATATTCTATTTTTTTATTTTTTACTAAAATAATTTATTTCTAAAACTTACAATTTAATCTCATATTTTTTATTTTTTACAAATTTCTATAAATTATCATATTATTTAAATTTATAATTTGACCCACATATTTTTATTTTTATTTTATATTGTTTTTATTTTATTTTATGTTGTTTCTTTTTATTTTATGTTGCTTAGTTTTTATTTTGTATTTTTGTTTAATTAAATAAGTGACATTTAGACATGAAATAAAAATTATTCAAAACATAAAAGAGTAAAGTGTAAATAAAAAAATTTAACTCTATAATAGAGAAAAAATAGAGTTACTCTATATATTGAATAATCTTCCCCATTCCTTTATTTTAGAGTGGATATATAATTAAATTGAAGATAATTTTACTCTATAATAAAGTTTAGAGAAAAATATAGAGTTAGGTTGGAGATGCCCTTATACTTCAATACTTGCGCCTTAATCTCCCTTTTATCCTTAGACCATCTCCAATGTATTTCTCTATTTCTTACTCTAAAATATGGTCACTTTATAATAGAATAGTGTTTTCCTCCAATGTATTACTCTATATTTTACTCTATAAAGAAATATTCTTTAATATATATTTTTTTTATTTTTTTACTAAAATACTTTTTTTTTTAAACTTACAGTTTGATTTCATATCTTTTATTTTTTACAAATTTCCATAAATGATCATATTATTTCAATTTATAATTTGACTCACATATTTTTTAGTTTTATTTTATATTGTTTCTTTTTATTTTATGTTGCTTAAATTTTTATTTTGTATTTTTAGTTAATTAAATAAGTGACATTAAGATATGAAATAAAAATATTCAAAACATAAAAGAATAAAATGTAAATAAAAAAGTTTAATTTTATAATAGAAAAAAAAATAGAATTACTTTATATATAAAGTAATCTTCTCCATTCCTCTATTATACAATGAAATATAAAATTAGATTAAAAATAATTTTATTTTATAATAAAATTTAAAAAGAAATATGAAGTTAGATTGGATGCCCTTAAGACCTATAACTTCATGCACAACACTGGTTTCGGCAATTTTTGTTTGCACAATTGGTATATATATAGATGACAATCAACATATATGTATATCAATATTAGTTTGACGCTTACGTTACATGAAGGGACTAACATATATCAATGATCTTATCTGGCATTATTAGTCAAGCTAAAACTCCTTGTTTCATAATTTTACATAAAGAAGTCCAAGACCTTTATTTGTTTTTGTTATTTTAATTAAATATATGTTCTTGGTATTGTTTTATAATTAGCTTATGGTTTCCCTTTAATTGGACAATTTATGTTTATTTCATGGACTCTGAATTGCCTTTGGTATGGTATAGTGTCTACTGTTTTCTTTTGGACTTTTGGTTATAAACTTGTGTCAATTCTATGTCCTTCATTTTTTTTTGGATTAAATACAAAATACAAAAACATTTGACTCATTTAAAAATTTATTTCTAAACGGAAATTTATTCTTTAAAATTTTTTCTCAGATCCTGCTTGAAAATAAAATTTCAAAAAAATCCATTTTATATAATGCCTCAATTTTTTTTTCTCAAACACTACATCATGTTAGCCAAAAGTCCAAAAGAAAAGAAAACAAATTCTGTGTCAATAATAATAAGCAGAAATTGGTGTTACTTCTTTGGGGGTTGTCTCTTCTTTTTAAAAATGAAAAAGGAAAATAAAGATATAGGAAACAAACAAAAAATAAAAATTTGAAGAAAAAAACAAATTGGCTTCTAAAATACATCCGTACGTATTTGACAAAAAATCTGAAAATGACAAAAAAGGTTAAGAAAATGAAATTATGTGACGAAAGCTAAAAACCACACCAACCCCTTCCTCCTCCATTATAGTTAGTTCAAATTCTTCTTCTTGTTCAGCTAATCCTTACCTTCGTGTCTTCTCGTTTTCTTCTCCGAGTCCTTTCTCTCGCTGAAAAAAAAGTCTGATTCATCGTGCTTCTCTTCCCAGGTTGATTTCTCCTTAATCTTCCTATTCAGATCTCATTTTCGTCTTCTTATGATCGTTATTGCGAAAGTAACTAAGCTGAGATTGTTTTCTATGATCCGTTTGATTTTTGTCTTCTCTTTGCTAGCAATTCTCTGTTTGATTCCCTGTTTCTCTGATGAGATTCGATCTCTGTGACGAAACCGAGGCTGTGGAAAATATTATTTTTATTTTTCGAGTTTCTCAGTGATTTTGATCACATAGGGACACCGATTTCAATTCTAGTCAACTGTTCTGTGTGTTATTCTCCTCTTTGACTATGAGACTGACTTTATTTTTTATTTTGTGGAATTGAAGCTTTTTAGAAGATGGGATCGGGTCAATGGCACGTTGAGAAACGGTCAACGTTCAGGAATGATTCGTTTGTTAGAGAATACGGTACAGTTCCAGAAACTGGTTGTCTTTCAATCGTAGTGCTTGGTGCTTCTGGTGATCTTGCTAAGAAGAAAACATTTCCTGCGCTTTTCAACCTATACCGTCAGGTTTGTTCATATCAGCTTATGCATGTTGTAGAAATTAGAATCCTCTTGTTTAATGTGTTAGTTATGGTTGTTTTTTTTTGGTCTGCATGAGTAGGGATTTCTCAATCCAGAAGAAGTTCATATATTTGGGTATGCAAGAACTAAGATTTCTGATGAAGAGTTGAGAGATCGGATCCGTGGGTGAGTTTTCTTAACAGCCTTTTGGTTATTAAGCTTGATTCCAAGTTTATATTGAATTTTTTTATGTAGATATCTTGTTGATGAGAAGAATGCTGAGCAAGCAGAAGCTTTGTCAAAGTTTTTACAGCTGGTTAGTCTCCATTTTCGTTTGGGATGTTAATTTCATGAATAGAGAGTCCTGTTTTCAATTTCTGGTTTCCATTTGTGTAGATTAAGTATGTGAGTGGCCCTTATGATTCCGAGGAAGGGTTTCAGAGTTTAGACAAAGCAATTTCGGAGCACGAGATTGCCAAAAATAGTTCTGAAGGTTCTTCTAGGAGACTGTTTTATCTTGCGCTTCCGCCTTCTGTTTATCCTTCTGTATGCAAGATGATCAAGACATGTTGCATGAACAAATGTGAGTTTCTTTTCATTTTAATAGACAGCTTGGAAACATACAAGTTTCTGTTACTTCGCAATTTATGTATTTATAATGTTTTATGACTTCTAGCTGATCTTGGTGGATGGACACGGATTGTTGTTGAGAAGCCATTTGGCAAGGACCTGGGATCTGCAGAGCAACTGAGTTCTCAGATTGGAGAGTTGTTTGAAGAATCACAGATCTATCGTATAGATCATTATCTTGGGAAGGAATTGGTTCAAAACATGGTAACATACTTGGCTATTGAGGTCTACTCATCAAGCTATTTCATTAGACATATATTGATCGTTTTATCCCATGCTATCATTTGCAGTTGGTCCTACGATTTGCCAATCGCTTCTTTTTACCGCTTTGGAACCGTGACAATATCGAGAATGTGCAGGTGAGACCTGCGTAACTATGACATACATTTATTAAGAGTCGAATGTTCATACAGTTCAAATTAAGGCTTCTGGCAGATTGTTTTCAGGGAAGATTTTGGAACTGAAGGGCGTGGAGGATATTTTGATGAATATGGGTAATACCTTCTTTTCTGTCTTCTTATTCTATGATGTTAATGAGATGACCTCAGTGCGTTTCTGATGATATCTTCACTTCTTGCTTCACAGAATAATTCGTGATATTATTCAAAACCATCTACTCCAGGCAAGTATATAACTGAGATGTTTTTTTCTGATAACAAGACTTAAACTTTACCCATATGTGATTATTTCCCTCCAGAGTTCCTCTGTAAGTGAAAATGCTTTCATGTATTCAACTAACTGAGTTTAGAGTACTGTAGGTTCTTTGCCTTGTTGCAATGGAGAAACCAATATCTCTTAAACCCGAGCACATTCGGGATGAGAAAGTGAAGGTGATCAAAATTCTTTTGACCAATTTTAGCCATTCTATCGAGCTTTTGTTGCCTTTTCTCTGAATTCATATGATTTGGGAACATCTCTGTTTGGTCTAGTTGCATTTTCGTTTAAAAGTCTCCTTTGCGAGTTTACTTGGATTGGTTGGTTTTTTCGTTTGCATTTTCGGCCTAATGAATTCTAAGTTACTGATTAATTTAGTGAAATTTCAGGTGCTTCAATCGGTGGTTCCAATAAGCGATGACGAGGTGGTTCTTGGACAATACGAAGGGTATAGGGATGATCCTACTGTTCCAAACGACTCAAACACTCCAACATTTGCCACAACGATTCTTCGCATACACAATGAAAGATGGGAAGGTACCATGTCCCACTTCACTCTTCATCTTTTCATTTATCAGTCAACTCGGGAAAACCATTTGGTAATTGACATTAAAATCAAATCTTTTGGTCGAAGCACTTAGAACCAAAATTATGTGTTTGAATGGACACATAAACCCAAATCTGACATGTTTGCATGCACCTTCCAACTGTCTTGCATCATAAATTTTTCATAAACATCACTGAAAATCTTGGTATTGAATGGATATTATTCACTGATGGAATGTGCATATTAATCAGCATGAAGATGAGAAAGTTGTAGGTTTCACATGTTCATATGATCGTATATGTGTCTAGTCTCCACTGTTCATACACAAAACACAGTTCCGTCGAAACCTAAAACACACATTGTAACACCTTACATATTGTCATGCTGATTGATATATCTTTCAGGTGTTCCATTTATTCTAAAGGCCGGAAAGGCGTTGAATTCAAGGAAGGCAGAAATTCGAATTCAGTTCAAGGATGTTCCAGGCGACATATTCAGATGTATTTTCTTCCCCTGATACCATATTTTCATTGTGGCTTAAGCTCTTGTTATAGCTTTTTCGAATTGAAACTTATCTACTGAGACTCTCATGCAACAGGTCAGAAACAAGGGAGGAACGAGTTTGTGATACGCTTGCAACCTTCAGAGGCAATGTACATGAAACTAACTGTAAGTATATGATGAATAAACACAATTTACTAAACTAGTAAAAGTAAAGATTCACTTTGAACCATAACTCTCTTGGCTATGCTTTTGCTGCACAGGTTAAGCAACCGGGTCTAGAGATGAATACTGTGCAAAGTGAACTAGACTTGTCATATGGACAACGTTATCAAGGTGTCTCGATCCCTGAGGCATACGAGCGCTTAATTCTTGATACGTAAGAAAGAATTTGTCTAAATTATATACCACTACAATAGCCTTTGAAATTATATAGCTAATTGGATTCTTCTGTTCCTCCATGTTACTATTATCTTCAACCTTTTTCTTCCTGTCTTGCTGCAGAATCAAAGGCGATCAACAACATTTCGTTCGTAGAGACGAATTAAAGGTAGGAACTTTTTCTTTCTCCACCCTTAAAACCAAAGCAATAGATACAATCCAGTGATAGAAACTTTTGCATCATATGATTTAGGAGAGCTAACAATTTGATGATTACAGGTAGCGTGGGAGATCTTCACACCGTTACTTCACAGGATCGAGAAAGGAGAAGTGAAGTCAATCGCATACAAGCCAGGAAGCAGAGGACCAAAAGAAGCGGATCAGCTACTAGAGAAAGCTGGTTATCTTCAAACTCATGGCTATATCTGGATCCCTCCTACACTCTAAACACACGTATATGGTAAGTACACAACTAGACAGACATCGCTTGCTGAATAATCATCTTTCGCTGAGTTTGGTGTTTGTATGCGAGCCTAAGTACTTGTTCTGTCCACTTTGAGAGTCTTTGTTATTGGTTCCACTTATTGCAAATCGGCTTTGTAGAAATAAAAATACATAATCAGAGACTCGTTTTGTAGAAGAATAAAATAAAATGTATCTGAAAACTTGCTACTGGCCAAAGCAACGTATATGGCCATGGGCGATTTACTCGCAAGATCAACACTTTTCATAAATACAATTATTAGTTGGTAAAAAATACATTTATTAATTAATGTAATATCAAGCGTATTTACAGAACTCTCGTAAGCTCCATTGTTCAACTATTTGACAACATGAAAAAATAATGTGTTCCATTTTATTTTATTTTGGTATGAATGTGTCCCATCTAGATCAGTAGAATGACAAACTTATTTGTTGAAAATTTCGCATCTCAACCAAGGTACAAATATAATTCAAAAGAGCAATTTTACGAAGATTCAGAACAATTGATAACTCACAAAACTAGTTTCTTTTTTTCTTCAGAGTTTCATCCAAAAACAAAAGAGCATTCTACCATTTTCAATCCAGATTCACAACTTGTTGACATTCAAATATCAGCAATTTCCGTTCCCCACAACCTGCAGATACAACAAGATGAAAGTATTCAACCAAATCTTACAACAATAAAGACAAAACAATCTTAAATCCATGATTTAGATATCACATACCATTATATCTGATCAAAGATCAACGGTTAAGAGCAAAGAGCATGCTCTGGCCACCGGGCAAGTAAGCAACATTAGGAGACCTAGCAAGTGTAGACGCAATCTCCCTTGAAGCCTCAATCCTCCTAAGCTCGATAAGTCCCATACCAGCTTTAGCCGTAGCATCAGAGATCAACTGAGCAGCTTCACTCTCACCTTCAGCTCTTATAACCGCAGCTCTCCTCTCTTGATCAGCTTTCATCACCACAAACTTAGACCTCTCTGCCTCTTGCTGAGCCACTTGTTTCGCCTCAACAGCCCTTGAAAACTCCACACCGTAAGACAAGTGGGTGATGGCAACGTCGTCAAGCACAATGTTGAAGTCTTTGGCACGTTCGATTAATGACTCTCGAACAAGCGCTGACACGTGAGGACGCTCTGTAAGAAGCTGATCAGCATTGAACTGTGCAACCACAGCTTTCAAAACCTCATTTCCAATCGAAGGAAGAACTTTCTCGTCATACTCTAGACCCAAAGTTTGGAATATGTATGGGAGACGCGACACCTTCACAATCATTAACATCACATACACATAAACACATCAATTACAAAAACATCTCAAACGATTAAGCCAGAATATATATATACTAATCCATCTCCTTTCAACAGCTAAATCATAAATATATACCAAGTTGTTACCCAAATTGAGCTTAAGTTAAGACTATATATACACAACTTAGCTTAGTCCTCAATGCGTTCAATCGAATTTTGAAAATCAGAGATAATCAAAACCCTAAACCCTAAAAATCCAAATTCTGGAATGAAACTCAACTGAAATCAAGCAAATCTAGTTTGTAACTGAATAATCGGTATGAAATTTCATACCTCAGGGCGAGAGAGGACACGAAGGGTGAGATTAACCATCTGAAGATCCTTGGTACCGGAGATTGAAGAGAACGTGTGAGGCTTCGTGCGGATATCGAAGATGTGCGGTTTCTGGAGCAAAGGGATCAAGAAATGAGTTCCTTCACCGACAGTCTGATCCATGACTCCCCTGAATCGATCGAAGAGCACAGCTCTTTCTCCGCCGTCAACGGTGTAAAGTGACGTATTCAGAACCGTCGCCGCCGTTCCCAGACCAAAAGCTGCCTTTGCCACATTGGAAAGGAGCGAAAGTACCGCTTGTTGGCTTCCCATTTTTCCTTCTGATTAGCTTGAAATGAAAGAAGAACGAGGAGAGGAAGATTTGAGACGATGGAGAAAAAAAGAGTTTTGCTAGGGTTTATGAAATGATTCTGGAAGCTACCCCCACTGGGAAAAAAAAAACACTTATGGGCCAAGGATATAGCCCAATAATTTTAGATATACGCCTAGTAAGAGCCCATTACAGTTTTCAATTAGTGTCAACTCAAGATGTTTTTGCCGATTAGAGATCTTTTTTATTTTGGCAACTGCTTGGCCCGGTCTATAAATAGAGTTGGGCGTATATAGCTAATGCCCAATAGGCCAATAGTATCATGTGTTTTTGTGATATTCGTGTTTCATTTTTTATTTTTTTTACTTGGTATATTTTCATTTTGTTGCTGTGAATTTTGATATTTGATGTCTAGATATTTGTTATCTTCGGAAAAATTTATTACTCCCTCCGTTTCTTTTTATTTGTACTTTTAGGTTTCTAAATTTATTTTATTTTATTTGTTGTTTTAGCTTTCCAATACAGATGTTTAGTGAAACTTTTACTTTTATCCCTATTATTTTATTATCATGATCAATGAAATAAAACCAACTATACATTAATAAAATCAATTGAGGATAAAACTGACAAATTAAATGTTTTCTTAATATGTGTAAAAAACCTAAAACTACAAATAAAAAGAAACGGAGGAAGTATTGTTTAAGCTATTATAAAAACTAAGCCAAAATAAGGATAAATTGTAGTATTTATTTTGGTTTGTAATCTTGTAGGTATCCAAAATTTTGTGAGCACAATAAGTGATCAAAATGGCTTAGGTTATGTTCTTCTTTCCCTCTTGTACAGTCATTTTCTGCTGGTGTTGGTTGGTTGTTTGTTTCCAATAATCTGATTTAGTTTCTGTTTTGAGTTTTTTTCATTGTGGACGTTGTCTAAGAACTTGTTATTAGACTATGGACTTCTAACTCAAAAACAATTGGTAATAAGTTAATTGACTCATATCATTTATATATCATTTAATATCTCAATCTACATATCCAGTGTAGGATATTTTTCCCTAAGACTTGTTATTTCCGAGACTTCCGTAGCTATTTCAGCTTCGATGTCAATAGTTTCTATGAAAAAAGACGTGTGAAGTGTTTTGGTTTAGAGCTCCATGTTTAGTGCTTTGGTTTCTATTGCTATCAACTTCTTCTTTGATTTTTTTCGTTTTGTAAAGATTTTTTGCATATGTTTAGGATTTTTGTGTTCCGAAAATTCCATGATTTTGTCTTATTTGTTTCCGGAAGGACTTTGTTCTTTTCTAGATTTGTACAACCTATTATCAATTAAATACTTAGATGGCAAAAAATAAAAAAATTGATCCAAATGCTTTCGCAAGCATGCTATATATTTGATACAAGACTATACAAGTCAACGTTCGTGAACAAAATATGACTCGAGGCATTTGAAAACCTCAAATTCCAAATAAATGACTTTCAGTTTCGTCTGATATATATACATAAATATATGTATATATTGTGCGTGTATGTGATTTTCTCGAAAAAGCATATATAGTACTTTTCAAATACCACGGCAGGACAAACTGTTCTATGATTCTTCTGCTATAACAACTTTGAAAACATTTTTTCAATAAAGTTTGTGAAACTTCATTGTCAATATCTAATTTGAATGTTTTGTGAGTATTTGATATACCGTATATACTTGATACATTTTGAGTTAATATTTTCGTTTTTCTAGTTTTGTATTGCCTAGACAAGTGGGTGACTTTTACTCCTTTTTAGTTTTACTTCCAATTTATAAATTCCATTTGTATTGGCTCTGCTACAATTCTTTTTTAGTCAACATAATATTACATAGTAAGAGATGACTGTATTAATTAATCAGTAGAAGACTTAATATAAATTTAAGTCATCTCGAATACTATGAAATGATGAAGATGTTTTACTTAGAAAGTCACACGATATGATGTCAAAGGGAAGAAACAATTTTTTTTAAAAAGTCACACGATATCGTCAGCACGTTATCGAAATGTCAAATGTTTCGGTGTCGAATCTTTTACAGGTCTGAAAAAACAGCAAGTTGTTATATATTGCAGAAATCAACATTGTCGATTTCAATATTCCAGGAAATCTTTTGAATTGAACAAACACAACGTCAGTTTCAAGATTGAGCTATGTATATATAATTCTTTCAATATTTTGACTCGAACTGGATATCAGTATTATCCAATTAAGCTCCATAATAAATAAAATATCCTAATTAAACAAGTGACGAAATTTGATTGCTGCAATTGTTCCTTGTATTACGTTTAAAAGTATAAACATAAAAGTATAATATGTTTTCTTTTAGTTATACTACAATATACATGGAAGAGTTGACTCGAGTTTGTTGTTTTATAGTGAAGCCGTGTATCATTTGTCTTTCTACAATATAGAAGGAATATCATGGATTTGATTTGTACATTTTTACTATTAATAGTCACTAAACATAGAAATGGTAACAATTAATGATAATAAAAACAGTGTATTTAATTTTTATTTTTTATTGTTAACTATTATTGTATTGTTTTTTTTCCCCGCTAAAAACAGTGTATTGTTTTTCCCCGCTAAAATGTTTTATCACAGTTACTTTTGTATGTTTTTTTTTTTACTAATTTAGCTAATAAAACTAACTAAAATGCTAACCATCGATTTTTGTTTAAGTCACAATGTGAGGTTTCAAATGACGTCAAGGTCTTAGCCTTGTTTAAACAAAAGGAATTGGCAGTAAATAAGAATCATAAGTAACCCACATAATTTTTTTTAGCATGGTACTATATATATTTTAAACATGATGACAAATATATCTCTATTTTTTTGTCATCTAGAAATTATATTGGAAGTTGAAACAACCAGAATACAAAGTCGGCGGAGCTAATTAAAGTTCCAGGAAACAAAGTCGACAAAACACAAGTGTTCTCCGAAAACAAAGCCCTATGATAAGAAATCAAAAGAAACTACAAAATCCAAACGAAGTAAGAGACAAAAGGGATCAAAATCTGTTTATGGGACAGACAAATATTCTTATATATCTTGTTTTTCCTTTTTTCTCTTTCATTTTCTCGTTGACAACAATTCCCATTGGTAGCTTTCCTCCCTCCATGAGAGAAAAAGCATAGAGGTTTGTTTTTCTTGTTTTTGGTAGTTTAAATGCACCTTCTTCTCCAACGTTTCCATCAACAATGAGCCATATATATATATATATATATATTCCTTGTTGTTGACAATGAATCGAGCATTCTTCTCTGCCATGCCATGGAGGGAAAAAGCGTAACAATGCAAATAAACATGTTAATCTACATAACTGCTAACAACTAAATTACACCACAGAGAAAAATCTTAGGACTACTCGAAGCATGACCTATAATGTCTTCCATATCTTCAAACATTCAAGTCATAAAAATGTCCGTTATTTGTTCTTGTTGTAATCTTAGCCTTCTGCATTAGATTTCCGGGGTTTTTTTTTCAGCTTAGTATTCTCTGTAACCGCAGTCTCAATTTGAAAATGGTATAAATACTTAAACATTTTACCCCCAAAAAAAATGTTGGAAAGACATGCAATGAATTTTTTTAAGTATTCACTATTTAATGATGCATATTTTCCCTCTAGATTCATAGAGGTAAAAACAAGCTATTGGACCCATTTAAGAAGTGGTGCTTAATTAGAGAGATATCTATTAAAAAGTACTTTTACTTTATTTTATTTTTTGCAAGATTTACGTGTGAATTGTAGGTGCGGAGGCGCTAATCTACGTGTGGGTTAGGACTTAGGAGGTGTATGTGACGTGTGTGTCCCACAGGCTATCTTAGGGAAAAATGTATTAGTTTCTGCTGCACTTGGTTTAGTTCCAGAACTTGCATGTATCAGTTATAATTGTGTCCTATAAGACCCAGATCTATATTTTGAATTAAATCTGCGTGTCAAAACGATCGTGTATAATATATGTAAATGATCACATAGATGCTTCAGATTCATAGAAGAAATTATAAGAATATATGAATCGATGTTAATAACAATCATACACAATCAATTGACTTTAACCTAATAGTTTTGTTGACCGCTGCGATCGGCGATGAATTAGTTTCAATAAAGGAAAAAAAGAATCCTATGACGTCTGGATCAGTTTTTTCTTGTCATTAGCGGGGTATATTAATTTCTAACAATATATATTTTTCTAACAATACATCAAAAAGTAAAATAAAATAAAGCAACTGTAAATAACATATTAAACCATTGATGTTCTTTTACTAAATACACGTAATATAGATTACTGTAAAGTTCTAATGAAAAATATTAGTTCAACTGATCATCAACCTACTGATGGAATCTTACTTTTTTCGCCAAGTTGATCATTTATGGTTTAGGGGATGGTTGGTTGGCTGGCCCTTTCATTGTCAGCTGTTAAATTGTAAAATTTTGGACTGTGATTTTTCTTTTTTAAGTACAACTAGTGTAACTTAAAAAAAAGTCACATATTTAACCCTTAAAAGAGTAGAATATGTTTGTTGACAAAAAAAAAAGAGAGTAGAACATGTAGAAGACGAAGAAAACTTGGGGCTGTGAACTGTGAGTGATTTTTTCTTTGCAGCCCTTAGTAATGCTTTCTTCTTTAGTCACTACAGATTTTTCCACAAAAACTGAAAATTCTCAGAAAATAGTTTGGACTTTAAAACATTTGAATAACCTTTGCTAACATTTGTATAAATTATATATTATTACAAACCATAATATGTCGCCACATGCATATATAGCGAAGATGTGTCACTGTATTAGATTGTAAAAAATATTGCGTAAATAGAAGTTATACATAAAATATCTTGTTGGTGCTGATGTAAATAATTTCGATGTCAATAGAAATCATATAATTAATTTACTTTAGTCTGATGATTCTGTCGTTTTCTTCAGTTTGAAGATTAATATCCCTTTTTAATGTTCAACATGAATATTAATATCCAACAAAATACATCATACATACATATAATTGCCACTTCTGTTGGCGATAAAATAGCTTCAATACAAAACAGAGACTAGTCCACCAGTAAATACACGTTACAAATCTATCCAAAACTCTTATGACAAGTGTTAATATATTTTTTCCAGAAAGTTCCAACTAATTAGTCTAATGGTCGTAGCTTTATTGTTTTACCCATGTTTATCAATGATGAAGACCATCTTTTTTTAAAAAGATACATATATTCTGTAGTATTTTGTACAAAACTGTAAATTCTATGAACTAAATGGGGATCGATCCGTAAAACAATTTCCAACTGATAAACACAAAACAATCCAAAAAAGAAAGATAAGTCAATAGAGGAAAGCCACTTGACCGAAAAGCAAGAACATTACAAGACAGAAAACGATAAAATAAGTAATAAACAGAGATTGTTAATAGCGAACCATACACTTCATTATCTCTTCTTTCCGTTGACTCATCATTTTCCACAAGTCATTCGTTCGTACCCTAGGATACTTCTATGAACTCTCCTCCTTCACATTGTTAAATCTATATACAATATAATTTAATTAAACAAATAAAAACTAAAAACACAAGAGTAAATGTAGGAATTGAACATCCTGGATTTTTCGTCTTTAAAATGCCAAGAAGAAACGAGTGGCAGAGAAATTTGATTTATTAAATTTTGAATTGTGGATAATACATAGTAACTATTATTAGTCTATTATGATGCGGATAATAATAATACTTCTAACGGATAGTTTATTTTTCCATACTATTGTATTATATTTACAGAAACTTATTGTCTTGCAAAGGTTGCGTGAAACCAACAAATACGGATACATGGGCACACGTTATATGTAAATCATAAAATAATATAAAAAAAATTAGTACTCGATAATTAATTTTATTCATGTACACATGTGAACTTATAATTGTAAGAGGAAATCAATATAATTAGTTACAGTATTTAGTAGTCTTATAACATGTAAGATATTTAATATCTTTTAATATATGCAATAAGTATCAAATAATTGGTATATTTTTGTATATCTAGAGTACTGTTGTATGTTATAACGTTTAAAATTAATTTATTAATCCATGTACCTGTATATAAATTGTAGAGAGAGTGAAGATCACAATCACAGTTAAATTAAACAAACGATGTTTTCGTCACAAGCGAGAAAAAAAATATAGTTTTGTCTGAGACTCAAAAGTCTGAACACAAATATAAAATTTATATGTTTGACAGGTAGCTAGCAAATTTTACATGAAATTTCGTTTGTCAACAATTCACATAACGTTTTTAAATCCCACAAATAAATGCGGCTTGGTAACATGATAGACGGCGGTCAACGCCAAAACACTTTACTAAACGCACTTTCTAGCGTTTATATTACATAAACGACCGAACCAATGAAATTACGTCTCTACCTACTTAATTCATGATTCTTTTTCCTTCGCGAATATTATGTAGATTTGATATTATTGGGTCGCCTCTATTGTATTTGTATATGTATATGTATTTGTATTTATATACTACGTACTATAATATCGTAGTAGTATTTCTTTCTTTCTTTTTTACGTCAAAAGTTTAATTTAGAGTAGTAGTATCTCTTATATTCTCTTTATATTTCTGGTATAGACGGACAAATAAGACGACTTTAATTAATTGTGGTGTGAACATAGAGAACGGCTTTCTTCTCCCACTTCATTTCAGTCAATAAAAGATAACTTATAAAGCAAAAACATATAGCTTATACATTGAAGAGTCACTGAATTACATTAACATTCATGTATCGGAAAAAAACTATTACGTGGCCAAATTAAAGTACAAAATAAAAATATTCACGTTTGAGAAAAAAACTAAAATTTGAATAGATAACTTACTATGTTTAGTAGGAAACTTCACTTATTTTTAAGCAAACGCTCTTCTTTTAAAAAAAACAAAACTACAAAATAGTATACATGCAATTAATTCATAATAAACTTAGTAGATAAATTATTGGTGGGTAATTTTTTTTTTTTCGTACCTACTGACTTTTTATTTAATCATCTGAGGATAGATAATCGAACTCCAATATTCAAAATTCCTATAGAAGTGATAACGGAAAGAACAGTAGTTAGTAATATTTAATTTTGAAGATTTTTAATCATTTTATTAATGTTAGTTGGTTGAATATATTAGCAGAGTCCAGCTCACAAATCTTGTGCCCATCTACACAAGTAGTTTGTGAAGTCAAACAAAAACTTCCACTTTTAAGTCTCTCTCTCTCTCAGAATATTCAACTAAGTATATATATATATATATCAGTGTGTATAATCTTCATGAGGAGCTTTATTATATATTTAGCATAATATCTCTCAGAAGTGTGAGAACTTAAAAAAAAAAAAGTCTTTGAGACTAATCACGTTCTTCTTCTTCTCTCCTCTTTCTCTCTTTCAATCTCTCTGTGTCACCATGGTTCAAGCCTCTCATGACGATCATGTTAGTCTCTTTCCCGATGTCGTTCTCTTATTTTGTGATTAAGCTCTTCATTTTTCCATTATCAGAAAATATCTTTTTTGTTTTTTTGAAAAAAAAATAAAGAAAAGAAAAAATATCTTCATTTTTGAGTTATTTTCTCAGGAACAAATCTAAATATGAAAACTGAATGCAAATGATAAACAATATTCCTTTGTTGTTTTTTCTTCTCTCGAATATTTTTTTGCGGGTTTATTTTCTTAAAGATTCATCTTCCTTTTAGTCTTCTAGATTTTTTTCAGAAAATATAAAGATAAATAAGTTGTGGTGCTTAGAGATTGATGAAGAAAATTAAGGACTCAATGACAAAACGTATTTATTGTTAGATATTGACTTACTGACTTATAAATTTCTGACTCATTAAAAGCTTAAGATTTTTCTTCTTAATTTTTTTCCCCGAGGTATGAAAATATAACTTCCTAGTTCCATTCTTTTTGTTTTCTTCAAATTATATAATTGTATTATTATTACAGCCAAAAAAAAAAACAACACAATCGACTTGTCTCTCTGTCACCTTTTGGCTTTTGTTCGTCAGCTCAGATCTAAGATTTTTAAGTACCGTACGGGTCAGTTTCTAACTTTTCCAAAGTATTGGGAACTACCAACATAAACTGACCAAGAGATCTTTCAAAATCCAACCTCATACTTTTACTTTATCTTCATTTTACCGCAAAAGTTACAATTTCCACCTTTTCAGCTAACCGACTTATCGCTGACTTTTCTTCCATTGATTTTGTGGACACAATTTGTTTCCTTTTTGCGAGTTGTTTAGATATTTTTTTTAAGGTTGGTCTTACCAAACCTAAACCATGTTAGATCAATAGATCTTCCAAAATCCACCCTTTTACTTTGACTTTAGTTTGAGTTTTACCCCAGAAGTTAGTGTATCTAACATTTCAACCCAAAAATGATGAAATCACTGACTTTTCTTCTAATTAATTTTGATTTTAGGAGGATGATGAGAAATTGGCAAGACAAAAAGAGATCGAAGCTTGGTTACCAATTACTTCATCGAGAAATGCTAAGTGGTGGTACTCTGCTTTTCACAATGTCACCGCTATGGTCGGTGCCGGAGTTCTTGGACTCCCTTACGCCATGTCACAACTCGGCTGGTAAATTTTCCTTTAACCTAAACCGGTTAATTTTTTCTAAACCGGATCTTTAAAACTTAAGCCGGTTTGATTTTTTTCAGGGGACCGGGAGTTGCAGTATTGATTCTGTCATGGATCATTACACTATACACATTATGGCAAATGGTGGAAATGCACGAAATGGTTCCAGGAAAGCGTTTTGATCGCTACCATGAGCTTGGACAACATGCGTTTGGAGAGAAGCTTGGTCTTTATATAGTTGTGCCGCAACAGTTGATCGTGGAAATTGGCGTTTGCATCGTTTATATGGTTACTGGAGGCAAATCGCTAAAGAAATTTCATGAGCTTGTTTGTGATGATTGTAAACCAATCAAACTTACTTATTTCATCATGATCTTTGCTTCTGTTCACTTTGTCCTCTCTCATCTTCCCAATTTCAATTCAATCTCCGGCGTTTCTCTAGCCGCTGCGGTTATGTCTCTCAGGTAAATTAATTAAACCGGTTTAGTTATTTAAATTGCTGTGTTGGTTTATTTATATATCCCGGTATAGTTAGATTTTAGTTTTGAGAAACCTAAACAAAATACGTACAAGTCTAATTTTTAAATTCAACTATGGTAATTGGGAATTGTAACATTACAGGTTAAATACGGGTTTGAGGATAGGTTTTGGTTTAGGTATATAAACAAAATAAATTCCGGTTCCCGACATTTGTAAATTCGAGTTGTTCCAAATTGTGGATGGGTTTTTAGTCTTTTAGAAGATTTTAAGGGTTGAACAAAAAAAAGAAGATTTTAAGCAAGTTCAGTGTGGAAAAATGTTGGAATTGGTTTGGTTTGGTTGTAGTCTGGTTTATTCGAAAACTCGGTTTTGTTTGACTTGTTAACCGGTTCTAATTTATTGCCTCTAGCTACTCAACAATCGCATGGGCATCATCAGCAAGCAAAGGTGTTCAAGAAGATGTTCAATATGGTTACAAAGCAACAACAAAGGTCGGTACGGTTTTCAATTTCTTCAGCGGTTTAGGTGATGTGGCATTTGCTTACGCGGGCCACAACGTTGTTCTTGAGATCCAAGCAACAATACCTTCAACACCTGAGAAACCTTCAAAAGGTCCGATGTGGAGAGGTGTCATCGTTGCTTACATCGTCGTCGCGCTTTGTTATTTCCCGGTGGCTCTCGTCGGATATTATATTTTCGGAAACGATGTCGAAGATAATATTCTCATGTCACTTAAGAAACCGGCATGGTTAATCGCAGTGGCTAACATCTTTGTCGTTATCCACGTCATCGGTAGTTATCAGGTCGGTTATTCTAAACCGGATTTTTAATAAAATAAGTGTATAGAACCGTTGATAACCGGATCTAAACGAATTCTTGGATTTTGTTTGTAGATATATGCAATGCCAGTATTTGATATGATGGAGACTTTATTGGTCAAGAAACTAAACTTCAGACCGACCACAACTCTTCGGTTCATTGTCCGCAATTTCTATGTTGGTAAGAAAATTAATCGAAATTCGTGTTTATTTATTTTTTTATTATATGTATATTTGCATTTTAAAATTATAAATTATGGTGTTAGGTGGATTCATCAATCTGATTTTGTGTTTTTTTTTTGTTTGTCTTCTTGTCATATAAATTATGATTTTGTAGCTGCAACGATGTTTGTTGGTATGACGTTTCCGTTCTTCGGTGGACTTTTGGCGTTCTTTGGTGGATTTGCGTTTGCCCCAACGACATACTTCGTAAGATTACCATTTCTAAACGTTTTTTTTTTAAACTTGTTATTTATCAAAACAAAACGTATCTACTCTTTTCAGGGTTTTGATTAATAGAAGTTGGTCTAATTTCACTATTCTTATTATTTTTCCAGCTCCCTTGCATAATTTGGCTTGCCATCTACAAACCCAAGAAATACAGCTTGTCTTGGTGGGCCAACTGGGTAAGTAACATTATCATTCATTTTTTTTTCATTTTTCATTTTTCAAGCGTTTGCCATACACAGTTCTGTTTTGTGAAATTGTTTTAATTCTTGTAAAAGTAAAATTTGGTTTACTGTTGTTTATTTCAGGTTTGTATTGTGTTTGGTCTTTTCTTAATGGTTCTATCGCCTATTGGAGGATTAAGGACAATCGTTATCCAAGCAAAGGGATACAAGTTTTACTCGTAAATGCTATGTAATATGACTAATTAAGAAACGTGTTTTTATATTAATATATGTGTGAAAAAGATTTTTAAGAGATCAACACGAGACATAGAAGAATCAATGGTCTGGTCTGAATCTGAAATATAGCATTTAGGGTTTGTACTTTTATGAGTGTTTATATAAAACAGTTTATATATTGTTCTCCTGTCTTGAATATGTTTGGTTTGATGAGGAGTTTTGATTATAAATTATTTGTGATCTCAAGAAAAATGATCGATTACTGAATGAATTAAATAAACCAGATGATTGAGATTTCATATCTTGCGTATAAAGGCAAAATCAGACGACTTACAACTGAATCAACAAATAAAAAATGAATTAGATTCTTGATACATGACAAAACAAGATAGATACATGAAAAATATCTTTTTATATATTATTTGAGAATGACACTTTTTTTTAAATCTTGCTCTCATGTAATATTTACAAGAATGTCATGCTGCAACAGAATAATTCTTAGCTAAATTAGTTAAGAGTACAATTATTACTAGACTAATTATATTATATGTCATTGGACATTAAACATTACCCTAAATAAATATTCAATATTTTTCTCAAACTAATTCAATTTCAAATAAATAAATCTTTCCAAACTAAATCATATTTATAATCCAAAATTATAGTCAGAAATCATAATTATCAATTAATTGGAAATTTCAAAATTGTATACATTTAATCGTAACATCAATTTAGTTAACTTTAAATTTATAACTATTTTTTCAAATAAATAATTTATTATAGTTAAATTTTATATAATCATTTTCAAATATTTGCCCATTTGACAAAGTCAAAACATCTATATGAATAATTTCCGATCTTAGTTGTACATAATTTAAAATTTATGATCTTAGCATTTATTAATAATTCATATCTTAGAAAATATTACATTAATATTATTTCTGAAAATAAAACGTACAATATATAGTTTATATTAAGAAGTTTTTAACAAAACTGAAACTTAAAACTCAATCTTTATCACATTTAAAATTTAATATATTTATATTGAATACAGAATTCAAGACTAATATTGTTTATGGTAATTTAAAATATACCAATACATTTTATTTTTAAAGATTGGAGAAATTGAAATAGTTCTCTCAATTAGTCCCATTTATACTCTTTCCAAAACAAATTCTAACAACATGCAATCATGATATTAACAATTAATTCGTAAACTTTTAAAATATTTCAAATTTGAAAAGTAATCATGCAGCTCTTATAAATCTAACTCCTATAAATACATTATCATACCTTCATCCTTACAAACTTTTAACATAGATATTGTCTAAATTTTATATGAATTTAGATTTTTTTTTTCTGCCTATTGTTTGCATTACCAATATTTGATTTCTCAACATATTAATTTTTATTTTTCTTTATTGGCTCAGGTCAATTTCTTTTGTTCAAACTAACTCTTCAAGATGTCAAACAAAAAAAGGTATTACCACAGAGCTCTACATTCCAAGAAAATGGTATATCAACTATTTTTTGTTCTTTGTTCTGTAACTTTTGATAAAACCCAACTCTTAGGTTTTAGTAGAGATGGAATCAAGTCTTTGATATATATTTTGATATGTATTTGAGTTTTCTCTTTTAATTTTCTTTGTTTTTTGTTTTTGGTGTGTATATTATGTAATACATATTATTCTAAACTGAAATTTATATACAATATCATACGATTGTTGGTATTTGTTTATGTTGTTGTTAGATCGACAAATAGGGGTTATTCGAGAAGAAATCAAATATAATTCTTTAAATTTTGTTTCATTATGTGTTCAATTTTTTTGTCCGTTGATGATTAGATTCTAACAATCTACTTATAAATGTTATTTTTATATTTGTTTGATTTTGATCTGAATAGTTAAATTATCGATATGTTAACTAATTCTCTTATTGGTTCTGCTTTTTTTTTCAGTTGATTTGTATGTTTGATCCTAGGTGCTAATTCAATTGGCATTTTAATAATGTTGGGATTGTTTGATCTAGACTAATTCAGTTGGTATTTGGATCCTATTTCTCTATATTTCTTTGATTACATCATATTTAAACAGCACTAATTATTTCTCAAAAACTTCATTAAAAAGCAAGAAGAACATACATATCTCATAATATGAGTAGATTTATGTTTAAGATTAGAATGATTTTCTAAATTTATATTAAACAGTGACGTATAATCATTGTATTTTGTTTTAAAGTTTATGTAAATAAGTTTTCTTCATGATGATACACATGCTTGGGAGTTAATATGTCTTGTGAGATCAACTGCTGGAATGAAGAAACAGAAGAACAACAAGTCAGTCAATGCTTTAACTTTTTGGAGCATGAAACTCATACGAAGAATAATGTATATGGTGTTTTAGAGCATCTCCAACTCATTCTTTTATATTTTAGACTAACTCTATAATAGATATGTTTTACTCCAACCTATTTCTCTAATTTTAACTCTAAAAAGAATAAGTATATTTTTAATAACTAATTTCTAAAAAAAACATCTATTATTTATCAAAACTATAAATTTATCCCATATATTTTATTTTAAACCAAAAATTCAATAAAGTTATGATATATTACATATAAATTACTAGCTTTTGTTATGTTATGTTTAATTTGTATTATTTTCTTTAATTTTGGTAATTTATTATGTAATTTTGATTATATTTTTGTGTTTCCAATAAATAAAAGTTGTTGTTATATTTTAAAGTTTTAATTATACACCTATTTTTAATTTATTACCAATATTTATCTAATTACACAACTAAAAAAATATATATTTTTTTCGTCTCTAAAATATTATTAATAATACTGTTTTAAATATAAAATCAAAACATGTAAAAGTTAAAGGACTATTTAATAAATAACAAAAGTTTTACTCTATAATAGAGTAATGAATAGGATTACTCCAAATATAGAGTAATTCTTTCAAAACTCTATTTTAGAATGGGATATAGAGTGGGGTTGGAGCATGTTTTACTCTATAATAAAGTTTAAAGAAAAAAATAGAGTGGGCTTGGAGATGCTCTTAGACATTTCTAATTTGAATCATATTATTATTTTTGTTTTTTTTAATATTGTTGTCTTTTTTCTTTATAACAATTTCGATTTAATTTAAACTGAAACCAGTTTTTATATATTAAAACTAAAATCAGCTGTTATGTTTTTGCAAAAAAAAAAAAAACAAACAGAATTACAATAAAGATAAGATCTAGAACCAATATGAACATGAGCTACAAACTACAATTTCAAAGTGTCAATCGACATACCCAAAAGGAGGCGCTAATTAAAAGACAAGAATTGGATTTTCTTTCTTGCTCTCTCTTAGCAGCTAGCTGTTCCAATGCCTTACAGATTGAATGCACTAGCTATCTATGTTATTATTGTTTTTGTTTATTCCAATTGAATTTCGGTCTTTTGTTCTAATATATATATATATATATATATTTATGTTATATACTAGAATAATTTAAATTAAATCTGAATCTAAATCTGACTTAACACCCCTAATCAGAGTGTTAGAAATCTTTCATTTATTCTAGAAAATATACACATAACATCACTTAATATTTACAACTATATTATATCTAAAATTTAAATATCAAATTAGTTTTTCTTACAAAAATAATTCTGCACGTATGTGCGGGTGCAATCGTAGTATATACTTATTTGATATTCACAGGGTTCATTGTTCCACTGCTTAATTTCCATTATGGAATCACTAAGTTATACAAGGTGTTAGTGAGGAGATATGTAGTCCTTTAGTTATCTATTTTTGGCATACACTTTTATAAAGTTACTTGAGTCTAGGAGTAGTTAACTTCATTTCTCGAGATAATTGATGGTGTAGAAAAGTTAAAACTGATCCTTACCATTATTTTTGAGGTAAATCCTTGTTTATTGCAAAACGAACCAAATAAACCATAATTAATTAAATATAATATGCATCCAAATTTTAAACACAACACTAATTCTATATCCTATATATAATAGTTGAAGTGAACTCTCCAGGGAATGACACATCAGCATGCTCAGAGAATGACATATCAGCTTTCTTTTATTTGTCAATCTCAACTTTATTGTCTCATATGTGGAATAAGCAATTAGTCTCTTTTTTTTTTTAAATGTAGCATAAATAAATATTAATATATACACAACTGTTAATTATACATAAAATCATTATTTATTTTTAAAATCATATGTAAATGCGATTTAAATTCAATTTAAAACATACAACAAATAAAAATAATTAAATTTTAAAGCAAGATAAAAAAATGAATTATGAGAAGACAACAGTTGAATACGGTCTCCATGTGCATCCAAGCCAAACTTTTGCGCTTCCCTTTATAATGCAGTTCACAAAAGCGAATCCAGTTTGCCCTGTTAATGACTCTTTCCCATTTGATGTGATATATCCGACAGTATTAACTTTTGCAACTGAATGAATAGTGCAATTACGAAAAAAGTTGCAAACGAATTTGGTTTTCAAAATGTACACACAATTTATTAATGATAATAGTTTATAATTATTCAAAATGTATCCACATTAATAATGATAATAGTTCAAAATTCACATTTTTGTTGCACTTGCACATGTGAAATTTACATGTATTTGTGATAATTATATTTATATTTTGCACATGTAATTATACAATATAGTTGGTTAATCTACATGTAAATATGTGTGAAACATTAATTAGAAAACATTGTTGTATTATTTTGTGTATTACCTGATAAAATGATATTCCATGTATAAAATCAATCAATCCTTCGATGAAGCAATTTTTAAAGAAATGTCATCCTTTTTGGTCTAAAAGAGTGTCTTGGTTCCCGTATAACCCACATCCATAAAAATTCAGCTTTATTTCCTGTAAAACAAGTAATCTTAAGAGTCAAGCAAACCACAAAACATATACCTTGTACCAAACTACCAAATATTACTTATCCACATAAAACTAAATTCACATCATTCTTATTTAGTTATATGTAGAGTTTACATGTCTTATTTTTATGTTAATTATATTTGAATATGAATGAAAGCTACAAAATATTCAGAAAAACATTTCATCAAGTTCCAATGCGCTATAGTTAATGTTTGTCTATGATAGAGACATTGGCTAAAAGATTTTCCTAAAATTAGGTCAATATAATCAATATTTTCATGATAAAGAATCTTTAAAAAAAATTCAGTTAAGACAATAAAAATATATTTTACTTGTCTAATTGTAACTATAAAAATCATGATTTCATTAAAATTTAAGCAGCTTTTTTTGTTATATTTCAATCAACCATTTAACCATTTTTATTTATCTTTCATCTCGTATATGCCACACATATCCTTATTTTTCTTGATTAAATATATTAGTATGTTATATTTTCCTATCTATTACTATATTTGTATATGCATTTGAGATATGGATACATAAAATGAGTATGTGTATACATCAATATATGAGATGGTATAACTTGTAAATATCATAAATATCTAAGAAAATTGCTTAAAACTTGCTGAACATTTGCTTTAAATATATCTAAATTATTAAATAAAGTTTCTAATACAAGTCAATTTTAGAGAAGATTTATATTCAGCTGAATTTTACTGGCCATTAGATACCCATGATGAGTATGACCTGAGGTGACAATAAATAAGTAAAATAGTTAGTGAAAATATAGCAAATGATGCAAGAAAAGTAATTGTATTGGTGAATTAACATTTAAGGCAGGAATTGCAAACATGGATACAATAAGTTGTTGTGAACAATATAGATTCAATATCATTCACAAGGCACACAATAATTAAAACCCTGTATATAATAGTTGAAGAAAACTCTCCAGGAAATTACACATCAGCCTTCTTTTATTGGTCAATCTCAACTTTATTGTCTCATATATGAAATTATTAATTTCATATTATATAAGCAATTATGAAATTAATTTGCAATTACAGTTGATTTAATTAAACTTAGACTACCCATTTAGTTTTTAAGCAAATTCACATGCCACATGAGTTTGAATGGTACTCCATGACATATATATATATAAGTAATATGTGTTTTTCAAAAATGTTAAGCTTTGTCGATATCTTCCCTACTCATACAATCCTCACCAAGGCTATTACATATCCAACATTTGTTTGCAGTAAGTTCCTTTAACACATAATAGTTAAGGCTGCTTGGAAGCTGCTATAATACTCTTGGAGTTTCCTCATAACAATTCAAGGCAGCCAACAGATTGCTCCTTTCTTCTTCTAACCGGCATTTTTCTTCTTACCCCTTTGTTGGAAACCCCCACATGTCAATTTTCGATGCCTCTTGGACTCTACAACTTACAAGGCACAAACGTGGAGAAGAAGCATCACGATTAGGGTTTTGTTGTGGGTTTACTCTCACACTCATCAGTCTTCTGTCATTTGCTGGAGCCAGACCTCCTCGTTAATCTAATACCGTAATTGTAGGCCCATAAAAAAACAACACCAAAGCGCAACTTCCTTCTTTTTTTACTTTGGTCTTCTTCTCCTTTGTTTGTTGACTTCTTCTTCTTTGCGGCAGAGATGAGATTCACTTTACTTATAAAGATTTTAGATTGTCATAAGCCCTACCTTTTCCCATCCGGACAAATATAAACTAGTGAAATATCTTTTAAATCTTTGTTTTGTTAGTGAATGATGGTAACTGAGATGTTTTGTTAAAGGATTGTAACTGAGATGTTAGAAAGTAAATCGTCTACTACAAATCCATTTATGACAATTTTGTTTTAATTAGACTACTACGACTATTTACAATGGGGGTGTTGAAAAATAAATTCAAATGTTAAATATGATGTGGATTAAATTATGTCAAATTTATTCAACATGTTGAATCAGAGAAGAATGAGAGAGACAATGCCATGTGGCATGATATTATTGGTTGCTAAAATTCTTGATATATTTGTTTCATCTTCATTGTTTAGTGTCAATGATTTCTTATTAAATTACTTAATGTATTTTATTTTTATCCCAAAAATTATTATTTTTCATAATCTACAAACAGAGACTTGCTTCATTTAATTATTTTTTATCCCAAAAATTATTATTTTCATACTCTATAAACAGATACTTGCTTCATTTAATTTGGACACATAATATTTTTGTTTTACCACAATGATTCTATTATCTTCCAATAAACTCTTGTTTATAGCTTTAAACATATTTTTAGTGAAATTGATCCCAATTTGCTTTATATTAGTATATGAATTATTAAAAAAAAATTTAACACTTGTTTAATTTACTTAATTTCAGTCACTAATTATTATTTAAATGTAATCACAAAACATAAACTTAAAAACATAATAATATGAAATAAAAATAGTGGGGTAAGATGTTGAATTTTATTAAATAAAACCATTGTAGAGTGTAAAAGTTGAATGAATGTTGAATTATTATGTGGAAGAGAAAGAAGATGAGTATGGAATGTTAAAAAGTAAAAGTAGGATGTTGAATATCTGAACCATTGTGGATGGTCTACTAGGCACAAGTATAATTGCATTTAGATTTTAAGTTTGTTGTTGCTGTTGTTGTAATAAGGATGATTTGTGATGTTCATTATTTTCTCACTTATAAATGAGAAAAGATTATATACTCCCATTTTTCATTATTAATCCTATTTCTAGAAAAAAATTGTTTGAAAAATATCAATTGTTGTTGTTGTAATAAGGATGATTTATGATGTTCATTATTTTCTCACTTATAAATGAGAAAAATTTATATACTCCCATTGTTCATTATTAATCATATTTCTAGAAAAAAAGAAATTGTTTGAAAAATATCAATTGTTGTTGTTGTAATAAGGATGATTTATGATATTCATTATTTTCTCACTTCTAAATGACAAAATTTTATATACTCCCATTGTTCATTATTAATCCTATTTCTAGAAAAAAACAATTTTTTGAAAAATATCAATTGTTGTTGTTGTAATAAGGATGATTTATGATGTTCATTATTTTTTCACTTTTAAATGAGAAAGTTCATATACTCCAATTCTTCATTATTAATCCTATTTCTAGAAAAAAAATTGTTTGAAAAACATCAAAATTTTATGTTTTCTATGCATGTTTTATTAGTTATTGATGATTAATTATAAACTTTAAGAAAAATAATTGAATACTATTGGTTTAGAATTATAGAAAATTGTTATTCACAAAAAACTATGCATTTATAATCAACTTTTACTATGTTTTCTTAATATGTATGAAAATCATAAAAATATAATTAATAAGAAATTGAGGGAGTAATAATCTTTGTATCTTTTATTGGTACATAAAAGTTTATGGTAGAACATAAGTTTGATCTTATGCCATAAATATAAAAGTATAAACCAATCATAAATCATTCTTCGTCCACAAACCAATTAATCTATATATATATATATATATATATATATATATATATTGTTTTGAGTTATTTGATGAAATATTTGTTTGAGTTAGTTTATTTGAGCTAGTTTTTTTGGTGAAAAAATTGTTTATCGAAATTAACTTATTATCTAACTTCAATGTTGTTTTATTATTTCTCATAATTTTATAAATATTTGTGTACAATTTTTGTTCCTTGTTCTTGAGATCATCAGCCCTAGGCCATATTGATGGAATTTCCCTGATTAATTCTAAATCGTCCACTTGCGATTTTATGATATCAATTTACATTGTATTAAAGTTGAACACACAAAGCCAGAGGGAATGGAACACTTACATTGTTTAAATCCCAGTAGTTTGAAACGCTCAAGGAAAGATCTGATCTCTCTATCAGAATCTTAAGAATACTGGAAGCAAAGTTCTTGGGGCAACAAATGTCCATTGATTTCTGCCAATAAGTATTTGCCAACTAATAATACTTGTTGCCTTTGGTGATGTTATCAGTCGTCTCCAAAGACCTCAAACTGCAATCTCTTAGAAACCTTGCTAAGTCAAGGCTAAGTGTAGCTACTACTTCTTTGTGTAGCTCTCCAAGAGAGTCATATACATCAATTCCCTTTCTTAAATATTTATTGGCTACACTAGTTGTTTCCTCTTTTGCTAAAAGTCTTCCAAAGCTGAGATATGTATTAGCAATATCTTTGTAGATGACTTCTTTCAGATTTTCTGGGAGCAAACTAGCCTCGTCAGCGGATTTCTTTCCTGCCTCATAAAAACTAAGTGACTTGTTGTATTCTTGTATCGCAAGCATCAGAGCTGATTGGTAAGTACTTCGATGAGGTAACAGCTTGAGGAGCTTCCATATGTCTAACAGTTTCCAAAGCTCGCTTTCATCGCAAGTAACCCATGTTGCGGCTGATTGCTATAGCATTAGTATGGTCACAAATTTCCTTGTATGCCGCTAAGCATCAGCAAAGGCATCTTCAGCTTTGTTTATCTCTTCCCTGCTCATACGATCCTCACCAAGGCTGTTACATATCCAACATTTGTTTGCAGTAATTTCCTTTAGCACATAACAGTAAAGGCTGCTTGGAATCTGCTGCAATACTCTTTGAGTTTCCTCAGAACAATTCAAGGCAGCCAACAGAGTGATAGTAAATGACAAGGCACACTCACAGCCAAAATAGCTAGACTCTTATACATGAATTTGACTTCTTGGAAAAAAAAGAAAAGAATTTGACTTCTTGACCTCCAAGATCAAAATAGCTAAACATGTCCTCAGTCTAGGTTAGCTAATAAATCGTACTTGTTCTGTGTGAAGGCTGCGGCTGCTTGTTCTTCAAAGATGTAGCAAGACGTTTTGGTTTTGGTATTTTCCTAGTGATGCTAATGTGGCCTTGGTGTAAAGGGTTTGACCTGAGTTGCTTCACATTGTTAACATTAAGATCTTCTACATGGTCTACAAAAGAAAAAACACTACCACTAATCTCAATTTTTTCAAGGTATTCTTCAAAACGTTTGATTTCAACACTTTGGAGAGTGTTACTTTTGGGATTGAAGTAGAAAACATAATAAGGTTTAGATGTAAAGTCAATTGACAAAACAATTTCACCAGTAGCAAGCATCCCAACCATGGAAAGATTGCGGTTGACCTTAACAATTTTACTATCATCCCACAAAGAGTAGACATATTTGGACCATTCATGTTTCTTGACATCCTCTAGAACCCACATACACAACTCAAGGGGAAGTCCACCATTAGAAGCATACTTCATATTTCACCTCTTTCTCTTCTACCACAACTTTTACAAACACAAAAAAAGCCTAGCACACAAAACAATCTTCAAATTATTCTCTTCATTATGGCTATCATTAAAAGTTTTGTGACACTAGATCAATTAGATCACAAGTGTGCTTACCGTAATATTCATACTATGGTGTGTCTTCTTCGCAAGGGAGAATACATAAACTTAATTTAAACAAATATACATAATATTCATACTAGGGTGCATCTTCTTCTTAATATTTATACTATTATAATTTAATTTTGAACATATTTTAAAACATATTTTGATGTTTTAAAATTAACCTCAATAAAATTTTAGATTTATTCATTTAAATCTATAATTGATTAGGTTAAAATTTTAGATAATATATATAATTCAAAAATATTGTGTATATTTAATTAACTATTTATCTCAACTATTTTGTTAATCAAAAAAGAAACACAACAAAAAGAGAGCAATAAATAAATAATAAATAAGATGATTAAACTTTCTATTTTTCTAATATATATTCCATCTTATTATTTCTATTAAAATTTTTTCAAATTTAGATATTTTGATTTCAATATTATTTAGAATCCATCAACAATTGATGTGCTTTAACCTAAATTTAGTTTATTTGCAATGTTAATTTTCCAAGTTTCATGTTTTTCTACTAAATTACTAATAGTGTTTTTATTTATTTTATAATATTAATTATATATGGATATATGTTTGATATAATGCATATTGTTTTGATATAAAAGTTTTGACTTTTATTAATTTATGTAGAGTATACATGAGGTTAGAGTAAAATTTTAATATGACTAAATATTGTGTTAAGTTGTATAGCAGATCAAGTGTGTAGAAGAAAAATTTATTTAACAAAGAGTTAATAACCATGAACTTTCAGATATTTTGGTTAATTTTGGGTATTTTAGTTATTTGATATAAAAAATAATTGATATTTTTGAGTTTATAATGGTAGGGTAATTGAGTTATATCAAATCTAAATATTATTAATATAAGTGTATTTTGAATATTTCGGGTATCTATTCAGTTCAGTTTAGCTTTGGTCTTTCGAATATAAGAGTTTCAGACCCATTTGTATCTTTTTCTGGTTAGTACCCCTTTTCGGGTTGGATTCTGTTTTATTTTTTTGGATTTCAGATATAAGTCCATGTTATCTAACACGGTGATCGAAAAAATAAACAACAAGTGGAAACCAAAAACTTTTGGACATTATATAGATTTTTAATATGTTTATAATAAAAATTTAATATAGAAAGTCAATTAATTTATTCATGTAGAAAATTAAAATTTGTAAGACCCAATTTTCTAACAAAACATGATTTATATTTTGACCCTAAAATAATTTAAGATATATCATTAATAACTAATATTTAATTAAACAAAAATGTTTAGAATTTAAAATCCGGCCATCGGACGGATCCTAATCTAGTATATAATATTTTATTAAATATGATTCTAATGTTGTTTATTTATTCATAAATTTGTAATTTTGTTAGAGTTTATCTATATGTTTTCTTAAAATATAAAAAATATAGTATTTATTTTCTCAAATTGCATCAATTATTATAAAAATAAAATTTATATGCAATGATTATATCATAATGTGTAAATACATTTAAACATATCGAAGTATTGGCTTCATCTTTCTACTTTCTATATAACATTTAAAAAAAAAATTGGAAATTTTTTTTACAAATTAATAATTACTAAAATATCGATAAATTAATAACTTTTATAAATTAATAAAATTTTCGGGTCCCAACATTGTTAATTTTATAAAGGTTTTAGTAAAGTAAATCTAGAAAAAAGAAAAGAAGAAAAATGGCAGTTTAAAACCAAAGCAGCACACCAAAATTTATAATAATAACCGATAGGCTGATAAAAACAAAACCGAAACCAAACTGAATTACTAATTTACAGTTCGGTTATTAGGATTATTAGGGTTACTAATTCACAAATTATTAGGGTTTTTCTGATTACGATTGTTTTGCCTCCCTCACAAATTTTTAGAATTGTAAAAAGGAAGATGAAGTCTTTTATAGATATACACTATTTATTTTATTTTATTTTATTTTTTCCCAATGTAAGTTTTTTTCATTTAAAAAAATAATTTCTAATCAAATCGAATATGGGATTTATTTCAGAAGGTTAAAATTAGGCTTGAACAAAATAACCAGATTCAAAAAAGTAATCAAAACCGAATCGGAAAAGAAACCCAAACCCCAAACGGGTACCCGAACATATACAAAAATGCCAGGGTTTTGTCAAATAACGACTTGGAGATGTGCCTTAGTTTTCTAGCTGACATAAAATCTCTCTTGATCATGTAAGTTAATCTCTTATAAGAAAGTATGAAACATAATAATGTCTTCCTAAGTTCCAACTATTTTCATAGATCCTAACCTTGTGTTATTATATATATATCCTTTTATTACCTTAACAGAAAATTAAGTGGAAACAATTTTAGTGGTCAACTTCCTCAAAAGCTTTTACAGAAGAAAGGATTGACGTTAAAGTAAGTATTTGTTATATTTCTTCATTTGATGATTGTCATAGCTTTGGTCAATAAAATACATTGAATAGCATTTATAATTCATAGTATTGAAACAATCCTAAGCTTCTTTGCACACAAGGACCATCCCAAAAAGAGTATAATTGTACCAATTGTCTCATCAGTTGGGTTTTTTTTTTTTTGGTCAAACAATCTCATCAGTTGCTTTCATAGCTCTTCTTATAGCTGCATTGATTTGGTTCTTAAAAAAAAAATACATAAAGGAGAAAAGGTATTTGTAGAAAATTCAAAAGCTTTGATAAGTACTACCACTAGAAAAAACTAGAAAATCATATTAAACCACCATGTAACAAATTCCTCTTGGCATAAGCTAACGTCTGCCTTTAAGGTGGGAAACGCGGTGGTCCTGTTTCAAGTTGGGAAACTAGATTACAAATAGCAGTGGAGGCTGCACAAGGTTAATGAAAGCTTAATGAACCTATTCCTATCCTCTTAAAAACCCTAGTTTTATATGACTAATTCTGGTAGAAATAATTTGTTACACAAGGTTTAGAGTACTTAGAGGTGTCAAAATGGTCGGGCCGCTCATGGTCTGACCATGTCCAAAACATTATGGATCGGTTATGAACAAGCTCATCTATGAAGCGGGTCTAAATAGTCTAGCCCATTTTTGCCCATGGATAAAAGGGTCCAGACAATATGGACAATGGTCGTCCATGATCTTTAAAAAGCTAGGTCAAAATCAATTTGAGAAATTTTTTTTTTACTTTTTCATTTTCTCCGGCGATTTAGACGATTTCAGGCGATTTCTCGAGCAATTTCAGGTGACTTTTCTGGCGATTTCCTTCAGTCGTCTTCCTTGTCTTCATCTACTTCTCCTTTCAGCTTCTTTGGTTCTTTTCCCTCATCAATTTGTCAAATCTCTGAGTTTCTTTGATGCTTTTGGATTTGATATTTTTAAATTCTTTAATGTTTTTGGATTTGATACTTTTAAGTTATTTGAATGCTATTGAAGTTGTCTTTGGATATTTGTATAAGACATTGTATTAGAAATTATGTTTAAGACTTTGATGTTTTTGAAATTTTACTTTTACAAAATATTGTATGTTTTGACCAGTAGACAACCCATTTAGACGTGGTCGTTAATGGATTTGGTCGTTAATGGACCGGTCATTATGGACATGGTCAGTATTTGTCCATAATTATAATGGACACTATTGGAATGGCCTAATAGATGTGGACAGTTCAATTTGACACCTCTAGGAGTACTTGCATAAAGGATGTAGACCACCAATTATTCGTAAAGATGTCAAAACCGCAAATATACTGTTGGATGACCACCAAATACCGATAATGATTACCAAAGGATATATTAGAAAGATTTTCGATCCAAGTCTCAAAGGAGATTACCACTCTGATTCAGTTTGAAAATTTGTGGAGCTAGCAATGACTTGTGTGAATGCATCTTCAATGGCAAAACCGACCATGTCTTAAGTTGTGTTACCGAATTAACCGAGTGTATAACATTAGAAAACTCAAGGGGAGGGAAAAGTCAGAACATGGGTTCTAAGAGTTCTACAGAAGTGACCCCTGGTGGCTCGCTAGACTGCAAAGTAATTTCGGTTGCATTTCATTGTTGGTAACGGAAGAAACTCCTCTGTTTTCTTTTTATTAAATAAACTTCTCTGTTTCCGAGTTAAATACACTTTTTACCAACGGGAAAAAAAGTCGAGTTATTGTAATGCAAATTCAGATTTGAATAATAAATATTTCTTGCTAATATTCAATTAAAGCTGACACAGAGTTGAAGCTTTAGTCATACAGATTTGAACTCCTTAATCATGAAGAAAAAAACAAGAGTTTTATGAAAACGCAATGTAGCTAAACCATTAGTTTGCTCCCAAGTCCCAAGTCACACAATTAGGATATGATAACCAAAAAGAACAAAATAGCTGATCCAACAGAGTGATAATAAATGACAAGGCACATTCACAGCCATAATAGCTAAACCTGTCCTCAGTCTTACTTGTTCTGTGTGAAGGCTGTCGGCTGCTTGTTCTTCAAAGATGTAGCAAGACGTTTTGGTTTTGGTCTTTTCCTAGTGATGCTAATTAGGCCTTGGTGTAAAGGGTTTGACTTGAGTTGCTTAATATCGTTAACATTAAGATCTTCTACATGATCTACAAGAGCAAAAACTCTACCACTAATCTCAAGTTTTTCAAGGTATTCTCCAAAACCTTTGATTTCAACACTTTGGAGAGTGTTACTTTTGGGATTGAAGTAGAAAACATAATACGGTTTAGATGTATCGTTAATCGACAAAACAATTTCACCGGTAGCAGTCATCCCAACCACGGAAAGATTGTAGTTGACTTTGACAATTTTACTATCATCCCACAAAGAGTAGACATATTCGGACCATTCATGTTTCTCGCCATCCTCTAGAACCCACATACACAACTCAAGGGGAAATCCACCATTAGAAGCATACTTCAAATTAATCCCACCTAATTTCCCCTTACAGTTTATCAATATAAGTTCCCATGGCCAACGCCGACAGAATTCTGTGTTTACAAACTTGAATTTCTCAGACCTAACATCAAAACAAACTATCACATAAGACCTTTCATTGGGGTTTGGTTGAGCTAAGTAATACAAAACCCCATTGATGCATATCTCTGTACACCCATCCAAAAGATCATGCGTTAAAGGACATTGGATATTCCTCCAACTCATTTTTCCAGTTCCTAATGTCAGAATTTTATGGTAATCATCACAATATGGATAAGCCATGAACAATACCTTGAATTGTTTGTCAATAGGATCATACCCTAAAAAGCTTTTCTGCTCTTTGTGCCTACTGAGTTTAGGTAAGATCGCATATTGTCCCGTGATAGGATTACATATCATAGGCACTGTATCGTCATCATCTTTTGAGATTTGCATACCTTGGAAATAAAGCAAACTAGAGGCATAGCTACACATGTATTTGCTAACGTCTCCAGAAATCTTGACATGAAATTTGGTGGCTACTACAAGAGATGACTTCTCATACGGATTTTGAGGCTGAGGCGACGAGAAGAAGAGCCACTCATGATAACCATATCGAGCCGAGCTGACGACCCCAAATAAGAGACGTGGCCGAGCCAAGGACCTGGTCAAGAACAACTCTGTGAAATATGGACCACAAAGCATGGAACCCCATAGCTTCGAAACGCAACGAAACCTAGCTATTGACTTTGCCGGCAATCTCAAAAATATCTCGTAACGCAACGAAACCTAGCTATTGACTTTGCCGGCAATCTCAAAAATATCTCGTTAATGAGATCAGTTGGGATGGAATCTGAAATCTCTCCTCTTTTCATGATCGTTGTTTTTGATAATTAATAGGGACGGAGAGAGATTTATTGTATATTGGGTTAGGGTTTATAAAATACAAGCAGAAAATCCTGACCGTTTATAAAATAAAAAAGAATCTTATGCAATTAGTATAGTCCTTGATTCCTCTGGTTTACATTTTTTTTTCTCTGAAAACCTAATTTTCGTGGGCTGGAATATCCCTCCTCCCAAGTAGACTTGAACTCGTGACTAGACCAAAAGAGCTTACTTGGTAAGGTACATTTGGAGTATGTGAGGGAGAGAAACTGCAGCTAAACAAAGCTATGAGTTTATACAAAAAGTTTAGAGAAAACAGAAAGAAGCAAGTGGCTAGTGGAGCATCTAGTTCGATTCAGGTTCAACGATATCTTCAAACTCATATTATGACTAGTATATACAAATTGCATAAGGTTATAAACGACAGCCTTTGGCTTTATGTATTGTTTAAATATCAATATTACTAAGAGGGGTATGTGAGGTAACTGGGAGGGATCTCCGAAAAACTCAACCAAGTATTATCTGACAAACATTGTCTTGTCCGATGAAGTGTAGGTGACAACTTTGTAGTGATCAAAACCATTGTCTTCTCCCACCAACTGTAGACATATTCTGACAATTTCTTGTTTCTCGATATCATCTCAAACTCAAGGGTATCATCAAAAGCATAGTTTATCAATTTAGTAGGCCAGTAACAAAAGGATTCCCCGTCAATATATAACATGAATTTCCTAGACCTAACATCGAATAAAACTATTACATCACAATTATTTTTGTAGATTTACAATATACATTATCTGATCTTGTGGTTGCTCTATCTTTAGTTTTCTTTCAGATTTGTTTTTACAAAATTGAGAAACCGAATAAATAAGATTCATGAAGTAGGGTGATGCCAAATCAGTTGCATGGAACCAGCATTGTAGTATTTCTAATCCGTGATCAGGTTGCTTTCACACCCACTTACCAAGTCAGAAAATATTATTTTCTGGATAATGAGTAGCTTACCAATGGCAAGGAGCAGAGCAGTTTTAAATAGTTTCCTCAGGCATTGCTTCTTCAGCCAGTCTAGAGCAAGTGATTGAGAGACAAACCTTTGAGAGTATACTCGAATTGGAGGCATAGATGGTCGTACGTGACTCAAAAATGTATCTCTGCTTCTCCTTCTTATGGTTCTCTCTGACGTACACTGCAAGAAACCCTAATGGTGGTGAAGTTTCTTTCCTCAGTCCTGCTATAGAGCCACCAGTAATCTTCTTTGCAGCCAAAAAACTAATACACTGAGAACTATAAGTCTACTTGTGGATCATAAGTATATATTCAAGCCCTGATACCAAAAGCAAATAAGAGAATATTACTTACTTATGGTGATGTCCACAAGACATTCATTTGATCACTCAGGCTTGTTGACCTGAGTGATATTGCATAGAGTTTTTTGAGTTTTTCAAAGTCTCTGCCAACGGTCTGAGACTTCTTTGCCTCGGTCACCATCTTCTTCAGAACCTTCTGCATTTGGGTACAGAAAAGATTTTGATCCTCCGTGCTTAATGATTCTGCATCTACTTGGGGAATGTGACGACCTTGGAGCAGGACATTCATTGCTGACTCAAGCATCTGCCATTTTTATGATATCAATTTATATTTTATATACTTCAACTTAATATTAGTTAGATACTAAACAAACTTTACCTAAAACAAAGTTATTTTAATATTAATTTGAATTTTGGAATGTAGTGATGTCCATTTAATCATGTAAAATATCACAATGTGATAAACCAATCCAAAAAAAGGAAAAAAAAAACTGATTAAAGTTGAAGACACAAAGGCAGAGGGAATGGAACACTCACATTGTTTAAATTCCAATAGTTTGAAACACTCAAGAAAAGATCCGATCTCTCTATCAGAATCTTAAGAAATATGGAAGAAAATTCTTGGGGCCACAAATGTCCATTGACTTCGGCAAATAAGTATTTGCCAACAAAAAATACTTGTTGGCTTTCTTAATGTTATCAGTCGTCTCCAAAGACCTCAAACAGCAATCTCTTAGAAACCTTGCTAAGTCAAGGCTAAGTGCAGCTACTACCTCTTTGTGTAGCTCTCCAAGAGATTCATAAATATTCATTCCTTTTCTTAAATATTTATTGGTTGCATTGGTTGTTTCTTCTTTTGCTAAAAGTCTTCCGAAGCTGAGATATGTATTAGCAAGATCTTTGTAGATGACTTCTTTCAGATTTTCTGGGAGCGAACTAGCCTCATCAGCAGATTTCTTTGCTGTCTCGTAAAAACTAAGTGACTTGTTGTATTCTTGTTTCGCAAGCAACAGAGCTGATTGGTAACTACTTCGATGAGGTAACAGTTTGAGAGCTTCCATATTTCTAACAGTTTCTAAAGCTTGCTTTCGTCGCAAGTAACCCATGTTGCGGCTGATTACTATAGCATTAGTATGGTCACAAAATTCTTTGTATGCCGCTAAAGCATCAGCAAAGGCATCTTCAGCTTTGTCTACCTCTTCTCTTTCTCATACGATCCTCACCAAGGGTGTTACATATCCAACATTTGTTTGCAGTAATTTCCTTTAACACATAACAGTTAAGGCTGCTTGGAAGATATTTTAATACTCTTTGAGTTTCCTCATAACAATTCAAAGAAGCAACAGATTGCTTTCTGAATCATTTTTCCTAGGCCCCTTAAGATATTTGAATATTCCATTGCTGCTTGGATTGTCAAGCTTACAGCTGCAATTTACTAACGAACATGAGGCACATTTTTGACTGTACTCAGTTAACTTCTTCGTGAGCCTCTCTACCTCCTCTACTACTTGAGAGGGGAGATTTAAAAGCTTCTGATTGTCACGTCTTGGCTCCAGACCTTTAAGAGTGTAAAATTTGCAATATATATCGCCAACAAGCTTCCATACTTTAGCCCAGAAGAGGCATCTTGATGGAATTTCTCCAACTGCTTCTAATTCTTCCACTTGGGACAATGTCTCCTCAAACTTCTCAGGCATTGATCCGTACAAAGAGCAAGCTGATTTCACAGCATCCAGAGCTTGGTGTAACTGTCCATTCTCTCCGTATGCTTTCCCCAGAGACAAATGTGATTCACCAAGAAGTCGAACAAGCTTCCATAATTTCGTGTCTATTGGAAGAAACTGATGGATATCACATACCACAATAAAATCAGGATCACCACATGCACATTTAGAAAGATCGACACAATGTGGTAATATATCATGAGAAGCAACTTCCTTTTCTGGAGACTCTAGTTGACGTGTTATACTCAGAGACATTATAGCTTGAGAAACATGGTCTACTGCGGTTAGATTTGATAAGATATGATTACTTGTAGTCACAGTGTCTTAACCTGCTTTATTGAGAATGAGCCTTGCAAACTGCTCGTGTGCATATGCCCGAACAACCAGATGATCAGGCTCTTTCAAGAAATTCAAACATTTTCTGAGGAACCTAACACAAATGTTCCTATTACTCGGAACCTACAAAAGATGATAAGTGTCATAAAAGTGACAGTTAAGGATGTGTTCAAGCAGATTTCCTACTTACCTCTGACAAGGAAAGCCTATGACCGAGACGGTAAAAAATATTTCCTAAAGAAAACAGTGAGTCCTGAGTGAAAACAAGACAACAGTTAACTATATTAAAAAAAGAGTTAACTACTATATATATTGAAAACACTAGTAGCGACCTTTTTCCATGAGTGCAAAACGAGAATCTTTCCAACGAGTTGTACTGCTATGGAAATCAAATCTTCTTTCAAGTTAGGTGTGTCAAAGAGTTGCTTGAGAATTTTCACTGGCCCAATCACGTCTATTTCATCCTTGTATTCCACAGAACCTGATGACACAGCTAGAGCTTCACATTCCTTGCTAAGCTTCCAAGCAATGGCTTTGTCATCCATACATTGACCTTCCTTCATGGAAGACTTCACCATGGTGAGCTTTTGCTTCTTTTGTTCTGCAAATCATTTAAGTATCATCAATGCATCCTCAGTATCAAACACAAACTAAAAGCATCTCTAGTTTGCTCATTTACATTCACAAGCTAAACTAGTAGGTTGTTTCGAATTTAACTTTTTTTATTTGTCTACAACTCCCTAAGGGAGTAAGGCAAAGCAATGGAGAAAAAATTATACCTCCATTAAGCACAACAACCGAGCAAAACTTCTCTGAAATATTCTCGCAATCTTGCCGCTCATATTTATCAAACCCCTGACTCATAGTTCCAAGTGAATACGACTACAAACTCTGCAGAATCAGAAAACACACAATGATTATGTGAAACCCCATGAATATACTACATATGAACAAAAACATATACAACCTAAAGTCAACCTGATCAAAGAACTATGATCACTAGCTCAAGTTACTGAACAAATTCAACAGACCAAAACCAGATCAACAAGACTAGGTACTGAGATTCTTCAGCGATTCAGAAGAGAGAAAAACTACTGTAATCGATTGATTGATGTTTGGCGTCAAAAAAAAAGACAAATAAATAAAAAATTGATTGATGTTTGGCGTCAAAAAAAAGGAAAAATAAATTAAAAATTGATTGATGTCTAGAGCAATCGCAAAACCCTAACACTGTGATGTCAAAAAAAAAAAAAAAATCCTAACACTGTATATATATTTTTATTTCCTTATAACTAACATAACCACCTATCTAAACATACATATAATTAAACGTAAATCTAAAAACCGAAAGAAAAAAAAAACGGACAGTTTTAAACCGAATTGAAGAAAGGATTCATGACTTCCTCAATAGCCTTTACAAAAGAAAGGATTGACGTTGCGTGCAAAGAAGCTTAGGCTTGTTTCAATACTATGAATTAAAAATGCTATTCAATATATTTTATTGATCAAAGCTATGATAATCATCAAATGATTACTTACGCAGAATTACTGAAATGACAAATAACTTTGAAAGTGTTATTGGTAAATGAGGCTTTGGTATGGCTTATCATGGATATGTAAATGGTACAGAGTCCGTTGCTGTTAAAGTACTCTCACATGGCTCCAAAACATGGCCATAATTAAACAATTCAAGGCAGAGGTACTTATAACACCAAAATTTTCCTTTATGCTAGTGTTTTTATTAGTTTTCAATAAATATGTTTTACGCAGAAGTTATGAAAACGCAATGTAGCTAAAACATTAGCTTTCTCCCAACTCCCAAGTCACACAATTAGGACATGATAACCAGAAAGAACAAAATAGCTAAGCAAACAGAGTGATAGTAAAGGACAAGGCACATTCACAGCCAAAATAGCTAGACTCTTATACATGAATTTGACTTCTTGGAAAGAAAAAAAAAAAGAATTTGACTTCTTGGTCTCCAAGATCAAAATAGCAAATCCTGTCCTCATTCTAGGTTAGCTAATAATTCGTATTTGTTCTGTGTGAAGGCTGCGGCTGCTTGTTCTTCAAAGATGTAGCAAGACGTTTTGGTTTTGGTCTTTTCCTAGTGATGCTAATTAGGCCTTGGTGTAAAGGGTTTGACTTGAGTTGCTTAATATCGTTAACCTTAAGATCTTCTACATGACCTACAAGAGCAAAAACTCTACCATTAATCTCAAGTTTTTCAAGGTATTCTCCAAAACCTTTGATTTCAACACTTTGGAGAGTGTTACTTTTGGGATTGAAGTAGAAAACATAATAAGGTTTAGATGTATCGTTAATGGACAAAACAACTTCACCGGTAGCAGTCATCCCGACAATAGAAAGATTGTGGTTGACCTTAACAAGTTTACTATCGTCCCACAAAGAGTAGACATATTTGGACCATTCTTGATTCTCGCCATCCTCTAGAACCCACATACACAACTTAATGGGAAATCCACCATTAGAAGCTTACTTCAAATGAATCCCACCTAATTTCCCCTTACAGCTTATCAATATAAAATCCAATGGCCATTCCCGACAGAATTTTGTGTCTACAAACTTGAATTTCTCAGACCTAACATCAAAGCAAACTATCACATAAGGCCCTTCATCATAAGACATTTTATCAGTTGGCTTAGCTAAGTAATACAAAACCCCATTGATGCATATCCCTTCACTATCCAAAAGATCATGGGCGACGAGAAGAATAGACAATCAACATTCTCATTGAAGACCCCAAATAAGAGACGTGGCCGAGCCAAGGACCTGGTCAAGAACAACTCGGTAAAATATGGACGGCAAAGCATGGAACCACATAGGCCATAGCTTCGACACGCTCCGAAACCTAGCGATTGACTTTGCCGGCAATCTCAAGAATATCTCCTTAATAAGATCAGTTGGGATGGAATCTGAAATCTCTCCTGTTTTCATGATCGTTCTATTGTACTTTCTAATAGGGACAGAGAGAGATTTAGTATACATTGGTTTAGGGTTTATAAAATATAAAGCAGAACATCCTGGCCGTTTAATAAAAAAAAAAGAATCTTATCATCTGTATATAATTAGTCTATCGTCCTCTGCTTTACATTTTTTCTTTCAAAGGCTAGACTTTTTTCGAAATCCTCCATATATGTAATGATTTTAAATGAAAAAATAATTGATACAATCATTTCAATTTATTTTTTCTCTGTATTTCAGGCAATGCTTGGTACATAAACGACTATCTTCTGGTACGTAAAGAGCAAGCTTTTTGCTTTTCATTTATTTTTTGTGTGAAATTCTTTAAAAAATCAGCATTTTTGGATCGGATATCCATTTTTCTTAGGAGATTTGTTTAATTTCGGAATTAAAAACGACAGTTATTTCTGGTATCATCTATCATCTAGTAATTTCGTAAGAACAATGTCAAAGCAAACAAGAATACTATAGAGGTAAAAAACAAAAACAAAAATTCCAATAGAAGTTTTTTCTTTGCTAAATGGATTGACTATAGAGGTTAACATTACGAAAAATAAGTTTTATGTACTATGTAGGATAAAACATTAAGACATTCCGGTGATCTTTTCTATATGATGTTAATGTGCTCGTGGGTTCCGATTTTCTCGCACAACTATATAACAGGAGAAAACTATAACTCCACCCCACCGGCCACCGTCGAATCCGAACTACGTCGACCCTTAATTAAAAAGAAAGAATAATTTTCTGGTTCGGCCTCTTAATTCAGCAGTAGTGGATCTTCTGGGCCCAATTATTAAAAGAGAAAATGGACTTCTACTGGAACAGACTTAAATACGAACCCCACCAACATCATTCATCGTACAATTAAAAAATAGGATCGTGTAGTCACTTTTTAAAAAAAAATTAGATTCGAACCAGCGGTACACCGCGGGTCAATTGTTTTCATATAAAGTTATAGTATTTTATGTATAAATTTAATTTATTAATTTGTTATGAATATTTTTATTTTGTTTGTTTAATATATTTTTGTTTATTTTTTGTTTGTTTAGAAACATGGATAATCTCAATTTTATGACAGGCATGTTTATATATCCGTTTATAAAAAATTTAATCACAACATATGCATAAAAAATCTAAAATTTTATTAATATATATTATATAATAATTTAAAATAATTTGAAAATAATATCATACAAAGATGATAAAAGAAGAAATATTAAATAAGGGAAAGACTGTAGAGAAATATTATATAAAGAAATAATTGTAGAGAAATATTATATAAGGAAATGATTGTAGAAATTTAATTAGTTAAGCGATGTTTGGATGTAAGATTAAGATATTGAGTGTTTGGTAACAGGATTTTCCAAATTTGTACTTCACTTTTAATAGTACAAGATTCAATAAATAAGTATGGTACTATTTGCAATTGGGATATTAGTCACAACTGACTTTTTGGCATTTAGTAAATTATGAAATGGTCATTCTATTATCTGTTTATTTATGGTGTCGTGCCATTCGTGTAAAATGGAGAAGAAAATTTTGTGGGGCCAACAACATCATTAATATGCAAAATTAGTGGGTTTCTCTTATTTTTCTTTCTTCTTTTTTCTTTTACTTTTAATTTGTTAATTTAATAATATTATAAATATTTAATAATAATTTCATATCTAAAAACTTCTCTTTATTATATAAATCTAAAGAATTCAATTTTGTTATATTTTGAAGATTTAATACATATTATTATATTTTAAGTCAACAAGATAATATAGTAGTGCATCAAATATTTTGGTATACAAGATATGACAATGTACGAATATGATAAGATAAGTTTGATATTGTACATTGATTTGTTTTGTACATCAATTCTTCTCGTACACTTATTATTTCCGTACACTAATTCTTCTCGTACACTAATTATTTCCGTACACCAATTCTTTCATACACCGATTTGTATTGTACACCGATTTTTCATGTATATATTAGAATAATCGATGTACAAGATAAATTGGTGTACAAGACAAATAAGTGTACAAGACAAGATAGTGTACAAGCAATATATAAATCATAAAGAAAAGGATTTTTGGCAATATATCAGATGTACAACCAATTTGTGATTATAAAGTGTACAAGACATTGTGTGAAATATTGTACATAAATATTTTTTTGGTGTACATAAATAATATATGTGAAAGAGTATACAAATTCACTATACATAAATGGTATATATAAAATTTTTTATTATATATTAATATAAAATGGATCTTGTTAAATTTATAAAAAGATTTTAAACATTTAAATTTTGTTTAAAAATTTATTTCATCTTTTATTTGTTAGATAATCATGAATTAGTAGAAAATAAGAAAGAGAATAAGAGAGATAAAAATGAATAAAAGAAAGAAAAAAGAAAATAAGAAAGAAAGAAAGAAAGATAGGGAGATGCGTGAGAAAAATAAAAATAGAGACAAGAAGAAAGAAAAATGCACAGAAGTATAATGGACATTACAAAAACCTACCCTATAGCCGTCTATTACAAGTAGAACTATTAGAAGACACCAGAACTTTAATAAAAGCTAATTGTGAATAGTGAATTGTCCATAACTCTAATTATTTTGCCAAAATGTACCTAATTACCCAAATAGCTCTTAAAAATATACAGACTACTAGAGTGTATACTGGCTTAGACCATCTCCAATATTGAATATCTAAAAATGAAGTTCTAATTTTTAGTTTAATAATATTTTACTATAACAATAATATCTAGTTAAATTTTATTTTGTTTTTAAAAAGTAAACCAATCAAATAGTAATATGTTTGGTGAATCTCCAAAAATGAGGTTCTAAAACTAAAAATTTTAGAGATGATATCTAAACTTTTTTTTTCTCTCTCATACACTTTTTATTTGTTTGTTAATAAAAATATTTAAAATTCCTCTTTTAAAACCTCCATTGGAGGTGCTCTTACTAATCATTCATCTTCAATCCATTTATTGTCTATTGGTTTTGACTTTTAAATCTATAATCTGATAAACACAAACACTCACATCATTCATTTTCATCCCACATGTCTATATATTTGACTCTTAGGCTGCAAATGGTAGCCTCACATTAACAAGTTGAATGAGCATTCATCTAATATTTTACCATTTGAGATGAAAAAATTGAAAAAATTATTCAACATGTTCAGCTAAAAAAAACTGAACAAATATATAAACTACAAAGGAAATGTGTTCAACTCATTCATCTACTATTTTGGAGTTGAATGAGTTGAATGAGATTCAACTCAAAAAAAAATTAATTATTTTTTTCAACTCATTCATTTTAATAGCTACCATTTGCAGCCTTAGTAGTTGCCAAGAATCATGTTCATCGTATAACAAACCGGTTTCCAAACAACAGTTAAATTTTTCTAAAATTTCACCCAATCAAAAACACTATTTTTCTAATGAGATCAAAAACCATTTAATAACAAATATTTGAAACATTAATAGTTAACACATAAGTATATAAAATTACCAAGTACAATAAATAATAATATTGTTTTTGTTGCTCTTATTAGTTTCTTCGGCCTTTTCTCCTTTTAGTCTATATAGGGTCAATCCAATAAAAAAAAAAGATGACTCGAGTAAAAAGGAAAATTAGTGGTTATATTTCTATTTATTATTCTAAACTAGGTAAATACCCGCGCTACGCAGCGATTGTTTTAAAAAAGTTGTTTATATTTAGATTTAGTGAACGTTTTTTTATGAACAATTGAGTTTTTTTTTAAATAAACTGATTTGTATTTAATTATTATAATTTATTTTAATATTTATTTAGACTAATGAGTGATTTGTTAAAATTTTATTTGATTTGAATTTTATAATCTAATATTTTATGTGTGAATGTGCGATATTTTTTGATCAAAAAACACATATTAAAGGAAGTAATGTTATTATTAATTCATTTGGTTTGAATTTCTAGCATAAATAACATACATAAGATATCATTAGATTTTCTCTTTAGTGTTAATATTTTCTTTAATCTTTTCTATTGTGTCAATGCTTTCCTGGGTTTCTTTTATTTTATTTATTTTAATGACAAATTAATGTATTAAATATTATGTGATCCTTTTTTAGTATAACAAAATAAAAATATTAAGAAAATATTTAATGGTTTATCTTGCAAAACTATTAGAAAACAGTTAATGATTTATATTTCATTAAAAACTCTTTTTTATGAATTTTTTTTAATATTATGTGTACAAATATATTTTAAACTCTTTAAGAAAGTTTAAAAACATTCAAGAAATAACAAATAAACCCTAGTGGATATTTTACGGAAAAAAAACATCTTCTACTTTGTATCAGTGACATAAAAGTGAAACATATTAGAAAATTTTGGATCACAAAATAAGTTTTACATCCACATTTCTTATTAACATTTCATATAAAGTGTAACTCTTACCCGATAATCATTTTCTCTTCTCTTTCTTCACTCATTGTTGTCTCACCAATTTCCATTACTCATGTTTTCTTATTCGTATCTAACATATCATACAAATTTTTGTGGATACCATAATAAAAAATCCCTTAGAGTTGATAATCATAGATATATAATATTAAAAAAAACTCTAAATTTTCAAAACAATTTGAGGATACCATAATAAAAAATCCCTCCCCCCAATCCAAAAATCCTAATTCTCAAATCTCTGTTTGAGAATTCTACAACATTTTTAAAAAAACTCAGATTAAAGGAAATTGAAGCTCTACACTTTCAATCCAATTAAAATAAATTAGATTAATAAAACTTAAACTAATACTAATCAACGACATGAGACTCGATTAGGTTAGTTAACAAATCAGGTAATCAACATATGTATTTTTATTCATGATAAAAAAAAATTATAGAGTATGTATAATTAAATGATTTGATTTTTTTATAAAGTTTTTTCATTGACTTATTTATGGTATAAAATTAAATATTATAGGATGTGTATAATAAAATGATATGATTAGTTTAGAAAATTGGTTTAATATTTATTCATGGTAAAAAAACATTTTGATTATTATTTTATGTGTATAATTAAAATGATTTGATTGGTTTATACTGGTTTTTTCACTAATTAATGTGTCATAAAAAATCTGATGTGTTTACTTATGTGTACAAATAAAATAATTTGATTTGAAGCTTAAGGTTTTTCATTTATTGACGTGTCAACACCAGAATTTATAAAAAATTTGATGTGTCAATACCATGAGAGACATCTGCCTTATTATAGTGTTGATTTTAAACTATGTTCATAGTTTTGAAAATATATTAAATTAGATTAGGATCCGCCCAATGGCGGGTTTTAAATTTTATAATAAATTATGTTTATTTATTTAAATTTTTGTTATTAATAATAAAGTTAAGGGCAATTCTCATAAATAATACTAAATGAAGTTTTTGTTCCACAAATAACACTTTTTTTTTCCGACAAAAATAACATTTTTACAATGTTTTTGAAACCAGACTGGACACTGGGTGATTGGTCTGACCGGTTCAACCGGTCGAACCGGGTTTTTGAATATATATATATATATATATAATGTATGTATATATATAACACTAACATAGAAAGTATGATTAAAATTATTATTTTATATTTTAATAAAATAAAAATCAGTTGAAAAATAGATATTTAAACTTATACAAATAAAGATTAAGAGATAAATATTCTTTATTCTCTAAAATTCAATGTAAATAAATAATTCTCCAAAGAAAAAATGGTAAAAATAGAGTGATATCAAAATTTATAATTAATTTATAAAAATAAATAAGCTAATTGTGATTTATTTTTGACTCATAAACTCTAATTTTATTCAAATTTTATAAAAAAGAAATTTAACCCGGTTTTGCTATCTAACCGGATCACCAATTTTTGGCCGGTTTTACTAGTTTTATTCAAATTCAAGTTTTATCTTCACTCGGAACCGGTTAGCTAGCCGATTTCTGGTTGGACCGGTCCAGTTCTAAAAACATTGCATTTTTACTAAACATTATTTTGCTTATATAACACAAAATCTCCTAAGCTCATCTTTAGGGTTTAGGATTTAGAGTTTTAATTTTAAAAATCCTAAACTCTAAGTCCTAAATCCTAAATTATATCTTCCACCCCAAACAAACTATATTTTAAATTGTATATTATTTAATCCAAACAAAAAATTTAAAATTTCTTTTTCTATAAAAAATACTATTTTTATCATAAAAAAATATTATTTGTAGAATAAAAACTTCAACTAGTGCTATTAAAAGAATTTCTCTAAACTTAATTTCAAAATAGCCACAAATTCCAATAAGTTACTCGTAAAATGCCACATTTATAATGCCACTCGGAAAAAGCCACTTCTTCCCCTGTAAATAACCATCATGCCCTTTTCCCACACATACGTTAGTTTCTCTTCTTCGATCCGCTGCAAACAAAACACGAGACCAATACCATCAAGGCTCAAGCCACCAGTGAGGTCCTCACTTACCAAGACAGCCCCAAAGCTCCGTCGTCGCCGCCACCGCCTAAGACCAGCAAAGCTGCAAATCCCTTCAACAAAACCTTGCCGGAAAGGATAAGAGAGAAAAGAAACCAATGAGTTTTGAAACTAGTCCACTCACCATCGTCACAAGTCCATTTACCACCGCCACCAGTTAACCACCACCACCACCGAATTTTTTCTTCACCGCCGTTGCAACCTCTATCTCCACCACTGTCGTAATCTTCGTCTCCACCGCCGTCGCAATCTTTGTCTTCTAATAACACCATCGCCACCCTTCACTCACCACCACCACCGGTATTTTCTCTATGTCATCGCCATCTCCGTCTCCAACGCCTTCAAAATCTCCATCTTCTAACAACACCACCGTCATCACCACTCACCACCGCCGTAGAAATTTTATTCTGTTTCCGTTTGTTATTTAATTTTCCCTCGTTTTAAGTAAATTATTAGTCCAGCTGCTACAACTTTGGATCTTAATCTGCGTTCACAACTTCTGTTTCTTGTTCATCATTTTCGCGACATTCGCCGTCCAAGTTTGCATCTAGAGTTTTCTAATTTAGCAAATTAGCTGATGTCATCCCATAGTCAACCGACTCAACCCTTCTTACTTTCTTAGTCAACATCCATGCGCGTTCTTCATAAGGTTATATTTGTCAAATTACCCCAACATTACGCGTACTGTTTTCCCATTACTGTATCATTTGGCTTTTTCGAATACCCTTTGCGAATACCCTTTGCCGAATGTGGCTGTTTCGTCAATAATCTCTTAATAATATATGTTAAATTGTTTTAGAAAAATAAATAAAAAATCATATTTAGTTAGAAAAAATAATTATTTATAAAATTTTAGTTTCTTAAATAAATAAATTAATTAATTTTATATACTAAATTTTTCTTATAAAAATATTAGAAATCCATATAATGTCCAAAAGTTTTTGGATCCTTATTTCTTTTTTCGACTATCATGTTAGATAACGTTGACAAAATATCAGAAACCCAAAAAAATAAACTAAATCCAATCTGAAAACGGATAGTAACACAAAAAAATTCAAATAAATCATAGATTTCTATATCCGAAAGTCCAAACATGAACTGAATCGAACCGATAACCTAATGGATATCCAAAATACTCGAAATACAATTATATATCCAACAATATTAATACTATTCAGACTTGATATAACTCAATTATCCAATAATTATAAACCCAAAAATATCAATTATTTTTATATCAAATAATTAAAATATCTAAAAATAACCAAAACATCTGAAAGGTCTAAATTATTAACTCTTTGTTAAATCAACTTTTTCATATACACTTGATTTTGCTATACAATTTAACCCAATTTTTAATCATATTAAAATATTGCTCTAACCTCATATATACTCTCTATAAATTAATAGAAGTCAAAATTTTCATAACAAAGTAACATACATTATAGCATACAAATATCCATATATAACTAATATTATGAAATAACTAAAAAATAGATAACAATTGTATTAGTAATATAGTAGAAAATCATGAAATTTGGGAAACTAACATTGCAAATAAACTAAATATAGATTAAAATTTTCGTTTTGGTATTTGTTTTAAATATATTTCTTAATTATTTATTGATTAGTTAAATTAACAATTTTGTGATTTCATTTTTTTATTTTTTTTAAAACTACACTTTTTCTTTTTTTTTAAACTCATTTATTGATTAGATAATTTAACATTTTTGTGATTTTATTTTTTTCTTTTTGCAAAACGTCATTTTTCCGTTTCTTCTACTAAGATTTATAAATTTTAGTTGATGATTTGATATGTTAACAATTACTGAATATCTATTTTTCGATAAAAAAAATTTATATATTTTTTATAACTTGACACGTGTCAAGATCTGAATGATTAGTGAATACGTGTCAAGATCTCGTGAGTTATAATTTTAATATGTGTCGGCTTGTGGTAAGTGCAACCCAAGTTTATATAATAAAATAGATATGTAAAATTATAATTAATTAATTTTCATTTTTATTTAATTAAATACATATCAAATCTAATCATTTAAATTGACACATGTCACGATCATGTGAATTACTAACTTTAAATCATTCATCAAAATATAATAAGATAACAATTCTTTAGTGAAAGAAAAGTTTGTGATATACTTAGGAAATGGGATTAGAATATTGCTTATAATAATTAAACACGAGTATATTAAAACACATATATAGCTACATAAGCTTATAGTATTACATCCAGTGATGTGTATGATATATGCATGTGTGAGCTGTAAGGTTAGTCCATACATCATGGGGTTTTGTCGTTAAAAGAAGAGAAAGAAAGAACCTTATTTATAGACAAGTACCAACCAAGACAGCCCTTTCTATGACATCTCCTCCAACTAAAAATGCCATCTGTTCACTTATGATTTCTTCACTCTTCTATTAATTATATATATGTTGCACTGTACGTACGCCACAAACAATACAGACGATAACAAATTGGAATCTGGACCTTTCACTAAAAAAGATGATTCATAAACGAAAATATACTACTGATTTGTTGGATGAAAATAATAGTGATGTTTAAGTATCCAAATAAATTCGAGCTATAACAGCGATTAGTTACATATATTTGTGCCATATGTGGGTCTGTAGGGAATCTAACGACAGCTTAACGTGTAGCAATTTTTGGAAACTAACTTAGATACATGCACTATTTTGAAAGTATATTGATATATGATATATTATTTTTAAACTTTGAACGTAGTTCTGCTATGACTTTTAATATTTGGAATATATAAGGTTTTAGACGGTGATTTCATTGTATACTATAATAATTGTGTTGAATTATTATTAAAAAAAAAAAAAACGTCGTTAATTTACTAAAGCCATATTTTATCATATATCAATGTAGTATTTTAGAATACTTATCATAAAAATGCAAATCCCTCTCCTGTTTTTTTTTTTATAAGATTTGTGCCCTGATCAGCCCCTCTCACTTTATTCTTGCCTACACATATTTCTATATACACTACAGTTATATGAAAAGACATTTGTACATCAAAGTAACTTCATCCTATAGATTTTTAACACGACAAATAAAGAAATGGGAACCCATTGTAATATTATCTTTTAAAAAAAAAGATATATAAGTACTCTCATTCCAAATGATACATAAGCTACTCAGAAAAGAGTACTATCGCCGAACTCGAAGAAAAATCTAATGCAAATTAAACACGTCTAATAAGTTAGTTAAACTAGTAGTCCACACGTTTATGTTGATATATATATGTAAATATAGATCTATATATATGTAAATATAGATCTATATATATGCTGCTTTTTAAGTGTAATGTCGCTTACCATCTTCTATATTATTCTAATTTCTTTTGTCCTTCTGGTTTCAATCACGTGCCAAGCCTTAGAGCTGATTCAACATCCAATCTCCAAGCAAACCCACCTGATCTTATCCTCCATACATCACATAGTACCGTCATCTTCCTCCACGTGGACGGCTCGTACTTAACCCTAACCCTGCACGTCACCGCACCGTATAACCCCACCATGCATGCTATGTCCTCCATAAGGTCCCTTGACACCACCAGCCACACTCTGACCACCTCCACGTCCGGAGCTCCCATCATCCTCCGGTACGCCTGGTTTACCCAACAGACCCGGTTTGACCCATCCGTAACTAACCACGGACACGTGTCAGCCTCTAACATCCTCATCACTCTCTCCTCTCCCTGATTCATACGGCCTAGCTGCTCCAGGATGTGATACCCTCCTAAGTCAGTACACGTGTCACTCACACTCTCCACCGTCACCCACGACTCCAACACCGTCCGATCTAAAGATGACGACAGCCCTACGGCCGAACCATACAAGCTCAAATCACTCAGATCGGAACAATAGTCACCAGCTTCATCTCCATTATTTCCTAGATCTCTATCCTTCTCCGGCAACAACTGAAGCGTGACGATATCGCTTCTATCATCACCGTCTATCTTTCTATCAAGATCGGTCTTTATGTTCCCTCCATCGCAACCATTCTTTTTACTAACTGTCCTGTCTTTATTATTACTACCACTACTAGTTTTTTTATCCCTAACCCTAACATACTTTCGTTTCGATCTTGATCTGTTTCTTCCAAGGAATCTACTACTCTTTGTATCGTCGGAAGATTCACCGACAACTGGTTTTGGCGCGATCGGACGGAAACGTTGCATTATCTTGCTTATAACGGTCTTGTTCTGATCTCCAGAACCGTCGCAAACAGAAGCTTGTCGCTTCTTTCCGACATCATTCATGACTTGAGTCTGCGTCGATCTCACTTTCTCTTCGGTTGGGTTCAAAAAAATAAGTGTTCTGTTATGGTGTAAGCTGCTCAGTATTGTAGAAAATATAAGGAAAAAAATAGTTAAGAGATTTGAGAGAATCTGAGAGATAAAAGAGGAAAGTTAGTACATAAACACGTGGCTAGGGCAAGCGTTTAGCAAATGAGATTAAATGAGTTGATGATTGGTTCCATGTTTATGTGATGGGTCCCTCGTCAACGATGCATTTCAGCTTATTTATATTGACGCCAAAGTCTTCATATATGTTTTCTCGATCGTCGACGAATTGTTGATACAAAATCTTTGTATGTATAAAAAACTGGATGTACATACAAAGGAATGCAACTAAATGAAAGAAAGAAAAAAAAAAACAAAATCTTTGTATGTAAAATAATGTTTTATAACAAAGTAATGTAACTAAATGAAACAGTCATACTTAAAAATTTGAGAAAATTTGTATATCGTCACACATGTTTTTTTTTCTTTTTGACATATATCGTCACACATGTTTGTTTACAAATATATATATATATATATTCTCGATATATAAAGTACTAAGTAATCCGCAAAAATGTAAACGAATAATGTTATTAGTACATATACTTAAAACTCTTAATATTCTTCATATATAAAGTACTAAATGATCCATAAAATGTACAATGTCTTACAAAATATGAGTTAGTGAGCGTATGATACATTTAAAAGTGTTTTAATTTTATTTTAAACTTTTAAATTAAGTGGTTTTACCAAACAAAATAGTACAACCTTTATCAATATTTTCCTGTCTCTGGACCTCTGGTATACACTAAACATTTTATCATTATGTATATACATAAACTAAATACATCTGTTTATATGTTACATGCATCTTCGATCCATCCGCTGGCATGATGTGCACATATATATTTTCTGTGTGATACGTATATATACACACGTGTTCAGGATTATATCGAGCCAAACAAGTACAAAATAAATTATTATTATTTTTAAAAAGCAACCATATATAGTTGAGTTTTTGAATTTCAAAAAGGCACGACAAGATATAGATATTAGCGTATCTATCGTGATGGGGGATTTGAGATTTTGGTCCAAATCAGAGTGCTGGACCAATCAGTCGCAACCATCTATTCCACCACTACGAAAGTTAGTCCACGTGGACTTTCTCCTCACCAATAGCGTCACCCTTCAGTTTTCTCCATCACACATTGTAATTTGTATATTATAAAAAACTATTATTTTACATAGAGTACCATAAGTGATTGGTCTGCCTTGTCTAGATAGAGAGACGTATGGTATAATTTTTTGTTTTTATTTCTTAAATTCATATAGTTTAAATAGTTGAAAGTTTCAGTCTTTCAGATGATGCATAACAAATTATATATACAACGACAAATTAAAAGTGGTCAAGCTTATTTTGAGGAGACTAACGATAGGTCAGAAGTTAAAATTTCATTTATAATATTTTTGTTTGATTTTCGAATTCAAATTTGCTGCTGATGAGTGAGTAAATAAAGTTTGTTTGAATGTAGTTTGTAGTATGAATATTAATCGTCCACAAACTAGTACTGTATTCTATTCTTGAAAATTTCATAATTTTAAGATGAGCATTTATCTCATATCTTAGTTTCAGTCATTTTGAAAAATCTTCAAACTGTGAAACTGGAAAAAGCTACTGAATTTTTTTTTTTTTTTTTACGATTTGAAAAAACTTAATTTGCCTAGAGACATTGTAGAATCTGAAACACGTGAACATACACTAATTCAAGTAGACATTGCTCATCGTAAAAAATTAATCGGAAAGCTACATACGGATATGCAAACATGCAGTATAGCTAGGATTAGCATTAAATATAAAAATAATTTTAGCTTTGGGGATAACTTCAGTGTTTACTACTATATCATACTACCATTTAAAAATAGTTTAGGGTATCGAACGTAATTTGTTTTTAGGGTCAATATTTTTTTGAGATTTTTAGCTGTTTCGAGAAAAAAATAAAAGACACGTGATAGGCTTCTATTCGTTTCTCGGCAACCAAAATTCTATCGCTGTTACAAAAATTCCACCAACCGAGTAGCAAGAACGTGACATTAACGTACGGTTAGATTCATCTCATAATGACACTTGAACGGTTGCGATCGACAAAAGTGGGACCAGCAAAAAATGTCCCCAGGTATGGCATGACGTCAGTAATTTCGAAGAAACGACAATTTAACAGAAAGGAAGAAACAAAAAAACAAAAAATACGTGAAAGCTGATTGGTTGATGTCTTTCTCCGTCGAGATGCCACGTGTATTATATTATGCCACTTTATTTATTCCCTTCCCTCCCTTCGATAGATCTTTTTGGAATTTTATATTGTTTTGTTTTTTTCTTTTATAACTTTTTCTCAGCCAATGAGTTTGCTCCGTATGTTGGGATTCAAAGCCCACGAAGATTTTTAGATGTGATGTAATCATCATTATTGGCTACTGCAGAATGGGGTATACTATTATCTAACATGCGCATAAATAGCATATCGACACTTACACCAAATATATACACCTAGCCAATCAGATCCTATAATGTCATAAATCACGTATAACATCATCTATGTTCATATATACATACGTGATACGCCCAGCTAGTTAAATACAAGCATTGACGTATATGCGCGAGTTAAATACAAGCATTGACACATGCATTTCGCATATATACATATACAAAAACACGACTCTCTTTTTTTGGCATTTTATCAACAAAACAAATCTTTCTTTAATTTGGAAGAATATAACTCAAAACTATAGGATGAAGTTATCCAATAATTTAGAGACATATACACATGTCGGTCATGAAGTCTCGAAGGGTCTTATGCTTAAAAACACGCATCAGATTCTTCTCTCTATATAGTTATGCATTGTCACTTACTCATATTAGTACATACGAAGTTTTGTATGCGGTCCACTAATCCATATTTTACTAAGTATACAATAATTAGTGTCCCAGTACAGTTAATGTATCTTTTCACCATATACACGTATACACATTGACACAATATGGTGCATGAATGCATTAGAGTGTCCCAATACAGTTCACATATATATATATATATATATATACATATATATTACATTTACATATATATCCAATATAACTTCAATATGTTTACATGATCACTCTCTTGAAATGCAATAATATTACTTTGTTATTATTTACAATAGTTCTTTTCATGGTAATCGGTGATCATATATCTTTAAAAACATGCAAATGTGATATCTATGTTTATACCAAAATGTAAGATATATAGATATATATAGATAAAAATCAATTCAAAAGCGAAGCAGTGACATATTTTTTTGAAATATTCGCCAATCATTATTCGAGATTATGGCAATTTCCAATATATATATATATATATATATATATATATATATAAGGTTCTCTTCTCACACACAAATTTATTCTAAAAGACTTGATTCTCAAGACTTCCCCCACACATATACTAGCATTAAATACGTTTCTCTTTTGTAGTATTACTTATTAACTTCTCAATATGCAAACTGATTAAGGTCGGAGATTATACACGTTAACCACATCTTGATCTTAATTAATCTTACCCTCTATACCTCAAAGCCAAAGAGTTAAAGCTGCAGCTGTATCCAACCTCCATGCAAATCCACCAAACTCCATCTTCCACACCTCACACGGCACCGTTTTAGTGTACTTAGTCTCTCGCCACGTGTATTCCAGTCTCACCTTACACGTAAAAGTACGATAGTCACAAAACGTCGTCGTTTGGTCAACCACCAACCACACAATCACCTCGTGTCCGAATCCTCCATCTCCAGTTACTAACCTACGGTAAGCCTCGTTAACCATCACCACACGGTTCGAGCCATCCGATATGAAACCAGGACACGTGTCCTTATCTATAGCATCCGTAGTCTCTTCGTCCGTACACCCTACCGCATGGGAAACGGAGTCACCGTTATTAACTGACTCAACCGTCACCCACGTCTCTACCGGAACTTGATGCAAGGCGTCATAACCACCGCCATTAGATTTGAGCCACTTGTTGGCTTTACAGGTCTCATCTCCGACCGTTGGATCGAGATTACTATGATCCAACCTCAACGGCGTAGATCTCTCCGGCATGAGCTGTAGCGTGACGATATCTTCTCGGCTACTCTCCGGATCTGTTGAGTTAGATCTGGAGCCGTTCTTTGATCGACACGTGGCTTTATTATTCTTGGAAACCCTAACGTACTTTCTCTTCGTCCTTCTTGTTGTGCTCGTATCTCCGACGAATGGTTGACCAGTAGTCGTTGGCTTTGGAGCGATCGGACGGTACTTAAGCATGAGAGTATCTACAGAGGTCTTATCTTGCACGTTACGGGCGCATCTTAGCGTCCGCCATAAGTCACGATCTTGATCCATTTCTGATCTCTTCACTCTCTTTCTCTATTTTCTCTTTCTCTATATTCTTTCAGTGCCTCTCCGGTGGCCGAAGAGATTAACATTTGGGAATAGAAGAACGCCACGTGTTTAGGGCAAAGATATACGAGACACTTGAATCAGTGGATTGTTATGTGCGTCTCATATATGTCATCGTTACACTAATTTTATGTCTCTTTGCTAGCGCTTCTTTTTTTGTTCTTTTTTTTTGTTTGAACTTTTATTTTCCGATAATGAGAATTAATTAAGAAGAAAATTTGTCGATTTATAAACAAATCCTACGTTTTCATAGGATCTGTTTTTCGTGCATTTTATCATAATAAAAGCGTCATTTACCTGTTAAATAATGTTAATTAAGAGTAGGTGCCGGGATAGATCTACGGGTCATTGTAGCTCTCGTCTACTGGTTTATTGGCGGAATATAATTAAATTTTTTTTTCCATAAACGGGCACATTCGATGAACAGATTAAGGATTACTTACAGTCTTACACAAGCCAACGATAATTACAGGTCATATATATGCTGCATGGCTAATCAGTTTGATAAATTTTAAGTATTCGTGTGCTATATGTAAATATCTTTAAGAAGTAAATTTAGTAATCTATGAGTTTTGGGGAGTATAGCTTAACCCATGTTCGTTTGACAAAAAAAAAAACACTAACCCATGCTGCGAACAACTAACCCATGATTTGATTTATTAAGCATATCAGCTCTATGTATACGTTTGTGTATTTCCCATATGTTTAGTTATTTGCGTTTGCTTGCACATAAAAATCCAATAAAGAAGCCTTACAAACATAAAATACATGACTATATTATTATTATTATTATAAAATGAGCATTTTAATAGAAACTTTAATTTAATAATACAGTTTGTCATAAAAATTGTCACATTATTTGTTATCCGTACGTATTCGTTTTGATGTGGTCAATTAAATACATTATCTTAATTACATTATTAAACAACATTTCAAAGGTGTTGTTCCTCCGCTTTTGGTTCTAAATTATTTTCAATCTTCAATTTATACAATATAGAAACTGTACGGACACAAGATGGCTCGGGTTTACGAGATATTAGTTCCAGCTATAAATGGCATGGTAGATTATACTTAGCAGCAATTATTTTATGTAAAACATGACTGTAAATCTTCTGAAAATATCTTGGGCTCGAATCCTTTGAATGGGTGTATTGAGATTCGAGACATGTTACTTGAGCTCTCCGTATTAAGGAAATAAACTAATACGTATGGTCGAAACCGATTCACTTTAAATTCGAAGCAGCCACACAAAGCAAATTATATATACTATAAGCAATGTAACTTTACATATCTATCTCTCACGTATAGTCATACACATAGGTCCATATGATAGTTTAATTGGATGGTTATCCAAAGCACCCAATAATTATGGAAACTCAACTGCCTGTATGTGATTTGATTGGCTTATTGCTCTTTGTTATTAGTATGACATTTATATATGATAAAATAGGTGTAAGGTATGGGTCCCATAATCAGGCTAAAACAGCATCTGGTGTTTTTACCTCATTTCAAGACTCTTTTATGGTCCTTCACCTCCCAACCAATCAAATGGTATGAAGTGTCCTCCATTTCAAAATTGAAAAAGCTGTCATGTCAGAGCACATTTGGAAAATATATATGTATAATATCTACATCTGTATGTAGACATCTATCGACTATGTGTGCAACTATATACTATGGAAGGGTAAAGCAAAAAGCCATAAGGTTCATTGTTCAGTGGTCGGATACATGCAGCCCCAGTTATAGGGAGGTGCCCTCATCATTCAGATTCGGCTAGTTCAGTCTTAAAAAACTAATTGAACTACAAACTAACCACATTTTGGTTCGCTTGGAGTTCATTTAATTCAATTCCATAAGAGTTTTAATTAAGTTTTCGTTCGAGCTTGGTTCGTTTGAATCATATACTTTTTATTTTCTTAATCAACACTTTCCTTATAACTAATTTTGGTTCCTTTTGTCATCAAACGTCCTAAATCTAAAATTAATAATAATAGAGATAGTAAGGATTCAGAATATTTTCTTATTTGCATTTGATGAAGAACAATTCAAGGAACAAGTCGATCTTTCATTACCTCTACATATATGAAACACCGTTCATTTTTTGCAAAAAAATATGAAGTATTTATTCACCACATAAAAACCAATAGAGGTGACAATTTTTTTTTTTTTTGTTTGGGGGTTTGGTTTGGTTCAAGTTTGTTTCATTCTACTAGATTCAAACCAAAACAAATGAATTTAAAAAATATTTTGGATTTGTTAAAATATAAGTATAATTGTTTTTTTTTAATTACAAGCAAATAGGTGGGTCTAGTCTTTTATACATTTTTTTAATCATAGGATTAATCTTACACTACTAAAATTGAAGTACAAATTTAGGAAATTCTGTTTCCAAACATTCAATATTTTTATCTTACATCAAAACATTTCTTAACTAATTAAATCTCTACAATTATTTCCTTATACAAGATTTCTTTACAATCTTTTCCTTATCTAATATTAGGATTTTAATAATTTGAATTATGATTCTCCCATCATATTTGTTTGATATTATTTTCAAATTATTTTAAATTATTACATAATACATATGACTAATAAAATTTTAAATTTTTGATGCATATGCTGTGATTTTAATTTTTATTAACGGATATATTAACTCAATCAATAAAGAAAACGTGCGTGTTCAGTATCGCACATTGAAGAGATGTCAATCAGATCAGTTACATACGGGATATATACAAGTAAATCCGACATAAAACAGATATAAACATAAAATTTGATGCACATGAAAAAGTGGGCATTATGAACAAGCTCATAGTATACGGCGGGTATATCATAATTTTTCGTGAATTGATGGGACAACGTATATTACCAAATTTTAATAAAAATAAATTATATATAAAATTAACTATATATATATATATAGTTGATGAAATATAATATATGATATATTTGAAAATCTAAAAATTTTTACGTATAAAATTAGAACATTTACTAAAAAATAGAATATTAAAAACAGTTTATTTATTTTAATATTTCAATTACTAAAATTATAATGATTAAATATTCAAATCTTACTAACCTGTTGGACAATGGAGAAGAGTTGGACATAAAAACTATTTACACAACTTTAAAATGGATATATACGCCAACTAATAACACTAACATTAAATTTTTATCATGTAATTAAATTAAAATTATATATAAATAAAATAAAAAATTACAAAAACTAAATAAGCAAAATATAAAATTTTATAAATTATGTGAAAAACTAAACACAAAATATTAAACAGTAAAATATAAACATTCATTACAATAAATAAGAAAACATTAATCCGCGATGTATCGCATGTTAGACTACGATGTTTTCAAAACAAAAATTTGAGGGTCTTTTTTAACATTAGGCGATAAATTATATACTTGGAAAAATGTCTCAATAGAGCCACTATGGTCGATTAATTAATAATCATTCTGGATAGAAAAATAGGTATATTATAAATTCTCTTAATATCATGAGAACTAGAATAGTCGGGAAAGTATATACTTCATACTTATATAAAATTGTGAAATACTCACTCTCATGCGATGGTTAGGTTCGAAACAATATTTTATTTTTCTTGTTAAATTGATTTTACATAACAACAACAAAAAATATTTCAGATATTTTGAATGTGTACAGGCCAGTGATGGGCTTTAATAGATGATATGAAGGCCCATAGAACCTGAAGGTGTCAGTCACTGTAGCGTCATCCATTTTCTCTGGTATCTGTTTACTTCTTCTTCTCTTTTCTTCCTCGTGTGTTCGTTCGTCAATCGCCGATCCCGTTACTTCGTTTACCTGTAAGTTTTTGTTTTCCTCTATCGACTTATCTAGTATCCGAATCCATGGATTTCTTCTTCCATTTTTTTTTGTTTAATGGATCTTCGGATCTATATGGAGAATCGAAATTTCTAGGTCTTACGCCTGATTTTTGATATTCGTATATGTGTAATGGCATCAAGTATATAACCTCTTCTTCTCTGTTTCTATTTAAAAGAGATTGATTGGTACAAGCTTTCATAAAATGGTTGGAGGAGGAGTTATTCAGCAGCTTCTTAGAAGGAAACTTCAATCCCAATCACTCGTGAGTCATCTTTTCGATTTTTTTTCTTCGTAATCTCAGATTTTGGCTTGGGGATCTGATTATGATTTCTTTTTGTTGGTTAATTGTTTGTGTTCTATGCTCTTAGATAAAATTCTCGTTAAAGAATTGTTGTGGGTCATTGGAAATTTTGGAATATAGCAACTTAGACATTTTGATTTGTGCTTAAAGAGTATTTTTTCTTACTGTTGCTTTGTGTTTATGATCCTCCACAGGCAACTCCGGTATTGTCATGGTTATCTTCAAAGAAAGCTAATGAAGATGCTGGTTCTGCTGGTGTTAGAGCATTTGCGCTTATGGGTGCTGGTATTACAGGATTGTTGAGTTTTTCTACAGTTGCATCTGCTGATGAAGCTGAACATGGTTTGGAGTGTCCAAACTACCCTTGGCCACATGATGGCATTCTCAGCTCTTATGACCATGCTTCGTGAGTAAACTACACTTTTGTCACACATGTTCTTTGATTAAGTTGTACTTTTACCTGTTAACCAGTATAGTGTGTTGATTTGTTATGTGCAGGATTCGTCGTGGTCATCAAGTTTATCAGCAAGTCTGTGCGTCTTGTCACTCCATGTCTCTGATTTCATACCGAGATTTGGTTGGTGTTGCCTACACAGAGGAAGAGGCAAAGGCCATGGCAGCTGAAATCGAGGTTGTTGATGGACCTAATGACGAGGGGGAGATGTTTACTCGACCTGGTAAACTCAGTGACCGCCTTCCCGAACCATACTCAAATGAATCAGCTGCAAGGTTCGCTAATGGAGGAGCTTATCCACCTGATCTAAGTCTTGTAACTAAGGTTTGGTGCTCTTTCACTCAATCTTTATACTTTTTAGAAAGTTTATTTGTAATATAAACAGCTCTGCTATTTTCTGCCAGGCACGTCACAATGGCCCAAATTATGTCTTTGCTCTGCTGACTGGTTACCGTGATCCTCCTGCTGGAATTTCGGTAAATTTCTCTCCTATTCTCTCATCATACTTGTTATTATAACTTCAAATTGTTGGGTGTTAAAAAAAACAAAATCCTGTTATAATGGTATAGATTAGGGAGGGATTACACTACAATCCTTATTTCCCTGGTGGAGCAATCGCTATGCCAAAGATGCTCAATGATGAAGCTGTGGAATATGAAGATGGAACTCCTGCAACAGAAGCACAGGTTACTTTTTCCTCTGCTTAAGAAAAGAATTACAGACTGTAGAGTTTTTCTTAGGTTTTGACCTTTCCGTGAGTTAATAGTCTTAAATTTTACGTTTTTAAAATATGATGATGCAGATGGGTAAAGATGTTGTATCATTCTTGTCCTGGGCTGCTGAACCAGAAATGGAAGAGAGGAAATTGGTAAGTTTCCTTTTCTGATATGATACCAATCTGATTGAAGTTGTCGTTTCCATATCTCTTACATGATTGCAATAGGGTTGTCAATTTGGGTTCTCTGGTTAGTTGGTTTTTGGATTTAGGTTTCGAAAATTGTTACCAAACTAAACCGACATAGTATGGATAGGTTTGGGCCCTTTGGTATAATTAACATGTTATCCATATTAGGATTTGTTTGGTTAGGTGTAGCGGATTGAACACCCCTAGTTGCATATTTGTGTTGACCACTAACATATTATTGCTCTGTACTCAAAACCATACTGTTGGTTCCACACCGATCAATACCGAGAATCCAACTCTGTGCTTAGATTTCTGTTAACCGTTGGTTCTTGTGTCTGCAGATGGGTTTCAAATGGATATTTTTACTGTCATTGGCTCTGCTTCAAGCTGCATATTACAGGAGACTGAAATGGTCAGTTCTCAAATCCCGTAAGCTTGTTCTCGACGTTGTGAACTAATAAGGCCCTGAAGACCAGCTTTTGTTTGGGTAATAAGCATTAATCTTGAAAGGGGTAAAAAAAAGTAAAATCCCACTTTTTTTGTCTCGAAATATTTGAAGGGAAAGATCTGTTTTCTATATTTATCGTTTTTAGAGAGTAATGAGGGAAAAGAAGTAAAGCTTTTTAACCTCATATCACACATGATTTTGAGATTATATAATTTTCCTTTTGTTTGTTTGTTGGTCTCCTAAACCGGTCTCTGTTCATCTTTCCGGCTTGTTCTCAATAAAAGTGTAGTTTTTACCGTTTCTCTTCTATGGAATGGATTGAAATTGGGATCTGTTTGGTAATAAAGTTTTGACTTAGTTAAAAAACACGAACCCCCAGTTTTATCACTCTTCTGATTATCAGTAAGCAGGAGATGAAATGAAAATAAGAACAAGAGAAAAGAGACAATTAGAGATCTAAAATGGCCCATAATAAGATTAATTTGGACCTAATAAGTTGCTATTAGTCGTGCAGCCAGAAAAAGGATGGTGATACCAAATCAGAAACTGTGGTCATAGCAAACATCTATAACAAAAGTTGTTCATGGAAAACCAGCAAAAGAAACTAAAATCAGCATCTCCATAAATTCTAATTTTAAATCTGGAAGAGCACAAGCTCTTCAACAAGGGCTATGTGCAGTCTAATTAGTTTTCAAGTTATGAGGCCATTATATATTAAGACCTCAAGGGTGAGGATTTGAAGTCAAATACTTTGGTGTAGTGTGACCAAATTAGCCGCACAATAGCCTTGTGGTGGCATTTCGATAGGAGTAGCAACGATAGTTCCTCGCACCAATAGTAAATTTCTGAAAAGTTACAAAATAAAGCAAGTGGTCTAAATGTCAAAATTGATATCTTTTGATGATTCAGAAGCTGCATTGTCTTTTAAAGAACTTGATGAGAATCAATTAACCTTGCTAAATATCAACTTAAAAGAAAAACTCTTATTGGCTACTTTGTTAGGCACTAAAAATTAACAACTTTAATTCACAGTTACTTCTGAAACCTAACTGAAAAAAAGTTCTGAGTAGAGCTTCTCAACAAGCTATTTGTTGTCTGGTGAATCGAGCGAGAAGAACATCACTATATGGATGATCCTGCTTCACTTCCAAGTATCCTCTAGTCTTTAACACCTGCAAAATCATATTCAGAGTTTCTCCATCTTAAGTCTTTCATTGAGACAGAGATCATGAGATTGTGAAAAAAGTTTGGAACATACCAAAGTCTCATAGAAGAGTCTTGCGCTTTCCTTCTGAGTTCTTCCTCTACACAGTTGCAACAAACTCACCTTTTCTTCTTCTTCTCTTTCCCTCTGCTCCAAAAACGTCTTTTCCAAGAATTGGGCCACATTCCTGTACAATCCAGAGTCAGATAATCATCTGAATGTAAGTAAAGTCCAAGAGATTGATACCGAAAAGTGTAAGTCTGTTACCTCGTTCTTACTGACCATGTCTCTGCAAATCAAAACACACATGGTAAGAACACAGCACGATTATTGACATCTCTTAAACATAAACAAGATCAGAATTCAGAAAGGGTTTTACCTTGTTGCAAGTCCTGTTTCTCATCTGCATTCACCTGCTGAATCAGAAACAAAAGTAATTTCTCTGTTTTGTAATTTAAATACGACAGGCTAAAATGATGCAATATAGCAAGTACCTCCTCGTTCATTAAAATCGTATCAAGATCTCTGTTTTCCACACAATACACTGACGGCTGCTCATCAAAGGAAGTGAAGGGATTTGCAGGTCTTGTTTCTTTATCACAGGTCTCCACCAGGTCCTTGAAATATCTTTTCGACATTGATTCCCTCACCGGCGTATCAGGAGCAATCTCTACTTGCTCAGAGACTACTGGTGTTTCTGGAGCAATCTCTGGTTGCCTTGATGTCCTCACTGGTGTTTCTGGAGCAATAACTGAAGGATTCACTGATGTCTCTGCACCATTTTCTGATTGATGAGTAATTCCAGAAGTTATGGAACTAGCTTCCATCTCAACGGATACCTCATTACTATTTCCTACTGTGACTTTCAGCCCAGTAAGAGCAGCAGCTTGAGGAATCTCCATAATTTCTTGAGCATTCTCAGTCTGATCCGAAGAGAAAACATCCCCAGGAATTCTGACAGTGCTACGAGAGGAACTTTCCTTTCGTCCAGCGATTTTAGCAACTTTAGGAGTTCCTGTGGTGCCCCAGTTTTTAAGCTTGATGGGTTGACAAAAAAGCGACTGGAGGTCCCATGATTCATCTGTGGGATAATAACAATCAGCAAACACAACAATTCAAAGCGATTGGAGGTCCAAAGAACCATCTGAGTGGGAATATAACAATCAGCAAACACAACAATACAATTCGATATACAGCAAATTATGACGTTTTACTTACACGGAAACAAAGGGCCCAAGAAACTTCGTGAAGGATCGGCAAAACGTTTGGTTCTCCTCTCAGAACAGTCAGTACGATCTATGTTTCTCCGTTTTGAAATCAGTTTACTTGAGTCCTCTAGCATTTCCTTCATCACTCTACAATAACAGAAGTACCAAATAAAACACACTTGTACAGAACTCTGCAGATGAATATGATCAAGGTTACAAAAAAATTCACTTACTTGTTCGGAATTATCACTTCATCATCTATCAAACATTTTCTTTTCCTTGAAAACCGCGAAGATTCCTTTGCAGCCGGTGTAGGCATGATCGAGAACTGAGGACTTGTTTCCCCTGTATTTCAAAATTATAGGTTAACACGTAATAAACATAAACCAAGTATATTTTCTGGAGCTCATATTTCTAAAAGTCTGCACCTTCAGAAGTTTTTGACCGCGAAGGTGCTTTGGGAGTGACAGCAACTGGAGTATCTGTTGCATTAAACCCTCTACTGAGGTCTTTTGAAACAGTCATGTCAGAGAGAAAACCTTTCTCGGAACCAATGAGTTTCACTTCAGAAGTCTCAGATTGTTCATGAAGCATCTCAAAGTCTGTCATTTCCACATCACTTTGACCTCGACATTTCTCTACGCCTTTTGGCAAGTCTATAAAATTTGTCACAGATCTTGGTTCGGATTCTTCTAGAGTACTCATCTCTTGAATCTCCTTCTCCCCATCAACTCTTGTGGCACCAGAAGGTTGTTCCTCAATCCCGTGAGGCGATTCAGGACTTTCACATTCAGATAGGAGAGACCCATCATACCGCATCTTTTCCGTACTTGGTTCCACCCAGGTTTTCTCTGATTCAGAACTGTCCCTGTGCCCGTGTAGTTTATCTCCTGACGATTCATGAGGATCCAAGAAATTCTGTACAATGGTACAAATGGTTTCTCTAAATGCATCTTCTTCTTGAGCTCTTCTGACATCTTCAGACACTTGCGGTTGCACAAGCATGTCATCTGGCGATGGATCCTCTGTATGCCTAGATGCATTTTGTTGATCTCTAGATGATTCATTACAATCCAATTGTTCTGCTTCAGCAACTCCGACTGATGCTGCATCTATGTCCATATCATGCGTGAAACTCTCACTGCAACAACAATTTTATACACAGAAAGTTAGGCTTCTGTCTGTTGATTATATTAGAGATCTCACAAAATAAAACCTAATCCTTACTTAAGTTATAATAAAACGTAAATGTAAACCCTATGACAAAAGGAAATAAGAAAATAGAAATACGAAATAATTTCCTAAATCACTAAAATAGATACATTGGTATCAGATTACATGCAGTGGAGCAAAAAACAAAAACATAGTCATACTCACTTTTTGGTTTCATTATGATCAGCAGAGAAAGTTTCATGAAACGTAAAGATGAGGTCCTCCTCCATGTCGAACTGCAACTCCGCAAAATAGTATCTTTATCACATAAATGAAAACAAAGCGATACAAGAGAAATGGAATCAAGCAACAATGTCAATATACATTGTAGTAGAACCGAACAGTAATATTTATCACTCGGTAGTCTATAAAGTGAGAAGCCATACCCTTTCTGTTGAGTACTGGTCCATGCTATCTGTTTCCCGACCTCCATCTATTTCATCGCAGTGTAGTGGTATAAGTACATGAACAGAGACAAGACTAACTTCAAAAGACATGAATTAGTAAATTACCTTTAAGTGTAATATCTTCCTGCGACTTAACATTGCCTCTGAAAAGAAAAAACAAAAAGTGAGACTATAAAAGGATCTCTGCGAAATACATTCTGTACAAGAACAACAAGCATACCCGTGATAATCTTCGAGAATCCCAAGATCAAAAGCATCTAGTTCAAAACTCTTAGGTAACGCAATGGTAAAAAACGCGGTAGATGCAGGCAATGGAACATTTGTCTTTTCTCTGGTCTTCTCCTTAGCCACAAACTCCTTTACACCGATCAACACTTTGTTGCAATCATCGAACAAAAAGTCCACTTTCTTGGAATATATCCTTACAACGCCAAGAAGAAGATAAGCTAAAACTCTGTATGTCAACGCATCTACCTCCTTTTGCAAGATCTGATCTGTGCATCCAAAAGAAAATCAGAACAATTCCAAGTGCTGTAGAAAAAAATTCATCTTTTAGTGGACTGGTACTACTAGTGTCTCGTTTAGCGGATTGAAGAACAAAAAATAGTTTTACAGATTCTGTTCCTATCAATTCTATATAAACAGTAGACATACTTACTCGTTACTCTAAATCCATCAATTTACAATAGAAAGCTCGAAAATTTTCAATCTTAAAAGCATCTGTAAAATAGCAAAATAAAATCTCTTGAGGTTCATTCAGACATTTTGTCAAACAACTGATGAACATAGAAAAAGCCCCAAAATCACCAGTGATCTCGATTCGATAGAAAAATAAAACCCTAAAATTTCAATTTCAGGTAAACTTTCACTCACCGATTCAATCATTTTCTCAAGTCTAAACCCTAAATATAACTTCTTTGGACAAAACAGAAAAAGAGCAATGTGAAGAAGAAGAAGACGGAGAAAGGAAACAAACCAACGGAAGAAGGAATATGGGTATCTTTGACTTGAGCTTTCTTTAGCTTTTTGAAGAAATACGCAGCGACCCAAATGGCTCCTAGTGGTCCTTTTCTCGATACTAGACATTGTGAGTAAAACATTTGCCCTTTGTTTGATTTCACTACCAGATTCTGGGTTTTAAGACTGAAGATTTGATTTTTAATAGTACACAGAGAGAGTATAAGCTTCGTAAATACTGAAGCGAGGGAGACAAGAGCGAGGTGAAGAAAACGGTCATGCGGTGTACGGAACAAGCTTCTTCAAATCCGAGAAAAACCTTGAGAAAAACCTTGAGAAAAAACAAAAACAAATTTCTTTTATTTTCTTGTTAAGTCACGCTTAATCTGTTTTTTGTTTTCAATTTGTTTAGCGTAATTAAAAAAAGTTCAATAGAAATATTGACAATTTTTTTTTTGAACGTCTTTGATAGAAGTATTGACAATTTATTTTAGGAAAAATGTACATTATTATAGGTGTATGAAACGATTTTAAATCTAATTAATTGGCGGTGTCAAAAAATCAAACCTTCTTAATTATGCTTTTATTTTTATTGTGCCTTTTCTCTAAAATTTCATTAAGAATAAACATATTTATTTTGGTCCATATATATACGATCGATTATGGTATTAGATAATTTGTAATTTATTTTATTAATCTTGGGTAAGAAAATATATACTAAAGTAAAAATCTGTGTATAGGAAACAAAATAAAACAAAACATTGCTATGAAAATTAACTAATAAAAAAAATCAAGTAAAATATAAATGCTGGAGTAATATTGTATTTTTGTTTACCTTTTATAGATTTTACAAATATAGAAGTAAATAATAGCACAGTAATGGATAAACGACTAGTTTTTTAAGAAGAGCTGTCACTCTTCTTCACTCACACATTGCATCGTAAACAGCGTTAAAACGTTGTTTTTACCTCTCAGTAATTTTACACGTGTCCAGTTAAAAGTCTACGTGGCGTTGAAGTGACATCGACATATCATAGACCAATGATCCGCCGTGGCACTCCCTGGCCTTACATGAATCTCCGATTTTTGTTCCAGTAAAATGGGGCTGGCCAAATTATGATTTTCAGAGCCCAATAAAGGCCCAATTGGCTCTAACATGAATCTTTGATTTTGTCCCAGTAAAATAGGGCTGGCCAAATTATGATTTTCAAAGCCTAATAAAGGCCCAATTAGCTTCTCTAACTCACTCAGTCTCCAATGTCCTGGAGATTCTCCTTCCGCCTTGTTGATTTCACATCAAACGGATTCTTATCTTTGCAGGTAACGTTCTGAAAACCCTAATTTCCACTTTTTGGATGATCTGTTTTGTGATTGTTTTGAGTTTTGGCTTGATCGTCTCCAAATAATGTTTTTTTTTTTTTTTTCAAAAATCAATTTTGAAAAACTCGAATTTATCAGTCAATTTATATAAATGATGTTCTCTAATCGGAACTAACTTTTTTGGAATAGAATCGTCCAATTTTAGATTTGGAATTGAAAATAATCGGAATTGGGAAAGTAGTTATACTTCGATCGCTGTGACGTATAAACCTCAATTAGGTAAATTTGAATTTCTGTAGAAAAATCGTTGAGGAGTAACAATGGAGGGTGGAGCTGGATTGACAACGACGCAGCCACAGCAGCCACCTCCGGTGGCAGAGAAGCTGAATCAGGAAATGGTGAACCAATTGAATTTGCAGTCAGTGAAGACACGAGCCGTTAGCTTATGCAAAGCCATTGCTCGGATCCTTGAAGAATTTGACACCTATGGCCGAACCAATACCACTCCTAAATGGTTCATCCTCTTGTCCAGAGTTTTGATATTTCGGTTTGTAATTGAAATTTTCTAACAGGATTATTTACAGGCAGGATATTTTAGGGCAATATTCAATGGTGAATCTTGAGCTTTTTAACATTGTGGAAGAAGTGCGAAACGTTTCTAATGCTTTTGTGGTGCTTCCGAAGAATGTCAATGCTGAGAATGCTGGAAGTATGGTTTTTTTATTAGATGAGTTACTGAAATCGTGACTGCGATGAACTGGTTTAGCTTAGCCTTTGTTATTGATGTGTAGTTTTACCGGTTATGTTGTCTTCCAAATTACTTCCGGAGATGGAAACTGATGACAACTCCAAGAAAGAGCAGTTGCTTCAAGGCGTTCAGAGTTTGCCAATTCCCATGCAAATTGACAGGCTAAAGGTGAGTGTATGCATTTGTTTTTCTTGTGATTTCTCTGTTTATTAGGCTTTGTTGATTTTGAGAGTTGTTTCTTTTTTCCAGGCAAGGATTGATATGATTGCAGCAGCTTGTGCAAATGCGGAGAAAGTGTTAGCTGATACTCGTAAAGCCTATGGATTTGGTGCTCGTCACGGACCATCTATGCTTCCAACTATGGACAAAGTTCAAGCTGCAAAGATTCAGGAGCAGGAGAACATGCTTCGAGCCGCTGTAAATGACGGCGCTGGTAAGAGACTTCAGTTTTCCTTAACGCTTTTCGAATCATTTGATTTGGTTTTTGCTAAACTCCATCTCGTGTTTTTTTAACCGTTGTGTTTCAAGGAACAAGACTTCCTCCAGACCAGAGACAGATAACCACTGCACTTCCACCACATCTGGCAGATGTTCTTATCACCAACGACGCAGGTAGCAATCTCATTGACCCGTCTGGTAGAAAGAGACCTCACAAGCTAGGCTCAATGCTTGTTCTTTTGTTCTTCGTTATTTTCTCTTTTACCAATTGCATTTTGACACTATTGATGGTTCTGAAATTCTCTTTCACTAGGCAAGAATGCGTTACCTGTGGCATCAAACAACATCAACAGTCAAGGAAATCTGTTACAGGTTAAGAACTATGCAACTAGTTTATCGTCTTTAGTTTAGATGATTATCACTTCTGTTAGAATCATTGTCTTTGTCTTTGGTGGTTGATGTATTTGAGTGTTTTTAGGTTTCTGGAACACAGTTTATGGGAAGATCAGCTGCATCTCCATCTGGTCCTACCTTTGATAACACAACATCTCCCTTGCCATATTCGAATTCTCCTCGATCTGCGGGAATGGTTAATGTGCCTTCCCCTCAGCAACAAATCCAGCAACAACAACTTCAGCAGCAGCAAAGGTCAAAACTAATGCAGTTGCCTCAACATCAACAACAACAACTACTTGCACAACAACAACAACAACAACAGCTCAGGCAATCTTCTATGCAAGGATTGGGTCAGGTAGGCTTTGATAGTTGATTTGATACAGTGGTCCCAATCATGCTTATAAGATTTTGTTAAAATAGGTAATGCGGTTTAGACGCTCAAAATCGATCTTATTCGGCCAAATGGGCTGATTTGATAAATGATCAAATATTATGATCTTTTTGTTTGATCTCTTATAATACAATATAGTTCGGGTTAAGAATAAGAAAAAACGCTTTGTAAGTTTGTATAGTTAAACAAACTAGAGTTTATTTAGATCCGACTTGTTTATTTCTTCCTCTAGTGATTCCACTTCTTTTTCAAAAGCAGAAATTACTTCTATCACTCTAGTTCTCTAACCAATCATCACCACAACAACTTCATTCTATGGAAAAATGTTTAGTAGATTTTTTGAAGTTTTATCATTTTCATATCCTTTTAGCTTTTATCTTCTTTAAAAGATAGTTCGGCTTTTGTTTATAGATTTTTTGATATGGTTATATGCGAACTTTATCTTTCAAAATTGTGAATTAGTGAAAATATTTGTTGGTTAAAAAAACCAACTAGTCGGGGGCTTGGCCTAGCGCGTAGAACGATTAGTGGGGGCCTAGGCCTAGGATTAGTCGGGGCCTAGGATTAGTCGGGGCCTAGGCCGTAGAACGATTAGTCGGGGCCTGAGCGTTACAAAATTATTTAGTTGTTTAATTATTTTCTATATTCGCATATATTATTTAACGCTCAGGCCCCGACTAGTCGTTTTAGGCGCTGGGCCTCTATTGAACGACTAGTTGTTTATCTATATATTATTTAACGCCTAGGCCCCGACTAATTGTTCTAGGTGCTAGGCTTCTACTGAACACCTAACGATTTTTTTAACCTTGGTCGCAATTGGTAGTTCTTTACTTGTGTTACTCTTATTCTTTGTTTGTTATCCTAAACATATATTTGCATTAACTTTGTACAGAGTCAGATGCCATTACTTCACGATTTGCATGGACAAGGTCAGCAGAAGTTTCAGACGGTAATTCCTATTCTAGCTTCTCATTTTTCAAGCTTTACCCTCTCTTCTAGGAATGACATTTAAACTTATTTAGGCTATGAAATAAAAAAGGATCATAAATCCTTTGTATACTATTTGAATAATCGTTTTTCAGTAGTTGCGGCCTTAATTGAAAATGAATACAACAAGTGAATGAATTTTCATACTCCGGAAAATTAACCCCTAGATTTTAGCTGAAGCTTTTGTCTTTGGTAGTTTTCTTTTATATTTGTTTTAAATAAAGTTGTATATTGTTTTGCTAGTTACATGGGCAACATCAAATGCAATATTCTCAGCCAATGGCCCACCAACAATTCCAAGCAAGACAACTCTCAGGTGGACATATTCAGCATAGCATGTCTCAAGGACAGATCAATCCAACGATGAACCGTCACTTAAACCAGTTTTCAGGTGGAGCCAACAGTGCATTGTTTACTTCGGCACAAGGCTCCCCAAGTAGCCAGATGGTTAGTCACCTCTCTTTAAACCTCTTGAAATTTCTGATTGAAGAAAAGTTACTAATCAACTTTTTTTCTTTGGTGTTGACTTTATACTTAATTCTGTAGATACCAAACATGTCATCTATGCAATCTCAGACACTTGTTCCTAGAATGCAGGTTAGCTCTTTGGAAAAACAAAACATTCTCCATATTTTGGAACGATGTTTATTGTCGTAATCTGATATCTCTGTGGATTTTAATGTTCCCAGCAATTTGGCGTTGCGGGTACCACCAATCCCCAACGAGGCCACGCTTCTCAAATGTTGGGTGACCAGAGTAAGAAAGTCTTGTAAACTCTTGAGCACACATTTCTTATGTTAAAACCGATTCGCCAACTGCCTTTTCTTTCAGTGTTTAACAGCAGTGGAATGATGCAAACGCAACAAACACAACCGCAACAGATGCAACAACAACAACAACAACAACAACAGCAACAACAAGGAGGCTATGGAAATATGCAGACGAATCAGCAGGCTAACATGTTGCAGAATGCACAACAAAGACACCAAAACCCTCAATAGTCTCCTTTTTAAGAGAGGAAGTAGGAGTTGTCCCCGTACTGTATTTGTTTTCTCATCCACCAAGAGATATTGTTGTTTCCCATATTGTGTAGCTTTTTGCAGGGTCTTTGAAGGTAGATGCAGTTCTAGTCTTCCACCTCCTAAGTAAACTTATAATTTTGATGTGTTGTAGACTTATTTATTATGACTGGGATCAAAAACTTTATAGTTGATGATTTTCATTCTTGTTAATGAAGACAACTATGTACAATTTTTAAGAGAATATTTTCTTCATGAATGTCTTGTCTTGGGTGTTCGTTGGGAATGAATGAAGATGCAAGGTTTAGATTTGGCTCTGGTGACTCTTTGTCATAATCTGCAGATCGAACTCTGTATTAACCTTTGAGTTACGTGATGGGATTGGGATGCAACACTAGCTTAAAGAGTCGATCACTAAAAATGTAAAGAACCAGATAAGGTGGAGAAGATATAAGACATTTAACTTGGAATGACGAATTTACCCTCGGCTAAGATGTGCTGCGAGTCCCCTTGGAAGGGTCAAAGGTTTAGTAACCTTTTAGGATGGAGAGTGGCCTTTCGTCGTCAGAAAAAAGCAGAAATATTCCTACAAATAAATATATAAATGTTCACAAGCATGTGCACATTAGCAAAAGTGTTTTACAAAAGTTGGTGTCAACAACGCTCAGTTTTGTGTTGGAATCTTTTTAGCAGAGAGGCGTGTGTTGATTGTTGTTGAATCTTCCCGTTCTCCTCACCTAAATTCGACAAAAAAACTCTACCCAGCCGCCATTTTTCTTCTCTAAACATCTCATAAACCTCAGCTTCTACAAAACTCACAGACGCTTCTCTGCTCTACTCTGGTCGGAATCACAAATCACCGCTTTATTTATTTCTCCGGCTTCATAGTTCCGTGGTGAGATTCATTTCTAATGTCTTGCTCTCTGCTTCCACAATTTAAATTCTGTTTCTTTTATCTGCCACCGAGTTCGATTTAGTTCAGTTTTGAGTTCCGTTTCTATCTTACTTGGCCAATTTGACTTCTTTTCAAGCTTTTTGCTCAATCTGATGTCGAACTCTTTATCAAAATTGAGTACCCAGATCATCGTTACGGTCTTCAGTTACCTCTGGGTTCTTTGCCAATTCAAAGAATATGTGACTATTTATCTCAAATTCGTGTCTTTAGTTTCTGCTTCATCAATCCTCCTTTTGTAGTAAACAAATTGATGATACTGATGATGGATCTAAATCTTGTGCAGGAAGTGGTTATTGAATGGCTCTTGTCCAGCGGATTCCAATTTCATCCTCTGCTTTTCGAAATTGGCAACAAGCCAAGACCAATCTGAGTCCTATTTCTTGTTTAAATTACAAAACTCCAACTACTACTACAAGTGCGTCTTCTTCTTCTTCTTCTTCTTCACCTTTTACAGAGAAACACTCTGCTGAAAGATACCAAAGGGATCAATGGCTCTACAAAGCAGTTGAACCCACACCACCATCAACTCCACAAGATGAAATCTTTCTTAGAGAAAACGACATCGCATCGCAGCTACCTGAGCTGAAGAAGCTCTTATCTGTGCTTAGAGAGAAAAGAGTGAAAGGGTGTAAAGGCAGTAGTGATTGTGGACCAGGAGATGTGTATCTTGTTGGGACAGGACCAGGAGATCCTGAGCTTTTGACTCTTAAAGCTGTCAGAGTTATTCAAAGTGCTGATCTTTTGCTTTACGATAGGCTTGTCTCTAATGATGTTTTGGAGTTAGTTGCTCCTGATGCTAGACTTCTTTATGTTGGTAAAACTGCTGGTTATCATAGTAGGACTCAGGTACACTTCCTAAGTCATTGACTTTTGAATTGTTATAAGATCATTGTTTATGAGTTTGGTTTTTGATGTTGTTGTTGTTGTAGGAGGAGATTCATGAACTACTCTTAAGTTTTGCTGAAGCTGGTGCTACTGTTGTCAGGCTTAAAGGTGGAGATCCTCTGGTAAGCTTCTCTTATACTTCCTCCTTTCTTATATGGCTCCTTTTTTAAATGTGTTGTCTGCAACTTTTGTTTGATGTTTTCAAGGTTTTTGGTCGAGGCGGAGAAGAAATGGACTTTCTACAACAGCAAGGGATTCGAGTTCAAGTTATCCCAGGTAATGTTGTGATTCTTGTCAGATGATAAATCTCTATCTTACTATACTGAAACTTGATCTTACCGATAAGTTTATGATTATGATTATAGGGATTACTGCGGCGTCAGGGATAGCAGCAGAGTTGGGGATTCCATTAACGCATAGAGGTGTTGCAACTAGTGTAAGGTTCCTCACAGGTCACTCTAGAAAAGGAGGGACCGATCCTTTGTTTGTTGCGGAGAACGCAGCTGACCCGGATACAACGCTAGTTGTTTATATGGGTTTGGGAACTTTACCTTCTCTTGCACAAAAACTGATGGACCATGGTCTCCCTTGTGATACACCAGCTGTTGCGGTTGAACGTGGAACCACTTCTCTACAGCGTAGTGTAAGCAACCAAACCATACTCTCTTCTCTGGGGTTTTGCAGTTAGTGCGGCTTTTACTTTGAGTTTTTAAAGGTTTTGGGATGTTGTGTAGGTTTTTGCTGAGCTAAAAGATTTTGCAAGTGAGATTCAGTCAGCTGGATTAGTGTCACCAACGCTCATCATTATAGGGAAAGTTGTGGAGCTCTCTCCTTTATGGCCACATTGCTCTAAAGAATCATCCTCATGCCTTGTAGAGACCCGTTAGATACGAGCAAGTGGCTTCCATCGACATTACGGTGAAATAGGAGGAGCTATATATGGTGCTATGAAGGTTGAGAGATGTTATAAACAAAAGGAAGGTTGATATTTTCTTATGTCCAAAGTCCTTCCATTGTTTTGTGACAATGGCAATGGAAATGTAATAAACAAGCTTCAAACAATGTCAATGTTGGGTGAAGTTTATGAAAATATATGATCTTGAAATCATAGTAAGAAATGCAAAGTTTTTTTTGTTTCTTTCGGCTAAATAAATTAGGGATTCCCTTTACTTTATTTTGTCGTTTGTCGTCGCTTATTGATCTTCTTTGTTATGTGTGACGAAAGATTAAGAAGAAAAAATTAAACAATCCCCCTATCTAAAGTATCAGTCTTATAAGCATAAAGAGACCAAAAAACAAGAATTAGACTCAAAAAGAAGAAGAAAATTATGGTTCGTGTGGATGTGATTAATGGTTACGAGTGAAAAGCACAGCGACGGTGGTAACCACTTTATCCACCGTTTTTTCACGGCCATAGTCAGCTTCTTTGGAGCTGATGGGAAAAACTAATTCGAGGTAACTCCATCTGTTGATATATATAAGGTAACTCCATCAAATCTCACTATGTTATTAACTTACGCTTCAATATAATTCAACTAGCTTTTTTTGACGTAATAATTCAACTAGCTAGGAGAGTAAATCTCACACAAGTAGAAGAGAAGAGTTTATAGCATCATAATTAGTAAAAAGAAAAAAGACTGTTTTGCTAATCGAGTGGCTTAAAACAATTTTGATAAATGAGAATGCATGTAACAACCAAAAAAACAATACAAAGTAGAGTTAGTGAATTAGTTTTGTTGTTAACTTTTGCTAGTAAAAGATTTGCAGATGCACTAATATACTTACATATTATATGCACTAATATAGTATGTCTTTCTTTTTTCGGTCAACCATATAATGTAGGTAAAAAAAAAAAATTACAAAATCAAGATTAGAGAAAAGCAAAAATAACTAAAGAACGTCTTAAAAGTAACTAAAATTAACGAGTGGAATAAATATGGGCTTGGTACAATAATTTAGAGTTTTAAGGTTTAAGAATTTGGACATTTTTTATTTAAAACGTAATCATAACTGCACTATTAACATACACAGAGTTCGGTTAACAAGTTACTTTAACAAATAGGGAATTAGTTTGGTACTTTTTCTGAGAAAAATAAATTTGATTTTTGGTCATTTTACCAATATATTATGTGTTTGTATGTGTATGTTAGACATGTATATTTTCTGTTTAGAGATGACCAACACAAAAATTAATTGGCAATAAATATTTGTTCCAATTTCTAAGAGGTTCCATAAGAACGATCTTACATCAAACCAATACTAAACATCACAAAGCAAGTAAAAAAATTTTGGAAGGAAAATCAATATCCATATCTCTTTGAATTCACCATAAATTTCAAGTAGTTGGTTAGTAGTGGCATTATTAAGGAAAATATAAATTTCTAAAGAGAGTCTAGAAACAGAAATATCAAATAAAATATAAAACAGTTGTCAATCAAAACGATTCCGAAGCTAATAATCAAAACTAATCAAAAATCTCAGAAAGTTTCAAACATTTTCAAGAAAACTTAATTAAAGTTCTCAGAGGTTGTAGAGACCATCACCAAAGATGGTACTAATGGCATTAAAGACATATAAGTTCGGTAGTGATACAAACAAAAGTCACTAATCCCCGTAAAGAGTGAACACTAAAAGTTCTCTCCAGTGTCATTGCAGAAACTGTTTAATCAGCATTGTTGTAGCGTTTCTACTTAGAAATGTAAGCTTCTAGTCCAAAACCACACTTTTGAATAAGGATCAAGAGATTAAACAATAGTGACCATCAATCTAGAATAGCTATTGTTCTGTTTTGAATCATTCTGTCATGTAAATAAGATTATACACATTATGACTTAAGAGATAATTAAAAATACTAAAATATTACAAAAACCAGCGTAACATTTGGATAATCATATGGTCAAAAAAATTAAAAATTAAAAGAGCAACACACAAGATTGACACAATATTGACACAGAACCATTCATATGATACTCCTTCTTTTAAGCAGAGTAATGTTTGTTTCACTCTACTAGACACAAGATTGGCACATAACTAAGTAAGCAAAATATCATTCTCATTTACTGCAATAGTCATGGTTGAAAACAGTTTAACGGAATTAATGAAGTTGGATGAATTTTACAAATTTGTGTGCTGTAAATTTAGAATTTGTGTAGTAATTCTTTTGGATGAATTTTATAAGTTTGTGTAGTATTTGTTTTTGTATAGAAACGTTTTTGGTCATAAAGATTTGGATAGTAAATTATTATGGTCGTTCTTAGGTGGTAGATTAATAAGTTATTGAGCTAAATGAGTTTAGTCCAGTTTTGATATGTTTAAGATTAACCGAGCCTAAACCAATCTGAAAACCGAGCTGTCTAATGGGTCTTCAGAGAAGAACAAGAATTTTATCATGTGACCAAAGAATAAAAATCTCAGAAAGTTTCAAAAATTTCCAAAGCTCAAAGAAAAGAAGATAACAAAAATAGATGAAGTTGACATAAACCTTAATAAATTGTAAGTAGTGGGTTGGTAATGACATAATTATTTAATCAATCAAGCAACCAATCGATGTATATAAATAAATCAAACCATTAAAAACATGTACCAACCCATAAATTTAAACATTGGGTTCAATTAAACTATATAGATCACACAACAATCAATATATCCAAACTATGGTTCAAATCATAGACCACACAAGAAATTAACAAGCAAATTCAAGTTAGCATGAGACCACAAAAGAAACCAAATTATTCACGTTAATCAAAAAGCACACAAGAACCAAAGATCCAAGCCATAACTTCAACGCAGTGACCATGCAAGCAAGCAACCAAACATTCAAGTTAACACTAGACCATATAACACACAGTTAGCAAAAGACCACACAACAACCAAAAATTATCTTTAAAAAAAAAGAGATTGTAGAGAGATAGTAATGGCGTTAAAGACCTACAAGTTTGGTAATGATATGTAACAAAGAGCCTATGAAACTCATATGTGTTCTCTCCAGTTTCATTGCGGAAATTGCTAATCATCCTGTAGTGGTTCTACTTGAACAATAGTGATCATCTGTTTTGAATCAATCTGTAACGTAAATAAGATTATATAGAGTGTGGCCCAATGAGATAATTGAGATCAAATATTACAAAAATCAGCATAACATTTGAATGGTCAAAAAATTCAAAACAACAATACACAAGATTGACACAAGACTATTCATATGATACTCCTCCTGTTACGTTTATCCACAAGATTAACATTTAATTACTCATAATGAATACATAAACAACAAACACACAGGAAACTAAACTAAACTTAATCAAATAAGAAGATTACTATTCACACACTTACAAGCAGAGTAATGTCTGTTTCATTCTACTACACACAAGATTGGCAAATAATAAATTATACAAAATATCATTCTCATTTACAACAATAGGCAAGTAATGGGTTAGTAATGGCATAGTTATTTAATCAATCAAGCACCCAATTGATGTATATAAATAAATCAAACCATTAAAAATATGTACCACCCCATAAATTTAAGTGATGAGTTCAATTAAACTATAGAAGATCACGCAACAACCAATATATCCAAATCATGGTTATAGACCACGCAAGAAACAAAAAAAATTCAAGTTAGCATGAGGCCACAAAACAAACCAATTATTCACGTTAGGCAAAAGCCACAAAACAACCAAAAGATTTAAGCCATAAGTTCAATGCATTGACCATGCAACCAACCAACCATTCAAGTTAACAAAATATTCGCATGAACAATTCAAGCTACAGAACACTCAACAGATTCAAGCTATAGCTTCAAGATTTTTTAGTCTGGCTTAAGAGATAATTGAGAACACATGATTCTTACAGAGACCAAATATTACAAAAAATCAGCATAACTAATCAAAACATTCAAAGCAGCAACACACAATATTGGCTCAAGATTGACACAAAACCATTCATAATGATACTCCTCCTGTTTAAACTTATCCACAAGATTAACATTGGATACTCACAATTAATAAAGAAACATAAAACACACAAGAAACTAAACATAATCAATATCAACATTGATGCAAAGCGGTTTAAGTCGGGAGACAACTAGTATAGAACACATCACCTTTGAACTATACCAATAAGTGCAAAAACGATTTAAAATAAACGTAATCAAGAATCAAATTATTCATGTTAAGCAAAGACCACACATGAACCAAAAGATCCAAGCCATAATTCCAATGCAGTGACCATGCAAGCAACCAACCAACAATTCAAGTTAACATTATACCATATAACACATAATTAGCAAAACTACAGAACACTCAACAGATTCAAGTTAAGCAAAGACCACACAACAACCAAAAATTATCTTAAATGAAATGAGGTTGTAGAGAGATAGTTATGGCGTTAAAGACCTACAAGTTTGGTAATTATATGAAACAAAGAGCCTATGAAACTCATATGTGTTCTCTCTAGTTTCATTGTGGAAATTGCTAATCATCCTGTAGTGGTTCTACTTGAACAATAGTGATCATCAATCTAGAATAGCTACAGTTCTGTTCTGAATCAATCTGTAACGTAAATAAGATTATCAGCATGTAGTGGTTCTACTTGAACAATAGTGGGCTAATGAGATCATTGAGAAAACATGATTCTTACAGAGACCAAACATTATAAAAATCAGCATAACATTTGAGTGGTCGAAACATTCAAAAACACACAAGTTAATCACACCATTAAAAATATGTACCAATCCATAAATTTAAGCACTGGGTTCAATTAAACTATAGAAGATCACACAACACCCAATATATCCAAATCATGATACAAATCATAGACCACACAAGAAACAAACAAATTCAAGTTAGTATAAGGCCACAAAACAAACCAAAATATTCACGTTACGCAGACAACAAAACAACCAAAAGATTCAAGCCATAACTTAAATGCATTGACCATGCAATCAACCAACAATTCAAGTTAACAAAATATTTGCGTGAACAAATTTAAGCTATAGAACACTCAACAGATTCAAGCTATAGCTTCAATGTATTTGACCATGCAAGCAACCAAAATATTAAATTTAACATTATACCATATAACACACAGTAAGCAAAAATTACAGAATATTCAACAGATTCAACCTATAACTTTAAATTATAAACCACATAACAACCATAACTTCAAAGCATAGGCCACACAACAATCAAAAGAATTCAAAGTCAGGTGTTTAAATAATAAACTATGCGCTAATTATATATCCAATGTCCAAACAATAGATTCAAGATAAATGTTTAAATCAAAGTACATATGCTTATGCAAGCATCAAAAGATTCAAACCATGGCTTCAAACAATAGTGATCATCAATCTGTAACAGCTACAGTTCTGTTTCTGAATCAATCTGTCACGTAAAAAAGATAATTAAGATTATGGCTTAAGAGATAATTGAGAACACATGATTCTTACAGAGACCAAATATTACAAAAAATCAGCATAACATTAGAATGGTCAAAACATTCAAAGCAGAAACACACAAGATTGGCTCAAGATTGACACAAGACCATTCATAATGATACTCCTCCTGTTTAAACTTATCCACAAGATTAACATTGGATACTCATAATTAATAAAGAAACAACAAACACACATGAAACTAAACTAAACATAATCAATATCAACACTGATGCAAAGTATTTTAAGTTGGGAAACGACTAGTATAGAACATATCGCCTTTGAACTATACCAATAAGTGCAAAGACGATTTAAAATTTGGAAAGGGCTTAGAGAGTTATAACATAGATGGATCACTAATTCAAAATATGAACTTATAAGAAAGTGAAGTGATGATTATCACTGATTTAACATTCCTGTCTTTAGCTATACCTGAAAACAAAGTTCACAATGGTCATCATCAGCATCAAACTAATAACCAATCTTCACTACCAAACTACCAAATTCAGTCCTGGTCAGTATAAAATAGAAAGCCATAGAACAAACAACTGGTTATGTCATCTTTTACATAGCCATCTTCTTCTTAGCAATTTTTTTAACAAATGCAGAAAACACATACCAAGAACGATTTGTAAAGCAGAACTTAAAATCGAAAATTAAAAAGAAGCAATTGCTTAAAGAATTAAGAAAGTTCAAAGACCAAACAAAGCAAAAGATACTTCAAGAATACAATACTTTTCTTTTGTAGTCTTCACAAAGCTTCAAGTAGTGGGTTAGTAATGCCATAATCATTTAGTCAATCAAACCATTAAACACATGTACTAACCCATAAATTTAAGCATTGAGTTCAATTAAACTATATAGATCACACAATAACCAATATGTCCAAACCATGATTCAAATCATAGATCACGCAATAAACAAAAAAATTCAAGTTAGCATGAGGCCACAAAAAAACAAAATATTCACGTTAAGCAAGACCACAAAAACAACCAAGAGATTCAAGTCATAACTTCAATGCATCAACCATGCAAGCAACCAACATATTCAAGTTAAACATTATACCGTACAACACACAGTATGTAAAAACAACAGAAACTCAACAGATTCAAGCTATAAGCCTTAATATATAAACCAAATAACAACCAATATATTCATACCATAACTTCAAAGCATACACAACAATAAAAAGAATTCAAAATCAGAGTTTAAACTATAAACTATGCGCTGATCATATACCCAATGTCCAAACAATATATTGAATAAAAATGTTTAAAGCAAAGCACATAATGCAACAATCAAAAGATTCAAACAATGACTTCAAACCATAAACCATACCCCACAAAACAGAGAAGTTGTAAGCTTCAAGTACATACCTTAAAAATAAAAGCATATATGTCACCTAAAAATGTTCCTAACATTACTAAACAAATATATGATACTATTTTCAACGATTATAGAAACCTTTCAAACCATTTACCTACCTGAGAGGGTTGCTAATATATATATACTTAACTGGTAATTTTGTTCAATATCACACTCATGTCTCACATGTTACTTCATAGATACAATCACTAAGAAGGTGTGATTGCCAAATCAGTTGCTAACTTCAAAACTGTATTCAAAAGGGAGACTTGTCAACTTCAGATTTCTAACATCAATAAAAATATCAAGAAATCAAATATAAACATAGGAGAAGACATCTTATCTGACACTTATGTCATATTTTTATATCAAATTGTTTCTAAACATCACCAACAAAGCAAGAGAAACAAACTTTCCAATGATTAAAAATTATATCTAGATTGATTACGTACCTGAGGTTGATATACAAAGTCCATTATCAATAAGGTTTTTGTTCTTTTTGTAGATGTTTTTAGTATCTGCAAAAATCTTCATTATCTGCCATATTTGATGTTTGTAAACAATATAAGTTAGTTAATACAAATTTAAGAGAAATACATATACCTATCTTGAGTTTACATAAACTTAAAATCTCCTCGGAGTTGGAAAACTTCTCATGCACATACCTGAAAAAGACAAAAAGACAAAAAGACTTCTTCAGTTCACTTGTCAAATAGAGTTGATGACTTGTAAAACAGTTTTAAACCGACGGTCTGTGATGTCATTAGGCAACTCCAACAATAGATATCCTCTTTACAGATTTAGAGCTTTAGAAGCTTTTAGAGATATAGCCATTTAGACAATTCTGAGATTCATAGACTCTTTAGAGACTTAGAGCTTTAGAAGCTTTTAGAGATATAACCATTTAGGCAATTCTGAGATTCATAGATTCTTTAGAGACTTAGAGCTTTAGAAGCTTTTAGAGATGTAGCCATTTAGGCAATTCTGAGATTCATAGACTCTTTAGAGCTTTATAAGCTTTTAGAGATATAGCCATTTAGGCAATTCTTAGATTCATAGACTCTTTAGAGACTTAGAGCTTTAGAACCTTTTAGAGATATAGCCATTTAGGCAATTATGAGATTCATAGACTCAGTCTTAGAGCTTTAAAAGCTTTTAGAGATATAGTCATTTAGGCAATTCTGAGATTCATAAACTCTTTAGAGACTTAGAGCTTTATAAGCTTTTAGAAATTAAGGGAGATTCTGAGATTCAATCAATACCCCTCTTTGTATTGCAACCGACAAAATGGTTTAAAGCCAGCAATGGGTTTATGGTATACCAACCAATGAGACTGAACTTTAGAGCTTTAAAGCAACTCCCTTTTTTTTTTTTTTTTTTTTATCTCTTTCCCATCTTTGAGGTTTCTTTAAAATTTAGGGATTGTTACCTCAATTTGTACATGTCATGGAAGGATTGATCACTGAGAATAATGCTTTCCTCTGTCTTCTTCTTATACAATTACGACCTTCAGTTACAGAAAAAATGATTGTTAGAAAATGAAAATCTTTGATTAATTGTACTCAATATTAAGAAAACTCAAAACAGAAACGAGAGTAAGAAACTTATAAGAAAAAGCGTTTGAAACCCTAACAAGTTAAATTCGAAGAAACCAACACAAAATTTTGGATTCATTTTACTAAAATCGAGTAATTCAAACCAAAAGCGAGATAAATAACTTATAAGAAAAAGCGAATCCAAAATTTTAAAACCCTAAGAAATTTCCTTGGAAGAAACAAGCACAAATCTTCCGTTACTGTTATCGAAATCGAGTAATTCAAACCAAACGAGAGAAAGAACTTTCAAGAAAAAATGAAAAAGGAGATTCTGAAATCCTAAGATGTGAAATTCGATGAAAATTATCAAAGAAGTTAAACGCGATTTTTTCAAAGAAATCCTAACGAACGGAAGAGAAAAGATAACACATTGATTTCACAAATCAAACCAAAAGGAAATCAGGAAAAAAAAGATGGAAGTAATAATTTGATTTGAAAATTTACAGAACTCAGTTTTTAGATGGGCAACGAAAGAAATGCAGAAAAACCATAGATGCGCTTATATAAGTCATTTGGTTTTGCTTTTGTGTGTCACCGTCATAAACTCATAACCGTTATGTTAAATGATTTTTAAATAAAATATGCCAAAACAATTAAATTACAAATACATTTTTTTTCTTCTGGAAATATGATCATAGCCAAAAGAGGAATTGCAAAATTAAAACATACAAAATTATACTATGGTTGTCATTGGGCCTAAACTTCACGGGACGAGTCCATAAAAATAAAATGACCTTTGCCCAATTTTGTATTCTAATTTGTTCGGTTAAGCTAAACCGAACTGAAGCCAACCTCTTCGACTGAGGAAAGCCGAGTGAGCGAGTGGGCTCCAGATGTCTTCGGTGGGACCCATAACGCCCCTCCTAAGTTTAGAAGAAGCGGCCGGCCAATTTCTTCAACTGCGTGCGAGGCATTACGTGACTGTCAACGTCAATATAGCGAATCAAATATTTTAAAATTTAATTGTAAAAAAGGAAATATAGATTTTTAACAAAAAATAAATAAAAGAAAAAAAGATCTTTTAAAATTTCACGTTTTTAATCACTGCCTTCGACTTAGGAACGTGCACACATCTGTGAGAAAAACTCGGAACTGGTCCATCGGAGAAGCTCGTGAGACCTCTCACTATGGTAATCTACGACTCAATTCCGGTAAATAATTTCCCGGCGACGGTGGAGGAGAACGGTGGTGCTCTGGAAAATTCAAAATTTTCGTCTCCCTCTACTAAAACAATTTCTGGTATTTAATTTTCTTAAACTAAGATATTTTTTCCATTTTGGCTAAATTTTGATGAATGGGTTTAGTCATTTATTTTCGACAAAAAAAAAGGGTTTATATTATGAGGGATCATGTAGAATTTATAAGACAATATATCTAAATTAAATAACTTACGTGTAAATTATTTAGACATAGACAATTTTGTATAATACATTAATACGTATGTGTTGATTCATAATGCACTTCCAGAGTCTCCGATTAATGAGAATTTAGCTCCGGCAGCTACTCCGAGGACGGTGGATAATTCTATAGTGAAATCTCGGTGGTCGTTTACTTCTTCTTCTTCGAAAAGAAGCTTCGGTATTTGAGTTTTAGAATCTTTTTAATTTTATCTGATTGATTACAAAACAACATTTTCTCTCCAATGATTGATTATTACTTGCCTCATTGAATTGATACGGTTTATGGTATGAAAATATCATAACTGAGAGTTCCTTGTGAGCCGCTAATTGATTTTGTTTACATTAATAGAAATTAATGGAAACAAAATCAGATCAGATCATCTTCTTAACGAGTTTTGTTATCATACCAGTTAACGAGTTTTGTTTTTTAATTAATAATAAAAATCAAAATCAGATCATCTTCTTAACTGGATTCATTCAATCATTGGCTTTTTGTCCTCGTCAAAAAAGACAGATTTAAGTTTCCTAATTATTAGTATGTTTTTCCACTAATGGCTGGTTAAATAGTTAGATTTGTTTCTTCTCTTTTTTTTTTTATCATTTGGTTCCGGTTCTATGGATTCTAGAAAAATTGAATTTTATTGTCCAGTGAATTGGAGAATTCATAATGAAGTAAGATTTGTGTTTCGAGGTTATAGATCTAAAGAATTGTTTTTTTTGTTTGTTAAAGATTTAAAGAGTGGTTTCTTACACGTGAATTGTGTTTTTTTTTTGTTCGCTGAAGTCTTGAAATGTTGTAAATTGTTACAATGTGACAGGAAGTAGCAAAGATGAAGCCTTTTTTGATTCACATCAATGGTTACAATCCGATTCTGAAGACGATTTCTACAGCGTTAATGGCGGTTTGTTTCATTTAACTACACCCCATTTTAACTTTGGTTTTAAAAACTTAATGTATATATATACTCAAGATTTGTAATCTTGTTTTTTTATGTAGATTTCATTTCATCACTTGGAAACACTCCAAAATGTAGCTTCTCAGAGAAGCTTCCTCGTTTTGACAACCCTAATTTATTCGAAGAAGGGAAGCCTCGAGTAACGTTTTCGCATTCTCCAGCACCGCGGAGGAAGAAGCTAGCCGAGCTTTTTAGAGACAGTATAAGAGAAGAACGAGCTGAAGTTTTGGACGAGTCATGGGAAAACCAAAGTGAAAAGAGTAAACAATCGTCAGGTGATGATAACTCTGGTGAACTCAAGGTCATTGATCAAGATTCTGTAAAAGAGAAGAAGAGTCTTAAATCTTTGAGTTACCATCATCGTTGTCTTCCTAGGTTCTCGGCTTTTAAAGGAAGTTTAATGGAGAAGAGAAAGAGGAAGAAGAAGAAACTTCATCTGAAATGAGATTTTATGTTTTTTATTATGAAAATCTGAAAACTTTTTAGCTATGGCTATTTTTGCATGTTATTTACTGATTTATGTGATGAATAAAAACAGACAATGATTTAGAGGAAGAGAGCCTTTCGTACGTTCAAACTTAATAGTTAGTTTTTTTTATCATTTGGTGATTGAAATTTGAAACATGTTTCTTTCTTTAGATTATTATGTCACATGTCAATTCTAATCAAAATTCATATACTTATCTAATTCTGTTTTTTTTCTTTTTTCTTTCAACCCAAGTAATTTATACAATTTGAGAAACTATGTATGAGAAGGTGTAGAGTTTACTTAAACAATATCATTACATAAAGGTTATGAATGGTATGCTCATACCAAAGTCGACTAGTATTTAATTTTTTAACCATTCACAAAATCATACTACAGTATATATATGCACTAAAACAAACAAAAATAAGGCATACGTACTATTATTTTAAAGCTCAAACTAAACATTTACACTATTCCTCTTCTAAGAACATATTCAAACATACACTCCTACTGACCAACTATTCAAAAGCCAAAGAGTATTAAATCTTTGAATTACCTAGATTTCTATATTCAAAAGGATGTTTAATGGAGAAGTCAAAGAAGAAAATAAAATTAAAATAAAAACAGACGATGATTTAGATCAAGAGATCCTTAAATTTTTGGTTTGCCTTGTCATAGTCATCATCAACCTTAGGTTTGGCTTTAGCTGAACGAAATACTCCAAGAGCTTTCAACCTAGCTTCAAGCTGTAAAAGATATGAATAAGAACCAAAAAACATCATCAGTTAAGAATGCAATAAAAAATACCTAATTAAAACTTTTTCAGAAATTGAAGAGTGTACATGTTTTTACCTTAGCAAGACTTTTAACTCCCACAGTGTTACTTTGACCATCACCATGAACATCACACCTAACAGCAAGAGCTATTTCAGCAGATAATGACCGAGCAATCGTTTGCTTGTGTTTTAGTGGTGCTTTACCAACCACAGATGCATGGTAAATCAACCCAACGTGACGTATTTTGCCATGCTTTGTCTTTCCGAGAAGCTGAATCCTGCCCGCATGTTGCTTGGAGAGGTTTAATAACTACCTCCAAGAGAAATCAAACGAGCACCAACTAACTCACCAACTAAGGCAGTGAGATTGGGAGCAAAAGTTTTCATTCTACTCTTTAGGTTATTGTAAACCTCAGCTCTGTACTCAACAAGAGAAAGAACTTTGTCACATAGTTTCCGGATATGCATCTCATCGTTGATGACTTGTGTTCCCATAGAAATCAAAGCTGCTTCCTTCAGTTCAGCCTCAACTTCCTCTTCTAAGATCTGCATTAATGAAACCATTAATTAATACATAGTATTATTGTTGTTAATAGAAGTGTTTTTGAATGTGAATTAATGTTACCTCAGAGAAGTCTAGGTTTGCAGCATTAATACGGTTTCCCATTAGTTTAACTGATTTGGCATATTCTATACTGTCTGATATGATATTAGCAAGCTCGGGAAAGTGGTCTCCGTAATATTTTCTAACCCTCTTGGCACGCCTATTCAGTTTTTTGTCAAGATCATCGAGATTACGGATAGTTTCGATAATCCTGGTTTCCACCTGATCAAAAACACATAGATTATATGTTTAGCAATTCAGAATTTTCATAATTTACCACAAAGTAGATTTAATATAATATGATATGAAGAAAATATACCTTGTCATTGAGCTTGAATCTAGCAAGCCTGTGAGATAAACTCAAACTCCTAGGAGCCAAGTCTTGATCACCCGACCCAGACATGAGTTGTGTAAACTAACTTATTATTACACTTGCTTTTTCCTGTTTGTGTACACGACAATAAGCCATAAAACTCGTTCAAAGTATTCAAAACTCCAAAATATCCAGAAAAAAAATTCGAAAAACGAAAGAACATGCACCGTGAAAAGCGATGACTTTTAGGGTGGGGGAGTAAAAGTTACCTTTTCTTCTCTGTCTCTGAGAATCAAGGTGGGCGTGTGTGACCTTTTGACCTAAGTAAAGGTTAACAACTTTTTATAATTTTTTACACTTTTGTTAATTATTATTAAGTAGTTTAGATATTCTATAATTAAGTTCTTAAACCAAAACATTCTATCCGAATGTAAATATTTATAAACAGAAGAAAAAATATTAGTAATATTTATAAGAAAATTAATCTTTTAACAAAAGAGAAAAGATAAATTAGATGAAAGTTATTGTGTGAACATTTTTAAGCAAGCCCATCTCTCTTAGGCCTATTACTATTATTTTGTAATTTTATAAGATAGTTGGCTAAATATACTCATGTGTTTATAACTGTATGTATAATTTACTTGTGTTTTTAATTCCGATTTAATACTTACAGAAACTGTAAACTTGAAAAGTGATTTGTTGATGATGATGAGGCTACAACTATTGAAATTTCAGGAGGGTCATACAAATACAAGTAGATACAGAAAGAATTGTCAGATGCATATATATTTCCCGAGGTAATAACACAAACCATTTTAACCTTTTAATCTTAATTCTCTGATTGATGTTTAAGAGTTTACTTGTGCTTAGGAATCAATAGATTTATAAAGCTTTAGTTTAAACTATAAAATCAATAAAAATGAAAACAACATTGTTGTTTGTTTGCTTATGAGTTTGATTTTAGCTATGGCAATTTTACATGTTATTTGCCTATTGCTGCTAAGAATAAAAAAACAAAACAGCCAATGGTTAAGAGCAAGAGATCCATAATTTCTAGCTTTGACTTGACATAGTCATCATCAACCTTAGGTTTGCCTTTAGCTGAACGAAATACTTCAAGAGCTCTCAACCTAGCTTCAAGCTGTAAAAGATATCGACAACAACAACAACCAAAAACATCATTAGGTAATTAAGAATGCAATAAGACTATACCTAATTAAGACTGTTCAAAGATTGTAGAGTGTTGTTATTAATTACCTTAGCAAGGCTTTTAACTCCCACAGTGTTATCTTGACCATCACCATGAACATCACACCTAACAGCAAGAGCTATTTTAGCAGATAATGACCGAGCAATCTTTTGCTTGTGTTCTGTTGGTGCTTGACCAATCACAGATGCATGGTAAATCAACCCAACATGGTGTATTGTGCCATGCTTTGTCTTTCCGAGAAGCTGAATCCTGCTAGCAGGTTGCTTGGACAGGTTCAATAAACTACCTCCAAGAGAAATCAAACGAGCACCAACTAGCTCACCAACTAAGACAGTGAGATGGGAGCAACAGTTTTCATTCCACTCTTTTTAGGTAATCGTAAAGCTCAGCTCTCTGGTCAGCAAGAGAAAGAACCTCATCACATAGTTCTCGTATGTGCATCTCATTGAGATCTGTTCCCATAGAATTCACAGCAGCTGCTTCCTTCAGTTCAGCCTCAACTTCCTTTGCTAAGATCTGTAATGAAATTACCATTAATTAATACACTGTATTGTTGTTAAATATAAGTGTTTTTGAATATGAATTAATGTTACCTCGGAGAAGTCTAGGTTTGCAGCATTAATACGATTTCCCATCAATTTAACTAATTTGGCATATAGTATATTGTCTGGTATGATCGTAGCAAGCTCGGAAAAATGGTCTCCGTAACACTTTCTAACCCTATTCGCTTGCATGTTCAGTTTTTTGTCAAGATAATCGAGATTACGGATAGTTTCGATAATCATGGTTTCCACCTGAAAAACACATAGATATGTTTAGCAATTCAGAAGTTGCATAATTTATTAAGTATAGCTTTTAATAATTAGACCATTAATATAACTTGCTAGGAATAAAATATAGGACCTTGGAATTGAGATTGTATCGAGCAAGGCTGTGTGACAAACCCAAACTCGTAGGAGCCAAGTCTTGATCACCCGATTCAGACATGAGTTGAGTACTGGTTGAGTACCTGAGTTCATCAAAGCTACTGCAAAGAGCCAAGGAAGAAGACGGAGAGGGACAATGAGTTAGGTTTTTTTTTTTTCGTCAGATTTATTACTTATTAGGGTATTATAGCAGTTGAAGAGACTTGGGCCTTTCCTTTAAACATGTTTCTAAGTTCGTTAAGCTTTGTAGATTAGTGAATAATCCCTTAGCCGCCAAAAAGAAAGAAAGAAAGGAATATCCCTTATTCTCTATTTTTTTCTTTTTCTCCTATGTCTATTACTCTATTTAATTGCTTCTTATTTGTTTTAAAAATAGTTTCTACTAAATGTAAATCTATTTGTTTGTTTTCTTGTTTATTATCATTATCATAACTTTTTAGATTACATATCAAATTATATCAGAAAATTTACATTTAATTTTGAGCCTAAAATTAATACAAAAATAAAATAACAAGATTTATCATAATAAAATAAATCAAATATCAAAATATTATTTTATTTGGCAATATCTGCGTTGAACAGAATCGTTGTCACTTGTCAGTCTTAACTACGGAGCTCTTTCCGATTCGACGACGCCGGCAAATCACAAAACCCAAACCCTACAACGACCGTTTTTATTTTTGAAATTCAATGCCGGAGGATTCTTCTTCGATAGACTACGCGATGGAGAAGGCTTCAGGGCCTCACTTCTCCGGTCTTCGCTTCGACGGCCTTCTCTCTTCTTCTCCACCCAATTCCTCCGTCGTCTCTTCAATTTCTCACCTCCGATCAGCTATTTCTTCTTCTTCTGCTCTTTCCGATCCCGACGTTCCCAAACAGCCCTTCATTATCGGTAATTCTCAATCCCCCATTTCGTTCTAGCGTTGTTAGGTTTTATCAAATTTGGATAATTGTGTTCTATCTGTTGAATTTGGGATCTATTGTGCTCCTGAAGCTTCTACTGAATTATTTTCATTTAATCCTAGGGTTTTGATGAACAAGGTTATCAATTTCTGCATAAATTTCAGTCTTTTTTTTTTGTTGGAGTTTTGTTTGATTTTTGGCTTTTGATAGGAGTTTCTGGTGGAACGGCTTCTGGTAAGACGACGGTCTGTGATATGATTATCCAGAAACTTCATGACCATCGTGTTGTTCTTGTTAATCAGGTTTGATTCTATAATTCATTCTTGTTCTCAGCTCTACTGTATTGATTGGGGTATCATATATAGTTTGAATTGATGTTTTTATTGTTGATTTAGGATTCCTTTTACCGTGGTTTGACATCTGAAGAGTTGGAGCGTTCGCAAGAGTACAACTTTGATCATCCTGGTAAACTATCTTAATGGGTTTTTTCTTGAGTTTTCTCACTGCTTATATTTAGGCAATGAGGTTCAGCTTACGGCATTCAGCAGCATTTGGTTTAAGCCATTACCTTCTGTTTTTGTTTATTTTGCAGATGCCTTTGACACTGAGCAGCTTTTGCATTGTGCTGAGACTCTTAAGAATGGGCATCCCTATCAAGTTCCAATCTATGACTTTAAGACTCATCAACGTCGAACTGATGCTTTCCGTCAGGTGCTTACTTTTCTATCAAAGACCATTATTATGGTTCTTGTGCTCATGTTATTTGAATATTCTTATTAGTGGCGTATTAGCATATATTCAATCCCTTTGAATGTCATATTCAAAGTTGGTATCTCTTCTTTAGAAAGAATTGAGTTTATTATACTGTCTTGCTGTTCATGATAATAATTTATTTGTTAAATAATTATATGTTGGCACCCTCTGTCAGGTCAATGCCTCTGATGTTATAATTTTGGAAGGGATTCTAGTTTTCCATGACTCACGAGTTCGGAATCTGATGAATATGAAGGTCTTTGTTGACACAGGTAATGACCAACCTTACCTTCAGTATTATCAACTGATATGTCTTTTCCTTTCTCAAAAGCATGCATATGTCTTGAGCTACTCATCCTCTTTCACTCTTAGAATTGTAATCAAAGTTGTCCATCTCCTGTTCTGTAGCTGATCCCTTGATGGGTTCTTTCACTTTTACGATTTTTACCATCTGTTAACTACTGAGTAGAATGCATGCTTTTGAAGCTATATAACTAGTCAAATTGGATTCTCTTTCACATTTCTCTAGTCCTCATCGTAAGCTGTAATGGTTTCAGATGCTGATGTAAGGCTTGCTCGCAGAATCAGGCGTGATACAGTTGAGAGGGGTAGGGATATCAATTCTGTTCTTGAACAGGTTAGTTGTCTTTTCGATTTATACTGTAGGATTGGTCAGCATAGATTCATCTATCCTAGCTAGGTGGCTTTATAATGTCTGTGAATACGAGACCTGGCGAACACCACATGGGAATTCTGCTCTCTTTCTTCTTCTTATTATGCTTCTTACTGTTGTTGTTGTTATTTTCTAGATAACTCTGCATGTTCTTGTCTCATCCTTTGAGATGCTCTGTTCAACATCTATATTATCTTCTGAGTCTCCCGTGTGCTCAACTTTTGTTATGTTCATTTACAGTATGCAAAGTTTGTGAAACCGGCGTTTGATGACTTTGTGCTTCCCTCGAAGAAATATGCTGACGTGATCATTCCTCGAGGAGGTGATAATCACGTTGCAGTTGATTTGATTACGCAACATATCCACACAAAACTTGGGCAGCATGATCTCTGCAAAATCTACCCAAATGTTTACGTCATCCAATCAACATTTCAGGTATTTTCTCTCCTTCTTCCCCTCATTGATACTTGATTTTAAATGGTAAGTGTTTGTATCAATGGTCTCACTATAGGATCATGATTGCAGATAAGAGGCATGCATACACTTATTCGGGAGAAGGACATATCAAAGCATGACTTTGTGTTCTATTCAGATCGACTCATTCGTCTGGTATTTCTCTGCCTCACGTATTCTCCTTCATCATCACTCAGCTTTCAGGCTTTCTTATTTTAACTAATATCGGTTTTATCTTCAGGTCGTGGAGCATGGTCTTGGTCATTTGCCATTCACTGAGAAACAAGTAGTTACACCAACAGGTATGAGAGGAGAATCCATGAGCTGTAACAATACTTATATACTTTCTTTCTTTCTCCTTCGCATGGAGCTAGAAAAATTGTTTGTGACTTTTGGAAATCAAATAAACCTCACCCCCGTGTGACAATTAGTGCCGCTTACATTGATACCACACAGATTAGTTAAGAGTTAGCTTTCTCAACTGGTTTAAATTCCTTATCTTTTCCACACCAGGAGCTGTGTATACCGGTGTTGATTTCTGCAAGAAACTTTGTGGGGTCTCAATTATTCGAAGGTGAGCCTTATAAGGTATTATTGTATTGGTTAAGTTTGATTTGATAAGATGTTTATTCTTCCAACTGTTTTTTATCTCTCCTAAGAGTTTTCTGTTTTGTACGTTGTCTTAGTGGTGAAAGCATGGAAAATGCATTACGAGCTTGCTGCAAAGGAATTAAAATAGGGAAGATTCTCATCCACCGTGATGGTGACAATGGCAAACAGGTCTACCACTAAATATATTTTGCTATATTCTTTAAATTACGCAAGTATAGTCTCTTTTTATAAACAAGAATTGTGAAGTTTCTCTTGTCATATGAATCAGCTTATATATGAGAAGCTTCCTCACGACATCTCTGAACGCCATGTCCTGCTTCTAGACCCTGTCTTAGCAACAGGTACTTGGTCTCTTTCCATTGCATATATCGATCTTTAGATGGATTTTGGTTTCTCTAAAGTTTATCTCTCTGTGATATTTGCTTGTTCTTGAAGGTAACTCTGCTAATCAAGCCATTGAACTACTCATACAGAAAGGAGTTCCTGAATCTCATATTGTATTCCTCAATCTTATCTCGGTGAGTGTAAATAGCTAAATACTCTCTCCTTGTCTTTCTCTCCCAAATCATAACCTTACTTTCTCACAGGCGCCGGAGGGAATCCACTGTGTTTGCAAACGTTTTCCGGCGTTGAAGATAGTGACGTCTGAGATAGATCAGTGCCTGAACCAAGAGTTCCGTGTTATACCGGGCTTGGGTGAGTTTGGCGATCGTTACTTCGGCACCGACGAGTAAAAACCGAGCAAAACCAGACGCATTGATGGCCCTAACAGCCTAAATTTATGACTAGTCATTAGAGAAATTTGTATTTCTTTGTTCTTAAGAACACATACTCAAGCTTGTGCCTTTATTATTTTTTCATCTCTTATGATTTATGAAGAAGCTCTCTGGCTTTTTTGTTTGTTTTGTTTTGTTTTTGTCGTCAAGAAGCTCTTTTGCTTACTCGAATTATTTTTGAAAAACGAGTTAATTTTATGCTTGTTTAAAAACTGCTAAGTTCCTGTCTCTTGAAAAATTGCATGGAACATAATTAGGGATTGCTGTTTTTCCTTTTTGTATATGATTTTGGCAAATCTAATGAACTCCATTTTATATTCTTTTGCACATTGTTTCTGGTTCAACAAATTTTTATTTTTGATTTCTCGAGAAGAAAAAGAAAATAACTTAGAACACCCTCATAGGTTAATTTTTTAATATTAAATTTAATAATTTTTTAATTTAAGACACTCATTACTTAAATTATCCTCCATTTAGTGATAATTTAAGAATGTGTTAAGAATAAAAAAGAAAGATTAATTGATAATGTGCAATAAGTACAAGGATCATCAAAATCATTAACTCCAAAAATGACAGCATCCCCACCACACTTAGAAAATATAAAAAAACGTTGGTAGTGCAGATGGATCACCATGGGCATTGAAAGATGATTATCTAAATTGTATTCAAAACCAAGAAATCACCTTAACGCAAGATCTCAAGTTCAGGAACATAGACCATTCGAAGAGCAAAATGTAGGAAACAACATAGAGAAAAGAATAGCTAATTAAATCCAAATCTAAAAATCCACATTACACGAAAGCGTAGAAGAACACCAAGAAGAAGAAAAAAAGAGATAAAAAATGGAATGGTGAAGGAGCTCAGGTCAAGGAGAGAAAGAAGCTCATCGACTGAAGGAGAAGGAGGATCAACAAGTTTTTTGCCAGCTTCCAGAATCTGATTCTCGAGCTCTTTATCAGAATACGACATGTTATAGGTTTTACAACCATTCAAAGCCTCAAGCTTTCTCCTTTGTCATCATATCACAAGATCACACATACAAGCATAGTAAGAAGAAGACAATAAATCTGCTTTATCTTCCTCCCTGCATTGAACTTACATTCAATACACTTCAGTTTGTGATGGTTCATACAACTGAACGAACCTGAGCCATCGAACTGATCTTTAGACCATTAGAGTTGTGAAAACCAGCTCCATACACACTTGTATTCAACTCAACTCTTTAATGATCGCTTCATGATGTATTCAGCACCTGAATATTGATTTAACCACTCAGCAAAACTCCATTAACAAGTCAAGAAAAAAAAAAAAAACTCCATATGCTTAACCACCTATGAAACGTTCACTCACATTCTCCACCATGACCTGAAAGGTAAAAACCATGTGATAACCCTGAGACAAACCTTACAGCAACGTTCACATCAATTCTTTTGGTAAACTGAACTTCAGTTTGTGTATTGTATGTAATATAACACCATGGTGGAAATCGAGTAACAACAAATTTGGCAATACAGAAGAATACTTGAAAAAAACAAAAAACACTCTACATTAATTGTTCACATAGTCTCTATTGTTGACTTTGATAGATTTTTCTTGCCTGAAGTTTTTTCTCCCTACTCATCACCTTCTTCATAATCTTCAACACATGTCGAATATTTTGTATCGCAAGTTTTGGTTCCGTCTTAAAATTTTCTGGCACCTTCTTACCTCTGTCTACGTAAAACCTTCGTACGACTCTATTAAATCCCACCGGCGGCTTCTTATCATAGTTCTTTGACTTTTTTCCAAACTTAATAACCGACTTTAGGGCTTTCAAGTAAATGTCCTTGTTGAACAATTCATCCTCGAGCTCATTCATTCTCACTTCTTCCAAAGTCCGTCTCCTCGCGACTTTATTCGAACCAAACTCATGACCCACTGAAACATATGTCCCGTTTAACACAGATGATGATGGTGATGACACCTCTTCAGTTTCATGTCTCAGCATATACGTAGGAGTCACGTACTTGAGTAAACCGGAATCGATTAAAAAAGTTCTAAACTCTTGTTTCAGAGATGCGTGATCGCGTAAAATCAAGTCGACTTGCGATACTAGAATTGGGATATCATCGGCAAACGCTAATTGGTGTAGAATCGCACCGTGTATACCATTCCCTAAACCTTCGAGTTTGTTGAAAAACTCAACCGTTCGTTCGACGTCTGATTTTTTAAGGTTTTGACTCATCTTCTCTTCTTCTGTAGCTAATTCCAACAAAAGCTGCTTGAAATCTTCTAGCAAGACGTCGTGGTCGCGGAGATGAAAAAGACTTTGGTTTTGAGATCGATGTAGGTTAAAGACTTCAATTGATAACACCTCATTGCTTCGAGAAATTCGATGAAGACTTTCTTATCGCCAGACTCTTTCAGTTTGTTCACGAACTCGCAACTCTGTTGAATCTCTTTCTTACGATCCTTGGGAATTTGATAATACTCTCTTTCGCGATTCTTCTTCATTCGTGGTCTCTTGAATCTTTTCATGTTTGTTTGTTTCTCTAATGGATCGAGTGGCGATTTTAGTTATGATGATGATGAAGAATTGTTTAGCGTCTATACGACACTATTTATTTATAAGGAAAAATATTAGGGTTGTCTTATTTTCCTTTTCTAAGGGGACTTACGTTTTATCCCAACTCCTGAACCTATTAGTTTCCTTTTTTTTTTTGTCAACGTATTTTTTTTCCTTAAAACTAGAGAATTTTCCGTTTCCTGTCTTTTCTGACTCCTAACGAATCCTATCTGGTTCCACAAAATTTGGATAATTTTAGGATGATTAGATCCAGTGAAGAAAATACTAAATCAAATAATTAAAATAGATAATGATAGTCGGGAAAAAAAAAAGGAAAAAGGAAAAAATAACATTTTATTTGACCGGCATAAAGATGTGCCTAAATTAGAAGCCCAATATGAAATCATAGTAGCTTAGCCTTCACGCCCAATCTATATATACAGTATTCCCCGGCAAGGCGAAAGTTTTTCATTCGACTCGTTCCTCTTTTTCCTCCGCATCAAAAATTTCCTTTTTTTTCCATCTCTCTCGAGTTTCTTTGTTGCCGATCGAATTTGAAGAGCGTTCTCCGTTTGATCTCTCAGGTTTGCTTCTACTTCGATTAGTCTTACGCGATTATGATGATGTCTTCGTGCTTTCCCTTTCGGTTTCTGCTTCTTCTCGATTCGCATCCTTCTATTCGCATCGATTCCCAGAAATCTAGGGTTTCCACCAATAAGTTTGATGGAGGAAGCTAGGGTTTCACCGATAGGGATGATGGATTCGAGTTTATCTTCTATGTACATTCGTCGGAGCTATTTTTGTTGTTATTGATGTATTATTTAGGGTTTTGTTACTATGAGAATCATCGAAGCCTGTTGATGTTATTTGTGATGATTTTCCTACTGCTATTGGAAACTCGGATGATCAATCGTCGACTATGGCTTCTTGTTTTGGAATTCGAAGGAATCTATCAGTTTTAGTGGTAATTTAGGTTAGGATTGTGAATTAGATTAGATTTATTTGGTTTCTCTGTGGACGTGGTGCTCCATGATACCTGGATTTTCAACTTGAACTTGGGGGTTACACAGAGGATTTTGCTTCTCTTCTTACTTCGAGTGATTGGAGAATTTATGTATGGATGAAGCAATATTGCTCGGTTTAGTCTTCTAAAGTTAGTGTTTTCTCAATTTATAGAATGAATCAGCATAAGGCGCCAAGGAGATACTCAAGCGGAAGGAACTTTGGAGTTGAAAGACAGCAAGATTTCGCAGCAGAAATAGTTACGAGAAGACCTTATGTTCCTTATGACAATAGGATGAGGAAAGGTCCAAATAATTTCTCAAGGAATCTGGTTTGGACATCAAAAGATTACAAACCATCACAAGGCAATACGCCAAGGAAGATTCAAGCTAATGGGTCAACGAAACCACCAGTTTTAGGCACAGGGCATTGTGTGTCAAACCAGCCAAGGAAGAATGGTGTGAATGGACCAAAAGCCTCATCTATTTCAGATACAAGAGGTCAGGGGTCAAGAGATTACGCCAATCCCAATTTGAAAAAGTTTGTATGCAAGTATTGGAATGCTGGAAACTGCAAGAATGGAGATAAATGCCAGTTTTTACACTCTTGGTCTTCTTTCCCTGGACTGTCAATGGTAGCTTCTCTTGAAGGACACAAGAAGGTATGTTACTACATTTACGGTATTTTGTTGATATCAATGAGTGTTTTACTCTTGGCTATTGGCTTATTATATTTGGTTTTTGTCCATAGGATATAAAGGGGATCGCACTCCCTGAGGGTTCAGATAAACTCTTTTCAGTCAGTAGTGATGGTACATTGCATATTTGGGACTGCCACACTGGTAAGTCTGTACACACGATCAACCTCCAGGCAGAAGCAGGGTCTTTAATCAATGAAGGTCCTTGGGTTTTCCTTGGCTTGCCAAATGCTGTAAAGGTTAGTCTCTTAACTCAAATATACTTTCTATGATCTTAATGGCATATATCGGCTTGGTTCTGATCTTAAAGTTTTTGTTTGTACAATCCTGCAGGCTTTTAATGTTCAAACCAGTAAAGATGTGCACCTTGACGGGGTGGTTGGTAAGGTGACTGCAATGACTGTTGCAAACGGAATGCTTTTTGCTGGAACAAGTTCTGGTAGTATATCAGTCTGGAAAGCTACTGACTCTGATCAGTCTGATCCTTTCAAATACCTCACATCTCTTGAGGGACATCATAGTGGTGCAGTCACATGTTTTGTTGTTGGAGGTCAACTACTATACTCTGGTTCAGTGGACACAACAATAAAGGTAAGAACTTTCTGTTACTAAGTTGATTTCATCTCTAATCTTATTAAAGAATGCATTATAATCAATGTGATTCCAGGTTTGGGATCTCAACACCCTGCAATGTATGGTGACCCTGAGACAACATACCGATACTGTCACGTCACTCTTATGTTGGGACAAGTGTCTGATATCGTCTTCCTTGGATGGGACCATAAAAGTTTGGGCTTTTTCTGAAAATGGAAGCTTGAGAGTTACTCACACACGCAGACAGGAACAGAGTGTTGAAGCTCTTTGTGGGATGCACGATGCAGAAGCCAAACCTATCATATTCTGCTCTTACCTTAATAGAACCGTTGGTATCTTTGACCTACCATCGTAAGTGAAGCTTATACTCTCTAATTATATTGTAATCTAATCCGTAATCATTGATTTACTAATTATGTTTGTGTTATACACAGTTTTGGAGAAAGAGGAAAGATGTTCTCTACGCAGACGATTGGCACATTCACAGTTGGTCCAGAAGGATTGTTATTCAGTGGAGACAAGAGTGGCAACTTGCGTGTTTGGAGCTTAGCTGCCACCAAAGTTTAGTCGTTTTACTATTTCGACTAAAGATTTTTGATTTAATTTGTATAGAGTTCAGAGTCTTTTGTAATGACTCTCGGAGGTTAAATTTTACTAAATTTAATTTCAAAATCCTTGCACTAATGTAACACCTTCGGCTTCGCAGTTGACAAGTTTAAGAAATAGTATAAATTTTTTATTTGGTCTTCACGAAATAATGCAAGCAATACTGGACAGAAAAAAAATATAAACCAAGAATTGGGGGAAAGAAACACAAATTGAAACCTGATGCAATCACAAAAAAAAACCCAAGAATGGAGAAAGCTTCTTCGTCGAACTTTTCCACTTTTGTGTTTATCCAAATCAGGAAACGCTTGTAGAATATTATATGCCCTTAGATCTTGCCTTGTTAAGATCCCTATGGCATGAGACATCTGCAACAACAAGAAACATTTGATCAAACAAGGAACAGGTTTTTAATAGTTTTCTTGAAATATTAGAAACATTCATGAGAGTAAAAAAGTACACTTACCCCTCAAGCTTCAATCTTAGGAACAACCAACAAAAATGTCTAAGATTTTTTGATTGTTTGAAAGCTGCTAATTTCTGTCTTGGAAAAAATGCATGGGACAAGAAAAAATTATACACATAATGATTGTCGCAATCTAAAAATTCCATTTAATTTATTTCTATCATTATTCCAGTTTTAATTAATTCTAAAAATAAATTAAAAAAACTTACGGATTTCCCACGTAATGATGAATTTTATGATGTTTTAAAAATGGGGTTAATAGAAAATATTTTTTACTTGACCCTTGTAAAGAGATGAGCCTAAATTAAACATAATATGAAAATGGTAGTAGCTTAGCATTCACGCTCAATCTCTAATTCTATATACAGTATACTGTATACACGACAGATCCAGAAATAAATTTTACCTAGGTCAAAAATAGCTGAATTGGAATTTACCAGTGTAATATATACTAAAAATTCAAATTTACCAATGAAACTGTGTTAGTGTTCTTTAACTTGTTTCATTTCTGCAGGTTCTTTAACGTTCTAGAGATTATGGTAGTCTTGAATTTCAGAAGTATTTGCTATGCTCTAAAGCCTTGGTGATTGTTCTAACTTCGAAACATGTGAAATGACATTCTGCATTATACAATAATGAATGATGCTTACTGTGTTAGATTTAAAAAAATTGTACCGGTTGACTTGAACATATACAATACACTGATGAATGATGATTAGTACTCTGTTAGATTCTACTAACTGTACCTGTTGACTTGAGATCTTACAATACATTTAACTGGAAATATCTCTGTTAGTCGCATTTGGTGGAAGAATATATTGTATAGCAAAACTGCTAGTGAGGTTGATAAGCGAGCAATGCAGCTTCTTAAGGTTCTTGGAACCAAGAGAAATTAATTTGGTAAAGCTTGAGTGGAAACCAAGTTTTTAAAAAGGCATTTATTTTTGTCTCTAATCTAGGACTATTCTTGAAATCAGATGCAAGTGTGTGTGTGTACATTTTAATATTTGTTATGCTCTAAACCCTTGGTGATTGTTCTAACTTCGAAACACTAATGAATGATGCTTACTGTATTAGATTTAACTAATTGTACCTGTTGACTTGAACATATACAATACACTGATTGACAATATATTTGTTATGGTACTAGTATCTATCCCTTTTTCTCTTAGTCTTACAGAGTTGATGAAGCTTGGTTTTTGGTTTAACAACACTTTTCTATGATTGATGTCAAAATCATAAATTAGCAGAAATTTGTATCATGCCCAACTAGTGAAGCTCAAAAACCAAGCTCCATCAACTCTGTTTTATATAATTATACTAGTGAAGCTCAAAAAACAAAATACTTTCGAACTACTACTATAATTTTTATCTTTGTTTTGGTGCTTGTATGTATCATAAGGTAAGGTCTCTCATTTCTTGAAGCAAATGCATGTTTGAATTTCCTGTCGTAGTTAATAGTTATTTATTTTTGAAGTGAGACTAATGCAGTTTATGGTAGTAGTTTCCTTGAACCTCGAAAGTATTTTGTTTTGTGTTATACTCTTGACTTGTGTCGCAAACAGCTGGAGAACACTCTCTTAATTGGTATGTATGTAAGAAGAGAGTGCTTCAATGGTTGAAAAAATTTCCTCACTCTTCTCTTTTTCACCATTACCAATCTTTATGTACTCTCTCATGTTCTGAACAAACTACACCCTCTCCTTCAAACCATGACAATAACTCTCTCATGATTGCTGATGATGTGGGACGATACTCTGTTATTTGAAGTTACAACTAACCAAGTGAACTCAATCTGGTTAGAATGTAGATTGCATGAGCCATAGAATCAAACTTGTTTGCTTTGTTTTTTTTATTTGCTTTTGTTTTACTTCCTGATACCAAAATATGAATCATCAAAAAATATGAAGTAATTACAAAGTCATTAAGATGAATATTCTTCAGAATCGAATAAAAATACATTGCAAACCAAATTTGAATCTAATATGCATCAAACATAGAGTGTTGCAGAACCAAACAGAATCTCACTCAGCTGAGTTCAACGATACTCTCAGTCTCAGCTGAATTCAAACAGAATCTCAGCTGAGAGTATCCATGGTGATAAGCTTTTACTAAATAAAATTCCAATTTACCAATAATAAATTTCAATACCCGCTACGGGTAAGAGCGTATGATTTAAGCTATTGGGCTATCATAATAAACCCAAGCTAGGCCCGTTTACGAATTGAATCTTCGGTTTAGATTTACATTTGATTTGATTAGGATTATCGTCGTTCCCTAAAATATGAAACTCCGGTTTAGTTTCTCCTTGTTCTTCCTCCTCCTCACTAATCTCCGGTTTAGTTGTTGATTCCTCCGATCTTCTCATGCTTCAGTTCGCTCTAAACTCATATCAGCTGCAACCTCTATAATACAGAAATTTCACGAATTCCAAATAAGAAATCGGAATTATAAGAAGTTTCAATCAATGTTCCAAATAAGAAATCTACCTCTGAGATCTCGAGATGAGAAACCCAGCAAATACAAAGAAGATTTTAGAGAAAGAGAGATGAAATTGTATCTGGAAAATGATGATAATGATGAAATGAGCTAAACAGTGTTTTTTTATTCTCTAACTGCCTAATTTGATCGGCTGATCTCAACCGAACACGTGCCGCCATTAGATCCTTCCTTTCTCCTTTACTTTCTCACGTATGAGTCACACGCTTCAACGTTATATCCGTAAAACGGTAACAAAACTCCCCTGTTTACAGAACCTTGACCACAAGGTTCTTTATGTTTCAAACTCAGGAAACTTCTTCTGCACATCAAACAAAAACTCCCAAGTTGCCTCCTCTATTGGTTCGTTTATCCATTTCACCAAAACCTTCGTGACCGCTCTTCCTTGTCTGTTCACCATTTTTCTTTCCAAAATCTTTGCAGGTACCTTTGCAAACACGTTTGGTAACACCAAAGGAAGATGAGTACTTGTAGGAACGTTACCTACTAATTCCTTGAGTTGTGAAACGTGAAAGACATGATGTATTTGTGATTCTGGTGGTAACTCCAACTTGTAGGCCACCTCTCCACATGTATCCAAAATCTTATAAGGGCCGTAGTATTTTGGTGCCAACTTCTTATTTCCCGATACACCACTGAGTTCTGACGATATGGCTGTAACTTTAAGTATACAAAGTCACCAATATCGATGTCTCGCTCAGTTCTGTGTTGATCCACAAACTGCTTCATTCTATGCTGAGCCCTCATCAAATAGAATTTCAGGAGAAGTAACATGCTTTCCTCTCTTGTAACGACTTAGCCACCACAGCCACTTTCGATTCCCCAGGCAAGTATGGTAAATGGACTGGTGGCGTTCTTCCATACACCATTTCAAATGGAATTGTGTTGATCGATGTGTGATAATTGGTGTTGTACCAAAATTCGGCTAATGCCAACCATTTACTCCACAAATGCGGTTGCTCATGACACATACAACGCAAGTAGGACTCCAAACAAGGGTTCACTACTTCAGTTTGTCCGTCACTCTGTGGATGATAAGCACTAGACATCTGTAATGTGACTCCCTGTAACTTGAAAAATTCCTTCCACAACTCACTAGTAAAGACCACATCTCTGTCACATACTATAGAAGTAGGGCAACCGTGAAGCTTGTAAATATTGTCCAAGAATGCTTGAGCCACAGACAATGCAGTATAGGGATGTGCCAATGCAATGAAATGGGCTGCTTTACTTAAGCGATCCACAACTACCATAATTACCGACTTCCCAGCTGATAATGATAGCCCATCAATAAAGTCCATGGAAACTTCACTCCAGATCTGTTCCGGTATAGGTAAAGGTTGTAGTAAGCTTGGTGATGCTGCATTGTCAGTTTTACACTGTTGGCAGACCGAACAACTCCTCACAAAAGCTTGTATATCTTTCACCTAACCTCTCCAATAAAATATTCCTTTCACTCTCTGGTGAGTTACATCCCTCCCCGAATGTCCACCAACTCCTGACCCATGTAACCATTGTAAAATGGTATCCTTGATACTTGATTCGTTTGGAATGACAATCTTATTTTTTCTTCTCAAAATACCATTGATCCAAGAATAATGTTTTGGTTTTTCCCCCTTCGTAACCAACACATCAATCACTGTCAACAAATTCACATCCTTCTCATATCCATCTTGTATCTCCTTCAGTAAATTACATTCAACCACTGGTAAAGCCATGTGCAAAACTTCAGATCCATCCACTCGAGATAAAGCATCCACTACAAGATTTTCTTTTCCTTGCTTGTACTGAATTTCATAATCAAACTCAAATAGCTTAGGAAGTCATTGTTGTTGAATATGTGTATTGAGTCTTTGATCCAGCAAGTACTTCAAGCTTCTCTGATCCGTCTTAATAATGAAATGAGCTGACAATAGATAGTGTTTCCACTTCTGAACCGCAAATATCACTGCCAACAATTCTTTTTCGTAAATCGACAAATGCAGTTGCTTCCCTTTAAGTTGCCTGCTAATATAAGACAAAGGGTGACCCTCCTGCATCAAAACTGCACCGATTCCTTCTCCACACGCATCAATCTCCACCATGAATTCTTTGTCAAACATAGGCAACACCAGTACTAGTGTGTTACACAATGCTTCCTTAAGCCTTTCAAAGGCAGTTTGAGCTTCTTCAGTCCACTGAAATGCATCTGTTTTTGTTAATGCATGTAATAGCCGTGCAATAACTCCAAACCCTTGCAAAAACCTCCTGTAATAGCCAGCTAGTCCCAAGAATCCCCTTAACTTCTTCAATGTATTAGGTACTGGCCAAGCTTTGACCGCTTTCACTTTTTCTGGATCTCTAGATATCCCTTCTGCACTTATAAAGTGACCCAGATACTCCACCTTATCCACTGCAATTGCACACTTGATCTCCTTGGCAAACAAACTATTCGCTCTCATAGTGTCAAATACCATTTTCAAATGTTCCACATGTTCTTCCAAAGATTTACTGTAAACAAGTATATCATCAAAGAAAATAAGAACAAACTTCCTTAAGAATGGTTTGAATACTGCATTCATAAGGCCTTGAAATGTTGCAGGCGCATTCGTCAAGCCAAAAGGCATCACCACATATTCATAGTGCGTGTTGTGCGTCTTGAAACCCGTTTTTGGTATATCTTCTCTTTTCATCCTTACTTGGTGGTAACCAGCCCTCAAATCCCAATTCATCTAGTAGGTCTTCGATTAATGGTATTGGAAATCTGTCTTTAACAGTGACTCCATTCAACTCCCTGTAATCCACACATAGTCTCCAACTTCCATCCTTCTTTTTCACTAAAACCACTGGTGAAGCAAACGGACTAGAACTCATTTGAATACTCCCTTTTTCAACATTTCTTCCACCATATTATCAATCTCATTCTTCTGATGAATGACATATCCGTACGGTCTTTGGTTCACTGGGTTTGCACCATCTATCAGTTTTATCATGTGGTTGTGGTGTTCCCTAAAGGGTGGTAGTTATGTAGGCTCATCAAATACCTCAGTAAATTCACTCAACATCTCTTTCACTGCTGGTGTTAACTCCTCTGTCTCATTTATCAACATCAATGTACCCTCTTCCTTCTCTCCTTCTGGTCTAACTTCTGTTGTTGAAATCATCGCTATCTGAGCCTGATCTTCATGAAGCTTGTTCAGTTTTTGTGCCTTAACATCTCTCACTGACCCATTCTTCAACCCATGAAGTTGAATCCATTTACCCTTCCACTTAAAACCCATTTCTAGCTTTTTAAATTCTCAAGTTATAGGTCCTAGCGTCGATAACCATTGGACCCCCAATACCATATCGCATCCTTGTAAGGGAATTAACATCACATCAGATTCAAAAGTTGTAGTTTTAAAATTCCATTCCATTCCTTCCACCTTCCCTTTGACTCCCAACTTTCTTCCATCAGCCACCTTAACCTTTGTCAAACCAGAAGTTGTTACCGTACAACCCAATCTTTTGGCTACCCCTGGATCTAAGAAGTTATGAGTCGATCCGAAATCAAGCAGTATGAATAGTGATCGTTTACCATACATTCCCCTCACCCTCATTGTGGTGTAATCCAAAATCCCATTCACTGTATTGATTGATATTTGAGGTTTTATCACTTCATCTTCGCAATCCTCAAATACCTCTTCTAAACTATCATCTTCCACTTCCATACTATAAAGTTGAGTTTTCTTGTGTTGTGCATAATGCTCCGGAGTAAACTTTTTGTCACACAAATAACATAAGCCCTTAGCTCTCCTCTCACTCATTTCTTCTCGAGTGAGAAACTTCCTTGGCTTCCCTTCCATTGGTTTGTTAACAACCTACGCTGCTTGTTGTCCACCTCTAAATTCATTATCTCTGGGAGTGGGTAACAAACCTCTACTATTTTTGTTGTTATATCCACTTCTGTTTCCACTCACAATTTGGCTCGTTTGTTTCCTCAGATATGACTTTTCATACAGTCTTCCCAATAAAAGGCATTGTCTCACCGTTAAAGGCCTGAACATCATAACGTGCATCTGCGTATCTAGCCTCAATCCTGCTAGATAAGAGCTCATCAATACATCATCTGCCAATGTCACCCTTGTTTTAATCAGCTCAAACTTTTGATGATATTCCATAATTCCTTTCGTCTCCTGTAAATTCTTCAACTCTGCAATCGGATCATCACAGACATCCTCCTTCAACAAAACCACATAACTCTTCCAATCATATAACACCTCTAATCCAACTCCCGATTGAATGAACGAGTGATGCCACGTCGCTGCGTGACTATCATAATGAATCGACGCTGTTTTCACCTTCATATCCTCCGGTGTGAAATCAACCCCAAAAAACTCCTCCGCTTTAAATAACCATTCTTGGATTTTGTCTCCACTTAACCTCGGAAAATTGATTTTCCCTAACCGAGTCACACCACCATAATAACCTTGATATCCTGAGCGTACCTCTTTGTTATGATCGGAACTCTCAGCTTGATTATCCTTAGACAACGATGATCTCAGACTTGATTGTTGAATCAATGCTTTACCGAACGTCATCAGCCTCACTGCTTCAAACATTTCAGCTATGCTCTTCGTTATCTGGCGGCCTTGTTCCGCTACCGTTTTTTCCAACGCCGTCACTCTTACCCCCAACGTTTCCTCCACCGATGACGACTGAGATCTTGTTTCCACCATGATTTCCGAGAATCAACACAGCTCTGATACCTTTAATACAAAAATTTCACGAGTTCCAAATAAGAAATCGGAATGATAAGAAGTTTCAATCAATGTTCATAAAACACGGATGAATTCTACATGTGAGATCTCGAGATGAGAAACCCAGCAAATACAGAGAAGATTCTAGAGAAAGAGAGATGAAATTGTATCTGGAAAATGATGATAATGATGAAATGAGCTAAACAGTGCTCTTTTATTCTCTAACGGCCTAATTTGATCGGCTGATCTCAACCGAACATGTGGCACCATTAGATCCTTCCTTTCTCCTTTACTTTCTCATGTGTGAGTCGCACGCTTCAACCTTATATCTGTAAAATGGTAACACTCTACAAAATCAAGTTCCGATTTACAAAAGAAACCAGTGGTGGGCAAGGAATTTGAGGGATAGATACCTTAGCTAAGAGATTGTAAGTCTGAAGCTTTTTAGGATGAAAATATCAAAGGCTGTTGAGTTTGGTTTATGAAGCTAAATCTGGGGTTAGAAAAAGTTACATTTGATCAGAAATATACAACATTATTGAGTATATTTCTGATTATTCAAATCATTAGAGAGATTGGAATATCTAATCCTAGATGTGAATACTACTACTAGTCTCTCATTGGAAAATAGGAGTCTTGATACAACTTTAGAAGATCCTAATTTTGTTTCATGGTCTCCCTTGTCTTAAAAGACTCAGTAAAGATTCTTACTTTGAATCTTCCTAGTTCCCTAAGTGAATCATCCCTCTGGCTTTCTCTGTATCCTCAAGATTTAAGGCTTGCCTTGTGCTCTCGCCAATCAAGGACTACCGAGTTCGAGTTCTTACTGTAACTGGTCATGTAAGAAGCAAAGGAGGTCTCCAACTTAACAGCATTAACAATTTTACAAGGCTTTCATCAGATATATCTCATTCTCTATATCAGAACATCTGTTTGTAATTGATGACAAAAACATATGCCATGAAGTTGATGGTCAAGTGAGTGAGATTCTGTTTGAGTTCAGCTGCTGAACTTAAGCTAGCAATAAGAGAATCTAGGATCTCGATCGTGGTGCTCTCAAAGAAATACACATTTTTGAGCTGGTGTATAGATGAATTGGTGGAAATCTTGAAATGCAAAGCAGACCAGAAGCAGACTTGCAAAGATACTGAATGCACATTGGGTAAACCATATCTACGATGTGGGTTATCCATCCGAAGAAGAAGCTCTTGAGATCTTATGTCTATCTGCTTTTCAAAAACGTTCTCCTTGGGATGGTTTTGAAGAATTAGTGGGATTTGACAAACTATCAAATAAAGACCAGTCTCTGTTTCTCCATATTGCTTTCTTCTTCAACAATGAAGCAGTTTATTATGTGACGGCCATGCTAGCTGATAGTAACTTGGACTTCAGAAATGGTTTGAAAACCTTAGCTGATAAGTCTCTTGTACAGATATCTACCATTGGGTGGACAAGTAGTTCATGAACAGTCCGACGATCCCAAGAAAGTGTAAGTTTTTCTCATATATACAGTATTCCCTAGAGGTCACATTGGTTTTGTGATAATACATATAACTTCATCATGATAAGTCTTGTTTTGGAAATAGGGTACTGGGTCTGTTGTAGGTATATCATTTGATACGTACAAGATCAGCGAGTTTTCTATAACTGGGCGAGCTTTTGAAGGAATGCGTAATTTTTTATTCTTAAGAATCTATGGGAGATATTTTAGCAAAGATGTTACATTGGAAATATCAGAGGACATGGAATATCTACCTATTGAAATATATAGCTGAAATCGCTTGTTTATAAGGTAATCAAATTCTCTAGTTTTTTCTTTTCTTTTTTGATAAAAGAGTCGCTTGTTGTTGTTACTTTGTTTTGGTTCAATATGATCGAACAATGTCTTATGTCTCTCTAAACAGTTTACCTTCATATGATTTGAATCATCTAATGAGTTTTAGACAAAGAAAAGGCGGCAATAGCCAACAACAAATGCGTCTAATCGAATCATTTTTTGTTGTTGGCTTGTTGCTTCCATGGACGGTTCAATGTAAAAGTGGGCATTGTGCTATATTGTAAAAAAAAAAATTCTGCTAATTTTTTTTTTAATAAAAAAATTAAATCCTAATTACAGAAGCAAAATCTTTAAAAAATCATGGGCCCCTATTTTTGTACGGATCGCACGTATCCAAAGCTGGCCCTGGTTGCTTCCTATGATATTATTATATCATTCTAGTACAAACAATGATCTAGTATCATACTTGTGTTATTTAGGGTATTGACAAAAATTGATATGGTTTCTTTGTTTAATTTTAAAATCTAGTTTAACAATTTTTTTTTTTCAAAATAGAAAATTACTCTATATTTTAGAAAACTAAATAACAAAATGCTTCTTTGATGTTATTTAAAATGTATATGAAGTAAATTTAAGTCACTCAGCTCTTCCGAAAGTTTTTCAAACCACCGTTCGATCCACAATCTCAAATAAATCTAACAAAAATTTAACAATCACGGAAACTTCAAAAATGCTTTAGAGAATCAACAATGGTGTTACGGGTTTTCAATTTCAAAGCTTTTAAACATCTTGTCTTTCAAATTAGGGTTTCAAATTAAAACTCCTCTTCTAAAATCTGTGATTTAATCGGTTTGAGAGGGTTTTTAGATTCATAATTAAGATTAATTTCAAAATTTGCAAATCAATCTTGTTTTCTTATATCTAACGGCAAAAGCTGTTTTTGTCTTTTACAATTTACGTTTCTTGTTATCAAATTAGGGTTTCTGATTATTTTGTGTGTTTGCAAATCAAAAGCCCTCTTTCAAATAAGAGTTTTATCAAGAAACGAAAGCTCTTATTGTTTTCAAATCTGTTTTGTTTTAAAAGTTTAAGATTTGATTCAAACCCCAAAAGAAAGGGACTGCAACACATATATTGTTGTTTGTCCCGTTTCTAACTTGGGAATAAAGGGTCCGATGTTGCCTAAACAAGCATGATTTGCTTGAAGTCGCCATGTCACATAACATAATTATATCTTGTTGAGCTGGGCAACTTGATATGCAACCTAATGATTGGTAAATTCAATGATCTGCAAAACTCTATAGAGAATCTTGTTGAGCTGGGCAACATGATATACCAACTTCAGTTTCTGCTTAAGCACAGTATCTTGTTGAGCTTGATACTATATTGAATGGAGAATAAATGTCTTATGATTTAAGGCCCTACTAATTGGTGTTCAGAGTATCATAGTTCAAGTTTCTGCAGATACTCTATCTTGTCAATGATCTGCATATGAATCGATGATGAATGAGAAATAAGTTCTCTGCATATGACTCTAATAAAGCTCTTGCTTTTATCCCAAGATTGGGAGAAATTCAACATTCTGTACAGACTCTATTTTGTTGCCATTGGACAACATGATATAAGAATACTTCAAGTTTCTGCAGATACTCCATCTTGTTGTGCTGGGACAACATGATATATACATTAGGCTGCTTAAAGATCTCTTGCTGAAATGAGATATAGCAATAATCTGCTAATTGATAGAGGAGAAAAAAATTAGTATTGTTCGTAAGAGACTTGTGAATGATGTTTCTAAGATTGGGAAACTCACTTGTCTGATAAAACTCTCTTTGTTGTGCTGGGGCAACATGTACACATAGTGATGGGAACTAAATCTGATTGGGGAATTCAATACTCTGCTTGAACTCTGGGACAAGTACATGATGATGATCAATATTCTGCAAACTAACGGAGGAGTCTATGTCTTTTAATAAGGCTTCTTTAGTAGTGTCCCATTGAGAAATTCAATTATCTGCTAAAACTCCAAGGCAATATGACAAATGTTCATTGATAGGACTTGTCTAAAGATACCATTCAATTCTCTGCATTATTTATCGCAATACATGATGTATATAATCAGTCCAGATTAGTCGAATGTACTAAATCCTATACTCTGATGGCTCTGTGACATCTTGGCCAGGAGGTAAGTATTTCATCTTCAACTCGTCTGTGTAGTTCAAACCAATAACGGTAAGTTCACTTTTCTTTTCTTTTAGTTATATGTATTTCTCTTGCAAATTCAGTTGTTAAGTCATTGAAGAATAAATCAATTTACGTTTGTTTCACTGTGTCCTGACCACAGTATTGGTGATTGATTCTTAACACGGAGATGGATGTATTGCAGATTATATTTTCCCACTTCTGATCAGGTAAATTTTCAGCTTCATGATCTGTCTCATGTTTGACTTCTCTATCTCTCACTCTCCCATAATTTCTGACATTATAGTGTTATTAGATATGTCTGAATTTATCTATATCTGCTCGAGTTATAGGAGAAAGAATCTCATGTTTGAGTAAGATTTTTCCTCTTTGTCTCTATTTCTGCAGTATATGTCTCGGTTCTTGATTTTTAATACTATTGGTTGTTGGTTGCATTTAAGTTTTCTGTATTAGTAGTAGCATGAGTTCGTTCATCCAATGTTTGTGTCAGAGACCAAATGACTTATGTTTTGAATGGATTTTTATTTGCCATATGAAGACATGTGGATTCATACACACTCTTCATATATACTAAAACAGTACTAGTAAGGAATTATGTAGGAGCTCATGAATGTTCAGCATCTTATAGTTTCTTTGTGGCCTATTAATATGTGTTTACATCTTATATTTTCTTTACATGTGTGTCTAATTCTTTATCTTAGGAATTCCGCAACTTTTGATTGAGTTTGTGATTCGTAGACCTTTTAATGCAAGCTGTAAAGTTGTAGTGAAATTGCAGGATTAAAATGGTTATCCAGGGAAAGCTAAGTAGGTATTTCCTAATTCAGAGATCAAAAATACTTACTTGTATTAAAGTTTTAAACCTTTGATCTTTTTGCTACAGAGCATGACTGACTATATGAGTAGTTTATTAGTGATAGAACTGAAGCTTTTTCTCAGGTACAGGTATGAGGTATGCCCTTTTCTTTTGATTTTGAATTTTGAGTTGGTTGGACATTATATTATTTGTTTGTTTATGGTTAGACAAAAAGCCAACACAAATATAAGCTCTCTCTGAATATATCCGTGTGAACTTCTTTCAAACATAACCCTTCCAAAGGATTGTTTTGTTCTTTTCTCTGCAGTAGCTTCTTGTAAGAATTTTGTGTAGAATCATTGTCCTGGGATTCTCTTCATTGGTACTCGTTTTTTTCTTTTCTGAAATTTCAGAATCTCATTGTGCATCTTTGTTCCTGGCTTTACTTTATCGTGAGAAATATTGTCTTGAGCATCTGCATTTTCTATTATTATTCTTGGTGATCCTTCACTATCTGTCTTGCTTTTGTTTCACTTTCTCTGGTTTCTTGTGATGTAATGGTTGAACTTACTGCTTTATCCTTTGAGTATTGAGATTTTCGAACTGTTGTTAGGCATGCTTTAGATGTTTTCTCACTGATTGAATAGATAGTTCCACGCATAGGAACTTCAGTGATCTTGTTGTAATCTTTGTCTCCATTAGCTGTTTTGATAGGTGTAATAATCCAACAATCCTTTTTCTTTGACCATGTGATTTGTGCTGAAAACGATAGCTCTTCCATGTTAACTTCTTCTTCTGTGTGTACATAATAAGCTTGTTGAGTTTTTCTCATTGGACACTCTCTAGATATGTGTCCAACTTCTCCACAGTTAAAGCCATTCTATTTGTGATTTTGGCTGTATGTTTTGATCACCGTTGGATTTCTTCTTCTTGAAATAGCAAACGGCTTCATCGTGATTATCCTTTTTTGCAATCTTGTCTTTCTTTTGTGATCATCAAAAGTTTGATTTGTCCCTTTGACTTCTCTGAATAGGCTTCTTGAATCTTGCATAGAGTGTTCCTTTGTTCTGAATTGTTTTCATCTCTATTTTCCTGCATCTAACAGTTCTGGCAGCGTCAACGTATGGATCATACTTGGTTGACAAATAAGATAGACACCAAATATTCTTTAGGCATATGATTGTTGAGTTCAGTAATTCTCTGCATGAATTCTTTTAAAGTTTCTTCTGCTTTACACTCCATAAAGTTGCTCTTAGCCTTTGTAGTCTGTTTTTGGATCTCCTTTTGATATTTTTGATACAGAGCATGACTGACTATATATATGATTATTAATTTTATTAGTGGCATTACTGAAATTTTGATCCAGAGCATGACTGACTATATTAGTTTATTAGTGGCAGAACTGAAGCTTTTTCTCAGGCACAGGAGGTATGAATACGCCCTTAATTTTCTTTTGATTTTGAATTTTGAGTTCTTATTTGCTTGTTTATGATTAGATAAAAAGCCAACACATGAACACAAATATAAAATGTTATCACAAACGTAAACACGTACAATTTAGAATCTTTATAAAAAACACTTGACGCAACACAAAGTTTACAATTACAATGTTCAAGTCAAACGCAAAAGTCATGACACAAATACAAATCCTCCGCGAATTTAATTTTGAACACAAACATATAGAAACATCATGTAAAATACAAATTTGACTGCCATGGCTTTTGTTTTTGAGGCAGAAGTGAAGTTTTTTCTCAGGGTTTTGACTAATTTTGAGTTCGTTGGATACCTCAGTTATTTGCCAATTAAGGTGATAATTTATGATTAGCTAAAAGCCAACACATGAACACAAATAAATTTTTTTCTCACAAACGTAAACACGTAAATTTATACTAAATACAACACAAACGAAAATCTAATAATAAAATTTAACGCAACACAAAGTTTACATTACAATGTCCCATGACACAAAAAAGAAAATTACAAATTTGACTGTCATGGCAAACATAAATACTAACATAAAACATATAAAGAATATTGAACCAAGTATATGTATATATACATACATAGTTTAGTTCCACCAAATAATTTGAACTTTTAAAAAAAAAATTAATCAACAAATATATTGTGACCCAAATTGTTTTGTAATATATTAATATGTTAAAAATAAAATTTAAGTAAAATGTTTAATTTTGTTTTGAAAAATATTCACCTAAATTGTCCTAATTGAATTGAAAATTTTAGTCTGAGAAAGATATACAAAAACAAATCTGAAAGTAGTCAAACCCGTAAAATATTTTACTACCAGAATACTCGAAATGTGCTAAAATACCCAAATACCAAAAACATATATTATGTGTGTTAATATATTATGTTTTGGGTATTCGAGTATATGGCTAGGCATGGACATTTGGGTATCAGATTGGGTTCAGATAGGAACCGATCAGATTCAAGTCTTTTGAGTAGAGAAGTTTTAGATCCATATAGATACGCACATAGTTTTGGATCGGATTCAAATCGGTTCTAATTGCATTTGGGTCCAAAAAATTGGTTACAAATTGGTTTGGGTATTTTCGGGGATAAAAATCCAAATTCGGTAAATTTTACTCGAAATACCCGAAAATTATATAAAAATACCAAAATATTCAAACCGGTAAAAAGATTTAACACCAAAATACCAAAAGCATCTATGTGTGTTAATGTATTATGTTTCGGGTATCCGATTGGGTAATACCCGAAACAGAACTGATACCCACATGTATATGAGTTTAAGATTTGATTGGTAAATTGAACATAACCGAAGCAGACCCAAACCGGTTTCTCGGATTCTCGGATTGGTTTTGGTTCGGGTATTATGCCCAGGCTTACGACCGGGTATGAGGTAATACCAGGAACCGAACTGAAACCCATGAGTTCAACTACCTCAAGCAGTGCCACCTTCTGTTCAAGATCTGCCATTTTCGCTGTTCTTTCATCAGCAATCCTCTAAAATACCAGCCAATTTATATAGGTAATATCAAAGTGATTTTTGGGAAACAAGGGTTCCACATAGAATCTTTACATTGTTCGTAAATATGAAATACAAAGGTTTTCTAACTTTCCTTGCCCAAGAAAAAAGAACACAATTTAAGAAGAGAAAGCCATCATCACTCAGCAACTAACATCATGTTAAGTTGGATAGCCTATTTGAATTGTAAACAACCGATAGTAGCGCTCAGCCAAGAATCTTGTCTCACCTGAATTCTAACAAGTGCTGTGGAAGCATCCACATCCCTGTGCTCTAGTTCTCTTTCCCTTTCCATGGCAGCCTGTCTTAGAAAGATCAATTCATGTAAACAAAGCAATTTATACATTATTTCCAATATAAGCAGTTACTGCATCGTTCACGCAACAAACATTTTTGTGGCATTATGTGCAGTAGTGGCAAGCTCCTCCCGCAATGCCTGGAACAAGAAATTATTGATTAAGTCAGAAGACCTTAGATGTTCATAACTGTATATACTATTCTATATAGCAGCGAATTATTCGAAGAAAAAAAAAAAATAAAAAAAAAAATATATATATATAGTAATACCTGCATTATCATTTTGTATGTTTGAAGTATAATTAAGTAAGCTTTGTTTTTATACTAAATCAATATAAAAATGTGTTTATGTGATCTCAGTTGATATTCAAAAGATTTCCTTAAAATATGTAGTCAAAAAAATAAATAATGAATTATATTGACAAAAATATTGATTCTTAACAAAATTTAATTTTATAAGAAATCACTTTAGTTGTAAACTTAATTTACAAAATTAATTCGTCTCTGTCTGATGGGTAACTACTAACTAGGATTAGACTGCTTATTGGGCCATAACAACAAAATTAGTGGCATGCAATAATTATATAATTTGTTGTATATCTTATTATATAAATAAAGACGAATGATTCAAAATTACTAATTCAATAAATCGTGATATGTGTAAATCAAAACGATTAAATTTTGACACATGTTTAATTAAATAAAATCATAAATTATCAGGAAAATAAAAAGGAAATTAGAGAAATATAATCCTAAAAGGAAAATTTACATTTGGCAAATTTCCATTTGAAAAACAAAATTTTAAAGTTAGTTCATAATCTTAAAATGTAAACATTAAAAAAAAATCATAGATTATTTTTTAAAAAATTGAAAAAGGAAAAATACTTCTAATTTCCAAGAATCGTATTTATTAGATATGACTTGAATAAATTGGGCCCATAACATTAGGTCCAAACCGTGAGGTTAATCAGGATTCTGTTGGGCCCATATTAGACCCAGTCCGCTGATAATTAATTAGGACTCTGTTAATTAGGGTTTTACTATTAATACTCTCTTAATCCTAGCCGTCAATGTATTATGAAACTTGTATCTCCAGTAATAAATCGGCCTCCTTTTTTCCTGTGGACGTAGCCAACGTAATAGTTGGTGAACCACGTTAAATTTGTGTCTTGTTCTTATGTTTTCTGTTATCTTGCTCACATCCGTTATAACAAACTGGTATCAAAGCACAAGGTTCTTGTTCTACGTCCGTGCGAATTTTGTGCAATTTCTGATTAGTGCAATTTTCGTGCATAATCAGTTTTGTGGAAAATTCGTGTATGAGCACAAGGTTCTTAGTTCTGTGATTTTTCAGATTGAAGTAGTTTCGTGCAAATCTCGTGCAGAAACAGATTCGTGCAAAATCAATACAGAAGAAGTTCGTGCAAAACCCGTGTAGAAGAAGAAGGTTCTTGCAGGATCAGGTCCATGCAAAAACAAGGTCGTGCAAAATCAGGTTTTGGGAATTTCCGCATATGTAAGTTTGTGAGGAGATGTCTGGGATGAGCGGGAAGATCGACAATTTTTTGGGAGAAACAGTTTCAGTTTCAGGCCCTTGTTGGGCATCTGGTCTGGTGAGCATCATACATCTGATCTGGTCCAGTGGACGTTTGGCTCAGTGGGTGATTTGGTCTAGTGGGCCATCAGGCCAATGATAGGCAGCAGATCCGTGATGAGCATCTGGCCCGTGTTGGGCAGCTGGTTTGATACGTATCAGACAGCTGATATAGTTGCAGGTTCAATTGTTGCATCTCCAGCAATTCATAGAGATTATATGAATGAAGAATGACAAAAACTTTGTCATATAAGTGAAGGAGAAGTGCAAGTGTCTGAGGAAAATCTTCAGTGTTATCAAAAGATCAGGAGGCTGCAGAGGAACAATGGTCTGAAGTTTAGGTCATCAGAATTCAATCAGTTGAGTAGAGATGTTGAAACTTTACAACAACACATTGTTAGGGATATATCACATCAACGTGATGTAGTCAAATGGTTGAATCAGACACTGTTAGAGATAGCAAGGTGTATGCTCTTACATGCTGGGTTTGACAGGAGGTTGTGGGCGGAAGCAGTAAGCATGATTTGTTACTTGGTTAATTGTGGACCGCACTCAAGTATCAAGTGCAAGACATATGCTGGGAAAATGTCTCCAACAGAGAGTCGTAGTTTTGACAAACAAGTGGAGCTGCAGGAAGATGGTCAGCAGAAATACAAACAGAGTCAAAAGCTACGGACAGAAGCTCGTCCAACAGAACCTAACCAACCAGAGGTTACACCATCTGAAGATACACACCAAAGTATTGCTCAAAATCGTATAGGGGGGGATTGGAGTTGGACCAACTCAGAGATATGATTATGAGGATATGGTGTGGTATGCATTGCATAGATCGTAAGAGACGGATAATAAGTATTCATCTACTGATTTGAGAAGTGAAAAGAGGATTCAAGTGAACAAGGAAGGGATTGGTATTGTTGATAACTCTGAAGGTATGTTCACTAAGTTAAATCCTCATAGCAAGTTTAAACAGTGTTTGGACTTGCTGAATATCTCAATCTGTTAGTCGCCCTTCAGGGCGAGCAGGCCCTTGATAGGGCATCATGCCTCTGTAAAGGCATCTAGCTCCGGTTGGAGCATCAGGCTGCAAGCAGAGCATCAGGTCCGTGAAGGGACATCATGCTCAAGGTGGAGCAGCAGTTTCCTGGTAGGGCATCGGGTCCTTGAATAGACATCAGGCCTCTGAAGAGGGATCAGGCTCGTGAAGGAGCATCTAGTTCAAGGATGGGCAGTCTGATAATTTGGCAAAGCATCAAGCCTCTGAAGAGGCATCAAGCTCTTGAAAGAGCATATAGCCCAAGGTAGGGCATTCTGGCTTGTGACCAAGTATCTGGCCTCAGAGAGGCATTCTGGTTTCAGAACAATCAGCAGATTTTTTCTTTGTGTCTGACCTATGATGAAACATCTGGCTCGAGACGGAGCATCGCCCAAAGAAAGTTATTCTAGCTCGACGGAGCATCTGGCCCAAGGAAAGTTATTCTGGCTTCTAATGAAGCATCTAGCCCAAGGAAAGGTATTCTGATTTCTTATAAAGTGTTATGGTCCTTGATGGGACATCTGACCTTTAAAGGGACATCAGGCTTCTGAGAAAGAAGCAAGTTCCTGATTCCAGTGGGGCATTCTGGCTTGACGAAGCATCATGTTTCTGGTGAAGCATCAAGATTTACGTAAGGCACAACGTTCCATAGCGGGACAGAGAGTCCTTTGATGAGACATCATGCAGCATTGAGGCAAGCAGGTTCTTGATGGAGCAACTGGCAAGACATGATATCTGGTCTCTGAAGAGGCAACATGTTTCTGAAGAAGAAACAAGTCCCTGATGGGACATCTGAGGACAAAAAAGGATTCTGGTACGTTTGTCACCTAGAGAAGTCTGGTACATCTGACATTACACAACTGTCTGATGGTACAACAAGCTGTTGGTGCAGTCTGGTACAACTGTCTGATGGAGAAATCTGATACATCGGGCACTGTGAACAGTGCATTTGGTAAATCTGTTTGGAGGATTCAAGTCAAGGTGAAGATTTGTTAGATGTGACTTGAATAAATTGGGTCAATAACATTAAGCCCAATCTGTTGAGGTTAATCATGATTATGTTGGGCCCATATTAGGCCTAGTTCGCTGAGAATTAATTAGGGCTCTGTTAATTAGGGTTTTACTATTAATACTCTCTTAACCCTAGCCTCCAATTTATTCTGAAACTTGTATCTCCAGTAATAAATCAGCCTCCTCTTTTCCCGTGGACATAGGCTACGTAATAGTTGGTGAACCACGTTAAATCTTTGTCTTGTTCTTACGTTTTCTGTTATCTTGCTCACATCCGTTATAAAAGTATTATAATAAGGCGAATGATTCAAAGTTAGTAATTTTACATGATCATGACATGTGTCAGCTAAAACGATCAGATTTTGACACATGTTTAATTAAATTAAATTATTAATTATTAGGAAAGAAAATTAAAAAAAGGAATACAATCATTAAAGAAAATAATCAATATAATTTTATAAAAATGAAGTAAATTATAGGATGATGACACGTGTCGGCTGATCATCTTAATATATAAAAGAGAATGATTCAAATTTAGTAACTCGTCTGATCGTGACACGTGACAATAATAACCCATAAAAACTAATTTTAGAGTTAGTTCTTATTCTCAAAAGGTTAAAAAAAGAAAGAATAAAACCATAGATTATCAAAAAAATATTCTTAAAAAAGAATCTTATTATATAAAGTTGGATTAAACTCACGAGAGTTTGACATATGTTAAAATTCTAATTAACTGGTCTAATCGTGAAACGTATATATTAAAACGATCATATTTTGACACGTGTTATTTTGTTTTCAAAAACTAACACATTTTTATTACTTAATAATAATGAGTAAGATTTGATTTTATACTAAATCAATATAAAGATAAAGATGTGTTTTTTGTGATCTCAGTTGATATTCAAATAGCTCAGTCGATCATTGCAATAACTCAGTCAAGCAGGCAACATATTTCCTTAAATATGTAGTCAAGAAATTAATTAATGAATTCTATTGACAAAATTATTGTTTCTTAACAAAATTTAATTTTATAAGAAATCACTTCAGTTGTAAACTTAATTTACAAAATTAATTCGTCTTTGTCTGATGGGTAACTAGGATTAGACTGCTTATTGGGCCGTAACAACAAAATTAGTGGCATACAATAATTATACAAAATTGTCTGTATATCTTATTATATAAAAATAAATGATTTAAAGTTAGTAATTCGTTTGATCGTGACATATATCAATTAAAATGATCAGATTTTGACATGTGTTTAACTAAATAAAAATACAAATTATCAGGAAAAAAAAATACAATCCTAAAAGGAAAATTTGCATTTGGCAAATTTCCATTTGAAAAATGAAATTTTAAAATTAATTCATAATCTTAAAATGTAAACAAAATAAAAAAAAATACAGCCATAGATTATTTAAAAATAAAAAATTAAAAAGGAAAAATAATTATAATTTCCAAGAATCGTATTATATAAAGATGAATGATTCAAAGTTAGTGATTTCGCATGGTCATGACACGTGTCAATCAAAACAATCAGATTTTGACACGTGTTTAATTAAATAAAATTATTAATTATTAGGAAAGAGAAATAAAAGAAAGGAATACAATTATAAAATAAATAATCAATACAATTTTATAAAAATAAAATAAAATTTCATTTAATTATTAGTAAAAAGAAATTCAATAATCAATAGATATCTTATTAACATTAGAAATAGCAAGCCGTAAAAAAAAAGAAACCAAATATAAATAAAAGGATGATGACACGTATCGGTTTATCGTCTTATTATATAAAAAATAATGAATCAAAGTTAACAACTCGTCTGAACGTGACACATGACAATAAAACATAAACTAAAACCATAGAATCTAATTTTATAGTTAGTTTAGGTAAAAACAGAAACAAACAAAAAACCATAGATTATCAAAAACAAATATTTTTTAAAAAAGAATCTTATTATATAAAGTTGGGTTTAAACTCACAAGAGCTCGACATATGTCAAAATTTTAATTAACTCGTCTGATCGTGAAACATGTATGTATATTAAAACGATCATATTTTTGACACGTGTTATTTTGTTTTCAAAAACTAACACATTTTTATTACTTAATAATAATGAGTAAGCTTTGATTTTATACTAAATCAATATAAAGGTAAATATGTGTTTTTTGTGATCTCAGTTGATATTCAAATAGCTCAGTCGATCATTGCAATAACTCAGTCAAGCAGGGAACATATTTCCTTAAATATGTAGTCAAAAATAATTAATGAATTCTATTGACAAAAAAATATTGTTTCTTAATACAATTTAATTTTTGTTATAAACTCATTTAGGGATACCCATTATATGCATATATTCTGCAATATTACATCTTGTTTATGAATGTTCGATCATAAATTTAACGGGTGGAAAGATTTAGAGTGATTTTTGTGATAAAGGGCTTATTTCACGTACAGTATATCTTAATTTGTTCTGTTAATCCTGGACTTATATCTTAAATCAACAAGTAAACATGCATAAAACAAGCCATTATTACGTCGTGTCATATCATTTTAGAACCATAACATCATATAAGCTCCTACTTAGCATGAGATATATATATATATATATATATATATATATAAGATAGTCATATATTCATACACAAGAATAAGAACACCAACAAGTACAATAGTCTCTTTATTTTTATTTTTTTGTCCTCAGATTGAGAACAATAGATACATATAGGGGATATTGATCTGATCCAACGATAAGAAACACGCATATATGTTTGATGTGGATTTTATTTTTAAGGTTACATTACTAACATATTATACCAACATAGTTGCAGAATCTTCTAAAATGGCTATTGTCGCCCGGAGGGACGAATAATTTCACGCCGACGACTGGGTTTTCAAGACAGAAATGTTTGCAAGCCTTCTCACATCGTATTGGAGTCCCATTTTTTGCCACTTTCATGCACTGGTTTGGGATGCAACTTTTAACACATGTATCTATTGTATTCGAATGAGAGATTTGCGCTGAAAACATTATTGTGAATAAAGCAGTAATCGTCAAGACACTGAATATTTTGGTAAGCGACTGAGCCACCATGATGTAAGAATTATGACAAGTTTGTGAATGGTAATGTATTGGGTTTTAGTTTGTATCTTATTACCACGATTTTGAAAACAAAGAAGAAATGATTTGGTAAGAATTGTTGATTGATGTAGGTAGTTTAAATAGTAAAATTGGTTTAATCCATTTTTAGAAGCTATCAACTATTAGGAGGTTACTTTTGTTTTCTTATTCAGTTCTTTTGAGGTTTTAACCTTCTAAGCAGTTTATGAAAACTATGAATCAACAATAGCTAATTGTTAATATTGAAATGTTTAGATTACACAAATCTATAACTAAAAAGCCACTTCTTTTGGACTTTGTAACCGTATATATGTTGTTACAAAAATCAGTATACTTAAAAAAAGAAAATGTCTCTAGAAATATGGACGGCTTGTATTATGTATAATATCTTACAATAAAAAATATATCTAAGTGATAAAAGATGTAAGTGCATGACAAACTACAAACGATTTAAGAAGATGGCATACTGATATCTTTATAACCAAAATTTATATATATATTTTTTTTCTTAAAGAAATGATATGTATATAACTAATATTGTATATATGTTATATTTATCACTAGTGCATGGGATGTTGTGATGAGTTTTTTAACCCGGCCCGACCCAAGCCTGTTTTGATTCTGTCCGAATTGAGCTTGTTTTAAACAAAACCTATCTAACCCGATATTTGAATAAGTTTATCCGAAATAAACCCGTAGGTTTTGGGTATATCAGAGGGCACCCGGATTTTTTTTGGGTGTATTTTAAGTTTATATTTGTTTTAAAAACTAGAAAATTAGAAATTAAATCTATAAAATGAGTCAAATTTAATTCATGTTCAAATTTACAATTTCTGAAAATTAAAGAGTTCCAAAATGATTAAATTTGGTCTACATAGCTCATTTTAATTTATTAAAATACATAAATATTTATTATTATAAAACTTACTTAATAGGATAATAATATAATATTTGAAGTTTAATTACTGAATCTTGACAGAAATAATACAACTAAAATTCATACAAAGAATCTAGTAAACAGAAAAAAGTACATTATTGAAAAAAGTATATAATAAAAACTGGACTCAAAATAAAAAGGGAAAAATGTCATTTAAATCCTGAACTTACGCTAAAATATCATTTTAATCATGAATTTTGTGGAAGACCATTTTAAACATCAACTTTCGTTGACTTCATTTTTTATACTTGAAATTTTCGTTGACCCGGCCAAACTGGACATGACGTTAAATCCGCTAACAGAGCTATTGACAGACGTTACTCTGCTCCGTTAGTGCCAAAACGACGTCTTTTCAAACAAAATTTTAATATCATTTAAATCACAAACTTTCAAATGTAGGCAATTTAAAACATGAACTTTGTACTCTAAGCCATTTAAATCATCAACTTTCGTTGACTAGGTTTTTTAGGCATCGAATTTTGTTACTTTATCGTAAACGGCTATCTGTTAACCGAAACCTTAGATTTTAAGTTTTATTGAAGGATTTTAATTTAATAGCTCGCCTTAACCAACAACACTAAGCAGAGGAACCAGAGCTTCTAGATCGAATAAGAATGGTTGGAAACATAAAAATAAGGACAATTTTCAGACGATGTCATCGCAGGAACATATCGGTGGTAAAATGAGAAAAAGTGGGAAGAAAGTACCGCAACTGTGAGTGTCTACGAGGAGTACTCTCAGTGGAAAGGTCTAGTCCGCATTCTCTATGGTTGGCTCGCCAACCATAACCTTGTCTGGCCTCTACTTTCTCCCAGATCTCGATTTTTTTTTTTTTTTTCTCTTCTAGGGTTTTGGTTAAAATCGTACATCCCGCTTAATTTGTGTTATTGGGTTATCTTGTAGATATTTTTCCAGGTGACCTATTAAATTAAGGCATCTCCAATCATATTATAAAGTAACAAAATTTTATTTCTAAAAAACCTAAAAATTTTGTGCCTAGGTTTCGGTTAACAGAGAGTCGTTAGTATCAAAATTTGATGCCTAAAAAACTTAGTCAATGAAAGTTGATGATAAAATACATTTATTTCTGAAATTTTCTGTGAAAAACTAGCAAAAATACACAATAAAAAGCCAATGAAACCAAAAAATATTCCAGTAATTACAAGAAAAACAAAGTGTTAGAACTTTTCCTTAAATGACATTAAAAATTTGTCTGAAAACGACATCGTTTTGTCACTAACGGAGCAAAGTAACGTCTGTCAGTAGTTCTGTTAGCGGATTTAACGTCATGTCCAGTTTGGCCTGGTCAACAAAAATTTCATGTATAAAAAATAAAGTCAACAAAAGTTGATGTTTAAAATGGCCTTCTATAAAGTTCATGATTAAAATGGCATCTTAGCGTAAGTTCAAGATTTAAATGACATTTTTCCCAAAATAAAAATGATAAATATTCGGTTACCACTATAAATTTTACTTTGGTTTTGGTTTGGTTTAAAACCTGGGAAAACTATTTGAAATGGAACCCTTTGAAAATTTATTTCCAACGAGGACCCCTACTGCCTTAAAAATCCTTCCAAGGGGACTCCATTTGGAAATAAATTTCTGAAAATGTCCATTTTAGACAATGCTCCTTAAATCGTGGTTTAAAAAAAAAAAAAAATTTACTTATTATATATCAGATGTTGTGCTCACATTTTAAATCTCATTGTGCAAGAAGGATTAGAGTTAGCCAATAATCTGTTGGAAAACATTCGAGATAGTGTCAAGTATGTTAAAACATCTGATTCAAGGAAATTGGCATTTGCAGCATATGTTGAGAGTGTTGGGATTACAAGTGGAGCTGGATTATCTTTAGACATCTCTACACATTGGAATTCAACTTATGATATGCTTGTAAGAGCACTGAAGTTTCGTAAAGCATTTGGTAGCCTTAAGTTGTGTGACAGAGCACTGCCTTCAGAAGCTGAGTGGGATCTTGGAGAGAAAATTAGTGATTTGTTGAAACCCTTTAGCATCATTATTACTTACTTCTCAGACGTTAAGTATCCCACAGCTAATATTTATTTTTTACAAGTGTGGAAAATTCAGTGTGTATTGAGAGATTATGCTTATTGTGGTGATGAGGAAGTGGAAGAGATGGTCAAGAGAATGCAGTCCCAGTTTGATAAGTGCTGGGATGAGTATAATATCATTTTAGCTATGGGTGCAGTTTTAGATCCAAGGATAAAGACGCAAATACTTAGATCAGCATATCAGAAAGTGGATCCGAGTACTGCTGAAGAAAATGTTGAACTTATTATGAAAATCTGAGTGATCTTTATGAAGAGTATAGGATCAAGACTTGGGCCTCTTCCAAATTTTCAACAACTCCAATGCCAAATGAACTTCTTAATGAATCTCCATTAGATGATGATCCAAACTATGTGAGTATTTTCAGTCTCTTTTCATGTTTTGCATGTGTTTTCAATCTCTTTTGATATAGAACTGTAATACTCAATATTTCTTTGGTGCAGGATCTGTATGAGCTTGAGAAAAGCATCCAACCTGGCTCAGACAATACAAAATTGAATTTGGAAATGTATTTGGAGAAACTCAGGCTTGAGTTGAAGGCATTTAAGGAAATTGAGGTTCTAAGTTACTGGAAAACTCAAGGGCAGCGCTTTGGTGATTTAGCTTTTTTAGCTTGTGATGTGCTTAGCATTCCAATAACTACAGTGGCATCAGAATCGGTGTTTAGTATTGGAGGACGTGCTTTAACTCTATATAGAAATCACCTTCTTTAAAAAAATGTTCAAACCTTGCTTTGCAGCACTCGGAATTGGTTGAGAGGTTTTGCAGATTATGAAGGTATACAAATATTTCTCCTTTGTCTTGTATTTAAGTTATTTTGTTAGACTTTATTTTAATCATATCTTAAAATTTTTAGGTAATATTGAAGACAATTTTGATGATGAGAGTGTGGATTCTACAACGATGGGAAGTAGCTTAGGAATATAAGATGTTTGGTGAATCCGGTGATTAAGATGGGATTAGGAAGAATATCAAATGAAGCTTCTTACTTGTCTTTTTTTATCTTGAATCCAATTTTTATTATATATTTTTTTCAATTGTATTTTTTTCTGTTCACTCGATTCCTTGTATGAAATTTAGTATTGTATTATTTCTGTCAAGATTCGATAATTAAACTTCAATATTGCATTATTATCCTATTAAATAAGTTTTACAATAATAAATATGTGTATTTTAATAAATTATAATGAGCGACAAAATTCATTCACTTAATAAATTTTTAATTTCATAAATTGTAAAATGAAACATGAATTAAATTCAATTTATTTTATAGATTTAATTTCCAAATTTTTAAGTTTTGATAAAGCAAATTAAACTTAAAACACTCACAAGAAAAAGAAAAAAACAAAACGGGTACCCGCAGGTTTAGCCAAAATCTACGGGCTTGTTTCGGGTAAGTTCGTTTGAGTATCGGGTTAGGCGGGCTTTTCTAAAACAGGCTCAACACGGACAGGCTCGAAAACGGGTTCATATCAGGCTTGGTAAAAAAACCCGCCGCAACATCCCTATCTACCTCGTCTAAAGTTACTACATTGGGATTCATACCCGAGAAATCGTCTTCCTCAAACATTTCGCCCGGAGTATCTCATCGAGCTCCGTATTCAATTCAGCAAGCTCGAGAAGCTATGGGGAGGAATCTAGGTTGGTTTTTGGATATTCTTAAATATGTTTCTGATTATTAAACCTAAATACAACAATATTACTCATTTTGTTTCTTATTGTGTAATTAACTTGCAGCCTCTTCCTAATCTCAAGAAGATAAATTTGGGATATTCTAAAATCTTGAAAGAAATCCCAAATCTTTCGAAAGCTATTAATCTCGAGGCATTGACACTTACGTCTTGCTCAAGTTTGGTGGTGCTTCCTTCCTCTATTAGGAATCTACACAAACTGAAAAAGTTGAGGATGAGTGACTGCAAAAAGCTACGAGCTATATTCCAATCAAGATTAACATATTATCACCTTTTGAGGAAGTCTTCAAGACAAGTCACTCTCCAAGTGTTTCTATGAACATAAAGTATCTCGATGTTGGAAACATAAAAATGGAGCAAGTACATCCATCAATTGCTGAGCGTCTGCCTCATCTTGAATGGCTTCGTTTAGGAGGCAGAAACGTCAAGAGAATCCCGGAAAGCGTAAGGCATCTAGACCTAAGCAATAGTAGTATAGAAAAGATTCCAGATTGCGTCTTAGGTCTCCCTCAACTAGAAAGTCTTATCGCCTACAAATGCAGACAACTCGCGTCACTGCAGGTACATTGATGCAAGCAATTGTGGATCACTTGAGAGAGTATGTTTCTCTTTCAGTTATCGAATCAGGCACCTCATGTTTCGGAACTGTTTTAATATAGATGAAGAAGCTAGAAGAGTGATCTTACAACAATGTATGGTTACCAGGTAAAGAGGTTCCTGCAGAGTTCACTTACAAAGCTAAAGGAAACTCCATAATCATCCCTGTGGTTTTGGATGGTGAGGGAAATTTCTCAGCGTCTTCAGGATTTAAAGCTTGCCTCGTGCTTCCGCCAACCAAGAATTTTGCAATTCTTGTTATAACTTGCCGTATACGAACCAACGCAGGTGTCATCATTATGGAACGTAAGTGGAACTCAGTGACTTACTTTCAGTATCAAACAAAACATTTGTTTATATGTGGTGGTAACTTGGTTCAAGAAAAAACATCTAAAGTGGATGTGAATGGGAGCAAGATTCTGTTTGAATTTAGCTGCAGGGATAACCACAAGATTCTTGAGTGCGGTGTACGTCTCTTGATTGAGGAAGAAGAGAGTAGGAAAGTGGGATACTTTGAAACTGGAGGCAGCAGCGACCACTACACAGATGGAGAGGAAGGTTATGAACCTAAAGCTGTTCAGGTCTTTCAGTGTGAAAACATTAAAAGCAATGAGTGTTGGTGTTGGAGTTAGTTAAAGAATCTTTGGTTTGGAGATGAAGATGAAAAAGAAGAAGAAAAGACCTCTGTTATGATTCGAAGATGATGATAATGGTGTTTGTGCATATATATGTGTTTGCTTTTGCTCTCTTAGTATCCGAATTGATCTAAAAGATGTTGCTACTCTGTTTCCAAAAGAAATTCAACTGCTGAGAAGGATAACACAATTGTTCTCCGGCGTTTTCAAGTTCTCCGGCGAAAGTTTGTTTCTTGATGTTCAATTGAAGCTCCTCATCAATCAACACCTTCCATTCATCGCTTAGCTCTCTTCTTCTTTTAAGTTTTTTCAACTTCTAAAATGTTGGTATAACAGAACAGAACAAAACTCACTAAGCTGTGCTTGGTCCTTATTCTCATTTAATTAAAACTCGGTTTAGTTTTCAACCAAAATTACAGTTGAAAATGGGTTTTGATAACCCTAATTTGCTTTTGAAGTAGTATTTTTGGCCAGAGACTGATCTTGAATTTTCTTTGATTGAGTGATCTAATTGTGGAGAGACCTTCAAGAACTATCTTGTACATTGAATCACTTCTTAGAATCATCTTAGAGATTTGAAATTGGAGGCAAATTGGTGTTAATCTAATATGCTTCTACTAATTTTCATCTTGTCGTTGCATTGATAACTAATAACTATAAAATGTAAAAAGAAGTCTCAACTCAAGCAGTTCTCAAAGTTCTTGATTCTTTGATTCGACTCATCTTTATTTTACCCTCATAGTTCATAACACCAAGAATTTCTTTAAAACAAACAAAAAATAATAACAAATAATGCGTTTTTAACATGCACGACATAAAACAATCTTAATTCGTCGTCTTCTTCCAACTTGTCTCTGACTATTCAGCTCTTATCTCATTTCATTTCACCGGAAACGACAAATTCGAAATCAAAGGCCAGTGATACTCGACGACTTAAAGGAAACACAGTTTTATGAGTCGTCGAATAAACACTCTTGTTTTTATGCGTTTTGTTTTAATATATACAACCATTTTGATACTTTACTCGAAACTAATCATTGCAATAATACTTTATTCAAAAAACATTGTAAGATCTCTTATGGCTTCGTCTTCTGTATCTTCTTCGTCTCGCATCAAAAGATACGATGTCTGTACGAGCTTCCAACACGGTGTAGATGTTCGTAAAGGGTTTCTCAGTCATTTACACACTCATTTTGCAAGCAAAGGGATCACGACGTTCAATGATCAAGAGATTGAGAGAGGCCAGACGATCGGACCTGAGCTCGTACAAGCAATTAGAGAATCAAGAGTCTCGATTGTGCTGCTCTCGAAGAAGTACGCTTCTTCAGGCTGGTGTTTAGATGAATTGGTTGAAATCTTCTATTGCAAAGAAGCTTTGGGGCAAATTGTGATGACTGTTTTTCATGAAGTTAATCCGTCTGATGTACGAAAACAAAGGGGAGATTTTGGAAGCGCATTCGAGCAAACTTGTCAAGATAAAAGTGAGAAATTGAAGCAGAGATGGAGGAAAGCTTTGGCTGATGTTGCAACCATTGCTGGAGAACACTCGCTTAATTGGTATGTAGTTCTCTGAATGAAATTTCTTAAACAATGCTTCAAATCAATGTAGAAACCTTTTTAACATATTGACAATTCTCTATTGGTAAATCTCTAAATGAACACACAAGGATCACTAAATGGAAGAAAAATCATCATAATCTCATGTGTTAGTAGCAAACTAGTTGCAAAGTGTTAGTCTTTCCTTATAATGGAGGGCAAAGGGAATTCAGCATGGGATTTTATGGAAATGAGAATGGGACGCGAATTTGAAAATTAAAAAAGTAGTCCCATTTACGTCCTATATAACATATGGGACGGATTCGGGATGGGAGCGGGACGGGAATGAGAATTCTCAAAAAATAAACATAACAAACAAATTAAAAGTATAAAATATAATAAGAAATTATCACAAATGTGTTCGTTTAATAATATTAAAAAAAACTTAAAATTCAGAAACAATCCAACATACACAAAGTACAACCACAAAACTCAACAATTAGAAGTCAAACAAACAATAGATTATAGATAATAGTATATTACATACAAGAGAACACAAAAATTAGAGGACAATAATGGTGGAGACGTGGAGTCGTGGATGAAACTGGTGGAATCGCGGAGAAAAAATATAATTTTTAGGTTATAAAAGATAGAAAAGTTTTAATTTATATTTGTCAATCTATTAAACAATATCACAAAATTATAATTTTAATATGAATTAAAATATAATAATAAGGAAGTTTGTTCCAAACATATTAAAAACAATTATGAAATTTAAGATTCAATATTTCTAATTTTTCATTATTATTATATTTATGATATATATATATATATATATAATATAATTTGTCCCAAATGGGATTTTGAGAATTCTTATTCCCGTTCCGTCCCGTCTCATTCTCAAATGGGAATCAAAAGCTTATACCATATGGGAATATCCTTCTAAATGAGACGAGAATTTCCCTTGCGAAATGGAAATGGGACGGGATGGGACAGAAATGGGTGGGACGGGAATTGTGCCCACCCATAAGCAAAACCATCACTAAATGAAAAATCACGTATATGGGTAATTTGTAACTTTCCTTATATTTAGTCACGAAGTGTTAGTTTTTTGTGATGTGTTTTTAAAAGTCACAGTCCTATTCTTGTGAATTTAAAAACTTAAGAGTCAAACAAAATCAATATATAAATGTTACAAGCAATGAAATTACAATATAAAAGAAGATCAAACCGTTTAATGAGTAAAAACATGAAATGCAAAAGAATTTAAGAAATTTCAAAACAAGTAGTTAACATTACCTAACACTTATATTATGTTTAGAAAAATTTTGTAAACCATAGAAGAGTTAAAGTTTATTTTTGGTATAAGAATGATTCACTATAGTAGTTCAAATCAATGTAGAAACCTTAAACTTCACATTTGGACAATTCTCTATTGGTAAATTTCTAAATACAATCGTGAGGGTCACTAAACGGAAACAAAACCGTCCCATTCTCAGGTGTTATAAGTTGCACCTATGTGGGTAATTTGTGACTTATTTGTCCTTCTATTTAGTCGCAAAGTGTTACTCTTTTGTGATGTGTCACAATCCTATTTTTATGAATTTCAAAAGTTAATTAAGAGTCGGACCAAATCTATCTATGATGTCAAAATCAACGAAAATACAATACAAAACAAGATCAATCAGTTTAACGGATAAAAACATGAAATGCAAAGGATTTTTTACGAAATTTTAAAATAGGGTCTTCAAGTCGTTGCAATTTACTATCGTTTTGCGATCAAAATGATATTATCCACATTTTTACCAACTTTAGTTACTTACTAATTTGCAACGAAACTGTAACGGAAAACAGAAGTTGCAAATATGTCACAAGTTTGGGACTATTTTGCGACGCTACCTTCTGACTAAACTAAAAGTAGTCACTAAATCGTCTTAATTTGTACAATTTTGCGACAAGAGTTATATACTCGAATATAATATTTGGCAAACAGTCGCTAATATAAGACTAATTATCTACTTCATATTTTCGTCGTAAATATGTGATTGTTTAGCCTCTGAATAATGGGTAGTCATTCATTAGTCTAAAAAAGGTCACAAAAGTTAGTCGGAAAATGCATGGTTTCTGTAAATATTAAACCCACCAAGGCACCAACACGATTTTTTTTGCTACTGTTTAGGTTTAACGAAGCAGAGATGATCCAAAAGATTGCTACAGATGTTTTAAAAAAACTTAATGTTACAACACCATCAAGTGATTTTGATGGTATGGTGGGACTTGAAGCCCATCTGAGAAACCTGGAGTCCTTGTTATGCCTTGAAAGTGATGATGTGAAGATGATTGGGATTTGGGGTCCTGGAGGGATTGGTAAGTCTACCATTGCTGGAACTTTATACAACCAACTCTCTAGTAGTTTTCAACATAGATGTTTTATGGAGAACCTCAAGGGTAGTTATAAGAGCACAATGGGTGTTGATGACTATGATTCGAAGTTGTCTGTGCAAAACCAACTTCTGTCTAAGCTTTTGAACCAAAAAGATATGAGGGTATATCAATTAGGTGCTGTGGAAGACTGGCTACGAGATCAAAAAGTGCTTATCATTCTTGATGATGTAGATGATCTTGAGCAACTAGAAGTTTTGGCTAAATAAATTTCTTGGTCTGGTTCTGGAAGTCGGATCATTGTTACCACAGAAGATAAGAAGATTTTGAAGGCACATGGGATTAATGATATCTACCCTTTCGGTTTTTCTTCCAAGGAAGAAGCTCTTCAGATCTTATGTCTGTCTGCTTTCAAACAAAGCTCTGTACCAGATGGTTTTGAAGAGCTTGCAAATAAAGTAGCAAAGCTCTGTGGTGATCTTCCATTATGCCTTTGTGTTGTGGGTTCATCTTTGCGTGGGGAGAGCAAGCACGAGTGGGAACTTCAACTATCTAGCCTTGATAGAAATATTGATAACATAATAAGAGTGGGATATGACAGATTGTCGGCGAAATATCAATCTCTATTCCTTCACATTGCATGCTTCTTCAACAATCACGATGTCAACCAAGTTACATCACTGCTCGCTGACAGTAACTTGGATGTTGGAAATGGGTTAAAGACCTTAGCCGAGAAATCTCTCATGCATATCAATGAGAATATAAAGGTGCACTATCTACTACAGAAATTGGGTAGACAGATAGTTCTTGAACAGTCTGATGACTCCGGGAAACGTCAGTTTTTAGTAGAAGTCAAAGAGATTTGTGATGTCCTAGCAAATGAAACAGTAAGTCCTTACATATATATATGTATGTTCTCTACATGTTGCAGATTGATTTTTATGACAATTTTATGAGTCTTCTTTTGCAATATTTGGTAGGGTACTGGATCAGTCATAGGTATATCATTGGATACGTGCAAGATCGGCAAAGACGAGAACTTCTCTGTTGGTAAGCAAGCTTTTGAAGGAATGCATAATCTCCAGTTCCTAAGAATCTATAAGTCTAATAGGAGTTTGAGTTTGTTAGGTGGAGAAGCTATGTTGCAAATACAAAAAGGTATGAAGTATTTTCTTCCACTCAGGTTATTACATTGGGACTCATACACGAGAAAAAGTCTACCTCCAAGATTTCAGTCGGATGGCCTCGTCAAACTTGATATGCAATTCAGCAAACTCGGGAAGCTTTGGGAAGGAATCCAGGTTGATATTTGATAATATTTCATCTGTTTCTGATTATTCTACTTTAATAAGATATTTCTCATTTGGTGTGTTTAACATGCAGCCCCTTCCTAATCTCAAGTGCATAGATCTGCGCTTTTCGTATAGGTTAAAAGAAATCCCAAATCTTTCGGAAGCTACTAATCTCTTGTTCTTTTCTTCCAACTTGTGTTTGACTATTCAGCTCTTATCCCATTTCACCGAAAATGACAAATTAACAAAATAAAAGGCCAGTGATACTCGAAGACTAAAAGGAAAACACATTTTTATGAGTCGTCGACGATAATTGGTGGAAACACTCTTGTTCTTTTCTTCCAACTTGTGTTTGACTATTCAGCTCTTATTCCATTTCACCGAAAATGACAAATTAACAAAATAAAAGGCCAATTATACTCGAAGACTAACAGGATAACACATTTTTATGAGTCGTTGACGATAATTGGTGGAAACACTCTTGTTCTTTTCTTCCAACTTGTGTTTGACTATTCAGCTCTTATTCCATTTCACCGAAAATGACAAATTAACAAAATAAAAGACCAGTGATACTCGAAGACTAAAAGAACAACACATTTTTATGAGTCGTCGACGATAATTGGTGGAAACACTCTTGTTCTTTTCTTCCAACTTGTGTTTGACTATTCAGCTCTTATTCCATTTCACCGAAAATGACAAATTAACAAAATAAAAGGCCAATTATACTCGAAGACTAACAGGATAACACATTTTTATGAGTCGTTGACGATAATTGGTGGAAACACTCTTGTTCTTTTCTTCCAACTTGTGTTTGACTATTCAGCTCTTATTCCATTTCACCGAAAATGACAAATTAACAAAATAAAAGACCAGTGATACTCGAAGACTAAAAGAACAACACATTTTTATGAGTCGTCGACGATAATTGGTGGAAACACTCTTGTTCTTTTCTTCCAACTTGTGTTTGACTATTCAGCTCTTATTCCATTTCACCGAAAATGACAAATTAACAAAATAAAAGGCCAATTATACTCGAAGACTAACAGGATAACACATTTTTATGAGTCGTTGACGATAATTGGTGGAAACACTCTTGTTCTTTTCTTCCAACTTGTGTTTGACTATTCAGCTCTTATTCCATTTCACCGAAAATGACAAATTAACAAAATAAAAGACCAGTGATACTCGAAGACTAAAAGAACAACACATTTTTATGAGTCGTCGACGATAATTGGTGGAAACACTCTTGTTCTTTTCTTCCAACTTGTGTTTGACTATTCAGCTCTTATTCCATTTCACCGAAAATGACAAATTAACAAAATAAAAGGCCAATTATACTCGAAGACTAACAGGATAACACATTTTTATGAGTCGTTGACGATAATTGGTGGAAACACTCTTGTTCTTTTCTTCCAACTTGTGTTTGACTATTCAGCTCTTATTCCATTTCACCGAAAATGACAAATTAACAAAATAAAAGACCAGTGATACTCGAAGACTAAAAGAACAACACATTTTTATGAGTCGTCGACGATAATTGGTGGAAACACTCTTGTTCTTTTCTTCCAACTTGTGTTTGACTATTCAGCTCTTATTCCATTTCACCGAAAATGACAAATTAACAAAATAAAAGGCCAATTATACTCGAAGACTAACAGGATAACACATTTTTATGAGTCGTTGACGATAATTGGTGGAAACACTCTTGTTCTTTTCTTCCAACTTGTGTTTGACTATTCAGCTCTTATTCCATTTCACCGAAAATGACAAATTAACAAAATAAAAGACCAGTGATACTCGAAGACTAAAAGAACAACACATTTTTATGAGTCGTCGACGATAATTGGTGGAAACACTCTTGTTCTTTTCTTCCAACTTGTGTTTGACTATTCAGCTCTTATTCCATTTCACCGAAAATGACAAATTAACAAAATAAAAGGCCAATTATACTCGAAGACTAACAGGATAACACATTTTTATGAGTCGTTGACGATAATTGGTGGAAACACTCTTGTTCTTTTCTTCCAACTTGTGTTTGACTATTCAGCTCTTATTCCATTTCACCGAAAATGACAAATTAACAAAATAAAAGACCAGTGATACTCGAAGAGTAAAAGAACAACACATTTTTATGAGTCGTCGACGATAATTGGTGGAAACACTCTTGTTCTTTTCTTCCAACTTGTGTTTGACTATTCAGCTCTTATTCCATTTCACCGAAAATGACAAATTAACAAAATAAAAGGCCAATTATACTCGAAGACTAACAGGATAACACATTTTTATGAGTCGTTGACGATAATTGGTGGAAACACTCTTGTTCTTTTCTTCCAACTTGTGTTTGACTATTCAGCTCTTATTCCATTTCACCGAAAATGACAAATTAACAAAATAAAAGACCAGTGATACTCGAAGACTAAAAGAACAACACATTTTTATGAGTCGTCGACGATAATTGGTGGAAACACTCTTGTTCTTTTCTTCCAACTTGTGTTTGACTATTCAGCTCTTATTCCATTTCACCGAAAATGACAAATTAACAAAATAAAAGGCCAATTATACTCGAAGACTAACAGGATAACACATTTTTATGAGTCGTTGACGATAATTGGTGGAAACACTCTTGTTCTTTTCTTCCAACTTGTGTTTGACTATTCAGCTCTTATTCCATTTCACCGAAAATGACAAATTAACAAAATAAAAGACCAGTGATACTCGAAGACTAAAAGAACAACACATTTTTATGAGTCGTCGACGATAATTGGTGGAAACACTCTTGTTCTTTTCTTCCAACTTGTGTTTGACTATTCAGCTCTTATTCCATTTCACCGAAAATGACAAATTAACAAAATAAAAGGCCAATTATACTCGAAGACTAACAGGATAACACATTTTTATGAGTCGTTGACGATAATTGGTGGAAACACTCTTGTTCTTTTCTTCCAACTTGTGTTTGACTATTCAGCTCTTATTCCATTTCACCGAAAATGACAAATTAACAAAACAAAAGACCAGTGATACTCGAAGACTAAAAGAACAACACATTTTTATGAGTCGTCGACGATAATTGGTGGAAACACTCTTGTTCTTTTCTTCCAACTTGTGTTTGACTATTCAGCTCTTATTCCATTTCACTGAAAATGACAAATTAACAAAATAAAAGGCCAATTATACTCAGAAGACTAACAGGATAACACATTTTTATGAGTCGTTGACGATAATTGGTGGAAACACTCTTGTTCTTTTCCTCTACAGTTTACATACATACATTTTCCTTTGAAACTTCTCTTCTATTTCTATTTTCTTTCTAATTTTTCTCTCTCTTTACGCGTTTTGCTTCAATTATATAACCATTTTGATACTTTATTCAAAACCAATCAACAATACTTTCTTCAAAACCATTACAACAGTACTTTATTCAAAACCATTGTAAGATCTCTTATGGCTTCGTCTTCTGCATCTTCTTCATCTCAAACCAAGAGATACTGCGTCTTTACGAGCTTCCACGGCCCAGATGTTCGCCAAGGGTTTCTCAGTCATTTACACACTCACTTTGAAAGCAGAGGAATCACTACGTTCAATGATCAAGGGATGGAGAGAGGCCACACGATCAGACCTGAGCTCGTGCAAGCAATTAGAGAATCTCGAGTCTGGATCGTGGTGCTCTCGGAGAAGTATGCTTCCTCAAGCTGGTGTTTAGGCGAATTAGTTGAAATCTTCAATTGCAAAGGAGATCAGGAGCAGACAGTGATTCCGATCTTTTACAAAGTTGATCCGTCAGATGTACGAAAACAGAGGGGAGATTTTGGGAGCGCATTCAAGAAAACATGTCGAGGGAAAAGTAAGGAAGTGAAGCAGAGATGGAGCAAAGCTTTGGCTGATGTTGCAACCATTTCTGGAGAACACTCTATTAATTGGTATGTGCTTTTATCTTTTCTTAAGGAATCCTTCAAATTTTTTATTTTTTTTGTAAATATTGACTCACCAACGCCAACTTTTGTTTGGTTTCTGTTAGGCCTAATGAAGCAGAGATGATCCAAAAGATTGCTACAAATGTTTTAGACAAACTGAATGCTACACCATCAAGTGATTTTGAGGATAAGGTGGGACTTGAAGCTCACTTGACAGAAATGAACTTTTTGTTAGACCTCGAGAGCAATGATGTGAAGATGATTGGAATTTGGGGTCCGGCTGGAATTGGTAAGACAACCATAGCTAGAGCTTTATATAACCAACTCTCTAGTAGTTTTCGACTTCGATGTTTTATGGGGAATCTCAAGGGTAGTTGTAAGAGCACAATTGGCGTTGATGACTATGATTCCAAGTTGGCTTTGCAAAACCAACTTTTGTCTAAGATTTTGAACCAGAAGAATATGATGATAGATAATTTAGGCGCCATCAAAGAACGGCTACAAGATCAAAGAGTGCTTATCATTCTTGATGATGTAGATGATCTTGAGCAATTAGAGGCATTGGCTGAAGAACTTTCTTGGTTTGGTTCTGGAAGCCGGATCATCGTTACCACTGAAGATAAGAAGATTTTGAAGGCACATGGGATTAATGATGTCTACCATGTGGATTTTCCATCCGAGGAAGAAGCTCTTGAGATGTTATGTCTATATGCTTTCAAACAAAGCTCTGTACCAGATGGTTTTGAAGAGCTTGCAACGGAAGTTGTTGAGTTTTGCGGTAAGCTTCCATTAGGGCTTTGTGTTGTGGGTTCATCTTTGCGTGGGGAGAGCAAGGACGAGTGGGAACATCAACTATCTAGGATCGAAACTAGCCTTGATGGGAAAATTGTGAACATATTAAGAATGGGATATGACAGATTGTCGAAAAAAGATCAATTTATATTCCTTCACATTGCATGCGTCTTCAATAATGAGGATGTTAACCGTGTGACATCACTGCTCGATGACAGGGATTTGGATGTTAGAAATGGGTTAAAGATCTTAGCCGAGAAATCTCTGGTGCATAGCAGTGAGAGTATAAATATGCACTATCTACTACAAAAATTGGGTAGACAGATAGTTTTTGAACAGTCTAATGAGCCTGGGGAGCGTCAGTTTTTAGTAAAAATTAAAGAGATTTGTGATGTATTGGCAAACGAAACAGTAAGTTCTTACATATATTATATATTCTCTATAAGGTTCCATATTGTTTTTATATGATAACAATTTCATTACTCTTCTTTTGCAATATTTGGTAGGGTACTAAATCAGTCATAGGTATATCACTTGACATGTCCAAGATCGGCAAGGACGACAACATCTCTGTTGGTAAGCGAGCTTTTGAAGAAATGTGTAATCTCCGATTCCTAAAAATCTATAGGGATTGGTTTGGTGGACGAGCTACGTTGCAAATACCAGAAGATATGGATTATTTACCCCGGCTTAGGTTATTACGTTGGGACTCATACCCGAGAAAAAGTCTTCCTCCAAGATTTCAGGCGGATCGTCTCGTCGAACTTCATATGTCAAGAAGCAATCTCGTGAAGCTCTGGGAAGGAACACAGGTTGGTATTTGATATTATTATTTCATATGTTTATGATGATTCAACATAAATACGATATTTATCATTTGTTTCATTTAACATGCAGCACCTTCCTAAACTCAAGAGCATTGATTTGAACCGTTCCTTTGGGTTAATAGAAATCCCAAATCTTTTGACAGCTACTAATCTCGAGACATTGAACCTTGAGTGTTGCAAAAGTTTGGTGGAGCTTCCATCTTCTATTAGTAATCTACACAAACTGAAAAAGTTGAATATGAAAGGGTGCGAAAAGCTAGAAGTTATTCCCACCAACATCAACTTAGCATCACTTGAGGAAGTCGACATGTGGGATTGCTATCGATTGAGAAGTTTTCCTGATTTTTCTACGAACATCATCGAGCTGCGATTACGACGCACACAGATAGAAGAAATTCCATCCTCTATTAGGAATCTACACAAACTGAAACTTTTGATAATGTATGACTGCCAAAAACTACGAGTAATTCCCACCAACATCAACTTACCATCTCTTGAGGTATTCAGCGTGAATAATTGTTCGCAACTGGCAAGTTTTCCAGATATCTCGAGTAACATCACGGAGCTCGATTTAAGAACCACAAAGATAGAAGACGTCCCTACATCAGTTGTTAGACGCTGGTCTCGTCTTGAGTCTCTTAGTATAGGATGCAGCAGCCTCAAGAGATTAACACATGTCCCGTTAAGTGTAACGGTGCTAAACCTTAGCAACAGTGATATAGAGAGGATTCCAGATTGCGTTATTGGTCTCCCGCATCTTGTAAAAATCATCGTCAAAAACTGCTCAAAAATCGTGTCAATGACGGCTCTTCCCCCTTCGCTCGAGTCCCTATATGCAGACGAATGTGTATCACTCAAGAAAGTATGTTGCTCTTTCCACAAGCCAATCGAGATACTCTCATTCAACAACTGTGAGAACCTGGATGAAGAATCAAGAAGACAAATCATACAACAATCAGTTGACGACTATATAAGCTTACCAGGTAAAGAGATCCCTGCGGAGTTCACTCACAAGGCTACAGGGAACTCCATAACCATCCCTCTGGCTTCACGTGGTGACGGTACTTTCTCTGCTTCCTCAAGATTTAAGGCTTGCATTCTCCTTTCGCCAAATTGCCACTATCATTTTGAGATAAGTTGTAGTCAAAGAAGCAAAGGAGATCTAAACACAGTTCACTGCTCTAGATCTCTTTGGATACATGAAGAATTTCTATCAGAACATCTGTTTATATTTAGTGGTGACTTGATACCTCAACAAAACAGATGCCATGAAGTGGATGTGACTATAAGCGAGATTACATTTGAGTTCAGCTGCGAGAAGACTTATCACAAGATTATTGGGTGTGGTGTAGAGATCATGACGGAGGAAGCTGAGAGTAGCAGTAGAGAACATGCAACAACCACCACCACACAGATGAATAGGAAGAGGAAGAGGAAGAATAAGGAAGGTATTAAGACGAAGAGTTGGTTTGGGAAGCTTTGTTTGAAGAGAAGAAGATGAAGGCTACAACCACCACCACAGATGGAGACGGAGAGGAAGACTAAGAAGCAAAAGGTCTCAAGATGAAAACATCAAAACCAGTAAACATACAGGTGTCCGGAGTTGGCTTGGGAAGCTTGGTCTGAAGAGAAGAAGATGAATAAGACAGCGTGGAGTTCTCGTGAAGCTGTTTAAAACATGCATCTTAGACTCCTTGGATTCGGGCAGGGGAAGAAGAGAAACTTTCCATTATATTGGCGTGTGTTATAATGTGTAATTATCCAATCTGTGGAGAGACTGGAATGTATGTTCAGCACTGTAGTGTATATAGCTCTGTCTTTTAAATTTGGCTATTATTCCCTGCAATTGCGTTTAGAGTGGGTTTCTAAGCTAATTTCATAACTTGTTTCTTCCTTTTTCAAGTTATGGGTTGGTATATATTATGGATATCGTAACACATTCGATTCCTAAGAGCATTTAGTGGAAAATATAAATTTTAGATACCAACTAGAGAAGATGGACCTCAGACGTCTAATGCAAAACATCTCTTTATATTTGGTTGTGACTTCACTCACTTGTATCCAAATCAAATTAGATAGCCTCATAGGATTGGTTTGGGAAACTTATTCAAAACCATTGTAACTCGGTGATAACTTCTCTTTTATTATGAAACATAGAAAGAGTAGTAATAAAGAGAAAAGAAAATGAAGCACAAGTTACTAAACTCTCTTCCATGAAACATACAAAAAGAAGACACAACCTTTGTTAGCATACACACTACTTAACCGTTCAAAAGATACTTAACACACAAAAAACATAAGTAGGAATTACCAAAAAACATCTAAACCCATTCCAAGAGCAGAAATATTCTTCATCTTGAGTATTAACATATCATTGAATTTGCAAGTTCTCCGGCGAAAGTTTGTTTCTTGATGTTCAACCGAAGCTCCTCAATAACCAAAGCTTTCCATTCATCGCTTAGCTCTCTTCTTTTCTTAACTCTCAAGTTTTTTCAAGTTTCCAAACATCATCTTCTTATGAAATTTACTTAAACCTTTAAACGATGTCGTCGTCATCGCAGCTCAAGTACGTTCTCTAAAACAGACAAATCATCCACATCAGCTTCCTTATTCTTCTCCTTTTTATCCACATTTGTGTAACTCACTCCCTCATGTCCCCCACAAACCATATCCTCCTTCAAACCAAGACACTTAAGTTAAAAATCAAATCTTTATTAAGACCCAACAAAAAAAAAATCAAAACTTTCAAATATAACAGAAGAGAAGAACAGAGTCACTAACCTTTGAGAAGCAGAAGCTTTTTGTTGGTCAGCAGATAAAAGCATTGACAATTTTAAGACTTCTTGCATATTACTGAGGGTAGAAGAAAGCGTAGGTTTGTCTCTGAATTTGATTTCGAAGCGACCCGAGCTGGAATCGCTGCTAGAACCAACATCACTCTGAGAACCCATTGATGATGAAGCTTTGAGAAGGTTTTAGTAGTTTTGAAATTTCCAAATTTGGGAGAGATGAGACTGTATTTAAAAATGCCAGAGAGGAAGAGCAAGCGTTCGAACTGGGAGAATCATAAATTGATATTTTGGGAAGAGCTGCTTTCTTTTGGGAATTGCAATGGTCAAGGAATTTAAATTGACTAAACTACCCTTTTCAAATAATTTACAGTTCTTCTTCCTTCTTCGGAGTTAAAAGTGACACTTATTGATACACCAACTGGAAGAATCATACACAACTAGCTGCTTCACCCAAAAAAAATTAGAAATATATAATATAGTAAATTCTATATTAGTACTTTTAAACTTTATGTGTCATTTGTATAAAATTTATTATCTATAAAGTTGGTGAATTTACAATATAATCGAGATATATAAAATAGTAAATTGGTTATGGCATTGTTTTTTTCAATTTTATCAATTGCCTGATTTGAACTTTGAATATGGAAATCCATAAAAATAACATTTAAATATAACAGATACACTATGTTTATATATTTATATCTAAGTATTATAAATAAGGAATTAAGAATAAAAATAATTTTTAATATGGACTAAAACTCCTTGTCAAATATAATTATAATTCAAGTAATATATTAGAATAAATCACAAATATACATTGTTATTAAAGGGAAAAATCTTTTGATAGATTTTAAAAATGAATTTAGAAGTTTATTAGTAGGTAAATAATGTCCAAATCAAAGAAGTCAAAATCTTCATTAAGGTAAGTTGTTCCTCAAAGCGCGAAACCTTTTTTTGGGAAGACTGCAATTTAAGAAATAAATAAATTGTTAATGGTAAAATTATTATAGAAATAACTAAGTGAGACATATAAATAAAATATAACTCACACTAATTCAGTGCAAGTCTAGTTCAGTGAGTTGATCAAATAGACATTTTACCTATAGGTATTAGTGACAAAATAGCTATTAGTTTGGTATTTTAGTACTAGATATGTAATAGGCATTTGAATTAGAACTAACCTCCATATTTATGTAACCAACCAAACCTAATAACACAAATGACCATATCATCATCGCAAACATTCTAGGCATTATAGAACTTGAAAGCTAATTCTCCAGTGAAAATAGCCTGTATACGAATATTCCTACAATAAATCATATATGTTGTTAAAAATGAGGGAATAAGAACTCATTAGTGTTAATTGTAAATTTAAACCTTGAATCATGAAGTTCAGTTGTGATGGCTCTGCACAGTGAACCAGATAGCAACTCATCATCTTCTTTTATCCATTGGATACTCTTTTAAATATCATGAGTGGGTCATTTTTGTTCACGATTATAATGAATATTGTAAAACTCATTATCCTCATCCCACTCACTAATGTAATCTCTGTCACTGACATACTGGTCATCTTCGTCAGTGTAGTAGTCTAAAATTCCAGCCGGATCTATAATTGGTACGAGCGGGACCATAGACTATTTTAAAATAAACAAAAAAAGAAAACTAAAATTCTAAAAAGACAACTTAAAATTATAAAAGTAAGAAATCTAAAATTGTACTAGTCCAAAAGTACTTTAATACAAAATAACTCCAAAATCACTAAAACTATATACGATATTCTGAAAAACTTCCTTGTAAACTCCATTCAAAATAGACTTTTTTGGCTTTCCATTATCAAAAATTATAATCCTTAAACCACTCCTAGAAGTCACCCTCGAAAGTGCAACATACAATTGTCCATGAGAGAAAACTGGTCTTGGTAAGAATAAGCTAACAGTAGATAACGTCTCACCTTAACTCTTGTTAATGGTAATGGCAAAAGCAACGACAACCAAGAACTGCTTTTGTCTCATTCGAAAGGGGAACTTTCTATCGCATGGTGTTATAAACATTCTAGGGATCAAAACTACACTTCCAACCTTTTTACCAGTTATAATATTCGCTTGAATCACATGATCGACTAACAGGACAACTTGCAGTCTCGTACCATTACACAAACCACTTGTAGGATCAATATTTCTAAGGACCATAATAAGAGCCCTTATCTTCAGTACCAATTTATGGTTAGGCAAGGCCGCCACCTTGACACTGTTTAAAAACTCTGTAGAATACATAATAACATCTTCCAGGCTCGCCTCTAAAACCTCAATACTATCACAACTTAGGTAAACCTTTTCCCCACCAGTCATATTTAAGATAGAACTTATCAACAATTATGAATGCACGAGAAATATTAATGATTAGAAAGACAATATAAATATTATGTTTAGGAAGACATATATACCTTCCATCTTAGACATCATGTATTCATTGATCTTGTTAACATCATTATTAGTCGGACTAAGAATGACTATTTGTTAGAAAAAAACCCAGCTCAGTTTTAGAAGTCAATTTATTTCCGTAGACACTGGTTATCAACGCTTCGACAAGATCAACACAATCTTTTATAAGAAAATCTTTAGGAATATCTATCTCAACCTCTCCATCATTGGGCTCACTAATTTGTCCATCACCAACATCAAGTACCCATTTCAAGAGACCTCACGTTCAGACAAACTCTCATCACTTTTACTTTCCCGAAGCCTCATGTTCATTGTAAGTTTTAATACCTCACATGATCTCCAGAGTCGCGAGTAATTCAAAGTAGATAAGACGGTCTGATCTCGTCCACCACCAGGTACTACGGGTAAAACCTGTTTAAAATCTCCTTCAAATACTACAACCTTTCCACCAAAAAGTATACAAGATCCGTGTTTCTTAACATCAGAAATACTGCGTTCTAAAGTTTCGAAGCAATGTCTGCTCGTCATCGGAGCCTCATCCCACACAATCAGATCACACTTCTTCAAAAAAACGCACCAAGATCAGAGTCAGGTGTCATGGTACACATAGTATATTCATCCACATTAGTAGGTATTACAAATCTCGAATGAGCGGTCCTACCTCCTGGCATCAACAAAGATGCAATACCACTAGATGCAATGTTAAGTACTATAAGTGCATGAGACCTAATCGAAGCAGATAAAGGAGACCAAACAGACCAAACATAGGTCTTACCAGTTCCCCCAAAATCATGTACAAAAAACATGCCTCATATGTTACGATCAACATCACCTAGTATCTTATCATATACACCTCTTTGTTTGACAGTTAGTTTAGGAAGCAACCTGACATGTTCTGCAGACTCTGTCTCAGGATCATAACTTTACTCATCATCCAATAGAACATTTTGACCTGTATCAACTACATCACTCTCCGGAAAAAGCATTTTTGAAAATTTTGCTAAAGAACTACCACGTGAGAGCATGATTCTTTCTATATCGAGAAGCGTATAATTCTTTAGCTGGGTGATCGTCATAGCTAGGCCTACCAAAAAAATGAAACAATTATATAAATTATCAACTAATAACTAAATATATATAAACAGAACAAATACTGAACAAAAGAATATGAAAGACGGATTACCTTGGTTTCTGGTGATTCTTCTCCGTGACTCGGGAATTCCATCAGCTAATAAAACCCAAGTAGCATCCCATACCCTTAAAGGATCAACAACGTCTTTAGATATCCGAAGCATAACAAAAATTCTTCTCAAATGTGAACCCGTAACCCATAAATTTTCTTCTTTAATAGCGTCGATATTTTCCTTATCGTCAGAAAGCAAACCCATAGCATTACATATGTCTTCGAACTTTTCGTAAAAATACCTTTCCATGGTTGGATATCATTGTAAGACATAAGATCGTCGATAGTATTCAATATAGCTTGTAGATAATATTTATCCCCAATAGATGGACTAACATACATGATTCTACCGATTGTAAGTCCATATCTCTTCCTTTTACTCCAGACTTGTTTTTTCGAACTTCAACTATATTGCGAAGGAAAAATCTGCAAACGTAAGCTTTCTGGCTTAAGAAGGATGATCTTTATTATATTCCATCCAAGCTAGGAACGTTGACCTTCCGATAGGTGTCGATTAATAACATCGCTGACCACATCGTTTTCATCATAGATAGAACTTCCTCATCCTCAAGATGAAACGTTACTATCTGAACAGGTGTAGTTTGATGATGAGTATGGTAAGCCAAGGTTCATCATGTAGCCTCACAAAAAATATACCTAGAGGTCAAAATGTTTCAAGCATCACAAGCAAACCAATGATTAGATACTAAACAACAACAAACACAAATATAACTCGAAACAGTTATTTTCGATGTATTGAAACAGACCTGCAAGTATAGTAATGTTTAATCTCATCATATATTTCCACGCCATTAGTATCTCTTAACAAGGTCGCATGAACGTAATCAGGACCTTTATTAATGTACTTGAACATGTATTTGATCAACCTCAATTGGTTACACCATTCTACATTAATAATGAGCTGGATAATGCATGCATAGTTCAGCATTGTAGGTACAATGTAACAGTTATCACAACAAAACCCTCTCTTCTCAACATACTTATCGTCTTCCCTACGTCTATAAATTGGATATCCATCATCATCAATCCTTGTTTTAGAAAAGAAAGGTCTGAGATAATATTTCGTACATTTTCCAGCTTTCATGACTCCATTTCAATCCTTTGTTGACAATCCCACACAAACCATGTACCATCATATCACCAATGACCTCATACAAATATGACTTCATATCACGATCAGAAATTTCCACACTGATAACCTTATCAATGTCATAACTACTTGGTAATTTAGACCATGGTACAAGAAAAAGTACTAAATGCGCATGTGGCATCCCCCTTTTCTGAAACTCTATTGTGTACAAAGCTGCAATCATAATAAGTTATAAAATAAAATTTAACACACGAGTTATAAAAAAAAATTATGTATAATAAATGTAATTATATAGACTTTTGGTAGAATACAACCAATTAAATTAAAAAAATTCAGTACCGGAATGAACTTCTCCAATCATCCCATTACAAGTCAGCTCATACATGAGATTATCAAGTTTCATCTTGAAAAGCCTACATAAAATGTCAGGACGATCCTCGATCTTTAGATTTTTCTTATGGAGAAACCTTGTAATCTCAGACCATTTAGGATTACAAGTAATAGTAATAAAAAGATCATGGAATCCAAAATATTTGCATGTGACCATTGCATCTAGCCAAGGTTCAAGAAAGCGCTAGGCGCTAAGCGGGCGGTGACCCTCCGCCTAGCGCCTATAACGCTTACTCCGGGCCTAGGAGATTTTAGGCGGTTTTGTAATAAAATAATAATAATAATATATATATATATATATATATATATATATAACAAATTATAACATAACATAATAAAATTATAGAGTAGATGAACTTAGATTTTCATATTAAATACTATTTTAAGTTTGAATTTAGAATTTACTAATTTTCTTTTGAAAATGATGAGTCATAATTGTTTTTATTTTAGAAAAAGAAGAATCATATCTTTTTTTTTAGAACTTCTAAAGATGGATAAAAATATATTTTAAAATTTCAAATAAGAATGTTTTTTTGTAATTTTAAATATTTTTAAAAATATATTTATTAAATCCGTCTAGCCAGCCTAATGACCGCCTAATGACCACTTAATAATCATAAAATCCGTCAAATTTAATCCTCCACCTAATAAGATCGCTTTTTTGAACACTGCATCTAGCTAATGTTTCGTCATATATCTCGAACCTTCAGTAAAAGATGAAGGAATCATTATCCAGCGACCGGTCTGGGATAGATTACATTTTCCAGATTCAGCAGACTTCCTAATTTTGGAATAACTCTCCACCCGAAGTTTTTTCTGGTTGTGATAAATAAAATTCACATGCACCTTCGCGCGGGACGAAAGTATATTAATATTTATTATTCAGTATTTTTTCTGATACCAAAACATTTTTAATAAATTAAAACAATAGTAAACACTATTTCAAATGATAACATCTAAAGATATTGTTATATATCGTGGAAAAATTTAATGATATAATATAATTTAATTATACATGCTTAAATTACATATGTAGATCAATATTATCACGTCCTATTACACAACAAAATTATGGTTTAATAATTTTTTTATCATTTATATAATTGCAAAATAAACACCAAATTGTGTGTACTCTTTAGAGCTTGTCCTTAAATATGTTTAATGACTGAAATAAATATTACCAGGATGTCATCTGAAATAAAGTAAAATTCAAAAAAAAAACTATTTAACAATTTTATTGTCAAACATTTTTTTTTTTACTATTTTATTGTAAAATAGGGATCTTTAGAATGTAAAATAAGAGCATAGGATTACAATTAAAGTTTGACTATATGTAATTATTCAATTACAAACATAATATCTACATACTTATATGAGGTCTTTCAAAATGTTGATCAATGTGTGTTTAGTTGGAAAGATTGAATCATAAAATTATTCATATAATATATAATACTTAGGGTTTTAGGTAGTCTTGGCCCTCGTGTGTTTAGGTGGTCATGAGTTGGTTTTAAACAATTGCTATAAATAAGTCCTCTCAAATGTCTTCACTACCTTTTCATATAGTTTTTGCTTTCACATTTATCCTCATCTCCTCTGCGATCCTTTTCTTTGTCGCTAGCTCATTTGTCATCTCTTATTTACTCGTGCTTTCAAGTCTCTCCACCTTCACCTACACATATAGCCGAACATATCATTATCCTCATTTTTGTTCTTATTCTTATCATCTGCTTGTTCAAACACACTTTGCCTATTTAGCCAACATCTTCACTATCTCTAGACACCTTTTATCCTAATGTCTATGTTTTTCCACCATCAAATAATGATTCTTCCCAAAACAGTTATGTTTCAAAAAATAAAAATAAACATTAGATTTTGTCAAAATCATACTTAACCTTAAAACCACTTCAATTACCTTATCCAACATTTGTTTTTTACTTAGTGTAGAGTACTTCTATATTGTGAAGTTCCCACATGTTTCTATTGGATGTCCAAGTCTTACAAACTATACAGGTCTATCAATACCTTGAAGAAATGTTTGGAACTATTTTCGTTCATTATATCTGAAAACATTTTCATGTCTCTGGTTTCTCTTTTGTTTTACCAAGTATTTCCTTTCCAAAAATAGTAGTAGCTTCAAATAGTCAACGATTATTTTTGTTAATCCAAATGCTTATACAACATTCATAGTTTCCAACTCTTTCAACACATAAGAGATATGATTTAGCTATATGTGTCACCACTATTTTCGTATAACTGTTATTCCCTGCACTCAAAGTCAAATTAGCTAAGGATGAACATTTCCTATTAAAATGCAACAGAAAAAATAAACATTAATTAACTACTACCTATGTTAACTTGTGGTTTGTTTGTTCCAAACAAAAAAGGGGTACTAACTACTTGTGAGAAAACCACAACATACACTCACTTTGCCAATGGCTTCGAAGTGATAATTTATCATCTGGATTATCTTACATGATATTGATTTGTGTTTTAGTTCTATGGAAGCAATTATCTCAATAACATGATTTGGTTAGTATGTAGAACTACGGTGTATCTAAGTGAAGGGTCCTATAACCTATCAATTTTTTTTTTGAAATCAATTAACAATTCTCACCTTAATAACTTACATGTTTAGCTTGTGAAGTCAAGCTTTTGAAAACTATATACTCCAAAATTTACCTGAAATACATAAATTTGATACTATCAGTGTCAATTTTAAAGACATAAAAAGAAAAAATATTTACTTATGCTGATGCTATTCCTTGTGAGCAAAGGAAACAAGTGAAAGGACTGCATATGTGCATCTTCAAGTTCTTCAAACAAAGCCTTAGTTTTCCTAGCGATTAATGTAGCAGCAAGGAAATTCTGCTGCTGAAGTTCTAAGTCAAGTTTAAGATACATAATTATATACGAACTCTCCAATTGGTTTAGTGTATTTGGTTTTCAGGATCATCAATTGGATTATGAATGCAATGGGCTTCCTCTTACAATTCTGAAGAAGCTTGTACTTTCTCTTTGAAATTCATGTTACATTTGGTAAATTCTTTTGTACCATATTTAAGCTAAAAGTTTGAGTATTATTCTGCACCAATTTATGGATATTACCTCTATTGTTTCTGCTGTTGACACATTGTGTTGCTCTCTATTTATATACAATTTGTAACAATGGCATAGCTCTCTGATTCATAATTAAATGAGCTTTGTCTTTGCATGAACGTTTTTTCATAGCAAAGCAGCCATCATCCGTCTTATTCAGTGGTTGGAGAGGTATGTTTATATTAGTTAATCCCTGCCTGACTGCAAAAGCTCAATCCAAGAGATCGATAGTTAGTAAACCCTCACAAATCTTTACTGAAATTAAAGATACATTAAACTATCTAAACGTTTACCACAATTCCGATATAAATATGATACTGTCAACTCAAACTGTTAGTGTATATATATATATATATATATATATATATATATATATAAACAGAAATATACATTAGAGTCAAAGCTTACCACAAAGTCAAATATGACTACAAACATAAATTGCATTTATATGGAGATAGCTATATAATTATGCTAGTACATCTTTACTGAAAAAAAAATGTGGTGTACATATCTTCTATAACACATACATACAATGAGACAAAACTTAATCCGTCATGATCAGGTCCAAATTGCCGATATACAATCTTTTGATTTTTTTCTTTTTCCTTCATAAATTTAGTTGTCTTACCCCAAAAATATTTGAAAGAAACAACAAAATTGATACCATAGGGATAAAATCACTCGCCAACTATTGTATTCACACGGACACAACAAAAAACAGCATAATTGGTATAAGATTAATATCATGTAAAATTTGGTTAGTATATAGAACTATATAGTGGATCGAAGCGAAGGATCCTATAACCTATCAAAAAACAAAATTTAAAATAAATTAACAATTCTGACCTTAATAACTTGCATGTCATCTTGTGAAGTAAAGCTTTTCAAAAACTATCTACTCCAAAATTTACCTGAAATATATAAATTTGATAGTATCCATCCCAATATATAAGGACATAAAACCAGAGCAAAAATATATAATTATGCTGACGTTATTCCTTGCGAGCAAAGGAAGAAAGCAAGCCCAAGGCCTGTGTGCATCTTCTAGTGTTATTAAATTAATATATTATCTAGCTATAATATGATGTGAACCATCTTATCGAACATGATGTTTATCCATAATATGATGTTTATTGAACCATAATATGATGTTTATCCAATGAACCATCTTATCGAACACCTTCCTCTCGCCTCACAACTGGAATCTTTACCTCGGTCGTTTATAAAACAATTATGGACAAGTAATTTGAAAAAGTTCACAACACATGCGAAGAATAACTATCTATTAAAAAAAACTTAGGTTCACGATCAGCTTTTAATGATTCCGAGTAAATCTCCTTTATTAACGCATTGGTAGAATCTCCGCAATGAGGTTTAAACAGATATGTAGGGATATCTATTTCCACTTCCCCATCATTCATCTTGTTGAAAATCTCTAACATTGTCAGTCTCACGTTCACTCAAACTTTCGCCACTATCACTTGATTAGAGTCTCATGTTCTTTGTAAGCTTTAAAACTTTACAATTAACCGAGAGATATGATGAATTTAAAATAGCAAAAATATTTTGCTCTCACATCACCACTGATAACATGCAAAATATACCTAAAATCTCCTAAATAAAACTATAACCTTTCCACCAAAAGGCTTACCAGCAACATATTTCATAAAATCACTGATATTTAGATGCAAAGTCTCAAAAAAAAAATTGCTCTTATCATAGGTGCCGCATCCCATCCCCAATACCATTTTTTCACCAACTCCCCAGTATCATATTATGGTGGCATGGAGCACATAGCTCTTATTATTTAATTTATTTTCTTCCTTTTTCTTTTCTTGATTTAGAGTTTTTTCTTCAAACTACGCATGCACTCAAAACTCCTACTTTCAGAAAAAATAAATATCCAAATATTTAAATATATCAAAAACTAAGCTATATCATTTAGAGACCTCAAAGATCAATTTAAAATGTTCATGTCTTTATAGTTTTATTAAATTTGATATAAACTGCCGTCTGTCATTTTATTATTTCTATTGATTTACAACTATTAGCTAAAAGATAATAAAGATAAATTTATGAGTACACAAAGCCTCCATTTTCCTGACGGAAAGTTATTTATGTTTTTGTCATTTTCAGTTCCAACCAAAAAGTCTATGAAACTGGACTTAGAAGAAATATGAATCTACCTATAATGTCAGTGATTTGGTTACATGCTTATCCTAGGCATTTCAATAACTCTATCATGTCTTTCATACTACACAACCCTAGAAACACTTGTTACCAAAAGAGGACTTTGGTTATTCAATCTATATTTTAATAAAGAGTTTATCTTAAGAGACTTATATTGCTTAAGCATCAAGTCAAATAAGGAGAGAGATCCTTACTCAATTGTAACTACATATCCTGATTTTATGTTATCCTCATTGGAAAGGATAGAGACCACAAACATCAACACGAACCGAAGGAAACAGGTACAGTCGTTCAAAGTCGACTTTAATTTTTTTATCTGAAACGAATCCTTTAGAAGGGACGGATATCTTCTAACACATAACCATCGATTCTCATGTCTTCCAAGTAACTGAGCAGAAGAACTCGAATATTAGAAAAGCTTGAAGGAACTCTTAGCCATTTATCATGTCAAAATCAAAAGAGGACAGAGATTAAAAAATTGGAACACTTTCTGAGATGATAGTACGTACCAAATCTTCTTATACATTTTGTCATTTGAAAGGAGATTGATCCAAAGCTGTAAACCATAGGTGAATTCTTCTTTCTACATTTCAGAACGAATAATTCCTCTTCAGGCTGCTATCCACTGCCAAAACATAATCAAAATTTAATGGAACCATAAGTCTTTGAGAAGATTTGATATTTTATTTTTTTGGGTTCGGCTTTTTCACGTATGTAAGAGACACATTACACATTGACTGATAAAAGCAAACATACACTGTATCAGTATTTGTATTTGCATCTTATTATCAGTTGGCATCGCTGTGATCCTTGCAGACATGGAAGAAACAGTAAATACTCCAACAGTAGTGATGTTTGGAATAAGATTCTCCTTCCTCCAACTGGAAAATTCTCTTGAAATCTCATATGCATTAATTGAGAACACACAAAACGAAGAAAGTCTAAACTTATGACAATTTTGCTTCGTTCAGAGCATCCGGATTTTTCACTACTTCCATCGCTGAAAAAATCTTCTATCTCTGATTTCTTAGCTGCTAGTGTCTGAACCATGCTTGACTCTAATTTCGTCACTTCACTTTTAGAAGCTGACAAATCTTTTTGCAACTGTGTCTTGAACTCCATCAAGTATCACTTTTACTTTTTATCATCTGGACTAAAAGAAACAAATTGTACCTCTGCAATGAGAAGCTCTTTCAACTGTGATTTTTCTGCCTTAAGTTACTGAAGACGCGGGATGGAAGTCCAGCACAAACATAGAAGCAAAAGAAGACAAAAGAAAGCATACATCTGAAATGGTCACGTCCAATCAGTGGCATGGATAAATCCTATCTGACAGATGAAATAGTGGTTTATCACAGATGAAAGCAGCAAAGGATATTTGCATACCCTTGCTAACCTGGCTTCTTTTGACTTCCCAGTGGAAGCTGTAGCATTTAGCAGCCCCTGAGCATAGAATTAGTAGAAACATAGATCAATATACTTTTAGAAAGACAAATATATGTGCAACTTTAAATAGCATACATACTATTTGCTAGTTTTCTACATTTTTCCGAGACTAACTAACCTCTTCAAGTTGATATTGAATATCCATGCAAGTTGTATCAGCTTTACGATCCTGCACTGTCTTTTGATTGGTTGAGGTGTCAGCACCTTTCTAGTATACTTCTTTATCCAGATTGATTGACGTAACAATTTTTTCCTCATTGCCGGTGCTTTGAATTAGATTTTGTTCACCTTCCAGAGGAATATTCACTACAGATCCATGTTTCTCTAGATCATCTTTTTTTTTAAGAATCATCCAACTCTCCTTGTATGTCTTTTTCATGGTTCTCACTGGCAGGGACGTCAATTTCTTTGTCAGGTAAAGATGGTGATGGTTACACTAAAGAATCATTTGGCACATATCCATCAGCATACTTGGTATTTGGTGTTGACTCAACAACATTACTGTCCACACCAGCATGTTAGTTTTTGTAGCTATCACTGAATGTGGAACCGATTGACCACTCTGGACATCTTTAGTGGAGACATAAGTTTTTAGATGGAGGCACCTCTGTTTGTGATACACCTGGGCCAGATTGATCACCAGAAAATTCTCTTTTGTTAGAAATTCTTCTTTTACATGTTTCTATCGAGCCTACAAATATACTCCATAATAAATAAGTTCATCTCAAGTATTGATGTACCAAATAAATAGAACGACTTACAAATGATAAATCCATGATAATATCTTTTTCTTTGAACTTGATCTATTCTCTTTCCTACCAGAAGCTTTAGCAACTCCAAAGAAAAACAGACACAATATAAGAGACAAATACATAATTATATATGTAAATTTCTATATCAAAACATTTTACCTGAAAAGTCTATTGATTTTAAGTAACTAACCTCGTTAGCTATTCATGAAGTTGTCTATAGCAGTTTGCTGAGTTGGGCCCTGCAAAGAACAATATAAAAAAAACATGAATATGCCTTATACACGGTCTATTAATGTCACCACACGGTAGCTTTAGACACGAAAACATTACATGTATTTTAATAGCAATAAGCAAACAAAACAAAAGGAATCAAAATCAACGTAACAGAGAAATTTATATAAGAGAAAGCTTAATATTGGATCAGAGAGAAACAGAGATGAAAACTTGTGTTAATAGTAAAGCATTAAAATCGTTAACAAATAAAGAAACTGTACTTATTACATTATTTTTATGCTAAGGGGACAATATAATTATATAAGGTCACGCAAAAAAACCCTAGATCCATTTTTTTGTCAAACCTTAATTCATTATTTGTCAAACTCAACTTAAACATACATATAGGAATTATCAAGATTTTATGTAAGCTTACCTCCTCATAAGATAAATACGAATTTGATGTTTCAACATACCGCTGTTTAGTGACAAAAATATTGGAACCTTGACATATATCATATATTCATAACAAATCAGAAATAGGTACATAAAAGATAGAAGATGACAAAAACATTGGAACCTTAACACAAACCATATATTCATAACAAAAGATATATTGGTGAATGAAAGTTAAAAGATTACATGTCGATTAGTCCTAACATATATTCACGTTGCTGCTTCCAATATCCAACCTACTATCGATAGTAAAAACGATTAATCTATTAAAAAGAAAATGTTGACTGACCTATAAATTTATCTCTCGACGAAGATGGTCACATCACCGTTATTATTGCGTCCACACATATAACATACGATCGTAGGAAAAAAACCACAATCAAACAAACATACAACTCAAACAACAAAGTCACCATAAACTACCCAAACAAAAATATACAACAATATAACACAGAAAACGATATTAGGTCACATGAAAACTTAAATTTACTATATATATGTTTTTAAGGGACGATTGTATTATCTAAAGTTTACATAATTGGGCTGTAACTAATCAGCCACAATTATTTAATACAATAAACATAATACAGTACTAACTTTGGTCCTAAAATAAACTAATTAGTAGATTTAATTAATTAAAGCAAAATTGATTAATACAACCAAATTAATACATAATAGGCTGGCTAAGCTAAGAGTTATAAATAGTATCATTAACATTAAAATTTATTTAATCTAAAACGACATAAAAAGTTAAATTTTGATTGTGGTGCATTCTGATTTCTGATTTCTGCTTTAATAGTATATATAGATATAGAAAAGATAAACTGATAATTTTTAGTTTTTTTTTAAGTGTCAAAATATTTCAGAAAATATATTAGTTAAAGCATTTTTAAATTTAAATAATTCAAATCGAAAGGTTTGGTTTTTATTAATCTTTTCATCTTTGGTTTAAATTTTAGATTAAATTATGATTAAAAGATGATTTTAATTGAACTTATTATATTATCATCTATGTAGCTTTTGAGTCGGTTATGTTCTTGTTTCAAAAGGTCATAAAGAAGAGAATATCCAAAAAGTAAATTTTTGGTTTAACACATAAACTGAGTTTTTACAAGAAACTCATAAAAATAACGAAAATTAATGTTGAAGAGAAGCTAAGACTGAAGATACAATGTGAAGTGAACCCGTAACTATAACCATCCCAGACTCACTACTGCTTGTATCATCGCTGAGAATCTTATAGGCAAGCTTTAAGGAACCAAACACTGTTTTGTTTTCTGAAACTTGCATAAACCCTGACCCCAATTCATCACCAGCTTTTATCCATGATTCTTTCAAAACCGAACACGCCGTTGATCTAACTTTACCTCCACCAATCTCAGCTTCTGTTACAACCACTGCTTCAGGTTTTTGACCTGACAACATTTCTTTTGCAAAGGATAGATGATCTTTGTCACTAGCCATTGCAACCACAAACACTAATTTCTTCTCTGCAAAATCCTTCTTTATCATTTCCTTTAGAGCTCGCGCTGATTCTTTTGTGTGAGCTGAATAAAAGAGATCAAAGATTGATACAGTAAACCAAAAGATTCAAAATTGACTCAGATTCATTCAAAACAGATACATTAAAGCTATTACTTACCACCATCAAGAAGCACTGTTGCTCCGGGTAATTGTAAAGTCTCAGCTTCTTTTGGTGTTAGAAATTGACTTCTCCCAAGTAAACGAGTATTCTCTAAACCAATCCGAATTGCTTCATCTGTCACTCTCCACCATCCTAATTATTCCATCAAGAACGTAACGCAAATTTGTAAACTTTTAATGGTTTTGTTGTTTTATATGAACAACATAGAGAGATTCAAAGTCCATCATACCTTGATCGCGAAGACAAAGAGACACACATGTGGCAGTAACAGCATTTTGGAGCTGGTGATGTCCAAGCATGCGTAGATTTACATCACTAAAATCAATCTGCGTTATGATTATCTACAATCTGTTTATATGTTAAGAATCACAAATGATTTTATTGCTTTAAAAAACCGAATAAAAACTCTTTGAAACTTACTGGTTTATCATCTTTCTCATTTTGTATTACAATGTCACAGGACTGGCAAAGCCCAATCCCATTTATGTTGATGATGCCTTTGATTGAAGAACTAGATCCAATATTAGATGCCAATGTAACTGATGATGACATTGATGCTGCTTAAGAACGAAGAATGCCTTCGATATGAGGAAGAAACGGCCCACCTAAAACAACCTACAAGTTTTATAACAGCACATAAAACTTTATCTATCAATGTGCTTATAAGCCAAAAACACATAATAAATGCACCTAACTGGACGACCGTGTTTAATAATTCCAGATTTGGCTTCTGCTATGCTTTCCAAGGAACCCCCAAGAGCAGCCATGTGTTCCTCACCGATCGTTGTTATGATTGATGCAGCAAGATTTGAACTTTCAATGACATTTGTAGCATCTCGAGCTCCTCCTAGCCCAGCCTGATGATACCCATAAGATACTCAAACTAGATGATGAGCTTCTACACAATATCAAAATCTCAAAGGATGAGCAAAAACACTAACCTCTATAACTGCAATGTCGAAGTTTTCTTTCTCGAATAACGAAAAGGCTATCCCAGTGAGAATCTGTCAAGAGATATATATATATATTAAATAGAATTCCGCAGTACCATGTGAAGTAGAGAATCTAGAAGAAGCTTTTGATTGGTAACCTCAAAATGACTCAAAGAACCACTCTCCTCTTGAATAGACTGATCGAGAATCGGTTTGATTGAATAGAAAAGATCATTAAGAGTGGATGCAGAGACAGGAACTCCATTACAGGAAATGCGTTCTTTGATACTCAGAATATGTGGGCTTCACAAAAGCTCATTCATATTAGTAATCATGAAAGATTCAAACTCGAGATATATATATAAAATCAAAATTATTTACCTAGAATAACAACCAACTGAATATCCTCCAGCTCTTAAGATATTAGAGAGAAAAGCAGAAGTTGAACCTTTTCCTTTTGTTCCAGCCACATGAACTACCTAATTATCGTTAATCTCACTTTCAAAAAGATGAGATCTTTAAAATAAAACAAGTTTCAATCTTTAGGGAAATGTTCTATAATCACTTCCCTAATTTTTAATTTCACCTTCCAAAATCAACTAAATTATAAAACAATAATCATAAAGAAATTCAAAATCTAAAGATGAGACCTTTCAATAAGCAAGTTTCATCAAAATCCAATTGTTTTCAATCCAAAATTTAGATCAACCTTATAATCACTGAACCATTTGGGAATTACGAACCTTATATTTGAAATGGGGATTTTGGAGACGAAGCATGAGACGTTTCATTCTACCGAGATCGAACCCTTCACCGGAATCAGTTCCAGCTCCTTTTGGAACACCTGATTTCTCATAGTTTTTATGAGATTCTAAAAACTCCACAAAATCACTGAGCTCGGCATCTTCAGTAGAAGACATATTTCGATTTCGATTTGAATTCAAAATAGCTGAGGATATACGCCTGATTCTCGGTGCGGGAACAACATTCAAATGGCTCCACACTGCCCTCATCTTTTACAATCAGAGAAACCATGAAATGTGAAAGTGGAAACTTTAGTTGTTGGAACCCTCTGAAACAGTCAGAGACTTTGTGACAAAAAAACGAAGCCTAGTAGTACCGTGTAAAATCTGTTTTTGTCCCACATCGGTTGAGTGAGATGTGTAGTTACGGATGGGCCTATTATAAAATAAGAAGAGATGGCTACTTTTAAAGGTATGATCCTTCAGGCAAGTAAAGGGGAAATGATGAATGGGTTTAGTCTCGCTATTAATGCGTGATGGGCGTTCCGCTCAAAGCCTGTTACGACAATTGGGCGCTCCAATTTTTTGGACCATCTGATCCCTCTCTTGTTTTAAGTTTCTTTTGTCTTTTTGTCTCTAATTTTTAAGAATATTTTAAATCATTTTTTTAATTATAATAAATTTTATAAATAATTAATTATTTAAGTAAATGTTAAATGATATATTTTAAAAAAGGATTAAGAAAACTGTAAAAATCATGTTTTCTTAGAGAAATCAGTTTGGTTATTAACGTATATTATATAAATATATTAATTATTAATATATTAAATATATATCCCACATCTATTAGCCTATGTTTGTTTGTTGAAAAAAGCTCTCTATGAATTGAAACAGGTGTCTCATGTTCCCTTTATCCATAGCTTCACAAGACTAACATCGAGATTTTGGTGGTCCATTATTTGGTTTCATCTTGTTATTTATTTTTTCGGTTATCATCTGAGCTGTACTTTAAAAATATAATAAACCCAAAAAACAAATCAAATCAGACCTGACCTAACAAAAACCCAAAAATATCCTAAATTTTTATCTGAATAACCAAACTTAAATTAAACCGAAAACTGAATGGATACCTAAAATATTCAAAATACAACTATATATCAAAAACCATTAACAATATATAAACTTAATTGCTATAACTGAATTATATACCCTACAATTATAAACTCCAAAATATTAATTAATTTTAGATCGAAATAATCAACATACACAAAAGGCAAAAGATTCAAGTTCTAAGTTATATTTGTGAAAATTTAACCAAATTTTATTCAAATTTAACCAATCTTTAATATTTATTTTTTATTTCGTGTATTCAAACTTGACTCAAATGCAGATGGAACCAAACTAAATCGAATGGATCGTAGGCCTCTAAACCCAAAAACTCAAGAGACATGAACCAACCCTAACGCCCAGACCTAGTATGAAATATAAAAAAAATCAAGTGACGGGCGGCTATGTTCTCACTCATATCTAATTGAGACGTTGTTCTCGTAAGATCTTTATTATCCAATATGATATCTTTTATTTAGATTGTATCTCGGTTTCCAACATAATATTTGTTTTCCTCTCTCAGCATCACTTTGCTGGAATTTTTCACTATTCCTTGTCTCATGGTGTTTTCTGACAACATCTTCTAACTCCACCCTTATGTCACCAGCTATCAATTTTATTATTATCTTGGATTTTGTATACCTTAAGATGTTTGGCTATCACGATTTTATTTCTTTTCCGTTTTTTGGATTCTTATATACTATTATTTTTAAACTAAACAGAAATCTCACTAACTTGCTCTCTCATATACCTAGATCCAAATAAGTGTATGAGAATTGGTTCTGCTTGAGCATCTCTCTCAAAATATATTTCCGCCTTTTCAACTTATTTCCTTTGCGAGAGAATATTTTTTTCTTGCTTCCTTTAAGAGAAATATTTTACACACTTTTTTTCTTCTATGGAGAAAACATTTACTTAAATTTGAAGTCCAAAATAAGTATTGTTTCTTTGTTTCGTAAACCAAGATTATCATACATTTTTCTAACCAATTTCTTATCTTATGTCAAGAAGTTGTTAATTTATTTATCAATAATTCAACTTAATAAATAATTTTAAAACAAATCCAAAAACAAAAAATAAAACTACCTAAATATAGAAATAATTTTAAAAAGAAAAAAGGAAACCAATTTTTTTATAATTTATATAATCAGAAATTAAATTAAGAAATAGTTTTAATTATTGATTAGATAAATTAATAAATTCTTGATTTTTTTTTTCCTATTAAAGTTATTTCTATATTTTAGTTAGTTTTTGGATTGTTTTAAAATTATTTCTTAGTTTTAATTATTGATTAGATAAATTAAAAAATTAAATTAACAAATCCTAGTTTCATTTTTTCCTTTTAAAATTATTTCTTTTATTTTTGTTTCTGTATTTTTTTAAAAATTATTTTAAAATTTTAATTTATGATTAGATAAATTAACAATTTTTTGGTTCCTTTTTCTTTTTTTTTGTTTCTATTTTTTTTTAATAATTTAGTTTATTAATTTGACATGTGGCAAGATCTGAATTATTTGTGACACATGTCAAGATCTCGTGAATTATAATTTTGACACGTGTCGGCTTCTGGTCAGTGTAACCTAAATTTATATAATAAGATATTATAAATTATTTTAATTTTAATAAAAATACTAATAATTAATTTTTATATTTAAGTATTAAGGCTAAAACCCGTTAAAATTGAAAGGTGCCCACTTGGGGTTAAGGTATAATTTTAGCTAGAGTTTACAAATAGTGAAAACTCTATTTGGTTTTGATTATTCTAAAATTACTATTTTTTCCGTTTTGCTTTTGGTTGTTAGGTTTTAATTTTTAAAACTAATTGGTTAATAAACAAATGTTTGATTCGGTTTGGTTTTGTATGGACAATGAAACAAATAATTCATTGGAGACACTTCAAGATGGTTTTGAGTATATATGATTCGGATGGAAGAATTGAGGATGAATTGTGTGTACAGTTGGATAATAATTGAACCAATTACTGTTTTTTTTTTGTTTTCAAATATAAATAATTATATAGTGGTTAGTAAAATATGTCTAGTCTAGGAAAGAAGATATAAATGAAAAACATGTAAATCATTTATTTCTTCTATTTGAAGAATAAATTTCGAATTTTGATGATAATTTTCAAGACCAATAAGAAGAACTCAGCCGTGTTGCTTAATAGCTTCAGGTATGTTGCCATTATATGGTTTACGAGTGGCGCCAAAATCAAACCATAAATTCTTAATGCTGCTTGGATTAATGCATATGGTTTCTCCAAAAACACTACAATATTGAGAGAAAAATAAGATTTTAGAAAAACATTAAAACTACAAATTTAATGAAATGGTATATTGGAAATAAATAAGTATTGAAGAGTTACACTCAGCAGCTTTTGGGAATTCATCGAACAAGAATGTGATGTTCTTTAACAGCGTCTAAACAAACAAAAAAATCAAGTTAACAAAATAATATCGATAATAATGGAAAAATATATAAAATAAAATAAAATAAAAACAATTCTCATTCATATGTTTCATTTCTACCAACGCGATTCCTCCCGGTTTAATTGGCGATTCAATCAAAATCCTCATATTTCTGAAGAAAGTTTGTCAAATAATTCAGGATTAGTTGTTTTATTCAAATAAATGAAAATTGCACTGTTCAGATTAGTTGTTCATTAGTATAGACTTAAAATAAATAAAAGAGTGTGATTTTATTTCACTAAAAACATCATTTTAAAATGTATCCCCCAAAGACTAAGACTATATCTTCCCTTGAAAATATTTTTTACCGTATAACTAATCTTCCTCCTTCCTCTGTAAATTCATAAAAGCTACATCCTCTTGTAAAGGGAATTTTTCGTCCTTTCCATTCTTCATAACAACAAAATATGGTAGAAGAACAAACGAATGAAAGTATTAAACTAATAACAATAAAATATAATTAAAACATTAATGATGTACTAATAGTATACGTACCAAGTTGCCAATTAACAGCAGCGCTATATCCATCTCCTTCACACACATTTTCAACACAAAACTTAACGTTTTGTCCCATACTCTTCACAAGTTCTTCAAAGAACTTCATAGCTTCCTGCAAAATATATATATTCTTGATTCTTCATTTTTCATACACACAAAAACAAATCTTGAATTATAAAATGCTTATACATATTGTATAAATTTTATTAATATTTGCAATAAAAGTTCTCATAGAATAGTACTACCTTTCTTCCTCTAAAAGGCTTAGAGAAGGAGAAATCATCGATAAAACAATCGTTGGAGATGCAACTACTCAATCTATCTTGATTCTTCTCATTAATAGACGAATAAAATTTCATAACAGCATCATATCCAGATATTTTATTCGACTTAGAATTATTAGGTTGATCTAAAGATGAAACCACAATATTTCTCCTTGAAGCATACTTATAATTCATCATTTTTCTTGGGTCATTCTTGAATGTGTTGAACCGGCTAGAATGTTGTAGAGAAGGTAATTCAGGTTGGAACCGTGGAGTTTTGGATATGGTAATGATATTTCTAGTAACCATTGGACTCATAACATTGACCACCGAGGCCATTGGTAAAGTGTAAAATCTTGTGGTTTTTATTGGAGAAAATGATAATGGTTAGAAAATTGAAATGCAAAACGTAAGAAGATAGGAATGAAATGTGGTGCCTTATTTATCATGTTTAAATATGATTTTTTAAAGTTGTTTCGTGCAAAGTTCTTTACTTGCATGTTGTTCTAACCTTATAATAATGTTCTCCTTGTGTTTCAGGAAATCTTAACATCTCCCCAAGTATATATAATAAGAATATTCTTGACATTACCCTCAAAGCCAGGATTCAAATCTCCAGTCTACACAAGAACACTAACATTCTTGACATTTTTATCCTAAAAGCCAGGATCTTAAAACTCAGTAGACCGTTCATGAATCTTGAATCATGTAATCAGTATAATTCAATAAAATCAAGAAACTGTGATCCATTTCAAGAAATAAACAAAAAACATGATTACCATTCTAAGTCAAAAGGAGAAAACACTTTAACACAAGTCATCAAGGGAAATAAAACCAAAACAAAAAAAAGAAAAGAGAGTTATCAAAAGAAGAACAAACGGCAGAAACAAGAGTTTAGATCTTTTAGCAACTACAAAAACTTGTAGCCTAAGAAAAGGATCTTCTAAAGACAAGGGCCATTTAGCCAGACACATTAGATGATAAGCTGAGGTTTTCCGAGATTAGTTGGAGTTTGCAATTGGCCAAAGCTACTCTTGGAAGCTTCTCAAGCTTGTTGAATACCTCCATCGTCATCATTTGATGAATAGTATTCCAATGTCACTTGCTCAAGGTTCGGCATCTTCTCTAGGAAATGCTTGACTTGCTCTATTTGCTCCTTTAAGCCATTAACAACTCCAGCATCTTCATCATCATCATCGTCTTCGTCACCATAATCATCATCACAAATTTCACCAAAGTTCACTATCTTTAGAACCTAGACCGGACTTGATGATAAGCAAGTACGAGCAACCACTTCCATTTCATACCCAGTAAGGTATCTGCATAAGCACCCGTCCTCTTCCTCACATCTATCTGTCCACACGTGATGCAATCCCTGGAACATAAAAAAAATAACAAAAAGAGTTTCAAAATCTAAGTGTGTTGAAAAACATGATAGCTGTTTATTTAAAAGGATTGTGCAAGTATGTTACTTCGAAGACAAGGGTTACTAGATTTGGACAACTCTTGAGTATAGCTGGCAATGGTTTCCATGTTACATCTGGTTTAGTCTCAACAGTTAACTCGGTCAGGTTGTTGAATACCGGTATTGTATCACGGCAGCAACCAAGTACCTAAAACAAAATATAATAAAAAAACAAATCAAGTCAAGCCCTTAACCATATTGCTCTATTAACAGAAACAATACTAATCAATATTTAAAAAAAATTAGGAGAAATATGGACTTACCTGAACAGTCTCATCAGACAAGTAGAGGGTCTTGACGTTGCGTAATCCGGTGAGAAGATTTGTCACATTACTCTTTTCCTCGGGTAACAAATAATATTCATTTTCGAACCATTGATAATAGTGATGATAATGTATTAGTCCAAGTCCGAGACGAGCTTCAACAAGTGAATCAAAACTCACTTGTAAATAGCTATCCCCAAGATAATCAAAATATTCTATGTAGACAAGGTTTGGATTATTAAATGACCAAGTCACATTTTTGTTAGCCTCTTCAACTCTTTCATAACGAAAAAAGTTTAGTCTCTTAAGACTAGGGATAGACACGGTGACAGTGCAAGGTTCAGGCTCCGAAGACTCATCCCATATCAAATTATTCAGCACTAATTCTTCGAGCACGTGACAACCACAAAGAAGCTTGTTAAACGTGCTTGTTTTTATCTTGAAATAGTCAAGATGGAGAGTCTTAAGCTTCGGAAGAGAAACATTACCTTCCGCATTAATGTTGACACCTTCCTCAAACTGTATCTTCAGCATAACCAATGTCTTGCTCACAAAGATCTCTTGAGGCAAATGATAAAAGTTCGAGCCTAAACTACCCCAAAATGAAGAGACGTTTAGATCAATATCTGATACGCCACGTTTCAACACGTTTGGTATCCACTCCAACCCCCACAATTCATCGGTAACATGTTTACCCTTAAGGTGGAATCTGTTGATCCGAGCATTCCCTTGCAAAGCCAATACACTATTCACAAAATGCATAAAACTTCTAGCTTTGGTTCTCCTTTATACATAAATCACTGGAGGATGGAGATAGATGGAGTCATCAAAGTCAAGATTGGGTACAAAAGCAAGCAAAGGTTTCCACCTTTTGGCAAGAACACAGGTGGAAGCAGCTTCTTTTGTTGGAAGGAAAGATAAGATGTGGCCAATCAGTGCGTCTGGTAAACCGCTGATTATATCCCTAGAATCACCAAAATCCTTCTTTTCCGATTTCATTTTCTGACACACAGATCAACACTTACAGTTAGGTTCAATACAACTTTGAAGGTTTGTTAAATATACCTTTATATGTTTAACTAGGTGATTCACCCATGCCATGCGTGAGCATTAAATCTATTTATCATATTTCATAAAAAAAATTAATATCATTTCATTACTATATATTTTTAGTGTAATATGAGCTTACTAGAATTTTCTTATGTTAAGTTTTGCTACTTTTATATATTCAAAATATATGACTTTATAAAATAATATAGAAAATAAATATAATATAATAAGCTTGCAAGATCATCCATAAAGGTGTCAATTAGGGTTGAAAAACTGTGGTCAATCCTAAACTCGCACCACTATGGGACGGGTCAGGATTCTTTTTTTTTTTGTTGTCCAAAAAAACAGATATTACTGGTTGATTCTCCACGATCTATGATCTTTGTTAGATAAACTCACATGGGTTACGGGTTAATCTGCGGGTTAAATATTTTTTTGTATTAAATGTTTTATATATATTTATGGTCTTTATGGATTATGATCCATTAATCATTTTAATTATTATTTCCTTAGAAACTTTGAAGAAGACTTTTTTTTTAATAAGTTGAGACATGCTCACATCAATTTTATATTTGAATCTTTAAAAATTATAACTTGTTGATTTAGTTATGCATTTTTATACTATTTTTTTGTTTAGGTTAGATACATGATGCATTTATTTTATTATCGATGAAATTATATCATAGAACATTAATTTTTTGTTTGTATTAACTTAATTTTGAATTCTACGGACGGACCCGCAAAACTCACGGTTATAAGGCAGGACATGTTAGGGTTATTAGAACATATGCAGTGGGAGGTTCTCAAAAAGGTTATTATCGATATAAAATAATAAAATAATAAAAAGTAGAGGAGAAAGATGAGAACTGATTCTCAAATGAAAACTTTTGAAAATGTTTTTGAGAGACTCTCTTACACATGTCAACATATTATTGGCTTTTATGTTTTTTTATTAGTTAAAATTTAAATAAATAATTCAATTAAATTATATGTGTTAAATTAATATTTCTGAGAGACTATGAAGGGTTCTACCCACTGCACATGCTCTTAGTTTAAACTTTAGAACCTGTGGATTATGATGGGTCAACCGGCCAAAACCCACAAATTAGATCAACCCGCAGTGGGGCGGATTAAACAGGGTGGGTTAACGGACATTAACACCTCTGATAAAATATCAGAGATCCGAGATCCGAATCGATCCAAAAATTGGGTATCCACGCTCATGGATCGAAATTCTAAAATATAATATATGATCCGGATTCTCTTATATATGTAAATTTATTATATTTTTGTATAAGATATAAATATACATATATATATGTATATATATATATATGTATATATATATATGTATATATATATATATATTAAAATACTTGAAATGATTACAATATCACAAAATAAACTATATACTGAAAAAGTTGCTGTATTTTTTAGAATGTACATAATAGATATGTCTTCAATTTTTATTTTTTAGATTTAATTTGAAATATTATATATGATATTCTATGAAATTTAAATTTTGCCTTAATTTCAATTTTAAAATAATAATAATTATTATTATTATAAGGTTTTAGCTATTTTGGATCTAGAAACCATTTAAACTTTTGGACACTCACACCGTGCAATCACACCTTGTTAGACAGTTTCCGGATTTGAAGTTGAAACATCACATCAACGAGCCACCGAACAGTCGCCTTTTCCTTATAAATAGTGGGTCTTTTTTTTCTTTTTTTTCATTCTTCTTCCGTAACGAAAAGATAAACTCTTTCGCTCTGATCTTGAATTATTTCTTTAGCTGTCATATCGTTCTTCTTTTCCAATATTGCTCCGCTGTAAACTAGTTATTTTCCGGCAAGATCTTAAAGATGTCTTGGTTTGATAAGAAAGAATTCGAGTAAGAAACAAAAGAAGACGGGTGAGTCGAGTTCGTCTGCTCGACACGATCAAACTGGTAGTTCCAGTCGTCAACTTGAAATTCCAGAGCTTCGAGATGATTCTGAATTAGATTGCTCTGCAGAATTTTGCACTCCTGATGAGCGCTTTCAAGAAAGTGACGATTCTAATGCTCGCCTGCTAGTCCCAGTAAGCGTAAACGAGCTCCTAGAAAAGTGAAGGTCATCAGAAATCATTTGTATTAAATGTCTGATAACATGTCGCATATATTCCCTTCTTGGAGTACCGAGGAATCGATTCAGGCGATGAGGATAGAGTGTGGGATTCCTGATGAAGTGAGAATAGTTCTTCCGGGCATTCTTGAAAAGCCATGGCATTGCGATCCTGGCTATATTTGCTTATACGAGTCGTATTTCTTGGATGGTCGTCTTTGGTTTCCTCTTTCTCAGCTACTCGTTGCCTACGGTCATGAAAGGAAGATAGCTATTTCCCAGCTTTCATGTATGGCGTTAAAACAATTTTATTTTTATATCAAATAAAACTAACTTTCTCATCAAGTAAAAAGAAATTAATTTCTATGAGCTCATTATTTTTTACAAAATTTATTGCCTTCCACTTTCTGTGTAGAAGAACTACGGTACGGTGATATAGGCGTTTTCTGTTTAACTGATCTAATGTGAAATACTCCTTGTTGTTGTTTAGAATTTCAGCACCCATTGAATTTTTCTTGATATTCCTGAAAATAATTAAATAAAATTTAGATGAATAAAATTTACTAAAACATATATTGATTGAATATAAGTAAACCGAGACATACATAGTTAGGTTGACCTATACGTGTAGTAGCGAGTAAGTTTATTGATTGTATAATCAGACTAAATAGAGGTGCTCTAAACCTAAAATATTAATAGTAAGAAAATAATTAATTTTAGATGAATAAAAAAATAAAATTTAATATTACCTTATGTTTATGAAGTTTTTAGAGCTGTGATTATTATTTTTGGTTTTGAATTTGAAAAGATGTTAAACATGCTTTATATAGGTGGGAAAGTCTAACTCTTTTTCCTTTACAAATTGTATTCCTTTTTAATTTTTAAAAATTTTTAATCTAAGATTTTGTTTATTTTACTTTTTAAAATTGGTATTTTTTACTTATTTATATAATAAGATATGTTAAGTTAAAAAAATAGAATTCTTTTTTTCTTTTATAATTGTATTCTTATTTTAAATTTCTCTCTTATTTTCTGATAATCTATGGTTTTGGTTATTTGATTTTTTAAATAGGTATTTTAAATTTTTCGTTTTATAACTAAATGGACTTTTAATTTATTTTTATAAAATTAAACTAATAATTTTCTTTTATAGTTTTACTTTATTTTGTAGTTTATATGTTAAGTTTAAAAAATAGAATTTATTTTCCTTTTATAACTGTATTCCATTTTTAAAACATATCAAAATATATTTTAACTTTTTCGTTTTATAATTAAATGGACTTTTACTTTATTTTTATAAATTTACATTAATAACTTTTTTATATACTTTTACTTCCTTTTGTAATTTATATGTTAAGTAAAAAATAATAGAATTTTCTTTTCTTTTATAATTATATTCCATTTTTAAAACATGTCAAAATGTATTTTAACTTTTTCATTTTATAATTAAATGGAGTTTTAATTTATTTTTATAAATTTACATTAATAATTTTATTTTATACTTTTACTTCCTTTTTGTAGTTTATATGTTAAGTTAAAAGAGATATAATTTGTTTTCCTATTATAATTGTATTCCATTTTAAAACATGTCAAAATTTGATCGTTTAAATTGACACATGTCATGATCTGGAAAATTACTAATTTTTAATCATTCATTTTTATATAATAAGATTTTCCCCACCAATGGATGTTAGTATTTTCATACGACTCTATTTCTTCAACATAAATTTTTTTGACAATATAAAGAATTTTATTTTATTTTTATAGCATTATTGATTAATACTAAAAATAAAATAAAATAACTTATGGATTTCGCACGAAATGATAAATTTTATGATAATTAAACAATGGAAACAGTTAATTAACCAAAGAAAAAATAATAAATCAAAAAATATTTTTTGATTGATCCGAGTAAAATGGGCATAAATTAAGCCCAATAAAAAAATCATACTAGCTTAGCCTCACGGTCAGTCTATAATTTCTATATATACCCTGAATCCCCAACATTAGGGTGAGTGTATTTTCATTCGACATCAAAAATTTCCTTTTTTGTTTCTCTCCCTATCTGAAATTTTTCTCTCCGTATCTGAAGTTTTTGTTCATAAAGAAAGTCCTTAGTTCTCGACTCTGTGGTTTAGTCTCAGTTTATAGAATGAATCATCATAAGGCGCCAAGGAGATACTCACAGGAAAGAAACTTTGGAGTTGAAAGACAAGAAGATTTCACAGCAGATAATTTTACGAGAAGAAGACCTTATGATCCTTATGACAATAGAATGAAGAAAGGTCCAAATAATTTCTCAAAGAATCTGGTTTGGACATCAAAAGATTACAAACCAAGGAAGAATCAAGCTGTGTATGAACCAAAAAGCTCATCTTTTTCAGACACCAGAGGTCAGGGATCGAGAGATTACACCAATCGGCTCAATTTGAAAAAGTGTGTATGCAAGTATTGGAAAGCTGGGAATTGCAAGAATGGAGATAAAATTCAGTTCTTACACTCTTGGTCTTCTTTCCCTGGATTGTCAATGGTAGCTTCTCTTGATGGACACAAGAATGATCTAAAAGGGATTGCACTACCTCAGGGTTCAGATAAACTGTTTTCAGTCAGTAGTGATGGTACATTACATATTTGGGATTGCAACAGTGGTCAGTGTGTACACACAATCAACCTCAGGACAGAAGCAGGGTCTCTAATCAATGAAGGTCCATGGGTTTTCCTTGGCTTGCAAAACGCTGTGAAAGCTTTTAATGTTTAAACCAGTAAAGATTTGCATCTTGACGGTGTGGTGATTGGTAAGGTGAATGCAATGACTGTTGCAAACGAAATGCTTTTTGCTGGAACAAGTTCTGGTAGTATATCAGTCTGGAGAGCTACAGACTCTGAGTCTGATCCTTTCAAATACATCACATCTCTTGAGGGACATCATAGTGGTGAAGTCACGTGTTTTAGTGTTGGAGGTCAACTACTATACTCTGGTTCTGTGGACAGAACAATAAAGGTTTGGGATCTGAACACCTTGCAATGTATAATGACCCTGAGGCAACATACAGACACTGTCACGTCACTCTTATGTTGGGACAAGTGTCTGATATCGTCTTCCTTGAATGGGACTATAAAATTTTGGGCTTGTTCTGAAAATGGAATTGGAAGCTTAAGAGTTACTCACACACGCAGACAAGAACGGAGTGTTGAAGCTCTTTGTGGGATGCACGATGCAGAAGCCAAACCTATCCTATTCTGCTCTTACCTTGATGGAACAGTTGGTATCTTTGACCTACCATCTTTTGGAGAAAGGGGTAAGACGTTCTCGACAGACACGATTGGCACATTCACAATTGGTCCTGAAGGGTTGTTATTCAGTGGAGACAAGAGTGGGAACTTGCGTGTTTGGAGCTTAGCTGCCACCAAAGTTTAGTCATTTCACAAAGTTTGACTAAGAACTTTGATTTAATCTGTAGAGAGTTAACTCAGTTAAGAGAGTTTTCTTTTGTAATGACTCTCGGAGTTTTAATTTCTAATTCCTTTGTATTAATGTACACTTTGTCTTGAAATTGTTTTGTATTGAAATTGTATTTTGTTTTGTATTGAAATTGTTTTTATTTGATCATGAAAATGTAAGGGAAAAAATAGAGATTTACAAGTAAAAGAAATACAAATTTACGAAATAATAGTGTATAGTTTATTTTCTTTGGTCTTGAAGAAATAAATGCAAGCAAAACTGGACAGAATAAAAATATAAACCAAGAATTGGGGGAAAGAAACACAAATCCAAACCAACAATAGTGAAAAGCTTTCTTCATCGAGATTTACCACTTTTGTGTTTATCCAAATCAGGAAACGCTTGTAGAATATTATAAGCCCTTAGATCTTGCCTTGTTAAGATCCCTATCACAGGAGACATCTGCAAAAAAAAAACAAGAAACAAGATTTTAGTTGTCTTCTTGAAATATTATTACATTCAAGAGAGTATTATTACCCCTGAAGCTTGAATCTTGGGAACAACCAACAAATGTCTAAGACCAACTGACCGGAACAGCACCAAAGCCTTAGCCACTGACATACTCTGAACCACAGTGTAAGGTGTAGTGTTGGTCAAAGGATGAAGATCAACATACAATTGCATCTCTGAGCTTGTAATTGCCACATCGTCGAAATTATCTTCTCTTTCAGCTAACTCAACTGGAGTAAACTTTTCCCTAACTTCCCACTCTTCTGTTCTTCTTTTCTCATTCAAAAACCATCTCTTTTTCAGAACTTTAACAAGGTGAGCTCTCAAGATCAAACCATGGAGCTCAGTACCAGCACCACTAGCTTCATCCACTCCATCTAACACCGGGAAGGCATTATGCGTTGTGTTCCTTAGAACATCGACTATATTCGCCACTTTTTCTACTCCATTAAGTGTTATAACCGGAGGCTTAGCATCACCAAGCTCACCTACAGTGAGATTCCTCATCCATGGCTCTGGATTTGCTTCCAAGAAAGGTAAGCCTTTAAGATGGAGAATGATCTCGTAGATACTAAGATTGAAGCTATCTCCAACTGTTTTAGCTATCAGAAGCACAAACATTGTAATGGGTAACAAAAGAAGGTTGTTCGTGAGTTCCAAGAATATAACACAGAGTGAAACTGTCATTCTCATTGAACCAGCCATAAGTGAAGCTGCACCAAGAACAGCGTAAAGCCCTTGGTCTATTTTTGTGTAAGATCCCATTGCAGTGCCTAGCATCCTACCGTAAGCAGAACCCATGAGGATAATAGGTAAGAAGAGACCAGAAGGTGTAGCTATACCGAACGTGAAAAGCCCCAAAATGCAGTAGAGGCCAAAGAATATCCAAAGAGAAACCATACCAAACTCATTAGGAGTGTTTGAAGAGAAAATGTTTCTTACTGCATCATCATTGGTTGTGAGAAGAAGAGTAGCTAGATCATTGTAATAACCATTTGGACAATTGAATTGCTTGAAGTTTCCTGATCTTCCATTTGTTGGACATATCTCATCTATCGAAGGATTACACGGTTTGCATTCCGCTAAGAAAGGAAGACCGAACAAACAAACCGATGTGAATAGAGATACCGCAAGACTTAAAAGCACCTTATGAATCTTACCCTTCCTGCACAAAGAAATTATCCAAAAATATTAGGATTAAATACAAAAAATGGACCCTTTTGAAAACTGAAACTGTAAAATAAAAAACTATTTTGTGTTCTTGATGTTCTTGTTAATCATAAGCGCGCACTTACTGATTGATGAGATTGTAAAGTCTGAGAACTTTGTGAAGAAGATGATTGTACAAGCTTCCAAGAATGCCACCAAAGACTCCAATCAATGTGACTGGGATTATATCCACTGCGTGGTACCTAACTTCGACATGACTTACATCAAACATAATGAGTCCTCCTTTACCGAAAAGCCCGCATTTCCCTGAATTGCAAATCTCGATGAACGCTCTCAATACAACAACCACAACGGCTGTACTGAAGAATGTTCTCCACAAGAGAGCACTTCTCCACCATGTAGCGACTTCTTCGAGCGCGAAAAGCACTCCTCCTACTGGTGACCTGAAAGCTGCACATACTCCAGAGGCTGATCCACATGTGATAAGATCTCTTCGATCTCTATCGTTGTTGAAGTAACGTAGCCATCTCCATTTGATTCTGTGATTGTCTGGACCACCTTGACCAAGCAAAGAAGCTATGCAGCTTCCAATATGAACCAATGGCCCTTCTTTACCAAGATCAAGTCCAGCTGCAACCGCTCCAATACTTCCAACAATCTACTCCAAAAAAACCGCAAAATCAGTCAGTTAAACAAAAGAAATTAAAATCGCACATCGGTTATATAAAGAGATTAATACTAGTATATAAGCGACATATGTCAATCCACGTTGCTAATTGGTTTTGAGTTGGAAATCCATGAAACTTTACAAAACAAATTTTAACCATCATGAAAACTGTGAAGGTTTAAGAAACAAACCTTAACCATCATGGTGGTAAAACCAAACATGTTGGGAGTGTCAATGCCATTAAGGTAAGCTTTAATCTCAGGAATCCCGGGACCAGCCGCGGTAGGAGCAAAGACAACAACAAGTACTGTCGCCACCAAAGTTAGACCCAAATTCGCTCCAGTAAAGACCAACAGACCGGTAACAAACCTATTTCAAACTTAAGACTTGTTATACAAGGTAACTCAATTTCTTGATCTTTAGTATGTTTTTTCAAGATTTGGCTGATGAGTTAGTACCTATCTTGAGCGATGTAGTAACCGACGGCAAGAAGTTTGTAACCAGCGATGTTTTCGACGGCAAGGTTGATGAGAGTAGCGATTAGACCAGTGAAGAGACCAACAAGGCAAGCTAATGTCCATTTTAGGAATATGTATTGAAACACTTGTGTCTTTGATCTGCTTCTCCAATCATGCTTGAACAGATCATTCTCGTTTATTCTGCACAAGTCAAAATTTTATATTAACAAAATCTACAGAATTATTACAACAGTGCATGTCTCCATCACTGAATACTTTTCCTCCAAGTTTAAAAGTAAAATAAAGATTTGAGGTTATCTGAAAACAGAGTAAAGTTTAAAACTTTATAGATTGAGATTGAGACCAAGACTTATCATACAAGTACAATTATACATTTCTTGATCTTGATTGTTTTTCAAGATTTGGCTGATATGATTGTTTGCGGAAAATTGAAAATGTGAGAAACAAATTGAAGTATCACAACAATTCATATATCTCCACCACTTTATATTTATTTTTGAAAGAAAAAAACATTTTTTGTGCTTAAATTCAAAATAAAGATTAAAACTTTATAGAAAGAGATTGAGGCCCAAAATCCATACCTTTTTCCTTTTTTCTAAATTAAGATTATCTGAAAACATAATATGACTGAAACTTTATAGAAAGAGATTTGAAAATCAAGAACCAATCCAAATATTTTTAAGAAGTTGAAATTTATCTTAAAACAGAGCAAAACTTAAAACTTTATAAAATAAGATTGAAACCAAGAATCCATCCAACTTTTTTCTTAAAACACTAAAATTATATCTGAAAACAGAGTAAATATCAAAACGTTATACAAATAGATAAAAAAACAACTTAACTGAAAATTTTAAGTGAAAACAGAATAACGATGAAAACTTTATATAAACAGATTTGAGACCAAGAACGAAATGAAGAAGATAAAGAAGACATACTCATAATCTAAACTCTCAATATGTGAAACCTTGGCTCCAACCAAAGCAAGAGGAGTTGAAGAAAGAGTTCTATGTCTCTTAAGAAGAGGATGATTCAAAGTGTTATTCTCTGGATCTACTTCTTCTTCTCCATTGTAATTACTATTACCAATCTGTAAGTTTCCATCTTCATCCATCGATAACTCTCTCCCTCTCTAATGATCCAAGAAACAAATAGGACGACCACTCAGAAAAGTTAAGAGAAGGAGAAGAACAAAATTATGTTTTGGTTGGATCTTGAAGAGCTTTTTCTCTGTTACAAAACAACTTTTGGTTTGGATTTCTCTGTGAATTTTGTCGTTTCTTCTCTTGAGTAAGTTCTTTTTTATAAAGATTTATATATACATATATAGAAGCATACATGCATGCATCTATATACACATTATATGTAAATGTTAATACATATATAGACGCATAGTTTTAATTTGAGGAGTCACACAGTGGGTGGATGGGTGCCATATGCGATTCTCACTAAAGATAAGACAATCATTGGCGTATATAATAGTACGTTTATAAAATAATATAACCAAAAAACGAAAGGCAAATTACGGCATATGTTGGGATTAAATATTTATATTTTTTTTGGGTGTGTGTGTAGGAATCTACTATTCTCTAGCTATGTTTCAACCTGAATAGTCAATACAGTAAATATTTTTGAAATCAATTATTGATTTTGACGTTAGTTGAAGAAGAAAGAATATTATAATTCTGCATACAAACCTTGATTAATATATTTTTTCTTTTGTTAAAATATTTATTAGTTTATTTATTCTTATCAATAATATAGTCCATTTTGTTGTGTATAGTATCATCGATCTACTCTTTCTTTTATTCTCTTGCTATATATTTGTACTCATGTACTCTATAAAACAAATTTGAAATCAATTTTTGATTTTGACATATGCTGAAGAAGGACAAATGTTATTGTATTATTCTTATCCACTAAAGAAGATAATCCATTTTGTGTATATCGAAATCGAGTATTATCTAGCTATTAATTTGTAACCGTTTTTTTTCTATTTCTTTCAATGCTAAAAATAAATTACAAATCAATAGTATGTGATTTTGACGTAAAATTGAAGAAGGAAAACATGATAATTAAACTAAATTATTATTATCCACTATTGAGCTGGCCGGAGCTTTTTAAGAATTTTTGTGGCAAACATAAAATGTTATACGTCGATAGTTCCAAAATCTTTGGGCGGGTGGTGACAACTCTTTGTGACTGGAACTGGAAGTGGGTTTATAAGAGTTTACATAAAAGGTTTTATTGTTTACAAGTTCTTACATTCATCTTTTTCCGTAATAAGTAGTAATAAAAAAATAACATTGTAGAAGCTATTAATTTATAAAATATAAAATTAATTATTTTCATGAGTTTCTTGCACAAGCCAACGCTCCATACTTTTCCGTTTGGAATCGATAAAGACTGTTGCATGTGGATCGCTAAGGCATCGATCATTGACAAATGTAATAATTTTTGTGTATAAATTAATGATATTAGTTCAAATGTTGTCCATAGAAAATTCATGGAATACTCTACAATTTTCACTAGAAGACTATTTAAAATAAACGAATTGTTTGTGTACACATGGTAGATAACAAAAAGAAGTCGACAACTTTATATACAAAAAAAAAAATAGAAGTGGACAATCTTCTTTTAATTTTCTTCGCTTTTCATCAAAATATTTTGTTCAAAAGATATATAAATCACGCATTACCTAAATAAGCAGCTTTTTCTGTCCCATGTACTTTTTTCTAATCATTTCCTCCGTTTTAATATACTAATGAGTATCAATTAACACTTTTTAAAATTACTTTTTAAAGTATGAAAAATATTTTAATAAAAAATAGCTTAACAATAAAACGTAAAAAACTATGTTAACAATAAACGAAAAATTCAAAAGGATTTTGTAATATTTCATCTATAATTCTATTGCAAAACCTAATTCTCCATTAATCAGCCATTTGGTTGCGTACTGGCCAAGTGACTGGTGTTAAGCGACAACTCAGCCATTATTTCTGACAGATCAGTAAAAACCCTTCTTAACCAATAATGTAAAGAAACGTGTAACCACTAACACTCGTTGATCATCTCAAGATCCAACGTTCAGTACAATTTCGACCCTTCAGGTGATCGAACAGCCACTTTTTTCTTTTAATATAAAATTGTACGAGTATTTTATTTCCAATCATTTATTCTGCATACACGTGATTTGTATATATTACACCGAGCCCCAAAAACTTCAAGTTGATAATGATATTTGACCAAATAAACAGATACAGTATATAATAAACCTTAAGAATAGAATTTGCATCGTTATCAAATATTATATTTTCTTGTCTTACAATTCATTTTCATTTGACAAGTGCCAATAAAAATATAGTTTTTCATAGTCTATTTGTGATCAATACTAATTAAATGATACTGAGATCCTCCAAATTTTAGATACGAAAAAAGATAATAAAAATAAAATGGTAACTCTCTATCTCTCGGTATTTGAACAGAAACTATTTTTTTGTTTTTGGTTCTAACATAAAAAGTAACACACACACAATTATTGGATTAGTTGACTCATGACTTCAATCTGGATGTTTCACATGTTTTGTACCTAACGAGCTTTCACACTTTAAAATGAATGGGTTTTGATCTAAATTACTTGAGTTCTAATTCAAAATATTGCAAAATACACAGTTGAAAATAGGAATTGTGAATTGGTAAAACTATATAAATATACAAGCCATGAAGAAGAAATGAAAAAAATAGTAGTAAATATGGTATGGTTTACATAAATATGGCCGAGAATGATTAAAAAAATGGATTAGAAAAATAATTTAAATAATTTAACTAAACCGACTAACCAACAAAAAATGATTTAAATAATTAAATTTTACTTTGTTACACTTATTGATTAAAAAAATTAAATAAACCGACTAACCAACAAAAAAAGAAAAATGAGATTGTGTTTACATAAATATGGCCGAGACTGGGGCCCACACATATGAACTTACACGTGGCATCTGCAAAAGACCATGTGATCCATTTGTAGAGTCCCTATTTGACGACGATCTTATGAATTTGGGGCCCACAAGTGACAGTGTTAGTGGAGATCAGATCTAATCCAACTGTCTGGTCTCATGAATGGGATACGTATCTCGGCTTGGTTCATGTGAGCTTTTTTTTTTTGCTTTTTATTTACTCTCTTTTTTGTATGAATCTTTCTTTCGATCTAACTAAGTTGCTTGTTTCTGTGGCTGATGGACCATATGTGACTCACGTTATTAAATTTTACCAACCAAAGATATAGAAAACAATGACATTTGAGTGACCAATGATCCAAAGACTCAGTAAGTATGTAAATACTATTTTCATATTGAAACGATGAGAAAGAGGAAATTCGTGTTTAAATTTTATGTTATGAAGATTGTTTTATACCTTAAAATATCAAATTTTCTCTAATGATTACCCGTAGATCAGGATTCAGGCTCATCTAAAAAAGTGTTTACTTAAAATATCTACACAAACAAACACTATTTTGGTTTGATGAGTTTGATTAATTAAGTTAGGTTTTCATCAGTTCGATATTTATTCAAAATAATAAGGGAAAACGTAAAATAGTATTTAGTAAAATGTTAAAGTTTATCGAACATATAAAAAGTTTTTTTATTGTTGTTGTTAGTAGCGTGATAAATTTTTATAACTTATATAATGCGAAGGCAAACAACACATACTAAACTTATTAAGTTTTACAACGTAACACTTATTAGTTACTTTATTAAGTTTGTGAAGTATTTTCATGATAAATTTGAATATTGTGGTATTTAAATAATTAGATATCAAGATTGGCATATTTCCTTTGAGTGTAAGTTAGACAAAGACATTACCAATAATATTATTTTAGTTTTCGGAAGAACAAAAAAAAAAAACAATAAGATGGTAATATTGAACACGGCGTCGACTCACCGCCTATGGCCGACCAACGTATACTTTGTTATGTAATTCCTCGACGTTGGGGGCGGGCTGATAGTGACCAAAAGTTTTAAAACATCTTAATAATAATTTTTCAACAATTAAAAAATTAGAAACATAGGGAAGAAAATTAATTTAGGGATTACAGATAGTTAGTTGATCAGAATCTGCAAGAGAGTGACCATTATCGTATTCTTCGAATCATAACCGATATTTATTATTTTTCAAATACCCGATTTAAATATTATCAATCACAACAAAAGGTCGAACATCAAATAACATTTCTCAAAAATTTTAATTTTTTCTTAATATGTTCAACATGATATATTTATTATCCCCTTACATCGGATATTTTTTGTCGGACGTGTCAAATCTTATCAACTTATGTATTCTACATTGCTTATTATCTAGCAGACCAATATTCAATAATTTAAGCATTGGCTACTGCATCATCATCGGTTTAAGTATTTCGGTTTGAGTACATATCTGTGGATGTCTATAACACTATAAGTCACTTGCTCTTTTATATATAGCAACATGTAATTATATTTACGTGCTAGAATATATATTTTTATGTCTTGGTTATGCTATAATTGGTTTAAAAAAAAATATATGGATCAATCTATTCAACCCATAATTTTCACCATTTTATATATCCGACCCATTTTCTAATTCATTAACAAAAGGTAAAATCTATACAAACCCATGAAATAAATGGTGCGTTGAAGTGAAAACGAACTAGAGTCGGACTAGCCAACGCATTTTAACGCATCAAAAAAATTAGCAAGAAATCTGAGATCAGCAAAAAAAAAAAAAAACAGTAACTGTGGAAGTAAATTTCAGAGAATCAAATAAAACATGATTTGGGTAACAATCTTCTGTCAAAAGTGTAAAATGGAAAATCTTGCCATAAAAGAGAGAGAATCCCAATTTGCATGAACCCCTTCTTTATCTATTGATCAATGTATTCACAGTACTAATTACCATTAATGTGAAATTAAGAAAATAAAATGTATGTTTTTCAAGGTTTTAATATTCTTAGATTTTGCAGGGTTTCAAAACTTAGAAGAACCAAAATGAAGATTGTAAAAATAATGAAATCACCGTTCCTTTTCATATGTTGCCTTCTCTTGATCATTCTCTGGTTGTTGTATCATCATGATCCTGGTCATACATCATGTTCTCCATCTACGAGTGTTATCAATGGAACACATATCTCACATATTCGACCTGTAAGATGGAGATTATGATCCCATTATGATGCTTAATTCCATGCGTAACATTATTGATATAAATTTTGGTATGTTTTGGTCGTAGGAAATTTCAAGGTTATCGAGTCTACTAAAGGAAGCAGCTACAGAAAACAGGATGGTGATTATTACCATGGTGGATCGAGAATGGGCAAAACCCAGGTCTCTTCTTGATCTGTTCCTTGAGAGTTTTCGGATTGGAGAAAGAACCAAACACTTGTTGAACCATTTGATCGTTGTGGCTTTAGATGATCAAGCTCTTCGATATTGTCTTCGTGTCCACGCTAAGTGTTACCTTCATATATTTTCTAGAAGAAAATCAGAATCTATAAACCCTGATGGTCTTCTGACCGGTTGGAGCAAAAAGTCTTTGGTTAAAGAGATTCTAGAACTCGGTTACAACATAATGTTCACCGTGAGTACTCTTAAACCGAAGCTTCCCTTTCTCCCAACCACATTTTATAGTCATCAATTCATGTTGTAGAAAATAGAACAAGCATGCATGAATTTATATTCAAGAAACCGGATTAGGCAGCCGACTAGGTGATGGATTTAGGAGGCAGTTTTGGAGTTTTTTTGTTTGTTTAAAACTAATATTTTTTGTTTGTTAATTCTTCAAGTATTTAATTTATTATTAGTGTAGAGGATTCACGATAGTGAAACAACTAGAACTCGGAGTTGAAGAACGGCATGAATCTTATATTACAAACCCTTTTTCTAAGTAATTATTATTATTTTTATTTTATTTTTGCAAAATGCAAAATTGGTTTTTCTAACAACTTTTATATATTTATAGCTAGTGTTTTTGTGTGTTTGTGTATGGTTAAAGAGTTAAAGTAGTGTTTGTAGATCTTAATCTATACATTATAGGGACTATTAAGTTAAAAAGTTTAATCTGAATTTGTTTGCAGGAAGCAGATGTGATGTGGCTAAAGAATCCAATATTGCACTGCGACCCAGGAAATTCAGTCTCAGTGGCTTGCGGGTTCTCATCATCAAGTGATCATGAACAGCAACATTTAACAATAATGGAAAACACAGGAAGTATATTCTATGCCAAGTCAAATGAGATAACCATAAACTTGTTTAAGGTCTTGAACCTAGAGAGGTTTGTGTATCCTGCAACTGAAAACCAATCCTTCTGCGATATTTTCAAGCGCAACGATGTAATCCGCGGGCTTGATATGCATGTAACCTACTTGGATGATGCTAATATTGGAAGGTTTTGTCAATCAAATCCACAAGATCAAAGCAAGATAACTACTGTCCATGCAAGTTGTTGTCATACTACAAAAAGCAAGGTGCATTACCTAAAGCAACTTCTCCAAGACAGTAAAAATATGACTTCAAGGTGGATAATTCCGAGGCAATGTTGAGGGCTTTCTTCATTATAAACATTTTTAACATATGTAGAACATTTTGTTTTTTGTATAACATGAAAGAATGAAAAATTATCTTGATCAAGGAAAAAGGTTTTTATTACCAACGCGATCTTATTGAGCTTTCAACAAACTGGACCACCGAGGCACGAGGGTGTTGAAAATAGCTTATGTCGAATGTATAGTAAGAAGTAAGAACAGATTTTCTTTGAAACAAACTACTAATTAATTAAATGATAAAACCCCCAAAAAAATTATCAAGTGATTAATCTAGTTCAAAGAACATAACAAAACGAAACAAAGCAAGAGTTGTAAAAGAATACGCAAGAAACATATTATATTATAGGTATTGAAAATGGACTCATCTAAGGACGTGGTTTCTTCCTTTTGCGTCGTGGTGCATGTTGCTAGAATTGAACAGAACTTGGAACATAAGAGCACACAAGCGGAAAACAATATTTGTCTACAGATTCTCCGAGATCCACTTCTTTGATGTATTCATTCTCTCCGACGATGTAAGCTATGTTGCGAGTTGGTTTATGTCTACATTGTCCTTTATCAAAAATAACCGCGACTTTTTCCTCTTTGTCAACCAAGAAAGACCCAGACGTAGGCAAGAGTTCTCTGATCTCACCTTCATATAAGAACAAGGTGCTCCACGACACTGCATTAGGCTCAATCTTGCTACTAATCCATATCCTCCTCCACATTATAGTCCAGCGCTGATATAACACTGCAAGTTGCTCTTCTCCAACAGTAGATAGAAATGCAGTATCATTAATTTGTGTGTCAGGTAATGGAAGAGGCAGACGCGATCCAAATCTCTCTGTTGTAAAATCAAAACACAGTAAGAAACTAGGGATCTCATCATCTTCTCCAAAATGTGGATTCTCTTCTACGATCTCCTCACTAGCAAACCAGTAAATATTTCCCTTGAGAGACTCGCCACGCTGTAAAAAAGATATACTCCAGTCGGGAGTCACCTCGATAACCTTCCATGAGTTAGAGTCAAAAGTGTAGATTTCCAACTCGCAAATTCTAGTTCTGTGCTCTACACTCATGTCATCGCTATGATATTTGTAAGCATCCAAGAATCTCAAAATTTTGTAGCTTCGAATGGCGTTGTTCTTCATCTCATATCCGATAGCGTAGATGTCACGTTTGTGGTAAGAATTTATAGGTTTGATCCACATTGTTTTCCCACGATAAGGGTTCCAAACCACAAGCCTAGAGTTTATATCATTGGTGATGCATAACAATAAACCATCGCAGTGATAGACTTGAGATATACTGATTGGATCTGCATCGTCTAGGCTAATAAGTTTACCTTTCTGCTTTATGGATGATTCAACCTTGTCCTCTTTGTTAACTCCATCTAGGTTGATGCTCATCAGATAAACCCTATTATCCATCGTCATGATCGCCTGGAACTCCTTCTTTGCTTCGGCTTTTGCTTGATCCATTTGCTTCTTTGTAAAGCTCCGACGTTTGGATAAAGTGTTCCATTTGTTGCAAGTGAATCTCACTGCTCTCAGAGAAGTCATCGGAAGCCTAGAGAGAACCTCCTCTGTCAAATCCATTGGAAGATCAGATATCTTCGTCATTCTTTCAACAAGGATCGGTGAAATGGTTGTTGAATCGTTGATTTTTCAACAAGGATCGGTGAACTTCTGAGACTAGGGTTTACTTTAGGTTCACTAGCTCTGGTCAGTGTATTTTATATAGAAACGGTTCAGTCAAATAAAAAGGTCCATCCCCTCTGGTCTTTGGGCCCGAGGAGACTATGAGCCTTGGCCCGGAGCCTGCTGGATAACTAAACTTGGTTATTTTTTAACAAAGAACATGCTATATTTCAAAAGTATATCAATTTTTTTTTTTTTTATAAAAAAGCATTTATCAACTTAGTTATTTTTATTTGTCAAATTCTCTTACGAGTTACGATATAAATTTCTTCTAAACGCCAAAACATGAAAATTCTCCTACCGTACATATAAATTTTCTCCTATTCGTATAAATTTCTTCTAAACACGGAAAATAATTAAAATAAATAACTTAACATAGTAAAAAAAAAACCTTTTTGTCAACTTAAATTAAAATAGCTTTAGAAGTCAAAACATAAACAAATCTCCTTTAAAAACGTACCAGAAATTAGTCAACAATGGGGAAAATTTACAGCTAAAATGATATAGTATAAAACTGTTAATATTAGTCAAAATTTCAAAAATCTTCTTAATAAAAATACCAAAAAGTATAATCAAAATATAGAGACTACCGCTATTATTATATGGTAGAGACTTAAATAAAAACCTAACATATCAGTTTTCAGACTATCACTATGGTAGATTTTGTCTAGAATTTGCAAATATATATATATATATATATATATTAAGTAACCTAACATATATATATATAATAAGTTTTGTCTAACAATTTGCATTAGCATTTTAATTGACATGATTAAACTGAGATTTGAGTGTGAGGCCAATAAAGTCTTCAATTTCAACTTTCAAGGTATAAACGTTCAATAATTGTTTATTCAACTAAATTGTTCAATAATTGTTTATAGTGTGCTAAACCTAGTATTAATAGTCTCCACACTTGAAACCTCCTAGAGATGAACTCGCCTCCATAACTTCCTTGGCCAGCTCTTTAATAAATCTAACTATGTCTCAACATTTTCCATTCACACTAAAGACATTTTCATATCTCCATTTCCTCTTGAAAGTAGGAGGTGTCAAAATGGATAACTCAACCCAATCCGACCTAAACACATATGGGTACAACATTTAACGATTATGAGTTAAAACTTATGTACCCAAACCCATAACCGTTAAACCGACTGGTTCAATAGGTTATATGGATTACTCATTTATAAATTAAATATAATTCAAAAAAATCAAAATATACCATATAATTCTAAAATTAACAAAACAAATTTAAATAATTCAAATTAAATAAAAATATTTAGTTATTAAATAAATAAAGAATTATAAAATCTTTAAATTTTAAATTCATAAAACCATAAAATGATAAAACATAAAACTCTGGGTAAACATAAAACTATGAATAACCCAGAACCCTAATACTTGTTTTAAGGTTTAGATATCTTACATATTTATTAAATTTATGTTTTATTGATAACCTATGAGTAACCCATAACCCAAATGGGTTGACCTATTAGGGCATCTCTAATCTACCTCTATATTTCCCTCTAAACTCACTAAACCATGATTATCAACTGTAATTTGTTTAGAACTTAGACAAACAGAATCCGAAGAAAAAAAAATCTGTGTAGGGTCGTAAAGTCACAAAAACATTGAATGCATAAGCTTCAAGAATGAAAGGTTTATAGTACCTTCAACAGGGTAGCTGGAGACGAAGCTCCGTGTGAAATTGGTCCTGCCTTTCTTCCATCAAGTTCATAGAGCTCTCCTGCATTATATGATAACGAAAGGAGTGTCATAATTAGAAGTGAGTTTGGTTTCAGTATTCTCAATTTGGTGATTGATGTGAGAATTGGTTACCATCTAAACCACGGTTAATTTCAATTCTGAGCCCAGAAACAAGCTGAAGAAGAGGTTTTTCAGGAATATGAACTTCAGGAATCTTTGGTGGTGACCTGTAAGGTTCAGATAAAGCTTGATCTGTGATATGACCAAAGAAACTTTCATAGGAATCGTAATCACAACTTACTTATGAATGAACATGGTAGCATTAGACCATAGAAACAACACAGCAAGAGCAAATACACAGAGCAAGAAACTAAACCATTGAACAATACTATGAGCACACTCTCCAGAAAAATAAAAAAAGATGGTCTCACACACAGGAACAGATCAATTGTAAGTAATCATAACACAAGAAATTGATAACAAAATCTAAAAGCCGAACACAACACAGCTTACATTATGGTATCCAGAAGCTTCATGGATCTTATGAACATTCAGATCATGAGACAATGGTAAAGACACAGTGCGCATCATCATCCCAAGTGTAGATGACAAAATATCAACTAAGCTCCTTTATAGAATCAATTAGCGAAGAAACCTACAAATAATAAAGATTTAGCTTCGCAGAACATTGAACACTGAACTATAATCAAACTACCAAAACAAATTCAAATATTAAGAAACAGTTTGCATCATTCCTAAAGATTAGCATAATTCTAACTCGAAGCAAGTCACATTACAGCAAATGAGAAGATTTCTTCGAATTATTGCAAAACTGTACTAAATTAAACCCGATCTTTGTGAAATCAAAGCAAGATTACAATCCGATTAGCAAATCTCGTTAGAATCCTTCTAGTTTCATGCAAAATTAACCAGAAAATTTGCAGAATTGGCGTACATACGACGAACAGAAATGAGAAATCTAGAAAGATCGGAAGCAACCGACGAGAAGCAAGAAGACGCTGAAGAAATCGAAAAAGGAAAATCAGAGAGAAACGTGAGCTTCTTCTTCTTCATCGTTACTCTTCATTCAGTCACCGTCAAATCGCCATAAACCCACCGGAATTAGACATGCAAGTCGGCAGAAGCTTCGATTCTCAGAGATAAATCACGCGGCTTTTGAAACAATAAAACACCTTATTCAACAAAATGAATCGAAAAGGGATTAATCGGATCGCTTCATCACAGATTCATCGATTCAAATTTTCAGATTTTCAGAGAGAAATGTTTCCCGATTTTTGGGTAATGAAAAAAATTAGAATAAGATGAAAATAATCTCCCAATAAAATCATGCCACGTGTTAAGACATTCCGTGTCTTCCTGTGTCTCGGCGAAGACACAGGTCTACACTATTTCTTCTATTTTTATTAATTTAAAATGTTAAGACACATTTAAATGACCGATAGAGATGTTTTTATAGAGGAAAATCTTTTTCAATCTAACTCGGTATTTTACTTATTATAGAGAAAAAATGAGGATTATTCTATATATAGAGTAATTTTATTTTTTTCTCTATTTTAGAATTCAATTTTTATTTACATTTTAGTCTTTTATATTTTGAACATTTTTATTTCATATTTTAATATCACATATTTAATTAAATAAAAATTAAACAACATGAAATAAAAAAAAACAACATAAAACTAAATTACAGAGATGTGGGTCAAGTTATAAATTTAAACAATATGATAATTAGTGAAAATTTATTAGAAATAAAAAAAATGGGTTAAATTGTAAGTTTTAGAAATAAAATATTTTAGTAAAAAATAAAAATAGAAAATACTGAAGAATATTTATTTTTTAGAGTAAAATATAGAGTACTACATTGGAGTAAAACACTCTTTTATTATAGAGTTACTCTATTTTAAAGTTAAAAATAGAAGAATATATTGGAGATGGTCTTAAACTCACTAATCCCATTAGAGTTTACTTATCAAAATTTATTTATTTATATGAAAATAAAAGTACAACCCAAATCTACTAAAATAATAGGTGTAGTCTGAATTAAATATTTAAACCCATGCGTTTTGACCCATTTAACACCCTTATAAAAATACTCTAATATGTACATATGTAACAAAATTATTTAGGAAAGCTCCTCCGAAAACATGAAAGGAAACAAAGAGAAGAATAATCACCTTCACCTAAAAAAATTAATACTACTGTATGTTCAAGATCTCTAATTCGTAGTTATTAAGCGTTTAATTGGTAAAAGTGATATTTGTCCTCTGGTGCAATCACTATTAATTGGTTATCTTATATTCACTTGTTCCTACCACTCATGGTTTAATGCAAAAGTTTCGTGTAATCAGTAATGGTCGGGACCAGATTCTTCTTTTATTTGACCATTTAATTCTTAAAATATTTCCTTTTCTTGATCGTTATGATATCATTGGAAGATTGATCTTTTGGTTCGCTTTTCTTGTTTAATAAAGCATTGCGTACACAAGCTCCTCTTTTTCTGTGTCGCTTATGCATACAAACTAGCTAATTAACCAACCCTAGAGACAATACAACACGTATAAACACATAAGGAAGATCACATAAGGCGACAGGCGTTGACGTTGTCGTCATTGAAAAAGTTGCTGACTTTGTCGTCGCCACGGTTGGTGACGTGGATGTGACCGTGACGGTCACTAAGGTTATACCCGTGGCGGTAGTAGTTGTAGCTTTCTCTGAACTCGCGGGTGGTGTCTTTGAAGTAGTGGTCGGAGGAAGTGAAGTAGCGAGGCATGTCCGGGTAAGGCCAGAACTCCGCTCGCTTGCCGGCTCTTCTCACCGCCTTTAGTACCTTCTTCCTCTCTACGTACCCAACTACCGTTACTCTCTCCATCTCTAGGTTCACCTCCACCGAGTCCACTCCTTCACCACCACCAACACGACGCTGTTTAGTTAGTATTTTTCATATTCAAAATATTATTCTCTCCACACTTGTTTTTTAATAGGATATTCCTTTTTTTGTTTACATTTATATGTATCGATAAGATCCTATCCATAATCCGATTTCTATTACGCGTGGTAAGGCGACATGAGTGGGACCCTTAAGGCGTTAACCATTTAAAAGACGTTTCCCATTCCTTTTCCTTATTTTATTTAACTTTTTCACTTGCGAATCATGCAGTAGGATCACATAATCTTTAATACTTGTGCACTAATAAGCATATTATAGAAAAAAGAAATACTAATTAATTAATTACTTCTCCAAACACACAGTTAATTATGATCTATACCTCTCAGCTTGTAAATTGCATGCTTCACTACCCTCTCGCATCCACTGCAGCACATCCTTACTTTCAGGTCTATTGTCTGTTTTTTTAATCAGACCATTCATATTCATATGTTACAAACTAATTAATTAGTATTAATGTGATATGTATCAAAAGAAAAATGCAATATTTAGAAGAATAATTATCTATACGACAAGCTCTTTGCTGAATCAGCCAAAGGATATAGTATAATCTAGCAACATCCACTAGTGAGACAAACTTATGACATTCCGCTTCAGTTTTTTCCGATTCCTCTTAACAAATCAATAAAAACACCAAAAGTCATTTTTTAACAGACAAAGAAAAAAAAAACTTGAACACTAGTACTTTAATATTCTTTTTGCGAGAATCTGATCTGCCAATTTAATTTCTTAATCTGGTTCATAGTTAAGGAAAGGCAAACTATTTTTCTCTTTAGGTTTAGCTAAAATAACTTAATTAACTCTAGCTGGTCCTCCTCAAACCATCACCACAAACTTAACAAATGTATACATCTCTTCCTAAAAGCGTAAATCATTTGCTTTCTTCGTTCCATGAGGCATGTATCAGTATCATAAGAAAGGTTTTGACAGATATTGTTATCAAACGTGACTTTATTAAGGAAAAACTATAATCATGATCATAGGGTCGATCAGAGACTAAACTATAGACATGCAGTTTATGGTTAACTAACAAATAGATACCTGTAAAGAAAGTGGATGAGCCCTTGGCATGGTGTGGTAATAGTTGACGTGGCTCATACTTTTGTGATTTGGCTTCTTGTGTGGATAGCTAAGGAACAAACTGTATGTGATGGTCGATATGATGGATCTCAAACCCATTTCTCTGCTCCAAACGCTCTTTGTCTATATTTATACGTACGTATGTGCCTACTCACTTAGCTAGAAAGAGATTAGGACTCACCGAACTTAGAGAGGAAGCAAAAATATATATATATAAACAAGAGGAATGCATGAAGAGGGGTTTAAACAAAGAAAAAGATTAGACAGAACGGAAGATATTCCTTTGGAATCGCTTCCCTTTGTAATAAGTTGTGATCTTTGAGTTGATATTTATTTATTATTCCAAATACTACTTTCTCTGCTCTTAGCAAATTCAGTGGGTAAACATATAATGGGTTTATATGCTAGGCAAGTTGATATATGATGAGTTTGCTAACTATTATATATGGATATATCATATAGTAATCATTTTCATGATTAAAGTTTCTTGTAATTATAGTTTATTAAAAAGCTTGTCTTGATAGTTGGTATCAAATGTTAAAAATTGAAATTCTAAAGAAATTTAGCGCTATAGTTTATGCTTGATGTAGATAAACAATTTAAAAGAATATAAATGTCCTCGTTTTATGGCTTCATTGGTCATCTCCAATAAAGTGGCCGCAACCGCATTATCCACTGCACTGTGCACAGTATTAGAAGATTTGATTAAAGATCCAACGGAATATATATACCCAGTGGATTTTGAAGGAAGAAACCTAAAGAATTTTTTGTTTTGTTTAATCTCCATGATATACTCTGTACTCTGTAGTAGAGAATATGTAAAATCTAACAGAACCATATAGCATAACATAAACTTTCAATCATATTGAGATATATATACTAAGGCCTTTCATGATGAAGCTTTCTTTGGTTTATTTGCTAATCACCATGTCGCTTATATATATACAATTCAACAACTTGGGCTTCACACCCCATCTTCTAGACGAAAATATAATATGATTGATGATGTTTTCTTTTAATCACTCCAAGAAATAAATAGTGATGTAACTTTAGGAGAACCGAAGTTTAAGATTAGTAACTATATATATATATATATGCTCGCCCTTAAAAACTTGAAATTGTATCTTTATTATGTAAGGAAATGATAATTTGAAAAATAACGAATATATAAATATAAAATGTCTTTATATTTGAAGAATAAACAATTACATTTCCCATTTAATCTAGATGGACAGTACCCTGTAGATGCTAAGGTGATATTATATTCTCGAAAATCTTTTATCGTCGGTAGAAATAAACCAAACCATAGATTTAATATAAAAAGGAGAGCATATATCACATGTGTCAGTATCATCCGGACTAGAAAAACATCAGGAGGGAACGCGATATTCCCACGCATATATTATAAACATGAAAAGACATATCTATATTGATGGATGATCTTAGAGAATCAATGTTGATAAAGGGTGGATGAGTTAGAGAAATGGAGCATGTGCTGCTCCTGCTTCTGCTGCATGGCCCTGATTAAGAAACCACTCTCTCGTCTCATCTCTATTTCTATTATTCCTTATTCCTAAATTCTCTTGTTATTATTCTTATTTTTATTTTCTGTAACAATTTTTTTTTTATAATCATTTATCAAATATTCCTCCTGAAACACCTTCCCACCCTTTATTTTCTTTCATATCTGCTTGTAAGTTATGAATTTGTAATCTGACTAAGGAAAAGACACTCTAAAACCTTTTCCCAACTAAATTCCTTGTCATATAAATATCTATCTACCAAGAGAACAATGGAATTTTCCGTGTTCGGGTGTGTATACCGTGTTTGCTTTTTTCCAATTTCAAAATGGTGTTGTTACAATACTTTTTAGATAAAATAAAAATCATCAATGGCACGAGGGTTGAATAGTAAAAGCTTCCATTTTTCAATATGTTTAGAAGGAATATGATTAGCTTTACCTAATTATTCTTGAGTAAGTGGGAGCTTTTCTGATTAGTTTTGTAATGATGGTTTGAACATGCAAATAAAATACTCCTAATATATAATTAAAACTGATCTGGAAATATTTTCAAATTTCATAAGAGTTTTATGCATGCTTTATATCTCCCGTAGTTATTATAAGTAAATCATGATCATATAAAAATATCAATTTAGGTAAATGAATGAACATTATATAAGTGTTTGAAATAGGTTTCTAGCCAAAAAGGATTTATTATATAAACTTACGTGAAAATTTTATATAGTAATATAAAAAAATAATGAAATGAATATCAATTATGTTAAATTGCTGGTTTGATGACAGAATTCTCTGGACGATAAAAAATCAAATACAAATAATGAAATGAATATCATTTAGGTTTGAATATAAATTCAGTTAAAAATCAGATTTATTCTCTCTATAAACTAAGTTAGAAATCAGATTTATTTCTAGAGGAAAAAAACAATTTCCACATAAGTTGAGTTTTTTTTTTTTCAAAATGAGACAAAAATAGAGAAAAATGAAACCATTTAAAAGAAGTGTTGGTTTTAAAAAAATTAAAGGATACAAATAGGACAAAATGAAACAATTGTATTTTTTTGGAATAAATTTTGTGATTCAATGAATTTATAATAATTTTTCTGATTTAATGAATCTTTTACTAAGAATAAACAACAACCATAAAATTAAAAGTCAAAAAAATTTAATCGTTAGATTAAAAATAATAACATCAATAAACTCTAAAAATGAGTTTGTTATTATATATAGATTAAGCTTGATTGTTGGCATTACAAGCCTAACATTTTAATTTAAATGCAGATCTGGTTTTGAAGGAGAAGAAGACAAAACTGTAGAAACAATTCACAATTTCCCAGGTTAAAAGACTCAAGATGCAAATCATGTTAAAATAGTTAAACTTTTATACAAGCTTGAGGTTGGTATATTTTCCCGTGTTTAATGCTTTGAGTACTGAAAACTAAATTTTCTCAACAAACAATTTTTGAAGTTGTGAGAATAGAACATGGGCTCGTGAAACCTTACATTTTATACTTATGAGCGGTAACACTTGTTGGATACTGTTTGATAAAGGTTTCAATTTTTTTTAAAAACTTCAAGTAGTTCCTTCTAACTGTGGTGAAGGAACTTCTGAAATTTTCCGAAAAATCTTGAAACTTTTATCAAACATTTTCCAATAATTTTCACCGTTAATAAACATATATAAACACATAAAGTTTTAATCGGAAACTTTTCAATGATCGTCGAGAGAGAGAGGTGGAGGACATTGTGCTGTAGCAATTTGCATCCATATTGATCTGTTTTGTTCGTTGCTCATGTCCAATTATAAAAAGACGTTGTGGATATTTGTTATCTATAACTGCATAAACAAACGAATCAAATACTATATAATGTTCAAAATATAAATCATCCAAGTATAAAAACAATTTGTATGTCTACGTTTTCATAAAGGAATTGACCGATCATTATTACTTGATTCAACAATAAACAAAAAGAAACATATAAAAATCCTATCCAATGATAGAAACAAGTATCAAGAAAGTCAATGCTAAACAAGAACTAGATTATATACAACAACGAAGTATGATTCCTTTAAAATTCTTAGCATATATTCAATGTCACATTTTTATTTTGAACTATTATCTATCCAACTCTTGATTAATCTAAGCAATGTGAAGTTAATTTACACAAATTCAAAGGTATAAATCCAAAACCAATGAGAAGACCATTAAATAGATAACTATCTCAGAGTGTGTTGCAATGGAGAAAGCTTGAACAACAAGAACCAATCCAAAAAAAATGACCAACCTATAATGTAAACGAAATTTAGAAAAATTAAACTAAAATCTCCAAAATCATATATCAAAAATCCTAAAATTTCAATCAAAGAAATTGTAGAAGAAACGATATTGAATCAGAGAAGATATTCAAACAGAAAATAAATTGAATTAGAGATTATAGCAAATAAGATTAAGGCTGAGAAGATTAAACCAACAAATAGAGTGAAGTCGACAAAGATGATTGAACTTTTGAACATCGGCTTTTGAACAATGCCGGAGAAAGGATATCACCGGCCGAGTTGCAGAACGCCAGCAAAAGAATAAGGGTTACGATATTCCGATTAGAGAAATGGAAATTGGAAAGTTTGATTCATGAAATTTCAAATTTTGGAGATTAGAAATGGAATTTGGTTTTTCTTTCAATTTGGGGGGGAAATTGGGGATTAGATTTTTTTTTTCATTTAGTATATCTTTTTCAAAGAATAAATGAATAATTGGAGACTCTAAATGAGTTAGAGTATTTGGTTTTGTTACATTTTTCTGATACAAAAGATAAATTGGGATTGTCATAATTCAAAAACATTAGATCACCATAAATTGGAAAAAGGTATAAATAGATAAAATATGTTTTATTGATTTTTTTTTTTCCAAATCTTCCTTTTTTGTTTGGTGTTATTAAAAGTGGTGGGATAAAATAAATCTATATTTTTTATGGACTGACTTTAGCAAGAAGCCCAACTAAAAAAAGCCCATTAAGCCTTTTCTAACATTCATGAGACAAACTAGTAGAAGAGTAAAACCGCTTTATGATTGTACTCATCGGCCATAAATTTTCGTCTCGTTGCTACGGAAGAATCGATTTCTTGTGAAGCTTCAGAAGCCATGGAGATGCAAGCTGAGATGGAGAGATTAATGTTCTTCGAGTATGCTCGTCAAGCAGCAGCAGCTACCTACATCAAAAACCCTTTAGATGCCGATGTTAGTTTTTCTCTTTTGATTCATAAATTGGATTCCGAAATTTCGTTTTTGGAAGCTTTTCTTGTGATTTCATGGCGAAAATCGATTAGGATTTCTGAGTTTCGATGGAAATTTTTGTAGAATTTGACGAGATGGGGAGGAGCTCTATTGGAAATTTCACAGTTTCAGACGAATATCTCAGAGTCAAAGCAATTTCTTCTAGGTTCTTTGCTTTTTCTTCTCTTTTTTATAATTCTGATTAGCTTTGATGATAAATTTCAAATCTTTTTTATAATTCAGTATGATTATCTCAAATTCGTTTGATTGAATCTACCTTGAAAGATTGTAAACTTGGAATAGTCTTTATGTACGTATGTATGTTAAGATGTAGATTTTGATACTGGAAATTGGTAATTGATAGAAGATTGATATTTGTGTAGATGCAATTTCGAAGCTGGGAGAAGCGTTGTTAATCGATCCAAAGAAGCACAATGCGCTTTGGTGCATTGGGAATGCTCATACTTCATATGGGTTTTTGACTCCTGATGAAACTGAGGCTAGAGATCACTTTGATAAAGCTACTCACTTCTTTCAACTAGCTGTGGATGAAGTAAATTCTCTTTCTTTCATAATCCTGACCTTATCAGTATGTGATTATTATTATATGGTGTTTTGTAACGTGAGATGTACAATTTTTGCAGCAACCGGAGAATGAACACTACCGTAAATCACTGGAATTGACTTCTAAGGTAAATCTTTATTGTAAAGATTCCTCAAGTTTTCCAGTAGAAATAGAAACTGTGAGGTGGTTTGAGTTTATTGACTCATTAAAGAAGATTAATGTATCTGAATTATATGATTTTGTTGGCTTAGAGTCTTAGAGATTGAAGTTTTAGTGTAGAAAAACAGTGAAGCAATGGTAATGAATCTCGGTTTTTTGTTTTCTTTAGACCAATTCTTGATCTCTCTGTGCTTAACTACAGGCTCCAGGACTGCACACTGAGGTTCACAAACATGGTTTAGGTCCACAACCATTGGGCGGCGTCGCTGGACCATCATCTAACAGTGCAAAGGTTGTTTTCTTTAGTTTTATAAATCCAGCTTGGTTTGATGTAAATGATAAGATCAATAGTTTACTTTAGAAGGATCTAGCTGCTGATTAGAGGAAGTCATAGAAAGTTGTTGACTTGGTTGATGAGCTATGAAGCTGAAGCAAATACTTTAGCTTACTTTGAGTATTTTGCAGTAGTCTTCATGCTAGATTGTTGTGTTGTCTTTGGATCATGATTGCTATGAGATCAGGATTTGTTGTTACTTGTAATAGGAGTTTGCAGAGCAATAACTGAGTTTTACAGCTTCAAACTCTTATCAGCAAAATCTAACATTTTTTTCTTTCTTTTTTCTCACAGACGATGAAGCAACAAAAGAACAGTGATTTCATGTATGATGTGCTTGGATGGGTGATCTTAGGCGTTGGCATTGTTACGTGGATCAGTTTTGCCAAATCTCACATGCCTGCATCAAGGCAGTAACAACAGCCACCAAACGAGTCTAAAGACAATGACTTTTTTTTTGTATTATTCATTTTCAAACTAAAGAGTTTTCTCATTGTTACGATTCTCAGAACAGTTTTTGAAGTTATGAATCAGAGAGACTCAGAAAATGTATAAGAACTCATAGCGTCCTTAAGAAATTAACAGACAAATTAGTGAAGACCATAGTCACCTAGCTCAGAGAAACAATCTTCTTCTTCGGAAGGTTTCTTACGGGAGGTTTCTTCTATGCCAAGTCTGATGATATAACCATACAATTTTTTAGTATATCATCCGCATGCTTGATATGTAAGAATCTTACTTGAATGATGCTAACTTGAAAAATATGAATCCGCAATGGACAATTCGTATCAAATTCTCTGATAATATATTCATGTAATGTTCTTCTAAACTCAAAATCAAGTAACTTAATTAAAACAGAAACCATAGTCAGAATCTTTTTCTATCAAGTCATTATTATCAACAACTCTTTTATATTATCAGCATGAAAATCATGGAATGTATAAGCGAATGAAATTCTGTTCTGGTTTGTTCTTAGTGACGAGTTTTAACATCATTGGTGGTCCGACGAATACCTTATAACATTTTATTTAAACATATATATTATGGTTTGTGTTTAAAATTCTTTTTTAATCAAATTAGTTCGAATTCTCCATTTTCACGTATTGATCTGCTTACAAGTTTGTTCTATTTTGCGTTTACATATTAGATGTAAAACACTGCAGATCTCAAGTATTAAGGCAGTAACCATACACCAAAAGAGAGTCTAAAGATCACAACTTTTTATTAATTTTCCAAACTAAAAAAGTTTCTCATTGTCACACAACTCTCAAAACACAACATATCGAAATTTATGTAACAGAGACTCATAAAAATGTTTAAGAAGTCAAAATTTTCAGTGAAGACCATAGTCACCTAACTCAGAAGAGTAGTCTTCATGAACACCTTCTTTATCTTCTTCTTCTTCTCCATCGTTTAACACTGAGATCGACTCTCCCAATTTAGCCTGATTCGCTTTTGGTTCGATCATCTGGTTAAATCCATGAACACTAACCCACTCGTCGAAATACATATCTGGATATATGAGTGGAACTCCATTGAAAACAAGTATATCGCCAGACAAAGAAACCTCAATCTCATAACCTTTAAGAACAGTTTTCAAAACCGATCCATCCCAAGCCAATTTCTGTAGATCTTTCCAAGAAAGAAGACGATTGATCACATGTCCTCTGAAAATAGTAGCGTAATCTGAGAATTTGGCAACCGAATTCGGAATCGCTTCGTCGATTGGAGCTAACACTGTGATCTTCGTATCGTTTTCGTTTCCTCCTGAGGTTTCTAATTGCAGAGCAAGAAACGTAGCCATAATCACGAAACCTCTTGATATTAACAAACTCGAAGCTGATTCGAAGATGTTGGAGAAATTCACTGGTTTAGATCTATTTGGAAGGTTTCTAGAAGATCCCGATGCGTAATTAGGGTTTGGAGCAGAGGGAGTCGACGAATTGGGAATATGAATCGGGATTGGGATTGGAGAAGACGAAGACGAAATAAGACTCGAATCGTTGGAGATTTGTTTCATCGGAGATCTGAAAAAATCGTCGGCGCCGTAAATGACGACGTAACCGTCGTCAAAAACCGGAGAGTCTTGGATTACGACGTTGTTGATCGAAGTTTTACCACCAGATCGGGAAGAATCGGTGACGGTTAGAGAGGAATTAGATCTCAGAGTAGGGATTTTCGCGCCATTTGGGAGGTTTCTTAAGGTTTCTCCGGGGAGTCTCGCCGGAGAGAGGTGGAATTTGATATCGAGAAGCGAAGGTTGACCGAATTTGGAGAAAGATTGATCAGAAGGTGCGAAGATGGTGAGTTCTTGCCATTCTTCGAGGCTTAGTTCTTTGTTCGCGAGCTTTAGAGTGAGTCCCATTGAGAAGTAGCCGGAATCGGTGAGGACTTCCACGGCGGAGGAAATAGGTGTCACAGAAGGTGAGACGAGATCGAGAACGAAAACCATGAGGAAGAAAATAGTGAGAAGCTCCGACGCCATTGATGCGTTCTTTGAGCTTTTCTTTTTCTCTCTGGTTGAAGAATTCAGAATTGTTAACTTTTTGGCTCCTCAAGAGAAAAGCCGTTGCAGGAAGTTACAATATCAGTCCTGGCGGGAACAGAGTTACTTGGCTTTTACTCTGAGGCCCAGTGACTTTTCTTCCTTTTTGTCAAAAGGCCCATTTAATTAGTTTATTTATTTCTTCCTTTTTGTATAATTTGCGAAGAAATAAATAATGTATCTTTTCAATTTACTCTACTCCATATGTACCGTAGTATGTGTATAACTGATTTTATTTTATTTTTTTGTCGATAAAGCGAGTTCGAAACAGAGCAAACTTATGTTAATTTAATATTTTAAAATTATGATAATTAGTGATATAACATGTCATATTTTAACGTTTGCCTAAGTGATATATAACTACGCTATCGGTTTTTGCAAATTGCCATTACGATTATGCGCCAAATTGGTGAAATTTTAGTAGTCTCCCGCTTAAACTGCATAGGAATGATGCAAATAAACCAAAATTTTCCATATATTTACAGTACTAATTATAGCTCAAACAAAAATTTCAAACCTTTTTAAATTCCCTTCTTAATCAAACATGCGGTTTGCCGATTTGTTTTAATGTAATTATTCAATACCTTCTTGGCGATCATTTTATCAATTATTGGTCAAAGAGGAATTTTATTGATATATTAATAAAACTATATATTTATACAAATGAGCTAATATCATTTATTGATGTATATATATATATATATATATATTTGTCTTTTTTACTTTTGATTTTTTTAAAAATACTCCTCTATTTTTCTACTGTTATGTTTCGAATTACTTTTAAAATCACTAGGAATTAACCCCGCACGTTGCCACGTGGATAATAAAAATCCTTTTGATAATTTTTTTAACACTTCATAATTTCAGTTGTTTTAAAAACATTTGATTTTGATATAATTTCATATTAACTTACAATTTTTCTGTTTAGCAAAAACGAGATTACATATAAACAGTCTTATAAAATATATTATTTAATTTAAATAGATGTTATACAATTAACTTCATATATATAAACATTGTTTTAGCAAGCAACAAAATCATCACTGATTATCTTCATTCTATTTATTTGAGATCGTCTTAATAATGGATTTTCGTCTGATGTATCATCCAGATCTTCATCTTTCAAATCTATTTCTATTTTAGATGCAAAATCATCATTGATTATATTTCTTCTATTTATTTGAGCTCGTCTTGACAATGGAGTTTTGTCTGATGTATCATCGAAGTTCTCAACTTCCGAATCCATTTCTACTTTAAACGTGATAACTTGTTCTTTGATTCACCTTTCTCCTGCATTTTCTCCCTTAGACTGTAATATTTTTTTTGTAAATTCATCATTTTGTAGATTATTTTTTTCAGTTTCTTTACTTTCTGTGTTCTTTTAGGAGATGCGATAAGTCTGTTTTTTAGTCATTTGGTTATTTGACTCATTTTCTTCAAAAATAAGTGTTTGTAAAGCATTCATGGAATACCCCATACTCCATAACAGATTTTTTTTTGTCTCTGAATTCCACATGGTTCATGCATCATATGTTATTCAACTAATTTATAACCTTCTGAATCAATTTGTTTATCTGGTAATTCAGCTGACACAAACTTATCAATGTCTTAGAAGAAGCAATATCACGCCCAACTTTTAGCCATATAAGTATATGTGCATGAGGAAATCCATGCTTTTGAAACTCTATAGTGTATACAATTGTATAAATTAAAATATTAAATATTAAATATAATTATAAACATTTCTTATAGTAAATTGTATAACTACGTACTATGTGATAGGATTTTTAAAATTGAGACTTAGAAAATAAATAGAATATGTAAAAAGAATAAAAACCTGCGAAATCACAAAATTTAGAATTGATTTTAGTAAAATCAAACACTAAAAAAGTGATTGCAAACAACATATATTGAGAGAAAGACAGATAAACAAACTTCTAAAATGGAATAACGAATTGTTTGATTGATGACATAATTCTTTGGAGCTATAACGACTAAGACACAAATATTGAAATGAATATCAACTCAGTTTAAAAGTCAGATTTATTGCCAGAGAGAATTTTTTTTCTGACAGAAATGAAATCATTTGGAAGAAGTGTTAGCTTAAATAAAAACTAAAGGATGCAAATAGGACAAAAAGAAACAATTGTATTTTTTCGTAATTAATTTTTGGATTCAATGAATGTATAATAATTTTTTTGATTCAATGAATCTTTTACTTAGAGTAAACATAATCCATAGGATTAAAAGAATTTTTTTTAACCATTATATTTAAAAAGATGACATCAACAAACTATTTTATAATAAATTGTATGACTATGTACTATATGTGATAGAATTTTTAAAATTGAGATTTGAAAAATAAATAGAATATGTCAAAAAGAATACAAACCTGCGAAAGCACAACATTCAGAACTGAGTCCAGTAAATTCAAGCACTAAAAAAGTGACTGCAAACAAGAGATATTGAGAGAAAGACATATAGACATACTTATAAAATGGAATAACAAATTGTTTAATTGATGAAATAATTCTCTGATGCTATAACAATTCAGACACAAAGAATGAAATGACTATCAACTCAGTTTAAAAGTCAGATTTATTGCCAGAGATAAATTTTTTGTTTTTGACAAAAATGAAATAATTTGGAAGAAGTGTTAGTTTAAATAAAAATTAAATGATCAAATTGGACAAAATGGAAGAGTTGTATTTTTCGTAATTAACTTTTGGATTCAATGAATGTATAATAAATTTCCTCATTCAATGAATCTTTTACTTAGAGTAAATAACATCCATAGGATTAAAAGAAAAATTTTAACCATTAGATTTTAAAAGATGACATCAGCAAACTATTTTATAATAAGTTGTATAACTATGTACTATATATGATAGAATTTTTAAAATTGAGACTTGGAAAATAAATAGAATATGTTAAAAAGAATACAAACCTGCGAAAGCACAACATTCAGAACTGAGTCCAATAAATTCAGACACTAAAAAGTGACTGCAAACAATAGATATTGAGAGAAAGACATATAGACATATTTATAAAATAGAATAACAAATTGTTTACTCGATGACATAATTCCCTGAGGCTATAATGATTCAGACATAAATAATGAAATGACTATCAACTTAATTTAAAAGTCAGATTTATTGCCTCAAATAATTTTTTTTTTTGACAAAAATGAAATAATTTGGAAGAAGTGTTAGTTTAAATAAAAATTAAATGATCAAATTGGACAAAATGAAATAGTTGTATTTTTCGTGTTTGGATTCAATGAATGTATAAAAAATTTCCTCATTCAATAAATCTTTTACTTAAAGTAAATAACAGTCATAGAATTAAAAGAAAAAAATTTTAACTATTAGATTTAAAAAGATGACATGAACAAACTATTTTATAATAAATTGTATAACTATGTACTATATGTGATAAGAATTTTTAAAATTGAGACTTGAAAAATAAATAGAATATATTAAAAAGAATACAAACCTGAGAAAGCACAACATTCAGAACTGAGTCCAATAAATTCAGACACTAAAAAAATGACTGCAAACAATAGATATTGAGAGAAAGACATATAGACATACTTATAAAATAGATAACAAATTGTTTAATTGATGACATAATTCTCTGAGACTATAACGATTCATACACAAATAATGAAATGACTATCAACTCAGTTTAAAAGTCAGATTTATTGCTAGAGATAAAATTTTTTTGACAGAAATTAAATAATTTGGAAGAAGTGTTAGTTTAAATAAAAATTAAAGGATGCAAATAGGACAAAATGGAACAGTTGTATTTTTTCGTAATTAAATTTTGGATTCAATGAATGTATAATAAATTTCTTGATTCAATGAATCTTTTACTTAGACTAAATAAAATCCATAAGATTAAAAAAAACAAATTTTAACCATTGGATTTAAAAAGATGACATCAGCAAACTATTTTATAATAAATTGTATGATTATGTACTAGATGTGATAGAATTTTTAAAATTGAGAGTTGGAAAATAAACAGAATATGTCAAAAAAAATACAAACCTGCGAAAGCACAACATTCAGAACTGAGTCCAGTAAATTCAAGCACTAAAAAAGTGACTACAAACAAGAGATATTGAGAGAAAGATATATAGACATATTTATAAAATAGAATAACAAATTATTTAACTGATGAAATAATTCTCTGAGGCTATAACGATTCAGACACAACTAATGAAATGACTATCAACTCAGTTTAAAAATCAGATTTATTGCCAGAGAGAAAATTTTTTTTTGACATAAATGAAATAATTTAGAAGAAGTGTTAGTTTAAATAAAAATTAGAGGATGCAAATAGGAAAAAATAGAACAATTATATTTTTTCGTAATTAACTTTTAGATTCAATGAATGTATAATAAATTTCATGATTCAATGAATCTTTTACTTAGAGTAAATAATGGCCATAGGATTAAAAGAAACAAATTTTAGCCATTAGACTTAAGAAGATGACATCAGCATACTATTTTATAATAAGTTGTATAACTATGTACTATATATGATAGAATTTTTAAAATTGAGACTTGGAAAATAAATAGAATATGTTAAAAAGATTACAAACCTGCGAAAGCACAACATTCATAACCGAGTCCAATAAATTCAGACACTAAAAAAGTGACTGCAAACAATAGATATTGAAATAAAGATATATAGACATACTTATAAAATAGAATTACAAATTATTTAACTGATGACATAATTCTTTGAGGTTATAACGATTCAGACACAAATAATGAAATGACTATCAACTCAGTTTAAAAGTCAGATTTATTGCCAGAGAATTGTTTTTTGGCTGAAATGAAATAATTTGAAAGAAGTGTTACTTTAAATAAAAATTAAAGGATACAAATATGACAAAATGGAACAGTTGTATTTTTTGTAATTAACTTTTGGATTCAATGAGTGTATAATAAATTTTCTGATTCAATGAATCTTTTACTTAGAGTAAATAATAGCCATAGGATTAAAAGATACAAATTTTAACTATTAGATTTAAAAAGATGACATCAGTAAACTATTTTATAAGTAATTGTATAACTATGTACTATATGTGATAAGAATTTTTAAAATTGGGACTTGGAAAATAAATAGAATATGTAAAAAATAATACAAACCTGTGAAAGCACAACATTGAGAATTGAACCGAGTAAATTCAAACACTAAAAAAGTGACTACAAACAACAGATATTGAGAGAAAAATATATATACATACTTATAAAACCAAATAATAAATTTTTGAATTGATGACATAATTTTCTGGGGCTAAGAATACAAACCTGAGAATGCACAACATTGAGAATTGAGTCGTGAATTGAGTTGAGTAAATTCAAACACTAAAAAAATGATTGCAAACAACAGATATTGAGAGAAAGACATATATACATACTTATAAACTGAAATAATAAATTTTTGAATTGATGACACAATTTTCTGGGGTTATAAAGATTCATACACAAATAATGAAATGAATATAAATTCAGTTTAAAACTCAGATTTACTGCCAGAGAGAATTTGTTTTTTTTTTGACAGAAATGAAATAATTTTGAAGAAGTGTTAGTTTAAATAAAAATTAAAGGATGCAAATAGAAAAAATTGGAACAGTTGTACTTTTCGTAATTAATTTTTGGATTCAGTGAATGTATAATAAATTTCATAATTCAATGAATCTTTTACTTAAAGTAAATAACAACTATAAGATTAGAAAAACAAATTTTAACCATTAAATTTAAAAAGATGACATCAGCAAACTCTAAAAATACGTTTGCTATTATATATAGATATATGTAAAAATAAACAAAGAAAAATGTTGCAAGAAAAAATAAAATCATTTATGTAAATATACATAGATGATTTGAAAGTAGCAGAATTTTTTTTCCATTAAGATAAATATAGATTTGCTCTTATTTAAGTTTATATATTAAACATTAGTCCATGTTTAAATAAAACACTTTAATAATTCTATCATAACATCTCTGTAAAAGCGAAAGAAATCAAAATCGTATGATACAATACATATGTTTCATTTAAAATCCAGATCACAATCTTCTGATGAACCCAAAGCATTACTCATATGCCAATTAGCATCTGAGTAATCATGTGACTTAACACTCACTATAGTTAATTTAAGCTCATCAGTTACTTCGTAAAAGACGATGAGGCAGGCGTTTAAGGATGACTCAATATCCTCGCTATATTTCTTTTCCTTGATAATCAGATTAACGGTTCCTATCAGATTTGAGCAAACCTGTGAGATTTATCGCAGATTTGCATTGTGGATCTTGTTGAAGAGAACTGATGCATAAATCATATTTTAGATCTTGATGTTTAGCAACTGCTTTCTTGCACAAGTTTTGAATGAGAGTTTGTGCGGTTGAAAAACCGTTCAATAGAAGAAGTAGAATAACAAATAAAGCAAATAATTTCCTTTTGTTTCTTTGTGGTACCAGCGAGAATAAGATTTAGTTGACAAAAAATATTTTCACTATGTGATTCAATTTATAGTAAATAAAATAAAAAATTTAGAATAAGATTATTTCCTTAAAATATCAGATTTTTTTTTTTTAATTTGGTCAACATGCAATATTTTGCTTTCCATATATACTTGTTAAATTTAGTGAATTTGTTTTTAATGTGTTTCCAATTTCCAAGTCATTCATATTATCAAAAAAATGGTAATTGTTTAATAACAAATCTGATAAAATTTACATGTCTTGTCATTACAGCTAAATTTTAAATCTTTAATTTTCCTAAATTTTTTTCACTAACCAAATCAATTAAAATAGCATATATATATACTAGGTTAGAGTTCTGTGTGTTGGATGGTTTCTAAATATTAAAATAAATTTTATTATATAAAAATGAATGATTCAAAGTTATAAATTTGCCTTATCGTGACACATGTTAATTAAAATGATCAGATTTTGACATATGTTTAATTAAATAAAATCATAAATTATTAGGAAAAAAAATAAAAAGGGAATACAATCGTAAAAGAAAAAAGAATACAATCCTAAAAGAAAAAAAATAATTATAATTTTCCATCTCTATACTTTATTAAGTAAAAAGAAAAAGAAAAAAATCATGTTTAATTAAGAGAAAATTCCTCAAATAGCACTAGATGAAGATTTTGTTCCACAAATAGTACTCTATTTTCATTTTGGACAAAAATAGCTTTTTATAAAAGACAAAATTTTAAATTGTTTGTTGGGTTGAGTATTGTACAATTTAGGGTATAGTTTGTTTGGGGTGAAAGATATGGTTTAGGGTTTAGGGCTTAGAGTTTAGGATTTTTAGACCCTAAACCCTAAAAAAGTATGAGGTTATGAGATTTTGTGCTATATAAGGAAAATATTATTTAGTAACAATGCTGTCCAAAACGAAAATGGAGTGCTATTTGTGGAACAAAAACTTTATTTAGTGCTATTTCTGAGAATTTCCCTATAATTAAACTAAAATTATATTTTGACAAATATTCATTTGAAAAAGGAAATTTTAAAGTTAGTTCCTTATCTTAAAATGTAAAGACAAAAAAAAGAATAAAACCATAGATTATTAAAAAATAGGATAAAAAGGAATATGATTCTAAAAGGAAAAAGAATTCTAATTCCCGAGAATAAAATATGTTTTTTTCAAATTTAGATTTTCTGATTTTTTAAACTCTAATAACTAAAAAAAAGGCAAAAATTCAGTGAGAGAGTGTTGCTTATGCAGAGCTAAGTCTCATAAACAAATATGGATCCAGATGATGGAGCAAGACGTTGAATTTTTGATAGAGATTAAAGATGATGGTGGATGAGAATCTGATGACTGAAAAGAAAAGAAGCTGCGTAAACAAAACATTTTCAAGTATAAAAACCCAATATAGCAATAAAATCAAGAGATGGTGAAAGATTAGTTGAGCAAGAGGATGTTGTTGGAAACGTCAAGAACCAAGGAATGTGAAGGTTTTTGGCGAGTGTACGAAAAGAAAATGATATTCTTTTGGAAATCAAGAAAAAGAGATAACAAAGATTTGATAGAAAAATGTCTCGCACATATATGAGCGAGATCATAGCAGCTTGTTATGTGATCCATTTTTTGAGATATCACACTAGGGCTGGCCGTTTAGATTGATTCATGTCTATCGGGTTTAGAAGCCTATGATCCATTTGAGTATATATATGTTTGGTTCATTTTGGTTTCATCTCAGTCTGAGTCAATTTTATATACACGAAATATTGGAAAAATGAATAAAACTTAGTTTAAATATAAATAACATTTGATTAAAAATTTTCCAAATAAAACTAAGAATTTTTAAAACATTTTGATTACTTTGGGTATTTTGGTTATTTTTATCTATAAATAATTTATATTTTTGGACTTATAATTATAGGGTAATTGAATTATATCAAATTATATATTATTTATATTTTTGGATATATAGTTGTATTCCAAATATTTTGGCTATCCATACAGTTCTCGGTTTAGTTCTTCAAATACAGATGTCGAGGACCCATTAGAACTATTGTCGGTTTGGATTTAAGTTTTGTACCCTTTTCGGGTTGGATTCAGTTTGATTCTTTGATTTTTTGTACTTTTTCAAGACCTATCTCACACTGTGATAAAAAAGATAAACAACAAAATTGAACCAAAAACTACTTGGCGTGATATAAATTCTAAATTTTTAATATGTTAATAAATAATTGTAATATAGATAGTTAAGTTAATTTATTCATACATAAAATAAACTTATGTAGATAATTATTTTCTCTACGGAAAAATGATTTATATTTCTTTTCTTAAAATAATTTAAGATCTTTTATTAACAATAAATATTTAATTGATTAAGTTTGCTTAAATTTAATTATTTATAAAATTTAGAAAACCCGTCCGATAGTTATATATAAGCATAAACAGTAGATAAAAAATTGTTGTCAGTGATATATCTTGTAATTATTTTAGAAAAAGAATAAGCAAAATTTGTTAAAGAAAATAGTTATATATGATGTACAAGAAAAGAGCTATATATATATAATTTTATTTTCTACATAAGTAAATTAATTCAAATTACTACACTACAATTTTATTATTATATATTAAATTTAAATCACATCAAATAGATTATGCATTAAATTGTCGATTACCATATGAGATATGAAAAACAGATCTCATGACTGGTGATTATATTTTCCCTTAGAGCACGAAACATTCTTCCACCAAAATATTTTATTGATTTCCATTCAAATATATGTTCCTTTCCAAACTTTAACTGGGCGCCAAAGTGTTTCGCCATTCTTAGTCTCCTAATTTTTTTTTACAACATTTTCTACTTATTCCTTTCTTCATCATCTTCAGTTTTAAATTTTTTATTTTGGGCTCTATTTTTTTTATGTCTTCAAATTCGCATCCACCTTCATGTTCAGTTTGTAGCAGAAACCCCACCATCTTACTTATATTTTGTTGTATGCATGACACATATTTTCACTAAGTATCTAATTTTATATACAAATTGTGATTCTATAATTTATTGAATTTTATGCAATTGGTTCATTCTTATTATTTTATGATGATAAATTAATTCTATCTATGTAACTATTTAATCCATAAAATTAAACAGATTTATGTGTTGATTCAAACCATTAAATTAGATATATTTATTGGTTTATCCAATCAATTTACTCTAATTTTACCTTAACATTTAATTCATTCAGTAGATAAATTAAGTTCTCGTCTTAGAGAGCACAATATATGTGCTGATTTCTTAGATTAAAAAGTTCTACTTTTGAATCAACAATGGTTCTTGTATGACCATGTCCTTCATTTTAGCCTCATATGTAAATAGTGATTATATGTTTGCTAATTAATAAAAAAATTAGATGAAAATTTTTTTTTTGTTGAAAAAAAATAGATACATATAATTTTATTTTGAATTCAAATAAATATGAAATATATATATATATATATATATCTAAATTTGAAAGAAAATTTCAAATTTTATGAAAAAATGATTAAACATATATAAGGAAAATGGAAAGCAAAAATTATAAATTTATTATTTATTTTTCCTCGCTTGTTTGTTGGGTTTATTTTTGATAAAGAAATATAATTTAGGTAAATAGTTAATAAAAAAACAAATCTCTTCAAATAGAAAATATCTAAATTTTTTAACTAATTTCATTATAGATTTAAATAAATAAAATTTAAATATTTATTTGAGGTTAATTTTAAAAAGCTAAAGTTGTTTTAAAACATGTTCAAAATTATATATGTAAAAATAAACAGAAAAATGTTGCAAGAAAAAAAATCATTTATGTAAATAAATGATTTGAATGTGGGAAAAAAATATTTCCACTAAGATAAATATAAATTTTCGTTTAATTAAGTTTATATATGAACATTAATCAATGTTTAAATAAAACACTTTGATAATTCAATCATAAAATATCGGTAAGAGCAAAAAAAATCAAAATCTTATGATACAATGCCTTGGTTCTAGAATTTAAAGAAGAGATTAAGAACACAAATAAAGAATTACTCTCTTTATTAACTTTAGGAAAATCACTCAAAACCTAAAGCTCTCAAAGTCTCTCTCAAAACTCTTAAGTTGTATCACAACATTGATACCTCCTTATATAAGAGAACTCTTATCCTAATCCTATTCTTATTAGGGATATATTTAGATAACTCCTAAATATAAATAAATATGTCTTTAGATAACTCCTAAAGCCCATAACCCTAATCTCATTAGGATAGCTTATATTTCAAGCTTTATTCAAGCTTAATCCAACATTCTCCCCCTTAAGCTTGAACTCGATTTTCGCCAAGTCTTGAACACCAATGAGATCTCTCATTTCTTTGAACTTGATTTTTCCAAGTGCCTTTGTTAGGATGTCTGCCTTTTGCTCACTCCCGGGGACATGTTCTACTTCTATTTGGCCATTCTCAACACACTCTCTTATGAAGTGATACCTCGTATGTATGTGCTTACTCCGTCCATGAAAAACTGGATTTTTAGTGAGAGCAATCGCTGATTTGTTATCAATTCGGATAACCACCTTTTCACTTGGTAATCCCATGACTTCACCAAGCAAATCTTGGAGCCAAATAGCTTGTCTTGCCGCTTCAGTCCCTGCCATGAATTCAGCTTCACACGAGGATAGTGCCACGGTATCTTGTTTCTGAGAACACCAAGTAATCGGACTCTCACCAAGATAAAATACATGCCCCGTTGTGCTCTTTCCGTCGTCCGGATCAACGTTATGGCTACTATCGCTGTAACCAACTAACCTTGGGATCTTTGATGGTGATCGCTGAAATGTTAGCCCAAGAGTAGTGGTTCCTCGTAAATATCTCAAGCATTGCTTCATAGCATTCTCATGAGGCTCCCTAGGGCTTTGCATGTATCTACTTAATACTCCAACACAATATGACAAGTCCGGTCTCGTGTGAAGTAAATATCGTAGACAGCCAATGTTTTTCCTGAAAAATGTGGCATCTACTTCCTTTTCCTTTTCAGACCTGGACAACTTCAAACTGGACTCCATTGGTGTGTGAACTGGGTTGCAATCTTTCATCTCTGCTTTTTCAAGGATTTTCATAGCATACCGTTTCTGGTTTAGCGTTATTCCTCCATCGTGTTGAGCTACCTCGATCCCTAGATAATATGTCAATTTCCCGAGATCACTCATATCAAATTTTGAGGCCATCTCTTTCTTGAATTCTTCGATCATGTTCAAGTTTGTACCTGTCACAAATAAATCATCAACGTATACCGCTATGACTAGAATATTATCTCGAACTTCCTTTCTATACACCGATGGTTCCTTCGAGCATTTCTTGAATTTAAGTTCTACAAGAATCTGATTTAGTTTGTTGTTCCATGCTCTTGGTGCTTGTCTTAACCCATACAAAGCTTTGTTGAGTTTATAGACTTTTTCCTCACTTCCTTTTTCTTCAAATCCCTCCGGTTGTGTAACAAAGACAACTTCCTTTAACTCTCCATGGAGAAATGCCGTTTTAACATCAAGATGATGTATTTCCCATCCATTTGATGCTGCAAGGTTTATAAGGAGTCGTATTGTTTCGATCCGAGCTACTGGAGCAAAAACTTCTTCGAAATCAATCCCATAACGCTGCACATATCCTTTAGCAACGAGTCGAGCCTTGTGCTTGTTGATGCTTCCATCAGAATTTTGTTTCAGCTTAAAGATCCATTTTAAGCCAATAGGTTTTGCTCCAACGGGTAAGTCTACAAGATCCCATGTGCGGTTTTTTCTGATAGAGTAGATCTCATCTTCACAAGCAAGTGTCCATTCTCTCGATTTTTTTGCCTCTTGAAAGTTTCTGGGTTCATTATTCAATGACAACAACAACATCTCCCCTTCTTCTTCAGCGAGCATAATGAGCAAGGCATAATCTTCTAAATACTTAGGTCGTACGATTTGTCTCTGTGATCTTCTCAATACTGGTGGAGAAGTCTGAGGTTCGTCTTGTTGAAGTCCTTGTTCGATTTCTGTTTCGCCATCAGTTTCTTTGTTTTCAACTTCTTCAGGTTCTCCGGCTCTGTTTTGCTCTGTTTCTGGAGCTTCTTCTTCTCCTTGGATCCCACGGTTTCCAAATTCTCCAAAGACAACACTAAAGCTTCCCCTGTTATCCTTCTCTGAGTTGTTTAGGTTCCAATTCCAGCCTTTTTTCTCGTCAAACACCACATCTCTACTTACTACTATTTTACGAGATTGTGGATCAAGTAGCCGATATGCCTTAGAACCTGGTTCTGTTCCGAGATGGACGAGCATGCGTGATCTGTCATCTAACTTCTTTAGATGAGGCTTGTCTATCTTTGCATAGCAAATACATCCAAATATTCGAAGATGATCAATGTTTGGTGTTTTGTTTCGCAACATTTCATATGGTGTTGTGTCCTTGAGTGATCTTGTAGCTATTCGATTCAAAAGGTAGGTCGAGTGTCGTATTGCTTCACCCCACAATTAGTTTGGTACGTTCATGTGCTTCATAATACTCCGTGTCATCTCCATTAATGTTCGGTTACGTCTTTCAACTACGCCATTTTGTTGTGGAGTGTAAGGCGCGGTAAGATGTCTTTTGACACCAGAATCATCGCAGAAGGTATTAAACTCTTGTGATACGAACTCTCCTCCCCTATCTGTTCGGAACATTTTTATGTTAGTCCCTAGGTCTTGTTCCACCACGCTCTTGAACTTCTTGAATTTGTTGAAAGCTTCTCCCTTTTCTTTAAGCAAGATTGTCCACATGTATCGGGAGTGATCATCGATGAGAACAAAAATGTACCTGTTTCCCGCGAGTGTACTTGGTGTTATAGGACCACAGAGATCTCCATGTATGAGTTCGAGTGCTTGAGTAGCACGGTATGATGTGGCTTGAGGGAATACTTGTCTTGTTTGCTTTCCAAGTAAACACGAGCCACATATTTCCTTTTGTACTGCAACCAGTGGTACTCCTAGAACAAGATTTCTTTGGATCATAGATCTCATTGTCTCGAAGTTTATGTGTCCCATCCTAGCGTGCCATCTGCTACTCTCGCTTATCTCTGATAAATTCAAACATGTTGTGTTCATTATTCCCATATGCACCTTGTACAAGCGATTTCTTGATCTCTCGGCTTTAACAAGCAATTTCCCATCACCGTCACGCATCGTCAAGTGTCCTCCTTTCATTCTTATGTCACATCCCGACTCAGTTGCTTGTCCTAGGCTAATGATGTTACTCTTTAGGTCTGGAATGAAATATACATCACTCATCCTCCTTGGTTCACCATTCATATCGATAAAAGAGATTGAACCTTTTCCCTTTATATCAATACGTGAATCATCACCGAATCTCACTTTTCCGGTGATAGAGCGATCAATCTGATCAAAGTATCTCTGGTCTCCTGTCATATGATTGCTAGCTCCATTGTCAAGGTACCAGACATTCTCTTCTCCGGTGTTTGTTTCATAGTCGCTTGGTATGCAGTTCTTCTCGTTTAAGTACACCACTTCATGCATCATAAGTTCATCTGCATCTTGTGTGTCACTGTTTTCAGTTTCTTGAGCTTCTTGTAGCTTGAGCAAGCGGTCAGGGCAACTTGACGCATAGTGTCCTAATTTGTCACACCGGTAACAGGTGATTCTTGACATATCTCTTCCACCATTAAAACGTCCTCGGCCTCGTCCTCTAAACCGTCCTCCGCGACCTCTATTACTGAAATCTTGATTAGATTGATTTGTTTGATTCTCCATATTTGCATACATGAGTTTGCTTTGATCTTCTTGTGCTTCTTCTTCTTCAAAGATACGTTCTTCATAGGCTTTTAATCGACCTATAATATCTTCAAAACCCGTAGTTTTTAGATCTAAAACTTGTTCAAGTGATGCTACTATATGTATGTATTTCTTTCGCGGAAGGCTTTTTAAAAACTTCTTGACTAGCTTTGACTCTTCAATGTTTTCACCTAAAGCAGCCGATTTAGAAGCAATTTCAGAAAGTTTTCCTACAAAGTCATCAATCTTCTCGGTATCCTTCATCTTCAAGCGGTCAAATTCGGACATCAACGTTTGTAATCTTGCTTCTTTGACTCTCTCTGCCCCAACATATCTTGTCTTAATTACCTCCCATACTTTCTTCGCCGTATCTAGCTCTCCAACTTGTAGGATAAGTGTCTTGGGTATTGATTGAAATAATAGGGCTATAGCCATGTTGTTTTTCTCATCGTCGATTGAATCCGTCTCTATGATCTCCCACACCTTATGAACCTTAAGTGCAATTTTCATTCTTATGGCCCATACGGTATAGTTTGTTGAGTTGAGCATAGGACACTGGATTGATGAAGGTCCTCCTTCTTTTTTCGCCGTTGAAACAACTAGGTCACCCATCTCTCTTTCTTCCACTCTTTCTCGTATCTCTCACGGAAAAATATTTCCCTCACGATCTCACAAAGCTCTGATACCAATTCTAGAATTTAAAGAAGAGATTAAGAACACAAATAAAGAATTACTCTCTTTATTAACTTTAGGAAAATCACTCAAAACCTAAAGCTCTCAAAATCTCTCTCAAAACTCTTAAGTTGTATCACAACATTGATACCTCCTTATATAAAAGAACTCTTATCCTAATCCTATTCTTATTAGGGATATATTTAGATAACTCCTAAATATAAATAAATATGTCTTTAGATAACTCCTAAAGCTCATAACCCTAATCTCATTAGGATAGCTTATATTTCAAGCTTTATTCAAGCTTAATCCAACATTGGTTTTATTTGTAATCGGCAGTTCCATTTGTTTGAATTAATCGAAATCACAATCTTCCACTGATACCAAAATATTACTCAAATATCAATTAGCATCTAAACAAAAATAATTGTTATATAAAGCCAATGGAATAAGTTGTAGCATGATACATTTGGAAATATAGGTTGGGGGATTTCACAAATTTAGAAAAAGAAATTGGAAGAAAGTTGTGACATTTTTGGTTTAAAACAAAAGATACATATTATTATTTACTACTGGACAACACAATCTCTACCTAACAACTACAACAACCGTCGTCTTTCAGGAATGCAACAAAATTAGTGGGTACATAAAACTATTAAACCAAACTAAGACTCTCTCTATTTGATGTAATGTAATGTGTGATAGGAAAGAGTGAACTCACATTTGCTATCAATATATTATGTTTGGTTCTACTATCTTAAAAGAATATTAAGACAAGATTTAATAACTTTGTAGTTAATGTCATTAGCTAATTAATTAAAGAGGTTCACGGGTAGCTCGTGTAGTAAGTTGTTAAATATACGTACATAACACAGTTGTGTCTTCTAATACTACATCTCCAGTTTTACACACTTAAAAGAAAAGAGAACAAGAACCAGTTCACTTACCTTCTGTTAAAATGGAGTCTGTTCGTGGTTGCAAGAAGTCGCAACAATCATGGATACGCATACGGCGGTGTTGGACAGTGGTGGAAATTTTCTCGGTCATTTTAACGGCGGTGTTCATGCTTGTTGTGGTAAAAGAATATCTGTTACATAACACGGAATGCGAAGTGGAGTCATCATCGAAACGTATTTTGACTGATGAGTCAACGAAGAGGTTGGAATCAATCTGCAACGTGACGTTGTACTCAGGTCAGTGTTACTCGACACTCATGTCGGTAAATTCTACTGATCCTAGGGTTCTCTTCAGGGCTTCTCTGGTCACAGCTGTGGAAGAACATGTGAAGATTCTCGAGTTTCTGAGTAAGCTGGTTTCATCAGACGAATCTGTTAAGTCCAGTTTGAAAGTGTGTGATGAGATGATCGTTGATGCGTTGGAGTGTCTGAAGGAAACCATCGAACGTTTTGATGAGTTTGGGAAGGCTATGACTGACGTGGAAATCAATGAGATTAGGGGAACGTTGACTTATGCCATCATTGATGAAGAGACTTGTTTGGAAGGTTTTGATGAGGTTATGGAGTTTGATTTCTCAAGCTACCAGAGAAATATTGAGCTACTTAAGAGTCTCAGAGATTATATGAAGAAAGGGAAAGAGATTGTGAGCAATAGCTTAGCCATTGTCACTAAAATCTTAGGCGACTTAGCCAAACAAGTTGATAAGAATTTACTTGGTTCATCCAATATGGTGGAATCCCTTATGAGCTGCCACTTGACTCCTAACGTAACGGTGGCCAAAGACGGGACTGGCAATTACCGAACAATCAGCGAGGCTGTGGCTTCCATCCCTGAAAATAGCAAATCAAGATTCGTTATACACGTCAAGGAAGGTCAATATTTTGAAAATGTGAATGTGACGAGGAATAAATAATGTTGTAGTCTATGGCGACGGGATCACGAAGACGATCGTCTCCAGTAACCTCAACAGACACGACCAACCTAAGATCCCTACAATCTTTCAAACCGCCACTTTTTGTAAGCCTACTAATCATTTATGTTTTACAGTTCGGTTTGGTTTTTATTGGGTCCGGCTAATTTTGTTGGTTTTTGCAGCGGTTAGTGCAAGATGGTTTGTGGTTAGAGATATGACGTTTGTCAAAACAGCCGGACCGGAAAAGGAGCAGGCAGTAGCATTCCATTCAGATGCGAAACACTCTGTAATGTACAGATGCGCTTTCAAAGGATTCCAAGACACGCTTTATGCGCGTGCTGGCAAGACATCTTTACAAGGACTGCGACATTGTTGGCACCATAGATTTCATTTTTGGCCGTGCAGCCGCCGTGTTTCAGAACTGCACCATCCGACCACAGCAGCCTCTACCCAGTCAATTCAATACCATAACGGCTCAGGCTGGCGTTGACAATGCAAACACGATATCGGGTTTCTCCATAGTCAACAGTAACATCTATCCCTACCAAGAAGACTTAACGGTGAAAACGTACTTGGGGCGGCCGTGGAATGCTTACTCTACAGTAGTGGTGATGAAAACACAGATCGAGAAGTTGGTAGACCCTAATGGTTGGGTTTCGTGGGACAACAAGTTGACTCCTCCGACCACAATTACTTATGGAGAGTACATGAATTATGGACCGGGTTCAGCTGTGGATAACTGAAGATGACAGAGCAAGAGGCCCACAAGTATACCGTTGATACTTTGATTAACCATAACAGATGGTTAAGACACACATGTGTTCCATATAACGGTTCTCTGTGACCGATTTCTCTTGCTAATTCAATTGTAATCCTTGGTTTAAAGATCATTTGAATAATTACGACAATAAAAAGATAGACTGTGTAGGACCTGTACAAGATTGACTTGTTTAACATTGTTGCATACCAATTTGAGATCATATATATACACCGAAGCTAAATGAATAACATCTTACAGGCTTGGTCCATTTTCATCATGCCCAGCAATGAGAAGGGATACTCCAAATGATCGAGACTGAAAAAAGTTCATGAGACCGAGGAAGAACAAGGTAAACTTCTATTACAAACTCATGCCTTGGAGCAAAAGTATGAAACAGAGCTGCATCTAAAGAAAGAAACAGAAACCGTTCTTGCTATAGAATTGGTTAGGATAGAGAATTTAAAGCTTCAAGTGGAAGCTCTTGAAAATGAACGTGATCGTATGCGTTTGAAGGCTGATGAGTTCGAGAGCATGCACAACTGCGAGCTGGTTTCTTAGGAAAGATTCAGAAATCTCTTTGGATAAAGAGAGGAAAGAGGTGAAGGAGATGAATCAACAGCTTGAAACTTGCTTAGAAGATAACTTGCATAACACTCAATCTCATGATGGTTTATATTGTTGCTGGAGGTCATGAAAGATCCACACACTTTACTGCCGACGGGTTCACGTATGAAGCAGAAGCTATAAGGAAATGGTTTAACACAGGCTACAAGACGTCGCCATGGACAAATCTCAATCTTTCTCATCTCACACTAGTCCGTAACCAAGCTCTCCGCTCTGCGATTGAAGATTGGTTTAAACGAACCGTATCAAATTTCACCTAGTCAAATGTTAATGTGAAAATGTTTTAATATGACAACCAAAATGCAACCTTCCTGTGACCATTTTGTCTTACGGTTATTTGGAAAGTGTCACTAGCTACAAAAGGTTTTGACTTGCTTACTCATTAACAAGTTTTCTTTTGTCAATGTTATTTTCTGGATCAATAAAAACTTGGAAGATAAATGGGTCTTGAACTGAAATTCATATGGCTAAAAGAAATGGACATGAAGATGGTAAGAAATGTTTAACCTCTGAAAATGGCTTGAATTTGACTCCAAGCTCTCATTTTCCAAACTGCAAGTAACATTGATGTGAGGAAAGAAGTCTAAGCTTGAGAGGATTAAATTTCATGAATCAATTGTCAACCACGTAATCACCTGGGACCAGAAAAGTCTTATATCAGGGATGTCAAAGAAAACCATAGCAAGTCCAAAGGCCCAAGCAACATTGTTTTCTAATCCACTCTGTTTCAAAATTCCTCCAACCAGTCTTCCTGAATCAGTAACCAGATAAAAGCATGTGTTAATTTCTAGCCAATAACAATTATAATGTAGATATCCAACCTATCATTGAATCTACAAACACCAAGAAACACAAAAATAGATACATGTCTCTTTAAAGCAAGCATAGCTATGCAATATATCTACATATTAAGTGTCATTAAGGCTTCTGCTTACATGATCAGCAGGAACTACCATCACATCACCAAAAAAAACCAAAAAAAAAACAAAGGAAAGTTACATACTTAGTTGCTTTTGGGGAAAGATGTTCCAACTTGTCAAACATTTTAACGTAATTGGAATCAAAGTAGTCGTAAATAGCATTTTTTATCTCTTCTATGTAACAGCATTCCTAGTTTAGAGAAAATGGAGTCTGGTATACATTGTTTCTATGATCATCATAAAAAAAAAATGAAATATGTTAAATCACAAGTCTGATATTAAGTTCCTTGTCTTGTTCACCACAACAAGATTCAACTAAATCAAATCTAATCTTAAAAACGAACCATTACTAGCCTACCAATATCAACAGCAGGGGTTATGTTTGTAAACAAATTTATTTGAGCTTTTCCCCTCTTTCTCTGGTTGAAGAATTGCTGTCTTTTTGGTTTCCCCAATAGAAAAGCCGTTGCAGGAAGTTACACTATTAGTCCGCGCGGGAAAAGAGTTACTGGGCTTTTACTCTGGGCCTATTTTATACTTTTTCTTTTTTTTGAGAAAAAAACATTTATTTTTTTGGAAAAAATGTCATTTAAATCGTGATGTTACGCTAAAACGTCATTTTAATCATGAACTTTGTGGAATATCATTTTAAACATCAATTTTCGTTGAATTCATTTTTTATACATAAAATTTTTGTTGACCAGACTAAACTAGACATGACGTTAAATCCGCTAACAAAGCTAATGATAGACATTATTTTGCTCTGTTAGTGACAAAACGACGTCGTTTTCAGAAATTTTTTTAATTTTATTTAAATCACTAACTTTCAATTTTAGGCCTATAAAGATGAACTTTGTTAAATAGACCATTTAAATCATGAATTTTGTATTATAGGTCATTTAAATAATCAATTTTCATTGACTAAGTTTTTTAGGCATCAAATTTCGTTATTTTATAGTTAACGACTCTCTGTTAACCAAAACCTAGGCACTAAATTTTTAGGTTTTTTAGAAATCAAATTTTGTTAATTTATAGAATGATTGGAGATATCTTAATTTAATAGCTGACCTGAAAAAATAAATCTACAAGATAACCCAATAACACAAATTAAGCGGGATGTACGATTTTAACTAAAACCCTAGAAGAGAAAAAAAAGATAAAGAAAACTCGAGATCTGCGAAAGAGTGGAGGCCAGAAAAGGTTATGGTTGGCGAGCAAGCCATAAAAAATGCGGACTAGATCTTTCTACTGAGAGTACTTCTCGTAGACACTTGACAATTACGGTATTTTCTTTCCAATTTTCCTCATTTTATGACCGATATGTTGCTGCAATGACATCGTCTGAAAATAGTCCTTATTTTTATGTTTCTAACCTTTCTTATTCGATCTAGAAGTTCTAGTTCCTCCGCTTGGTTTTGTTGGTTAAGGTGAGCTATTAAACTAAAATTTTTTAATGAAACTTAATATTTAGGGTTTCGATTAATAGAGAGCCGTTTATGGTAAAGTAACAAAATTCGATGCCTAAAAAACTTAGTCAATGAAAGTTGATGATTTAATGACTTATAGTACAAAGTTCATGTTTTAAATGACTTACATTTGAAAGTTTGTGATTTAAATGACATTAAAATTTATCTAAAACGACATTGTTTTGCCACTAACGGAGCAGAATAACGTCTGTCAGTTGCTCTGTTAGCGGATTTAACGACATGTCCAGTTAGGCCGGGTCAACAAAAATTTCATGTATAAAAAATGAAGTCAACAAAAATTGATATTTAAAATGGTCTTCCACAAAGTTCATGATTAAAATGACGTTTTAGAGTAAGTTCACGATTTAAATAACAATTTCTTTTTTTCTTTTTTTATATATATTTTTTGCCGGCTTCCTTTATTTATTTATTTTTATGAAATTATACAAAATTGTTAATACCACATATATATTCTTACCTACGTAGAACTGATTTTAATTTAATATTAAAAATTTATAATGATTATTGATATAACATGTCATATCTGACGTTTGCCTAAGTATCGGTTTTCGCTAATTACCATTAGGATTATGCGCTAAAATTAGTGAAATTTTTTAGGCTCCCGCTTAAATTACAAAAGAGCGGTGCAAATAAACCAAAAGTTTCCATTTTTTTACGATAATACCTTTAGTGAAAAGAAAATTTTGAACTTTTTCAGTTTCCCTCCTTGTCATTTTGTTCCCTCTCCGATCCCTAATTCCCAATTTCATCATAATCCATAATCCCAAACAAAATCATCGATTGATTCTTAAATAATTTCTTCATCCACTCAATTGCTTCACAAAAAGAAGCCTTCAATGCCAGAAGAACCGATTCTAACACCAAGTTCAGATCGATTCTGTATGTTCCCAATCCAATACCCACAAATCTGGGAAATGTACAAAAAAGCCGAAGCTTCATTCTGGACCGCCGAAGAAGTCGATTTATCTCAAGACAATCGCAACTGGGAAAATTCCTTAACCGACGACGAACGACACTTTATCAAACACATACTCGCCTTCTTTGCCGCATCAGACGGAATCGTTTTAGAGAATATATCATCCCGATTCATGTCCGATGTTCAGATCTCCGAAGCTCGTGCCTTCTATGGATTCCAAATCGCGATTGAGAATATTCACTTGGAGATGTACAGTCTCCTCCTCGACACTTACATCAAAGATAACAAAGAGAGAGATCATCTCTTCCGCGCAATCGAAACCATTCCTTGTGTAACGAAGAAAGCACAGTGGGCTATGAAATGGATTGACGGATCTCAAAGCTTCGCTGAACGAATCGTGGCTTTTTGCGTTGAAGGTATCTTCTTCTCTGGTAGCTTTTGTTCTATTTTCTGGTTGAAGAAACGAGGTTTAATGCCTGGACTTACTTTCTCCAACGAATTGATCTTGAGAGACGAAGGTCTTCATTGTAATTTCGCTTGTTTGATCTATAGTCTTCTTCGATATAAGCTTAGTGATGATCGTGTCAAATCTATTGTTCGTGATGCGGTTGAGATTGAGAGAGAGTTTGTGTGCGACGCGCTTCCTTGCGCGTTGGTTGGGATGAATTGTGATTTGATGTGTCAATACATTCAATTTGTAGCGGATCGGTTATTGGGTACGCTTGGGTACGGTAAGGTGTATGGTGTGACTAATCCGTTTGATTGGATGGAACTGATTTAGCTTCAAGGTAAAACTAACTTCTTTGAGAAGAGAGTTGGTGAGTATCAGAAAGCTTCCGTTATGACGAGTGTTAATGGAAACGGTGCGTGTAATGATCATGTCTTCAAGCTTGACGAGGATTTTTAGACATTTTTTTTTTGTTTTGCTTAGTGATAGTTGATTAAGCTTAGGGCCGGTTCTGGGTTCGTACCATATATGCAATTGCACAGGATTTAATTTTTTTTTTCCAGTTTTTTTTATATATTAAGATCCAATTTTTTTTTTAAAAAAGCCCAAATTAATGATTGAGCATATGGTTCACCAAAAATTTGAACCGAACCTGATTAAGTTATTTTAATGTTGTTAAAGTCTTTAAATGTTGGAGTATTATTCATTTGAAGAAAACATTTGTCATTAGTATTATTGTATAGTTTTGGCTCCGTTAGATCAAACAAAATTAAAATGTACAAAAATAATTATATATGACAATGTTGTTTTTTTCATTACCACAAAATTCAATCCATTGAAAACAATAAAAAACATGAAACCATTAAAATATTTAACTTGATAATATGTTGTGCAGTATTGTGGTTCATGTTTTATTTTTCTTTACTAAGAGAACAACAAGAAAACAAGTTATAAATTAGAGTTGCTTTGGATCGCTAGATCTTTGTTTGGTAAATGGTTAGCTATCTTTTATCAATCCCAAAACAGATATCAAAAATGGTATTTTAAGTTTTCTTGTATTGATATTGATATTTTTTATTACAACATTTTATTTTTATCATTTGTAGTGGCTTCTAATTTTGGATTCCCGCTTAAAATATCTTTTTACAAATTTGTAAAATCGGACTATAAGAACATCATCATCCCACAACTTCATTAAAGTATTTTTAACTCATTTTATTTATTAAATATTAAATTAATAAAAACTAAAATCAATAAAAACATGACACATAATTTAAGAATATCTTTAATAAGTGTTTTAATGTCTTTTTAAAGACATTTTTCTTTATCTTTTTTTATGGATGTCTTTAATTTAATATTAAAATATAAGGAAGACACTCTTATTTTATGTCCAATGGAGATGTTCTAAATAGTGTTCTATAAATATTAAAGTTGTACTACAGTGGTCAACAAGTTGATATGGCCGAGTTGGTCTAAGGCGCAGGATTAAGGTTCCTGTCCGAAAGGGCGTGGGTTCAAATCCCACTGTCAACATTCTCTTTTTAATTTTTTTAATTTTTTTAATTGCTGACGTGTACTCGCCTTATCGTCTCCAATCTACAGAGTAGGACCCATACTGTTTGATGACGTGGAATTTTAATGGTCACTAATCGAGTGAGACGAAGCGATAAGGAGCGGTAAGGCAAATTCACTTCTTCTTCAACCTCACAAAAACCCTAAATTTCCCCATTTCAAAAATCCACAGATTTCTCTGAGGGTTTGAATTTTAGGAAATTGTAGCAATGGCGATTGCAACATCGATGAGTTTGAATCTAATTGGAGCATTCAAAGGCTTATCTTTATCTTCAACCTCGTCTTTCCTCAGAGGCGATTTGAATTTATGCCCTAAACCCTCCTTCACTGTGACTCTACCTATGCAAAATCTCCAAGCTCCGATTCCATTGACAATCGAATCTGCGCATAAGAAAGGAGCTGGTAGTACTAAGAACGGTCGTGATTCTCCTGGTCAGCGACTCGGTGTTAAGATCTACGGTGACCAAGTCGCTAAACCTGGCGCCATCATTGTTCGTCAACGTGGCACTAAGGTAACTCTGAGAACACGAAGTGATTGAATTTTACTAATTTCATCTCAATTCTGGGATTTGTTAAGGTTTCACCCTGGTTTTAGATTCCATTTTTGAATATTTTTGGTTTAGGATGAAAATGTTTCGATTGAGTAATCAATTATGTGCTAAAAAACGAAACTTTCGAATTTAGAAGCTCTCAAGCTCTTATTTCAGACTCCATTCTCTATTGTTTATAGCTTATAGCTTGTGCTTGTGGTTAGGATGGTACTGTATTGCTTGAGAAGATAGATTCATGGATGACGTAATTGTCGAATTTAGAAGCTCTCGAGCTCCTATTGACTCATGAATGATGTTTTGATGCAGTTCCATGCTGGAAAAAATGTTGGGATTGGTAAAGATCATACCATCTTCTCTTTAATCGATGGATTAGTGAAGTTCGAGAAGTTTGGTCCTGACAGGAAGAAGGTAATTGATTGATTGTGATCATACATAAGCTTATCTTCTTTGATTTACTTACAAGAACTGGGATTTGTCTTTGCAGATAAGTGTGTATCCAAGAGAAATTGTGCCTGAGAATCCCAACAGTTACAGAGCAAGAAAGAGAGAAAACTTTAGATTGCAAAGGGAGAAGAAGAAGGCGAGACGTGAGAATTACACTTACACAATTCCTACACCTCAACTTGTTCTTGCATCTGCGTCAATCGATGAGCCTGAAACCAATCCCGAGTGCTAGAATTGAAATGTGAAGTTTTCCTTGTATCTTTATGTTTAGTCTTGTTCGTGAAAATATTCCTTTTGCTAATCTACAAGAAGCTTTGTTTCAGAGTTCCAATACTTGTATCTGTCTAATCCCTTTTGTCAAATTTCTAGGAGTGTAAGAAAATTGGTTACTGTTTATTAGCTAAACCAAGTCGAGATAAAAGTGAAAACAATACTGCATCATTGATAAAGACAAACCAGACAAACCACCCAAATCTTCACATCAGTTAACCTAAAATATTCACATCATTGATAAAGACAAACCACCCAAATCTTCACATCAATTAACCACTGATACACAGTGAGTAAATTCGTTTCTGGTCGGTAGAGTCCCCAACGATTCAAAAGGTCCGACTTCTCCATGAACTTTCGTTTTAAAATGGTCTTGTCCCCATCTATTAATAATGAATCCGCCTCTGCCCAAATGAGCGCCAACTTTCCATAATACTCCCTCAAAGCAATGCAGCTAATCGACTTTTTACAATTCTTCCGAATACTTCTAACCTTCGCTAGTGTAAAACCTGTTACTTCTTTCCAAAAATCCATTGTTTTGTGGTACCAATAAATCCCTCTATCAGTGTTGTAAGAGTACAAGACGTTATCCATCACACACATGTCGTGTGGTGACCATGTCCAACCACAAGTTGCAGTAGGATTATCATAGGGAATGAGACTACAGTCTATAGTGTTGTAGCATACTTTGTTGCAACATTCACTCAATTCCACCAAATATATATGCTTATCTACTGATAAAGTTGTCAATGAAGACCTCAATTTTTAAGGAAAAAAGGCACACTCCACGTCTCAGATATAAAGTCGAAAGTTTCCGCTTGCACCTGAAATTGTCCACTTAAAGTTTGAGGATTGGGTAGAGTTTCAAAGACATACATTTTGTCACCTATTAGTCTTGCATTTCGGTACTTTGGTAACTCATGCATGTTAGGAGCTTGACGAAGGACTGAAGACTGGGTGTCAAATATCCACACCTTTATCCATTTTCTGCCAACCAAAACTATATCTTGACCAACTGCAAAGATATTCCCTCAGGACTGGAACCAGGGATAGACCGAAAACGAATTTAGGACACAATATTATAAATATTTTTCAAATTAAATATAGTATATATATGAAAACAAGGTTTATAATGACATATATAGTACAATTATATTCTACGTTAATCCATATTTTGGAATATTTTTATCACTATTTAATTCATTATTTTATCAAACAATTATATTTTAACAAAACAAATTAGATATCCTTTTGTCGTCGATATAAAATTTTTAGACGTTGATACCAGACAAATTTTTTAAATTATTTTCAGACGTGGATACAAATTTTCTTTTAAAATATTTGCCTATTGATACCTATTAAAAATAAGAATTATATAAACATATTATAGATAAATTTTACATTAATACATATATTCCAAATAACCAAATAAAATATTAAAAATAAAAACATGAATCACTCATTAGTTAACTAGTAATTTCAAACAATTTGTTAGAATTGATTTGGAGAGAAATTATTTAGTAATAGTCAAACATTCAAACTTGACAATAATATAAACTAATTATGCATAATTAACTTAGAGTGTTTAACATCTGCTTAATTAAATTGTTGTAACATTAAAAGAATTTAATTGAAAAATATAGAGAAGATACATTTTTTTATAATGGATTACTGGTGAGAAACTGAATATATATATATATATATATATATATATTATTTATTAATTAATTAGACTTTTTTTAGTTAGCTTTAGTTTATACTAGGTCTAAATTTTTAAGGTTTATGAAAAAATTATCAAATTTTATTTAGGCTATTGGATTCAAAGAAAATTTGGACTGAGACACTAAAAAAAAAAAAAGGTTAAAGTAGGATACATTAATTTTTTTCTCAACTAATTAAAAAAAAAAAATAAGTATAAAGCACGTGCCTATCCTATATTGTCGGACGGACCCACACTTTACTAAGAGTCATTTTTTGGCGGTAGGTCCTTAGGGCAGATGTCTCGAAACTCGTTTTTGGTGGTAAGTATTTAGAGTTGGTACCTCAAAATCCGAGCCTTGGCGATTGGCCGAATTTCCTTCCTTTGTGGGCTTCTACGGGTTCAGGCTCATTTTGGAGAATTGATAAATTTGGGCCGAGCCGGTGGTTGGTGCTCATGTTAATGTTACGACCGAAGATTGCCCAAGTTTCTTATCCATATCAAACTTTTTTGATAATTTCTTAGGCCCATCTGAATTTTGTACTAAACATTTTATTTTCATCGATGAGTATACAGAAAAAAATGTATTTCTTAAACCACGAAGTTAGCCTATTGTTTTTCCCTGGTTTCTTTTAGGTGTGAATCATACCTCTTATACATATTTATGCTGGATTAATTAAGCATGAATTGTTTCTTCCCAAATTAGCAAATTGAACTCAAATTCGGATTTGGTGTTGGTACCTCAAAATATAGAGAAAATACATTTTTTTATAATGGATTACTGGTGGAAAAACTGAAAATATATATATATATATATATATATATATATATATATATATTGTTTCTTTATTAATTAGACTTTTTTAGTTAGCTTTTAGTTTATACTGGGTCTAAATTTCTAAGGTTTATGAAAAATTATCAAATTTTATTTAGACTATTGAATTCAAAAGAAATTTGGACTGAGACACTACAAAAAAAAAAGGTTAGGGTAGGATATATTTATTTTTCCTAAACTAAAATTTAAAGGAAAAACAGTGTGAAGCACGTGTCTATCCCACATTGAGTGTCGGACAGATCCACACTTGACTAAGATATTTCTGCGGTAGGTCCTTAGACCATCTCCAATGTATACCTCTATTTTTTACTTTATAATAGAGTAACTTTATAATAGAGTAGTATTTTTCTCCAATGTATTACTCTATTTTAGAGTTACTCTATTTTAGAATAATTATAATGTAAAATATAGAAAAAAAAAATAGAGTTACTCTATATATAGAGTAAATGATAGTGTTACTCTATTTTAGAGTAAGATATAGAGTTAGATTAGAGCAAATTTACTCTATAATAGAGTTTAGAGGAAAATATAGAGTGTGATTGGAGATGCCCTTAGGACAGATGTCTCCATACTCGTTTTTGGCGGTAAGTATCTAGAGTTGGTACCTCAAAATCCGAGCCTCGGCGATTGGCCAAATTTCCTTCCTTTTATGGGCTTCTGTGGATTCAGGCTCGTTTTGGAGTTTTGATGAATTTGGGCCGACCCGGTGATTTGTGCTCGGCCGACCTCCAACATTAATGATGTGCTAAAGAAACAAAACTTTTGAATTTAGAAGCTCTCGAGCTCTGATTTCAGACACCATTCTCTATTGTTTATAGCTTATGCTTGTGATTAGGATGAAACTGTATTGTTTGAAAAGAAATATTCATGGATGATGTTCTAATACACAAAGTTTTTGAACTTGGAAGTTCTCGAGCTCCTAGCTCTCTATTATTTCTAGGTTATACTTTTGCTTAGGAAGAAATTTGTTTTGTTTTGAGAAGATTGATTCATGACTGATGTTTTGATACAGTTCCATGCTGAAAAAAATGTTGGGATTGGTAAAAATCATACCATCTTCTCTTTAATCGATGGATTAGTGAAGTTCCCAAGAGTTGTATGTGTCCCAAACCTTACTTTTGTCAAATTGCATTTCTGCGGATTTTACCCAATCCTAGCCACGAGTGTTATTAAATGGGTTACTGTTTATTACTAGTAAAGTTTATCTTCCTAGTTCCTAGTACATAATACTGAATCATTGATAAGAGAAACCACCCAAAGCTTTAAAAGAATAAGAGATCACATTTTTTGTTGAGTTAAGATTCAAAATTGAAACCATAGACATTTTTTACAACTAAGAAAATAAAATTGATACACCCTAACTATGTAGTATTAATTGATGTGAGTGGTTTTACAACTAAGAAAATAAAATTTGCTTATTTTTTTGTCTACTAGCGTATATATATTAATGGAATGAAGTTATTTTGTTCTTTAACCATAGAGATCATTTGTGTTAGCCATGTTTAGCAAAAGACTAAAGCAAAATTGGTTAATTATTGATGAGAGCAAAAAACAAGAGAAATCGTCATTACTAGAACCCTCCGGCACAAACAGAAGCACACATATAAGAGTAAAATTTGAGTTATGCATAGACATGGACGTTGAGAAGGACTAGAAAGAGTATGAGAAATAGACCGTAAAGAACAGTGTGAACAAAAATAGAAGCCACCGTCGTCTTCATGTTCATAAAACCCACCGGGGATTCTTTCCCTGGAAACTGCAGTATCAGTCCCGGCGATAGAAACGCAAACAGAGCCGAAGCTATCAACGGTGCAGCCCAATCGTGCATGATCTTCTTACAAAGACAAGAACAAGAAGAAGAATAAAAGAAAGAAAAACAGAGAAGAAGAAAGTGGGAATTTGGTATGGTTAGTGGAAGAAATAGATGATAGAGTTTGAGATAATAAGAATCTAATAAAGTATAGTCTTTCCTATTAAAGGAAGAGAGAGACGTTGAGGAATTTTTGCTTTAGCTGAGATCGAAATACTTTAAAGTTCGGTTTAGTAAATTCTAAATATCTTCGTTAACGTCAATTAGCAACTGAATTGCTATAATTATGGCAATTATAATCATTTTATTTTTATAAAGTGCATTTTCTAGATGATTTTTTACTTAATAATTTACATGGCAGTTGTAGGAATCATGGAATAATAAAGCTTAATGATCCCCCATTTAGCAATGTATATAAAAGATGAGACAAACACGTGAATAATTATGTAAGTGAAAGCTTAAATCGGTTCTGTCACATTCAAGTCCTATGTGATTCACATGAAGAGCGACGTCTTTCGGTGATAATAAGACAACAAATGTACAAACTACAAAGCCAGATTTGGAGGAATTTGGTTATGTATGATTTTCCATGTGATCTTGATTACTGAAATTTATTTGACTTGAGTTACAATTAAAGAGAAAACCAATGGATTAGAAGACGTAATGGGTCCACCACTTACTTAGCGATCAATATATTCCGTAAAAAAGAGAACAATATTTATCTGCTTTTTCGATTTCACATGTATATTATTTTAAAAAATTGGTAATAATCAATAAATTAGTGTATTCAATTTTTTTTAAATAAATAATTCCTTATATTGGTACCTTGTATAGATATAAGACAAAATTGTAAAATTTTATATATATCTACTCCCATCTTAATCTCTGTGTGTATTTTAAACAAACTAACTAATATAACTCAGTAAGGCAAATACCAAATTAGTAATGAGATAGACTAAACAAAAAAAAGTTTAAAGTGATTGTTACACTTGCCACCTTGAGTGCCAAAACTTATTTTTCCACTAATCTTTGATTATAATATTTTTACTTTGTTGGCAATTTTTATTAGTTTTCAAATGTTGATTTTCTTGAAAACCCTTTCTCAAAAATAATAATTACTTTTGACAATAATTTCGTAACAAAAATAAAGCTTGCATCAAAATTTATCAAATAAATAAAATAAACAACGCTGAAAATGTTAAAATAAAATAAAAATTTATAAGTCCCTCAATTACAAAATATTGTCTTTTTGACTCTTTTCTTCTCTCTCGCCACCGCTTTATCAAAAAGAAAAGCATCGTTTTTTTTGTTACCTCACTGCGATGGCGGATTGGGCTCCAGTTCTCGTCGGAGTTGTATTGTTCGTGCTCCTTTCTCCAGGACTCCTCTTCTCATTACCAGGACATCACCGGACTCTCGATTTCGGCGGCATGAAAACCAACGGAAAAGCAATCGCTGTTCACACACTCATCTTCTTCGCTGCTTACACCATCTTGATCCTCGCTGTCAATCTCCACATCACCACCGGCTAATTTAGGTTTTATTTCCAGCGAAATAAAGGTAACCCCTTTTCTAAATCTGGGGGTTGCAGGAATCTTCATAGATCTGGAACTCTGTTTTTTTTAGGAATTTGTATACTTTACTGTGTTCTCTATAGTTTTACTGAAAATGTATTAATCATTAAGCTTGTATTTGTTACAATTAAGTTTTAAAGGAAGATTTAAACTTTTTTCTTCTTTATATCATTTGATGTTTGATTCAATATTTTCTAGAGCTATTCAAAGTTATCAACAATCGAAAATTTGTAGCGAAATAAGGAAGAAGCTTTATATTGCATTGTTACATGATGAAGCTACGAGAGATCAGAGATATTTTGTTATCTCATTAGATGTGTGATTGGAGTTACTTAGGAATTGAATTGTTTGAAAACAAAATTACAGATTATTTTATTTGTATACAACATTTTTTTTAATCACCTTGCTTGAGACCCTATGAGCCAAGAATCAGAGATTTAGCAACAAAAAGAGTAGAAGATAAAGGCGAAACTTTGAATCCAAAGAAGCTGCCTTTGTAACAAACTACAAGATCAGAAATGGATGTGAATTTGTATGGCAATGATCAAGATAGTGAGTATACAGAAGTATATAATGGCATGGACCAAAATCGAAATTCCGCTTGTGCTCATGTTCCCAAACTCCATCACTCTTGTTCTTGCTGGTAGCTGAAAGAGCAATCCTGGTGAGAGTAAGATGAACAGAGCCACTGCTACGATCACAGGTCCCCAATCTGCACTCATATCTCCACAAAATCTAAAATCTGTATTCTGAAATGTGCTTGTGTGTAACAAGTTTCTTGTTTTTTTTTTTATTGTAGATGAAAGTGAGAATGAAGAGTGTTTGTAATGTTTTTATGTAGAGTTATGAGGTTTCTTGGTGGCTAAGGAGAAGAATTTGTTTAGATGCTAAGCTTTGTGAAGACTACAAAAGAAAGGTATTGTATTCTTTAAGTGGGATTTGCTTTCTTTTTTTGGGTCTATGAACTTTGTTTATTCTTAATTCATCAATCAATTGCTTCTTTTAAGTTTCTGTTTCCTATTTTCTACAGCTGCTTTACAGATCGTTGTTGGTATGTGTTTTATTGCTTTAGTATAAAGAAATGTTCAAAAGTAGATGACTGTGTAAAAGCATCCTCTTAGATTATAGGTGAACTTTTGATTCATCAGATTTATGCATAATCTACATAATTAAGATGCATTTGTGTATTTTGAAACTGTGTTTAATTCTTCCTCTGTTCGATCTGTTTGTGTTTTTGTTTCAGGGAATCTTGTTCTTTTGTCTTGGAAGAAAGCCTAAAGAAATTGGTAGTTGAAAAAACTTGGCAAAGAGTGGGAAGTTTTGGAGGCCAAAATTGGACAGATTTCAAAGTATGTGACCAGATATTCCGATTTCTCTTGGTGACCAATGTTTTGCACAAGTTACAGTGAGCAGTGTCTCAATGCTACTTAGCTTTGGGGATCCAGTAGCAAGACATCTCCAGAAAATTTGTTTTTTCTCATTGTTGCTCTAATTTGAAATAGTCGCCATACAGTTACTGAAGGAATGAAACAATTATTTCTGTAGTTTCAAGTTTATACTGACTTGCTCTTTCTTAATCGAGATCAGTTCCATGTATAATCTTAATTCTTGGACGTTGAAAGTTAGGAATCAACTGAGAAAAACGATTTCTACCATAAATGTTCAATGCAAGAGTAATAGATTTCATTTTTGGAAACTTGTCAGAGAACGAGACAGAAAAAATTTAAGACCACAAGTTGCTTGGTATACAAGAAATGTGATTATCAAGTTTCAACATAGTTTTCAGTTCTATCCTGAAATATATAAACTCAATAGTATTGTAGTCTCCTGTACGAGATTGTAGTTGAAATAAACTAACATAAAAAAAGAATGCAAAAATACTACACAGTTATTATGAACATGCAAGATGGGTCCATGCGTCAGCCAAATTAGACCACAAACCTTGAGCAAAAATTTGTCACAAAAGAAAGATGCATTTAAATATAAAACTTGCCGTTTCCATAGAGTTTGCAGCAAAATAAAATCCAAAATAAAATAAACCAGAGAGTCATAAGTAGGGTTGAAAAACGAAAAGAGACATAACAACTCTAGATAGATATTTCTCTAATTTGCTTCAGCAATCGCAAAGGTAGCCTCATGCAATAGATCTATCTTTTGTAAGACACATTCAAGCTCTTTAGCCTCTACCAACTTCAACTTCTCTTCAAGCCTCTTCTTTGTTATCATTGAAACCTTGCTCCATCTCTTTTTCACAACATCTTCATGCACCCCATATCTCGTAACTGATCCTAGAAGAAAGGAGTTCAAAAACCAATCTCTTACAGATTGTTCATCATTAAGTTTGAGAGGCTCCTCCACCTTAATGGATCCCCAAATCACTTTGGACAATTTAAAACACTTCTTGTCATGAGCATTTGAGAAAGAGTTTTCATCTACACCCTCATTTCTTTTACCCTTATAATACTTGATCTTCAAAGTCGAGATCTTACTCTTGAACTGTTTTGGCTGAACCGCAAATGATATCTTGTTCTTGATTATCTCATAGAGACCATTCATGTCATCATACGGACTCATCCCTGTATCATTCTTGTAATCAACCATCTCTTGCAGCAAGAGGATCTCATCCTCTTCCGTCCATTTTCTTTGAAAATAGTCTTTCTTCGATTCAGTCTTCACCACATCAGCTGATACACCAACTTCACTCGGCTGAGCCTCCTTCTTCTTGTCCTTCTCATTCTCCTTGGTATTGGATTTCGAGTCCGACTCGCTTTCTGTCTCCCTTTCACAACCTGAATCTGAGCTTTGCTTTTCCTTGGTGGCTACGACAACAGACGCAGATGCACAAGGATGAGATGATGTATTCTTACTTGGTGGAGCTTTGACTTGTTCGTTTTGATCATCAGATGAAGAATCGTAATCTTGTTCTTCCTCCGATGCCATTTCCTCGTCGTCGTCAGAAGATTCTGCCGCTAGTGTTTTCAACGGTAGCGGACTCTTAGCCGACGTCTGAGGGTCTTTGGCTACTTGGAGTCGCTGCCTGTTCTTCAACCGATTGGATCCGCTTCTTTGTTGTCGTCGTCGGTACAACTTCCACCTGTTTGGAAACCTTATTCTTAGCCATTTTGTGAGAAGCGAAAAGTTTTGTTTTTCGTTTGGTTAAGTCGAGAATAAAACGTTGGGTAGGGTTAAATAGAGATCTACTACCACTTATTGTAATTGGAATATTCGTTAGATATATTAGACATATTTTTCAGACTTTTGACATCCTTGCATTAGCTAAATTATCTTGCAATTAGCACCAGATATGAGTTAATTATGTACGTACGTTCCTTTCTTTTTGGTTGATGTTCAAATTAATATAATTAGGTCAATTTGGTTGTAAATTATTTTTTCAAATACAAGGCATCATGCATGCATGAACCAGCTGGTAGTAACTATTCATGGAAATGTTCGAGGAAAACAATAAATGGAGAAGTTGGTTCAATTAAGAAAAATGGGTTTGATTGTTAACTTGCATAATTGTATAATAGATTTTTCTAATGCAATGCAAGTTTTTTACCAATTACAAAAAAGTTGTATAATAATACATAATTAGGTAAATAGACAAGATTTTGATTTTACTAAAGTTTTCAAAATTGGACCGGTCCAACCAAAAATCTGGCAGTTAACTGGTTCGAATAGTGGTAATACCTGGATTTAAATAAAACCAGTAAATCAACCAAAAACCTATAAAATTAGTGATTTGGTTTGATCCTAAAATTCGGTTCACAAAACTTATGTCATAATTATATATATAAAAAATTAAGTCAAAATTTAAATCACAATTTAAATTTATCTTTTTACTTTCAATTTTTTGACTATTTCATAATTCGAATAAAGAAAATGTTTATTTATTTATGTAAATTCATTATAAATTTTGATATCTACCTATTTTATTATTTAGTTTATAATCCACATTGTGTTTTGGGTCAAAATTTGTATTAGTTCATTTATTTGAATAAATCCAAAAAAAAATATTTTATTTACAAAACAAATCATGGTTTGATAGTTTAATTTATTTTTTCTTAATCAGAAAAAATTTAATATTTTGTTTGAGAAAATCGTATAAATGAAATGGATTGGAAAACAATACTTTCTCCGAAAGAAAATAAATTTTCTAAAGAAAATAATTTTTAGCCCACTCCACTCTACCCATAGGCAAGGATACTTTGATAAATATCAATGAGTTCTAAAGTCTAAACCTTTGAGAAACAAATATAGTGCTGTAATTTATAATCAAGTCATGCAAATGAACATTGAATTTTGTTTTCCTTTGGAAAAAGTAGTGAACTAATAATTTTTTAGAAATATTAAAAATTAATTATCTCGCGCTAGCATGAGGGCATGCATATATTAAAATTTGATTAGACAAAGTTATTTATATGATATTGGTAAAAATATATTTTTCAGAAATAATTTGATTGTTCAGTCTAATATAGTCGTTTTAAACTGATTGAAAAGTATCATAGCTATTGAAGATTGAAACAAGGTTGTTATAATGTTATATAAGCCACATTTTATTCCGAGCATTGTTGTCTCTTAAACATATCACAACTGTGACTTACGATGCAACACATTGAAAATTTATAATTGGACATTTTAAATGAAAATGAGGAATTATAATGTTGATCTATATATTTACCCATTTGCTATAGCCATAACCTGAAAATCAAATATGATTTGAGAGAAAAAAATTGATGGCATATCTTCTTGAATCAAACACAAAATCTTACAAGTATTGTTTCTAAGATATCATGTGGATATAGTGATCAAAAATAATAATATATATATCACGTGGGTAGCACTATATGTAAATCAGTGTGCCAATAAGATGCATATTTTGTTACTAAATATCTCACCCATTCACACTTATTTTTCAAGGATTCAAGTATACCCTGTGTTGGGTGTTTTGTAATGGTCTTCTATGTGACTTTTTTTGCAGTCCTAACATGGGATTTGATTCGAGATGAACAAATAAGAACCATCATTTCGAGGAGCCGTGTTAATATCCCACATCAATTGTACAAAAGGATTAATACTAGTATATAAGAGATATGAGTTAATCTACTTATTACCAATTGATTTTGAGTCAGAAGTCCATATAACTTAACAATTTACAGTATATTCTCAACAATAAATCTAGATTTTACCTTCCTACAGAGATTTAGAATTCACCAAAGTTATCAAAGCATCCAAATAACCAAATTTATTTGAATCCAACAGACGATTTTGATATAAAGGTGATATGGTCGGAAGCCTTTGGAACAAACCGAAATCAGTAAATGTTCACAACAATTATTAGTGATAAGAAATTGAACAGTTAATTGAGAGAGAGGTGGAGGGGAAGAATTATAAAGGAAGAATGGTGACTTCTCAAATGACTCGAGAACAGAGAGAAAACATATAACATACAATTTTAGAGTAATTACAAGTCTTCTCGGGTGAGTTCTTAAATGACTCGAGAATAGAGAAAAAACCTATGACATGAAATTTTAGAATAATTACAAGTCTTCTCTCTGATGACCTGACTAAATTGTTTAAGATTAATGTAAAAGAAATTTAAAGCTAATGTGGCAGACTGAGAGATTTTCTTAAAAATCTGATATGGACACAAGGAGAATCCTCAAACTCTTTTTTTTATATAGTAAAAATTATATTATTATATCCAATAGTGTTCTATAATTTACTTTACAATAAAGAAATGAGTAATGTTTTTTTCAAATTTATATACTATTATTTGAAGAAACACTATTAGGGTTTAGGGTAATAAAATTAAAATATTATATATTTTAAAAATATAGACAATCATCAGAAAAAATTCTTCTTTAATTTTTAAAGATTGATATTTTTAGTGGAAAAAATAGAATAAACAAGATGTTCAAATATTTTAATATTGTCAATAGCAAAGAAGATTCAACTCTGGTAACCAGGCTAATTTTCCAGACCTCTGAAAATTTTACTTTTGACCAAACATATCTAAAAGCTACACTTTACTACATCTTTCATGTTTCCATCGAAAGTGATTAGATGCTTGCACTAATCACTAGTCTACAAGTGGTTTTGTATGTTTCAAATATCATTTTTTTCTTTGAAAAGTATTGCTTTGAAATTTTGACTATCTGAACTATTTTCTCTTAAAATTATGGCTTTATTATTGTTAAAATTTGATCATCATCATTAAAAAAATATTTTATCCCAAAAAACATATTATCATCAATTTATAAACTAATTAAGCGTTGATGAATATTTTTTATAAACTAACCATCTTATTATGTACAGAAATGCATAGCAGATAAAAAAAAATAAAGCTGTTTTTATCAATTCAAAATTAATATATATATATATATATATATATATATATATATATATATATGTGTGTGTGTGTGTGTGTGTGTGTAGATCAAAACAAATGAATAAGAAATTAAAAATTTATGATAAATTTTTAAAATATTAAAGTTGTTGTCATTTTCATACTTTCATCTTCGACTCAAAAGTCATGCATAGGAAAATTATGCTATAGAAAAAACAAACTTGACGGCAAGAATACTTTTCAAATATAAACTAAGAAAATAAAAACTATTAAGATGAAAACGTTTCGAAAATATTTATAATTCAAAGCTCTACATTAAAAAAAGAAGCATTAAACATGGAAAGCTCTCAATTAGTTTTACTCACCTTCATTGCCTACACAATACTCATATCAATCAACTCCATCAACTGCATAAACAACAACAACAACAACAATCTAGTAACAAACCAATCCGCTTTATTCGTGTTTGGAGACTCTGTGTTCGATGTCGGAAACAACAACTACATCAATACGTTCTCTAGTGTCCGGTCTGATTACTGGCCATACGGTCAAACAACATTCAAATTTCCTACCGGAAGAGTTTCCGATGGACGTTTGATTCCTGATTTCATTGGTACCAAACACTATCTTTTTCGTTATTTTATTATTTCCCAGCAAAATTTTTAACATTGCTGACGTGGCAGCGGAGTATGCATGGTTACCGTTGATCCCGCCAAATCTACAACCAAGCAACGGTAACAATCAATTTACATATGGGGTAAATTTTGCCTCTGGTGGTGCCGGAGCTTTGGTTGATACCTTTTCCGGAATGGTATTCGTTACTTTTGCCTAATTATAATACTTTAGTTTTTTTGGTTGAATCGATGGTAATTGTTTAATTTATTTACATTTGTTTTTTTTACTACCCAAGGTGATAAATTTGAGAACACAATTAAATAACTTCAAGAAGGTTGAAAAAATGTTGAGGTCTAAGTTAGGAGATGCTGAAGGGAAGAGGGTTATCTCAAGAGCTATTTATCTGTTTCATATTGGACTCAACGATTATCAATATCCATTCTTTAGAAACTCTTCCACTTTTCAATCCAATTCCAAAGAGAAATATGTCGATTTTGTTGTCGGTAACATGACAGACGTTTTTGAGGTAAAATTATATTGAAATCGATCTTAAGAAATTAGAACTTTTTTGTAAAAAAAAAAGAGAGATGATGATGTTATTATGTTCTTAGGAAGTGTATAAAATTGGAGGAAGGAAGTTTGGAATTTTGAATACGGGACCGTACGATTGTGCACCGGCCTCATTGGTTATAGACCAAACAAAGATAGGATCTTGTTTTGAGCCGGTCACTGAACTGATCAATCTACACAACAAGAAGCTTATGGATGGTTTAAGGCGACTAAACCGTGAACTATCCGGATTCAAATACGCCCTTCACGACTATCACACTTCCTTATCCGAAAGAATGAACAATCCTTCGAAATACGGTAACAAAACTTGGTTAATAGCAAAATATGTTACATATACTTTAGTACAAACTTTTGGATCGTTTTGAAGGGTTTAAGGAAGCGAAGAAAGCATGTTGCGGAAGCGGACCATTGAGGGGAATCAATACGTGTGGAGGTCGAATGGGACCGTCGCGAAGTTATGAGTTATGCGAAAACGTTACAGACTATTTGTTCTTTGATCCTTTTCATTTGACGGAAAAAGCTAATGAACAGATCGCTGAGCTGATTTGGAACGGACCGACCAACATGACCCGACCTTATAATCTCAAAACGCTGTTTGAACTTAATTAAAGCTCAATCTCTCGTTTCATCTTGCTTGCTTTTCATGTCTTTTTGTGTGTGTGTGTTTAAATTATCACAAGAATCATGTAGTTTTCTTAAATTATTTTCCTTACAAAGAGTGAAAGAAAATTGCCAAAATAAAAATCATATTTAATTTAAGTTCAAATATTCAAGCTTTAATTAATAAGTTCAAACAGTATTTTTTTGTTCTGTTTGTTTAAATTGTCACAAGAATTTAGGTTTATTAATATTTTTTCTTAATGGTATATATTATTCTGTTTGTTTAAATTATCACAAGAATCTTAGCTTAAAACATATAAAAGTTTAACATCCAATAAGATCAAAAATCAGAAAACAATTGATAACATATCATTAATAAAGGTTTTTGAAGGGCTAAATCACATATTTTGGTAGTTTTACCTATTTTAAAGCCCACACAGGGAAGATGAACCAATTTGCTCTGCTGAGAGTTGATCGATGGAGATTCAGTATTCATCACTTAGTGAGCGTGAGGAGCAAAGTGGCGTAGCAATGAAGCAAGGTCTAATTTTCTGATCTAGATCTCGATGTTATGTTTTTTACATTTTTGTTTTTTCAAATTTTCTAAAATTTTACTTTTGTTTTAAAGAAATTCAAATTACATATTTTATCAAAATAAATATTAAAAAGGCCCAAAAAAAAGTTTGTACAGAGAAGGGCTAATTTTTTTTTTCCTATGACATATAAATATTTTGGGCCCGGGATGGTTTTATCAATTACACCTATTGTACGAGGAGCCTTCACCAATTTACAAGCTTGGATCCACTAGTTTGATTTCATAACTATAAACTAATTTTATAGAAATTATAAATCAGAATTAAATAACAATATTTGTTTCCAAAATAGCTTCAACTCTTTTTTTTTTGTCATCATATGTCTTCAACTAATACTTGAGTGGTTTCATATCTTTAAATTTGCTCATTGATTCTGATTTCTTTAAAATATATTTTCTCTCTCTGCACATTACATTTAAATTCTTCAAAATCTCTCTATCTCTATATTAACTATTATTTTTAGCTATTTGGAACCGCATGGCCTTCGAGAAAGTTGCAAATATTCTTGAACATGAACAAATGTTCCCATTATAGGTAATACTGAAGAAATTTTGGTAGAAAGTATTAATATTGGTTTAAAACAAATCCATGAGCGTTACCCTCATCTTCCCAAATACAAGCTTTCCAATGACAATTGCAACAAATTTTCATTTGGGGATATAGCAAAATGTTATCGTTGCTCCCGTTGTGTCCGCTCTAATAAGACAAGGTTTCAAATTCATCAATGAAAGATAGAGATACTATTATTGTTGCTATGGAATCTTATATGCTATAATACGCAATAAAAACATCATCCATGCTTCCGTGGAACTTATTAGTAGTTACTAATGATTTTGAATTTTCTAAAACTATGTGTACTTTCTGAGGAAATAAGTACATGGTCTTCTTAGTTAAATACTACCATTCAAATCCAAGATTTGAGTATTATGCAACCTATATATGGAACTGAAGAGCATTGCAATCTGGGATGGGTGGTCTAATTTAATGTATTTTGTCATATATTAATGTAGTTTCCCCTTTTTCAAAAATATTATTTTCATGTAAATTTTCTTATTTGAATATGTAATGTTTGTTGTCTTAACTATTATGTGACTGAGGCCAATTTTAGTTTTAATGTGTTGATGACCAATTATAATATGTTTCTTATTTTGGTACTAAACACATTAATACATTAAAATTAAAATTGGCTCCAAACACATAGTAGTTAAGACAACAAAATAAGAAAAATTACATTAAAAAAAGATTAAAAAATAAATAAATAAATGCCGGCAAAACAAAGAAAATAAAAGAAAAGGAGAAGCTACATACAAATATATGAACAAATAAAAAAAATCTGAAGTAAACATTTGATTTGATTTGGTATGGAATCGTAAGGAATAGATCGAGATAGCTTGAGTATAGGAATTGACATGTACCTCCGTAGTGTAATGTAGAGAGATTGAGAGATTTTGATAAATTCTAATGTAATGTAGAGAGAGATTTTGAAGAATTCAAAATTGATGAGTGGATTTAAAGATATAAAACCACTTAAATATTAGTTAAAGATATTTGATATGACAAAAAAAACGGAGTTGAAGATATTTTTTGGGGAAAATATATTTTTATTTAATTTTGATTTATAATTTATGTAAAACTAGTTAATAATGAAACTAGTGGATTCTAGCTTGCCATTGGTGAAGCCTCGTACAATATGTGTCATTGATAAAACCTCCATAGATATGAGAGCTTCTATTGAGGAAAATAATTGTGTTAATAACTTAAGTATGATTTTTCATTCATGTAACTAGTTTACCATTAAATATATATTATTCTGATTTTAACACTAATCATCATATTTATTAGTAGCAAAATTGTTAAATGCACCCATTAATAGCAAGAAATCAAGGGTTCAATTCCCCCTCAATACTATTTGCACCCCTCATAGTTATTTCATACCTCCGCCACTGCATGAGGCAGAGCAATTCTCTGATTAAGCGTCGGTGTGTCTTTCTCTTTTCCACTCTTTGGCATTTATAGTTGTTCATAATCCACAATTAGTGTTGTACATGAATTTATCTGGGAGCCAAAGTAAGCTTAGTTTTATTTGTAGAATCTCTATCCCAGCTTCTGGAATTTTTATAGAAAAGATCATCAGCCACTTAGAAAACTAATTAACCAAACTAAATAGTTGAACAAACCAAATCAAACTAAGTTTATGACTCACAATCAGTACGTATCTAAGGCGGGAGACTTACAAATTACACGTCACATTCTCAGCATACACGTGGCATTCTCTTATTCGACATTTAAAACCAGTATTACGTCTTAATCGTTGAGTTTCGTTTATTTATAGTAACCGCAATTAGTCAACGACCATTTCTTTCCTTCTCAGATGAATCTGACTGAAATCTCAGTTTATTTTCCGGTGAAAAACTTGCCGGAGATTCTCAAATTTTGAGCTGCTAAGTTTTGGGAAAAGAAGCAAGATTATGATGGACGAGACAGAGGTTCCAAAGTCAACCGAGATATTGTTATTACTAGACAAAACCACGACGAATCTTGATAACGATGAAGATGTTCCTGAGTGGAAGGATCAAATCACGATCCGAGGCTTAATAGTTAGCGCCTTGTTAGGGATTTTGTTTTGTATCATTACTCATAAGCTCAGTCTTACAGTTGGAATCATTCCTTCACTAAATGTAGCTGCTGGTCTTCTTGGATTCTTCTTCGTCAAGTCATGGACTGGGTTCTTGTCTAAATTAGGGTTTTTGGTTAAACCCTTTACCAAGCAAGAGAACACTGTTATTCAAACTTGCGTTGTCTCCTGCTACGGCCTTGCTTATAGTGGTAAATCAGAATAATCATATATATATTATTGTTTTTGCCTAATCTGATATAGTTTTATTCATTTCAGGAGGATTTGGTTCGTATTTGATTGCTATGGATGAGAAGACATATAAGCTAATTGGTGCTGATTATCTTGGAAACAATCAAGAAGATGTTATAAATCCTGGATTGTGGTGGATGACTGGTTTTTTATTTGTAGTTAGCTTCCTCGGTCTCTTCAGCCTCGTTCCTCTTCGCAAGGTAGCAGCACCTAACTAGTAATTCAAGAGATTGTTGTTGTATATGGTTTCTTGATTCTAATCAAGTAATGTATCTCAGGTGATGATTTTGGACTACAAGCTTACATATCCTAGTGGAACTGCTACAGCTATGTTGATTAACAGTTTCCATAACAACACTGGAGCTGAGCTTGCAGGGTAATTATCAGATACTCATCTTCAATCCCACTTGAGTTTCAATCTCATTAAATATTATTATTCACTTCAGAATCCAAGTGAAATGTCTTGCCAAGTATCTGAGTCTTAGCTTTGTTTGGAGTTGCTTCAAATGGTTCTTCAGTGGTATTGGTGATGCATGTGGGTTTGATCACTTTCCCACACTTGGTTTAGCGCTATTCAAGCACACGTACGTAAGCTCATAGTTTGTTTCTCTATTAAATAGTTTTGTACAGTTGATATAATGGTTCATGAGTTTCTTCCTTTTTTATTGTGTAGGTTTTACTTTGATTTCAGTCCTACTTTTATTGGATGTGGTCTGATATGTCCGCATTTAGTGAACTGTTCGGTTCTTCTCGGTGCAATCATTTCTTGGGGTTTTCTCTGGCCATTTATATCACAACATGCTGGGGATTGGTATCCATCTGACCTTGAGGCTAACGACTTCAAAGGTCTCTATGGCTATAAGGTACAATAAGCGCAGATCAACTAGGAAGATTAACAAAGATGAGTCTCTCTTGCAGTAGTAGTTACTGATGCTTTTTCATATAATTACCGAACTTGTAGGTCTTTATCGCTATTGCTATCATCCTTGGTGACGGTCTCTACAACCTCATCAAGATTATTTCTGTGACTGTGAATGAACTCTGCAACAAAACCTCCAAACAACAACACCTACCTGTCTCTACTGACATTTTAGGTCTGACAAAATATATGATTCTGACTCATCTATCACATTTTTTGTTATCTCAAATATATTGTTAAGAGTTTCTTTATGCGCTTCTTGATTCAGATATCAGTGAGACCTCAGAGTCACAACTAGAGAAAAAGAAAAGAGATGACGTGTTTCTCAAGGACCATATACCTCTAGGGTTTGCGGTTTCTTGTTACGTAAGTCTTGCAGCCATTTCAACAGCTACACTCCCATTGATATTCCCACCGTTGAAATGGTACTTTGTCCTCTGTTCATACTTGGTTGCTCCAGCTTTTGCCTTTTGCAATTCTTACGGAGCCGGCCTCACAGACATGAGCATGCCTTCAACCTACGGAAAGATTGGTCTTTTCACAATCGCTTCGATTCTAGGAAACAACGGTGGAGTCATCGCCGGCTTAGCGGCTTGCGGTGTTATGATGTCAATCGTATCAACCGCAGCTGATCTCATGCAAGACTTCAAAACAGGTTACCTCACATTATCATCTGCAAAGTCAATGTTTGTAACTCAAATCTTGGGCACAGCAATGGGTTGCGTAATCGCTCCTCTCACGTTTTGGCTGTTTTGGACTGCGTTTGATATCGGTGATCCTGATGGTCTATACAAAGCACCTTACGCGGTTATATACCGCGAAATGGCTATTATTGGGATCGAAGGGTTTACGAAACTTCCTAAGCATTGTTTAGCTCTTTGCTATGGATTCTTCATCGCTGCTTTGATTGTTAATCTTGTTAGAGATATTACACCGAGAAATATCTCTAAGTTTATACCACTCCCAATGGCTATGGCTGGTCCGTTCTACATTGGAGCTTACTTTGCCATTGATATGTTTGTTGGAACTGTGGTTTTGTTCGTGTGGGAACGGATGAATAAGAAAGACGCCGATGATTTCTCGGGTGCGGTAGCTTCAGGACTGATCTGTGGCGATGGAATCTGGACTATACCGTCAGCGATTCTTTCAATCTTGAGAATCAATCCACCCATTTGTATGTACTTTGGACCATCTTAGACACATTATTATTATGTTGAATGTTTTGTAAACTCTAGTTACAAACTATATAGTCAAGTAGTCAACGTTGATAAGCTTTGGCCCAACTTTATATGGGCTTTTATGTTAGCCCATAGTAAATTATTGGTTTTTTCAAAAAGTCTATTCGTCTACTATAAAATCTTCTTCGTCGTCTCTTCGACAGAGATCATCGTCAAACCCTGAACTGAGAAATTTTTGTCTAAATTTCGTTGCTTAACTCAATTTGATTTCAGTGTATTGTTTCTTTGTTGAATAAAAAGATTCGAATCGAGACCATGGATCCATTGCCTGAACCCGTTACTTACGTCTGCGGAGGTAAAGCTAAGCCTGGCTCGAAAATTTCATCGAACATCTAGTTTTGTTTTGAAATTTGTTACTTTTTGCTTAGTCTTTATAACAGATAGCTTTGTGAAATTTTGAATTCTAAATTTGTTTCTCTTCACTCAATAGCAAAATATTTTGGGGTGATTTTAGAAATGCCTCTTTTGAGTAGCCTTATGAATCCTAATTTGTTTTAGGAAATTTCATATATGGCTTAGTTAGGAGGAGGCATAAATCATCAATACTTTACTTTACTGTATTGTTTTGGTTTATTTTTTATCGTTTGGTTAACTTGTTTTCTTAAATCAGATTGTGGACATGAGAGGACTTTGAAGACTGGAGATGTGTTCCAATGCAGAGAGTGTGGTTACCGTATTCTCTTCAAGAAGCGTCAGACCCGTAAAAGTGTGTTATTACCTCTCTATCTGGATTAGTTATCCTTAATCTTCCTTTTCTTTGTGTAGTAATGTTTTAGCTTTCTTTCACTGCATGCTCTTTTTGGTCTGGTTCTTGATTTTTATGACACTGATGGCATGATTTTGATACAAATGTTATAGAGATGGAGTTTTTGAATTTATCATGAGTTTGTATCTTTGTAACTAGAGTCTTGTCTACCACTTTTGTATTTGGTTGGTTTTCTTGTACAAAGTTTAGATGTTGCGAACATATTTCCGGCTAATTATATGTTTCCTTTATTCTCTTTTGCAGTTCAATACGAAGCTCGCTGAGGAGACCTTATAATCTCAAAACGCTGTTTGACATCTCCAGAAAATTTGTTTGTTGTCGTCGATACAACTTCCACCTGTTTGGAAACCTTTTGTGAGAGGCGAAAAGTTTTGTTTTTTTTTCTTTTGGTTAATTCGAGAATTAAAACGTTGGGTAGGGTTCATATGCAAATATCAATACCTTTTCATTAAATTTTAATTTAATAGAATTAGAAAAACCTTTTAAATAGTTATTTGTATTGTTTTTTATGTTGAAAAGTAGAAAGAGAATGTTTATTGTAATAAACTAAAATTAAAAAAATAGCTAATGATGATTTTAGGTTTTAAAAGTAATTTTCTTAACAAATGTGATTTTAACTAAACATTCTTATAATTTGGAATAGAGAGAGTACCATTTATTGTAATTGGAATATTCATTAACGGCAAATATTAAGATGCCAAAGTAAATATTTAAATTGAAACATTGGTAATAGTAATCTTTGATTGCATCTTTTGGACTCGTATTTAACTTTCACAATAAGGGAGCTTATTCAATTGAGAATTGTGTAGAATATGAATGATTATAATAATTTAAGAATCTTGACAACTCTTTAATATATTCCATAATCTTGATAACATTAACAAATACTTTTTTAATGATTGTTTTATATTTTAAGAGAATCATGAATATATTATTGATACAGTTTTGTTAACTTTTTAATTATTAATATATATTTGTTTGATTGTTTTTTATACTATCTTACCTTTTTATAACAAACGTAATATTTTTCTCAATGCTTCCACTTTATATAAGCCATTTGTTTCTCCAAAATATTCTTCGCTAGAGGAGGACGTCACGTAATCACAAGCTGGTATGTATATTCTATATTTTTTTAGTTATACTTGTATGAATGTATCTATTGTTTTCTATATCAAACGGCAACTTACTAGTGTTTTTGTATTTGTAGTCATTAAAATTTTGAAAGGAGAGGACACATTTACATATAGTCATCACTGGAAGAAGACACCACACCACGTTGAAAAGAGCTGGTATGTATAAATTATCCATATTTTGCATGTTTTCTCAGAAAAAAAAACAACTATTTGTTTTAAAAATGTTTTTGATTTTGTTAGATGATTGGTAAAGTAATAAAATGATTACATATTAATACTAGTATGATTAGTTGACGACGTTTTATGATGGAAGATACATAAAGTGGAAAGAAAAAAGGTCAATATAACCAGTGGACTCCAGATGAAACAAAAATGTTGATCGAATTACTTGTAGAGGGAATCAGAATAAATTAGCGTGATTCAAATGGAGTTATCAACAAATTAACAGTTGAGGGCAAGATATTATCTGCTCTCAACGAACGTCTTGGATGCAACAAAAATCACATTCACTATCTGAGCAGATGGAAGTTTTTGAAACTTTCAAAATAATAATTGAGAATGTCTATTATAATGGTCATGGGATCTGTTTCTTTCTTGCTCCCATGGGAATTCAACTCCCTGTGAGGTTGTTTCTGTCCGTGTACCTCTCTTATATCTCTCAAACTTCCAAGGCAGTGACTGGTCTGATTTTTCTGGTAAAGGTTACGCTATCATGGTTCTAATTCTGAAAGAGTTAAGTGTAAGAACAAAGGTGTTAATTGATTCAACATATATCATACCATTGGACAAGAATCAAAGATAGTAATCTCAAGAAAAAAAAAAGACTAAAAAAACATAACCTACAAATAACTAAACGAGAAGGAATCTAATTATAATATAGACACTGATCAACTGAAGGAGGCAACAAGACAAAGTTTTAAAATAAGAGTTGAAAATCTTAAAAGAAAAATCCATCAAAAATATGAATTCCTTGCAAGTGCTTAACTTAAAAGATTCCATTAGTCTTGAACACGCTTGTATAATATTAAAATCCAAACAATATCATAAAGTCTAGATAAAGCCCGTCAAGAGGCAGAGATGGCAGTTCATGCTAGAAATGATTTCCTAGCTGTCATGAACCATGAGATGAGGACACCTATGCATGCCATCATCTATCTGTCTTCTCTCCTCCTTGAGACTGAGCTATCTCCAAAGCAGAGAGTTATGACCGAGACAATACTGAAAAACAGCAATCTTGTGGCTACACTCATCAGCGACGTTCTAGATCTTTCGAGATTGGAAGATGGGAGCTTACTCTTGGAAAAGGAACCATTCAGTCTCCAAGCCATCTTTGAAAAGGTATCAAAATCCTTTACAGATTAACCAGATAAGTCCATTATCTTACATAAAATAACTGGGGCACATTGAATATGCAGGTCATCTCTCTGATAAAGCCAATCGAATTGGTGAAGAAATTATTGACGAATCTGATTCTATCTGTAGACTTACAACGCTTTTGAATAGTACACAACAAATTATGATAACTTATAAAGTAATTGAAAGTATCATGGTTACCCCTAATATTTGTAAAGAGTTTTTATATGAACAAAAAATATTCAACTCAATTAACCAATAACACTATATTTCAATCTAACCAAAAAATCATTTAAATTCATTTTGTTTGAATAACATGACTTTGATTAAAACTTTAAAATCTTTAATCCAATAACAAAACCAATAACACAATACTTTAATAGAGTTTTGGATATTCCATATTGAATAACATTAAATTCTTCAAAAATTTTAACTTTTTAAAAATCTTATAACCAATAAACCCCAAATTAATAAAATGTATTGGTAGAAAAGTTGTGTCCATTGCTCAACCCTTGATACTATGCGGCGAGTGTATTACACCATTTCAACTCGTATTAAATCTTACAATATTTGATTATTTAGTTTTAGCATTTACAGAGGTACGTTCCTTTCTTTTTGGTTGATATTCAAATTAATATAATTTGGTCAATTTGGTTGTAAATTATTTCTTCAAATACGAGGCAATAGGCATGATGGCATGCATGCATGAACCAGGTAGTAACTATTCGTGGAAATGTTCAACGAAAAAAATAAATAGAGAAGTTGGTTCAATTAAGCAAAATGTATTTTCCGAGGCAAAACTTAGTTTGGATAATGGCATAATTGTTTTTTTAATGGAGTTATGCAAATTTTTTACTTTTTTTTTGTTGGTTGGAATGCAAATTTTTTATTAACAATAAAAAATTATCTAATAATACACAATTAGGCAACGATGCAAGATTTTTTTTTTGCTTAACAAAATACAAGTAAATATTCATTATGCAAATAAGCAATTAAAAACATGTTATTTACATAATGTATTTGTATTTATATCTTTTTAGACAAAAAAAATATATAGATCATTTTAATATATATGCCTAATATATATATATATATATATATATATGTATGTAAATATGTATATTAAATGCTAAAAATTAACTATTTAAAATAAATTAAAGGGCAATACTCAAAAATAGCACTAAATAAAGTTTTTATTCTACAAATAACACAAATTTTAATTTAGGACAAAAATAGTATTTTTGTTAAACATTAATTAATTTATATAGCACAAATCCTTTAATTTTATATTTTTTGGATTTAAGATTTAGGGTTTAGGATTTAAAAACCCTAAAACTAAGTCGTAAACCCTAAGCCATACACTCTACCCCAAATAAACTATACTTTAAATTTTAAAATATTTAACCCAAACAAAAATTTAAAAATTTGTCCTTATAAAAATATTATTTTCTCCTTAATAAAAATGTGTGCTATTTATAGAACAAAAACTTCATTTGGTACTATTTTAGAAAATTTCTTTAAATTAAATTTACAATTATGTACAAGATTTTGTTTTCTTTTTTGATATTTCAAATAACTTTTAATAATGTTACAACTTAATATAATTTATAATAAATTGTGAAACTTTATTTTTACCTCTGGTGATACTCTTGTCGCGTCTCTGGAAACTCTTACTGATGTGTGCAGTGTTCTCCGACATTGGATATGTCCTCTACACGATGGTGCACAAGCCCAAAGCCGGTGTTTGTTTTGTTTCTCCAATATCATGGTGTTTCATGTGCATCCATCCGCTGGTGAGACAAAGTCATGGCTGCTTCTCCTCTGTGTTGGATGCTAATCTGCTCAGCTTCACCTTCCTCATGGCCGCGAGAAGATCAGCTCTGCCTCACCCTTTGGACCTTCTAGATCTACTTCCATCGATACATCCAAGCCTAGTCTATGTTACGATATATCTTTTCTTAGCCTGCTGTGTCGCTAAAGTCTCTCTATCTAGCCGATGTTTCCACAGAGCTGTGCTTTCCTCTCTGTCTCTGGGACGTGTCTTTCCGGATGGGAAAGTCACTCCGGAAGTTGTAGAAGACCGTCACCTTCCAACCACCGCCATGTTCTTAAGACCTCCAACCCTCATGTTCTCCCAGGTACCTACTTCTTCGTCTACAGTTCCCTTTCTGTGGATTGTGGTTTTCATAGGGAAGAACAAGAGGACCTGCCTTGGTGGAATGGGGATTTAGTTAGGTTGTCTGGTTTATTTAGAATGGCATTAGAGCCCTCATGTGACTTTTTTACCGCTCGATTGCGAGTTCTTACTGCAGTATGCATGGCCTTTGCTGGTTTATCCAGAGTGTCCTCTTCTCCTCTGTGGCAACTTGAAGATTATGAGTCTGATGGCTCCATCCCTCCCGAAAATTGGATTTTGTGGATCGTCTTAGGTTGCGTGATATGAATTGGATTGATGGTTGATCGTCTCACAGCTGTCTGCCAAAGCTCAGCAGCTTGCAGCACTGTGTCTTCAGCCCTTGTTGCCATCTCGTTGGCAATTAGAAACTTTGTATTTAGCCCAAAAGTTCCACTCGTAGTGAGTGGCCTAGTGGCTCAAGACTCGTTGGTTTTGCAAGGTTGTACCTTCCGACATAGTCGCTCCTCTACCGCTGGTGTGGTTTCTGTAGCCTTAAGAGCGGTTGAAGATCTCATTCTCCCTGCTTCCGGTGAAATAAGAAATGGAGTTCATGAAGCTTATGAGAGTTCATTTGAAAGTGAGTCCTTGTTAGGCTCTTTTATTCAATGTCAATCTCTTTTTATCTTTGCTTTAGTTTATGTTACCATTGATATGGTTGTTGTTTGGGCATGTATTGTCTTTGTTTTAGGTATATGTTACCTTTGTTTGTACTTTCTCCTCCTTCAATTGAGTTTGAGTTCTTAATTACCAATGGAAAGGTTTGACCAAAACAAAAAAAAAATGATTAGTAACTTTTATGATGTTTTAGTTGATGTATATATTATTCAAAATAAATTTAGTTAAAATTAATAATTATCAGTTCACTAAATTTTATAAAAAGAACTTTAATAAAATTATTAGATCAGGAGTGGTTTTAATAAGTTGAAAAAAAATCAAACAAAGTTTTTTGGAAAGTACTTGTATATTTTTGCCAATAAGCATTCAAAATGCATTGTTCTATAGATATAAATTTGTGTACATTACAATTTTAAATAATGAAAATAAAAAATAAAACCAATAGTTAAAATAATAGGAAATGTTGTCTAAATCATTCGTATATACATTAAGACAATATTATATATATATATATATATATATATATATATATATAAAGTAAACCATTTAGACAAAATTTTGACCAAGATATTACTGTTGGAAATAGTTAGAAATGGGAAAACAAAATGAATTGTTGGACTACTAAAAAATAGATTTAAACTATTAACTCCACTTCAACCACATGAGATTTTTTCATAATGTTAAGTATCATTTGATGTTTCAACTTTACAAATAACATATCTCAAAACTGTAGATCAATTATAATATGTTTATAACTCAAACTTTACTTCAAAGTTATTAAAAGCTTCATGATTGGTATATCAATCATACCCATAATTTGAGGTACATTTGAAATGCATTCTCTTCCATAAAGTGCTCCAAGATGAATTGATAGAGTACAATGAACAATTCCGGATACCGAGAAGTAAAGTAGCTATCGTATCCTTCTGGAAAGGTTTCCATCCGACAAAAAACTATCAAAAATATCAAAATTTAACATATGTATAACAATGTATATAAATGAAATATTTTGACAAATCTGGATTTCTTCATGAAGCTCCCAATAGTGACTCATCTTGTTTATGATCATCCGTAGTAAATAACGAAAAATGGTTGAACTCTTAGTGTCTATGAATTGGTATATCATGCTCGTTATTTATTTGAATGTGAATGATGAAGTCTTTATCAAGCTTTTTTATCCCACCTCTTGTTTCTTCATTCGTCAATTTGGGCCAGAGTTTATCTTTAACCTCAATTATATCATTTGCATCCTGCATGAAAATCAGCTTCTTATGAAAATTTTCAAAACTTGGATGATGAAGAATCTTAGTATAAGTAGGACTGCAAATAAGTTTGTTTTTTAAGAAATTTTTTAATTATTGGACACGTATTGGCACAAAGGGTTACAGATGTGACATATAACATTAATGTTAATATTGCTTTGATTTGAAACTAAAACAACGACAATAATGAAGACAACAAAAAATGTATTGCGGAGTCCAAGTATGAGTTATTTTTTTTCATTTTTACATTATTTAATTATGTGAGTTGGAAACTAAATTTGATGTTTATTGGTAGCATGCATACGGTTGTTAGTGCGTTTATGAAGAATATCCAACTGATCAAGTCAACAAAATCACTGAAAAATGCTATATGATGTCCAAGATTCCTTATCCAATATGAGGGGAACTTTGAAATATCTTCGCAAACGACCAATTCTAGAAAGTGACCTTACGAAGTTGAAGGTCGAAATAAACAAGATATATAGAGCTATACAACAGCATGTAACTGAAGTTGATCAATTGATTATGGAGAGTAATGAATGGTATCAACATGGATGACACATACACAGACGAAGATTGATAATTTTCTTCTTCTTCTTCTTATATTCTATATAGTAGGGTATATAACTTATGTTTGTATTACAAAAAATTCAGATGTTTGTATCCTTCTGGAAAGGTTTCCATCCGACACTAGTCCATCAAAAATATCAAAATTTTAGATGTGTATAACAATGTATAAATGAAATATTTTGACAAACCTGGATTTCTTCATGAAGCTCCAAATAGTAACTCATCTCATTTATGATCGGCCGTAGTAAATGAACGGTTCAAGTCATAGTGTATGTGAACTGGTATTCCATGCTTGTTATTTCTTTCGATGTGAATGATGAGGTCTTTATCAAGTTTTATATCCCACCTTTTGTTTATTTATTCGTCAACTTGGGCCAGAGTTTATCATCAACCTCAATTATATCACTTACATCTCGAAGAAAAATCAACTTCTTATGAGAATTTCAAAACGCGGATGGTGAAAAACCTTAGTTGAAGTATGACTACAAATAAGGCCTCATCATTCATATAAAAAGTTGTTTTTACTCTGGCCCAAATTGATAAACAAAAGAAACAAAATGTGAAATAGAAATTTTAATAAAAACCTCGTCATTCATATCCCCAAGAAATAGCGAGCATGGCGTACCGGTTCATAAATACTAGGACTTCAACCAATTCGTCATCATTTACTACGGGTAATCAGAAACGAGATGAATCACTATTGGGAGTTTCATGAAAAAATCAAAGTTTGTCAAAAATATTTCATTTAGACATTGTTATACATATCCTAATTTTTGATATTTTTGATGGATTATGATACTAAAAATTAACAAATGAAAAAATAATTGTTTATAATAAAATATTATTTATAATATGAAAAAACTGATTAAATATATTAAAATTAAATGAATTAATTATTAATTTATAAGTATAAGTATATATTTATAATTTAATATTATATTGTTATGTTGAATGTTTTATAAATTTTAGTACAAAACTACAAACTATTTTGACCAAGTGTTTCAGCGAGTCAAATAGTCAACGTTGACCGGTGTTTCATAAGCTTCGGTCCAACTTTATATGGGCTTTTTTTGTAAGCCCATTCTTAAATTATTATTTTTGTCAAGAAGCCAATACGAATATAAATCTTCTTCGTCGTCGTCTCTTCCACAGAGATCATCGTCAAAATCTCAAATTCTGCATAAACCCTAAAGGGTAAGTAATGAAATCAACCCTGAACTGATAAATTTTGTATCTTAACTCAATTCGATTTCTGTGTATTGTTTCTTTGTGGAATAAATAGATTCGAATCGAGATCATGGATCCATTGCCTGAACCCGTTACTTACGTCTGCGGAGGTAAAGCTAAGCTTGACTCGAAAATTTCATCGAACATCTAATTTGTTTTGAATTTATACTCTTTTTGCTTAGTCTTTATAAAAGATCGTAGCTTTGTGAAATTTAAATGCTAAATTTGTTTCTCTTCATTTCAATAGCAAAATATTTTGAGGTGATTTAGAAATGCCTCTTTTGAGTAGCCTTATGAATCCTAATTTGTTTTAGGAAATTTCATATATGGCTTAGTTAGGAGGCATAAATCAATCTGATCATCAATACTTTACTGTATTGTTTTGGTTTATTTGACTTGAGGTCTTTTTGAGGAAGAGCTTTGCTTTTGCTTAAAAATCAAGCTTTTCCCAAGCAGCCTCAGACATATACAATTAAAGAAAGATTCATAGGAAGATTGTGATACTTTTTGAAAGTAAAAGGTTTATTTTTTTATCGTTTGGTTAACTTATTTTCTTAAATCAGATTGTGGACATGAGAACACTTTGAAGACTGGAGATGTGATCCAATGCAGAGAGTGTGGTTACCGTATTCTCTACAAGAAGCGTACTCGTAGAGGTGTGTTACATTACATCTCTTTATCTAGACTAAATATTCTTAGTCTTCCTTTTCCTTGTGTAGTAATGTTTTTGCTTTCTTTGACTGCTCTTTCTTGTTATTGTTCTTGATTTATGACACTGATTGCACAATTTCGAATGTGTGTCACAAATCATGAATGTTAATAGAGGTTGATTTTTCGGATTTATCATGAGTTTGTATCTTTGTAACTAGATTCTTGTCTCTTTACCACTTTTGTATTTGGTTGGTTTTCTTGTATAAAATTTAGATGTTGTGAACTTGTTTCCAGCTAATTATATGTTCATTTATTCTCTTTTGCAGTTGTTCAATACGAAGCTCGCTGAGAAGTTGAGAACCACTACTCCTGAAGATGGTTCAGAGTCATTTACGATGGGTTTAAGATGTTTTGCGCCACTGTTTGTACTATATATATTGACTTGGTTTTGACTAAATGGCTAGTCTGGTTTGATTTGATCACAAGTGTGACTGTGTAATGTACTCTCTTTGCCTTTTTGGGAAAGATGAAATCCTTGGAATAACTAAGTTCACGTTGTTGGAATCTTGATTAACTATATCTTCTCTAATATTATTACTCATCCTCATTCGCCATTTCATCAAGCAAAGCATCTCTCTGTCTCTCTCTATTTTGCAGCTTCTGTTCTTTAGTGTTCTGTTCCATAAATCATTAATTTGGCTGCTGTTATTCCATAAATCTCTAAAGTTTGCTCCAAATTCGCGTAAGTGTCTATAGGAAGAGAACAAAGAGAGTGACATGAAGAGAAACCATCACGATATTACTTGCAAAATGCTTCTTAGGAATAACAAACTGAGGAATGAATTAGTGCTTTAGTAATCTGATGAAACACATTTAGTGACCACAAGTAAAAGAGTTAAACTATGAAACTGTCCCGTTTGTGAAATATGACAAAATTTTCTAAATACAAACTCTTATAAGTTCACTAACACACTGAGTAAATCAAGACAGACAATAAAAAGTAGCAAAAAAATATTTCATGTAAGTTTTCAAAACTTAATCTTCAGGATCAAAAGGTCTGTTGTCAAAATCCTCTCTGTCCTCAGCTAATTCAGGACAATACCTTTGAGACAAAATCTCAACTTGTTCTGCAAACGTTTTGGATCTCGGTGAACCGATATGACGCACCATCTGGTTCCACCGCTTTCTACAAGCTTCTTCATCTCTATTATCCAAAAGATTATCCCAATCCACATCGTCGATACAAGCAGCATCCAGTTTCAAAAGCTCTTCCAAGAGTCTATAGTCATCTACATTAGCCCATATTCCCTTTGTTATCATTGGTGATTGCAATTGATCGTACCATTTCGTACAGCAGGTGAGATGGTCCCGTGATCCAAGTCCGTCGCTTATAGCCATCCAAGGGATGTTATCTCTGAGCATCCCATGCTTTGAGCGCTTCTCTTGGAATGCTTTCATCCTAATGTCTTTGTTCACAAGATCAAAGAGAGCTTGATACTCCTCCCTCATCCAATGTCCTTTATTTTTTGATGTCAATCTTATTCTCCTCCAAGCGTCTTTCACATGCTTCCTGTGTTTGCCCATCGCATCTGCAAGTGTTCTCCAGTCATTCCCATGTTTCTTTTGAAACTCCCTAACGAGATCCAAATCCTCTTTCCTCCATATCCCTCTGGATCCTTCTTCAAATAAGGTATGCGCACGATTATACACACTATCCAAAGTCCTCCAAGGTATAGCAGATGAAATTTCTTTCCAACAGCCTTTGAGTTGTGGGTGTGACTTGCATTCCATAATCATCTTTACACCATCATCTCCTAAAGCATGGTTCTCAATGTATTCTAATACAGAACCCTTTACTAACTTATCTTCTTCTTTTGAATACCGCTTACCCCTCACCAGCTTAACTTCTTCTTCGTTGTCTTCACTCTCAAAAACTTCCAATTGGTCAGAAAACTTCACCCTTTTTGTGCTTTTACTTGATGGGGTTGCCACATCTTTATCACTCTCTTGCTTCGTCTTCCTTTTCTTTTTTGCAACTTTCGTAGCGTCATTGTTGTTTTCATCAGCCACTGAATCCTCATTGCGTTTCTTCCCCTTGCTTTTCTTCTTTGCATCCTTGCTGGTTTCTTCAACCTCTGAAACTTTACTTTGCTTCCTCTTCTTCTTTGAATCCTTAGTAGAGTTCAAGTCATTTCCCTCAGCCTCTGAATCCTCACTTGGTTTCTTCGCCTTGCTTTTCTTTTTAGCATTTTCTGTAGATTTCAAGTTGACATCTTCAACTTCTGAATCCACACTGTGTTTCGCCTTCTTCTTCTTCTTTTGCTTCTTTGCATCTTTAGTAGAGTCATTGTTATTTTCTTCAACCTCTGAATCCTCACTTTGTTTGCTTTCCTTGTTTGCATCATCTGTAGAACTCAAGCTTGTTTCCTCAACCTCTGAATCCACACTTTGTTTGGTCTTCTTCTTCTTTTGCTTCTTTGCATCTTTCTTAGAGTCGTTGTTGTTTTCTTCAAACTCTGAATCCTCACTTTGTTTGCTTTCCTTGTGTGAATCCTCTCTAGAGTTCAAACTTGTTTCATCAACCTCTGAATCCACACATTGTCTCGCCTTCTTCTTCTTTTCCTTCTTTGCATCCTTCCCAGAGTCCTTGTTGTTTCCGTCAGCCTCTGAATCCACACTTGGTTTTTTCTTCTTACTTTTCCTCTTCATCTCCTTGTCTTCTGAGTTCTCTTCAGCTCCCAAATCACTCTCATCCCGCTTTCTCTTTCCCTTTTTCTTGTTAGCATCATCAGTGTCCACAAGTGGTTTCTCACAAACTTCAGACCTTTCACTGTTTCCTATCACATCAACCTCATATTCTTTCATGCTCTTCTTCTTCTTCTTCTTCTTCGTCTCCTTCACACCATCCTCAGCTTCAGAATCAACCATTGTCTCTTTATTCTTCTTCTTCTTCGATTTCTCCTTCACACCATTCTCAACTTCAGAATCAACATTTATCTCCCTATTCTTCTTCTTCTTCTTCTTCGATTTCTCCTTCACGACATCATCAGCCCCAGAATCAATCCTTTTATCCTCATCTGATTTCTTCAGTTTCTTCCCATCATCCTCAGTTTCAGAATCAAACCTTTGCTTCTTCGATTTCTTCTTAACCTGAGCATCCTCACCCGACTTCCCTCTTTCACGCCCAATTTCATCTCCGATTTCTTCAGTCTTTTTCTTAATCTTCTCCTCAGCCATCTCAGATTCCGGTGAATCTAGGTCAAAACTCGCGGCGGCGTTCGCGAAGAAGGAGTGCTTTGGGGTTAATAGATTTTGTTGTGGCGGCTTCCTAGGGTTATTACTTATTTATTTTTTAGATTAGTGAAATGTTTTTTTTTTAAACTGTTTTGTAGGGTTTTTTTTTATAACTTTACCACTTAAATAAATATTTTAGAGAAAGAAATTTATAGGTTTTGTTTCTCCCAATTTGGAATGTTAACCATGAATTAACAAAAAAAAAACATGAATGGAGATATAAAATACTTTTATCCAATTCCTGGTTGATCTGATCGTCATTATCTTTCCGAATTTGCCGGTGAATTAGCTTTGCGTATCCAAATTCAGAGAATTTTAGTTTTCATTTAATAATATTGATATTCAAGACATGGCAGTGAAGATGGAATAATTGATCGTGTGAAAAGCGATTATGGTTTTGGATCTTATTGGACTATAAGCTGGCAAGTGGGCATATTGCTGTGTTAAGCCCAAATGAATTCAGCTTGTGGATGAAGTGGTCCAAGCAGTACAACACAGGTTCTCTCTGTGTTTTGCTGAACATCAAGTAACGACAAAGTTTGTCTTGGTGCTCAAGGGTTTAAGCTACAGGGCAATTCGGTCTTTACAGAGAGAGGCAAAAAGAGAGGTTTAAAGGAAGGGATCACTACACGGTTTCAGATAGGACAAGAGTGAGAGTTGCTTTGTAACAGAGAGATAGAGAGAGAAAGTTCTGGGTTTTTGGGGAGAGTTCTTCGCCATTGTCGTTTTTCTTCTTTCGGAGTATTCTCTTTGTAAGGGTGAGCGATTCTCTGTTGTAACTGGTTTGTTGATTCATAGTGAAACCTCAAGTGAGCGGTAAAGCTCACCGAGACATACCTTGGCTGGTCTAAGCCTTGGGAACTCGTAATTCCTGTGTCGTGTCTTTTCTTTCTTCAGAAAACCTACAAAACACAAACACATAAGCTTAGATTAAACACAGAACCCCAAATGAGCTAAACGAAAATTACAACAGATCGCTTTTAGTCTGAACGACTGCAAGAGTAAAGTAGGTTCACAATAATTGTGAGGTTAAGCTTTAGTGTATTTTAATGGTGGATATTTGCAGCATTGGTATGGAGATGAAGCTGCAGGGCAGCACAAAGAAACCGCCCAATTTTTTACCATCGTTAATGATTCATGAAGAGTGAAGTTTATTATGATTGCATCTACTAGTAATAGGCCTAAGAGATATGGGCTTCCTTAAAAATGTTCACACAATAACTTTCATCTAATTTCTGTTTTGTTAAAAGACTCTTTTTGGTGTTGGGCCAGGGCCCAGAAAGATATATAAATACATTTTTATGATAATTTGTTTTGTTTTTTAACGTCTGATTTTATTTTAAAAGTTAATTACATAAATCCTTAAACAAATAACTCCATAATATTTGCAGAGGACAAAAATATGTTTGAGAAGTAACACTTTTATGGTGTGAAAGCTTTGTCAATTTATCGATTATTTGATTGCATAGTCTGGGAACCGTTGTAAACAAAATATTAGAAAAATAATCCGTTCAACTGTGAATAATTTTTTTTATGATAAATATTTATAATGTTCATATTACATTCGGATTAGTATAATCAAAGGTGCTGTTTTAAGAATACTAGATAAATGCCTTGAGATTTTTTTTTTAATATTTTTTTTATTTAATGAGATATTAATTTATTAGTGTAACATGTGATCTTTTTAATATATTAAAATAAAATTATTAGCAAAATTGTTAATAATTTATCATGCGAATCATTAGAAAATAGTTAATAATTTATATTTCACTTAACATTCTTATTTTTATCTAAAAGTTTAAATATAGTGTGTAGAACTACATTTTAAACACTATAAAAAAAATTTAAAAACATTCAATCAATAAAAATTAATATTTAGTGGATGTTTTATGAGACAAAACTCATCACTTACTTTGTATCTAAACATAATATAAAGTTTTAGATCACAAAATAAGTTTCACAGTCATATTTTTTTTGTATATTTTTCACATGAAGTGCAAGTACTCTTTCCCGATAATCCTCTTCTCTTATCATTCTTTTTCTTCTTCTTTACCCATTATTATTTTGACATTCTCCATTAGTCATGTTTCCTTATTTGTATATAACATATCAAACAATAGTTTTCCCAATATATTAATTTAGCTTTCATTTTTGGGAAAATATTCTTAAAAATTTTCAAAAGTTTCATTCATGAAGAAAATATTATGAGAGTTGATAATTATGTATATACATTACTGAACAAACTCTAAATATTCAAAACAATTTGAAAATACCATAATTAAAAAACCTTCCCCCCTCCTCCAAATCCGAGAACTCTAATTCTCAAATATCTGCCTTAGAATTCTATAATTTTTTTTAAAAAAACACATATTGAAAAACATTCAAGATCTTAACTCAATTCAACAAAAAAAATAGCTTAAGAAAATGTAAAGCTAATGTTAATCAACAACATGAGACTCGATTATGTCGGTTAAAAAATTAGCTAATCAACACATGTAACTTTATTCACTGTAAATAATAGATATAATATGATTTGTATATTAAAATGATTTGATTTGTTTAAAAATATTTTCATTAATTTATCCATAGTAAAAAAATAAATATTATATGATTTATATAATTAAAATGATATGATTAGTTTAGAAATAATTTATTAGAAATATTATATAATTTATATATTTGATTGAAATTTTAAGTTTTTTTATTTATTAATATGTTAATATTACAATTTACCAAAAATCTGATGTGTCACCACCACACTGCTATAGTGTTGATTCGTTATTATAGAATATCTAAACTACTTCAAAATAGAATAAATTAAGTGAACTTTTTATAGAAAAAGTTGTTAGTTTACCCTTTTTTTTTCTTTTTTTTAAGTTTACCTTTCCTTAGGTCAAACACGCCCACCTTGATTCTCAGAGACAGAGAAGAAAAGGTAACTTTTACTCCCCACCCTAAAAGTCACCACACCTTGACCTTGTCATGGATCCGCAAGGACCACAAGTACCAAACTTCTTAAACCCACCAACACAGAATCAAGACAACGACAAGAAGAGGAAACAAACCGAGCTCAAAGGTTTGGACATTGTGGTCGGCGACAAAGAAGTGAAAAGAAAGAGGAAGAAGAAGGAGAAAGAGGAAGAGGAACAACAGATTCAGCTTGTTGGTGAGAAGAAGAAGAGATCAAACAAAGATCGACATCTCAAAGTCGAAGGAAGAGGTCGTAGAGTTAGGTTACCTCCACTTTGTGCTGCTAGGATTTATCAATTGACTAGAGAATTAGGTCACAAATCCGATGGTGAGACTGTTCAGTGGTTACTTCAACAAGCTGAGCCGTCGATAAACTCCGCCACCGGAAACGGAATCAAACCCTCCGGAGCTATTACTGATTCTGTTTCTCAACCTTCTTTCACGGCGGATTTGATGGTCTCTCGTGACCAAGAAGAAGGAGCTTCAAGGTCTCAAATTGCGGCGAATGAGTTGTGGACAAATGAAAGTGGATCAACAAACACTGGAGGGTTTGATCTAAATTATGGAATTGGGTTTCTTGGGTTTGGTTTCAATGGTGTTCCAGAGATGGGTTCTATGAGTTTTGCTAATAACCAAATGCCTGGACTTGAATTAGGGTTGTCTCAAGATGGGAATGTTGGCTTTTCGAATCCGCAGAATTATCAGCAAATGGGTCAAGAACAATCTAGGGTTCATCATCATCGTAATCATCGACAAGAGAGTGCAGAGCAAAATGGCTCTCAAAGCTCAAACCTTTAATGGCTTATTACTTTTAGTTTTTGCGTATATATATTTAGTAAGAATGTGATATATGCTTTTGTTGAAATCTCAAGCTGGATAACAGCTTTAAGAGCCTATGTCACAATGTGCCTTTATTTATAGCTTTATTTTTACTTAGATCAGCAATAGAGTACAGAGAACAATGGTTCTCAAAGCTCAAAACTTTAATCTTTTACTTAGATTTTGCATATCTCAATGTGCTCATTCATAGCTCTTGTTGCTTGATCTCTCTTAAATGATCAATGGTTTTTATGTACTTATTAGAGATACAGTTACTAAGTAAGAAGTTATGCTCTTTAAACGAGGCTTCTCTGCATATAATCAAACACTGTGTTGATTTAGTTTTGTTGCACAAAGGAAAGTTTTTGAATTCTTATGTTACTGGGAATGTTTGGGACTCTATAAGTTTGGTTTATGGTTCCTCTTGTTTCAAAGATTTTGCCATGAAGCTAAGTTTTGTTTTTTCTTTTTGTGGCAACAAGCTTATTTATTTTTAGAGTCTGCAAGCTTGCAAAGTTAATCTCTTTTGGTCTCTGATGATGGCTGATGCATTGGCTTATTGTCTTTTGCTGATACCTGATACTGATAGAACTGTACTAAGCTATGGTTTTTGGGGTGAAAAAACGACGTGCGTTCTTCTACGGGAACAGAGAAATAGTATGATGTTCTTGTTGTATTGTCCAAGGTCCATAAGCACGATAAAGTATAAACAATGAAATGGGCCTCAATGCAACGTTACTGGAATGCGATCAAGAATTACTAATCTGTACCAAAATTTTAAACATGATTTAACATTTTATTGGGACCGAGCAAAATACTCGTAATATTCATAATCCACTATCAGATGATATCTTGCATGATGCCATGTTAAATATTAAAACAATTACTTATCAAATAAGTTTAAAACGTTAGTATTTCATAATTTTGTTTTCGAAAGTAAAATTTATGAATTATAAAATATTATTTTCACAGAAGTAAAAATGATTTAATTTGAAAATAAATAATGTGACTAAAAATATTCATATACATAAAATAATAGTTTTGCTCGATTTTTATAGTTAATGTTCCTTTACTTTCTTCCACTCTCAAACAAATCCTTTCACATGCTACGGTATATTTTTTTTTTTTGACAACTACTGCTACTTATCCTTAGTTGTGATGATGATTTCTTTCAAACCTGTAAAAATTCAAATTCAATGGCTCAGTTCCACAACATAGCTAAAAACAAATACTTATATTCAATGGCATTTATATAAATAACATACTTTCACTTATAAGACCATCTCCAATATATTTTTGTAAAATTTTTCTAAATTAGAGTAGCTATAAAATAGAATAGAGTTTCTCTCCAATGTTCTACTCTATTTTAGAGTTACTCTATTTTAAAATAATTGTAGTGTACAAATATATAGAAAAAAATAGAGTTATTCTATTTAGTGTGACTCTATTTTATAGTGAGATATAAAGATAGATTGGAGCAAACCCACTCTATAATAGAATTTAGAGAGAATTATAAAGTGTGATTGAAGATGTTCTAATGATGTCATTTACTTCGTGCTACGGTATTTTCACTGAGTAAACGAAACAACATGTTTCATAATATGTTTCTTCCTTTCATTCTTCCATATAGATTGAAGCTGCTTCCTTTCATTCTTTCAATGGTTTGTTCGATTTTAACAACTCTAGCTCCACATCGGATTTGTCTATTTAGTTTCATTTTGGCTTTTTCTTTTATTTTCTTGTCTTTGAAACTTTTTTCACTCTAAGCTTATTTAATTAAACTCTTTTCCATTTGGTAGTTGGAAGTGATGTCCGGGTACGGATCAGTCCGTGTCCGATTACGGCTCCGATGAATGTTCGGTGTTGTACGATCGTGCCTCAGTAAATATCATTGCGCGGTACGGTGTGGTAACTCAATGCTCTGTAAGAATGCTCGGTAAAATTGCTCGGTAAGAATACTCGGTAAGAATATTCGGTAAGAATGTTCAGTAAAAACGGTACCTCGTAAGAAAGTAAGAGAATAACCAGGGTGAGTAAACTTATCCGAGTAGAAAAGACAACAGATCTATTTCAAAACTCGGTAAAAGGAATCTTTTACTACGAGCCAAGAAAATCAGTGAGTTTTGAAAACCTTTGACCAAACAAACAAGCAGTTATCCTTAACCTATCAAAAACCCTAATGGATCGAGTGACGTGGTCGATTCTCGATCAAAGAACAAGTCTTTGACTGAGTGAAGGATGTCTCTTCCTTGACGAGCTTCTTGATAACAACAATGACATATATGAACTAAAAACAACAAATAACAATTCGAATCTAGTCAAAACTATCAACCTAAAACGATGATTGAACGTGGTAATAAAGTATGAGATAGAAAGACACAACCTTTCGGAGCTTAATTCACATCTTATTCAAGAAAATTGAAATGTTTTTTTTTTATATCATGATTTTCTGACAATTCGAAACTTAATCTAACAACGATTTTGAGTTAGAAGTTTTCAAAAAAACTCCTCAAAATTAATTATTTATTCTTACATCTCTGGTGCATAAACAAATTTTGAAAATAAATAAATTTAAAATTTCAACAAAACAGAAAACAAACCACAAATATCACCAATATAACTCTGCATCCAGCGTTAGGTTTGTATGATTTTTTTCTAATGTTAAATTTATTTCAACCAAAAAACAGTTATTTGACACTAACAAGTGGAAAAGTAAAGAGTCCAAAAGGAATAAAAGCAGAGAAAGAAAAGAAAGAGCACGAGACTTATGATCATTGGCATGTACATGTATAAATGTATTGAAAATTTGTAATAATTTCATGTTTAAAGATACGATCTTTCCAGTTGTATAATGTGGATGAAGAAGCTATTCTACAGTTTTATTGGATAAATGTGATGTGGATTTGAAGTTATTGGTCAAAAATGAAAAATACTCCATAAACGTTAAAGAAATTTGGTCAATTATAATACGTTGACTTCAGTTTAATATGAACATTGAAGAGAAAGAGAGAGTTGTGTTTTATAATTGGCGGTGAAGGATATGTGATTCTCTTTGGCCCCTCCTTTCTGATTGATTCGGTAAGCTAAACCTTCTCCAGCCAAGAAGACACAAACAAGGAAGAAACTTACATTATTTGAAAAACGTATCTATATATTAGAATTGAAAATTCTATTTATTATTGTCTCCTTTTCAAATGATAAAATTCATCTAAATAACTTGACAATACATCATACATGTGGGAACTTCTATAGTTTACATGCTTTTTTGAATTCTATGACATATTAGATTTAGATAATGGCATACTAATTAAAATAAATTAATAACATGTCTAACAGTAGTGCCCATGACTTTTAGTTTATAGATTTTCCTTACAAACCATTCAACTTTACCACAGCGACCATTCTTAGGTTTCTATGATTCAACAATAATTTGTTTTTCTGAATAATTGAGTTTCGTGGCCTAGGCAAATCAAGATTGGATTTCTTAACCATTCTTATTCTTGAGAAAATGTCTAACTATGTGTTGCAATTGATGAAGTTTTCTTAGGAAATAGAATATGCATGATATCAGTATCATCTAATTGATTTTTTAATGCATACATGTAAACATCGTAAAGAGTAAGATAAATGGTAGAGAGAAAGGAATCAAAGAAGTCATCCAAAAATTGGGAGGCCTACTCTCAACTACCAAAAAACACACACAAGTGTTTGTTGTGTTAGGTCATTTATTCAGTCACCTAACCGTAACAAAACGAAATACGTTAAAATTCCTTTAGAGAAAACGAAAGAAAGAAATACTATTAGTCAATACACTTTTTTAGAATAAAAGAATCCATCTTTCAATCAAGACCGTCCAAGTATTCTCATTCACATAATTCTCACGTTTTCCTCTAAAGAAGACACGATTTTTATGAGCTTGTTGGTCCCACCCTAATCCTCATTGATTTCCCCATATATATCACATGAGAATCCAACTCCACTTCATAACATTTTTCACAAAACCCATTTGCTGTTTTCTTCTTTTGGATTAAAGATGGTTTGTGTAATTGTTTCGTCATCATGTTCTTGTTTAGTGTCACAAAGTCTTCAAAATTGATGTTTAGTTATAACCTCAATATTATTTTGTCTTTCAGGTTGCTGAGAACAACAACAACAAGAAGGAAGTAACACTCCCTGCATCTATGGACAACAACATCAAAGGAGCTAAGTTTCATCTTGAGGTTCTTCAAAAGGAACCAGCTTTGGTCAAACCCGAATCCGAGACACGAAAGGGTCTTTACTTCTTGTCAAATCTTGATCAGAACATTGCTGTGATCGTCCGTACAATCTACTGTTTCAAATCTGAGGAAAGAGGGAACGAGGAAGCCGTTCAAGTGATCATGAAAGCTCTGAGTCAAGTTCTTGTTCATTACTATCCACTTGCTGGACGTCTCACCATTAGCCCTGAAGGTAATTTATTAATTCATGTTCGGTTAAAGACTCTTATCTTGATCAAAACTCAGGATAATAACATCATTTAATGTTTTTAATGGTGTGTGGGATTCAGGTAAACTCACAGTTGACTGTACTGAAGAAGGAGTTGTGTTTGTGGAAGCAGAAGCAAACTGTAAAATGGATGAGATTGGTGATATCACGAAACCAGACCCCGAAACTTTAGGGAAACTTGTCTATGATGTTGTAGACGCCAAGAACATTCTTGAGATCCCTCCTGTTACTGCTCAGGTTTGCCTTTCTTCCTCCTCAAGTAATCTTTTTGTTTTTAGGGTTTTATGGTTTTAGAAGTTGAGATCTGATTTGTTATATAACAGGTGACTAAATTCAAATGTGGAGGGTTTGTTCTCGGACTCTGTATGAATCACTGTATGTTCGATGGTATTGGAGCTATGGAGTTTGTTAACTCATGGGGTCAAGTCGCTAGAGGCTTACCATTAACAACTCCTCCATTTTCAGACCGAACCATTCTCAGTGCTCGAAACCCTCCAAAGGTAGAGAATCTTCATCAAGAATTCGAAGAGATCGAAGATAAATCCAACATCAACTCTCTTTACACCAAAGATCCAACTCTCTTTAGATCTTTCTGCTTTGACCCAGAAAAAATCAAGAAACTTAAGCTCCAAGCAATACAGAACAGTGAGTTTCTACTCGGCAACTCCTGCACATCTTTTGAAGCTTTGTCTGCTTTTGTGTGGAGAGCAAGAACCAAGTCACTGAAGATGTTATCTGATCAGAAAACTAAACTTCTCTTCGCCGTTGATGGTAGAGCCAAGTTTGAGCCTCAATTGCCAAAAGGATACTTTGGGAATGGAATTGTTCTCACAAACTCAATCTGTGAAGCTGGAGAGCTTACCGAGAAACCTTTGAGTTTCGCAGTTGGATTAGTCAGAGAAGCGATTAAGATGGTCACTGATGGATACATGAGATCTGCCATTGATTACTTTGAAGTCACAAGAGCAAGACCTTCACTTTCCTCAACTCTTCTCATCACTACATGGTCAAGATTGGGTTTTCATACCACTGATTTCGGTTGGGGAGAACCGGTTTTGTCCGGTCCAGTAGCTTTGCCTGAGAAAGAAGTAACTCTGTTTTTATCTCATGGAGAAGAGAGGAGAAGCATTAATGTGCTTCTTGGTCTTCCTGCTTCAGCCATGGATGTGTTTCAAGAACAGTTTTTACAGATATAAAAAAAAAAACAAGACACCAAAATATAACAAATATCTGGCAATTATTGTCAAAACTTATTCGTTTTACTCTGTTTTTATTCTTGCTTCTTTTTTTTTGGATTTCTGTTGAATTATTATTATCTTCATCTTAAACTTGTTTGTATCTTGCATCAAGTTTCAGCCATAAAATTTAAATTATTTAAACTATATTGTAATATTTTATATTATTACTTGATTTATTTCTGAAATGTTTAAGGATATTTTTATAAACAAAGTCTAAAGATAAAGAACAAAGAACACAAAGTTAAGAGTAGAAACAAACAATTATAGGGGTTTTGCAGTTTATTCTTTATATCTAGAAGTTATCTTTATATTTTGTAATATTTTATATTACTACTTGATTTATTTCTGAAATGTTGAGGATGTTTTCTTAAAGATAAAGAACAAACGACAAGAAGACAGAACACAAAATCAAGAGTAGAAACAAACAGTTATAAAGGATTTTTGCAGTTTATTCTTTATTGCTTGCCACACAAGTCAAGATTCTTCTTAAACGGTCTAAAATTTAAAGCGGTAAATCCATAGACACAGAGATTAGACCTCTTAGACTTAAACACGACTTGATTCGTTGTAGTTTTGAAGCCAGGAACGTTGCAGGAATCTGAAGATCTACCGATCAAGCTTGCCTGACAAGAAGCCATTAGAGAAGAACCATTATCTGCTTCTGCGGCGCAAACAACACCTTCCAAAGAAGTTATGTCTAGCTTGTAAAGTCCACGCTCGTTCGTGGTTCGATTTGCAGAGAATGTTAACACCTCTCTAGTTCTCGACGAGGCTGAATTGAATCTGCAGATTACTCTCACTTCCACACCTGTTTTTGGTTCAGTTAAACAAAAGTGCGAAGACATTTCAAGATTTGAGAAATTAGGGTTTAATTGGATTCTTTACCTGGAATGAAGTAGCTGTGTTTGGAGAAACTGTTGTTGGAGCAGACATCGCAATAAACAAGACCCATTACAGTAATCTGTGCATTTGGTTTGGGTGAAGAATGTTTCAGAGACAATGAGTTTAAGGACAGAAGTTGCAGAAGTAACAGAAGCATTATCAGTTTCTTTTCCATGTCCACAAGCTTCATCTTTTTTTTTGTTTTCTTTGTTTTTAACCTTTGGATAAACAAAACAGTTGTTTACAGATGAGGTTTTGTTCTTTTTAATTTATGTGGTTGATGGAAGAAACAAACAAAGAATGGGCCAAGAGGTTAAAGACAAAAGAACAAATAAAGATTAGACAAGAACCTCCATTGAAACAAAGCTTTTTGTTGTTGTTATATGTCTAGAGAAAACTCAAGACTCATGTGGATACAGAAGTAGGCTAAGAGAGGCATAAAGAGATGAGACGAATTAAAGGAAAACAAAAAAAGTAGAGAAACTGAGAGGTTGGTTGGTTCGGTTTAACATTTATTGAGTTCTCAATCCCCAAAAAAGTGGGCTAAATCTGGAACATAGAAGGGAGAAGGTAAGCCACTTGTGTGTATGTTATGTATGGACCACTGAAACTAAAGTGTAACCATCATCAATTCATCATCATAAACATCAAGAAAGTAGTCAGAGGAAATGGCTCTTTAGGATTTAGGTATCAATATATACAAGAAGCCAAACTATGATATTTTCCCGGTTAAGTCTCGGTTTTGGTTGAATTCTGGTAGTATGGTTTAAACCATACAAGATAAGCTCAGGTTATGACTCTGTTCTTTAGAAGTTTTCAGCAGGTTTCTGAAATCCTCAAATTAGTCTCTCTTTTTTTTTTTCATTATATTGCAATAGAAACAGCTAGCAGACTTAATTTCGCCATTTGATAGTGTTTAACAACTTTGAACATTTTCAGTGTATATAATAAGTAACAACTGCAAAAAGATTCACATTAGGAGTTTGTTTAGTCACTCAAGAACCCTATTACCAATTTACCACAGTCGAATCAATTTAAGAGAAAACGAAAACAAAAAGTGGTTAATATCTTTAGAACAAAATTAGTAATGATGTCTAAACTAGCAGCACACAACAATTCAAATAAACACGGTGTACGACGTCGTTTCCATGCCTCGGAAAGAGCCGGAGAAGTTTATTAGTTTCAAAATTACATGGGCTTGAGCTTAAAGAAGGCCCAAAATCCTAACCTGACTCCATCGAATCCACTCTCGTCATCATTTCTATTTTCCTGAGATAGTATATTAATAATCAATCTTTCACAAATTACTTTTTTGATAAAAAAAATTACTTTAACATATTTCCTCCAAAATTGCTACAAACAATAAACTTCTGATAAATTTTGCACACGTTTAACTATATAAAACAATTTTTATACTTGAACAAGAGGTCTGTAAATTTTAAATTCGCTGTAAAAAAATGTTTTAAATTTATTTTCCGTTATCTAATCTCTTTTACGAATTACAAGGTCGAGTAACGAAGGAAGGAAACAGACCACTAGGAAAGTGCCACGTCAACTTCTTTCGTTATTCACTTTTAACTAAAAAAAAAAGTGTGAGCTGAACGAAAACGACGGTGACAGAGTGACAGTAGCTAACAGTCGATATTTTTAATTATTTATTATTTGCACAGTTTCTGGAAAAAAGCGAAGGAAACTAAAAAAGTAAAGTGAAGGAAGAAGAAGAAGCGACCATTGAAACAAAAACCATTTTATTTTCCTTCTCTGACTACTCATTTCATGTCGGAGACTTCTCGGAGTCTAAAAGAATCTATTCAATAGAGACTATAAACTTTCTCTTTCGCTTTCGTTATCTTCGTTTTAGTCTTTTCCCCCTTTGCTTACTTTTGAAGGAAAGAGATGTATGTTGTGACGCCTCCTCAAAGATCCGATTTTGGATCCGATTGTGATTTACGGGTTTACCAAACATGGAAAGGAAGCAATGTGAGTTCTTATGTGAAAAGCTTTTTGTTTTTTATGGGAATTTCTTGCTTCTGTGTTTATGCTTTGAGCTAGTTTCTACTACAGAATTTTGGGCTTAGATTAGTCTTTTCCAGCTCAAAATTGGGACTTGGGTTTGTGTTAGAAGTCTAGCTTTATGTGTAATTGTCTAAAATCCAAGCTTTTGATGTCATCGTTGGCATAAATCAAGAAACTTTCAGTTTCAGTTGATTACATTCTTAGCTTTAACCAAGAACTTAGGGCATTATCTGTTTGCTACATTTATAGGATTGCTTCTTCTTACAAAGTTTAATACTTTGTGTATATTGAAGTTATTTTCCAATTTCCTGCAGATATTTTGTCTTCAAGGGAGGTTTATATTCGGGCCAGATGTAAGATCACTTGGTCTGACCATAAGTCTTATTGTGGCCCCTGTTACAATCTTCTGCATATTCGTTGGTAGAAAACTAATGGAGGACTTTGCTGATAGTTGGGGAGTATCAATAGTCACTGTTGCTGTCATCTTCACCATTTATGTGAGTACAAAAGTTTTCACTTTCTATTGTTAAACGTTCACCATAGTAACTAATGATTTCCTTCAGGATTTGATTCTTCTGATGCTTACATCCGGAAGAGATCCAGGGATTATACCAAGAAACTGTCATCCTCCAGAACCTGAAGTTGTTGATGGTAACACTGGTTCAGGGACAAGCCATACTCCAAGATTGCCTCGCGTTAAGGAAGTAGAAGTTAATGGAAACATATTTAAGGTCAAGTATTGTGATACTTGCATGCTCTATAGACCACCTCGATGCTCACATTGTTCGATTTGTAACAACTGTGTAGAAAGATTTGACCATCACTGTCCTTGGGTTGGTCAATGTATTGCTCAAGTAAGTTTCTCAGTTTTCATCTACTTTTTAGTTTCTACCATCAGGTTTATAATCCATCTCTCATGTTTTTTCTTGCAGAGGAACTATCGATTCTTCTTCATGTTTGTCTTCTCCACGACTCTTCTCTGTGTATATGTGTTAGCCTTTTGCTGTGTCTATGTAACAAAGATCAAAAAATCTGAAGATATAACCATTTGGAAAGCAATGCTCAAAACTCCTGCTTCCATTGCTTTGATCATCTACACATTCATATCCATGTGGTTCGTTGGAGGCTTAACATGTTTCCATCTCTATCTCATCAGCACAAATCAGGTACTTAACTTTACTGGAAAAAAAAAACTCTCATTCGTTCACTATTCACATTTTGATCTTTCTTTTGTTGTGTAGACTACATATGAGAACTTCAGATACAGTTATGACAGGCGTAGTAACCCACATAACAAAGGAGTGGTTGATAACTTTAAAGAAATCTTTTATTCGGCAATACCTCCTTCCAAGAACAACTTCAGAGCTATGGTACCGAGGGAAAATACATTGCCGTCAAGATCAGTAGTTGGTGGTTTTATGAGTCCAAACATGGGAAAAGCGCCCAATGACGAGATTGAAATGGGGAGGAAAGGTGTTTGGGCAATGGCTGAACATGGTGATGACAAAAACGGTGATAACAACGAACGGTTTCATGTTAACGACAACGAGTTAGACGAGTTATCATCAGAGATTAGGACTACAAGGGATGATACTGATAGGCCAAACATTAACACTAGGCGCCCAAATTGGGAAATGTCACCAGAAGTTATGGCCTTAGCAGCAAGAAGAGCTTAACAGAGACATGTTTTTTATATTATTGGTGTGATTTTTTTTCAGAAGTTATTTATGTTTTCTAGTTGTTGTTCTAACTGTGTTAATTCAGTCACTTGAAATTTTAATCATTGTGTGTTAATGTAATCTATGATTTTAACAGTACACTTATCTTTCATAGAATGAGTTAACAAAATGAATGCATATGATTTTCATTGTACTTGTAAACTGTGCAAGTAATAAAAAAACTGAAACTGAACTTTCAGTACATGTGGAGCAGAAGACCAGACCACTCTTAGTATATAGTGTTCATTGAAGCACGGCTCTGCAATAAATGCAAAAGAACTCTATTCAGGCTTCTTCTGACCAAGTTCTAAATTGATTAGTCACAGGATTTTGATTCAATAAGGATCACTTAATTAATCTCTTAAATCAAAAAATTTGGCTTCTGATTAGAGCAATGGTCCTTTTATAGACTCACAAATTTGTGTGTGACATTAAAATGGTGATTGAAGATTTTTAATGAAACAAGGCTATAAATATGTGAAGGTGTTTGACATTGAACAAAAGACAAAACACAATGAACAGAATCAAACAAAATGGTCAACTAAATATTTATAGCCTATTGTATTGTTTAGTTTCTTACCATTATGTTTTGTTGAGCATCTACCGATGTTTTATGAACCTCGAAGATCTAGATGTATGCTTTGCTCTCCTTTGGACAATCTTTAGAGTGTTGATTCATATTTATCATAGCCCTTATTGGTGTGCGTGTGATATGTTTCCTCCTAAGGATTTTCATGACTAAACGAAATCATCGAGTCAAATGTGTCTCCATCATGATAACCTATGTATAATTTTCAATTGGGGTGGTTTACCCCATATGTAGACTAGGTGAACTTTTATTTTAGCTCTAGTTGTTTCTGAGCTCTCCGTATTAGATACCATGTATATTTATTTATTGGAGGTTTGTTTCAAACCTATGTACTCTTCTCCTTTGAATAATGAGAATATTTGTGAAGAAACAAATATTTATAGCCATACAACAATAGTTGACTAAACTCATTTTTTTCTTCTTTTTTTGAATGTAATGTTAAATTAAATTTGAAAGAAATAATGTTTCTTTTGCTTTAGGAATTCAAATGGGAAAGGAAAAATTTGTAAGTCTTTAACTTCTAGAATTGAGCCATAATTTCTTTTTATAATGCGTGTCGCCGAGAGTTTGAATGATGAAAAATGACCATTTTTTTAACTGAGGTGGAAGGTAACTGGCCAATCAAATATCAAAAACAAAAACAATAAAGAGAGTCAGTAGGATTGTTCAAGTGTGTTTATTTTGTTTTAAGAATTCAAATGGAAAAAGAAAAAGAAAAAAATTGCAAGTCTTTAACTTCTAGAATTGAGTCATAGTCTCTTTTTATAACGCGTGTCGCCGAGAGCTTGAAATGATGAAAAAATGACCATTTTTTTAACTGAGGCGGAGGGTAACTGGCCAATCAAGCATCAAAGACAAAGACAATAAAGAGAGTCGGTAGGGTTGTTCATAAGTGTTATTTTGCTTTGAGAATTCAAATGGAAAAAGAAAAGAAAATTGCAAGTCTTTAACTTCTAGATTCGAGCCATAGTCTCTTTTTATAACGCGTGTCGCCGAGAGAGTGAAATGATGAAAAAATGATCGTTTTTTTTACTGAGGCGGAGGGTAACTAGCCAATCAAACATCAAAGACAAAGACAATAAAGAGAGCCGGTAGGGTTGTTCATAAGTGTTATTTTGCTTTGAGAATTCAAATGAAAAAAGAAAAAGAAAATTGCAAGTCTTTAACTTCTAGATTCGAGCCATAGTCCTTTTTTATAAGCGTGTCGCCGAGAGAGTGAAATGATGAAAAAATGACCGTTTTTTAACTGAGTCGGAGGGTAACTAGCCAATCAAACATCAAAGATAAAGACAATAAAGAGAATTAGTAGGGTTGTTCATAAGTGTTATTTTGTTTGAGAATTCAATGGAAAAAGAAAAAAAAAATTGCAAGTCTTTTAACTTCTAGAATCGAGCTATAGTCTCTTTTTATAACGCGTGTCACCGAGAATTTGAAATGATACAAAAATGACCGTTTTTTTAACTGAGGCGAAAGATAACTGACCAGTCAAACATCAAAAACAAAGACAATAAAAAGAGTCAGTAGGATTATTTATAAGTGTTATTTTTCTTTGAGAATTCAAATAGAAAAGGAAAAAAAGAAAAAATTACAAGTATTTAGCTTCTAGAATCGAACCACAATCCCTTTCTATAATTCTATAACTCGTGTCACCCAGAACTTGAATTCATGAAAAATTGCCCCTTTTTTTACTGAGGAAGAAGGTAACTGACCAGTCAAATATCAAAGACAACGACAATAAAGAGAGTCAATAGGATTGTTCATAAGTGTTATTTGGATGCACATGTTTTAAACTCTATAAAAAGACGACACCATATTTCAATTGAAATGTCACTATTACTGTTTAGCTTCCGCTTCTCCTCTTTATTTAGTACCTTACCATGTGACTCAAGACCTCAAAACCTCTGCAAATACTCTCCTCTTTTTAGTCTCTTTCAATAGCCAAACCTTAGATACCAAATTTCAACAAGTTTTTTTTTTTTTTCCTTTGTCTTCTCTTAGACCTACCAAAACAGATTTGTGGTTTTTGGAGTTGACTTTGTGTTTGATTTTGGCGTGTATTTACAGGAAGAGAAAAATGTATAAGAATCAGCTTCAAGAGCTAGCACAGAGAAGCTGTTTCAACTTACCATCATATGGTTGCATAAGAGAAGGACCAGATCATGCTCCAAGATTCAAAGCTACTGTTAACTTCAATGGTGAGATATTTGAAAGTCCTGTTTACTTTTCTACTCTCAGACAAGCTGAGCATGCAGCTGCTGAAGTTTCACTTAATGTCCTTTCCTCTAGAGTCCCTTCTAGATCCTTAACTGCTAAGATTCTTGTAAGTTCTGTCAAATCTTTCTTCTGAGTTTTTGATTCATATAACAAAAAAAAATCCAATAAGTGCTATAACATTATTCTTTCTCAAGGATGAGACAGGGATTTACAAGAACTTGCTTCAAGAGACCGCACATAGAGCTGGTCTTGATCTACCAATGTACACAAGTATAAGATCAAGATCTTGTCACCCAGCAGTTTTCTCTTGTACTGTGGAACTTGCTGGGATGAGTTTTACAGGAGAATCAGCTAGGACAAAGAAACAAGCTGAGAAAAACGCAGCCATTACAGCTTGGTCCTCTTTGAAGAAAAGTACTTTAAAAAACTCTCTTTCAAGTTGTTCCATAAACTTCAAAAAGCTTCTCACTTTTTTTCTAATTGAATCCATCTTTCTTCTTTTTCTGCTGTGTAGTGTCAAGCTTGGAATCTATGGGAGAAAAAGAAGAGAAAGAACATGAAGTAGTAGCAAGAGTACTCTCAAGATTCAAACCCAAAGAAGTAAGAGGAAGAGAGACAACAAACCAATGGAAAAGAAGAACAAATCAACCAGATACAACAAACAAGGATTTGTTGAGATGTGTCAATCAATTAACCAATCAAACTTCATCATCATCATCATCAACATCAACATCATCATCAACACAGAAACAACAAAACAGCCCCAGTTTCATCTCTCTAGTTCCACCACCACCTCCTCCTAAATCCTCCAAACTTTTGCCATTATTAACAAATCTCCAACAATACAAAGACTCATCACAAGAAGCTAAGCCAGAAACAAAGATGATCAACAAGCCGTTTCCTAGATTGTCGTTTTCCGACAATGGCAGATACAGTTTCGTCGGAGGCTGTAACGTAAACTCTAATAGTCCGGCTCCAGCAGTTCAAATCAGATCAGTGATTCCAGTTTTCTCAGCTCCACCAGCAAAACCAAACTCTTACCCTACTCAGATCAATTATTTCAAATCCGTAAACCCTTGCTCTGTTCAAAAATCGCCGGGATTAGGAGGAGGTCAAGAGAAGAGTCTAAGCAGGGAGATACAAAATCTTAAATTCTGAATCAAACCCATGATTACTTAGCTTAATTTGGTTTTAAGTGTTCACCTCAAGTTCTGTATATCGATAAATAATCATAGAACAGAGTATGTTTTCTTTTCTTGATTGTGTTCTTGAAGTTTTTTGAATTTTATTGAGAAACATGAAATTTGAATGCTTGCGGATTACACGGAAAACGAAAACACAGAGAAAGAGAGCATTAAATTAAGGAAGAAGAAGAAGAAGAGAGATGGGACTTTGCAAGTGAGAAAGAAAACAATTAATGAGTATTTTTTGTCTTCCTCCATTAATGCGCCGATTGCTCTGCTTCCCACTCTTCTTCATTAATGGTTTTCCTCTGTAACCGTCGGTTCGAATTTTTAAAAAAAATTATATTTCGAAAACTTTATCATTTGGGCCGGCTCATTAATTTCGGGACATCTTTCTTTCTCGTGGGCCGTAAAAACCGAAACATAAAAGGAACTAGTGACCTACCTAAACCATATTACCAACCGGGCTTGGATTTTAACCGGCCACTTGTTTGGCTTGGATTTTTCAAAAATATATATTTCCATTTTTGTATATTAACTTTTATATCTCAATTAATGACGTGGATCCGAGTTGCAGAAAGCTAACATGTTGGTGGATCTGATCTGACCCACTAGCCAAACTAATAATAATCCACTCTCTCATTATCTTGACAGATATATATTACATCATTTACACGTCAGATTTCCGTGGAGAAAACATATTTTAAAATGCAAAAAGATATGTAAATCTTATTTTAATTAAATTTTACTTACTTACTTTTGCATCACGTTATCTCAAATAGATTAGGTTTTCTTAAAAAAAGTTAGGAAAGATTGTGCTCATTAATTGATGATTTTAATAATAAATTGCAAAATGATTCCTTAAAAGTTAAACCCCTCTCCCAAGTACTCAATTAAATGTATATAATCTAAGATCTCACCTCTATTAATTTCAAGATTAGATTATGATTTTGGTATAATATATGTTCTTTAGCAAACAAATCTACATCTAATTAATATTCATAAATTATTAAAGATTTTATATTTCCTTTAATAAATTACAAATTTAGCTATCACAGTTCTACAATAATTTCAATCATTCCTATTTTTTTTTTTCTGATTTTTCCATTTCCGGTCGGAATTCTTTTTCTTTTTCTATTTAGGGAGGAATCTTTAGAATAAAAACAAGATTTATTCTCACTATGTTTGGACCAAAAAAAAATTCATCATTAATTAACGGATAGTGACTAAGCCGTGGAAGATAAAAATTTATCACCAATGACGCAAATCCACGTGTAAGATGAGAACCTTACAAACTTTTTGTCGTACCAGATCCCAGAAAAGGCGGGAAGGAAACAATCAAGAAAAGGCAGATCGCTGACGTGGAATGGAATATTCGAACATCAACACGCATATCCAACTCCTCTGTTTTCATATAAATACTCTGCAAAAAAAAACACGACATCGTCACATTCAACAATTTTTCGAAATCCCTAATTTACCCTTCTCTCTCCCATACTCTCTCTTTTTGAGAAATGGCTCTTCGTACTGTTCTCGTCTCCGACGTCCCTAGCCTCCCGGACTCTGTTTACGGATTATCCGAAGGTATATACAAATATATATATATATATATATATATATATATATCTCTGTTCTCAATATCTCTGTTTTTGCTCTGTTTCTCATAATCTTGTATTCTTGATTTACAGGTTTAGATTTGAGCAAACCAAGATCTTATAGGTTTCCTGGATTCTCTGTGATTGGTCACAGAGGAAATGGCATGAATGTGTTGCAATCGTCTGATCGGAGAACGAGAGGTGTTAAAGAAAACTCGATTCTTTCGTTCAATTCCGCAGCGAAATTTCCAATCGATTTTATTGAGTTTGATGTTCAGGTTGGTACTTTTGATGAGTTTCGAAAACCCTAAATGCTTATTGATATGAAACAACAAAAAAACAAGAAGATGGTCCCATAGAAGCAAATTCCAAGAAAGTGTGGTTGTTTCTTTTTGTAGGTGACAAAAGATGATTGTCCTGTCATTTTCCACGATGACTTTATCTACTCTGAAGAAAATGTGAGTCTTACCTACATTGCTTAGATCTTGGATTTATATTTCTTATGGATCTTTAATGGATTTGTTGCTTTTTTTTGTTGTTGTGGTTTTAGGGTATTGTTAATGAGAGTAGAGTGACGGATCTGAGTCTTTCTGAGTTCCTTCTCTATGGACCTCAGAAGGAAGTTAAGAAAATAGGAAAAACATTGATGAGGAAATCTAAAGAAGGGAAGGTTTTGAAATGGGACGTTGATTTGGATGATTCTCTTTGTACGTTGCAAGAAGCTTTCGAGCAAGTTGAACAAACTCTTGGATTCAATATCGAGTTGAAATTCGATGATCATATAGCCTATGAACGAGAGTTTCTTGTCCATGTCCTCACATCAGTTCTTCAGGTATATATATATATATATATATCCTCTAGAACATGAATACTTATTAGGGAATCATAATAAGCCTTATAGTGATTAAAGTTTGTTTTTTTATTATGTGTGACTAAAACTACAGGTGGTATCAGATTATGCTAAAGACAGACCTGTGATCTTCTCAAGTTTCCAACCTGATGCAGCTCAGCTTGTTAGGGAACTGCAGAGCACTTACCCTGTATGTTCTTTTTCTTTGTTTGGTCTCAAAATCTTGATTTGATGCAACAAGCTAGTATATAATTCTGAAATGGATTTAGGTTTTCTTTCTGACTGATGCGGGGAATGAGATTCACAATGACGAGAGAAGAAACTCGCTCGAAGAAGCTATTAAAGTTTGCTTGGAAGGAGATCTTCAAGGCATTGTTTCAGAGGTTAAAGGAGTGTTTAGAAACCCAGCAGCCATTGCCAAGATCAAAGAATCTAACCTATCTCTTCTCACTTACGGCAAACTCAAGTAAAGCTTCTGCACTTTTCTTATGCACTGCCAAAATATGACTCTATGCATTAGGTTTTGATGTTATTTCAAATATTTGTGTTGTAGCAATGTGGGAGAGGCAGTGTACATGCAATATGTGATGGGGATTAATGGAGTCATTGTTGATTTTGTTGAGGAGATTGTTGAGTCTACGACACTCATGATGATAAGACCACCATCATCATTATCATCATCACCTTCCAAGGATGATGATGTTGCCATTGCGAGACCTGAATTTTCACAGAAGGAGATTTCTTTTCTTCTCAAGCTTCTCTCTCAGTTGATACAACATTGATGATTCAGCATCTCTGTTTTGTTCCTTTATCCTTTGTTTTTTCTTTAGGGTTTAATTTTTATTTATCTTCTTATTTTTTATTCTTCTGGGGTTTAACCCAATAGTTGAACTGTAAATAATTCTATATTTATCATTCTTTTTAAATGGATTAATTAATTAAAATAAAATAAACTAATATTTATTACTCAGAAATTATAGAAGATATGGTTTTATATGTTTAGTCCTTGCAAAAAAAGTTAAAAAGATATGGTTCGATATATAGAAATTATAAAATATATGGTTTGATATATATGTGGAAGATATTAATACTCCTTTGAAACACTTGAAACAATGTTGATCAACTTGTTATCGACATGTCGTGGTGGCTACTAATAAAAATTCGTTAGATGTGTATTGTTGTAATTATTATTTTAAACTAAAACTATTCTTAATTAGAAATTGAAGTATATATGTGTTTGATCCAACCTTTAAAAGGATGCTTGAAGTTCCAATCAAACTACAACTCATGCTCTCTCCCTCTTCTGCCTTAACTATGAAGAAAACAAAAGACATTCGTTTTTATTTTCCTCTTCGGTATCAAATTCACGAATCCAATTCCAGTAGCCACAACAGAAAGTCTCTTTAATATTTATAAACTAAAATAAAATTTGATTCACGTCGCTTGATAAATTTTCAATTTAGTTCAAGCGGATTAATGAAGCCAGATGTTCTTCTATGCTTGATTTAATATTTTTTGCAGTTTATGATAATTATTAATTAATAGTATAATCGAATTTTAATTTGTTCAACTAACTCTGATATTAATTTGAATCTAGAGAAAAACCGAAAGAAAAAAATCAAACTCAATTCAAAATCATTTATTATAAAAAAAATCAAATAGTAATAGATATCAGAAAAAGTTTAGGACTATATTAAGAAAATTGAAAAAAAAATAGTTTATAATTTTGGAAATATCACAATTTAATATAGTTTTTTAAAATCATCTTTTTAGTTTTACTTTGTTTGTTTGTATTCATGAATCGGATTTGTATCAATCAATGCTAGATTATCTAGTTATTAAAAAAAGAAGTAAATATCAGGACATTAATTTGTAAATGGGTAACTTTTCCTAATTTACCAAAGATCATGCATGCGTGGCGTGATATTTTACCTATTTAATAATAATAATAAAAAAAATTGCTTTTCCTAGTTTGATTAGAAATAGGAGTTTGCCTATGTGTCCCAAAGTATATATAATAGTTAGATTGCTGCCATTGTCATAAACTCAAGAAACCACCTCAAGATTCACGCGTTCTTAAATCTGCCGTTGGTATATATTCGCTTTTTTTGTTTTTTTTTTTGGAAGAATGGAACCGAAGCACAGAGATTTGCCAATAGGATATAGGTTTCGTCCTACAGATTTGGAGATGGCAACTTATTTTTTGCCGTACAAAGCTTTAGGGCGGTCCATGAAAGCTCGCACCGTACCTGAAGAGTGTCATGATATCTTCTCAACACATCCTCGTGATTTGCCTGGTGAGATTCCTTGGCTCTTAAGTTTGCCCACTAATGCCTCAAAGTGTTTTAAAGAGTTTTTGCTTCTGATTATGATTTGGTTTTTTGTTAAAGATATTTGATCAGAAGCTTTGTTTTTGTGAATAAGTTAATTGAGTATATATTCTCTGTTACTTCTCTTTCAGGTAAGCCAAGAGAACGAGAAGATCATTGGTACTTCTATTGCAATAAAAATACCAACAACGTTACGAACCATAATCTGTGGAAACCAATAGGAGAAGAATCTGATGTGTTAAATCTAACGAAGAATGACGAAGTAGTTGGCATCAAACGTTTATTTGGTTACGTTGAGAACCAAGAATATGATAGAAACTGTTTGTCTAATGAAGAAGAAGAGCCTCCAAAATATAATTGGTTCATTGATGAAATTAGTCTCCCATCAACAGGTGTGGCTACTGATTGGGTTTTGTGTCATGTCTTTTGCAAGAAGGTTATGCCTGAATTTGTCTATTTTTCCGAAAGCGAATCCGAAGAAGAAGATAGTGTTGATAAGCCTGCAGAGAGTTTGGAGTTTCTTGGAGAGCAAGATGAAAATATTTTTCCTCCACCTCCTGATTCACCTTAGCGTTACTAATACTATTAAATTAGAGTTTTATAGTGGACTGCGGATTTGACAGGGTGTTCATCGTCAACATGGTGTTCACGGAATGTGGTGTTGTTGGTGTTTTTATGGTGATTTCAATTATACTATATGATTGTGATCAACATTCAAGAACTGAGTTTTAACAGATATATAATAATAACAAAAAAGGTTATTTGTTAAGAGTTTTTAGAATTAAAATAAATGCAGAAGAGAATTTATTTCAGTATATGTGAATAATAATAGCTCTTTTTGTATCCGAGTATTAGATTCTCAATTACCTATCAAAGTTCAAATCTATAATTATCACCTAGTTGAAGACCTAAGTCGATTTGGTTGCCTTTGGAAAACATCTAGATTTGATACCGATAAAAGAATTTGAAGAAGAAAATGTGTAGCCAAGACATGTTTATGGTAAGACGTCTATTTCTAAAAATCAGCTCATACAATTCAATTAGTGGATCTAGACTGACCTAAACGGTTTTAAAAAGCAGTCCCAATTAAACGACCATTAGTTTTTTTTTCATTATGTATAATAGTTTAATTTTATACTATGATTTAACTTCATTGTAAATATTTTGGTTTAGGGTTTGTTTCAGTTTTGTTTTTTTTTTTTTTTTTTGAATGTACATATAAGAAATTGAATTTAATTTAAGTACTAGCGACTGCATAGGATCCACACTTCTCCATTGGTTCATATTAACAATCTCCTCTCTACCTAGCTAAATTGCGCTCTTACTTCTCTTAATTATATATGATACATCTCATCTAATCATAATTATTGGCGGGTCATATACACATGTCTATGAAATTAAATGGAAATGAATTAAAATCAAATATTAAAATCGAAAATCCCAGACGAAAAAGGAGAAGAGATGTTTGACCAGTTTAAAAACTTCCGGTCAAACCGCTTTTTTCTTTTCCGGCATGTCATAAATCTTTGACTATTTGACTTTTTCCCTCTCCATCTCCATTTATATCCGTTAAGATTACGCCACGTGTTAAACCTCAACTCTGATCCGTCGTTAATCTTACACGCGTTTGAGATTATCTTCCCAATCTTTGGTCTTCTCGTCTCCGTCTTTCTGGTGTTTTCGATCTGTTTCTTTGACCAGACAAAAAAAAAAGAAAAAAAAAAACTTTTTAGCTTTTCTTCTTTCTTCCTTCCTTCAATGTCGTTGAACACATCCTACGATACTTGAAAAAAAAATCTCACTCTTCTCCTCATCTTATTCTCTTTGTTTTTAGACTCTGCAATTTGCCGAAACTCCGATTTTGTTAGAGGAAATTTTGCTTTGGGATCTTCGTGATTAGGGTTTTGGTGTTTGAAGATATGATGAAAGCTTCGTTTGGAAGGTTAAGGAGATTCGCATTACCTAAGGCTAATGCGATTGATATAGGAGAGCTTTTTCCCACCGCACAAATTGAAGGGCTTGCTCGAGCCGCCAAGGTAATTTCATGATCCTTTTCACTGATTTTGCTCGCTAGGGTTTCTAGCTTTGATGTTCTTCTTACTTTGACCAATCGAGTATCTGTGGCAAAATTGCCGATTGGAAAATTACCCTAATTCTCTTCTTAATCGGAAAGTTTAGGACTTGAATTTAATAGAAGTTTGTTCATTAATCCATACACTTTCTTATGGATGAAGCATTTCTGAGTAATTTGTAATTGACGTTTTATCGTATTAGTTATGGTAAGAAATTTTGAAATTTGTAACTGGTGCTAGTAGTTGATTGGTTGTTTCAAGATAACATTTTTGGTAGATTGAATATGATTTTAGCGATCTGGTGATAAATTACAATTATTACTCTTATTGTTTTCAGGATATGCAAGAGATGAGAGAGTCTTATGATAGATTACTCTCCGTAGCTGCTGCAACGGCTAATAGCGCTTATGGTAAATAAGCTTTCAATTTTTATGAATCTTCACTTTTATGGCTTCTTGTGTTAAGTTTGGATGCTTGATGTTGTCAAACATTGTGACTGTAATGTGTATGGTTTGCTTCATATGAGATGAGGCTTGCCAATACTGTGAGCTCTATTGGTATTATCAAAGGTTAGACTTAAATCATTTTTTCTGTTTGGTATTATCAGAGTTCTCGGAATCATTGGGGGAAATGGGTTCATGCTTGGAGCAAATCGCGCCTCATAATGATCAAGAAAGTGGTAAGCTTTTGAAGATTTAGCTACCATGGAAGTTTGTTTGTGTCCTGTTTCCATGCTGTAACGTTGTTTTCTTCTGCAGGTGGAATTTTGTTAATGTTGGGTAAAGTTCAGTTTGAGCTTCAGAAACTCGTCGACACTTATGTAAGTTGTATGTAGCAACCTTGTATTTTCCGAGAATCAATATGTATAATTCTGAACTAACTGAGGAAGTTCTTGTTTCATTCTCTTTTTCCTTCAGCGTTCTCAGATATTCAAGACCATTACGCGACCTTCAGAGTCACTTCTCAGCGACCTTAGAACTGTTGAGGTATGCCCCAACTACAGTCTTTTGAAGAAAAATTCACTTGTTCGAGCACAAACTAATTTACTTGTCTTTTTCTTTTCTTTCCATCTCAGGATATGAAGCAACAATGTGAAGAAAAGAGGTCAGTTATTTTCAGCAATGTTGTTTTTTTTTTCTTGGTTTTGGTTTGATAAAATCTTGCCTTAACCTCTGGACTCTTATTTTACAGAGACGTCGTTAAGCACATGATGATGGAGCATGTGAAAGACAAGGTACAGCTTAAAGGCAGTAAAGGGGAGAGACTTATTCGCCGTCAGTTAGAGACTGCCCGTGATGAGCTACAAGACGAGGCGACTTTGTGTATTTTCCGATTGAAATCTCTGAAAGAAGGACAAGCTCGAAGTCTCCTCACACAAGCAGCCCGCCACCACACTGCTCAGGTAACTTCTGAATAAGATGATTACTATCTCTGTAAGAAACCAATCTGAAATTGCTCAATGAGTATCTCTTATGCTTTTTTTAAAATATATTTGCATAGATGCATCTGTTCTTCGCTGGTCTAAGATCGCTCGTGGCAGTAGAGCAACAAGTCAAAGTTGCTGCAAAGAGACAACACATTGAGTGTGAGCTCTCTGATCATGGGAACGAAATGGAATGTAGTGATGATGATGACCGACATGTTAACAGAGATGGAGAACTTAGTTTTGACTACATAACTAGTGAGCAGAGAGTAGAAGCTACTTATACACCTCGGAGATCGATGAAGGTAATTTGAATTTTTAAACGAACCCTGAATTGGGAAATAAAAACTTTTATCCTTAGAAAAAAATCTCAAATAATTACTGCCATTCTCTGTATAGATGGATGACGCAGATCTCTCGTTTCAACGTCCTTCACCTGCAGGATCAGCAACAGTAAGTTACTTTTCTTGATTTTTTTCATATCAGATTACTTGAGAACTCTCAGTTGTATGAGAACTGCATTGGTGTTTCTGTGTTGAAAGTCATATTCTCTGATGCAGGCTAATGCATATCATAGAGAAGAGCACCCGATTTCAAACCGAGACCGCAGAACGAGCAGCCATTCAGCACCGTTGTTCCCGGAAAAGAGATCTGATTTAGCAGATAGATTGACGAGGCAGATTACTCCATCTGCAAATGCTTACATATTACCAACTCCGGTGGATTCAAAGCCTTCATCAGTCTTCACAAAACCTGCCACCCAAACAAACCACAGTGCAAACTTATGGCATTCATCTCCGCTAGAACCGATAAAAACCGCTCATAAAGAGTCGGAGAACAACCTCTATTCCCGTCTTCCCCGTCCTTCAGAACACGCATTTTCTGGACCGCTCAAACCATCCCCAACCCGTCTTCCAGTACCAGCTCAGGCTCATGCTTCTCCTAGGATCTCTCCTACCGCTTCACCTCCGCTTGCTTCTTCTCCACGTATCAACGAGCTTCATGAGCTTCCAAGACCACCAGGTCAATATGCACCACCACGACGCTCGAAATCTCCTGTTCTGAGTGGTCATTCGGCACCATTAGCGGCTTGGAATCAAGAAAGAAGCAATGTGGTTACGGCCAACACCATTGTAGCATCACCACTTCCGATTCCACCTTTGGTTGTATCAAGAAGCTTCTCTATACCTTCTAGTAACCAGAGAGTTATGGCTCAACAACGCTTGCCCGAGATTAACCATAACAGAGTAGTGTCTCCACCGCCTCTGCCGCTAACTCCAGCGTCTCTGATGAATCTCAGATCGCTGTCTCGGCCACAACAAGTCGGGGAAGTTACTCAGAGCGGTCAAATTAGAATTAGGGAACAAAAACTAACTTGAGCCTTTTTTATGTAATTTTGGATCTGCAATATCTTCATAATCAATGGTTTTTTTAGTCATGAGTTGTTTGTTATGTCAACGTAGAAGTAAAACTGACTGATCACTGAAGCTTTAACGTTGCTTTTGATCAAAACGTTAGTTGTAGAAAGAGACCTCTAAGTAAATATAGATGTCGATATTTTGTAGTTTGTTGAATTTCCTAGTTTGGTCTAAACTCTTAAGCTTATTATTATCCTTTAGTTTGTTTCTCACTTTGAATGAAACCAACGTCAACCTAAAATTTTACTACTTACTTATTTCTGAAAATACGATGGGAAAAAGCAGAATTTACTTTTGAAGTTTTAAATTATTAATCAAGAAGCTGATAACCTTCCAAAATCCATCATTTATCTTTTAAAAAGGAAAATATCCATCAATTTAATTATCTTCCTTCCGCGTTTTTTTTGGATCGAAAATAAGTATTTTCTTTCTAATTAAGGTATTTTGTAAAAAAGGGGAAGTGAAAATGACAGTAACATACTACTATAACATGTGGGTGGAGGAAGAAAATACGTTCATATGCTCACGTGACCCCACTGGATATCACGTGTTAATCAAATAGAAAATGGGCCCAATTCATTTGGCCCACTTATTAGAAGATAAAGTACCTAACTACTTGTCCCCGTCTCCTCTTCTATGAATTGATTTGTTCTTTAGCATGTATAGTTGATTTGTGTGTAATTTGCATTAAATACCATTTTAATTTTCGTGATCGTGATTTATGAGTTGCGTGAGACGAAAAACATTCTGTTATAATAAGAGTCGATGATAATAAAAAAACGTAAGAAATTAAGGGTTGGAATTAAAAAGGAACGAAATAACGATTACCCCTAATTTATTATGCCGTTGGGAAAGACGATTATTATGCTAAATGGTTGTGTACAGTACACTACAGTTTCCCAAAAAAAATAAAAATTAATAAAAAATAAAAATTAGAAAAAATAGGAGAGCGATGGAAATGGTGATGCGATGTTTGGATTTGTTTAAAAGCAAGACGAGAGAGATTAAGAGACGAAGAGGTCTCGATCATCTCTACATTCTTCATTTTCTTACCTTTCTTCTTTCGCTTCTTCTTTGTTTTTATCTTCTTCTCCAATTCGCATACGAATCACTGGTTTCGATTTTTGGGGGATTGCGATTTTGGATTGCGTATGTAACGTTTCTTCCACAGATTCTGTGAATTTTTTTTTTTGATCATTGATTCTTCTTGTTTTCTTAATATTTTGGATTTCTCTGATGATGAGACAATCTCTTCATTGTTTTGATCAGTTGATTTGATTTTGATCACACCAAATTTTCGAATGTGTGATCTTCTACAATTGATTATCCGTTTCAAACTTTTAATTGTGACCTGAAGATGATTGTGGTTTGTTTGATCATTTTATAAAACGATTTAAAACTAAATACACTTGTGTGTGCTTAACGATGTTTGCTTGAAACTTAAACACTGTGATCATGATTTGGTTTTGGTTTTTAATTGTGAAAATGATTTTGGTTTATAATGATCAATTATCTGTTTATAATGATGAAGCTCAAGAATTTGCTAGAATAGTTTTTTTTTTTAATTCAATTTCGTTGTTGTGGTGGATATGTTATTGATTCTTCTTCTTCTTCTTCATTTTTGTTCATTTGCAGGAGAGTGTGACAGCTATCAACTTTGTATTATCTATCCTCAACATGAATGTTGCTCCAGAGATCTGTCACATCAAGTTTATGTGTCTCATTTCTTTGATACGAGCAGCAGTGGGATGACTTGTTGATACCTGTGACTGATGCTTAGTTCTATTTTATTTGGATTTGAATAGATACAAAGCTAGTCTTTTCTTATTGCAAGGAAACTATAGTTCAATAAGTTATAAGGTTCGTTGAGCATTGGAATGGGTCTGCCACATACTGCTGCTTCAAATGAGCAAGCCCATGAAGCTTTGTCTGCTTCAAGCTGCAGCCTTTCTCAAAGTTTGCCTGTAAATGACACTTCTCGTGTTTCAGACGGTATTAACAGAGGAAGTGAGGTTGGAGAATCTAATAGGAAGTCAACATTAGAAGAAACTTTGGAGTTTAGAGATGACTTATGGAGATTCCATGACACTCGAGCTGTTACCTCATTACCTGCTCATGAACCGACTTCTGCCATGGATAAGGTTAATTTAAGTCGAAATGAAGTTAGAAGGATAGTTGGTTTTGAATCAAATGAAACTATCTCACCAAGTAATGAATGCACAAGTACTATCACCGTTAATCGTGCTTGTGGATCCAATGAAGTAGATATTATTGGTGGATCGTTAGTTAGGAAACGGGTAAGCTCTCCTCTGAGTAAGCTTTTCCCTGAGAAATTTAGAGGCGACCCGCTTGTTATCAGCCATAGCAACCAACAGATGACTTCTGCTAGTCTTCCTTATGGATTTCACATTCCCGTTGCTCAAGATCATAAAAAGGCCAATATCACTTCTACCTGCTCTGAATGGAGGAATGACTCCTCAGGCAGGGGTAAACTTTCATCTACCATTTTCACGGATGGTCCATTGCTCGACTCCAATGATCTGCAGCCTACTAAAGGTGTAGCTTGCTTATATTCACCAGTACCATGCTATAAGAATATATCTGTCTCCCCGCCACTTTCACTGTCACCTCTTGGCCCGAGATTTTCCGAGAGAATGAAGGCTCTACAAGGAGGCCTAAAGATTTTTGACGATGGTATTTGTTTAAGGAATACTGGCGAAGAAGCAGAAGTTCGGACTGGTAATAGATTGTTTGATAATGCTAATGGTATCCAGAGAGCGTTTTCAATGGATAGAGCTATTGAATCAGTTCCTACATCTCCATGTAAAAGGTTTACTAGAAGCTTGAGTGGACGTACCATTCAAAGGTCATTGGTTGGTTCTTTTGAAGAATCTCTCTTGTCAGGAAGATTAGCGTATGGGCAAACTAATCAGGTTTTGCTCTCACTATAAACCATAAAACTCACAAAACCTCAAGCCTTTTGTCTTTAAGACGTTTTACATTTGAATCACTTACCCTCTTTTTTATCTCTTTCTTTACAGAAGATAGATGGTTTTCTTGCCATTCTTAGTATAGCTGGTGGAAACATCTCTCCAAAATCACAGAAGCTTCCATTCTCAGTAACAAGTGTTGGTGATGATTGCTTCTTACTATACTATGCCTCCATAGATCTCTCTGGAGGATCATTGCCAAACAAATTATGGTGTCAGAAACTTAAAACGAACCAAAATAATTCCGATGCTCATGCCATTAGTAAACGGCTTCGAATTCCTATGAAGGGTCGGATCCAACTGGTACCCTTTTGTCTCTTACTAATGAGATAAAATTAGGATCATTTGATGTCTAATTCAAGATGCGAGCTTCTCTGTTTCGCAGGTTCTGAGTAACCCTGAAAAGACACCTCTTCACACTTTCCTCTGTAACTATGACTTAACTGATATGCCACAGGGTACAAAGGTAACTTCCAACGTTTCTTCATTTCATGTTGCTTCATTCGTTTGAGGTAATGATTCAATGTTTGATCAATACTTGTGTTATGTTATGATCAGACCTTCCTGCGCCAAAAGGTTACTCTAGCTTCCTCCGTTCCGAACAAAACAAAAAGCTCCAATAATGCAAACCAAACTCTTGAACGTAAAGGTAGTGGAGGATCTGATTCAGTGGATGAACAGCATTCGTCAAGTGAGTGTGGGAACAAGAATTGTCGCGAGACTTACAGAGAAACAGGACAACGCTGTTCAAAGTCTGGAGTCTTACGCTACGCTCTACATCTTAAATTCATTTGCCCTTTACGCAAGAAAGCTTCAAAATTAGGTCAGAAGAAAAGCTTGAATGCAGCAGATGATGGAGACAGGAGGTTCTATTTGTATAATGACTTACGAGTTGTGTTTCCTCAACGCCACACAGATTCTGATGAAGGAAAGGTATGTTAGAAAATTTTATGCAAATTCATTTGGTACTTGAACGCAAACGTAAAACGCTGATTTTGCTTATAAAATTGCAGTTGAATGTGGAGTATCATTACCCAGAAAATCCAAGATACTTCGACGTAACCAATTAAATCTCCGGTTTCGAATACTGTATGTATGGTACCTTTTTTCTTCTTCTTTTGTTAGAAGAAAGTAAAATAATGTCGTAAATAAAATAGAGAAGAAATCTTTAGCCATAGCCATAGGTTTCGAAAATGGCTTATCTACAGTACTTTGTACAGATTACTAGATTTATCCAAATCAACTTCAACACAAAGTTACAATTTAAAAGTTACAATAACAAACCCAAATTTATGTTTTTATTATTTCAACTCCTCAAAGTAAATTAGTTGTCCTGTAAAAATAGCTACAACACTACAGCCATTTATATTTTCTGAAGGTACAACAACATATCTCAAATTTACGTTCTCTTAATTACTTGAATCGCACACACTTGCCGTAAATCACTAAATTTAATCATCTCGGAGATCAAAGGTTGGGATTTGGGAAGAGAAACCATGTGTGAGGTAATAGAGCAACCTCGGCAATATGTTTCTGTAAGGATCACTTTCTCTTTTCATCTTCAAATAGGTCATACATTTTTCAACCTCAGACTTGACCTGCAAGTAAACCTCATGAGCTTTCTCTTTATCATTTAGATCTTTCCCTTTACCTCCTGTTTCTATTGGTTTCCCAAAACATACGTAAAGCCGTCCCGGTATCTTGGGAATTACTCCAGGCACATGCAAATCTTGTTTTCCCAACTCGCCTTCATCATCGTTCCTAACCATATATTATCATCACTAGATTCAGAATCAAATATATATATTTACAAGTTTCATGTAATTATTTCTAACAGAGTCGATCAAACTATATACCTCACATTAACAGACTCTTTTGTTATCTCCTTTATAAGATTCTTCAAGAAAGGGATCTTCATTTGATCATTGTAATCCAATACCATCTGCGAATCATTCCATTGTACAAAGGTAAAAGGAGTTACACGAAATCCAATTGAAACAAAAATATTTTTTAAGAATTATATTATAACTAGAACGGAAAAGAGATTTTTGCTTACTTCAAAGAGATCATCTTCTCCAACTACGCCAAAAGGAATAATTTTTGCTCCAAATTTAGATGCAACTCTAATAAACTCCGAATGTTCTGGCCAAAACAACTTATATTCTTCACCCTGCATAAATGCGTCTATAAATGTAAAGCCTCAAAGATAAACAACAAGGCCAAATATGAAAAACACAATCATCACCTTTCTGTGCAAAGCTTCACGGACACCTCCAGGATACAAACCAACATGAGCCTTTGAACGAAGTAGTTTGTAGAAATTCATACCCGAGACAGGAACTGCACCTATTATTCTAAATGAGTCAAACATTTGGATATCAGGGAGTATTGAGCCCATTGTTCTGGTAAACATCAATGGATGTGCCAGTCCTCGCAACAGAATGTTCTTTTCTTTCAAGAAATGAATTGCTATTGCATGCAACTCCAGACCGAGCAACGCGTGATTGCCAACATAAAGAACTGGTCCCTCTGAAGGTATACCCGCAAGTGATCTTACTACCGCGCCGTTTTCTAGAGTTGAGAGATATACTGGGGAGGTAGCAGCATTTATCAATCTGGAAAAGAAGAATATAATAACAATCCTTCAGTGTTTTGACTAAGTACCAAAGTGCTTCGATTTTTATTAAAAACAAAATAATAATAATAAGTACCTTTGCGATTCTTCATACCCTTTGAACTCAAATTGGGTAGGCAGAATGTAATCCGAAATGTAATCAAGCGACTTCCCACGGCGATAATAATATGCACGCTTAATGATACTCACCAGATCTACTCCATCTTCCTGACATGACATAAAATAGATCAACCAAACATAATCTCAAAGTTTTCTATTGGTTATAAACTCGTAGAGACTAGATTTTGCTAGTGAATTAATTAAAAGGACTCACTGACAAAAAAAATTCTTGCATCAGGAGAAAGAGCTCCTTACCAAAAAGGGGAACTGTCCATTATTCTCAAGATTACGGATTTCACATCTTGGCAATGCACCACGGAGCCTTCCAATGTCTTCTTTGTTCTGAAACCATTGCTCACGTCCACTGCAATAGCCATAGGATTATTAAAGCTACAACAAGATTCATTACAAACAAAGGGATCACTGAACTTCTACTTATATTCAGTAATGAAACAGAGAAAGTTTACTAGTGTATGAACCTCAGAAGTATCAGTGTTTGGGCTTTGACTGAGTACATGTGAGAATTAGCAGATGCTGAAGCAGACTTAAGCAATTGAAACTTCCATAGAAGTGTGTCCTTGGGAAAGATTCTAATCAGAATCTGTAAATAAAAAAATTTCGTGAGTTTATCTCATGACTAGAGAAAGAACAAACAAGAGCACATTACAAGATAAACACTATTATATGCAAGACAAAACAACATGCATCTATTATTTGTTCTGCTAAAACAGAGTCTTACGGGCAGATTAGATGAAGTTGCAAAGAAGTCTCCTAATAGCCCTCCACACATCTGTGCGATATCAGATTCATTCAGCATTGTCATGAACATTTCTGTCAACGGATAACCTATTTAATAAACACAGTTAGCCTTGATTTTGAAACAAAACCTGACACTGAAACTGAAACCCGTCTTTGCTTTTGATTTATTTTCGCTTTTACACCAATAGACAGTGTTGAAACTTCACCTGGTTTAAAGCCATAGTTCTCATCTATCAGGCTGGGAACTCCGTCAGGCAATATTTCCAGCAGACCCAATAAAGGTTGCAAAATGAAGTTGAAACTTGTGACTGCATCAAACAGAGTTTACTATGAGCACAAGATACGATGCATACATTCCATGAGACTTACCCAACCCAAAAGAAAGAGTACAATGTGTGCACAAACGAATTATGATTAGAATTATGGTATACCAAGGTGACACTTTTACGAGCTTGCAACATCGTGCTTTCACAAAATGGTACAAAGAATCTTAAGGGAAAAAAAACACAATATAGAATCTCAATGATCAAGAGAAAGCAAGTGATCTCCTTTTACCTGGATTAGCCAAAATCAAGACAAGATCGATGTCAGGGTTACATGCAGCAACATCTAGAGCAAGAGAAGCTCCTATAGATTCTCCGACTATGTAAATGGGTCTATTTGGTAAACGGTAGTACTCTGACCTAACTGTCCTCTCAATGAGCTTCACAAGATCTGAAAACAACAAAAGAGTTTCATCTACATAACATTTAATCAATTTGGTAGCAAAACATTAATGAGACAACAACGAATGCTAAGAAAGACACACCTCGAGCAGGAGTACGATCACTGACTGGAAAGTGAAGGCACCATATGTCAAATATCCTAAATCAAAAAGATAATGACATCAGAAACGAAGAGTATTCAATACATTGAAACAGGAATTTTGCACAATGAAGAGCTTATCTTAGGCTCTAAGGCCATAAAGAAGATTGAATCAAACAAGTACTTACTCTCCAAGCCTCTTATGCTGACGAATGAGACCTAATCCAGTACCATCGATCCCTGCAAATTTGATTTCTGAGTTTTATTAACTTGAAAACTACTTCTCAGAAGCAATAACAAATCGATTAAAATAGACTATCGATTTAATCCCTGAATTCAAAAGGACGAACCAGGTAAGTAGAGAAGGAGAGGAGATCCAGGAGCTCGAGCTCCACACTCCAGCGGAGAGAACCAACGAGGCGGACCATAGTCTCCGCCGTCTGATCTTAAGAAATCTTCAGCTTCTCCCAAAAAATCCGTCAAACTCTTCCGCTCCTCAGGCCGTGCCTCCTCCGTGTAGGAATACGGATTCACCGTCGCCGTCACCTTTCCGCCGATTACGAATTTCGGATTCTTAAACCGATGATATGTGACGGAGGTCAGTCGTTGTGTTGACTTCGAGTTTGAAAAATCGATGGGAAAAATTCCATCAGTGATACGAAGTGTGGTAACCGCCATGGATCAGAAAACTCAGAGATCAATGATAGAAGAAGAAGAAGGTTTATATTCTTCAACTTCTTCATCTTCACATTGAACACGAGCACGAAGAAGCAGCGATGATTCCGTGCTCCACCATTTCCTCTTCTTTTTTTTTTCTTCAATCGAGGTTGGTTTGAATTTGGTTCAGACTCGATTTTGGCTCACTTTTACTAAATTCTACCTAAATTCCGGTTAGGAACTTGGCTCGGTTTAATTTAAATTCAATTTAGATTGCTCGGTTTGATTCAAACCAAACATGGTTTTAGTTGTCTCTCAGCGTTCCTGCATCAAATAGTCTATTAGGACAAGACAAAAACTGTAGTATGAGCACAAGACAAAATGCATCCATTCCATGAAATTTACCGATTCAAATCTCCCAAAAAAAGGAATATACTTGATGGACCCGGGCCGAGCACAAATCATGGATTACTCAGCCCATCAGCAATCGGCCCACATTATTCTTCACTCCAGCCCATCAAGGTTAGGACGACCTAAATAATTCAGGAGTAAATATATTCTATAAATAATTCATTGATTAGATTTTAAATGCGACATTCAATTCACGCTACAGTAGCTAGAGCAGAGCTATATTTTTTTTGTCTCCTACCTTTTGACTCTACTTAAACAGCAATAAATCGAGATCCGTTCTCATTTAATATCTGTGTTGCATCTACTCACAACAATACTGTGCATACAAGCCAACACCAACAAAAAGAAGCCATAACCCCCTTTTCTAATTTAACTGTTAAACACAACCAAAAACCATCAATAGGAATAATCTAAAACCTCATAACATTCCAAAAGCATAACTTTTCTTCTTCTTCAACTAATTAAGCAGAAAATCCAAAGTTGACAAGCTTTGCAGAGAAAGTTTGTTTCTTGATATTCAATTCCATGTCCTCAGCAAGCAATGCTTTCCATTCATCGGTTAGCTCTTTTCTTTCTTTAGCTCCAATGTTCTTCAAGTTCCCAAGCAGCGACTTCTGTAGATTTTCACCTAAATTTTGAAATGATGCACCCACCACAATTGCCTCTTGCAGAATACTCACATTTTCTTCACTCTTCTTCTCTTTCTGATCACCATTATCAATCTCCATCCTTGCACTACTAATCACTCGTTCATCATCATCCCCCTTCAAATCATCCACACTCTTCTCTTTCTCACCCTTATCAATCTTCATCCTTGTGCTACTCACCTTTTCATCAATCTTCATCCTTGTGTTACTCACCTCTTTATGCTCCGCACAAGGCACATCCTCCTTCAAAACAAGCCACTAAAAGATCATTACATATTAGTAAATATCAAAACATTACACAACGTTTAGAGATGGTAGAAGAAGAGAAAAAAACACTAACTTTGGTTTGGTCAACTCTCATTAGAAGCAGATTCTCTTTCTTTTTCTCCCCTTATGGTCAATGATAAATTGAAGACTTGTTCATCATCAGCATTAGTAAATGACAGTCCTTTCCCATCGTTAGATTTCGCTTTATTATCTTTAAATCTCAGCTTCAACTTCTTAACCTTATTTATTAGCTGTTTCTTAGAGAAATCTGAATCCATTGAATCTCTCATATAATCGTAAAAGTCATTCCACTCAGACGCATAACTCCACTTCTTTTCATTTTCATATTTCAGTATGCCCTTTTTACACACAACAACAACAAAAAGGTTTAATTTTTATTAAAAGATTCGTAAAAGAAAAAATTATAAAAATAGACAAATAAAACAGAGAAATTACAAACCGTGAGAATGAGGATCTCGTCGTTTTTAGTCCAGTTCATCTTCAAAACAACAGAAGAAGAAGATACCAATGTCGTCTTCGTCTTCTTCTGTTGTTTTCTCCTCCTGAGCATCGCATCTATACCGGAGAGGTCGTCATCTTCGTCAAGCTTCCTCGTGAAAAGAGGCAAAGGAGGCATATGTTTGCCATTGTGTCGGATTTTGAAGCAAGCTGGGTTTGAGTCGCTGGTATCACTTCCCTTAAAATTTCGCTTCATTTGTGAGTGGTCAAAGACCAAATTTGGGAACAATTAAAAAAAACCCTAGCTCTTTCTCAAATCGAGAAACACAGAGTAGTAAGGGCAAGTGTTGGAGTGGACAATGTAACGCCTTTTTCTTTTGCAGACGTAGAATGCGAAGAGTCAAAACCTGTAAATGACCAAACTACCCTTTTCTTACACTGGGTTCAAAGTGCAAAAAGGGCAATCAACAACACTAATAAGGTTTTAATGGACTTAAAATTGCATTTATTCTAAAATCCAATTAGTAGATTTTGATAATATCACAATACTCAAACTTGGATTTTTAAATCCATTGCTAATTTTTTGTTTGGATTACCTTGTATTTGGAAATCATTAAAAGTAAAATAATTACTTATTATTTTCAAAATAAATATAACAAAATATAATAATAATCAGAATTTTTATAACAAGAAAATCCAGAAATTTCAATAAAAAAATATTATAACAAAAAGAAAACTGAATTTTTTTATCTTCATTTCTAGTTTTCATTTATTAGTTAGATACCTCCAGTAAAAGTACTCAATGAATTTCTACAAGAGTAATAATCAATAAAATAATAATAAAATATGACAAATCTTATAAACAGTAAGAGAGACTTCTATAAAAGTATATGCAGGAAGAACCTCTAAGGTGAGTTTCTCACGTTATTTGAAAAATATATAATTTTTTATTATTATTTTATTTTATAATGTTATTACATAATTTCATTGAGAGATAGTTATTGCAGGTGCTCTTACATCTCTCTATATATAATCGTTTAAACTATTGTTTCTCTTTATATGTTTGTAGTTTCTCTTTTTTTATCTTGTATTCCAAAATTATTTTCATCGTTTTGAGAATCATCAAATAATGTCTTATACAGTTTGCAAAATTTACCCACCCCTTAAGTTGAACAGCATCTACAAAAATAACTCAATTTTCTATTATAAAAATAAAAAATATAAAAAAAGACCCAAACCTTCGATGAACACCGAAATGTTCATAAGAACCCAAACTTGAATTTCAAACATAACACCCATAATTTACTCAACTTCTACGTTAACAGCCATATACTTTTAGAAGTTACAGTAACATATCCAAATTTATGATTTAAAAAAAAATTACTTGAATCCCACACAGTTACAGTTAGCTTAAACACACAAATCTAGTAAGTAAATTTATTCATCTTGGAGATCAAAGGTTGGGATTTGGGAAGAGAAACCATGTGAGAGGTAATAGAGCGACCTCGGCAATATGTTTCTGTAAGGATCACTTTCTCTTTTCATCTTCAAATAGGTCATACATCTTTCAACCTCAGACTTGACCTGCAAGTAAACCTCATGAGCTTTCTCTTTATCATTTAGCTCTTTCTCTTTACCTCCTGTTTCTATTGGTTTCCCAAAGTATATGTAAAACCGTCCCGGAATTTTGGGAATTATTCCAGGCACATGGAAATCTTGGTTTCCTACCTCTCCTTCTTCACCGTTCCTAACAATATATTATATAAACCAATCAAATGTTATATACCATTCATGTGGTGGTTATATCTCTAACAGAGAATTGAAAACAAAACAAACAAAAAACTAAATACCTCAAGACCATTATGTCTTTTGTTATCTCTTTTATGAGATTCTTCAGGAAAGGGATCTTCATTTGATCATTGTAATCAAAGACCATCTGAGAATCGTTCCATTTCTCAAAAGAATTACTCAAAACCCGATTGAAACAAAAAGAGTTTTTATAAGAATTGCAGATACTGAGACTAAAACAAATAAATAAGACATTTTGCTTACTTTATAAATATCATCTTCTCCAACAACTCCAAAAGGAATGATTTTTGTTCCAAATTTAGATGCGATCCTTACAAACTCTGAATGTTGTGGCCAAAACAGCTTGTATTCTTCATCCTGCAGAAAGGAGTCCATAATTATAAAAAGCTTTAAAGAAGGCCAAATATGGAACATACAATCATTTAGTATTACCTTTCTGTGCAAAACTTCACGGATACCACCAGGATACAAAACCACGTGAGCCTTTGACCGAAGAAGTTTATAGAAATTGATATCTGAGACAGGAACTGTGCCTGTTATCCTAACTGAGTCAAACAGCTGCATATTTTTGAACATAAGCTGGAGTTTTGAGTCAATTTTTCTGGTAAACATCACTGGATGTGCCAGTCCTCGCACCAGAATGTTCCTTTCTTTCAAGAAATGAATTACAGCTGGATATAATTCGGTACCAAACAACATGTGATTGCCAACATAGAGAATCGGTCCCTCTGAAGGTATACCCGCAAGTGATCTTACTACTGTACCGTTGTCTAGAGTTGAGAGATATACTGGGGAGATCATAGCAGTTAGCAATCTGGACCAGAAGAAAATAATAACAATCTTCAGTTTTTGCTTATAGCTAAGCAGAAGTAAATGTTCTATTCTAGCTAAGCAGAACCATACAAAATATATTTAGCCACAGGACAACATCTATGAATATTGATGTGATAAATACCTTTGTGATTCTTCAAACTCTTTGAGCTCATATGAGGTAGGCAGAATGTAATCAGAAATGTAATCAATCGACTTCCCACGGCGATAAAAATAAGTCAACTTGATGATACTCACCAGATCTACCCCATCCTCCTGAAATGATATAAAAGTGATCAATCTGAAAGTTTTATGTACCAAATTTGATGCAAGAAGTTATCTATTGGTTATAAACTTACAAACTGATAGAGATTTCCGTTAGAAACAATTGAATAAGATTTACAAGATTTTGTGAATCTAAAATTTAAAGCCAGCGACTCACTGACACAAGAAACTTTTCTAGCATTAGGAGAAAGAACACCTTACCAAGAAGAGGAACTGTCCATTACTCTGAAACTTACGGACTTCACATTTCAGCAATGAATATTGAAGTCTTTCAATGTCTTCCTTGTTCACTAACCATTGATCGTGTCCACTGCAATAGTCATAGCCGTATTAAAGCTACAACTCAAAAAAATTATTTACAAAAAAAAGAGATCACTGAACTTCTACTTATAATTAATAATGAGGCAGAGAAGTTTCTAAGTTTTATGAACCTCAGAAGTATCAGTGTTTGGGCTTTGACTGTGTGCATATGAGAGCTAGCAGATGCTGAAGCAGACTTAAGCAGTTGAAGCTTCCATAGAAGCGTGTCCTTGGAAAAGATCCTCATCAAAGTCTGTAAAGAATTTGTTATTGTGCGTTTATCACATGACAACAAAACGAAGAACAAACAAGAGTAAATTACTAGTTAACACTACAATCTTACAAGCAGATTAACTGAAGTTGTAAAGAAGTCTCCTAATAGCCCTCCACTCGTCTGCTCAGCATCAATTTCTTTCAGCAATGTCTCGAACATTGCTGCAAACGGATAACCTATATAGTAAAACACAGTTAACCCTGATTTCGAACCAAAGCTGACACTGAAACCTGCCTTATACCCATATAAAAGGAGGAGTTGAAACTTAACACTAAAACTCGTCTTTGAGACAGACATATTTATATCTGCTCTTTCCATCTATTTTTTCTATATTACAAGTAGTTGAAACTTCACCTTGTTTAAACCGAAAGTTTTCCTTTAGCAAGTTGGGAATTCCGTCAGGCAAATTTTCCAGTAGACCAGATAAAGGTTGCAACATGAAGTTGTTGACACGTGTGACTGCATCAAACAGAGTCTATTATGAGCACAAGACAAGATACATACATTTAATGAGTATAAATGATGAGTGATGCTTTACCAACAACGCTTGAATCATAAACTACATACTTTATCTCTGAGATATTTCTAAGCTTAACACTGGCTCTGAAAATATAAAGAAATACAATAAGAATCTCCTTTACCTGGATTAGCGAGAATCAAAACAAGATCTATGTCGGGGTTACTTGCAGCGACATCAAGAGCAAGAGAAGCTCCAATAGATTCTCCAACTATGTAAATGGGTCTATTTGGTAAACGGTAGTACTCTGACCTAACTGTCCTCTCAATGAGCTTCACAAGATCTGAAAACGTTTCACCCACAAAAGATTAATCCATTTGGATACAAAACATTAGTGAGACAACAACGGATGCTGAGAAAGACGCACCTCGAGCAGGAGTACGATCACTGACTGGAAAGTGAAGGCACCATATGTCAAATATCCTAAATCAAAAAAGATAATGACATCAGAAACGAAGAGTATTCACTACATTGAAACAGGAGCTGTGCACAATGAAGAGCTATCTCAGGCTCTTAGGCCATAAAGAAGATTGAATCAAACAAGACTTACTCTCCAAGCCTCCTATGCTGGCGAATAAGCCCTAATCCAGTACCATCGATCCCTGCAAATTTTGATTTCGGAGTTTTGTTAACTTGAAAAAACTACAATTTCACAACTCGATCAAATTCCATTGTCACAATCAAAATAACGAAATTAATCGAACCAGGTAAGTAGAGAAGGAGAGGAGATCCAGGAGCGCGTGCGCCACATTCCAACGGAGAGAACCACCGAGGCGGACCACAATCTCCGCCGTCTGAACTGAAGAAATCTCCAGCTTCCACCAAAAAATCCGTTAAACTCTTCCTCTCTTCAGGCCGTGCCGTCTCCGTGTACGAATACGGATTCACTGCCGCCGTCACCTTAACTACATTCCGGAGACATCGAACACTTTGCCGGAGACGGATTCCGGATTTCAAGTTCCTTAGCCGATCATACACGACGGAGGCAAGTCGTTGGGTTGAGAAAAAACCGATGGGAGAGATTCCATCGGTGATACGAAGTGTGGTAACTGCCATTGTTCAAAAGAATCCGAGATCGATAGACGAAGAAAGTTTTCGTAATTCGACTTCTTCATCTTCACAAGGTTGAACACGACAAGCTCGTGCACACGAGAAAACAGCGATGACTACTCCGCCTTTCTTCTATCGAAGTTGCACATTTCGGTTTGATTTTGGTTCAAAATTTCAAATGGCTCAGTTTTATCAAATTCAATTTGTATGGTTCGGTTTAATTTGGCTTGGTTTAAAAAAAACTTGCCTAATTCAGTACAAATTGTTCGGTTTAATTCAAACCAAATCTGGATTTTTACAGTTCCGGTGGCAATGTTGGATCGAATTGAGTTACAAGCACGCAACACAAGATCATACTATTTACTTCGAAACGCAAGATCGTATTCTTGTAGCATAAGTAAATAAGGTAATCGTCAATATTAAACTTTAGTATATATAAAAAACAAACTTAGCATATGTGGTTCATTTCAATATTTCATCATTTATGTTTTTTCATTAATGGATTTATAAGTTTCAAAAATAAGATGATTCTGAGCCTTATGATCAAAACTAATCAAAGATCTCAGAATGTTAGTGATTCCATTAATTTTATTTTGTTGTCGTTTATTGATTTCTTGTTATATGTCACAAAAGATTAAGAAAAATTAAACAATTCTCCTATCTCAAGTATCAATCTTATACGCAAGAGAGAAAAGAAGAAGCAAAATTAGATACATGCATATATGATCTTGAAGAACAAAAAAGAAGAAGAAGAAAATGATGTTTCTTGTGGATGTGATTAATGGTTACGAGTGACAAGCACATCGACGGCGGTAAGTGATCAATACTAAAACTCTGAGCCTAAGAAATTTGATTTGTCACAATGATTTTCTTTTTGTTGGTGAAAACCACGTTGAAGAGAAGAGATTATAGCACACAAGTAGTAGAAGAGAAGAGATTATAGCATCATAAATAGTAAAAAAAAAAAAACTGTCTTGCTAATCGAGTGACTCAACAAGTTTATAAACGAGAATGCAACCACCAAAAAAACAATACAAAATAGAGTTAGTGAATTAGTTTTGTTGTTAATTTTGCTAGTAAAAGATATGCAGATGCACTATTATACTTTAATATTATATATGAATGCAAGTATATAATGTGGTTTTAGAAAACAAAATAACTACAAAATCAAGATTAGAGAAAAACTTAGGAGAATGTGCGACTTAACATAGGATTGGTACAATAATTTAAGAATTTTAAGGTTTAGAATTTGGACATTTTATTTTTTAAACATAATCATAACTCTACTATTAGCATAGACAGAGTTGGGTTAAACAAATAATCTTTACCAAATAGGAATAAGTTTGGTATTTTTTTGAGAAAAATAAATTTGACTTTTGGTCATTTGTATATTATGTGTATATAATATATATTTTCCGTTTAGAGATGACCACCACAAAATTTAATTAGCAATACAGATTTGTTCTAACTTCTCATAGACTCTTCCATTAGAAAATCTCACAAACCCTACTAACCATCACTAAGCAAGTGAGATAATTTTGAAAAGAGGATCAATAACCATATATAGTTCACCATAAATTTCAAGTAGTGGATTAGTAATGGCATAATTATTTAATCAATCAAAGATATTTATAAGTCAATCAAACGATTAAAAACATGTACTGAACCATAAACTTAAGCATTGAGTTTTATTAAAATATAAATCACACAACAACCAATATATTTAGACCATGATTCAAATTATAGACCAAGCAAGCAACCAGAATATTCAAGTTAGCATTAGGCCACACACTCAGCCGTAAGCAAATACAACACAACAACCAAATGATTCAAACCATTACTTCAATGCATCTATTATGCAAGCATCAAACATATTCAAGTTAACACTATACCACACAACACACAGATTCAAGTAAGCAAAAACTACATGACACTCAACAACTTAAAGTATAAACCACATAACAACCAACAGATTGATTCAAATTATAACTTCAAAGCACATAACAGCCAATCAAAATAATTCAAGTCACTGGTTTAAATCATCATACACTATGGGATAACCATATATTGAATCTCCAAACAATAGATTCAAGAAAATGTTTAAATCATACCCCCACAAAACAGATATGTTGTAGGCGTAAAGAACAGACTTTGAAAAAAACAAAATATATCCAAACCTTGTAGGCGCAAAGAAGAGACCTTGAAAAATATATATATATATCCAAACCTTGTAGGCGCAAAGAACATACCAATATATATACAACATATGCTAAGCAAAAACTAGAGAACACTCAACAAATTAAATATATCGCTTTAAAGTATAAACAACATAACAACCAATATATTTATACCATAACTTCAAACTTTAAAGCATAGACACATGGCTTTAAATCATAAACTATGCGCTAATCATATATCCAATGTCCAACAATAGATTCAAGAAAAATGTTTAAATCAAAACACATTGCTTATGTAAGCATCAAAAGAATCAAACCATGACTTCAGAGCATAATCATACCCCCACAAAATAGAGAAGTTGTAAGCTTAAAGTACAGACCTTATAACAAACAAATAAAATCAAAGCATATGCGTCCAGACCTGAAAATGTTCCAAACATTACTATATTCAAAGAAGAGACTTGTCAACTTCATATTTCTAACACTAATAACAATATCAATACATCGAATATAAACATAGGAGAAGCACATCTTATTTGACACTTATGTCATATATTTATATCAGATTGTTTCTAAACATCACCAAGAAAGCAAAAGAAACAAATAATGATTAATTTTTTTATCTAATCCGATTCTGTACCTAAGGTTGATATACAGAGTTCATCCATTACCAATAAGGTTTTGTTGTAAATCGCTGTCTAGATGTTTTTAGTATCTGCAAAAATCTTCATTCTCTGCCGTATTTGAAGTTTGTAAACAATATAATTTAGTTAAATACAAATTTAAGAGAAATACATACCTATCTTGAGTTTACATAAACTTGAAATCTCCTCGGAGTTGGAAAACTTCTCATGCACATACCTGAAAAAAACAAAAAAAAAAAGACTTTTTCAGTTCACTTGTCAAATATGAGTTGATTACTTGTAAAACAGTTTTAAACCGATGGACTGTGATGTCATTAGGCAACTTCAACAATAGATATCCTCTTTCCAGATTTAGAGCTTTAGAAGCTTTTAGAGATTTAGGGGCATTCTGAGATTCATAGAGTTTTAGCCATTTAGGCAATTCTGAGATTCATAGACTCTTTAGAGACTTAGAGCTTTAGAAGCTTTTAGAAATATAGTCATTTAGGCAATTCTGAGATTCATAGACTCTTTAGAGACTTAGAGCTTTATAAGCTTTTAGAGATATAACCATTTAGGCAATTCTGAGATTCATAGACTCTTTAGAGACTTAGACTTTTATAAGCTTTTAGAGATTAAGGGAGATTCTGAGATTCAATCAATACCCTTCTTTGTATTGCAGTCGACAAAACGGTTTAAAGCCACCATTGGGTTTACGGTATACCAACCAATGGGACTGAACTTTAGAGCTTTAAGTCTTTTTTTTTTTTATCTCTTTCCCATCTTTGAGGTTTTTTTAAAATGTAGGGATTGTTACCTCAAGAGAGTTTGTACAAGTCGTGGAAGATTCCTCTGCAAAAATCTCCGACCACTGAGAATAATACTTTCTCCATCTTCTACTCCATACACAACCTTCAATTACAGAAAAAAAGAAGATTGTTAGAGATCATAAAACATTTGACTAATTGTACTCAATATTAAGTAATTCAAACCAGAAACGAGAGAAACATTTAGAAACCCAAAGGAATTCGAAAATAGAAATTTAATGAAATCAGAGTTTCCATAGTTTAGAAGCAAAAATGGTTCAGAATTTTGAAACCCTAATAAGTTCACTCGAAGAAACAAACATAAAACTTTGGATCAATTTAACTGAAATCGAGTCACCTAAAACAAGAATCGAGGGAAGCTTTCAAGATAAAATGAAGACAAAGATTCTGAAACCCTAAGATGCTTAATTCGATGAAAAACTACCAAATAGAAAATGAAATTAAACGCGATTTTGAAATCCCAAAGAGCGAGTTGGAAAATCAGAAACCAAAGAGAAAGATTAAACATCGATTTCACAAAACTAAACTAAATGAAGAAGGAAAAGATTTTGGAAACTTACAGAGAATTTTTGATTCTGAAATCGCCGACGAAGGAAAGAGACGCGGATCAGAGAGAATAATGAAAACCTCCTCAAGATCTCTTCAAGTTGTTGATACGCTTATATAAATAGGGGCCATTAAAAAACGTCTACAACGGCTAATTTTAATTTATTCGGTTAAGTAAACCAATCTCCAAAACCGAATTATGGTTATTGATTTTCAACACCAGCAAATGCAAAGGCTGAAACGTGGAAAAGAGAATTAAAATTTGGTAAGGGCCTATAGAGAGTTTTAAAAAACATAGATCAATTACCAATAACCAATCTTTAATACCAAACTACCAAATTCAGCACCGCTTAGTCCCAATCAGTTGGTTTACTTCATTTGACTAAATGCGGACATATCAGACCACATCCAATAAAGGTATGACTGAAATCAAAGTAAAACCTGCACAATCAAATAGTAACTCATGAACCATTAGTGATTTATATCAACATGTTAAACTGTACTATATAAAGAAACTAAAAACTTACGTGTGCTTGAATAGTGCTAAACCAAGTGTGGGGAAACTGATCAAAAACCACATGCATCAACGATACCACTGAAGAACCATTTGAAGCAACTCCAAACAAAGCTAAGACTCAGATATTTGGCAAGACATTTAACTTAGATTCTGAAGTGAGATTGAAACTCTAGCTATGGTTTTTACAGAAAGTTGAACTGAAGATGAATCTCTGACAATTACCCTGCAAGCTCGGCTCCATTGTTGTTTTAGAAACTGTTAATCAGCATAGCTGTAGCAAATCATCCATCACCTGAGAAAAACTTTTGAATAAGGATCATATTCATACTAAATAAAGAAACAGCTTTTATCCTAACAAACATGAAAATTAAACATAATCAAAACGAAGATTATTATTAGTATTCACCCATTTTTAGCAGAGTAATGTTTGTTTCATTCTATAGACTACAGTACACACAAGATTTAATTCTACCCCTTCTTCATGATCAAAACACATGAAACTAAACGTAATCAAAATTTCAAACTAAAACAAGCAGAAAATTTAATATTCACCCATTTCAATCAAGTAACATTTTTTTTTTAGTATACACACAAAGATTTGGTATTATAAAGATAAAATAAACTAAACTCTGGCAAATATATAGTTATTCTGATTTACCACTATAAGCAATCGTGATTTGATCTTTCCACTTTGGAACATCTTTATCGTAATCGAGATTTGTCAGTGTTTTTTCTGGTAGTAACAATGTCTCTGATATCTCCGTAGACTTTGGAATCTCCTACATAAGCCTTGCTGGCACAGATGCTGGCCACTTTATTCATTGCAACGGTCCCACAAATATATATGGGCTTAATAATAAGCCCATTTTATAGGCCCAATAGTAAGAGCTCGCGAGGCCATTTGTATAGTTCGGAAGTTTATTTCTCTCAAATAAAAACGGATTCGTCTTTGAAGTTTGAACCTACCGGTTATATGAAAAATCGAACCGGTGAGTTGGCTAAAAAATGAGGTGAAGCCGTAAAGGTACTTCACGTGGACACATTGGGTTGTCGCTCATGTGACTACTTGATATGCTCATAATCATTTCACAGCTCTTTTTTTCCTACTAATTTAGTACTATTATTTAACTGCATCATTAGATTTATTGGTAGATCCATTCATTCTACATATACACTAAAATATATAAACATTTGACCGAAAACAAATACTACTACAATATATACTAAAGAGTCTTCATTGTTTTCCTACAAAAATATTATTACCTGAGCATGTTTACATTTTAATCCGAAAACTTGTAAAATTGTGAAATGATGTTTTATACTATAGGTCTATGTGCACTTGGTGAATTCTTTACCAATCAGACATGGCCAGACAAACTTAGTAGACTTTAGATTACATTAAAACTAAAATATGGGTCATTTGTAAATGTCACTCAATATTGTAAGACCACGTTTTGATTTTAGATAATACAATAGATAAGTTCCTTCCTCTCTAGTTTTTTTTTATTCAACAGCTCTGTTGTAACTCAAGTGACTTAAAAGATCCTTCCTCCGTTTTCATAAAATCTTATTTTTAAGATTTTTTTTCTTTTTAAAATGATCATATTTTTTCATAGAATAATTATCTATAAAATTTCTATTATACCTTTATTTAGTTCTCTTTATTTTTTTAGTTAAAATTAGTTATTTCACAAAGCAAAGTTAAAATTGTCATTTTATAAAGTTTTTTCAAATCTGTGAAAATCTAAAAATTATTTTTTTTAGAAATAAAGGGAGTAGTATTTTCATAAAACCATAGACTGAAAGAACTTTTTTTTTTTGAACAAACCGACTAAATGAACTTTTTTTTATTTTGTATATATCTTCATTTCCATCATGCGATTATAATCTATGTATTTAAAAACATTTTGGCTTACAAAAAGTAAACGAAAAGTGACATATTTATGACGTAACATATTCGTGTATAAATTAAGTTCATTAATGTGGTTTTACAAATTACAAGAAGGAATAAAACATATAGATATCAATATCATTTATAATCACATGAGGGGTTATGCTTTATAGAGCAAAGGAAAATGTCACTTTCATTTCCACAAGCTGGAACTGTCAACTGAGAAATGACTGGAAAAAGGATAATTATTTGCTGAATTATACTTATCTTATTTCTCAAGCCATCAACATTGTTTTCATATATCACCTTTTGTTCAGTGTATGTTTCAAGCATTTTTGTTTTTGAATGATTTGGTAGTTGTGTTGTGGTGATCAACTTTATATATATAAATATATCTATTTATCCATTTAAATCGAACATGTATGGTATAATAGACTATATAATTAAAAAGTGATTAATCTTATTATAATGGTGGTTTAACGCCAAGGACCTCTTAGCCGCTCGATTAGCTTCTTCTGGCACAGATATCTGAATCGTGAAAATAAGACAAAATGGACTAATGGGTCCAAATATATATTGGTGCTAAACTGCTAATATATGTTAAGGTGTAACATACTTAATTATAGTGAATCATATATTTAATTACATATAGAATTGTAGTTGGTGTGGTCGATGCATATTAAAAGTTAAAAATGGCTGCAGTTGGTGTGATCTATGCAATCAATATATGACTGATATGATTATTAGGTTAAAACAGTGCAATCAAGATGTTAAGTATCTAATTAATTTTGTTGTTGTTGATGATTTAAACTCTTACTAACCTTTTAAGTTTTAAACTGTTAAAGATAGCTGTTTTTTTCTTTCAAACACGTCCTAATTAATATTAAGAAAATAAACCATTCTCACCATTAGCAGCCACAAACAAATATCCGTGAATTTAATTATATATATATATATATATATATATATATATTTGCTATTTGACCTATCGTGTACAAATAAATTGTTTTTCTCTATAATTTTTTTAAAAAACAAGTATATTTGTAATTTCAAGTACTTATTACTTACTAAAAAAAATAGTATATGATATATTTGTGATTTGTTTGATCAAATTTGTTATTTTGTTGCTCAAAGAATCTTAAAACAAATTTCACATTTATGTCGACACAAAAGAAAAAAAAAATGTTGGGTATCATGTCAAATAAGTAAAACATATGTAGATAGCTGTCAGATTAAAGCAAATAAGATAGACATAAATCTTATGAAAATTTTCAAAAAAAAAAACATAAATCTTTTAAGAAGCAGTTAGGTCCTCGACAGTTGGCTCAGCTTCCGTGACTTCATTTATGGTTATGTTTGTTACATGGCATCGAATTACAGTCGATTTGATAGGGAACAAATTTCTTTTTTAATAGTAGATTTGTAAATCGAAGATTAAACCTTATAGGAATTATTTACACGTAAATTTGTATACTTATAGGAAAAAACATTTTGTGTAGCAATGGGAATTTTCGAGTTTCGACCATAGGAAAAAAAAGGTGAGATACTGCGTACGAGCTATAGACTATAATATATATATATATATGAATTGTTTTGTGTTTAGAATCTTTTATTTAGCATAAATACACCTAAATTAGGTGACATATTCTCCTATTAGTTTAATAAACTAAATAGTAATTGGCAATTATTTAAAAATTTATAATATATCAAGTAACAATTATTGATTATAATAGAAGCAGACAAAAATGACCTTAATTTCTATTTTTCAGATTAAATATTTTTCTTAAACTAATTCCCAATAACAACACAGAGGACACACCGATGTTTTTGGTAAGTATCCCCCTTTTTTTTTCCTTTTTTTTTTGTCACTCCATTTTGGTAAGTATCCCAAAAGGCCATTTTCTGAAAGATTTTGTTGTTATTTATTTATTTATTTTTGGTTGTATAAGCTAACAAGAAAAAATACAGCTGCTTTTATACCCCACAAGTATTGGAATATACAACGACAAGACAAAATAATAACTAGAACGTCTTGATGTCACACAGCTTATGAAAATTCGCATGTTCCATGTCTAATGATGAACTTGATTTTTTTTTTTAAGTTTACTAAAATAAAAAGTGAACTGGCAAAAATATCCGACATATCTAAAGTGTTGGATATGATTCAGAGTTGAGCATACAAATTCGAATATTATTAGTTTTTTTTTGTTGGTTTAATGTTATGAGAATATTATTAGTTTGGGATCAATATCTTGAAAAAATATGGTAAAATCCGGAAATATTACCATTTGTAGAAAAAAATTTGCAAGGCATTTAAGCTATCGTGCATTCGATTTCCGGATTTAATTTTTATGAGAAGAATAGTAAAAGTTAACATATGAGATTGAGCAATAATGCTACATATCAAAAACTAATGAACATTTTAAAATCTAAGTTACTATACTTATCTGATATCGAGAGTAATGCCATTCAGTGATTTATTGAGAAAAACTTTTAAAGTTAGTTACAAAATTCCGTAATTACCAAAAATATATTTGTGGTTAAACATAAATTTCTGAGGTAATAAAAAAGAAAGGTGATGATTAAGTAAAACTAATAGTAAAAAAATGTAAATAAATAAAGTTATCTTGATATCACCGTCAAAGTTGACTATTTCACTCTTCCTTTTAAGGAAAAAAATGACCGTTGCCTTTTTTATTGATCCATCATCGAGACCAACACAACGACCATGCATACATTCAATGTAACTGACTATATTACCCTTACTAGGGGGATACGAATATGAAATTTATCTTATCGGGTAGAGGGCAAATACGTCATTGTTATGGTGATTGGTCACACTGTTCCCTCCACCCAATACCCCAATACATGCAGCTTTCCAATAAAAAGTTGATGATTTGTTTTTTCTCAACAAAAAGTAAAAATAAATCATAAAACTAATTTCCATTATATAAAAAAAGTTGTGGTGCGTACCGTTTCAGTAGAGCGTAAGATTTATTATTTTAATTGATAATATAAAATTTTGTTTCCAAATCTGTCGGTACAATTTTTTTATACAAATATATATATAAGTATACTAAAGAAACAAAAATTAAACTATCATGAATAGAATATTATGATCTTGTAATGACAATGACTGAAAGTCCCAGTCTGAAACAATAACACAATCAAATGGTAAAAGACTGGAAAAAAGTGGAATGACGTAATTTTTTTTAAAAAAAATACTACAAGCAAAAAATCCACAAATGTTTTTTTTTTACTAAAAGCAAAAAATCCACAAATCCACAAAATTTCCACGAATATTATGATCTTGTAGTTTTGACTTTTGACTATATATAGAAAAACGCAAACCGATATAACACTGCGCTAGTAAATAGCATGTGTCGCCAACTCTAAGCCTATGTTTTCAATAAATCAAATTAATTGATAAACTAAATTTTTTGAATATTAACGTTAATTGATAAACTAATGATTTTCTCGTTTGGTGATACAACATTCTGTAAATAGTTTTCGTTTAATTAATGTTAGAAAAAGTATTAATGAATTGATTAACAAAAACGTATTTGTCGTCCTTCTCTTTAGATCTACTTTTCATTATTATTTTTTGTCCCATTTATAAAAATCCACTGGTAGGAGCAAACACGCTCGTGTCTTCTTCCTCTTGACGTAATTGGAATTGAACTCGTTCGATTCACTGAGCCAACTCGGAGTAGTAGTTACTAGTTCTCTTGGTGGATTTCACTACTAGTCACCATTTCTGATGATCAATTTCTCTACATTGGACTTAAAGAAGGAGTGTTGAAAAATGGCTAGTTCTCAGCAACAATGGCCGGAGCTCCGGTAACGAATTCTCTTTCGACGGCGATCAATACTTAGCAGTGGAGATGTTTAAGTCAGCTAGATGGAGAAGCGAGAAGAACAAGATCAAAATCGTTTTCAAGTTGCAGTTTCATGCGACTCAGGTAATTTTACAGTTTTGTTTTTTTTCCCCGATTTCTTCCGGGGAAGATCGTTGTTTGGATTTTGAAAATGTCCAGAAATTGTGAAAAATAAAATAGTCAATCTGACATCTGATATGACTAATATAAACAGTAAATTCCATTTTCGATTTTCGATTTTAATTCTACTATAATAAATTTCAGAAATCGAATTTTTGAATTTGGATCTTGAAGTTTCAGAAATTTATAGTGTGACTGATTTTGTTTTTTTTTTCGTCAGGTGACTCAGTTGAAAGCAGAGGGATTAACGATCTCTATAGTTCCCGGAGATGTTGGGAAATCGACGGGGAAGTCAGAGAAAGCTATGGTACTTGACGGTCATTGCCGGTGGGAATCTCCGGTGTATGAGACGGTGAAGTTTCTTCAAGATGTGAAGACAGGGAAGGTTAATCAGAGGATATATCATCTAATTATCTCAACTACGGTGAGGAAAATCAAACTTCGAAGAGATCTTTATGATTTCAGATTGTTCTTAGCTTTTTTTTTTGTGTGTGTGCAGGGATCTATAAAATCTGGTGTTGTAGGAGAGACTTCGATTGACTTTGCTGATTATGTTGAAGCAATTAAGACTTGCAATGTTTCTCTTCCTCTGCAGAATTCAAATTCAAAAGCAATGTTGCACGTAAGCTCTTCTCCTTCTCTTTCTTGCATTAATGTTTGTCATGAGACATTAGAGCGTTTGCACAAGATTTTTGCTGCTTTGTCTTTTGAAAGATATTTTTTTGATTTTGTGATAACTGATGAGTGAACTTCGAACTCTATCAGGTATCAATACAAAGGCAGCTAGAAAATGCAGATCTTGAAAGGTACATGAAACTGGACTCTGCTATTATGAGTTCTTACAAGTCTTTATTTTGTAGGGTTCTTACGGGGAGTCACTGTTCTGTGTGTGTTTTGCAGAGTGGTGAAAGAAAGTGATAGCTTGGTGAAAAGGTCACAAGGTGAAGAGTTGAAGTCCCAGTTGAGTATTGAAGCAGATGAAAGACATAAAACTGATTCACAAGAGGTACATTGCTTATGTTCTATAATCGCTTTTTCAAGCCATTTGGTGTATCTGGAAGTTAGAATTCTTTTTTGTTTCTTTTCTTATAGGAAGGTTCATTTGGAAAAGCTTCCAGGATTGCGGAATTGAGGCGTCGAGCATCGATTGAATCTGATAGTACGTTGTCAAGTTTTGACAGTATCTCTGAACTGGATACACTTGGAGAAGTTGGAAGCAGAGGAGATCAGGTTCAGCAAAACCACTCAACTATGCATCATCATTCGGTTACAAATGTATATGAAGAGCCTCATATATCAGAATCCGAGTGGTCAGGAAGTTCTGATCAAGGAATCAGCACTGATGACTCCATGAATAGTTCAAATGACGCAATCACGAGAGACACAAGGAGGACACCATCGGATGATGAGGTAGATAAGCTTAAAGCCGAGCTTGTTGCTTTGGCAAGGCGAGCAGATCTTTCGGAACTAGAACTGCAAAGCCTGCGGAAACAAATTGTTAAAGAGACCAAAAGAAGTCAGGATCTGCTGAGGGAAGTGACTAGCCTGAAGCAAGAAAGAGATTCACTGAAGGCTGATTGTGAGAGTATTAAAGCATCTGATAAGCGTAAGGAAGATGCAAAAATCAGGAACAAGTTGCAGTTTGAAGGAAAGGATCAAGAAGTTCTTTTAGAAGAAACCCAAGAAGAACTGGATTATGAGAAGGATCTGAATTCTAATCTACGGTTACAGCTTCAGAAGACACAAGAATCAAACGCTGAGTTGATCCTTGCTGTGCAAGATCTAGAAGCAATGGTGGGGAGAAGAAGTAACAAGACAGTTGATATTCCTAGACCAAGAACCTGCGAGAGGAACACCGAAGAATCAAGGAGAAGGTCCTGCACAAGCGAGACAGATGAAGATGAGGATCAAAAGGCACTGGACGAGCTTGTGAAAGGACATATGGATGCAAAAGATGCACATGTTCTGGAGCGAAGGATCACTGATCTCTACAATGAGATTGAGATCTATAAACGAGACAAAGATGATCTTGAGATACAGGTGGAGCAGCTTTCTCTGGATTATGAGATACTTAAGCAGGAAAACCACGATATCTCATACAAGCTAGAGCAAAGCCAGGTGCAAGAACAGTTGAAGATGCAATATGAATGTTCATCTTCTCTTGTAAACGTGAACGAGCTTGAAAATCATATAGAGAGCCTTGAAGCTAAGCTCAAGAAGCAGTCCGAGGATTTTTCTGAGTCATTGTCCCGCATTAAAGAACTTGAAACGCAGATGGAGGGCATGGAAGAAGAACTAGAGAAACAGGCTCAGATCTTTGAGGCAGATATTGAAGCTGTCACACGTGCTAAAGTGGAACAAGAGCAAAGAGCTATTGAAGCCGAAGAAGCCTTGAGGAAGACAAGGTGGAAAAATGCTATTGTAGCCGGCAAAATACAGGACGAGTTCAAGAGAATCTCGGAGCAGATGTCTTCTACGTTGGCGGCAAATGAGAAGATAACTATGAAAGCAATGACGGAAACCCGCGAACTGCGCATGCAGAAGCTACAGCTAGATGAACTTCTCAGGAACGCTAATGATGAACTCCGAGTAAATAGGGTCGAATATGAAGTAAAGCTCAACCAGCTCACAGAAAAGACAGATCTTAAAACGAAGGAGATGGAGAGGATGTTAGAGGATCTTGTGGAGAACTCGAAGCGTGTAGAGTCTCAAAAGAGGCAGGAAGAAGAAGTTAATGCAAATTTAACTACGGAGATCACAAGGCTGAAGGATGAGATTGAGATCTTGAGGCTTGAGTTGGAAGAGATGCGCAAAACAAGTATGCAAGCCGAGGCATATTTGTCAGAGGAGTTGCAGCGAATCAAAGATGAAAAAGACACAGTCGTTACCATTTTAAAATCAGAACTAGAGACCGCAATAGCGCAGTGCGATAATCTAAAGCATTCTTTATTCAAGAATGAAACAGAGATGGAGAAGCACAAAAACCAAATTGTACAAGTGACAAGTGAGCTGAAGAAGAAAGAAGAAGTAAAGACAAGTCTAGAAAACAGAGAAGCAGCTGTTAACAACATAACAAAAACCCAGCAAAGAAGCAACGAAGAAAGAATAAAACTGCTCGAGGTAATTTGTCTAAACACTAGAACATTCACTGTTTGGCTAATATTTTGATGTTGATGTTAATTTTTTTTGTAATTCAGGAACAAATCAAACTAAAGGAAAATGCTTTGGAAGCCTCTTCGAAGATGTTCTTCGAAAAGGAAAAGGATTTGAAGAACAGAATCGAAGAGCTGCAGAGTAAACTCAACGAACCAAGTCAAAATAGCCAAGAGGTAAAAGAATTTAACCTTTTACAGTTTAGATAATCAAATAATTCACTTTCCTACAACCTTAGAACATAACTCTAGTTTTATGAACAGATTGGTGAAGCGATTGTTTTGCAAAACAGAGAAGTAGTGCCATCGAACAAGAGGTATGGAAAGTTCAAGAACTAATTCAAACCGTAGAAAATACCGATAATTTCTGATCGTTTTCTGCTTTTACAGTGATGATCTTAAAGATTTGGTAAAAGAATTAGCGTTGCTAAGAGAGCAAAATGGATCAATGGAGATGGAATTGAAGGAGATGCAAGAGAGATATTCAGAGATAAGTCTAAGATTTGCAGAAGTTGAAGGTGAGAGACAACGACTTGTCATGACTGTACGTTACCTTAAAAATTCCAAGAAGAGGTAATAAAACCGGTATTTTCACAACCAAAAATGTTACATGATTGTACAAATTGCTCTTATCTTTCTATATATAGTTTTCTTTTTTACGTTCTCCATTTATATATGTTTTTTCAGAGAGAGAGAGAGAGAGAGAGAGGTAAAGTGAGTTTTGTTTTCTTCTTTTGGTGTATTTAATATTTGTAATATATATCATGGAAATATTTATGTTAGAGGGTGTGATTTATTTATTTATTTATATTAGTTTGCATACTATCATCATTTGAATTTAAAATCACCATTTCAATATCTTTACTGTTTCTTCAACTCCAATTATCAAAGTGTGTATTCATGAAAACAAATTTCAATACAATCAGTCTATGCTCACTAGCGTAATTGTTACAACAGATCAATCAACCCATAAATTATCAATGGAGAATAATGATTTCTAATCTACAACAACAAATGTAACAGATGAAGAAAGAAAGAACTAAGCAGCTTTTAAATTAAAATAGTGTTATTACCTCTATTTAAAGCAAAGTCGGATACTTAGCGTCAAGAAACTCTCTAAGACTTTTAGCAACTTTGTGACCACCCATGAGTTCTGCTAATTTCTCCTCAGGCAAAGACGCAAGCTCAGCCAAACTCTTACATTTCTCCATTATCGTTCTGTAGTTTGTATCCGAAACTCCAGGAAGCCTTCTCAGAAACTCTACTGCTGATGTGTTATAGTTCTCAGCTCTGTTCATATGATTTTAGTCAATTTCGATTTTCTTTACCAAATGTGGATCAATTGCGGTTGTAAGAGTAGAGTTTTTTTGTTTACCGGATGTCATTTTCTATGATACCTTCTTCTGAAGGCACACCAACTCTTGTAGCTCGAGTCTCATCAGGCTCGTCTTGGTTGGATTTTAAGGTAGTGAATATTTCTGCGGTTGCATGTAGACTTCGAGACCATAATATCCTTAACCGAGGAAAATGCAGAACTAGCAATGATAGTTTTGATATGATATTATATGGAGTCACATCATCTGATATATCACTCGCAGACTGCAAACAAACAAAGAACCGATACAAACTCGACGAAGAAACAAATCAAAACATGATAAAGAGAAAATGAAAATATTTGGAATGTGAGAGAGAGGGTACCTGAAAGGAGAAGCTTTTGTCTTGGGAGAACTCGATGAGAAGAACGGGTATTCTGTAATAGCGGGACATCATTTCGACTTGGTGGAATAAACGACCTGATGTGAAGCTTTGGAAAAGATCTTGAATGCTCTTTCTCTCCACGCATATCGAAGGTGATAGGATATAGTCGCCGACCTCTAGTGTAACTGGTATTATCTTCATTCCTTTCTGGTGAAGAACATTTGGTAGGCTGCTCATGAACTCCCTCATGTCAACTATTACCTGGTGAAAAAAACCAACTAGCATTTTAAGTAAAAAGGTTTCTAAAATCGAGTTAATCTTGGAGATCAGATCAGTGCTGAGATATGAACCTGCGTTTCTTTCTCGGCTTCCTTTCTTCCACCTGCTTTTCGAGTTAATGAGTTTTGAGTACTTGAAGCTGGAAACTCTGCAGATGAATTCGCTCCAATACAAAGCCCATCCTGATTCCAAGTTATAACACAAGATGGATAAGAAGAAAGCAGAGAAACAAAAAAAACAAGAGAATAAGGTAACATTGAAGTTTAATCTACTTGGTCCGATTCAATTTGATTACATTGAATTGTTCTAATATATCTTCATCAGGTTGTACTTTTAAGCAAGAAATGGAAAGCTCAATTAGGCTTTGTTTCAATTGAATATGCTGAGATTTGGGTTTCAGACCTGATCGACGGGAATCATCATCATAGACTTCTGCCTGATCAATGATTCAAACGCTCCATTTTCACGGCGAATGCTTGCTTCAAACTTCTGCACTTCTGTGGACTCATCATAGAAAAGAAAATAAACTTTCAGCTTTCTCAGAGGGTTCTCTGCTTTGTAGACCTCAATTTCTCTGACGAAACTCATGTCGGGATAGTAGACGATTATCACAGAGGGCTTCAAGATATCTAGTATAGGTTGATCGCTTTCTAAGGCATAAAAATGCACTGGCGGTAGCTTAGCACCGCTGGGGTGGACAGCATTGGCTTCTCGAGGGCCTGATGTGCTAGCTTCACTAGCTTTTTCTTTATTCTCTGAGCCTGTCAAGATTTCAGGTTCACTGTTCACCGTTTTCCTATTGCAACTTCTTAAGGATCTCCGAAGACTTGGTGATTCCTTTTTAGCTTTTCCTTTAGTACTAGAAGCCTTATCAACATGAGGCTCTGGATTGTTATTTGCAGAAGCTATATCTGTAGTCTTTCCTAGCTTGCGAATAGAAGATGCAGCAGCCATAAGAGCCTCATGCTCTTGTCTGCCAACGCTGCTACCCTCTGAGTTCTGTATTGTAGTTACCGGAACTACTCCATCAAGAATCCCAAAACCCTTGGGGGCGGTCTTTTGTTTCTTCTTTTGCGGTGTCTGCATACTGCGGAGCTCGATTTTGCTCAGTAGGTACATTTCCCATTCTTCCCGCATTACCTGCATAAGTGTATGTAAAATGATAAGAAGAGTTGTGTGGCCCAGACAAAGTTTTGATGATATTGGACCATATGGTTGTTGGATTTTAAGACAATGGTTTTGTGTAGAGTAAGTAGGCACATGGTTCTTATCCGTTGTTAATGCATGATGTAAAATCTAGCAAAACGTAGTTATCTGACTGGACCTTTTGTGGATTGTTTGTGATGCAATCTTCAAGCTGCATGCAGGACCGTTCATCTTTGCAAGCCACAAGAACTATTCCATTGTTGTCACTTTTGTCTTCCTCAGAAAGAGCCTGCTTTTGCCTTTCTTCTTGTGTCTCTTCTAAAATCTCCTATATTAATCATGAGCACACCATTAGATTTAAAGCGGTTTCTAAACATGAGCACACCATTAGATTTAAAGCGATTTCACTGGAAAATCTCCTATATTAATACATCAAAACATGTTTGCCAATCATAGAGTCTGGCAGCCAAATCAAAGACGTCAAAAACAAAGAACAAATTTGGTCACAAGCTAAACTAACAAATCAACCGTAACAGAGAACCAGTATTGAAACTGAAACTCACTCAGTCACTCACACGTAAGACTTTCCATTTCGGTGCCTCTTCCAGAACTTCTTCAATAACAACGCCAGTTGCCACATTTGTTGCCGTTGCTGTCAAATTATCAGGAAAGAAACTGAAATACTTATAACACAAAAGTCACTAGATGCAAGATACAACCATGAAGAAGATCAAGACTTTGTTACCTGCTTCTACAGAGTCACTTTCGTCCTTGGACTTTCTCTTTTTACCACTTTTATTCTTTACATGTTCTTTCGACTTGACATTATTTGCCTTCACGAGACGATACACTCGTTTCTTTGCAAAATCAAATATTTTGTAGCTGGACTCTGCAAATAACCAAACAGATCGATAGCTCTCTGATACCCTTAGCGTATCCAAGAACTTCAGAAAACTCACAGCATCATACCTACCCACAGATCCATCAACATAACAACAAATGACTGTCAAAAACTGTGAAAACACCCAACTTTAAGCTATGATCGGAAAAGAAAGAAGAGAATTGCTCTCTGTTCCCAATTACATTGCTGCTTTAGAGAGAAGACAAAGAGCAATTACCTAACAAGATAGTCAAGCAACTTCCTTAAAGTCTTCAAATCAGAAACAAGCTGTTTGGTTCTTTTCCCTAGAGTATGCCAAATTGGATCAAGCTGCCTCCTCACAATCTCATCAAAGGACTTAAACAAACCACTCTCTACAGTCAAATCATCCACATCAACTTTATTAGTCTTCCTCATCTCCTTGAGGCAAGCGTCCATAACTTCAATAATCGCTTTCTGTATTCCCACCATGTAACTCGACATAGAAACTCTAATATCCACAACCTCAGGTGGTTCTTGCTCCAATTCCTGAGACACATCCAACTGAAACCTGATCCAAAACAAAACCATATATAACAAATTCATAACTATGGCTCTTGTAGTGATCAAAGAAACTGAAGTCAAAATTTACAAACCTTGGCCATAAATGGAGTCTACGGAGGAAGAGAGCACGCATGGTGCGTTCAGTCTTGGCGAAACCAGAGACCATAGCTTGTGGTTTATCAGAAAAGGCGCGAATATAAGCAGAGCCATTTAAGGATTTGACAATTCGCACAATGAATGCTTCAGTAGAGGTTTCAGAAAGAGAATGGGCATTGAGAATGAAGATTCCAGCGAGTGAAGAAACTGGAATCCGTTGAGTCAATAAATCGACGATGAGAATCCGCGGCGTGATGAAGAAAGGAGAACCGGAAGAGTAAAGCGAGTAACGCTGATTCGCTGGAAGATCGGCGGTGATTTCCGTCGGAGTAGGAGAATCGAGAGAGGAGATGTAATGGATGATTCTGGATTTGAGAGATTGTGCGGCGGGAGAGAGGAGAAGAAGGATTGTTCCTTGTGACGGAGAGTGAATAATTAGGAGAGAAGCGATTAGTTTGGCGAGAGAAAGACCGGAGGAGAGGATTACTAATCCGCCATTAGAGTCCTCGAGAAGGTCTGATATAATTTGTTGGTGAAATTTCAGCGCCATTGAAGAGAAGAAACGACGCAAATCGGGAAAAAAACGACTTACGACGACGATGATATATAAAAGCTTTTAGGGTCAAACGTTTAAACTTGGCAACGGTGTCGTTTTGAGTATACTAATAAATCATGCTTAAATGTCCTATTTTTACTTTGGAGTGGACGGTAAAGTTAAAACACAGTAATCATGATGTTTAAACTTAAATAATATTTCAGTTAGTAAAATTCACATTCCAGAATACATTTTTATCATAGCATAAATCATTGACAATACAAGAGAACATTTTGTAATACAATTGTTTAAAAGAAAAAAAGTGGCATGCTTTAGCATCCACAGGTTCTGCTTACTTTGATGATATAAGTCAATCTATATACGCTATCTAAATGATCCTACACTGTTCAACAAGTAATGAATTGTAACTTACAAGAATCTAGAACCAAAATTGTGGTCTACCAACTCCATTAACAAGTCCCATTGCTTTGTGCACATGCTTCTTACAAAGTCTTTTTTTTATCAATGCAGTGTCTGAACAAACCCCAAACACTAGTCATCCTCCATTTCCATAAACAAGCTCAAAGCTTCATCAAAACCTCATTTCTATGGGCATGGCAGCCTCTGAGGCATCTCAATGAAAACCTAAAACGTAGCACCCATATCCTTTCTTCTATTGTAACCTTAGAATCAAAGCAGTAAATGCAAAATAATCAGGAGTAAACCCAGCCTGAATCATTTTACATACAACTTCTGAAAGATACAATATGTTGTATGTGCCGTCACAAACTGCTACTGTACTATCATTTTCTGAGAATCGAACTTCTCAAAACACTATGATCAGTGTAACCTAATTATAAAACCCCATCTTCTTTCATCTTCATAAAAAACACATGAGCTTCGAGCTTTAACCCTTCTCTAAACAATCCTGATATCATTGTAGTGTATGTAACAACATTAGGCTTCACTCCTTTAGAATGGAGGCTACAAAATAAATCAACAGCATCTTTCACTTTACCAGCTTTGCACATCCCTTGAATGATGATAGTATATGTAATAATACCAATATCCATTTCTCTCTTTTTCATATCCTCAAATATCATCAAAGCTTTTTCTAGCTTCCCGTTATAACATAGACCATGTAACAAAACGTTGTAAGTCCTAATATTGGGAGGCACACCATCCATTTCTCTCTTTTGCATATCTTCGAATATCATCAACGCTTTCTCCAGTTTCCCGTTAAAACATAGACAATGTAACAAAACGTTGTATGTCCTAATATTGGGAGGCACACCACGAGAAACCATCTGACTAAAAACTTCCTGCGCGACATTAATTTTGCCCACTTGACCAAAACCTTGGATAAGAGTAGTGTAAGTGATTGTGTTCCCAATCAATCCTTTTTGAGACATCTCGGAGAAGATATTCATCGCATCTTCAACCTTCTTAGACTTGAAAAACCCATTTATAAGAGACGTATAAGCCACAACATCCGGAAAACAACCCTTGGTTTCCATCAAACAAAACATTTGTTTAGCCTCATCTACGCGACCTTCCATGCAAAGCCCATTTATCAATGAAGTATAAGTAAAAACATCAGGAGCTATAGACATTCGAATCATCTCATTGTACAATTCTTTAGCATCCAAAAACTTCCCTTGTTTAACAAGCCCATCGATCAAAGCATTGAAAATGATTACATCAGGGTTGATTTTCCTCTTCACCATATCGTTCAGTAGCGGAGAAGCATCACTCCATCTCCCAGAGTTACAAAGACCACTTACGAGAGAGGTGTAGATAACAACATCAGGTCTAATCCCATTGTTTTCCATTTGGTTGAAAAGGTTCAACGCGTTATCAACATGACCGTTCTTGCAAAGACTATCAATGATCGTTGTGTACATTACAACATCAGGTTTAACTCCGATTTTCACCATCTGATTCATCATTGACATGGCCTCTTCAATTCTATTCCCGAGACAGAATCCATTGATCAAGGAGGTAATCGTGACAATGTCAGGCTCAATACCAAGTTTCATCATCTTCCCGAGAAATGACGAAGCAAGAGACGGTTTTGAAGATTGGCTGAAACAATTCATCAAAAGATTGCAAGTATAGAGATCATGTGAAACTCCAATCACTTGTAGATGATCGTAGAGATTGATGACAACATCAAATTTCTTCATTTTGGCAATAGTATTCAATAATCTAGTGAAATCGATAATTGAAGGAAGAGGACGAGACTCAACCATCTGAGTGAATAAATCGAGAGCTTCATTAAACTGAAGAGAGTGAAGACCATTTCTCAATATCTCTCGGTAATTACAGAAACAACGAACCCAGAAACTAAGACCTAAAATTCGGCTTAAGGAGAGAGCAGTTCCAACATTACCTTTTTCCAGACGATTTCGATGAAGATGAAGCAATCCGATCGCCATTAACGCAAAACCTATCTGAAATCGATTCTGCCTTTTGATCGATTTGGTTCGTTTCAAATCTCTTTCTCGGAATCTATGTTGAATGTCTCTGATGCACCCTAAATCTTGCTAACTTGGAAGATACGAAGCTGAAACTGAGAATTGAGAATTGAGAAAAGAGCGGCGGAGGAAGAAGAAGGCTCATATTTTTACACGTGTACTGTTTTGATTTTTTGTAAGATCGTTGACGTCACATAATTACGATTTGATGATCCGAGTTAAATGGACCGTTAAAAGCCCACTTATTTAGCCGGATCAAATGGTAAAAGGCCCACCCTTTGTATGATTGTATCCAGTCATCAAGAGCTGTACATATTATCCAAAATATGTATTTGTAATTCGTTTTAGAAAGTAATCACATTAAAAAGTTACTGATTATATTCATTTGTGTACAATCATAGGTGCATGAATTTCACTAAATTACACATATTTATTTTTTGGTTGTTTGTTATATTTTTATTTTTCATTTTATTGATACGCATGCAACACTTGAAACTATCATGAACGTTTATATTCTTAAAAAAAAAAAATTTCAACCTGGTGTAGAAACACTAATTTTTTGTCAGTCACTAGATCAACGAGCTTATGTAGTTACCATGTACCTCTTAAATAACAAAATATACATAAACAAAAGCTAACAACTATATATTTTTAATAGATAGTGGTATTATACTAAAAAAAAAAAGGTGCAGAGTAGTTATAGTAGGGTCTTTTAATATTCTAATCCTAATCTACTTTATTGAAATTAAATGATAGTGAAAGAAAAAGTGTCAACATAATAATTAAATGACCAAAAAAAAAAAAATCATTAGAAGAAAATTTTATTCGTGTAATTTTAATTAACCAATAATTGTTGTGATTGTGAATGCTAATTGATTAAAAAAAAATTAGAGACTATGAGGCATATAACCAATTTGTTAAAAAAAATCTAGCACTTATAAATTTAACTGGAAACATATCTAAGTTATCATATACTAATAATATTTTGTCTTTCCTTCTTATTTAGTGCAGGTGAAATGGTGGATATAATGAGTTTAACTTTAAATGTTTCAAAGATAATGCATGTTCACACATTTTCTCTGGAATACCGAAATACACATTACAGTTAATATATTAGTTTATTTTTGGCTTCCAGTTAACTATGAACATGCATTAGATTAGATGGGAAAGAAATATAAAAAAATTTCATTACATAAAATTGTGATCTATTGCTAATTAAATATGTAATTTTAGTCAATGATTTAGGGACATATAAATAAATAAAAGTATTACCCTTCTTTTCTAAAGATTAAAGTTAAAGTCTAATTTCTTTCTCCATTCAGAGGGGAACAAAAAAAACTGTCTTTGAATTGAATCCAAGACAAAATAAAAAATAAATAAAAAATCCAAGTGTCTTTCTCTGTCTGTCTCTGTTACTTAAGAAACTTCATTTTCCATTAATGGGTTTGTGCTAAATCTCTCTCTGCCGTTTAAGCTCAAACATCTCAAATTACAAAGCTTTTGCCTTTAGAATTTTCTCCTGTAAATAATTGGGTTCTTTGTGATGACATCTCAGTGAGAAATTCTGGGTCTTGCTTACTTTAGTGAGCTAAATTTTGAAGGAAATCTTTAGGAAGGATAACAAAAATAAAAAAATGATATTTTACTTATCTCCAAGTATGCAGCTTTCTCTTATGAGTCTTGTTTTAGGGTTCCTCTTTGTTTCATGTGACGCGTTTGCCTCTTATGAAGGTATTTTGATTTCTACATTTTCTTTCATCTATCGCCAGTTCTAGATGCTGAGAAAGTTTAGATTTTTAGCCTCTTTGCATTAGTATCCGAATCAATTCGAAGAATTTGCTTTTAGAGTTTGAGTTAATCTAAAAAGTTGAAACTTTAGTTTTGTGACTGATCAAAAGAAGTATATTGTTTGTTTTTGTTCTTCTTGTAATCAGTTGATGCTCTTAGGAGATTCAAGGAAGCAATGTATAAGGATCCTACGCTAGTTATGACTAATTGGAGTATTTCCAGTTTGAGTCCTTGTGATTGGTACGGCATTATATGTTCTCCATCTAAAGGTCATATTATCAAGATGTAAGTAAACTTTGATCTGCTCATGCATTACTCTCATCTGTAAAATTAGTTATCTTTATGATAAAAAGACTAGTTTTTATGATGATTTTGATATCTGTTTCATGATGTGATAACTTGCAGAAATATATCAGATAGATCGATGAGAGGGTTTCTTGTGCCAGAAATTGGTCAAATAAGCCACTTGCAAGAACTGTATGGTTTTGATTTCTATTGACAATTTGATTATGGTTTAGTGTTTGGACCTTTTTAAGATGGATTTTTGTGTGTTGAATGCTTCTTTAGGATCCTGCCTGGGAACATTCTAATGGGGCCAATACCAAAGGAGATAGGAAAGTTGAAGAAACTCAAGATCTTAGACCTGGGATACAATCATTTGACAGGGCCAATTCCAGCAGAGATTGGGAAATTGTCAAGCATTATGATAATGTAAGTTTTTTTTTTCCGCGATCCATTGATGCTTGCAATGTCATCTATCTGATAATGTGCTGAGATAACCTTTCTTCACACTACAGAAACCTTCAGTCCAATGGATTAACAGGAAAGTTACCTTCAGAGATTGGAAACTTGAAGTACCTTAAAGAACTTCACATTGACAGGAATAGGCTTCAAGGAAGTATTATTCCTGTTGCTAGAACATCGACAATGTGAGTTTTTAGCCTATAGTCCCATGTGACATAAGATGAACACTTACTGTATATAATTGAAATGTTAATCTATATTCTTTTTTGGTTTATCTGAATCATCAGTAATGCTTCAAATTCAAGTGCAAACATCAGTGGTTTGTGTAAGTTTTCTCCATTGAAACTGGCGGATTTCTCTTACAATTTTTTCGAGGGGACAATTCCGAGTTGCTTAGATTACCTTCCAAGGTATTTTCTTATAAGACCATTTTGTCAAACTTTGGCTTTATATTTTTTCATCTAATTAGTATCTCTCTGTGTCATTGAAAATCATTGTAGAACGAGCTTTCAAGGAAACTGCATGGAAACAAAAGATGTTAAGCAAAGGCCTTCTTCAGAATGTGGTTTGTAGAATATTATGAGTTTCACTTTGTTCACACCGACAATCAATTTTTATCTATTTTTTTTACATTTTTGAATTCTTTCAAATGGCTAGCTCTAACCATATCCAAGAAGAAGCCACCAGTATCAACGAGACCTACATGGCTTAGGAATTTTGAGATAGTCTCAGGATTATCGATTGGTTTGCTCTTTCTTGTTGTGATTTTCTCTGCATTTAGCATGTGGAACATAAAGCGCACTCTCATCGTTCCATGGAGGAAATCTTCAAATGAAAAGGAGAAGTTCACTGTCTACGTTGGTGAGAAACTTTTGCAAGTTCTAAGATCAATACAAAAAGCCTGAAAGAGCTTACTGAGAATTGGTTTTTATTACAGATTCTGAAATGTTGAAGGATGTTTCAAGATTCACAAGACAAGAGCTAGAAGTGGCGTGTGAAGACTTCAGCAACATCATTTATTCGTCTGCAGATAGTCAGGTCTACAAAGGAACGACCAAAGGCGGGACTGAAATCGCGGTGATATCTCTCTGCGTTAAAGAAGAAGATTGGACTGGATATCTCGAGCTTTACTTCCAAAGAGAGGTTCTTCTTCTTCTTATGTGTATCACCAAGTCAGTTCCAAGAAACATTAGTAAAATCCTGACTTTTTTTTTGTACCATTCATTGTTTCAGGTTGCAGATTTGGCTAGATTAAACCATGAGAATGCAGGGAAATTACTTGGATACTGCAAAGAGACCACACCGTTTACAAGAATGCTTGTCTTTGAGTATGCATCGAACGGGACACTATACGAGCACCTCCACTGTAATACAGAATCAGACTGAGTTCTGTTTTTTTTTTTTTTTTGGGTAGTTTTCACTTGGCTAATACCCAATGATGATAAATGTTTGATGCAGATGGGGAAGGGAGTTTAGTATCATGGGCAAAACGCATGAAAATCGTTATAGGCATTGCACGTGGTCTCAAGTACTTTCATACTGAACTCGATCCACCATTTACAGTCTCTGAGTTGAGCTCAAATGCAGTGTATCTCACTGAAGATTTCACTCCCAAAGTAAAGTTGAACCCACCCGGCTATTTCCTAGCCAATACAGTTAGCTAAGCTTCGCTACTATCCTCTAATCCTCTTAATTCTTTGCAGCTGGTTGATTTTGAATGCTGGAAGACGATTCAGATGAGATCAGAGAAGAATCTGAGGGATATCAGTTGTGAAGGAGCTATATGTGTACTTCCAAATGCAATGGAGCATAGGAATCTTGATTTACAAGGGAATATCTACTCATTTGGCATACTTTTGCTGGAGATTGTAAGCGGACGACCTTCTTTTTCCCAAGCCAGAGGTTTCTTGGTTGAATGGGTAAGCATACCTTTTCTCTATAAAGCTTAAGGCTCCTTCTGTTATACTTTGCATTACCTTTTTGACCCTGCTTTCAAACTTTGCTACTCTTTAAACCAAATGGGTACAATGGGGTGATGGCTAGCTTGGTGGATGCAATGAGAATACTTGTGAATGCTGAGATCTGATTCAAGCTGTTAAATTCTGCAGGCAAAGAACTATCTTGGTGCACCAGATGTGATGGCTAGCTTGGTGGATCCTGAGCTCAAGCATTTCAACCAGAAGGAACTTGAGGCGGTGTGTGAAGTGGCGAGCCAATGTCTGAACATGGACCAGAATGATAAAGACAAGGATAAGATTTCTTGTTCGATTCAGGGGCTTTGTGAGACATTAGAGAGTAGAATCAGTGTGTCCATTTCAGCAGAGTTCAAGTCGTCTTCTTTAGCATGGGCTGAACTTGCGCTGGCCTCACCTTCTAATGAAGATGAGGATGAAACTAGGAGTAAATAAATTGGATTATAAGTTATGACATTGACATCAACCAGTTATAACAGTTTTCATCTTTGGTTTTACCTTTTATTCATGTTGCTAGATCCTAATCTCATCTTTTAACTGTAAATACTAAATAGCTTACGCGAATTTGAGACTAGAAAGTAAGATATCGCACAAAATCCATCATACTTTTATATCAAATCTGGAAACGGAATAAAATTTATCATCTCTCACTTTTTAAAACTGGTTTTGGACAATAAGACAACGATCAAAAAGAAAAAGAGACAAAATCATTTGCATTCATTAGAAGTAAAGGAGATGCCTTTGTTGTTGTGTTGTGTCGGAGAAACAAAGATTATTCTTCAGTGCATAGAACGAGAGTAATGATTGTCATTAGGGTTTCTTTTCTGGCTGAAAACCGCCATAGCTCTTCTCACAGGAGGCTGTAATGGAGCCTTTCTATCACTATGATGGTTCAAGAACACATCGTCTGCTATGAAGAACTCGTCTCCCTGCATGATAAAATCAAAAGTTACTTTTATGTTTTCTTTGTAGATTTGAGTTTGTAAGTACATGTACACTAACCGGTTTGCTTGATTTCTTCTTGGTCTTGGGATGAAGGAACTTTTGAGGAAGTTGATCTTCCCGTAGAACCATATTCTTGGTGATTGCGTCTCTTCCTCCTTTAGGCATTGGTATCGAATACTGCACAAACAAAGAAGAAGAAATGTAACATGAATTATTAGTCTGCATTTGATATTTAGTGAAACTGCATTGTGTATATCTCTGTATATGAACGTCATGTGTATTTCAGTTAGTTTCTGCTTACAACGAGTACTTACTTTGGTTCCTCGAAGAGTAATACGTGGTTTACGTGCACTTATGATGCTGCCATTCTCACTTGTCGTAACATCTACCTTGACTAGAGTGCCACCATTCCCGCACTTGGGACAGAAGATTTTCCCGACTTCAGGAGTTAATGTGTAGCAAGCATGGCATTGAAAGGTCCACCTGAAAACACAATTGCATTAAAATGTAAGAATTGCATCTTTCTCAAGTTAAATGAGCACACTAAAGAAAAGTGTCCACATTTGAAAATAAAAATGGAAGATCTGATTCATAGTGTACCTTTTCAGTTGGCGAATTTGCATTCCTCCAGGTGCAAGCAAACGCAAACCCATTTGAAGAATAACATTTTGCATTGCAAAGTCACCAGTTATACAAGCAACACTTGACTCAGATAAGGCTCTCAACGACCAACTCTGCTCACTGCTACCATCATCTGCAACAGATGATGCCTCAAAGGTATCCTCATCGCCTTCTTCAATGTCATGATCGATATCTTCCTCATCACCTTCTTCAATGTCATGATCGATATCTTCCTCATCGCCTTCTTCAATGTCATGATCGATATCTTCCTCAGTGCCTTCTTCAATGTCATGATCGATATCTTCCTCACAGCTTTCATTTAAGTCGTTAGAGTGCTGATGCAGATCAGTTGTGTTCTTAGTCAAGTAACGAGCTTTATCAGCTTCCAGATCTTGCTGAATTTCTTTTTCAGCCAAAGCAACCTTCTGTGCCCACCTCTCCTTATTTCTAAGATACCTTCTGTGAGTACTTTTACTAACAGCAGGTCTCCAATCACCAGCATCTTCATCATCATATTCACCCTGCGACACATCAATTCCCTCCACAACCATCTTACCCTTAAGGTTAATCTCTTTCTTCTTAGGCGGGTATCGCCTATACTTCCTCACACCTTCTTGCCCATCCTCTTCTTGATTCGCAACAACAGAGCCAACCTCAGAAACATTCTCTGAAGCAATGAGATTCAAGTTAAGGTCTTTCAAAGGAAGGATCTTGGAGGTAGAATTAGATTTTTCCTCGGTCTCTTTCTCGTTCTCTAAAGCCTCCCACTCCTCTAAGTTAGCCACATTAGAGCCCCAACCTGGTAATTCCTTCTCAGGTAATCTCTTTACTCTAACAGTTTGAATCGGTGGTGGCACTTCTCTGATATGTTTGGTTCCATGAATCTGAGCCTCAAGCGTGTATAACAAAGCAATCAATTTAAGATCAACATCAGACAAAGTTTGCAAATCACCAGTAGCTCTCGCAAATTCCCTAACTGCAGCAAAAAAAAAAAAAACAATTCAATGTCAACAGACGAATCAAAATCCACAAATTTCACAATAACGAGCTCAGAAAATCAGTTAAAATCAGATGAATGTACCTTTCATGCGAGATTCAGGAGAAGGTTCCATGGGATCAATAGTAAAAGGCATGAATTCGAGACGACGGCGAGAAGTAGGATCACGAATCTCAGAGTAGACTTCAGGAATGGTTACGAATCTATCGGCGAAGTTTGTTAAGGTTTGACCTCCTTGAATGATGGCGTTAGCGTCAACAACCGCAATCGATATTCCCTTTGTTGATTTGCAGTTTCCGACGTCCCCGAGAATCGCTGCCGGAGCTCCGGAGCTAGCCGGAGGCTTAGCAGGTAGATTTTTCTTCACTACGTTACTCCACTTCGATTCCATAGGGTCTCGTATTGGCGATTCGTGAGTGATGATGTTGCTTGCCGCTTCAATGGGTTTAACGAAACTGAGATAAAGGAGAACAGCAGAAAAACCTAGGGCACTCTAAAACCTTTCACTTCATTTCCCTTGCTTTAGTGGACTCTTACTTATATTTATGGGCCTAATTCAGGCCCATTATAATTGTCCTTTTCGCAAATCAAATTTGTTCGGATTCGGAGTAGAAGAGTTTAGTATCCGTTCGGATTTTATGTTTATTTGGTTTGGTTTCCGTTCGGATAGATGTCAGGTTTGGTTCAGTTTTTGAGGAAAAAAACAAATTTTTGTATAGTTTTAAATTTTGTTTGATGAATTAGGTACGGTTCAGTAAAATACAATTCGTTTGGGTAATTTTCTCCGCTTTGCTCACCGAGAAGAGGTTCAAAATGCTCTGTTTAAGTAAAACCAATTTGTAAACTCTTGATAGAGTGATTATTACAGTGCATTATTTTGCTATCACCGGGAATAACCGAGTTATTCCACAAACCAGTGTAACCTTAAACCCTGATACAAGTTCTATTCTTACATCTTAGATTGAAAACCCGGTTTAGATAGGGTTCCCATCTCCCGTTGCTTGTCAGCTCTTTCTTTGACTTTGAAAATGGTTTTATGAACCTCATCAAAATGAGGCATTGTCGCTTTTCTCGTATTCTCAATCCATTCTTCAACTTTCTTATAAGGACTAAACAATCTGAGATGATCTTTCTCATCCAAAACCTACAAAATTGCATATTTTTTACAATTACCAAAACATAGCAAAGGAAACAACTTATTCCTCTAGAATGTTTGATAAATTTTAGTTGTGTGTACCTGCAGCTGCATAAGTTCACATACAAGGCTAAGGTCAGCTATAGACGGTTGGTTGCTTCCGAGCAAGAACTTGGCATTGTCTTTAAGCCAAAAAGTCTCTAGAGTGGACAGAGACTTTGATAGTAACTTCTCAGCTTCAGTAGCTGCATTTGGATTCAGAGCAAGTCCAAGAAATGGAGCTAGTACAGTATACATAGCATATCCAGCTGAAACAGTAAATAATATACCTCAATCAGAAACATAAAGCTGATCATTCTATTTCATCGATATGAATATAATGCGTATTACCTGCACCAGGGCGTAGATTGGTGTGATGCCAATCCAAAACTGAGTGAATCTTGGCTCTTGTAGAAAGATCATTAGGGTACCTAAAGTAAACAAACGAATACTGAAGTGAAATTGATTACACTTCTGCCTCAAGAACATGTTTGTCAAACAACTACAAACTTACCAATGATCAGCTACACTTGGGAATGCCGAGGCAAGATAAATCAGGATAGCGTGACTGCGAGAAGAAATGATCGTTAAGATTCATAAACAATGGTCAACAAAAGAAGAAGCTAGAATTCAAAAGAGAAAAGAACTTTTGTGTAAACCTCTCAAAGAGCTTAAGTCTTCCATCAACAATAGCTGGAACTTTCCCCAATGGGTTAATATCTGAGAAACAACAAAGACACCAAATTTATATAAAATCTCAGCATTGCTTACAGTGAAGACCATTTCCATGTATTGTTCTTCTGAAAAAACTCAGTCACAATGAAGCTTTTTTGAAGATATTATTTGAGCTTTTCACTAAGTAATATATAGCTTTATTCTACACCATTTAACTCACACATACATCTAAGTATCTAACTAACACATATTAGATTTCAAAAATTTAATAACAGGTTGCTCAATTCTGCAAGAAATTCAACTTTTATGAAATCCATATGAACACTAAACATTTGTGCTATTATTTTTACGAACCTTTGAATTCAGGAGTTAAGTGCTGACGCTTCGCCAGGATAGTCATAATCTCATCGAATTGGATTCCATTCACCCTTAAAAGTAGAATCCAAACAATAAGATAAACTGTTTTTGCTGAATCTCGAAATCAACAATGAAGAATAAAGAATTTTACTTGCAGAATATGATGATAGCACGAGACGGCTGTGACATCCGATCCACATAGACTTTGAGCTTCATCTTCTCTTCTGGATCTTCTTCTTCTTCTTATTTGTGGATCAGAAAGTTTCAGAACACGGATCGGTGATCATATCATCTGGGAAGAAGCGTCTCATGAACTAATTTAGCTTGCTGTTTCTACAATAGAGAATAAAACATCGTGCCGTTACTTAGTAGAAAACGGCACACAGTTTCTTACGGATAAACACAAACGAGTATATCTTACCTTACCTACGTGTAATTCAATGTATACGTACCGAATGACAACACATAGAATTATTGTCCATACATATACGTGCGAAAAAAGAAAGTAAATCAAAACAAATCTACATTTACATAAAATTATTGTTATGGGAATACATGTAAATAAATAACTTTAAATCTAATCATAGTTATATCAAATGCTATTGTTAAATAAATAAATAAAAATGATAATCACATAGCATATACTACAACAATTTCTACACCAACTTGTTGATTTTTTCAAGCAAACTATCAAAAGTAATATCAAAAGCATCTCGAAACCTCTCAAACTTAGCATTAGAGTCTCCATATACCAAACCAGGCAAAAGCTGATGAATGATGTAACTTCTCATATCCTCTTTCTCCTTTAGAGTCTTTGCCATCAACTTCTCCACCACATTTACTCTCTTCCCCTTCACATCTTCTTGGCTTATATACACAGAGTATCTCCTATGATCATCCGGAAGATGCCACGCGTATTGATAATAAGCCGTGTACGGATTAAAGATCACCGGAATGCAACCGGAGATTAGTGAATCGAAAACAGATTTTCTCGTTGGACTATCTCCTGATGGTTGTAGACAGAACTCAGAGTCTTGAAAAAGCTTTATGACATTTTCAGGCTTGTCACAAATTCCACTAGAACAGTTTAAAAACCGGCATTGGTCGGAAAACGATGCGCATTGTTCGATTACCGTTGACCGGATGCTATCAAGATTTCCCGGTCTTGCACCACCAGCGAAACTAATTAGATTCCGGCGAGATTTGCTCATCATTTTGATCTGCCACTTGCTGATATCGTCATCTGTTTTCGGATGGAAATAAGTCGGGTGTGGGATTGCGATGTCGTTGACTTCCCAGGGATGTCTTTCGATAAGAAGCTTTGTAGGGTTTTGCATTTCTTGTAAGTCAAGGAAACTTGAGCCCCAAGGAGGCTTACTTCTTCTAAAATCCCAAGAAATCTTTCCGAGGACGAAGACATGATCTTTCCCAGCGTTTCTCTTCCAAGATTCCTTCGATCCAAGCCATTTCAAAACCTCGATTCCCAACCGATCCTTCACATCCACAGAAACATTCTTGAAATGTCATCTCAAAACATCGAAACCGCCATAAAAAGGGACATAAAATATCTTAGCTTGGCTTTCGTTGTGAACCCTACAAGGATGCTTCAAAACCCTAGAGTGTAAGATCGGTTCAAGAGCATATTGATGTGTCCTAAACCAACCTTGACCAAGATTCTCAATTGCTTCTCCAAATCCTTCATTCTTGAAATAGTTACACATGTTAGTCCAAGGGACCATATCAACACATTTTACCAATAAATCTCTGCTGAGTTTAGACGGTAAATCATAAACATAAACTCCTTTTCCTTCACAAGATCTCAAACTTTCGCCTTTTCCTCCTGTAGATAGCCAACATCTTTGTAGTTTAAGATACTTAATCACTGCCCTTAAAGCGTATCCCTCTCCTTGACTCTTAGGCTTGATGTATTTGTATTGTTCTTCCTTTCTATCTTGATCAGAAACTATATCTCTGGCGAATGTATCATTACTTTGATAATACAATTCTTGATCTTTATTAAGAACAACTCTCAGATAATTGAGTTTCCTCGTGGAGATGATGATGGTCGAAGATAACCAAAGATAAAGAACGAAGAACGGAAGAATTGTAAGAGAAATTCGATAGAGAATGGATTTGGAGAAGAGAGAACAAAGATTGTTACAGAAGATATGAGGATCATCTGTCTTCTTGAGTGTTGTTGGCTTTCTCTTTGAGACTGAGTTAGCCATTTTCTTGCTCGGTCTTTTTTTCACTTAGGATTTTTATAGATTTTCTGGTTTATGATTTTTTCACTAAGCATTTATATATTTTTACAAAAATTAGATATATTTCTTATTAAATCCAACAGTGATAAATTTACAACTCATCATATATCAACATGTATAAATTTAAATATTAAATATTATAAATATTTTTATATGTAATCAAAATCATTTAATTATTCTGGAGAAAATGTAAAATTTTGGTGAAATAAATAGAATGGACTATTTCATGATTTTTTCATTTTATGATAATTAATTTTCTTATCTACCCTATCACTTTTAATCTCCAATAGAAACTCCACTATTTTTCGTACTTTTTCACATCTATATTTGTACATGAAAGATACTTAGATTTTTTTTTTAATCTTCTCTAGCGTCAAGAGCCAAAGAATTTAAAAGTAAAAATATTTATTTTATTATTTTCAACGCATTTAGGATTAAACGTGTTTAATACTTTAAAAAAATATTATTCTTCTCTAACGTCAATAGCCAAGGAAGAGAGAAGTAAAAATACCTATTTTACTATGAATTTTTTTATTTATTAAGCAAAGATAAAAATACAATTATTTAAATACATGTCAGAATCTCATCGATCAACCAACACATATCATCATTGTGTTATTTATAATTTAACAGTATATATCTTTTAGAAAATAAATAAAAATTTATATTTTTCATGTATTTAATTTTATTTTTTTGGTTTTTATTTTTGATTAAGCAGAGATAATAATACAATTATTTTTATACATTTCAGAATCTCATTGAATTAAAATTGGGTTATAGCTAAAATTTGGTTATAGTTAGATAATATGTTATTTAAATTTAATAGTACATATTTTTTTATTTAATAATAAAACTAACATTTTCATCAAGTAAGAGTAAATTCATTCCGATTAGCTTTTTTTTTTCCAGATTTCTTGCCTCTTACTTTTTGGTTGGACGACATACAGTACGACGGTATGAACATTTTCTATTGAGTTGATCTAATGTCAAATACTCTCTGATGTTGTTTAGAATTTCAGAACTCATTTTTTTGTCTCAAAAGTTTGATAATCCTGAAAATATTAAACAAATAATCAGAAAATCAAATATAAATTTATATATAAGATTGTTAAATTAGAATCATGGTAACATATATTGTTATGATCAAATCCTTATTTGCATGATAATAATCTTTATAAAATTAGAATTTATATATAGTTTATGAATTCTTAGATGTATAAAAGTTTGTTTGGTTTTGAATTCTGAGAAACTCTCAAATGTAGAGGTAAAAAATTATAATTATTTTTTCTTTTTGTTTTTTTTAAGTTAGATGTGTAAATCCAATTACAATTAACTTTTTAAAATTTAAACTAAAATATATAATTTATTCTCTGCATGGCACGACTCCTTAACTAGTTTTATTTTGTAAGGTAAAAAAAAGAAGATGTTTAGTTTGTTTTCTTTTCACAGTAAAAACTATGTCCCATATATGAATAAGCTCATATATATATATATATATATATATTATTTTGGATTAGTTTTATAAATTAATACAGAAATTAAAATTAAAAATTTGAAGGATATTCAAATGGTCACTTTAATTTTGTTGAGTAACTAATATTTTATTATTGGAAACTAGATCCTAACTATGAAAAGAAAATGAAAAGAGGTTACCAAATGCACTTTTTTTAATTTTATTTTTCTTATCCAATAGATTCCAATCTTTTAGAGGATTTTTGCATGCACCACTAACAGCTACCTGATTGATAAAAAAAAATTGTAAAATAACTAAGAAAAAAATAGATTGAAGAAAGTCTAGGGATGGTCTGATAGAAGTGTGCAACTCTGTTTTGAGAAAACTGTTACAATATGGAAAATGTGGATATATAAAGAACAATAAGTAGATTAAAATGTTGATCAACAATTCAACATCACTTATTCAACTGATACTATATATAACACAGATATTTATTCCGAATTATTGATTTTCTCAAGTAAACTATCAAAAGTAATATCAAAAGCATCTCGAAACTTCTTAAACTTAGCATTAGAGTCTCCATAGACCAAACCAGGCAAGAGCTGATGAACAATATATCTTCTCATATCCTCTTTTTCCTTTAGAGTCTTTGCCTTCAATATCTCCACCACATTTACTCTCTTTTCCTTCAGATCTTCTTCACTTATATATACTGAGTATCTCCGATGGTCCTCCGGAAGATGCCACGTGTACTGATAATAAGCCGTGTACGGATTAAAGAACACCGGAATGCAACCGGAGATTAGTGAATCAAATACTGATCTCCTAGTTGCGCTATCACCAGGTGGCTGCATACAAAACTCCGAATCTTGGAACAAATCAAGAAGATTCTTTGGATTCTTGCAGCTTTCGTTTGCACAATCCAAGAACCGGCATTGGTTGGAAGATGAGGATATGCATTGCTCGATCAGTATTGACCTAATATTATTAGGGTTATCGGGTCTTGCAGCTCCGGCAAAGCTTACTAGACTCCGGCGAGGTTTACTCATGACCTTGATTTGCCAGCTGGTGATATCATCATCTGTTTCCGGATGGAAATAAGTAGGGTGGGGAATAGCAATGTCGTTGACCTGCCATGGTTGTCTTTCGATGAGAAGCTTGGTAGGGTTTTGCATTTCTTGTAACTCAAGGAACCTTGAGCCCCAAGGAACTTGATCTCTTCTGAAATCCCAAGTAATTTTTCCTAGAACAAACACATGATCTTTTCCGGCGTTTCTCCTCCAAGATTCCTTAGATTCAAGCCATTTTAAAACCTCGATCCCCAACCTGTCCTTCACATCTCCGGAAACATTCCTAAAGTGCCATCTCAAAACATCGTACCCGGCATAGTATGGGACATAGAAGAGCTTAGCTTGGTTTTCATTGTAAACCCTACAAGGATGCTTCAAAACCCTAGAGTGTAAGATCGGCTCAAGAGAATACATATGTGTATCAAACCAACCTTGGCCAAGATTTTCAATAGCTTTTCCAAAGCCTTCATTCTTGAAGTAACTACAAAAGTTAACCCCTGGAAGTATATCGTTGCATGCAACCAACAAATCTCTGTTGAATTTCGATGGTAAATCATAAACATAAACTCCTTTACCTTCACAAGATCGCGGTTTATTGAGGTTGTTGTTTCCCGGAGACAACCATGATCTCTGTAGGTAAAGATACTTGATCACTGCCTTTAACGCTAGTCCCTCTTCTGTATTCTTAGGTTTGATGTATTTGTTGTATTCTTCCTCTGCTTTTAGGTCAATAAGTGAACTGAGATTGATCACTTTGTTTTTGGGTTTGTGTTCTTGATCAAGAACAGAATCGAGATGCTTGAATTTGTCTTCTTGATCAAGATTCTTATGTTTGCGTTCTTGATCAAGAACACCATAGCCGGTCGTATCGGAAACTCTATCTCCGGGGATCACTCCGGCGAAAGATGCAGGCGTGAAACAATAAGGATCGTTGAACTTCCGAGAGAAAATACAGACGTGGAAGATTTTGTCGGAGATTACGTTGGTGAAACATAACCAGAGATCAAGAATAAAGAAGAAGAGAAATGTGAGAAGAGTACAGAGAATGAATCTGAACTTTCCCTTTGGGACAAATACTACCATTTTCTGACTTGGTACTAACGTTTTCTTCACTTTGGGTTTTTAAAAAGTCGCCATTTGTTTTCGTGAGGGGATCTTTATATATTAAGATAAAATGAGTCAAAATCATAGTCTCATGACACATACTTTAGTTTCAAGTTAAATAGTTTATTTTAATAAAAATATAGATTATTTTATACTAGAAAATGGCATAGAAAATTAATGAATAAAGTAGTTGAAGATATATTTTTTATCCATGTAATCATTAATCAAAATTAACTGTGTATTTGTAGTAATGTGAATGTGTTTAAAAAATAGAGAGAGAGAGACGTTCTAAATAAATCCATTTTTTGTTATTTAAAAAATAGAAGAAATATAATTTTTTTTTCCATAAACTTTTAAAAGAACTGGTAGTAACTTTGAGTATTTCTAATATATATATATATGTTCAGCCATTGGTTTTCTTTATCATTTTTATATACAAATTATATGATGATGTTGATGATGATAATGATGGTGATGGTGATGGTGATGATGATGATGATGATGGTGATGATGAATATTGCAAATATATCTTCACATACGAAATTACCAAATAGCTTCGGTTGCGAATTTTGCAAATATAAGAAAATACACTAAATAACCAAAATACATAATATTGTTCGGTTCTTAAATGATAGTTGAGGCCTCCTTCTATCTGCTCATATTTTTTTATAGAAGAAACGTATTATTTTACAACATTAGTTAGTCGATTTGCTGAAACATCACAATTATGTTTTCTTCAGTGTAAGTCTGTAACATCACATTTAAGTAGGAGATACATCCAGATTATGACCAACTTTAGGAATATTAGTTACAATTTAAGAGACCCTGAACATGAATTTCATTTATTTATTTTTGTAAAAGTTTAATTACAATCTAATTAAACTGAACCCATATACTTCGATTACAATCAAACCATAGTAGTAGTTGAGGTTATTTTCTTCATTGTAGCTCAAAATCTGACATAAAACTCAGAACACAATTCCATATTTTTTTACTTACCGGCCTAAATATAAGGTGGTAGAACAGCCATAACAAACTGTAGAAACATCAAAAGAGTGTTCAATTGTCAAACCATTGTAGTGCAAATTTAACATACCATTAATTGTCACAAGAGTTGGACTATCGTGACCGCTAAGAGAAAAAGGCATGATCAAAAGACTTACAAATAGGTGAATTGATTCAAATATTTGTACGGTGTGTAAGGGAGGAGTGGAATCGATCATCCATGTTCTGCGTGATTGCCCAGCGATGGAAGGAATTTGGAATCAAATAGTACCAGCACGGAAGCGACAAGCATTTTTTGAGAGTTCTTTACTTGAGTGGATGTCTGAGAATTTATGTGCAGGGGTAGTAACCGAGGATGGTTCTTGGCCAATCACTTTTACGATGGCGGTGTGGTGGAGTTGGAAGTGGCGGTGTGGAGATGTCTTTGGCGATAATATGAGATGCAGAGATAGGTACGTTTTTTTAAGGAGTTGTCTGCAGAGGTAAGTAAGGCAAACAGAAGGAGTGGAGAGCAGAAACAGTCGACGACCCAAGTAGAGACAATGGTTGGATGGAAAGCACCTGAGACAGGTTGGATAAAGCTTAACACGCATCACATGGTAACCCAGGCATTGCTACGGCTGGAGGAGTGATACGAACTGCTGATGGCGAATGGTATGGAGGATTTGCACTGAATATAGGGAGATGTTCGGCACCATTGGCAGAGTTATCGGGAGTTTATTATGGATTGTGCATAGTTTGGGAGCGAAGAGTTGCATGTCTCGAGTTAGAAGTGGATTCGGAGATGGTTGTAGGTTTTCTTAAGATAGGGATTGGTGAGTCACATCCTTTGTCCTTTCTGGTACGGCTGTGCCATGACTTTCTTTCAAGTGACTAAATAATCCAAATTTACATGTGTATAGGGAGATTAACCGTCTAACCAACGGATTAGCAAACTATGTGTTCTCTTTACCTTTAGAATTTCATACTCTTAATTCTATTCCATCTGTTGTTGAAACGATTATGAGGGAAGACGTTACAGGATCAATGTACCTAAGACGAATTCACATATAATTTATTCATTTTAATAATAAAATCTGGGAGGTTCCTTCCCGGTTATTTACCAAAAAAAAAAGGTGAATTGCTGTGCTATTAGACTTGGTCAATATTTAGAGTAATGAATTGCTGTGAAGTTATTCAGTTTTATTTTTGTATTAAAGACAAAATAAACTATTTTGAAAATATATTTTCAAATGGACCCTAATACTTTAAAATTTTTTCTCAAAAACTCTTTTTGAAAATAATTTTTTTATAAGATACATTTTAGATAATGCCTCTTTATTTTTCTATAACAGTTCAAAGATAATAAATGAAAAAGCGATAAGAAAACAGTTAAACTATAGTTAAAACTTAAAATTTAAAAGAAATCAACGTTTTATATCTTAAAAGAGAAAATTTAAAAGATAACTAAATGTTTGCAAAAACTTATCAAATTATGCTTACGAATTAAGAGATTTACAAAAGTTTGAATTAATCATTTAATATTGTTCATTTATTTTATACAAATTTTATTAGCTTAAAATTAAAAAAATATTTCATTACATCACATAAATTAAAAAGATAACTATTACATTTTTTAAGCATCTTCATTGGATTTATCATTTCCCATGTAATTCCATAAAATTTGACCCACTCATGTTTTTTTTAAAATTTATTATTTTTATGTAATTTGTATTTTTAATTTAATATAAGTTTTTGTTGTATATTATAATAATGAGATAACCAAAATTTAAATATAGTTGTATATAAGTACACAAATGAAAATATAATTTTGTTTAGGTATAAAATAAATACATATTTAAAATTAAAAGATCATATTGTAAATAAAAAAATATTTTCTATTTTTAGAGTAAAATATAGAACACCATTGGAGAAATATTTTCTCTAAAACTAGAAAAATCTCTAAAAATAGAGAAAATCTTAAGTTTTTAAACTAGTAAAAGTTAAAGCAGAATAATCCTACCTTTCTACTTGGTTCCAGCATTTCCAGCTCAACCTCACCTAGTCGTCACTCTAATAAGTCTCCTACTGTTTCTCTAATTACTCTTTTGTTGCTCGCTTCCTTCATTACTCTCCTTAACTCTTCCAAATGTATATTCCAAATGGTATCTTTGTAAGGGTTCTCCAAAAAGTAATATAAACGGAAATTTAAGGAGGAAAAAAAAGAAGAAAAGAAAGCAAGAATAATATGCATGATAAAACAATAGCATATCCAAGCGAATTCAACAGCTCGAGCTGATGCGTCGACAAAACATTAACGATCGATAATGCCATAAGGTCATCTTAACTTGTAACTTTGCAAGACAACTTAAACTTCCGCGACACGTTGAAACGAACATTGTGTTCACTGGTCAGTTGCAGTTGTGTTTGTTGTGAAGAAAATTGTTCGTTAATGTATCTTCTTCATATAAAAGATATGTATAAATATCTTTCAAAGTGAGGAGAAATAATCGTAAGATGTCTAAAGTCCAATTCTGGTTTGCTTTTTGTTAAAGCATTCGTTATCAAACTTTGATTGGATTTTAAACTTTAAGTTTCCATCTGAAAAAAAACTTCATAATGAAAAGTAAAAAGATATAAAACGGTTCTTAATTAATTTAATTAACTATTTGAGAAAAAGAGCAGAAAATATTTATTTCTAATTCAGTGAAAATCCCAAATCACAAAATAGAACAGTAGGAAATGTACAACTGACTGGAAATATATTTCTTCAAAGTTAACATTTATTATTTGGCACAAGTTCTCTATCACCACGTGTTTTTCAAATTCTGATATGCAATTAACATTCACTTTATTTAGGCATAGCAGTTTATAGTTTGTGAGTGTATGGAAACTATTTTTGGTAAAAGAAAATATTTTTGCTAACTTATCTGTAGGTACTTCAAACTACCATGGTAAGAGGTCCAACATAAAATTAGTACTAATAATTATTTGATATCTATGGGTATTACTTAAATATATAGAAACTATTCAATGCTATAATAAGGTAATTCAAGATTTTCTAAATGGAATTACTAAATACATATGCAAAAAATTTTTTTTTGACTACAATTGGTCATATATGATGACTACTCTCTCCAAATTCATTACTATAAAATACATAAAGAAATAAAATAAAAACAAAATAGCAATCTTCTTCTTATATATAATAAATAGAGAATACTATTACTCAAGAAATTAAACAAAAAATGGGTAAGAGAAAGATTGAGATGGAGGAAGTACAAGATCCAAACACAAAGCAAGTTCACTTTTCAAAACATAGAGTTAGTTTGTTCAAGAAAGCGAGTGAGCTTGCGACTTTGTGCAACGCCGAGGTTGGTATTGCTGTCTTGTCTCCTGGAGGCAAATCTTACTCCTTCGGGAAACCAGATTTTGATTTGATTGCAGAACAGTTCAAGAATGAATCCGATGAATCAGATCATGGTGAAACATCATCAGGCGCAAGACAAGAGAAGAAGATGTGTAAAACGTCTCAACTCAATCGTCAAAGAAGCTAATGCTGAGAAGAAAGAAGCCGAAGATTTGCAGAAGCGGCTTGAATCTGCTGATGAAGAGAGTTTTGATAAGCCTATTGAAGAGCTTACTCTTGAAGAACTTTACGAACTTGAAGATAAGATGAAGAACATGCATGCGGGGATTCAAGGTAACATTAATAAGATGAAGGCTGCATCTGCTCTCATGTTTCTCTCTAATGATAATTAAAACCGTTTTATGAGAATGAATAATAAAAATTTCTAGACTCGTATCTTTCAATTTTCATTTTGTATTTCTGATCTAAAGTCGTTTATTTTGTATTGTTGGTTCAAGATATCTATTGTATCCCCCATTTGATCATCTATTGGTTGTAACTTTTGGTTTGATGCAGATGATACGATTATGAAGATTTTATTTATCTAATAAAAAAAACATATTATAACATAAATTTCTACTCGTGAAAATTGTTATAATGATGCAAGTTATGATACAAAATTTTTTAAAAGTATTAATTGGTTTAACACTATGACATGATAGTCTAAACTGAAAGTACATATTAATTCAAAGTGTTGGGGAAGCAGTGACTTGATAGTAAAAAACAAACAAATAAACCAATAAAAAGAGAGACTGTTTGAATATATTTAACAGTAATCGCTTCCATCTCTTTAAAGCCATGGCAATAGTAGTCACTCCTATGTTGCTCCTAACATATGAAATTGTAAAATTCTTTGGGCTAATATAGGAATCATTACGTTGGTAAAAGGCCAGAATATCAAATCAGCGAAAGTTTATTAGACGATTACTCAAGTATCATGAACCAGCCCTCGATCATGTTAATCTTTTGACAAAATTAGGAGCAAGTACTTAGTCTTTCCTCGGATCCTAATTATATATTGTCTCTGTGGTGCATCCCTTCGTTCGATATATATATGTGCTCACCACAAAAAAATTGACAAACAAAAATGTATCAAAAATATGGTTCATGCAACCTGCGAATACGCTATAGAGGGAAAGCAATATTAGAGGTGTTCCCGCAAACATAGATATTTTCTTCTGTATCTTGATAATTATACATTTTTTTTGTTGAGAGACTGTTTAAAATTGAATTTACAATGCTTTTTTTTGTCACGTCGTTAAAGAAGATAAATCTACTATATATTGTTGAACAGTAAATTCATTTAAACAAGAATTTAGGGTTTTGAGAAATCTTGTTTATTGATTGAGGTGAAAGATTAACGATTACAAAGAGATTTAGGGTTTGCGATAAAGAAGACCAAGAGATTGCAGAGTTGCTTACTTGAGTCTTCATTAGGACATTTTTGGATGATCTTACTGTTTGAGGAGTTCTTCTATTTGCAGGTTATTGAGTTGGTGTTAAAGCGGTTTGAGCTTCTCCGATGGGCTTTTTCTTTTCATTCCTTATTTTATTTTCTCAGCCGGTTTATATCTCTGAATCCGGTCAGGTTGATCAGGTCTTCTAGAAAACCTGTTTGATTGGTTTGAATCTTAGTGGACCACCTCAAGTGGGATTTATAATGAGTTGGTGTTAATTTGGGTCTGATCTTAGATAGGGTAAACTCGATACCAACATATATTTCAATGTGATTATGATGAACGTACAGCCTCACGTACAGTTAAACTATGTGTAGTTCTTTCCATAACATTCGGATCCCCTACTAACAATTTTCTATGCGTTACCCACAGTGTACAACCTAATTCATAACTACAAATGAGATCCCAACTGACGGTTTTGCATGCAACTCTTTAATTTTTTTGATAAAGTTTGCATCTATAAATCTGCAGAAAATTAGATTATATGGAAAAATCAAATCCCAATTACACTGTCGGAAATTTATAACTTGTGATAGATCTAAGATAATAGATATAAGACAAATCAGACAAAAGATAGTAAATTTATAACTTGTGATAGATCTAAGATAATAGATATAAGAATAATCAGGCAAAAGAAAATTAATACTCGAGAAGCAAAATATAAGTGAACTATTTTTTGATATTACAAATTTAATTTGGAAACCGCTTTCTTGAAAGAATTATTACAATTTACATACTATTATCTTACAAAATTTGGCCGTGTTAAATTATGTGGTCTAATCCAAATAGTTTTACAGAAAATAAAAATAAAATACAAATAAAATAACAAAAAAATCCCTAAACGTTAGGCTTGAGTCACTTTCTATCATACATTATCAATTTTAGTAGAAGCAATCGTAAAATGCCTAAACTAATTCCGGTTTGCTCTTTTAAAAGTATTCATTATCAATTTTTAAATTTCTTTTAAACTTTAAGTTTCCACCAATAAAAATAAACTTTATCATGAAAGTGAAAATATGGAAAATGGTTCTTAATTAATTTTAGCAATTATATGAGAAAATAGTGGAAAAGAGTGGAAAATAGTTATTTCTAATACAATGAAATCCCAATTCACAGAAAAAAAACAAAACACACCAGAAAAATATTCAAGCTAGTTTTGTATACATAAAACTGAGTGAAAATATAATTCTTCTAAAATGACATCAAGTATTTATCACCATTTTTTCTTTCAATTATGATATGTAATTAAAATCCAATTAGGCAGACTAGTTTTTTTAGTTAAAATATTTATTTCTAATTCAATAAAAATCCCAAATCACAGAATAGAACACTAGGAAATGTACAACTGGCTAGAATTATATTTCTTCAAAATTAACATTTCTTGTTTGTCACAAGTTCTCTATAATCTATCACCACGTGTTCTTTCAATTTCTGACATGTAATTAACATTCACTTTATTTAGGCATAATAGTTTTATTGTTTGTGAGTGTAGGAAATTAATTTTGGTAAAAGAAAATATTTTTGCTCATTTCTCTGTAGGTACTTCAAACTACCATGTAATAAGAGATCCAATAGTAAATTAGTACTAATAAGTATTTGATATCTGTAGATATTAATTAAATATATAGAAACTATTCAATGCTGTAATAAGGTTCAAGATTTTCAAAGTGGAATTACTAAATACGTATATATGCAACAAAATATTTTGTTTTTGGACTAAAATTGGTCATATATGATGATTAGCCTTTGCAAATTCATTACTATAAAATATATTAAAAAAAACAACATAAAAACAAAATAGCAATCTTCTTCTTATATATATAAACAGAGGTTACAATCACTCAAAACATTAAACAAAAAATGGGTAAAAGAAAGATTGAGATGGAGGAAGTACAAGATCCAAACAAAAAGCAAGTTCACTTTTCAAAACGTAGAGTTGGTTTGTTTAAGAAAGCGAGTGAACTTGCGACTATGTGCAATGCTGAGGTTGGTATTGTTGTCTTTTCTCCTGGAGGCAAACCTTACACCTTCGGGAAACCAGATTTTGATAATATTGCAGAACGGTTGAAGAATGAATCCGATGAATCAGATCGCGGTGAAACATCATCAGGCGCAAGACAAGACAAGAAGATGTGTAAACGTCTCAACTCAATCGTCAATGAAGCTGATGCTGAGAAGAAAGAAGCCGAAGATTTGCAGAAGGGGCTTGAATCTGCTGAGGAAGAGATGTTTGACAAGCCTATTGAAGAGCTTACTCTTGAAGATCTTTATGAACTTGAAGATAAGATGAAGAACATGCAAGTTGGGATTCAAGGTGACATTAATAAGATGCAGGTTGCATCTTCTCTCATGTTTCTCTCCAAGGATAATTAAAACCATTTTATGAGAATAAATAATAGAAATATCTAGACTCATGTATTTTCATTTTCATTTTGTATTTCTGATCTAAAATCGTTTATTTTGTATTGTTGGTTCAAAATATCGATTGTGTCCTCTTTTTGATCATCTATTGGTTTCTGGTTTGTTGCGGATGATATGATTATGAAGATTTTATTTATCCAGTCAAAAACAACATATTATAACATAATATGATAGAATGTGATAGAAAGAATTGTAATTCTCTCATCACATTCTCTCATGGTATCAGAGCCTCGTTTGTTGGCCTAAGTAGGGTTTATTATCGGTCCTAAAGTGGGATTCGGTTCGAGATGGGCTGATAAGAGCCATTATCTCGAGGGGGCGTGTTAGTATCCCACATCGACCATATAAAGGGATTAACACTAGTATATAAGGGATATGTACCAATCTACTCATTGCCAATTGGTTTTGAGTCAGAAGCCCATAAAACTTAACATAATAAGTTTTCTACTAGTCAAAATTGTTATGATATAAAAAATAATATTATTTGGTTAATTTTCAAAGTGTTAGGGAAATAGTGACTTAATAGTAGATAAATAAACCAAGAAACCAATAAAATGAGAGACGCTTTGAATATGTTGAACACAATAATCACATCTATCTCTTTAAAGCCATGACCTTTTGAATATGTTGGGCCAATATAGGAGTCATTAAGTTGATAAAAGGCCAGAATATTAAATCAGCGAAAGTTTATTAGATTACTCAAGTATCATGACCCAGCCCTCGATCATGTAAATCTTTTGAAAAAATTAGGAGCAAGTACTTAGAATGTCCTCTGATCCTAATGATATATTGTCTCTATAGTGCATCCCTTTGATATATATATATATATACATATATGCTCACTACCAAAAATTGACAAGCAAAAATGTATCAAAAATATGGTTCATGTAACCTGCGAATACGTTATGGATGAAAGTTTGCTAAAAAAAAGAATACGCTATGGAGGGAAAACAATATTAGAGGTGTTCTGGCAAATATAGATATTTTTCTTTTGTATCTAGATACTTTAAGGCAACAATTAATATTAATAACAAAATATTTTAATTATACGTTTTTGGTTGAGAGACGGTTTAAAACTGAATTTACAATCCTTTTTTTGTCATGTCACGTCGTTAAAGAAGATAAATCTACTATATATCATTGAACAGTAAATTCAGTTAAACAAGAATTTAGGGATTTTTGATAAATCTTGTTTACTGATTGAGGTGAAAGATTGACGATTACAGATATTTAGGGTTTGCGATAAAGAAGACCAAGAGAATTGCAAAGTTACTTTTTTGAGTCTTAACTAGGATTTTTCGGATGATCTGAATGTTTGATGAGTTCTTCTATTTACAAAGATCTTGAGGCGGTGTTAAAGCGGTTTGGAATTCTCCAATGGGCCTTTTTATCTTCCTGATTTTATTTTCTCAGCCAGTTTATATCTTTGAATCCGGTCAGGTCAATCAGATCGTCTAAAGACCGGTTTGATTGGTTCGAATCTTATGGGCCAGTTCAATTGGCCTTTAGAATGATTCGGTCTTAATTGGAGTCTGGTCTAAGACATGATGTTAAACTTGGTACCAACATATATGTCAATGCGATTATGATGAACAAACTGCCTCACATACAGTTATACTATGTGTAGTTCTTTCCATAACTTTTGGATCCCCTACTAACAATTTTTCTATGCATTATACCCACAGTGTACAGCCTAATTCATAAAAAAATGAGATCCCAACTGACAGTTTTGCATGCAACTCTTTCAAATTTTTGATAAAGTTTGCATCTAAAAATCTGCAGAAAATTAGATTATATGGAAATCAAATCCCAATGACATGGTTGGAAATTTATAACTTGTGATAGATCTAAGATCAATAGATATAAGACAAATCAGGCAAAATAAAATTAATTCTGGAGAAGCAAAATGTGTGAGAATTATTTTACGATATTACAAATTAAATTTGAAACCGCTTCCTCAAAAGAATTATTAGAGAGCATGTGCAGTGGTGAGAAACTGTGAGAGTCTCTCAAATATATTAATTTAATATTTTTGTTATAATTATATAATTTATTTAAATTTTAATTAAAATTAAAAATTAAAACTAATCCAATGTTGACATATGTGAAAGGAGTTCCTAGAGAGGTTCTCAAGAGTTTTCAAATGAGAACCGATTTTCTTTTCTCTCTCCTACTTTTTCTTATTTCAAATTTTATATTACTGAAAAACTCTCTAAAAATATACATTTTACATACCGTTATCTTACAAAAATTGGTTGTGTTAAATTATGTAGTTTACAAAGGTTGGCGGCACATCACCATTCCCCTCGAGGACCATGCTTTTTTGAAAAGTGAGTTGACTTTTCCTTTTGTCTACCTATGTCGACACCTTATATTATTTGGTAGAGGACCCATTTCAATGATGGTGTTGATATGGATACAAGGTCTAGTAAACTATCATACCCCATGGCGTTATTGGCTAACATTGTCAAATATTTATATTAAGAGAAAACTACTATTTTCATCCCATTGGGAGAGATCACCTTCATCCTCCTCCTTGGTCAAGGAGAGAAGTTTTCCATCTTTATGGCTCTCTAGTGGAGACCAAACTGTCTTGTTTGTAATAGCGAGGTACCACTCCATATTTGGCACCGTCTTTGTATCTTTGATAGATGCTTTAGGACTCATTCTTTTGACGACTCTTGGCGATAAAAGATGTATTTGAACGTCAACGTCATTTGAGATGACTAGAAAATACTATGGAGGCTTCTATACGACGACCCTACCGCTGCATTTGACCTAAGGTTCAGATCCGCTGTCGATCTCCTTCGAGACTCTATCATTTTTATTGTTGTTTGTCTTTGTTATGTATTTTCCTAAGCATGGAGGATGGTTAATTCCCTCCATTGTAAGACTCAAATTTTAAATTAATGGAAGCATTTGTTGTGACAAAAAAAAAGAGTGTATGGAAACTATTTTTGGTAAAAGAATAGTTTTTGCTAACTTCTCTGTAGGTATTTCAAACTACCATGTAATAAGAGGTCCAACAGTAAATTAGTACTAATAAATATTTGATATCTATGGGTATTACTTAGATATATTGAAACTATTCAATGCTATAATAAGGTAACTAGGTGAGTACCTGCCAATGTTTTTTTAAACCGGACCAGATACTGACTCGTCATCATCACTGGGTGACTGGTCTGACTGGTTCGATCGGTCGAACTGGGTTTTAATATATGTATATATATATATAATTTATGTATATATATATATATAATTTATGTATATATATAACGCTAACCTCAAAGAAGCAAAAAGTATGATTAAAATTATTGTTTTGTATTTTAAAAGAATAAAAATCAGTTGAACAATATATATATATATTTAAATTTATACAAATAAATAATAAGAGAATAAATATTATTTGTTCTCTAAAATTAAATGTAAAAAATAATTCTCCAAAGAAAAAATAGTAAAAATAGAGTGATATCAAAATTTATAATCAATTTACATAAATAAATAAACAAATTGTGATTTATTTTTTTCAAATAAACTCTATTTGAATTCAAATTATAACAAAAAATTGTAAACCCGGTTTTGCTATTTAATCGGGTCACCGGTTTACTGGGTTTTGGCCGATTTTATTTAAATCCAAGTTTTATCTTCACTCGGAACTGGTTAGCTAGCCGATTCCTTGTTAGACCGGTCCGGTTCTGAAAACATTGGTTCTTGCGCATTGCACGGGGGAAAATTAATTCGTAAAACTGAAATTTAGTTAATTTTGTTTTGTTGGAGTTTGGTAATAATTAAGATTAACGAAGTTTCCATATTTTAATTTGTATTGTCTTTCATGTTTGTAGTTTTTCATCTTTCCTTTCATCCAAATTACATATCTATTTATCTTGTTTTTACTATTGTATTTAGTCTTATTCTTCTTTTACACACATGCCTCTTTCCTCTCTCTTCCTCGATAAATGATATACGCGATTAACAATTCATAATGGCAAAATTTTATAAATACCTTCGCATGTTGAATCAAATTCCTTACATAAAGATCCCTTGCATTGGGATCCAACTCATCAAAAGGGGGAAGATGTTTCCCACTTTTAGATTTGAATCCCAGAAAAGATTGAGCAATCACCATTCTATTTTCATGTACACCTAGACCAAAGAATCACCATGAAATGTTAGAAAACATTTTATTGGTCAGTTTGTTAATTGGGAAGTCAAAACATACATTCACTCAAGTGAACGTTAGTGGAAGCATTTTTCGAATAAAAAGTTGTGTGGCTTCGAGGCTGTTTGTTTTTATTTCGATTACAGGAAGGATTCTGATCCTTATCCGATGTATTCTCTTCTAGACCCCTTTCTGGAAGGAGTAGGCGGAGGAGGAGGAGACATGAATGTTTTATTTTTCCCTTTATTAACATTTTGAGGCACTGACAAAGACTCGAGGTGGATGGGATTGGGAGTCACTTTCCTCATCCTTTGGCACAAATTTGCGCCAGCATCTTCACGTTCTTTGCTATCCGACACAGTGGTCAGATGAATTAGGGGAGAATCATGAAGAGGTAGTTTGGGAACCAGGATATTTCTGTGAGACGGACCATCAATGTTGTCAGCATAGTTTTTCTCGCAAAGTGGCATGCTGACATTGTCAATTTTCCTCCTTAAATGTTTTCTCTATGGCAAAATTCACGCTTTCAATCCAAGTTTCTCCGAAGCAGAAAATTTAAAACTATCTACCTCGACAATCAGAGGGTTTAAGGATCAAAGTGCAGCACTCTGCAACAGACTTCTTGCAGTATGAATGCAAGGAAGCGAGAAGGATTTCCGGTGAACTTTTTTCTCCATTGCAAAAGTAAAAAGCTTCAAAAAATCCTCAAACGGATTGGGTTTTGGATAAAGAACTGTGAAAGAAAATGTTGAGTAGAATCTACAAACAAAAGGATAAGATAAAGACGTAGTCTATAAATCACCAAGCAAGTTGGTCCAATCACTTTGAACCATACTAACTGCAGAAGAGGGGTCAATTTTCGCGAGAAACCAGAAGTCTCTCCAATTTTATTCGTCTTTGGGGATACCAAAAATCAAGGTTCTATTGGTCGAAAATAGGAACTGTAGGTACCTCGGCTAGTAGAACAAACACCGGTGAACTTGAAAAGATAAGTTGAACTCAACAACAAATTGGCCTTGGAGGCAAGCGTCAGGAGACAGATGATGTGTCAAATCATCATCAGACACATCTGCGGTAACGTCATTCCAAGATAAATAGACACAAAAAGTGCATCGGGAATTGGGAAAACAAACTCGCAACCAAAACAATAAGATTCATAAACTCATATGTAGCCCTCTCTTATGAATTAGGGGGTTTCGTCCGCATTGGGCAGAGCAAATTCAGTTCCCGATGAAATTTGAAGGTATTTTCTGATACCTATAATCATTTTGGATGTGGAGTGAGATGATGGGTGAGGGCCAAATCTGTCTTCACGACCCAGGGAATTGTTCGGTGCAGCACATTTGCTTTTTTCCTCAGAAGAACTGGGCATTTTTGCCTCCTTAATCATAATTTGTACGTAAACAGAAGGAATCAATTTTCTAAAAGAAAAAGAGGGGAAGAATCGCTTTCAAGTATATGAAATTTCATACAGACGGAAAGTCAGACCAAAGAAGAATCCGGTTTAAGAAAAACCCGGGTTGTATTGGGAAGGGGAAAAGGTGTTTTCTCAAACTTGCCTTTTAAAAAAAACAGAGAAACGCCTAAATTAATGTACATGGCACGTGTTTCATGGCACTTCAAATGTCAAAATCTCAAAATTATAGGGGTTAAAGAGTAAAAAAAAACTTAAGTTCTCCGAGCCGGACAGAGGCTCACAAAACTTGGGGAGCAAATGTTGATACCAGATCCATACCAAGGATCCATTATCTTCATATTCTAACACGTGTCATTATATTTAATACAATTGAAAAGGTTATTAAATAATTTGGGCTAGCAAACTAAGATCCAGGGAGTATAGCGAAGCCTCGTGGAGGAGGATGCAAGCGAAGCCGATTGTCCGTGAAGGAAGGTGGATCTCGTCATCGGAGAAGATGTCAGTAAAAAGAGATAACGTTACGACATTAAAACTTAGGTCGAAACCGACGAGTTAAAAGAGAATGATAAAATTATTTAGTCATTATTTTTAGCATTTATTCTCTAATTCATGTATAAATACAGGCCCTCATTGTCTTGTAAGGTGTTTGCTCATTTTTCACTAAAAATCAATATACACAACTTTTACCATTTTTCTTATTGTACTTAATTTCCATTTACAAGTTCATTTTCTTACACAAATTTTGTTTTACTTAATAAACATTTCATTATTTTATTGGGTGTGAGATCTTGTATCCACAACATATCGTTCGCAATATTTTTTGGTTTAGGAGATCTCGCAATCTTTCTTGCCATCAGAAACATTCAATTGTTATTCAGCATTTGTTTCTCGACATAAGAAATTTTCTGTATTAGGTTGGTTTTTGCACTTTTAGGTTTAGTAGAACTCTCGATTTTTCTTATCATAAGAAACATTTCCTACTTTTTTTGTATCCATTTGACGATTATTTCTATCGTTGGATTGGCTATTGCGATATTTTAGGTTTAGGAGATCTCACAACTTTTTTAGGTTTACTAGATCTTCTTATCTTTCTTATCATAATATATTAACATCTCAAATTTCTCGATATGCTTTCTTCTCATATGGAAATAATAAAAATGTGGATAGATAGTGTGTGGTCAAGAATTACATTATATAGATGTAAAATTTGATTCTTACAAATCAATTCTTTGGAGAAAAAAATTCAAATTTTGGGTGACTAAAAATGATTGGCATTCATATTTTGGCCCAATGCAAGTATATAAATTATCTCGGTAAAACTCGCATATATGGGGAAATAAATCCTTAGTATTTAATATGACTCGGTTCATTCTGCCTACTTTCCATGCTTTGATGTTGGCAATCCGGATCACCCAACTATATTTCAATGGAGGTATGCATCTCCAACAGTTTTATATATCCGGTTTCTAGATATATTTTTTAGTATTTATTTAGATATGCAACATTTGACTATATTTTTGTTGTCCATAGGTAATAACTATTTACTCAAAACTATTATTTTATAATGTTTGAATGTCACAAGCTCATATATTATTAGTATATGGGGACTATTTTAAAAAAATTTGGTATGTTAAAAACTTATTGTCAATCTTTTCTCCTATGGCAGCATAATGACAACATTGACTTCTTGCCGCGGATGTTATGGCATTCCAAACATACTGTGGGCATCATGTTGCAGGTTATGTACATACTACTTTGGTTTCACATATTAGTGTTGAATTGATCTCACCATCTTTTGGTTTAAAATTTTCTCACTTTTGAGTTTCATTCAATCTTCTACAGAGCAGAGATTGAATGAAACTCAAAAGTGATCAAATTTTACAATAAAGATGGCGAGATCAAATCAACAATAATTTCTAAAACCAAAATAGTATGTCCATAACCTGCAACATGATGCCCACAGTATGTTTGGAATGCCATAACATCCACGGCAAGAAGTCAATGTTGTCATTATGCTGCCATATGAGAAAAGATCGACAATAGGTTTTTAACATACCAAAAATGTTTTAAATAGTCCTCATGTACTAATAATATATGAGCTTGTGACATTCAAACATTATAAATTATAGTTTTGAGTAAATAGTTATTACCTATGGACAACAAAAATATATTCAAATGTTGCATATCTAAATAAATACTAAAGAAAATATCTAGAAACTGGATATATAAAACTGTTGGAGATGCATACCTTCATTGGAATATAGTTGGGGTGATCCGGATTGCCAACATCAAGGCATGGAAAGTAGGCAGAATGAACCGAGTCATAGTAAGTATTCTTAAAATTGGCATACACAGTAACCTCTATTCCTTTCCCTTCGACGTCATCACCATTCTTTGTGGTAATATTAACCTACCAACAAAAAAAATCACATACATATCTGTTAAACATCTCATAAACATCTCTTACACATGTATAAACTGATAAAAAATTACGCAGAATAGTGACAAAACAATCTTACAGAGTTCTGGTAATGTTCTTGTTCTTGACTTGGGTGGCTGAGGCAGAGATGAAAATCCCTTCATTCTTTCTCGGAAAAATAATCTGTAATAGACGAAATGAGATCAGCCACACGAACAATCAAGAAGAAGAAGAAGAAAAAAACTGAAAAGTGAGTGAGAATGGCTTACCCTCAAATAATTAAGAAGGAAATTTCTAGGTTTGAGGTGAATCAAAGGAGCAGTAGAAGAGAAGGATTAGATTGTTCGTTTTCTCGTCTCAGTGAGTCTTTTAGGGGTTTCCAGAGAAGCAATATATATAGTGTAGGGAGCAATTGGAGTCATGGAAAATTATAGTAATAACTATCCCTTTTGGTTAACTTTTATATATATAGAGTAAATTTTAGAACTGAGACCAAACTGTAAACTGACACGTTCAACTTCTTTGACCAGAAAAAACGGAAATGAACTTTCACCTTCAAAAATCAAAATTACCATTAGTTACGAAATTACCCGAGAAAATTAGTTGACTAGCAAAAAATGTAAAACATGTCACAAAAGAGTTTCGATAAACCTCCTATATTACAAAAAAAAAAAAAGACATCAAGACTATCAAGAGTTTTTTTGGAGTGAACGTTTGGAGTGTATGGAAAATTACTATCCCTTTTCGGTAACTTTTATATATGGAAACAAAATCTGGAATTGAGACCAAAAACTAGTCAACCGTTCAACTTATTTAACCAGACAAAACGGAAATAAACTGTTTCACCTTCAAGAATCAAATGACCATAGTTAAAAGTAGAGCATAATCATCGGTAACATACTCTCTTAGAGTCTCTCAAACAAAAAATATTTATATTTAATTGATTATATAATTAAATTTTTAAACTTTTAAAAAATTAAACCAATTAATAGGAAATATATTTTATAAAACGTTCTCATTGAGTTCTCAAAATTTTTCAAATCAGAGACATATGTTATAACTTATAAGTGGTTCTTGTGGGATTCTTTCATTGTGGTAAAACTGACTTTAAAGGAGAAGAATTAGAGCATTACTATATTGCTAAGAAACTTTCAAACAAAAAATAATACTAATCATTTAATGAAAACTGATTATACAATTTAATTAAAAAAAAATTAGAAAAATAAACCAATTAATGTGAAACATATATATGTTATAAGATGTTTTTATGGAGTTTTCAAAGATTTTTAAAAGTTCAAATCTTCTCACTCTCTTTTTTTTTATTTTTTTTTATTTTCTTTTTAAGATATTCCTACTAAAAATGTTCTTTTAAGTTATAACCCGAAATGAGCCAAGTCAAAGAGTTATTAAAATTATAGAAACAGGTCATTGAAGCAAGTGAACTACTATTTCATCTTAGAGCAATAGCATTGGTGAGAACCCTTCTTAATCTCTCAAATATTATATTTTAATAATTTGATTATAATATAATTATTTATTTAAAATTTTAAATGATAAAACCTCATCATAACCAATCATATTAATACATGTGTGAGATATTTTTCTAGAAGAGTTATCATTTGAGAAACTCAATTCTATCTCTTTCTTACTTTTTAGCAAAATGGACACAAATCAGTTTTAGATTAAAGGATACACTTTTTTAATAAACTTATTTTAAATATGTCATTTGTATAATGTTGCAATGATCAAATACCGTTACTTTCATTTTGACCAAACCTCATCATTTTTGTATCTTGTCCACGGCGTCTTTCATCTTGTCCACGGCGTCTTCCATCGTCATGTTATCCATCATCGTGTTGTCTATCTCTCGTAGACAAAACTAACTTGTCCATCATTTGTTTTTTGTAAACAAAATCAACATGTCCACAATTTATCTTTTGTGAACAAAATTAACATGTTTCTTATGGAAAAAATCAACTTGTCCACCATTAATGTGGACCTCATAATTTATGTATCTTGTCCACGGTGTCTTTCATCTTGTTCACGGCGTCTTCCATTGTCATGTTTTCTATCGTCGTGTTGTCCACACTAGTGTTGATTTGATCTCGCCATCTTTTGTTGTAAAATTTCCCACTTATGAGTTTCATTCAATCTCTGCTCTGTAGTGAGAGGCGTGCCTATAGGGTTATGAAAAAAGCATTTGTCTCAGACCCCAAGGTTTATAAAACTTTGTGGGGCCATATTATCCAAAATCATGAGGTATCAGAGTGGTTTAAGGAAGAATTACTTTTCTGGCAACCCAAGTTCGAATCTCAAGTCTAGTCAATCAAAAATATTTTTTATTACGAAAAAAGAAGAATTAACAAAAAAGAAAAGAAATCAAAATCTAAAAGTAAAATATAATCTCAAATCGAAAAGAGAATTACTTTATGTTTGCTAAAAGAAACAATTTATTACATTTATTTATAAAAAATATATATTAAAAATGCCCTATTTTCTAATCTCGCCTCAGGCCTTTCTGAGTCTGGGCACGGCTCTGTCTGTAGGAGGTTGCTTTCGCCTGCAGACACTTGGCTGGACCCGTCACACTTCCGTTTTTCCCACCATTGAAGCCAGCAAGAGTGTACAATGTCCAATTTTTTAATTTTTTTGATTCCTTCGAGGCTTCTTTATGATCTAACATTCTTGCCAAAACGTTATCCTCATTCTGTTCTGGATTTGACCAATTTAAGGTAAAAAAGGGGGTTGCTCCTTCAGCAAAACTTGAAATAAGTGCTTGGGCCACTAAAATAATACCTAATGGAGAGATAGTTGGAGTGACTCGATTGACGAAGGTGAAATAGTATCTCTCTCCAAAAAAGCATGTTTTTTTTTACCACCGCACGAAGAAGGATCATGGGATCCTTTTCTATCAAATAGGAAGGGCTGTTGCACAAAATGTACTTATAGTTGAATTGGGGGAAGCTGTAGGTATTATCGCAGGTCAATCTATTGGCTCGTCAGCCCCCATACATGGTCTTACGACTTTGCGGAGACCTGTGTTTTTGGTAAACAGTCGCCCGGGCCTGGTCACTGCGACCCCCTTTGTGAGGAGGCACCATTTTTACCACTTTACTTTTCCATGTATTTGTATTGTTGCTTCTGTTCCAGGTTTTGTTTTGGTCTCACACATTTTCTTCTTTCTTGGTTTTAGAACCATTTCTTTGAAAAAATCCTTAGGCCATCGTTAATTCTTGTTACACAGGGCATAGTTGAATCGTAAAAATGTGACTCGTGCAGCGGTATTGCTTACGTTTCAAAGAAATGGTTTTCATGACCAAGAAAGAAGAATAGGTGTGAGAAAAAAAAAATACATGGATTGAAGCAAAACATTGTACATTTGAGCTGGCTTCAATGGTTGTAAAAATGGAAGTGTGACGCGTCCTGCCAAGTGTCTGCAGGACGTGTAATCAATACCTCTGCTACTGAAGGCACATCACGGCCTGGAGGCCCATGAGTTACACCCATACCCAAGATTAAGGTAGGGATTTTGTTTATTAATGGAATGTTGCAAGCATCCTCTATCGCCAACAGAGAATTTATGCCTCCAAGCTAGATTAAGACAAAGAAAAACATAGTTAGGGAATAATAGGTTCAAGAATGAATATAGTAAACTGGTAGACAATTAATTACCTTGTTGTTAAAGTTCCAACATCAGTTATTTGGTATAAAATTCTCTTCCCTACCAAACGTCAACTGTATAATACAAATGTCACAATATGAGACTATAGTGGGCAAGGAAGTGCATATATTTCTATCTGAAAACAAAAAAAAATATAATTAGATTTACCATTGGGGGGTTGAGAACCCGGCCTTGAACTCGAGTCATTTGTTTTCCAATGGTGATGCCACATCCAGCCAGAAACGGGTCCTCGTCATAGGAGTAGTTATGCATTGCCCACAATTCTAGTCAGTAACAATATAGGTAAAATATTAATATAATGCACTGAGAAAATGAAGAAGCTCACGTCGTTGAGTATTCTAATCCTCTCTAGAGGTTTTTGTCTTTACTTTTCAACAAGTGAAGATCTTTGTCTCACTGACAATGTTTTTGTATAACGTTGCAGAGATACAAGATGACAAAACTGCAATAAAAGGAGTAAAAATTTCAGATATACAAGAAAACAGAAGTAAGATATATAAAACAATCTTATAGAGTACTGGTAGAACACGACGTTAGGCTGTCGGATATAAATATTGTAGTGGTTGGTGCACAGTTGTATACCATCTCCTGAATCTCCAACCCCAATTATTGTTCTTTACTTGTGGGTGGCTGAGGCAGAGATGAAGATCCCTTCATTTTTTCTGGGAAAAATAACCTGTAAGAGACGAAACAGGATCAGCCACACGAACAATGAAAAAGAAGAAGAAAAAATTGAAAAGTCAAGTGAGAATGGTTTACCCTGAAATGATTAAGAAAGAGATTTCTAGGGTTGAGGTGAATCAAAGGAGCAGTAGAAGAGCAGGATTAAATCGTTTGTTTTCTCGTCTCAGTGAGTCTTTTTGGGGTTTCCAGATAACAATATATATAGTGTAGGGAACATTTGGAGTCATGGAAAATTATAGTAGTAATAACTATCCCTTTTGGGTAACCTTTTTATATATTGAGAAAATAAATTTGAGAATTGAGACCAAACTGTATAACTGACAAGTTCAACTTCTTTGACCAGAAAAAACTGAAATAAATTTCCACCTTAAAATATCAAAATTACCTTTAGTTACGAAATTATCCGAGAAAATTAATTGACTAACAAAAAAAGTAAAATGTGTCACAAAAGAGTTTTGATAAACCTGAAAATAACTATCCCTTTTCGGTAACTTTTATATATGGAAACAAAATCTGGAACTGAAACCCAAAACTAGTCAAGCGTTCAACTTAATTGACCAGACAAAACAGAAATAAACTGCTTCACCTTCAAGAATCAATCAAAATAACCGTAGTTACGAAATTGCCCGAGAAAATTAGTTGACTAGCAGAAAAAATAATGTGTAACAAAAAGAGTTTCAATATTTTTAAAAAAAAATCAAGATGTTTTAAATTAATTAGATGACTTAAATTATTGATTCAACAATGGACTAATAGGAGTGATCAAATTTGAAGAAAAGGTCCATGATCCAATGGTCTTTAAAATTAGAGCATCATCATTGGTAAAATACTCTCATAGAGTCTCTCAAAAATTAGAGCATTCCTATTGCTAAGAAACTTTCAATTGAATAACAACTGATTCTATAATTTACTTAGTTTTTTTCAGAAAAATAAACCAATTAATGTGAGGCATATGTTAGAAGATGTTTTTATGGAGTTTTCAGATATTTTTCAAAGTTCAAATCTTCTCACTCTCTTTTTTTATTTTCTTTTTGATTTCTTTTTTAGATATTCCTACTAAAAATATTCTTACAAATTACAACTCCAAGTCGACCTAGTAAAAGAGTTATTAAAATAACAGAAACAGGCCGCTAGTTGAAGGAAGTGAACTACTATTTCATTTTTTTTCTTTTTTCATTGATTTAAATTATTGATTTAAGACAAAACAAAACAAAGAAAAAAAGAGAAAGGCAGAGAAATGATTCACGTTAGACAATATACTCTAAACACTCTTGAAACTTTGTAAGTGTTTAAATTCAATTTGTATTTAAAATTTAATTGAATCCCTAAAGCATTGTGAAATACTCTTCAAGAATCAACCAAACCTTTCCGTGCATAAAGTTCATAAAAACAAAACACGTCGGTCTATAGGAGATCCCTAAATGGGATTACTTTTGAGTTCCCTTCGCACACTATGCACGGCTTAAATGGCATGTTCTCTAAAAAAACGGAAAGGTTTAATCCTAATATATATACAATAATATTCAGAGAATATATCCTAGTCGATTTCGTAATCCCTAGATCTCCTAAAATAATCTTCTAAATCTTTCTTGATCTTGGTTCGTAGTATCAGTCAATCTTGGTTCGGTTTAGGTCAATCTCTTGATCTCCCAATACCCCCGTCAAGCTCATACATGGTATGTAGTGACACGTATGAGACTGAACATGTCTTCAAAGTATTGGCTTATATCCGGCCATCAGATCATCATCGACATTTATACCCGGTCGTAGGGTCAGAGCGGCTACAACATCCAGTCGTTAAGTCATCGACGTTTATACCCGATGTAGGGTCAAAGGTTCTATGAAATACATATTTTGTAGTTATGTATTTTCATCATCTCATGTGAATTGAACAAACCCATCAATTGGTTCATGCTCATAATCCACATCAACATCACTCCGTCGGAGCCATGCAATATCTTCTAAACATCTTCGCGACCATCATCAAATTTGTAGTAGATAAATAGCCGCATGAAGATTCTTCAAAAACTAGCAAATTTGCTAGCTAATATCAAATCAACTTGGTCAATCAGTGACCAAATCAACAAAATAAGCCATCAATAGGCTTCTTCGTATCTTCCAAGTAAGCCTCTAATGAAAGAGACGAACAAATACAAACCATCACCGTCGTGTGACAAATACACAACAATAGTCACCAACATGACATGTAATTGGTTTCTTGTTGTGTAAGAAAACCTCTCATGTACGATTAAAAAATCATGATCTATTGTGACCAAGACTTCAAGAGACGAACGCTTTTTCTTTGGTTTTTTTTATAATATATATTTCATTTTTTGAGGCAAACAAAATCAGAATATTGAAGAACGCTCGGATTAAAAGCAAGACTCACGAGGGTGAGAAAAGCAAACACAAAAAACTGACACTTTTTTCTATTTTTTTTCTTCATAGCAGAAATAAATAAAATATTTAATTTATAAGAATTGGATCAAGGCTCTGATATCATGATAAATTGATGAAAGTAAGAACACAAAGGTGTTTTGGTAAAAATTATAATACTCTCATAATTTATTCATTAGCCAGTAGATTTATTTATACAAAAATCATAACTTGTCTAACAAATTATTTAAATATATGATAATAGAAAAATAACTTATTTAATCCTAAAGTATACACTAATATTCAGAGAATATATCCTAGTCGATCTCGTAATCCCGAGATCTCCTAACATAATCTTCTAGATCTTTCTTGATCTCGGTTTGTAATATTGGTCAATCTTGGTTCGGTTTAAGTCGATCTCCCGATCTCCCAATATTTATGAAGATACCTAAATGGGATAATTACTTTTGAGTTCATACACTACCCCACGGCTTCATTGGTATATGCTCTAAAAATGGTTTGGTTTATTGGGAGATGCCTATATTGGATTACATTAGAGTTTATGCATACACACAGCTTAAATGATATGAAAACACAGAACGGTTTGATTTATGTGAGATGCGTAAATGGGATTACCTTAGAGTTCATACATTAAACATGGCTTCAATGGTATGTGCTCTGAAAACTGCTTGGTTTATGGGAGATGCCTATGGGATTACTTTAGAGTTTATGCACTACCCAATGCCTTAAATAAATGGTATGAGCTCTAAAAACAGAAGGGTTTGGTTTGTGGGAAATATCTAAATGGGATTACTTATTTACTTTTAGAGTTCGTACACTACCTTCAACTTAAATGGTATTATAGCTCAACGGTTCAGTTTGTGGGAGTTGCCTTAATGGTTTTCACACACATCGACGGCTTAAACTGTACGAGTTCTAAAAATACATTGGTTCGGTTTATGGGAGTTGCCTAATTGATTTAACACACGCGGCTTAAAATGGGAGATAAGATTATGTCAAAAATTCCTAGTCTCAATTTTTTAGAGCTCATACACACATAACAATTATATTGCTCTAAAAAGAGAATACATTACAGTTCGGTTTATGGGAGTTACCTAAATGATAATCAAAAATAAAAGGAAAATTTGGAAAATAAGGATATTTTAGATCAAATATGACTATATATATTTTTTTCTACAACTTTGGTGAAATAGATTTTTTTGTTAAGTGAATGTCTCTTTTATACCCTCAACATTAGTTTTTTTGAATATTTTACAAAAGTTAATTAAATCTTACAAATCTAATACAATATATACTAAATCTGTTACAATATTTATTAATAATATATAAAAAAAAATTAGATAGAAAGTGGTGATATTATTTCCTCCTATCGTCGACAAAAAAAAAAAAAATTCCTCCTATTTTTTTCTTTTTTCTCTTCCACGGTTGATATCTTCTTCTTCTTTCTCTCTATCGCCGCCGGCATTTCTTCTCTCTATCACCGCCGGGAATTGTCTCTATCTATCACCACCGGAAATTATCTCTCTTTATCGCCGCCGGTAATCTCCTCTAACTCTCGCTTTTCTAATTTAAGACCATAGATCCGATTACTTGTCTAATTTAAGTTTAGTTTGTGCTCTTTAAAATCTCATCCTAATCTCATAGATCCAAGTTGAAGAGAGTAGAACAAATTATTCTTATCAAAGTTTTCATCTTGCATGCAACTCAGGCGCAAAGGTTTGTGAATGAAGCTCCAATTTTCATCCTTATTTTCCGAAATTAATAACATTTAAGTTCTAATTCAGTTTGATTTTCTTCTATTAATCAACTACAGCTTCTCCATCGTCTTTCACACTGACCAATTTGCTCACGGGTTGAGGTTGTTCCTTATCCTTCTTATCCGTAAGTCCTCATGTTCTTGATGATTATGGTGTTTGAAATTTAACTTAAATTTGATTGATTTTTTTTTGTAGATTAATTTCATTATTGGATCTAAAAAATTAAGATCATAGGTTCATTGTCAATTTCAAATTTTAGAGTCGCTATTTACCTTCAAAATATTGAGTTTTTACGATGTATAAGAAATTTGATTCTTTTTCATTTTATCTTGTTTGGGTGACATTGTAATTAAATTCATTTTCACTAATTAATCGGATTAAATTTGATTCTTCAAAAGATTGTGATGGTAACTGATTATTAGCTTGTTGTTCCTTGTTTTTTGTGTAGCCATTGAAATGAAGTATCCAAAATTTCTTATTTTCAATTTAAAATAGGTCTTTGAAATTTAACTTAAATTTGATTGATTTTTGTTTGTAGATTAATTTCATTATTGGATCTTAACAATTTAGACCATAGGTTCATTGTCAATTTCATATTTTAAAGTCGCTATTTACCTTCCAAAGACTGTATTTTATTTTGTTTGGGTGACATTGTGATTAAATTTGTTTTCACTAATTCATTGGATTATATTTGATTCTTCAAAATACTGTGATGGTAGCTAATTATTAGCTTGTTGTTCCTTGTTTTTGTGCAGCCATTGAAATGAAGTATCCAAAACTTCTTATAAGAAAAGGAGAGGAAACAAAATTGGCCCACATTAACAATAACTACCGAATGCCTCTCTTAAAAACAATCAAGAAGACCTTGCCAGCTGTGTATGCTACAGTGAGGAGTGATCATGTCTTTGCAAATGTATTTACAATTTCTGAAAACGGTCTCCATTTCTCGGGTCGGACAGTACACACAATGTTGTCTAGGCAGTTGGTAACAAAGAAAAAGCATGAGCTCTGGTTTGTTTTTGGGACGAAGCCATTGAGATTTTCTTTGCAAGAATTTCATGCAGTTACTGGGTTGAAGGTCATTGATGATCGTAGTCTTGATTTACAGAATTATACTGATGATGGTGGATTTTGGGCTAAGGTGCTGAGGTGAAAGGATGAAGTTTCTCTTAAGAAAATGATGAAACTGTACTTACTTGAAGCTCCAGGTTGGAAACCAGTTGACCAAGAAAGATTTGTGTATCTTTTTGTGATAGCTGGACTGGTAGTGGGCATTGGTGAGTCGAAGAAAATTCCACAAGAGTATATAAAGTTGGTGATGAATCTAGATAAGGTAAAGACTTATCCTTGGGGTATTGTAGCATTTGATCATTTACTGGAGTCCATCATCGAAAGAAGAAATGGTTTGAAGAAGGCATCATATGTTCTTGATGGTTTCACTTACGCACTTCAAGTTTGGGCTATGGAAGCAATTCCTTTGCTTGGAAGTTTGTGTGGAGAAAAGATCAACAGTGAAATAACAGCAGGTCGATGTTCTAATTGGACTGGCTCTGCCAAATTGTCTTGGGATCAACTTATAGAGATTGAAGACACATTTAACGGAGAGGTTAGTAGTTGATTCTGGAACTGCTGTCTAATTAGTTTCTTTGAATATTAAATCATTGTTAAGACTTTGTTGAACTCTAACCGTATTTTGTTGTTTTTATTGTAGGTCGCTTATCCTTATATTTCCTCGACAGGAAATTGTGACGTTTTGGACACGGTTGGAATTTATAAGGAATGATGAAGTCAAAGATTCTCGAGTGGATAATTTGAACTGTTTGATCAGATCTGGATATGATTTTAAAGACCACATTTGGGCAAGTCTTCAAGATGATGGTTTGGTCGAAGATGTACAAGTGGAAGAACCTGTTACAGATGAAGATAAGGAAATGTCTGGTGTGGGGAGCAATGGGAAATCACAAGCATCTACTGTAGAGATATCCACTTCACCAAAAAGAAAGAAGAATCGTGTCGATATGGGAGTAGAGTCACGGAGAAGAAGGTTGTTGTATGAGCGTGCATCATCATCACATGCTCATACAGTTCAAGAAGAAATGAAGTCATTCTTCAGTGGACTGCTAAATTCTTTATTCAAGAGTTTTCAAGACACCATTGGCAAACGGTTTAGTAAAACAAAACAATAATATGAATTAACCATAAGCTATTTAGCTATTTCACAAGTTGTTTTGTTGTGTCCTTCTTTATGACAACGGCTACACATGTGTCTCTTTGATTCTTGTGTTCCTTGTGACGATCTTATCTTGTCTTCCACTGTTGCATATCTTCGCTTTTTCTGCCTTCTAGGGCATCTTCTGGTTTCTTGTGGTAGAACTTTTGCATCTTTAACATTCTGTGGTACAATCCATTCTTCTTCACGAATACCTATTGGATTAATAGTCTCCTCATATAGTGATCTCCATGTGCTAACGCTATACAGATCATCAGCATATGGATATAGATCCTTTCCTATATGAAAAGCGGCTTTGATGGCGTGACTACAAGGAATCTTTTGCATCTGAAACTTCCCACATGAACAAGTTCTTGTTTCTAAGTCAACAATGTAGTCCAACTTGTCAACTTTAACTTGTAACCTGTATTTGGTAATCGGATAGACTTTATAAAACTCTGCTTTGTATGTTCTCTTAGAAATCTTGTTCTCCACCTTAATAGTTAAAGGATAATTCTGCTTTGCACTTAATTCTCTATGCTCATAAAACCATCTTGTCAACATTTCTCTGATGCTGTCTAACAAAAGGATAATTGGAAACTCTCTAGGTGATCTCAAAGCTGAGTTAATCGATTCTGCAGGGTTGTTGGTGTTGAGGTCATATCTGTATCCCGGAAAATGACATCGAGCCCACATTGTCACATCAGCTTCCTCTAGATAACCTCCAATCACAGGACTTATGTTACAGATTTTCATGAATAAATCCTCAAATTCAGCAACTCTATACGCTTTTGAAGCTTTGGCAACCAAACCAGCCACACCCCTTCCTTTGTAGTATGTTATGACATTACCAATCAAGTGGTGAATGCAAATACCCTGTCTAGACAAGGGATAAATTTTCCGAATTGTTTTTCCAATAGACAAATGTCTATCGGACACAAATGCTAAACCTTCATCATCCGGAATAACAATTTGAAGTTTCCTTAAAAACCACTCCCAAGAACAATCATTCTCAGAATCAGCAACTCCAAATGCAATTGGATATAAATTTGAGTTACCATCTACGGCTGTAGCAACAAGTAGAACTCCTTTGTATTTGTTCTTCAAAAACGTTCCATCAACAACAATAACTTTCTGAATTGTCTTGTGGAACCCTCTTATTGATTGACCAAAGGAAATAAATAGATATTTGAATCTATGATTGCAATCAGTTTCTAAATTCGTATACGTACCAGAATTCGCTTCTTGTAGCATGAACAAGTATATTGGTATCTTGCCATAACTTTTTTCCAGAATTCCTCTAACTTCATTAATTGCATACCCACGAGACTCCCAAGCTTGAGAATACGTTAGTTCACATCCATACGTTCCACGAATACTATTAATGATATCATTCGGTTTAGGACCTTCCTTCATACCCTCATAATTATGCATAACCACCATCGAATCTAGATCAGTATGTACGAAATGACCAGATTTAGATGACTTTCTTTTATCCACCAATACATGACAATCATGTGCTTCCTTTCTGTCATCTTCTAAATATGGTGCATCGTGTCGCCTCTAATCCGCATTCTCGGTAAATGCTGAACTGGGTGGCACCTTAGCATCATCATCTCTATCACTTGATTCACATGCCTCTTTATTCAAATCAAATTTCACTCCATATCTACTATCACCAACTCTATATTTGAATGTCACGCACAATGGAATTGTGTTTTTCTTACGTATACAAGTAAGAAAGTTTAGCAATTGTCTATCATTCATCACAACAACAGGAGGAAACTCAACACCAATATCTTTGGGTAAATAACTGAATTCCACATCAACCATACTATCTTCTATTCCATAATCTTCTAAAACCATCAATCTTAACTCCTCAAGTGATGAAGTTAAGTATCCTCCCACGTTTATCTTCATCAACAATCAATCTCCACTCTTTCCTCTCATCAATCTCCATACACCACATATCACGTAAATTTGTATCATAATCAAGGAAAAATAACAAAAATCTTAGAAAGAAGAAAAAAAAAGGAAGAAGAAACCGTGAAGAAGAAGATGGCGTCAATTACCCGTTTCTAGGGTTAATAATTATTATTTTTTACAATTCAAAAATAAAAACTATATAGTCGATAATATATATATATATATATATATATATATAATCGAGAATATCACAAAAAATATTGACAAAATATTTTGTTTTCATTATTTTTAGATGAAGTTTCCATATTTAACTATATTTCATAAATTTCAGAATATGTATTCTATTCTAAATGTTTTAGAACATGAACAAAATGTAGAATACATATTTTTAATTATAGAATATATTTTCTATATGTTAGAATATGTGTTCTAAACTGTTTAGAACATGAACAACTGTTAGAAAACGTTTTCTAAATTATTTAGAATACAAATTCTAAAATATTTAGAATATGTATTCTAAAATTTTATTCTAAAATTTTCAGAACATGTACAAGTTATAGAATACGTAATCTAAATTTTGTAGAACATGTACAACTGTTAGAATACATTATCTAAATATTAGAATACATATTCTAAAAGTTTTAGAACAACTTTCATCAAGTTAAAAACTAACTTAAAACTATTTAAAATCAAAAAGTTTATTCTTTAAATCTTCTTCATAAATGGATATCTACATGACTATATGGTTTTTTTTTAAACAGTTATTTATCTAGTATCAAGGGTAGTTTAGGAAAAATTGACACTTTCAAAATAAAGGTTTAGATAGACAAAAATAGTTTTCAAGGTCCTTTATTTTCAATTTTTGGTTTAGGCTTTAAAAACAATGCCTGAACCCATGGCTTCTCGGTTAGTGCTTTGATCTACTCTTTGGTTAGTAAAAGTAGTCCTTGACTTTGAAAACAATGCCTAAAGTATTAAATACAAAACCGACTATTTGGGTTAGTGGTTGGCATACTCTTTGGTTGGTAGAAGTAGTATTTGGCCCTGAAAACAAAGAGAGATATGAGGTTTGCAAAAAGACTTCTCTGACAGCTTTATTCTTCTCCATTACTCTGTGGTTGGTTGATTATGTTAAGAAAGTGGGAATATATACTACAAACATGATCAAAGATCAGACTCGGAACAAGAAGCTTTTTTATTCTCAAGTAACAGAATCAACTTTGATGAACTCAGGTAAAAAAAGGCTTGTGATATTTTAGTAACAGATTCATATGATCATAAGTCATAACACTAATCTTACGCCAAAGTCTATGATTTTTAATTTCCTCAGGCATGTGACTGACAGGTATGTGATTCTATGTACTTGTCTATGATTAGCTGATACTTGTATATATGAATGAAATACATTATACATGCCACAAAGTACTCACATCATAGAAAGTTTACTCACTGTAAAGTGGATAAATTACATTATATAATCTGGTAACAGTTTCCGATGAAAACACCCTGTGAAGTAATTTGAGATAATATCTCGCATGCAGGTATGTTGTTTTCTAGACTTGTCTTTGATTGGATGATATTGTTACATATAAAAATCCATATCCAAAAGTGAACTTTTTTTTTCACATGAGTTGGCTAAGCAAAATTCTTTAGTTTGATATTCTCTCTGCTCATAGGTTTTTGAAAATGGATATGATTATCTTGAGTTGTTGTAGTAATTAACTTTTGCATCTCTCTTGATTGCCTATTTGCCTTTCATGACTAGCTTCTTTATATGATTTTATTTCAAGTGCATCGAGGTAATGAATGAATGGAATGCACAGATCCTTACGTCTCAACTCTCAAGCCATGTGCAAGAGAGTGTAGAGATAGTACCGAAGCTTATAGGGTTCTGTGAAAGTGGAAACATATCTAAAAAAGACTCAATTTCGCTGTGCCTTCTGATAAAAGGCAGTGGGACATTGGTTGGGAGTCTTGGGACCAAATTAGTAAATAATGGCACAAAATTGCATGATTCACAAAAACGCTACGTTTTATGTAGGAGATAGTTATTATGTGCCACATGGCATATGTAGAAAACTCTCATCGCTGTACATCTCAGCCGAGTTTTTGTCTGAAAACACCGATCCTGGGAAACAAAAATCTGAAAACCCCAGTGTAATAAATCGATTTTTTCCCAATTAAGTTAAATAAGAAAGTAACGGTGTTTTACAATGTTACCCTAACAAAATCGAAATATTACATCGAAAACCATCAGTATCCATCGACCCATTTGGATCTAACCCGAGAGCCCGAAATCCCTAATTTTCAAAAATAAATCAATTATCTAACCGCTGCTCTCTCTATCTCTGATCGTGAAACTAAGGGAAAACTACTCGATCTTTGATTTTTACTTGATTGTTGTGTATTAAAATGGTTGAAACAAGATTGGGAATCAAAAAGATAAAAAATTTCGGAGAAAGTGAAAGAGCGATCTTTGGTTCCAGTTCCTAATGATGAGGAAGTGAATTCTGGAGGAAGGACTGAAGAAGAAGAAGGAAAGACTGACGGGTCTCCGGTTCGGAATGTTGAGAGGGAGGGATATCCGGTTCCAATTCAGAATAATGAGGATGTGAATTCCGAACCAAAGTCTGAAGAAGAAGAAGGACAGAGCCACCGATCTCCGGTTGGAAATATGGAGGGGGAGGAATCTCAGGCAGACGAAATGAGTGAAGAAGGATAAAATGAGGAATCTCTGGCAGACGAACACATCCAAGAAGGAGAAAATGAGCATTCACGGGTGACTGAAGAATTTGGAGAAGAGAGGGATGACGGAAGTGAAGAAGATTTAGAGAAAGAGACCGACCAATCTCCGGTTAACCATAATGAAGAAAAAGGAGATACGGTAGAGGAAAGTACATCCCGAACACTCACAGACTCAACGGTAAGTATTGGTTATAAATAGGGAAAACTAAACCAATGATGTATTGAGAAGTGTATGAAAAGATATAAGTAGGTAATACTTGGTAAAAGTTCTTGTTGTATGGTTCTGAGGAGGAAATAGAGGCACCACTAGAACCTCTGAGAATGTGCTTTCCGCCTTTGGATTATAGGAAGAAAATAAAGCTATCGACGAGGTGTTTTATCGTTGATGCTTTGACAACACTAGATGAGTTGACACCTCCGCTGAGTACAGTAGAGAGGAAATAGTTTGAGGAACATCCTTCCTTCAAACACATTTTCCACATGCCAAGGGAAAACAAGCACAAGGTTATGGGGATGTGGATGCTCCTTCTCCGAAAGGCAGTCATCGAGAAAAAAAAAAGGAAGCTTGGTTTGTTGTAAATGGCGTTCCAATCCGGTATGGCATTAAGGGCACGCCTTGATATTGGGATTTAACTGCCGCAATATCCAATAGGTTATAAAGAAGCAGGGAGTGAGGCGTTTGTGAAGAAGCATTTTAAGGGGCTGAAAAAAATTAGATATCAAGACGTGAAAGCTAAACTACAGAAAATGGTACCGGTGGGTCGGTCTGTAGATATGTTGAAGATGGCAGTCCTCTATTTCTTATCCAGCATTGTTATAGCACAGACAAAGACTGGAAAGGAAGCTAGTCCCGTCGAGCCATATTTTCTAAGAGTAGTGGATGATCTTGAGTTTTGTAAGGAATTTCCTTGGGGGAGATTGTCATTTGATCACATGCTAAAAGAGATTGAGCACACGATGTCTCATTTTGGAGGGACCATCAAAGAAGGTGTTTTATGGCCGGTTCCAGGTTTCTGTATTCCAATGTGTGTTGAGTGAGGTTCTGTAGCTTTTAGCATTTGAGGCAATTCCCGATTTAGGGGAAAAGTTCTTAGAAGATTGTCCAGAGAATTGTCCAAGAATGTGCAAGAAAAAGTTCAAGAAAGGTGAATGTAAAGGGATTAAACTTCCGGATTTATATAAAGCACTTGGTACAACTGTGGTAAGTTTTCCTAGTTATCTTTATCATATCTTTATTTTTCCTAGTTATCTTTAACATATCTTTAGTTTTCCTAGTTTCCTTGTTTACGTTGACAGGACATTGATAGTTTGGTAGTAGTTAGAGATGAGAAAAATTCTCTTTTGGCTACAATCACGAAAAAAAGAAGACGACGATGATAAACATGACATCGTTGTTGATAGTTGAATGCAATGTCATCGTAAAGGATTAACCATAACGTTAGACAAGATGTACAGTGATGATGTGGCAACCCGAGTAGAAGAGCCACCTCATGATGTGTTGCACGAGGAGATTCCAGGAAAGCCAAGGTTCGAGGAAAATGAGATTGGTGGATTGGATTGAAGAATCGGATTGTTGGAAGGTTCACAGGAGGAAAATGTGGGCAAGTTTGAAGGATTATACGAAAGACTCAGATTGTTGGAAGCTTCACATAAGGAAAATGTTGGCAAGTTTGATGGATTAGACAAAAGAATAGGACTGTTGGAAGCTTCACAGAAAGAAATTATGGAAAAGCAAGAGGGTTTGGACAAAAAAACTCAGATTGTTGGAAGATTCGACTGACCAATCACACGAGGATACGGCTGGTTCAAGCAAGCCACCAGATGCAGCAAAAAAGCAAGGCAAAAAGGCTGTCAAACGAGCTGGAGTAGGCGTTGGCGAACATGATAGAATGACAAGTTCAGGCGTTGGCGAACATGATAGAATGACAAGGTCAGGCGTTGGCGAACATGATAGAATGACAAGGTAAAAAAACGATCGTTTCTCTTTGAACTGACCAATCACATGAATTTGTGCTTGTTTTATTTGAAGACTTGAATTTGTGCTTGTTTTATTTGAAGACTTGAATTTGTACTTTGGTTGCTTTATTTGTAGACTCCTTGAATTTGTACTATGGTTGTTTTATTTGTAGACTTGAAGTACTATGTTGGTTTGTTTTTAAAATGTTGAAAAGTTGAATGAAAAGAGAAACGACAAGCATATGCAATGACCAAGAAGCAAACATAAGTCTTAGAAAAGAGAAACAAACATAAGTCTTAGAAACTTAACAGAAACGACAAGCATATGCAATGACCAAGTCTTAGAAAATCAAAAGAAGAGTACAAACATAAGTCTTAGAAACTTAGAAGGAACGACAAGCATCTCCATATGCAATGACCAAGAAGCTAAATAGGACCAAAGAGCTTTTCAATTCTTCCCACAAGCCTAGCTACCAACTCCTTGAGGTTTGCAATCTCTTCAGCATTGTTTTGCCCCTCTCTACGCAATTGCTTTATATACAAATCAAGCAGTCCGAAGCTTCCCTCTTTCGCCTTTTCATCAAAATCCGACCTCAACATAGTCACCTCTTCTTCGATAGCGTGTTCCCAACTTTTCCGAATGTGTAAGCCATCATCCTGCACTCCACATAAAGAGTGATATCATGAAATCTTCAACAATAATGCCATACACCAACTAAAATCGATTTCCAACTACTCACCTTATACATATTGCATTCTAAGTATCTCCTCCCTAAGGGCGGTACTCCGGTGGTTTCGTAGATTATGGTTCCACCACATGGACAGCTTAAAGGATTACCATAGTCACCATCAGCTACCAAAGTACGCATGAGCTCGTCGTTCTTGTTCCTCTTCTGTTCAGCATAGTAAGGGTCCCTCTCACAGATTTTGTCTATGATTACCTACATATACAAGAAAATCAAAATCATAGTAAAGAATAGCAAATGAAAGACGAGACCTAATAAATAAATGAAAACTTTACCCAAGTCAAAATCAAGACGTAGGAGAAAAGGAGAGAATGTTGAGGTCGAGGAAGGAGCAGGAAGAGAGAGGAGATTGATGTTGAGAAGAGAGAGTGAAGGCTCATAAAGGATAAGCTGGAAAATTGAAAAGAATTGAAACATTTGGGAATTTGGCGCCAAAATTGGAAAATTTGGGCATTTGGGCGCCAAAAGTAGTTCCCCTCGTGCACCGTTATTTTTGAGTGTGCGCCGCAAAAACAACTTAGTTTTACTTAAGTTACATGTTGTACCAGAGTTGCAAAGTAGTTCTACTTTACTTGTTTTCTATTTTAGTTAGTATAACAGTCACATAAAATTTTGGTTTTTAGTTTTACAAGCGATTTTATAAGAATAACATATAATTATTAGTGTTTAATGAACTAAAATATGAAAGCACTATATTTATGTAACTATGATATCCTAAGTTGGTTATAATTCACAAAGTCACCTTAAAAATATATAGATAATATATTGTAGATTGTTTCACATCCAACTTTATATATATATATATATTATTGTTCTTTCATTCTGATAAAATATTTTTAATTTATTGTGCTTTTTACAGTGACTATGAATCACTATTACTACTAACATTGTATTTTACTTTTGTTTTCCATTATCAAACTCTCGGCAGTTATATGAATGGAAATCCAGTTTTACAATTAAAACTTATCAACTTTCCTAAGTTATACAAATGGAAATTCAGTTTTACAAACAAAACATATCAACTTCCATTAGTTATACAAACAAAAATTTCATCAAAATAACAGCCATTGGAGTCCTTGTCTTGGTCGCCTTTTGTTTTGTGTCCTTGGAGCCTTTGGATGCTTTTTGCCAGCCGATGGAAACCTGTTTATTTTCTTCCTTCCCTTTTTAACTTTCCTTTCTGGAGGTATGATTTGTTTGATTTTGATGTCATCTGGAACATCCCATTGAGACATATCCGGCACTAAATAAATTGTCATGTAATACGCCATAACCCACAGCTCCGTCCAATAATATTTGGAACACAAATCATGTAATTTGATTTCACGACCTCTGTCATTATCCCTTCTGAATTCAATGTAAGCAGATAGCACGTGCAGACAAGGATACTTTTCAATATCAAACACCCTGCAAGAGCAACTTTTCATGAGCAAGTTCACCATATAAATCTTACCATCATTACTGATGACATTGTACTCAAGCTCGAAATGGTTTAGCTCTGTCACACTCAGTTTCTCATCAATGGGCCATTGGTCATGCATGAGGTTCTCCACTAAAAGCACAAGTGTATTTGAAGTCGATCTAGACACAGCCTCCTTTCTATGCTCATTAAACCAGTTAGAAAATTTTCTAGTGATCGTATCAAGCATAGGCATTAAGGAGTACTTTCTTGCCTCCTTAAATACACTATTCATCGATTCCACACTGTTGCTTGTGTCTAAGTTGTATCTTTCTCCTGAAAAACACCACCTTGCCCATTTTTCTTTCACGGTTGTCTCCTCCGCATACTTTGCTGCCGAAGGATACCTCGTCTTAAATGAAGTGTAACCACAGTTGAACTCAGCCTCAGTGTAATACCTACTACACTCCATAAATATCCATGCAACTACGTCTTTGTTGGCGTTAGAAGCATGAACTTTCACATTTTGTGACAAATGTCATACACAATACCCATGATGAGCTATGGGAAAAACTATGGCTATGGCGCCTATGAGCCTTGCGTTTTTGTCACTCATAAATACCAATTCATTGTTGTCTAGTATAACAGTTTTAAGCATCTCTATAAACCACGTCCAACTTGCATCATTCTCATCATCAAGTACACCAAAAGCTATGGGATAATGGTGGCGATTAGGATCTTGAGTATTCGCAAATATTAGTACACCACCATATCCGTTCTTCAAAAAAGTTGCATCCACAACTATCACTTTCCTCATCACTTGAAACCCTTCAATCCTAGCTCCCAAAGCTATGAATAGGTACTGAAGTGTTCCCTTCTCATCTAATTTCACATGTGTTGTTGTACCATCATTGCACTTCTCCAACATATGCAAATAACAAAACAACATCTTGTAGCTTTCTTCCGGTGCACCGTGCAAATCACTAACAGCAAGATTTTTCCCTCTCAAAGCCGTTGAGTATGATATAGTCAAACCTACTTTTGTCTTCACAAGATCAACAATATCATTAGGAGTTGGAGTTTTCAAACGACCTGGATATTCTTCTAGCAAAATAGATGCAACTAACTCAGGTGTCCCGTGCCTCTTCGTGTTACTCTGACTTGCCCGCCATCATATGTGCATTTTGTTGTACATTCTAATCGAGAAAATCTCTGTATTCTTAATCCATGAAGCTCGTAAACACCATGTACAATTTTCTTCACAACATTTTAGCACTAAACGTCTCGGTTCATACCTTTCTATAACAAAACTAAAACTGTTAACAAATGAGGCTCTATCCACCACATTTCGAAATGCTTTTCTATTTGCAAATTCTTGATGTAGACTCACACCCAAACCATCTTCCCATCCCTCTATAAACTTACTACCTTCTATAACAGGTGGAAGCTCAACATAATTATCACCCTTGTCCCATCTATCCATACCATAATCCACACTTTCATCATGTGATGCAATTTCATCCTCAACCATTATTGCCGCATCTTGTTCTTTTCCTTGTTCTTTCTCTATGTAAAGAGTTATGGCATTATCTCTGATTCCACAATCATTTGAATGCAACTCCTCATAGTTCTTACCAAATGAACTTTTCACTGCTCTCGACAGTTGCTCCGGTTGTTCCGATATTTGTGATGACATCCACAAACAATATACACATACAGTTCTCTTTATCAATTGACATTAGATAAACACACACATCCTCATCATCAGAAATAGTCAATTGTTCCTCACATCCCACTAGCAGTGGATAGTAACTCAAATGCAACTTAATCTTACTTTCATCTAACCCTAGCTTTTTGTGTATCTTAGCTTCTAGCATCGAAAAAGTTATCTCATCCACTGATGTCTTCACCATCAAACTATACATCCGACCTTCGCATTTAAAATGTATGCTAACGTTGTTCCTCATTGTATTGTATCCTGCAAAAACAATCAAAACTCAGTTATGGTATTACTAGTTGAAACTGCTTATCGGTTAAACTAGTTTTACCCCATCGCAAGAACTCAAATTGTATAACATCGGGTTCAAATCTATAATACACTACGATGCGACCACTGAATCGATTTAATACCAATTGGAAGTCCTAATCGACCCAGAAACTCCGGTTACAATCCCAATGTGGATTCAATCAAATCATCAATTTTAAAATCTAAAAAACCAACCTTGATTTTGAAGCTCAAGGCCGGCACGCCGATGTAGATATCCACCAGAGATTTCTCGGCGTTTCTGCGAGTCTTGTCGTTCTCGTTGTCGGAGCTGGACCGGAGCAAGCTGGAGTACGATATTCAGTATGAGCTCAGCGACCAATGTAGAGCTCCACCGGAGATAGCTCGACGTTGCTGTGAGTCACGTCATTGTCGTTGTCGGAGCTGGACCGGATCGAGCTGGAGTAAGAGATTCAGGAGCTCAAGATTCAATAAGAGATTCAGGACTCAATTTCCCGTTTGTTTTCGATTGCTCTTTCCGATTTGATTTTTGAAATGTATTTGTTTTTAATTTCTCTATTTTTGCTCTTTTTTAAATCAAACAAATATTAATAAAAGGGTAATTTTGTCTTCTGATATTGTGGGGTTTTCAGATTAATTTGGTTATAAGAGATTAGTTGTTTGGAGATATGGTGTTTTCAGAAGATGGTATTGCTGTCTTGTCTCCTGGAGGCAAACCTTACTCCTTCGGGAAACCAGATTTTGATTTGATTGCAGAATGGTTCAAGAATGAATCCGATGAATCAGATCGTGGTGAAGCATCATCAGGCGCAAGACAAGAGAAGAAGATGTGTAAGCATCTCAACTCTATCAATAAAGAAACAGAAGCTGAGAAGAAAGAAGCCGAAGATTTGCAGAAGCGGCTTGAATCTGCTGATGAAGAGAGGTTTGACAAGCCTATTGAAGAGCTTACTCTTGAAGAATTTTACAACATTGAAGATAAGATGAAGAACATGCATGTGGGGATTCAAGGTAACATTAATAAGATGCAGGCTGCATCTTCTCTCATGTTTCTCTCTAATGATAAATAAAACCGTTTTATGAGAGTGAATAATAAAAATTTCTAGACTCATATCTTTCAATTTTCATTTTGTATTTCTGATCTAAAGTCGTTTATTTTGTATTGTTGGTTCAAGATATCGATTGTATCTTCCATTTGATCATCTATTGGGTGTAACTTTCGGTTTGCTACGGATGATATGATTATGAAGATTATATTTATCTAATCTAAACAACATATTATAACATAATTTTTTACTCGTAAAAATTGCTATAATGATGTAAGTTATGGTACAAAAAAAAATTAAAGTATTATTTCCCAGACACTTTGAATTAATCTGTCAAAATTTAAAGACAGATTAATTCAAAGTGTTGGGGAAATATTACCAGATTACTGTTTGAATGTGTTTAACAGTAATTGCATCCATCTCTTTAAAGCCATGACAATAGTAGTCACTCCTATGTTGCTCCTAACATAATGAAACTGTAAAATTCTTTGGGCTAATATAGGAATCATTAAGTTGGTGAAAGGCCAGAAAATTAAATCAGTGAAAGTTTATTAGATTACTCAAGTATCATGAACCAGCCCTCGATCATGTTAATCTTTTTACAAAATTAGGAGGAAGTACTTAGACTGTCCTCGGATCCTAATTTGTCTCTGTAGTGCATCCCTTGGATATATATATAAAAAATATATATGTGCTCACCACAAAAAAAATGACCAGCAAAAATGTATCAAAATATGGTTCATGCAACCTGCGAATACGCTATAGAGGGAAAGCAATATTATTAGTGTTCCCACAAGCATATATATTTTCTTCTGTATCTGGATATTGAGAAAGTTTAAGGCAACAATTATTATTAAAAAAAAAAAATTTGATTATACACTTTTTGTTGAGAGACTGTTTAAAATTGAATTTCCAATGCTTTTTGTCATGTCATGTCGTCAAAACGAAGATAAATCTACTTTATATTGTTGAAACAGTAAATTAATTTAACCAATAATTTAAGGTTTTGAGAAATTTCGTTTATTGATTTAGGTGAGAGATGGACGATTACAAAGAGATTTAGGGTTTGCGATAAAGAAGACCAAGAAATTGCAGAGTTGCCTACTTGATTCTTTATTAGGATTTTTTTGGATGATCTTAATGTTTGAGGAGTTCTTCTATTTTCAGGTTATTGAGTCGGTGTTAAAGCGGTTTGAGCTTCTCTGATAGGCTTTTTCTTTTCCTTCCTTTTTTATTTTCTCAGCCGGTTTATATCTCTGGATCCGGTCAGGTTGATCAGGTCTTCTAGAAAACCGGTTTGATTGGTTCGAATCTTAGTGGACCACCTCAAGTGGGATTTATAATGAGTTGGTATTAATTTGGGTCGCATCTTAGATAGGATAAACTTGATACCAATGTATATGTCAATGTGATTATGATGAACGTACAGCCTCACGTACAGTTATACAATGTGTAGTTCTTTCCATAACATTCGGATCGCCTACTAACAAATTTTCTATGCGTTATACCCACAGTGTACAACCTAATTCATAACAAATGCGATCCCAACTGACGGTTTTGCTATTTTTTTTATAAAGTTTGCATATAGAAATCTGCAAAAAAGTAGATTATATGGAAATCAAATCCCAATTACACTGTCGGAAATTTATAACTTGTGATAAATCTAAGATAATAGATATAAGAAAAATCAGACAAAAGATCGTAAATTTATAACTTGTGATAGATCTAAGATAATAGATACAAGAATAATCAGGAAAAATAAAATTAATACTCGAGAAGCAAAATATAAGTGAACTAATTTATGATATTATAAATTTAATTTGGAAACCGCTTCCTTGAAAGAATTATTACAATTTACAAACTATTATCTTACAAAATTTGGCCATGTTAAATAATGTGGTCTAATCCAAACAGTTTTACTGAAAATAAAAATAAAATAACAAATAAATCCCCTAATGTTAGGCTTGAGTCACTTTCTACCATACATTATCAAATTTTGTAGAAGCAATTATAAAATGCATAATCTAATTTCGGTTCAATTTTTTTAAAGTATTCATTATCAAATTTTAATTTGTTTTTAAATTCTAAGTTTCTACCAATAAAAAATAAATTTATCATGAAAAGTGAAAAGATGAAAAATGGTTCTTAGTTAATTTTATCAACTATATGAGAAAATAGCGGAAAATAGTTCTTTCTAATACAATGAGTGAAACTGAGTGCCAATTCACAGAAAACAAAAAAAAAACACCAGAAAATATTCAAGCTAGTTTTGTATACATAAAACTGAGTGAAAATATAATTCTTCCAAAATGACATCTAGTATCTATCAGAATTTGTTCTTTCAAATTATGATATGTAATTAAAATCCAATTAGGCAGACTAGTTTTCTTGTTAAAATTATTTATTTCTAATTCAATGAAAATCCCAAATCACAGAATAGAACACTAGGAAATGTACAACTGACTGGAAATATATTTCTTCAAAATTAACATTTCTAATTTAACTCAAGTTCTATCATTGTATCTATCACCACATGCTCTTTCAATTTCTCATATGTAATTAACATTCACTTTATTTAGGCATAGCAGTTTTATTGATTGTGAGTGTATGGAAACTATTTTTGGTAAAAGAAAATATTTTTGCCAATTTCTCTGTAGGTATTTCAAACTACCATGTAATAAGAGGTCCAATAGTAAATTAGTACTAATAATTACTCATTGATATCTGTGGATATTAATTAAATATTTAGAAACTATTCAATGCAGTAATAAGGTAATTCAAGATATTCAAAGTGGAATTACTAAATACGTATATATGCAACAACAAAAAAGGTTTTGACTAAAATTGGTCATATATGATGATTAGTCTTTCCAAATTCATTAATATAAAATATATAAAGGAACAACATAAAAAAACAAAAAAGAAATCTTCTTCTTATATATATAAACAGAGGTTGCAATCATTCAAAACATTAAACAAAAAATGGGTAAGAAAAATATTGGATGGAGGAAGTACAAGATTCAAACAAAAAGCAAGTTCACTTTTCGAAATGTAGAGTTGGTTTGTTTAAGAAAGCGAGTGAACTTGCAACTTTGTGCAATGCCGAGGTTGGTATTGTTGTCTTTTCTCCTGGAGGAAAACCTTACTCCTTCGGGAAACCAAATTTTGATTTGATTGCAGAACGGTTGAAGAATAAATCCGATGAATCAGATTATGGTGAAACATCATCAGGCGCAAGAAAAGAGAAGAAGATGTGTAAACGTCTCAACTCAATCGTCAAAGAAGCTGATGATGGGAAGAACGAAGCCGAAGATTTGCAGAAGCAGCTTGAATCTGCTGAGGAAGAGAGGCTTAACAAGTCTATTGAAGAGCTTACTCTTGAAGAACTTTACGAACTTGAAGATAAGATGAAGAACATGCATGCGGGGATTCAAGGTAACATTAATAAGATGAAGGCTGCATCTGATCTCATGTTTCTCTCTAATGATAATTAAAACCGTTTTATGAGAAATAATAAAAAAAAATTCTAGACTCGTATCTTTCAATTTTCATTTTGCATTTCTGATCTAAAGTCGTTTATTTTGTATTGTTGGTTCAAGATATTTTGTATTGGTTTATTTTGTATTGTTGCATGCAACTCTTTAAAAGTTTTGATAAAGTTTGCATCTATAAATCTGCAGAAAATTAAATTATATGGAAATCAAATCCCAATGACATAGTCGGAAATCTATAACTTGTGATAGATCTAAGATCAATAGATATAAGACAAATCAGGCAAAATAAAATTAATACTAGAGAAGAAAAATGTATGTGAATTATTTTATAATATTAGAAATTAAATTTGGAAACCGCTTCCTCAAAACAATTATTAGAGCATGTGTAGTGGTGAAAAACTATGAAAGTCTCTCAAATATATTAATTTAATATTTTTGTTATAATCAAATAATTTTAAAAATTTTTAACTAAAACAAAACTTAAAACCAATCCAATTTTGACATATGTGCAAGGATTTTCTGCAGTGGTTCTCAAGAGTTTTCAAATGAGAACCAATTTTTTCTCTTTCTCATATTTTTTATTATTTTTAATTTTTATATTATTAAAAAACTCTTTTAAAACATACAGTTTATATACCGCTATTACAAAATTTAGTCGTGTTAAATTATGTGGTCTAATCCAAACAGTTTTACTGGAAATAAAAAGTTTAATCAAATAAAAAAATTTCCTAACGTTAGGCATATGACACTTTTTACCATACATTATCAATTTTATCACTTAGTGAGTAGAATTAATGGTAAAAAGCCTAAACTAATTCCGGTTGGCTTTTTGTTAAAGTATTCGTTATCAAATTTTAGTTTTTGTTTTTAAACTTTAAGTTTACACCTTAAAAATAACTTTAATGAAAAGTAAAAGATGGAAAATGATTCTTAATTAATTTGATCAATTATATGAGAAAAATAGTAGAAACTATTTATTTCTAATTTAATAAAATCTCAATTCACAAAAGAAAAAACACCATAAAATATTCAAGCTAGCTTTGTACACATTAAACTGAGTGGAGATATATTTCTCCCAAAATGACATCTAGTATGTATCACTATTTGTTCTTTCAAATTCGGATTTGTAATTAAGATGCAATTTATTTAGACAGACTAGTTTTATTGTTTTTGGGTGTAAGAAAATTATTTTTAGTCAAAAAAAATAGTTTTACTGACTTTGTCATTTCTCTATAAATATAGTTCAAACTACCATTTGATAAAAGGTCAAATTGTAATTTTGTACTAATAATAATTCAATATCTACAGATATGAATTAAATATATATAAACTACTCAATGCTCTAATAAGGCAATTCAAGATTTTCAAAATGAAATTATTAAATACGTAGTTAGGCAAAAAAAAAGTGTTGACTAAACAGCTCATATATGATGATCATAATATTGTGTTGTCAAAATTGTTGGTTTTGGGTGTAAGAAACCTACCTTTTTACAACATGGTCTATCAAATTCTGATATGTAATTAACATCCAATTTATTTAGGCAGACTAGTTTTATTGGTTTTGGGTGTAAGAAAACTATTTTTTGGTCAAAAAAGTACTTTTGCTAACTTGGTTATTTCTCTGTAAATAGTTCAAACTATCATTTAATAAAAGTTCAAATAGTAAATTTGTACTAATAATTATTCAATATCTATGGATATTAATTAAATAAATATGAACTATTCAATGCTCTAATAAGGCAATTCAAGATTTTAAAAATGAAATCACTAAATACCTATGTATGCAAAAAAAATTGGTTTGACTAAAACAGCTCATATATGATGATATGGTAATCAAATCTCCCTCGGAAAAAATATGCAGCCCATCAACAAAATATCAAGACGAGTGCGCTGTCTATCACAACTTGTTCTTTCAAATTCCGATATGTAGTTAACATCCAATTTATTTAGGAAGACTAGATTTACTGTTTTTATGTGTAAGAAAACTATTTTTGGTCAAAAAAGTATTTTTGCTAACTTGGTCATTTCTCTGAAAACACTTCAAACTACCATTTAATAGAAGGTCAAATAATAAATTTGTACTAATAATTATTCAATATCTATGGATTTTAATTAAATATATTGAAACTATTCAATGCTCTAATAAGGCAATTCGAGATTTTCAAAATGAAATTACTAAATACCTATCTATGCAAAAATATTTTTCTGACTAAAACAGCTCATATAGGAGGATGTGGTGATCAAATCCCTCTCCAAATTCATTACTATAAAATACACAAAGAAATCACATAAAAACAACATAGCAATATTTTTCTTATATATATAAATATAAATATAGAGTACAATCACTCCAAACATTAAACAAAAACAAACAGGTAGGAGATGGAGAAGTACAAGACACAAACACAAAGCAAGCTAGCAAGACACGAGAAGAAGATGTTTAAACGTCTCAAGTCTATCCTACAAAAAACTGAAGTGGAGAAGAAAGAAGCCGAACTTTTGCAGAAGAGGCTTGAATCTGCTGGTGAAGAGAGGTTTAACAAACCTGTTGAAGAGCTTACTCTTGAAGAACTTTACGAACTTGAAGCTAAGTTGAAGAACATTCATGGTCGGATTCAAAGAAACATTGAAAATATGCAGGCTGCATCTTCTCTCATGTTTCTGTCCAAGGATAATTAAAACAGGTTTACGAAAATGAATAATAAAAATATCTAGACTCATATAATTCAATTTTCATATTGTATTTCTGATCTAAAATCGTTTTATTTTGTATTGTTTGTTCAAGATATCGATTGTATCCTCCCTTTGATCATCTATGGGTTGTAACTTTTGGTTTGTTGTGGATGATATGATTATGAAGATTTTATTCATCTAATAAAAAACAACATATTAAAATATAGTTTTTCTACTTGTCAAAATTGTTAATGATGCAAGTTATGATACGAAAATTGTAAAGTATTCATTGGATTATACAAGAGCAAAAAAAAAACAGTCCTAATCCTAAGTTAAGACGAAAGTGAAAAAATCAATCTGCATACATTTTAAAGTGTTGGGAAATACGAACTTGACAGTAAAAAAAAATACATTCTTCATGTTACATATGAACAAATGCTAATAAGAAAAATATATAAACAAATACGAAAAAAGGGTACACGTCTCTTAATGGTTTGCTTTCATCAAAGTGGTGCATAGCTTGATATATTCATTCATACATAATCATATTTTATTTTGTTTAAAGGTTAAATGTATTCCAAAAAGACACTGTTCCAAAAATCTAGTAACAAATCTATAGCAGCCTTACATTTTATATAAATAAATTCCTTAAAAAAAATCCAAAATGGGGTTTTCGTTACAACAGAGCAAATGTAAATTTTAAAAAAATATAGAAAAAAATCTCTAGTGACATTTTTATTTTCCCCCAAGAAAATAAAAGTAAGAAATCTACAACAATTTTTATGTACAGCACCCATGATTTCTGTAAGCTGCTGCAATTGTTCTAAGTAGCGGTAAGAAGAAAGATGGAAATCACCATCATCATCATCCAACAGCCAAGTTAATATCAGTGAGATGGTTATGATTTCTTGAGTCAGTTGAATTGTTACCACCACCAGACCCTGCCCATCCTGAAGAAGAGAAGTCCAGTGGCGTCTGAGCCGCTGCTTCAGCTGCTGGTTCTGTTTCTGATTCTGGCTGCGGTTCACTGGTTGGTGTCTCCATGTTGTTGTTATCTTCCTTTGTTCCGTTTTCTTGCTGGATTGCTTTAGCCTTTGCACTTCCATACACAAAACTACACGCCACCACCTACAAACTCACAATGAAAGTTTTCAGTATTTCGAATCATATCAGTCAGACATTACTAAAGATGTGGTAAACTTGAAACCTGGACAAGACTGGCTGCAATAAGCGATCCAGCTCCGCCAGCGACAAGAAAACCGTCAGGACGGGAGAGAGACACACTTAAATTGCCAGTTCGGCTTTTAGGTGCACCTTCTTCATTCACCAAGTAAGATCCTCCTAAACTTAGTATATCATAATTGCCCTACACAGCAATAACAAAACTACAATAAGGAGTTTGTTTTGTGAGACGACGAGAGAGGAAAGAAGTGGATTTGAGACCTGAATAGACATAGAATTCTTTGAGCCTGTTGGTAGATGTAACGTCCCTGAAGATACCTTTCCGGTTCCTGACATTATACAAAGGGCTCTTGGCCTTTGTTGTGCAAATGAAAAGATTTTTGCAACAATGTCCTGCAAACCAAAAAAAAAAGGTTACTTTTTTACTATGATCATATATTTATATGTAGAAGATGCAGAAATAAAGAGTCAATGGAGAGCTAAAAAGTTACCTCTCCGACTTCAACACTGATCACATGTGGTGCAAAAGCAACTCCAGCCGAAGTGTTCATCCACTCACCTAAACAACAGTAAATAAAAAAACAATGAAAACAACCAAGTTAATAGCTGTTTACACTTTACATAAGCACAACATCAAGTTCATGTACCCTCCAGAAGAGACTCGGAAATTCACATCAAACCACCAGACTTATGATTCCTAATACCAAGTTAAGTAATCAACCACATTCTGAATCCCAATTCACATAATATAAATGACGAATCAGTTTGTTTCAATATCACAGAACCAAGGTTGAGCAGCTTAACAAACAAAGATGAAACCTTACTCAGATATAGAATCCTGCAATAAAGTCACTTAACTGACCACTTTCAGGATCCCAATTCACATAATTAATCAGTTTGCTTAAACCAAGGTTGAGCAGCTAAACATAGCTTGAAGCTTCACTCTTATATAGAATCTTATCAAGTCAGCTAGCTAACTAACCACTTTCTGGATCCCCAATTCACATAATAGCAACTTGATACAGTCAGTTCTTAAACTAAGGCTAAGTAGCTTAACAACAGAGCTTAAAACAACTTGAATACAGAATCATATCTTAGCTCCATTGTCCTCATTTCAGCTAATCATAGCTCACAAGCCAAGCAAAACCAAAGATTCAAATCACACCACCAATCTTATAACTACTAAATACCAAAGTTAACCAACCACATTCTGAATTCACATAATAACAAAACATGAATACAGAACCATAAATCGATCTACAAGTTCCAATTTTTTGAAAAGCTCACCGAGATTAGCGAGACGTTGCTTTCTCCCAGTTCCAGGTGGTCGACCTCTAGCTCGTTTAGGAGCATTAGGATCAGACAAAGAAGAAGCAGAGTTCTTAGCCTTATGAGAACAAGGCACTGGAGAGAGTCCAAGAGCTACTTGATTATCAGGAGCATACTTCCTCGGCCTTCCCCGCTTCTTCTTAACCGCCGGCTCCGTCGTCATTGGAGGAGGAGGAGAAGGAAGCTGCAGCTGTGGCGGTTGCACAATCGGAGAAGAAGCCATACCCATGTGAATTCCGTGGCTCATCTCTTGATGTCTCTGCTCGCCGAAGGGAAACGAATGCTGCATATTAGGGTTTGACAAAGGCCTGAACCCAGGCGGCGGCGCGTGGAGTGCACTCGCGGATTGAGAAGAAGATGAGATTGAAGTGAAAGCTCCTCTTGGGAAATAAAAAGGAGTCTGTGCTCCGGGAAAAGCCATTGCTTCTCGACCTTCCATGCATTTAAAAACCCTAATTTTACAAAAAAAAATCCTAATCAAATTAGATTTAGGAAAAGATTTTTTATGGATAGAGTTCTAATTCAAAGTTGGAAATTTTGAAGTATCTAAATTAGGGTTTTACCCAGAAAATGCAAAGAATTATTGGGGGTTTTACTGTTTTGAAGTAAAAAGCCCACAAAATTTTGTTGGTAAATCTAAGACTAAGTTCAAGATCTAATTTTGATTTTCAAGAACCTGAAAGAGGAAGAAAAAAAAGTAAATCTTGAGCTCTGAGCTAAAGGTAAAATGCAGATTTTGAATGAATCTGCGAAATGAATAGTGAGACAAGAACAGAGCTAAGAGACTAGTCTAGTTAGAAGAAAAGAAGAAAGTACAGAACAAACCCTAGATTTCGAAATCTAGGGTTTTCTGAGATGGAAAACGCAATGCAGATCAGAGAGGAGAGAAAAAGGGGGAAGAAGACAGAAGAGACAAAAGAAAAGAGAGAGAGAAAGAAAATAAAATATTTTAAATTAATTTTGAAAATTGAAGTGAGCTTTTGAATTAAAGCATTCTTTGAAGGGGACTGAAGACCTTTGTTTTCTCCTCCTTTAGTTGTCTTTTAGATATTTATTAATTTGTTTGAGATTTTAGTACTAATATACATTGTCTTGGAGATTTTTTTCTTTTTTTTTGGTTGATTTATAACCAAACTTAGGTAATGATGTATCATTGTTTTGCTATAAATATGATTAACTCTTTATTAGTTCATTTAGTCACATATGATTTAACTTTAATTGCTAATTATGGATTTTCTTTGTTAGTAAGAGTGGTATTATAAAATTTTAAGGTATTTTTGAAATGGTAAATCGTAAAAATTTACACATCACTAAAAAATATATATATATATTATTTTTTTTGTAAATTCTTATGTTTTTTCTTAGCGCCATGGGTAAGTGAATCTCACCCTTGTCTGAAAGTAGGTTCCCTATTTTTTAAAAAATTATTAAGAATGTATATATCACCAAAAGTATTTTCTTTCTCATCATTTCTATTTGCATTTACTATTTAAAATACGGCCAAACTCCTTCAGCTGTTCTAGGAGATGCTAAAAAGAGTGTGGTAGTTTACTACTATATCAATTTTTAAAAATGTTCACACGTATCACGCATGTAATAGTAACTCTCGGTAATTCATTCAGCCACCGTCCATAAATACATTTCAAAGTCCTTTGTTGAAAAGAATCTATTGTATGGAAATATATTCCACTCCAAATGAGGGTCATTGACTCGAACATAAAGTTTTAAAAGTTGTTGTAACTATACTTACTAATTAAATTTGATGACCGAAAGAAGTATATCCAAAAAAACATTCATTAAACTCATATGTTCGTATATATGGTTAATATATTATTAATCATAAAAAATCAATAGTACTATTCTGAGGAGTAACGCATTTTGCCACTTATTATTTACTGTCTACCCTTCTTAGAACACCTTTGGAACCTATAAATATGTCTGTCCGAATAAATATAGTTGACAAAAATAGACTAATAATTTTGTAAATTACCCATAGGTTTCATATTTTCTTTATTACAACTATTTTCTTTATTAAATTTAAAGTCAAGTGTGTGTGAGAGGATTTGTTGACAAACATACAAGAGATGAGAAAGAAGGGGAAAGATGGGACCAACCGTATATCTTCAGAATGTCTAAATCACTTTGCATTTATTTATTTATTTTCGCTTTTTAGAAATTAAACTTCTCTAATTAGTAATATTTCCCTATTTCCTATATTTTGTTTTAAGGCTTTGAACGGGCAGTTTTGTTTTGTTTTTTTATTTACTTACACATGTCTTTGATCTATCATAAGTTACAACATCCTACATTAGATATTGACTTATCTTGTGTGGATTTAAACATTTGATTTGCGATTTATCATAACACCTGACTCTAGCAAAGTCCATGCTTAACGCCACGTACACTATTTATTATAAAACGTAGTTATTTTTGGCTGAATTCTCTAGTTTTATCAATTTATGGTTTTGTGATATTGTGTTCAAAGTTCAAACCACAATGTACATAAAGTACTTTCTCAATCAATCAATGAAAAAAATAAAAATACACTTTATCTTCTAAGAACTATTTTAGGGGCCTTTTTCAAAAAAAAACTATTTAGGGGCCACAAGTTTAAAAGCCCATTAAGCATATTGGACATGTTTCCAATCTTATTTTTTGTAAGTCACTTGATCCATTTCCCAAAACAAGGCCTAAATGTTTGTTTGTTTGTTTTTAACTAGTTTTTAGATTGTGATTTTTTGTTTTTAGATTTTGAATTTTAGATTTTGGCTTTTGGATTTTCTTATTTAAATAAAAAATAAAAAAGTCACGTTAAAAAATAAGAAATCACAAAAAGTAATTTTTAGATTTTCAGTGAAAATTGGTGAAATGATACAAAAACTAGTTTTCCTGTTTTTTAGGAAATCTGATTTTAGAAAAATATTGAATGGATAAACAATTAGATTTTAAGAAACAAAAATCAAAAATCAATGTAAAATCTATTTGCCATTCAAGACTTTAATCATTTTCAATTTCATAATATCAAAAATCATGTTCCTTTTAAGCACCTTACATAAATTCATAAATCATAATAGACAATACTATAAATATATGAACAAAACATACATATAAGAAAGTCTCTAAGAAGAAGAATAATTATCTCTTCACTCCAACCTTGTTTGTATTCCTTCTTTCGTCAAGAAGGTATAAAAGATGAAAGACAAATAGCTTCAAATTTATACATAGCGATAACAAAAATTATGACTATTTAGTCTTTTATATCAAACATATTTTAGAGGCTGATAATTCCAAAATTCAAAATGTTATAGGCTTATTGTAGCAAATATGAGTTGTTCCTTAGAATTTTTGACCCACTGTTGAGTTGACTTGAAGGAGGGCTGCTTTGCTGTTTTCATTTTAGAAATTAAAAATCAAAACTTTTTTCTTTTTAAGGAAAAAAAAAAGAAAAGAAAATAATAAAAAGAATTATCTGGCAAAGTTATGATTTTTTCCGAGAAAGTTGAAGCAGACAAGCAGAAAGTTTCAGAATTCTCTTTTCTCGAGCTTAGCTTTAGCTCTTCTAGCTCACACGAGCGCTCGTTTCGTCATCTTACGTTTGATTTCTTTTTCTCTAATTTTTGTTTCCTCTTTTGTCGAGTCATCATTTCTCGATTCGATCTCGATTTGTGGTTTTCGTTTAGTGTTTAAAAATCATCGTTTTAAGCTCAAAAATCCGATCTTGTTTTCTGGAATTCTGAACAAAGTTCTTGATCTGTTAAAAGTTCGATTTAAGAAGAGACTATTTTAGGGTTTATGGTTTGATTGAAAAATTTCTGGAAAATGGGGTGTGAGGTCTCTAAGCTATCTGCACTTTGCTGCGTTTCAGAATCTGGAAGATCAAATCCTGATGTTACAAGCTTAGGTAAGTAGTAGCCATTGATGAGCTTAATTTTAGTAAGTTGTTTTGATGATTGAAATTCTTATCTTGTTGTTGGATTTATCCAGATGATGAAGGGAGAGGTGAATCGAATGATTTGCCTCAGTTTCGTGAATTCTCAATAGAGACTATAAGGAATGCTACTTCAGGATTTGCAGCAGAGAATATAGTATCAGAGCATGGTGAGAGAGCTCCTAATGTTGTCTACAAAGGGAAGCTTGAGAATCAAAGACGTATTGCTGTCAAAAGATTTAACAGAAAATCTTGGCCTGATTCTCGTCAGTTTTTGGTAAATCATCATAATTTGGTTTCTTGCTAATGGAACATTGTTGTTTGTGGATTCATTAGTTTTGTATGTTAGCTAGTTGTTGATGTGATTGTGGGACAATGTTTGTATCCTTTTCAATAAGATAAATTCTAACCTCTTTGGGTTTAATGTGTGAGATTAGGAAGAAGCCAAAGCTGTTGGTCAATTACGGAATCATAGGATGGCAAATCTACTTGGATGTTGCTATGAAGGTGAAGAGAGACTACTTATTGCAGAGTTTATGCCTAATGAAACTTTGGCTAAACATCTTTTCCACTGTAAGTTCCTAACTTCATATATATTGATACTTGAGTTGGCTTTCTCTCGTATTTGGTTATGTTTCTAATAAGTAGTACATGAAAGTTTGAATGAATGCTTAACGACAGTTGATTTATTTATGTGTTTCAGGGGAGTCGCAACCAATGAAGTGGGCGATGCGACTTAGAGTAGCTTTACATATTGCTCAAGCGCTAGAGTATTGTAGCGGCAAAGGACGTGCTCTTTACCATGACCTAAATGCTTATAGAGTTCTCTTTGACGATGTAAGTTTTAATATTTTCATTTGTTTACCTCTGGTTCCTGTCAGGTGCATATGAGAAATATTTTTTGTGTTTTTTGTAGGATGCGAATCCAAGACTTTCATGCTTTGGTTTGATGAAAAACAGTAGAGATGGAAAGAGTTACAGCACTAACCTGGCATTCACTCCTCCCGAGTATCTGAGAACAGGTATATCTTGACATGAATGCTTTGTTTGGGTTGTTGTCGCTTTTCTGGTTTTGTATCGGGCTCATGTGTTTATTTCTACAGGTCGTGTGACACCCGAAAGTGTGATGTACAGCTTTGGAACTCTGTTGCTTGACCTACTCAGTGGAAAGCACATTCCTCCAAGCCATGTAAGGTTTCCAAATATTCTTTAGAATAAGTGATTCTCTTAGTGTTTGTTACTGGAACCTGACTTGGAAGCATTCTTCCTGAGCTCATATTGAGAAGCATGTTAGAATCTAATATCCTTGAAGATTATAGTAACTTGCTAATCCAGTACCTTGTATGGTGTATTTTAGGCGTTGGACCTCATACGGGACAGGAACATTCAGATGCTGATGGATTCAGGCTTGGAGGGTCAATTTTCGAGTGATGATGGGACTGAACTAATACGGTTGGCTTCAAGATGCTTGCAGTATGAGCCCCGAGAGCGGCCTAACCCAAAATCTTTAGTCTCTGCAATGATTCCTCTTCAGAAAGATCTTGAGGTGCGTTTCACTATCATTAGCTAGTTGGGTTTTGTTGCTACCTTAATCGTCAAACAGTTGCACAACTAGAAAAATAAGTTTGATGCTTGTTGCATTTCAGAAGATTATTCCTAACTGTAACAAGAACATGTTAATCATGTAGGTTCCTTCTCATCAACTGTTGGGCATACCTAACAGTGTCACAACGACCGCTCTTTCACCACTTGGTGAAGCATGCCTAAGATCAGATCTAACTGCCATACATGAGATCATTGAAAAGCTTGGGTATAAGGATGACGAGGGTGCAGCCACAGAGGTTCTTTTCTTAATTTTAACCTTGCGTTCTACTACTGTGGTCTTATAATTGTTTAATTCTACTTTTAATACTTACAATTCCCTACATTTTTCGCCTGTTTCTTTGTTTCTGCAATATTTCAGCTTTCTTTCCAGATGTGGACCAACCAGATGCAGGACACACTGATCTTCAAGAAAAAGGGGGATTCTTCATTCCGACATAAAGACTTTGCAAATGCCGTCGAATGCTTTTCTCAGGTTAAACCTTTTTATACTGTAATAAGTTTTAGTCCCCAAGCACGTTCAATAGTTTCACTGCTGGTTGTTTTTCACATAAAGGGTAGTAAATTTTAGAAACGCTATCACATTTCTAACCGAAGGATTTGTTTGCAGTTCATCGAGGTAGGGACAATGGTATCCCCAACTGTTTATGCAAGACGGAGTCTGTGTTACCTAATGAATGAGATGCCTAAAGAGGCATTGAATGATGCAATGCAAGCCCAAGTCATATCTCCTGCATGGCATATAGCTTCCTATCTCCAAGCTGTAGCTTTGTCAGCTCTAGGACAAGAGAACGAAGCACACGCTGCTCTAAAAGACGGTGCAATGCTTGAAAGCAAAAGAAACACAACTTTGTCATCATAAAAAAACAAGAAGAAGAAAACATACTCCTTTACGCTAACCCGCACGCTCTCTCACCGAAGAATTACTGTCTCAACATTGTATCTGTATCATATGCATGAAGATTTTAGATCAAACAGTTCAAGTCTACAACAATTGTTCCTATCTAAAGCCTTGATCATCAGTTTTAGCTACAGGTTGTGGCAAGATCCGCGGTTTAAGCCACTGTGATTCTTCAATTACAGCGAGTGGACTGTGTTTTTGTTGTTGTGTTTGCTTTCAATAGTACAGATGTTTCCTATTATAGAGACTAAGAAAAGAAGTATGATGGTGATTGGATAACAAAACTGAATAATGTGTGATTATGAATTTGCTTTAATGATTTGCATTAGTGTGTTTCTTCAGTGTTTGTAATGTATAGAAGATAGTAGAAGCTTTCTTCAGTGTTTGCTTTAATGATTTGAATTTGAATTTGAATTTGCATGTTTCTTCAGTGATTTTCACCCCAAAAAAACAAAAATAAAAGTACCAAAGAAGCGCAAAAAGGGCCCAACCGGGTTCGAACCGGTGACCTCTCGATCTGCAGTCGAATGCTCTACCACTGAGCTATGGACCCAATTGCTTAAACAATTAATATTTATAATATATAAATAATATTAATAAACGTTATTAGTTTTTCGTCTTCGACTTCTTAAAGCCCAATAATAGCCCATTCGTTTAACATAAAGACGGAAAAAAGCAAATCACACTGCTCTTCTTCGCTTTCTCCGCTGCCGCCGCCGCACCGTTAAATCAGCCGGTGTTACTCCGATCAAAAGTTTTCCCGGCGATGGGAAAACGAGGAGCTAACAAGGTTCCAAGCTCTCAAGGAAGACCTAATATAAAATCTGTACTAAGACATGAGCAGTTGAAGAATATCGCTCTCTGGTCTTCCACCGGAGATACTCCGATCCCTTCGCTTGCTTCCTTATACGGTCGAAGCTTAGCAGCCGACGCCGAAGCCGAAGCTACTGGAATCGCTATCAATCCTGATCTCGTCTCTTGTCAAAGGTAATTTCCCCCTCTCTTCTTCCTCCACCTAATTAGGGTTTTAGTATTGTGCTTGCTTAGATTCAAAAGTTTGTATGCAGATGTGAGACAGTTCTTAAACCTGGATTCAATTGCAAAGTTAGAATCGAGAAAGCTTCGAATAAGAAGAAACAGAGCAGATTCAAGAACATTAGTAAACCTCAGAACAATGTAGTTTACAATTGCAATTTCTGCTCTCATCGTAATGTCAAGAGAGGAACTTCAAAAGGTCAGATGAAAGAGATTTATCCATCCAAACCAAAAGCTTCTCGTCGTAAGGTCGAGAAAGAGATGATGATGATGAAGATGCCTGAAGAAAGTTTAAGTAACATGTGTGTTTCTTCACCTGAAAGAAGTGTGAGAGATGATCAGGTGGAAGAGAATACACCAAAGCCAATGATGCTTACGTTGGAGAGGGATAAGAGAATAAGGAAATCGAAAAGTAAGAAACCGATTGAGTCTGAAAGTGTTGCTGAGAAAACTGTTGTTGGTGGATCAAATAAGAGGAAGAGGAAATCATGGACTAGTATCAAGGAGATGGCTGAGGCGAATAAGAAGAGCTTTAGAGGTGTTAACTATAAGATACCTTTTCACTTGTGATCTTGTTGTTGTTATATCTTGACAAGTTTTGGGAGGGAAATGTATATTATTTTTGTGGAAGTTTTTGTATTCAATGATGCTTCTTTTGAAATTTGTGATGTTTTGATGATCACTTTGAGAACTGAGAAGTAGAAGTCATAGTTCCTACAGAAACTCTTAGGCCCTTAGATTTAAGTAGTTTTTCTATTCTTGTTAATCTGTTATCTTCTTCAACCTTTACTCTACAATGGAAGCCGAATTAGGTTTTAGGCAAAATCCTAATCAACTTGCAAAATGAGTCCTTCAAGAGCTAGTTGGCTTTTAAGGTCTTTTTTTAATTACTTCCTACTTGGAATGTAGAGTGAATATATTATCTTTGTGGAAGTTTTTTTTATACAATGATGCTTCTTGATAAGTCTTGTTCCTTTTTTAGCTTTGTGATGTTTTGATGATCACTGTTAGAAGTAGAAGTCAAGTCATAGTTCATACAGAAAACTAAGTAGTTTTAAATTCTTGTTAATCTGTTATCTTCTTCAACTTTTACTGTACAATGGAAGCCGAATTAGGTTTTAGGCAAAATCCTAAGCAACTTGCGAAATGAGTCCTTCAAGAATTAGTTGATTTTAAAGGTCTTTTAATACATTTATTTTCACATCTTAGTTAATTTATCCCCTTAGAGCACCTCCAGTGGGAGGTTCTAACTAAGACTCTATCTAATAAAAAACAAAAATAAAATAAAAGATTAGGGAGAAAGGAAGAAAAGGGTTCTAAAAATAGAACTTTTGGAACCTCATTTTCAGAGACTCACTAAATATGTCACAATATGATTAATTTATCTTTTAAAAACAAAATAAAATTTAATTAATTAATATTGTTATAGTAAAATATTATTAAATTAAAGTTAGAATCTCATTTTTAGATATTCACCATTGTGGATGGTCTTATACTCCGTATCTAAATAAAGTGAACCCTTAGTCAATTCTTCTTGGGAAAATAACAAGGTTATAAGAAATTTAAAAGACCAAATTAACGACATTACTCTATATATAGAGATCCTCTTCTTCTTCTTTTGTCTCACAACCTCTAAAACAGTTTAAAAATCATGGGAACAACAAATGAACTCTCTTCTCTTCTGTTTCTCTTTTTTTCTTCTTCCTCCTCGTCACCATTGACCAAACCATGTCAGAACCTGAATCCATCCATATGGAAACTTTCTGCATCGGCTCATCAAGAAATTCCACTCGCAACACAACTTACAACACAAATGTCAACACTCTTCTCTCAACTCTTAGCAACCAATCATCCCTCGTTAACTATTACAATCTCACAACCGGTCTAGCTTCAGACACAGTCTATGGAATGTTCTTATGCACAGGAGACGCCAACATAACAACATGCCGCCACTTCCATCACCTAATCCTAGTGCTTCAATATCGATCAGAGGTGAGCGTATAAATAGTATATATTTATTTCCCTTTAGGTTACAATTATTTTTTTGCGTTTGAGTTTTTGTTTAGAGCTTACTACGTTAACACGATTATAATATCTGAGTTTTAAAACGATCCTAATCGTTATCAAAGCCTTGAGTTGTTTACTTGTTGTCAATATTATATAGGGATTGTAATGTTTGGACTTTTTGTTTTTGCAGGAAATAATGAAATAGTGTGGGGAATGACTCTGGCAGCTTCTGTGTTTGCATTTTAGGGACTTAGTTCGGTTGTTGTAATGTTTTATGTGTTTAATTAATGTTTGCGTTTGTCCCTGTTCATGTGGTAGTTATTGATTTAAGACTTAAAAAAATTGTAATAGTACCACATATCACACATTAAAGGAAAACTATTTAGAATTGACTTTTTAAAAAATTTATTTCCAAACAGGATACTGCCTTAAAAATCCTTCTTAGGAGACTCCGTTAAAAATAAATTTCTGAAATTGTCCATTTTAGACAATGCCTCTTAAATATACTACATTCATACTAATTTTGAATTAATGGTTTTAGAGATTTGTGGTTTCTTAACCTATGGTCTTGGTGTGTGAGCTGGAGCTATTTTAACATTTTTGATACTAACATATGTTACACATTTAAGTCCCCCTTCAGGGTTGTTAGATTCTGCTTGTAAAACACCAAACACATCACCGCAAGCTTCCCAATGATAAATTGATTAAACCAGACTAATTACTTTGTGTGGAGCTTGAATTCGAATATACATAATAAGTTTAGTCTATGTGTAGAAGAAAAATAAAAAATTTGGGCATAGATTTGAATCTGCGCGCATAGACTAAAGTTCTCGAAAAATATTCTTCATCTCTTTCTGTTAAGAGTTTTACTGACGATGAAAAGCCAGTGACAGGTCTTTTAGGACCTGAGATCAAAAGAGAACGCATCATGGTTGATGTCTGGCACTATAGATTCAAAATCATGTAAGCTCCTAATTAATATTAGACAAAATTCAATATATTGTAAGGAAAAATGTACTCGCAGAGTTGATAGTGAGATTACTTGTTAAAGCCTTAGACGATGTGGTGGCGATTGACAGACGAGAAGGTTTGGTTTGGTCTTGTTTTGGTGTATGCTGGCTTTGATGTTCCAACATTAGCTCTACAATTGTTCCAACATGCCATATCTTGTTGTCATTATCAAAACAAATCCTGGTTCGGACCGGCTTCGGTTACCTCCTAAAAACTGAACGGCTTCGGTTCACATGTTGTTTCGGGTTTTGGTTTGGTTCGTGTAAAAACCAAAACACGACTGGTTATCCGATCCGAAATAACCAAAACTATACAACACACATTATATATAGTGAAAATACACTAGAATAACCTTACTTTTGATACTAATTGCTAGATTAACCTTCTCAAATTAGGCTAACTAATATATCCTTAATTTTTTGTTAAAAGACAACAATACCCTTTTCATTTTACTCACATAAATAAATTATAAAATTATTTAAAAAAACTAAATTAGTTAATTAAATATAAATTAAATATGTTAATTACATATAAGAAAATAAAAAAAAGATTTTATAAAACTAAACATTAAAATTGTTTACAAATATCCAATTTCCAGAAACAAGGATGACTTGCTCCATACTAATAAGAATTTGGAGAAAGAGTCAATAAAAGGCTTAGGTAGAATGTATATCTAAGTGAATAGAGAAAGGATAACATGAAAAAAAAAAAAAAACTTTTGAATGAAGGTGGAACTGAATGATTGATTATGGAGAAAGAAGAAAAAAGCTGATAAAAAACCCTAAAAAATACGTCATGCAAGTTACTATATTTTAGAAATATTTTCACTTAATTTCGTCATTAATTAGGTAAAAATTAGCAGATATCTGCCATGTCATTGTATCATATCTGCGGCAAAAATCTGTGGCATCATAGGTACCTAAAATCTGTCATTGTAAATCTACGGTCACTAAAAAGGTTATTCTAGTTAGAAAATAATCTGCGGTCAAAGGAGTTCACAAATCTGGCATAACTAGTATCAGAATTCATAAATCTTCTATAACTGGAAAGTAATCTGCTGTAACTAAAAGGTTAATCTAGCAATTATTTTTTATACTAAAATCTATGGCCACTACTAAATTCAACGAAACTCTGCAACAACTAAAAAGTAAAATTTACGGAGAAAACTAAAATCTGCCATATAAAATCTGCGGAAAAATCTTAAATCTACCATCTAAATTATTCCATGATGAATAAAAGGAAAAATCTGCTGCGTCGATGAAAATCTCAAAATTTAATTTACAACGAATTTTTAAAATCTGCGATGACAAAATAAATCTGCGATGAATTTAAAATTCTACCACCACTTAGACATTTTACTCTGCGAATAAAAAAAAATCTGCAGTAACTCATAAAATCTACTATTCAAACAAATTTACTGTAACACAGAGTCGCAGATTAATTTCGTAGATTTTTCATTTTCTGGTGGCAAACTCGTAAATAAGTACCATTTTCTGAAAATTAATCTAATGTGGCATTAATTTATAATGGCATTCTTGTAATTAGATTTCTCCTAACACATTATTTCAGGGGTATTTATGTGATTAAAAAAACTTATTTAACCTTAACCTTTTCAAAGTTAAACTAGCAATTAACATCAAAAGTAAGGTTAATCTAGCTTTTCTCCCTTATATATATTATACTTACATAAGCATGAGAGATACATATACATTTTTCAGAATTTTCGAATTAATTATTAGATTTCCGAGTTTATTTCATATTTATTTTTGAGTTTTTGGATTTTTTATAGATTTTTCGGGTTAGAAACCTAATCGAATTCGAATAAACTCAAACCAAACCAACTCGGAAATCAGTCGGTTTCTATACAGTTTTTAAATATCCCAACAAAATAGTTTGATCCCATCCGAACCAAAAATCTGAATGCCATGACTAAATATTCTAAATCGACTAGTCCCATGGCTGCTTCTAAACATCATCTTGAAATAAAGAGCAAAATCGTCCAAAATATATTTAATATTTCCATTTACTTAAAAAAAAGTTTTCCAACATTTTTTCGCTCGACCTCATTACTCATTAATACACATTTATGGCTAGATTTACAGGTCACACAGTAAATAATTACATTGTACTCCCCTTGAGTTAAACTAATCCCAACTTGAAATACATATTTCTCACGCATTTTTCAACTCTTTTTGGGAGAATCAAAGTAAAAAATAACAAGTTATAACATATAATATTAACTTAAACAAATACCCATTTGGATAAGAAAACAAAGACAAATGAACCGAGTTAAATCCACGACCATCTCTCGATCTAGTCTATATAATCCTTTTCTTCTTCTTCATCTATGATTTCACAAAAAAAACCTAAAATAAAAACATGGAAACAACAAACAAACTCTCTGATTTCTTCTGTTTATCTTCTCTCTTATGTCTCTTCTTCACCATGAACCAAGTTATCTCCAAATCCGATCACATGGGAACTTTCTGCATAGGCTCATCCGGAAATTCCACTCGCAACACAACTTACAACACAAATCTCAACACTCTTCTCTCAACTCTTAGCAACCAATCATCCTTAGCTAACTATTACAATCTCACCACCGGTCTAGCTTCAGACATAGTTCATGGCATGTTCTTATGCACAGGAGACGTCAACAGAACAACTTGCAACGACTGCGTCAAGACCGCAACAATCGAGATTGCCAAAAACTGTACTAACCATCGAGAAGCAATCATTTACTACTTTGATTGTATGGTTCGATACTCAGATAAGTTCTTCCTCTCCACCTTAGAAACAAAGCCTAGTACCATTTTGACGTCTACAGAATCAATACCTAAATCATTTAGTAAATTTGGTCAGAAGTTGTCTGATAAAATGGGAGAAGTTATCGTTAGGTCATCTTTGTTATCTTCTTCGTTTACGCCATATTATCTTATGGATACAACTAGGTTTGATGACAAGTATGATCTTGAGTCTATTGTTCAGTGTAGTCCTCATTTAGATCCAAGAAACTGCACCACTTGTTTGAAACTTGCGTTGCAAGAACTCACTAGTTGCTGCAGTGATCAGCGTTGGGCTTTCATCTTCACTCCAAAATGTCTTGTCAGTTTTGATACATACACTTCATCGTTGCCGCCGCTTCCACCGCCGAATCGTAGCGGTTCTTACTCGATTAGAGGTGAAGATATATATAATGATTACTTATATACTTTTATTTATGTAGAGACGTAGAGTAGATGATACGTATACATTTGACAGGTTATGTATCATGAAAATTTTAAATCTATTAGAATATAAATTGCAGTAAAATATATTTTATAGAAACGTATTTTACAATGGATTAGATTTTTTTTTGTAGTGTGGTTGCAGATTTTTGTTTCAAATAATTTAGAAATCAAATGTGTATAAGACAAAAAGGAACAAAATCATTGCAACAATAATTCTGACTTTTCTTTTAGTACTGTATGTCAATCTGGTAATGTTTGGATTTATTTTTGTTTTACAGGAAGTAATAAAATTCTTAAGGGAATGGTTCTTGCTGTGGCCGCTTCGGTGTTTGCACTTATGGGTTTATGATAAGATGTGCAATTTTTCAAACTTAATAAAAATAAAATAAATCATTGTTTCTGGTAATTAGGCTCATGCTTAATTGCTTATATATGTTTCTTTCTTTTTTCTCTCTTTTAATGTGTTTATTTATGATCCTGTTGGTGTAAGGATTTTTTTCCCTTTTTCTTGATGATTTGTTTTTCCTCCATTTGATTTTGATCCATGCTCCTTGGTTATTTATTCAGGAGTCGTATGGATTTTTTTTTTCTCCAATGAGCGTGGAGAAGAAAGCTTATATAGTAGTTTAAAATTAGTTAAATCACATGCGGACCAATAGTAGTATACATTTTTGCTACACATTTAAGTCCCCTTCAAGGTTGTAACACATTTCCTTACTTTCGAGTTTCGGATAAATTCAAAACGAGGTTAGTTAATGTGTAGAAGAAAAAAAGGCTTCTGCGCATGTATTTGAATAATTCTGCATAGAATAAGTTACCCCAAAAATGTTCTTCATTGCTTTCTATTAAGAGGCTTTGCTGACAATGAAAAGCCTGTGATCGGTCTTTTAGAACCTGAGATCGATAAAGAAACACATCATGATTGCATTATAGATTGATCAATATCATGTAAGCATCAAGCTCCTAGTATTAGACAAAAATTGATCTCATCTTTCTTTACTTTACAACTTGATTAGAAGCTTTAGGTTTAAGGACAACTATATTCGAAGATTTGATAGTGAGATTACTTGGTAAAGCCTTAGAGGAAGAGCTGGTGGAAATTGACAGGCGAGAAGCTCTGCTTTCGTCTGGTTTTGGTGTATGCTTTATTGGCTTTGATGGTCCAACATTAGCTCTGTAATTAGTAGATAAACAATGAACACTAAACGCAATTTAACTCTTCTTTAAAAATTAGACAAAAGTGAACGTATTTATGAACTATACTCACTTGTCATTTTGTTCAGACATCTCAGGGAAGAGAGTCAAATCCATTTCACCGCTACTAATCAAGCCATCAGTTTCTGTTGCCATTGAGAAAAAATATCAGAGATAACATTAAATATTTTTTCATAACTAAATCTTCATGGTCTAAGAGAGTTTAATACCCTCAAATATATTATTGTCTTTAGCCCCACCAAAAGACTTAGACTTTGATCGTGATTCATTTTGATGACTACGTTCATCTGTTGAATCTGAAGCTGTTCTTCCAAGTAAACCAGATTCTTTTCTTCCTCTTGGAGCATTTGGTGAAGCTCCTCCTAGAGAATGCCTTCTAGGAGAAATAGGACCAAGTCTTATATTGTTTATACCACCTTTTTTGATAATGTTTATGTTATGAACTTTTGAAGTTCTTCGTCTTTCTTGGTAATCATATATTTCAAGTTTGTTACCTACATATCATATATCATCAAAATAAAAATACAACTATAGTGTTTTGTTAACTTAATTCATGTTTCTTGAAAGTCAGATTTGGGAGTTATAAATCCTAATAAGAGTATTAAAATACCTGTTCCATGAGTTGTCTAACCTCCCTTCCTTCTTTATAGCTTCTTGCTGCACCTAACTCAACACCCGAAACTCGTTCCGCGAATTTTAAAATACTTATAGTCTCAGCATATGAATCTTCATCAGGATTTATCTGAACAAACATAAGATTTTTGCTTGTCCTCCTAAACAATCAAAACTCAAAAGAGTTATGTATATATGTCACATAACCAAAAATTCATTAAAGAGTTTTATGTATCATATTTTATATAGTACCTAAAGAATTTTGGAGGACTTGTGTTAGTTTGCTGTTTCTATAAGGTACATGAGGATTCTTATGTGCTAGAGCAAAAATAACATCTCCAAGAGCAGACAATGATTTGTTAATATGTTGAGCTTCTTTGAGTCTTTCTCCAGTCACTTCAGAGCGACCTACTCTTTCACTTCCTGCAAGATCAACCAAATGCAAACTACCACGCAAGACAGCTTCTGTCTTAACATCAACACCACTTACATGAACAGAAAGAACACTGCAAACAAAAACAAAAATCTTAGCGCAATTTATACAAATTTAATGGTAAAGAAAAAAAAACATTTAAACATTTCTACAAACCTGTGTGATCTACTACTTCTTTCATTAAGTGTTGTAGCACCAACAGCTCTATTCATCAACCCAATATTCATCAATTCAAGAACATCTCCACTTGATTTGACACTATGCATGCTTGCATCAGGAACTGCAAGACCATTTGGTAGAGTCGTATTCCAAATCCCAAGTGTGTGCGACAAGTTAAAGAATTTTTACATTTTGAAACATAAAAGTAGTGATAGCGCAAAAAAATTTCAAATTTTACTATCATAATAAAGAAGGATATCTTCGACCAGGACCATCATTAGAAAGTAAGTCACGAACTTGCTCATTGTAAATCTCAACCATTTGAACACCAACTTCATACATCACTGTGTCTTGCCTACTCTGAGTTAAGTGGAACAAATCATTTAAAGCTCGATAATTTACACCCCAATCTTCTTCTGATGTTATGCTCGGACCGCTCTATGTAAACAAATTACAAAATGAAAATATATAGATGGAACTTAAAATAATGTATAAGAGACGTGCACCAATTCACTCATTGTCAATTTATTTTGAAGCGAAAACCATGAAGCTTAACATATAAAGAACGAAAAACGTTACCATTATATAAGTCTTTCCAGAACCCATCTGACCGTAAGCAAATATACATACATTGTAGCCATCTAGAATAGAACGAATCAACGGTCGAGTATCTAAGAAAACTTCCTCTGCATAAAACAAGATTTAGTACAAGTACTTGGCTATAATTTTCTTCATTATATGAAAAAAAAAAAGCAAAAGAGGCTTAAACCTTGAGTTGATGTAGGGCCTAAGACTTTGTTGAATTTAAATAACTTATGAGTATCTTTGCCTTGCTTTAACGGATTTGAAACCACTAGCTCACCATTCTCACTTGTATACTCTATTGATGTTTCTCTTTTGGTTTGTCCTGTAAGGAATGGTCTAATCCGACAATAAACTCTGATATTTCCTTTTCTCAAAAACAAAAAGAGAGTAACATAATTAGTCAAAAGATGATGAAAAACAAACTTAACAAGCTAAGTCAACAAATGAAGTAGAGCTATTTAAATCTATATACCTTTTAACTCTTGCACTTCATTGTAAAGTCTTCTACTCTTCAACGACTACTTGGTAATTTTTAGCTGCATCAACCGCTCCTCTTAGCTTTAAACCTAAGAGGTGAATTAAAATTACAAATAAGAAAAAACAATAAAACCATTAGAAAAAAAATGGATTACAACAATCAAATCTTAGTTACCATAGTAATTTAAATCTTGAAAGTAGCTGTCTCCTGTCTTTAGAACTTCATGTTTTAAAGACATTGAAGTAGCTTTCAACTCCTGTAGAATTCACACAACTCGATGATAGTTAAGAAATTACATAGAGCTAATCATATTTATAAGACTATATATATATATATATATATATTAACCTGCAAAGCTTCTGACTGGTCGTTTATAAAGCTCTTGTATGTTTGCTCTTTCTTCTCCCATATTTTAGTCTTAGTTTCACATAACTTCTCGATTTCTTTCGCTTTTTCGGTTGAATCTACTACACGTGATTCAGAATCCTTTAATTGCTTCTCCAGATCAACTTTATCTTTTTGAGCATTTGATTTTAGTTCCAAAAACTGTTTTTCATGTGTCTCTTTCACACGTTCAAGTTCTTTCTTTAACGTAGAAAGCTCAGCATCACTACGCTCTTTCTTCTTTTTCACTTGCAGCACATCTTTTTCTTCTGACCTTACCTACAAAGCACAACATAATAAAAACAATTGAAAATTAATTATAACAAAAATGGCAACATAAAACATTATCTACTACTAGAGCTGACATAAATTGATAATTAGTACCTCGTTTTCTTCTGTTGTACCAGATGCTAAAGTTTCTAATACTTTTATTCTTGATCTATATTTTTCTTCCCGGACCCTAAAGAGTATATTTTGCTGCACCAATCATATTTCATAATTTTGTAAATAAGTATGATAATAATGTTAAGGAAGAAAAATAAAAAGCTTGAGTTATTCATACATTTTCAAGGTTCTCAGCTTGATTTGAGATCAGTTGTTCCACTACTTGCACAATGCCTTTCAGTATAGATGCAAAAGCCTGAAGAAGAGGGCAAACAAACAAAAATGAAGACTAATAAAGTAATTTCCATGAACTAACATTGCAAATTCCTTTTCCTTACATTAGACACATCCACATTCATCTTTTGCACACTCTCATCAAGAAGCTTATCAAGGATATCAAACAAGGATCGAGTAGAAGTATTCTACCAAGATCAAGGAAAATGAAATCTGAGTTAGAAGTTGAGAGGTAAGGAAATGATTTTAGTGACTAAAATAGTGTTAGAAACATTATACAACTTGTAAACTATTTGATTTTAGTGAGTCCAAAATTTTAGCATGAGATAGATTGATCTCAGATGCTTCCTTAAATTGTAATCCATCATTAAAGTTGTTATCAACTTCTTTTGAATGGTCCTCAGGTAAACTCCATGTTCTCCTTGCGCAAAGTGTATTTTTATCATCAGAGAAACTAGCTTTAAGCGCCTTAAGAGACTGTACAACTGGAATCATATCCCCCTACATCCATAAACTTATTAGTTTAAGTTTAAAATAAAAAAAATTAAGAACACTGGAATTATATTTCAGTAAGTTTTCTTAGTTATGTTTATATAAGTTTATAATAATATTAATTTATGATATGAATGAGAACATATATTTACGTAGAAAGTTTTGCATATACTATCATATTGCATGATCAAAATTTGATAATCTCTTAACTATGAGTTCAGAGAAAAATATTTATCTCTAGAAGTTTTTACTATATTTCTACATTGAACCCAATACCACTCTAGCAATTTATTCCTTTTCATAATAAATTTCAAAGGGGAAATTTTTGTTATTCTGAAAAACAGAACAAACCTGTTCTAAGTCTGAAACCTCAAATCTGGGCAATGCCATTTCATCCATAGCTGTCAAAAACCGCTCAATATTTACAGAACCAGGCTCAAAGCTACCTCCCTATATGATTAATTAGTCCAAAGAGAGTGTTTCAGAAGAAGAAAAAAAGTAACGGAATAAAAATATATATACAGTAATAAGTTAATAACCAATAGGCTTATGTACACAAAAGCAAATACCATTCTCATTGAACCGGGACTAAGCTGATTCAAGAGATTGCACAAGACAGTACCATCCATCAAACATGATCTCAATTCTTCCTCTGAAGCCTCCCATGGTAAATGCAAATAAGGAAGTGTCTCATTTAACCACTCTACTAAACTTTGATGACCTAGAAGGCCAAATTAATTCAAAGGTTAGGAACAAAGAGAACATAAAATATCAAAGAAGACAACAAAGGAACACTTGCCTTGCTTAGTATCATCTATATTTTCACGCCTTTCTGATCCATCAAAATTCAGAATGCTGCTTGATCCATCTGATCGACCATAAAAACCAATCATGCTGGATCCATTCTTCATTTCTGGACATATTAAAGCAAATACATCATTTCATGAGCATTATCAAATTTCCTACACTAGAATTAAAAAAAAAAAAAAAAACAATCATAATAAATTGAGCTCTAATAAGCTACTATTTAGATTCCAGAAGTTTTCCCTTGCTGGCAAAAATATTCCAAACACTAAATATTATTTCCAAGAGTTTTTCACACATAATTTTAAGCATTCAAATGAAAAAAAGACAAACAAAGAAAAACCTTTTAAAATGTATTTACAGTTTTTTTAACGTCTGCACTTCATTCATCTATTATCAAGTCAACGTTTTTTTGTTTCCGATAAGATTTGTATTATCAACTCAATTTTACCCCAGAAAAATAGTTGAAGAAAAAAAATTTACATATGATAATATTCTGAAAGCCAAAAGAAAGCAAAACCAAAAGACTAATTTGTGAAACAGAGGCAATAATATTCTGAAAGAAAAACAAATATTTGCAGCAAAAACTACCATAAAGCTGAACAATCAGTCCCCTAAATAGTACCATAATTTCGCAGAGACGTCATGAACGACTTGGAGTCTTGGAGAAAGAATCCTCGAAACACCAACGATTTTAAATGGTTTGAAGAGATTTAACAAGAAAATATCAGTAGGGTAAATAGAAGAATTCGAGGGTTGATTATTTCCCGTAAAAGAATTCAAAATTTTCAGGCTTTTTTCTCTGTTTTTGTTTTTAAGAAAGACACACAAAAAAAGGAACAGGAGAAATAAGCTAAATACAGGGAAAGATTTTGATTCATTTTCTTAAATTTTTTATATTTAGTAAAGAAAAAGGCAGAATTCACTGAAATTTAAAAAATAAAATGGAAATTATAGTGTACGTTTGTGTTTGCTTTGCTTTACGCAAATGTAATTTTGTGGGTCCCACCGTAATTCTACAAAGACATTCCATTCCTTCTCTTCTGTCATTGCTTTTGAGTTCTGAGTTTCAAATTATTTTTAACAAAAACACATAGTAAATTATCGATGATGGGCCTAAGTCTAGTATACACATTTACGGGCTAAAGCCCATCTATACAATAGAAGACATGAAATTCAGACAAATGCATGTCATTGAGTTTTTGTGAATTAGAAACATATTTGATTTATTTATTTTGTCAAAGGGCTTATATATTTTAAAAATGGACTTACAAAGCATAAATAAGAAACAAAGATATTTTCTAATGAAAACAAAATAAAAGAGAAAAATATAGTTCTAAGAGGCAAAATCAAGACAAGGTTTTATATAGTGAACTCCAAGAATTATTATTGTGGCACAAGTAGCGTTTAAGTTCTCTATTAGTCAGTATAACTTCAATTTTTTTCTTATTTATCGTATGAGGAAATATTTACTTTTATTTAAGCAAAAATAAAGGACTATTAACATTATCAGTCCATAGACTGTTAGTAACTTAGTATACATTGATTTCGTTCACTATTTGATCGAAAATTCAGAAATATTGGTAGGTGTTTGTACAGTGATTCCGTTAGTATTTATGAATTCTAAAGATTTTTTAGTTCTTTTGTTTGTTCATGCGTGGCGCCACGCAGATCATCCACAGATCGTGGAAAGGAGTGGTGGAGTAAAATAGTGTATTAATATGATTAATATTAAATGTTGAAAAAGTAAGAGAATGTGCTTTCACATTAATTTCAAAATTATTTTATTACCAAGCATGTGGCCTATACTGTAACCCAAATAAATTTGTCAAAAGTTCAAAGCAAAAAGTCGTCTTTATATTGATCGAGATGTATTTTTAGGGAAGGTTTAAAGAAGTGCATGAAATCACTGCTAACTATAAACTCTAAAGTTGTACATTCCTATTAAACAAGAAAAAGTAGCGCAATACTTTGTGTCTTTGTGTTCATAAAGGTATTTATATTTTTAATGTTTGTGAACGTTTGAATAAAAATTCGAAGGATTGGCATTATTTTACTAAGCACCTTGCACAATCTGCAAAAATATGTAGTTTCTGTTTTTTTTCTTTTTTCTTTTATGTAAGCACATCGATCGATTCCTGACTTGATTTTTTTTAGAAGAATTGTTTTTACCAACAACTTAATATATGAGGTTTTTGCGACAAAAAATATAAAAAAATCAATAAATCAATAAATTGATAGTTTTGCATCCAATAGAGCAACACTATATGACATATAACATTCAATTATGGAAAGAAACATCCCGAAATAGAATTCCAAAAAGAATTTGAAGAAGATTGAGCCAAGAGAATGGGATTATAATAGTAGACAACAAAAAATCGGCTCAGTAAAAAACATATAATTTTTTATGTATAGTCGGTCATATCAACAAACAAAAATTGCTATTGTATATAATAAAATAAATAACAATTTTTTACATTTAAAATAAGAACAGATTTAAAATGACTAATTAGTCATATAAGAATGTTTTTTTTTTTAATTATATATGAACGAAAGTAAAAATACATAGATTATTGATTTGATGAGTTTAATTCCAATTGGTAAAATAGACTCAAAGGCAAGTCACGAGACTCATGACCATCTAATTCAAACATGTGTATATATATTAATGGGTGGTAGGGTGTGATTGGTAATGCTTTCTGTTGTAGTAAGAGATGTACCGCTCCTATTATAATCAATGGGTGAATCGATAAACTAAAACTTAAGACAAAAGAAAAATTACTGCCGGTTGCTTCAGGTTAGTAGTTGGGTTCTGTTGTGGTTCTAGTTCGATTTTTGGTGGGAGAAACACTTTATATCATGTTATAAGGTAATAGCAAAGGATGGTTATGAACCATGGAGGATTAATGTCTAAACCCTTTTAGCTAACCAAAGAGAACCAAGAAAAAAAAAAACAAACAAGACATGTGTAAACCCTTTTAGCTAACATGTTTACAATTCTCTTTTTTTTTGTTAAAAAATGTTTACAATTCTTTTACCGCAAAACAAATGTTACATATATATGTTTTCATATGATTTACGCATACACGTTTTACGTGAGGGACAAAGTAAAATAAATGAGACAATGACATGCAGTATGACACATTGACACTATATATCTACTGTCTACATGCATTCATATATACATGAGAAATACGAATTAAATGATGTATATACATATTGCAAAAGGTTGTTGTGATTATAAGAGCACACTGAAAACACTATTAATCTAATTTACCACGGCGGAAGAATAAATGTCCAATCTAAGCTAATACTTGAACTGATGTACCAACTAAAAACCGTGTCAATAAACTAATCCAAAAACCTAGACAAAAAAAATAATAATTTCATTTCATTTTCTTATATAATCATTGAACCACAATACCAAATCATATCATTCCGAACAATATCGAAAAGAGATGTAACCGATAGGAAAGGGTCAGCTTTGAACACTGAGAAATTTAAATTGTTATGTTGATTGAATCCCAATTGCATAAATTTGATAGTATTACTAATATATACTATCAAATGTACGTTTTTATTTTTATAATTAGTATGTATTTTATGAACAAAATAACTAAAGATTGGCTCGAGCTGACAATGTTATTAATGCTAATTAAAGTGGACCATGAAAAGGCGGACTGTTCCATCCAATTTATTAATTGGCGAATCTCCGTGTGAGTATACACTATTTATAAAACTATAAACACAAAGTCTAGCTAGTGAAAATTACTTAATTCGGATTCTTCCATTTTCATTGAGTACAATAGTCTCACAGTATATATACTTACATTTTTAGAAACAGATTATTAAATTTAAGTGAGCATTATTTTACATAATCATATATATGTTTCCAAAGTAAACTAAAATGTTTTTTTTTCTGAAGTAACTATATTTATAAATATAGTTATATATTTGCTACCATAAATACAATTTTATATTATATGTAAATAATCTTATATTATTAAAAATGAAATACAAAATTGGAAACATGTGTTACCAAACACTCTTAAATTTTGTTATCAAACATTCTTAAAATCTTGTTACAAAACACCCAATATCTTAATCTTACATTCAAACACTTTTTAACTATAATCTTTTACTTAACAATCATTTCCTTATATATTTTTCTCTAAAATCTTTTACTTATCTAATATTATGATTTTAATACTATAAATTATGATTCTTCTATTATCTGTATTTGATATTATTTTTATATTATTTTAAATTATTATGTAATACATATAATTAATAGAAAATTTGATTTTTAATGTATATGTCGTGATTTCAATTTTTATAAACAAATATATATTAACTCAATCAATAAAAAAAGAATGTGTGTTCAATATCCCACAATGGTAGAGAAGTCAATCATTTCGGTGACATACGGAAGATATGTATAAGTAAATCTGACATAAGACAGATGTAGACATAAAATTTTATGCACATAAAAAAACAGATATCATGAACAATCATATAGTGGACCACGAATATATCAGATTTTGTCCTCGAATTGATGGGTCAATATAAACCACCAAATTTTAATAAAACTAAAATTTTATATATATATATATATGTATTAAAAATGAATACAATTAATGAAATAATAATATATACAGTGTACCACGGGTCAAAATCTAGTTCATTTTAAAAATGCATATATTTAACATGAAACATCTAAAGTAAATTTACTGCATTAACACTTCCCAACCCCAACCCTCATATATTGTTTGTATCAAACTTAACTTATAGATAAAAGAATGTAATATAAGAGCGCTGTAAGCTTTTTTCCCGCAAAAAGGCCACCAAAAAAACTTATACATAGTTATAAACTTATAATATTTTACAAATAGGTGCAAATGATAGGTATAGGTATGTAATATATAAATATAAAGTTGGAATAGTCAAATAATGCTATAAAATGATGGAGGATCAAACCAAAGACGATACGGGACTAATGATACAATTAAATAAACAAGGTTAATATTCATTAATTAGGATTATCATGGAGACACAACAAGTATTAATGACAATTTTGGGAAATGACAAGTTTTTTATATACTTGAAGGTTTAATTAACTCAGCCACTGACAATAATGACTCTTGGTTTCTTCTTTATTAATTGTCTCATCAAACCAGTACTTATAATATACTAGTAGTATAGTTTTTTTTGAATTCCCATTCAAATTCATGTGATTCTCCACCATGAAACAATTAAAAACTTTGGATCAAATCATGGACGAAAAGCAAAATAAAACTTTCTTTCACATTGTTTGACTTAAATACATACATATAGACATAGATGTACCAATGTTTGAAAAACATGTGTTGTACAGAAATGGATTAGAAAACTTTCATTGGTGACTTCGGAATACAAATTTGTTATATTGCCAATGCATCTAGGCTCTAGCGTTCTTTCTTGAACCTTGATGAGATGCATATATGAGTTATTGCTTGGTTTCCATTTATATATTTTCATTTTTGGATGTTTTCAATTCAAGAAGAATACCATATATACAGTAATCAAATCTACTATCCCTTTAGTTTAAATGATTTGATTTGGTTTCAAGTTGGACGAAATTTGAAGCAAAATTAAACTGTTAATTTTGTAAAATTTCAAATTTTAATTCACTTGGATTGAAACAAGAGCGTTGTATGGAGTATATATTTTTAGAACAGTTTTTTCTTCTTTAGTATTTGTTACTCCCTCTGTTTCTGAAAGAGTGTTATTCTAGAGTTTTAATTTTCTTTCACAAAAAATGTCATTCTATGTTTTTAATATAACTTTGACTCTAATTTTCTAATTTACACTTAATTTAAAACTACTTATCTATTTAAGTGATTAACCACTTATTAAATAGGGCCATATAAGTATAAATTAATTGTTTTAGAATTTGTATGAAATGTATCAAAATGACACTCTTTAAAAAACAGAAGGGAGCATAAAATATTTTACAAACATATAACTTCTAAAATCATTAATGGGACGTCCAAAATAAAATAAAATAAGCATTGCTGATTTTCCGTTGATTAACTTTTAATCCGATTTTGGTTTAAAAAATATGTTCGTGTCTTTCATCTTTGTCATTAAAATGGTGATCCTATGTTCTTGTGATTCCACACCAGTGCTTTCGACCACGTTAGTATTAGGAGATCTCAGAATTATAAAATCATTGTAAATATATTTTCTTAATTATGATTAGACAAGTTAGTATATATATTTGTGTATTTACATATCATTACTGACCAGTGACCACCTGCCACTTCAATTCGATCGATCGACCACCTTTTTTTTATCTTACACATAATCAAAATTGTTGATGCCTCTCTAAAATAAACGTGTCACTAACAACAGGACCAGTGTTGAATACCAACAACATATATATGAGAGAGGAGACAGACCAGTTAATATAGCAAATAAGTTTCATGGTTCCACTGTCAGATGAATAGCATTGAATCTCATCTTCTCGTACAGCCCCCAAAATTGTGATTTAAATGGCCGTATGATATAATACAGAGGCCACTATGTAACTGCTTTTTCAGAATTAATGACTTTTGGATGTTCAACAAATAATATGGCCGTATTCATAACACTATTTTCATCACTCTTTATATGGCAAATGAAATTGGAGTATGACATGATATCATATGAGAAGTTCTGAGTTTTTAACTCAAAATTGATTAACAATAAGTTGACTGGATTTATCATTTATACTCTGATCGATGACTATATTAGATTTATTTCGTGAGATACACTTACAAATTTCCCTTAACCTCCGATCAAGTCCAAACTACGTACGAATGTTTAGGCTTTAGAGATACTTTACTTTTGTAGGGGACCAAACGTGTATTTATTTCTTTGTTTTCGACGTCAACGTCTCGCTTCTTTCTAAATGTCAGAAAAGGAAACTAACAATTAATGATTTAATGGTCCTTTGGTAGGGTTTTTATTTATTTATTAACATATTTATTTTAATAATTGCATAATAACAGATGTATGGGAAAATCAACGTTGAAAAATAACCATCTAAAAAGAAAAATCTTAAAGAATTAGCAGATTTCAAAGATTAAGATTGTTTGTTTGCATTCGGGGAACTCTTCGAGGCCAAACATTAATTTCGTGTCCTTCTTTGTGTTTCCCAAATTTAGTATAGACTGTTCTTTTTATTTCTCCACCTCAAATTTTCTACTATTGTTTGTAATCATATGAGATAGGGATGATACTTGCGGTCCTTTCTTGTGCGTTTGGAAAATACGTAACACGATTTTTTTTTTTTTTTAATAAATACATAACACGATGTTGCGAAGCAAACTAAATATATTCAGCAATTTAAGTTTTGAGAATAAGACAGTATCTGTCTCGTTGGCAGCCAAGTTGTTTTGGACACTAATATTGGAGGTGGAAGAATACTGTTTCAACTTTCAAGTATCGTTTTAAGACTTTTGTTTCTTTCATAAAGAGTGTTAGATTATGTTTTCAATGCAAATATTTAAAATTAATTTTGTGTGAAAAAGGTTAGAATTGAATGACACTTTTTTTGTTACAAAAAGGATGGTAAAGTCTAGTCTAGATATGCAAACATTCCAAATTTAAAATCGGTTTTGGAAGATATAACAGTGATTTGCTATTTTTATGATAATTTTTTAAAATGATAATAAAAGGCGAAAAACTCTGAAAACATAAAATGATTGAGGTGAAAATTTGTTAGAAACAAATTAGTAGGAATGGGTTTGAGTCTACTTCAACTAGATATATCCACGACCTATTGAAGATTCACTTCTGAAACAGGTGGGAAGAGGGTACATAAACCCTACCGAATATTTTAAAATATGATTAGAATGAAGCTTTAGCATGGCGAGACACACCACGCACAAGCTTGTTCATAGCAGTAGGAGTCCATACTTTTGACGCATGAGGAACAATTTTACAGATTGATGGTTCATAGAAAGTTGATTTTTTTTTTTTTGACAACAACTAAGTTGGTTTTGTATTAAAGATAATGGAATGTTTTTTTTCTTGGACATAATAATGTATGCTGCTTCATTCATACGCTAATTTTGTCTTACTGATTGCTCAAAATTGGTGAAAATGACGATATATAACCAGAAGCCTAACTCGTATTTTCAATTGATTGGGGAAGTTTATATATATGGGTGTGAAAGTAGTCTATCTATATTCCATGTGTGTAAATGTTAATATATATATATATATATATATATATATATATATATATTTTAGAGAAATTTCCTCAAATAGCAGTAAATAAATTTTTTGTTTCACAAATAGTAATCCATTTTCATTTTGGACAAAAATTCTAAAATATTATTTTTATAAAAAACAAAATTTTTTATTTTTTATTTGGATTAAGTATTGTATAATTTAGAATATAGTTTGTTTGGGGGGGTGGGGAAGGTATGGTTTAAATACTAAAATAGTATTTTTATAAAAAATAAAATTTTAAATTTTTTGTTTGAGTTAAGTATTGTACAATTTAAAATATAGTTTGTTTGTAGTGGAAGCTATGGTTTATGGTTTAGGGCTTAGAGTTTCAAGATTTTAAAGATTTTAAACCCTAAACCTTAAAAATATGAGGTTAATAGATTTTGTGCTATATAAGAAAAATAATTTTTAGTAAAAATATCCAAAATAAAAATAAAATATTATTTGTGGAACAAAAACTTCATTTACGCTATTTTTGAGAATTGCTCTAACTTTTATATCACAGCGTTACATTTCAGTCACTCTTCTACTTTTGTTTTTGTAATCTTTATTCATCCGGTTTGATTAACGAATAATGTTAATGTAAATTTCTTAATATCGAATGTGAATTAACTAAAATGTTTATTTGTAGTATCATTTTGTATGTGGATGATTTACTCTAGTTTTTAGCCACTTTTTAGCAATCAATGTCCCGTAAATACTTAAAAATAATACAGGTATTGAAAACGTAACAAAAAAACGAAAAAAGGTACTACTTCCTAAATTAGGAACAATCAATCAACTTCAACGTACTTACCGTTTTGCTTTTTTCCTCTACTTTTGTTTCCTCTTTTCCTCATATAGTATCATTTTCAAAATTACTTTTTATAATTTTATTTGTCATCAATTTCTGTGTTCTGTTCTGTGAACAACTACGATATCGTCATATCGATAAACAGAAAATATATTCGTAGACAGTTCTAGTCTCTCGAGTTCAAGCTCAATCAACAACAAAGTTAATACTCAAAACCATATAAAAAGTATCGAGTGACCCCCAAAATAGAAAGAAATAAACAAAACTCAAACATTTATGTGTTTGTTGTCTTTTGCCGGCGGAAACCAAAACTGTTTCATGTAAATGACAAACACAAAAACCTTAAAATCCAATTTCTTCCGTCTCTGATACTTCAACAAATAAAAAAATGTAAAGAGTTTCAGGGTTTTTTGTTTTTTCTTGTTTTGTTTGGCTATAAATTTAACAAAAGTATCATATTTTGTCTAAATCAAGACAAAAAAGATATCTGATATTTTGTTTTCTTTTCTCCCTTTTTTTGTGTGTGGTTGTTTAGGGATGAAGAAACAATGGCTGCCGGACAAAACAGAACAACGGTGCCGGAGAATCTGAAGAAACAGCTCGCAGTTTCAGTTCGAAGTATTCAATGGAGTTATGCAATCTTTTGGTCTGTCTCTGCTTCTCAGTCTGGGTAAGTTTCATTATCACAATTCTTGAAAACTAAAAATTTGGGATCTTGAAAATTATATTGACGAAATATTACTGACTTAAATCGAAAAATCAAGAAACAAAAACACTTATGAGTTAACTTCAAAATTAGATTCTTGTTCTCGTTCCTCTTCTAAGTACTTCAACTCAAGACAGTATTATTTGTTCTAATTCGATAGATTTCTTTCAAATTTATTTTTTGTTATTTCTCTTCTTCTTGAAAGTTTTTTTTTAATTTTTTGGTTTCAATCTTCTTGAAGTTCTTCATTAGCTCAAGACAATGCTCTGTTGGTTTTCTTAATTCAATTATTTTGTTTTTGTTTTTTTAAATTTTAAAGCGTATTAGAATGGGGAGATGGATACTATAATGGAGATATCAAAACAAGGAAGACGATTCAAGCTTCAGAGATCAAAGCTGATCAGCTTGGTTTACGGAGGAGCGAGCAGCTTAAAGAGCTTTATGAATCCCTCTCCATCGCTGATTCTTCTTCCTCCGGTGTTGTTGCCGGATCTCAGATTACCAGACGAGCTTCCGCCGCCGCTCTTTCACCGGAAGATCTAGCCGACACCGAGTGGTATTACTTGGTTTGTATGTCATTCGTCTTCAACATTGGTGAAGGGTAATTCAGTCTTTTTCTCTTATTAGCATTGACATTTATGATGTGTGTCATGTTGGGATTGATATTGTCTGTTCTTTTAACAAAATGACAAAGTACCCTTTTAATACTTGCAGGTCCAATGATTCGATTTTTGGTTCAGTTTAGGTTTGTTAGATTTCAGGGTTTTACAGAAACTATTGTCTGAACTAGAACTCATTTCTTAGTTTTGGTCTAGTTGTAGGATTTTGTTCGGTTTCAGTCTTTCAGATTAAAAAACTAATAAAAATAAATAATTCGTTTGAATTAATATAATACAACTTAGTATATATATATGTTTAAATCTACTTGCATAGTATATTTAACAAATTTTGAATTATTTGGTTTGGGTTATAAGTTCATGTTTGGTTCGCTTCAGCATTATAAAAGTTTTGCAACTATTCGGATTAATATAAAATTCGGTTCGGTTTTCTTATTAGTTTAGGTTTTGAATGATAAGTAGATTTTACAATATATATATTTTTTTTTAAATCTCATTTTTTTCATTAAGATATTTTTGAAAGTATATTCTCTAAGAAATAGAGAAATAAGGTTTTGGATCATTTCAACAGTTTTCACTGAAAATCTGAAAACTATTTTTCCTCCTTTTTTAAAAGTGATGGGTTTTTTGGTTCATCTATAACTTTTTTTGTTGTTGACAAAATCACCAAAAACCATAATCTAAAAACTACTTAGGAACCTACTTGAAAATGCTTGGAAGCATAATGTGGGAAAACATAGGGCGTTAAGTAAATTGATCAACTATTGTTTTGCAGAATGCCTGGACGGACGTTTGCGAACGCTGAACCAATATGGCTTTGCAACGCTCATACTGCGGATAGTAAAGTCTTTAGCCGTTCTCTTCTAGCAAAAGTAAGTTGTTGCATTGTTTACGCTATAAGCTATATATTTTTGCAATTGAAACGCTAAAAATTTATCGTTTTTTTTTCTGCGTTTTGTGCTTTGTTTTAGAGTGCTTCGGTTAAAACAGTGGTTTGTTTCCCGTTTCTTGGAGGAGTCGTTGAGATTGGCACCACAGAACATGTAAGTCACTATTTCTCTTTTTATGTCTAATCCATTTTAATACAATCAAAAAGTTTGTCTACTCCGTTTTAATACAATCAAAAAAGTCTTCAGTGTTATTAGTTTGCTGTAAAATATCTATGATTATATCCTTTTAACAAAAAATAAAATAAAAAATCTATGATTGATAGTACAAATTGTTTTAATTATTTGGGTTTGATCTCATAGGTTACAGAGGATATGAACGTAATACAATGCGTGAAGACATCATTCCTCGAAGCTCCTGATCCTTACGCTACAGTATTACCAACAATATCCGATTATCACATCGACGTTCACAATCCGCAACAGATTATAGGCGATGAGATTTACGCTCCTATGTTCGGAACTGAGCCTTTTCCGGCTACTTCTCCGAGCAGAACCACCAATGGTTTTGATGAAGATCATGATTCGTTCATGACAGAAAGAATCAATGGAGGAGCTTCTCAGGTGCAAAGCTGGCAGCTCAGGGACGAAGAGCTTAGTAACTGTGTTCACCAATCGCTGAATTCCAGCGATTGCGTCTCTCAGACGTTTGCTGAAAGGGTTTCTTGCGGAGCAAGAAAGGGTAGGGCTCAAAGATTAGGTCAAATTCAAGAACAGCAGAGAAATGTGAAGATGTTATCTTCTGATCCAAGAAACGACGACGTTCATTACCAAAGTGTGATCTCTACGATTTTTAAGACCAATCATCAGTTAATTCTCGGACCGCAGTTTCGAAACTGCGATAAGCAATCAAGCTTCACAAGGTGGAAGAAATCAACATCATCATCATCAGGAACAGCCGAGGTCGCAGCACCACCACAAGGAATGTTAAAGAAGATTATTTTCGAGGTTCCAAGATTGCACCAGAAAGAAAGGTTAATGTTGGATTCACCAGAGGTCAGAGGTGATGAAACTGCGAACCATGCAGTTTTAGAGAAGAAACGGCGCGAGAAATTGAACGAACGGTTCATGATCTTGAGATCAATCATTCCTTCAGTCAATAAGGTAATATCTATATATAACCTAATCTTCAAATATTCAAAACCATATATCACGTAGAACTAATCTTAGGTTTAATATTTTCATTAGATCGACAAAGTATCGATTCTTGATGATACGATAGAGTATCTTCAAGAACTCGAAAGACGGGTTCAAGAACTAGAATCTTGCAGAGAATCAACCGATACAGAAACTCGTGGTACGATGACAATGAAGAGGAAGAAACCATATGATGCAGGAGAAAGAACATCAGCTAATTGCGCAAACAATGAAACTGGAAATGGGAAGAGACTTCTGGTTGGTGAAGCCGAGCCAATAGATACCGGTTTAACCGATAATTTGAGGATCGGTTCGTTTGGTAATGAGGTGGTTATTGAGCTAAGATGTGCTTGGAGAGAAGGGGTATTGCTTGAGATAATGGATGTGATTAGTGATCTCAACTTGGATTCTCATTCGGTACAATCCTCGACCGGAGATGGTTTACTCTGCTTAACCGTCAACTGCAAGGTACTATCTCTAATAACCTAATTTTTTCTGAACCGATATTTGTTTAACCTAGATTGACATTTGGTTAAATGTTCTGGTTTTCAGCCTAAAGGGTCAAAAATAGCGACTCCAGGAATGATCAAAGAGGCACTTCAAAGGGTTGCATGGATCTGTTGAAGACTTGTACTTGGTTTCATTTAACAGCAGAAACAAAAAACTCCCCGGTTTGGTTTTCTAATATTTGGTATATTCTTCTTACCGGGTTTTAGGAATTCGTGTAAAATCAGAACCCTTTATTATTTTTTGTCTTTTTTGTTTGTTTCTTAACGTAGTTTTTGTAGGTGGAGAACAAAAGAAACAAGAACCATGAGTAATGTGTTTGAGGGTAATAGTTTGAATTAAACTGATGAATGTAGTCATAGTTTAGATAACTAAAAGTTATTTTTGTAGGTAATCACAATTACTTTTTTTTTTCTGGTATTTTTAAGATATAATATATTCATATATATGCGAAAGTTGCAAAGAAAAACACCAATTTGAAAAGGGAAAAATGTCAAAAAAAAAATGAACTTTCAAAAAGTGAACGAAAAAGCATGCCGTTAACTCTCTATTAACAAATCAGGATCAAGTGTTAACATTCCGTTAGAAGAACAACTCAACAGGATTTGAACTGCTGACACCATAGACACTTAAGGAACACTCAACCACTAAGCTACGATGAAATATTAGTAATAGAACAACATCGCTTATATATATAAATATCTATATTTTTCCAAATATTAACTTTTGTTATTTTAATTAATTTTGAATATTTATATATATAGTTAACATTGTTTTCATTAATCAACATTTTTTTTTATTAATTTTAACAAAATCTCCACCAAAAACAATTTTTAATAACAAAACCAAAAAAAGTTATTATGACTCAACAGTCATATATATATATATGAAAAATATAATTAATATTTTTAATTAATCCACTTTTTAGTTTTTTTTGTTTTAGTTGGTTGCACATATATATATAAGATCTCCACCAACAAAAAAAAAAAATTAACAAAACCAAATTTTTTTTATCATATTTATATTTTAATCCAACATAAATATTCTTTATCAAATAAGATGAATATTTTGAAAGTTTATGCTTTTAATCCAAAAATGTGAATATTTGAATCCACATATGTATATATAAGCGATGTTGTTCTATTACTAATATTTCATTTTGTTTCAGTGGTTGGGTTTTTCTTAAGTGTCTATGGGGTCAGCAGTTCGATCCCTGCTGAACTCAATATTTGTTTTCTGTTTGTTTTTAATAAAACGACGTAGTTTTGATTTAACAGAAATATTAACCCTTGATCGTGATTTGTTAACAAGAAGTTAACGGCATGCCCTAAATAGCTAAATCAATGAAACTTAGTTATTTTATCTAAAAATTAAACCAAATTTTATGATTTAAATGGCATTTTGAAAGTACATGTTTTTTTCGTCCACTTTTTGAAAGTTCATGTCTTTTTCGACATTTTTTCCAGTTTGAAAATGAGATTAGCGGTCAAAAGCTTCACACTAACCGGGAGGTTATAAATTTTGGTATTTTCAGAAGAAAAAAAAGGTAAAAGTTTATGACAAGAAATCCGTTAATTTTCCTAACTGGCTCGTAAAGGATTTCATTGTGGAAATCAATAAAAATAAATGCTGTAATATCTTATTTTTGCAAATTTAAAGGTGTTGAAGTTAAGGCAACCATATTGGTAGTCTCTCAAGAAGTCTCTAAAATATATAAAATAATAAATATTTATTAAATTATATGATTCTCTAAAAAATTTGAGAACCTCATGCAATAATGGCTTTGATTGGTAACCCTTGCATAATAGCATAATAGCATAATTGCAGAACAAAAAAGCTGCATAATACAAAAGTGCAGAGTAAAATTTTGTATGGTTGGATACATTTTGCAGAATGGCAGAATATAATATTAAATCATAAATATACACATATACTTATGAAATAAATAATTATTAAATTTTAAATATGCACATATGCTTATTAAATCAATAATTTATACATTATACTATTTTAAGAATTTTCATATCATAAATAATATTTTACTATAAATAATTATTTTTACGTTTGTTAATTTTTAGTATTGATTAAAAATGGTTTTATAATTTATTATTAAATAATATAAATTGTAACATATACTAAAAAGTAATATATGTTTTTATTATAAATAATTGTAATTTAATTTATTTTCAATAGTTAAATTTTTAGCATATGATATACATATATACATGTATATATATATATATGTATATATCATGCATGTGTATTAAAATAAACTATATAATTTTTACCTATAAAGATATAAATAAAAGTGCATTATGCAAAAAAGCATGTCTTTAGTGGCATATGCAAGTTACCAATCTCTCAAATGAGAGACTCATCCATGGGATTCTCACCTTTTTTTAGAGATCCATATTATTTAATCAATATTTATTATTTTATATTTTGTGAGAACCCATGTGAGAGACTACCACTAATAGTGCTTTTACTTTTTACTAATTTAACTTAGTAATGGGCTTAACTCACACTCAAAATCTAATCGATATGAGACAATTCTAATACACTTCCCTCACATTCAGGATTGGACATCTGAAGCGTGAAGTTTGTGAAACCAATGTCCATGGATATATCTCACATTGAAAATTGGGTCTAGCTCTGATACCACATTAATAATGGATTTAACTCATATCTAAAAGCTAGCTTAAGAATGGAGAGTTGACATAAACTTTATAAGGACCACATCACTCAAACATTCAACTAATGTGAGATATTTCTAATATAACTATTTTTTTTTACCAATCTAATCATGTTTTGTTATGTTTTAGTTACCAACTGAACAAAATTGATGAAGTGGAAGAAATACGAGTAAATGAAAAAGACAAAGCATGTTACTACTCTTTTTCTAGTATCACAAATGTCTAACTGAAACTCAAACCATATTTGTGATATGCAAACTCGGTTTTAAGGCTCAAATGGTGGTTGCTAGCCATTGAAAAAAGTAACTGGACCCCAAAACTCAACTCGAACCGACCCAAAATTAACCGAACCGGAACCGACCCGTTGTTTAGGAATACCCGATTTAGTACAAAGTTTGAGATACTTAGGGTTAGAGTTTAGTTAATACCCGATACCCAAATACATACTCAATCTACCCAAAGTATAAGCATTAGACTCACTAGGAACTAGGCCCATTAGACCCATTAGTGATTGGTCTCATTAGATTTAGACCCATTATAAGTGTCCCTTAGTATCCAAAATCATATTTGAAACTTATTTTGGATTTTGGATTTGAACTTTTAAGTTTGAAACTCTTCTCTGGTTTACATGAGGTTTACATGTCTTTAGTACATGTTATTCCTCACAGGTTTTCGGTTCTTTAGTTTTTCAGATCGGATATCTAAGTACTTTGGATACTTTTTGGATAAAAGGTACTCGATCCGAATAATAACTAATTAGTATTCGGGTTTGTAAATTTTTTTAAGAACCAACACAAACCCAAAATTATCTGAACCAAACCCGAACCAAAACATTAGAAAACCCGAAAGTATCTCTAGCCTAGACTAGAAGATCCGAAAACCAAGAAAGACCCGACCCAAACCCGATCAGATACCCGAATGCCCAGAACTAGTGGCTGCGGATGGAGTGGACAAAATCATCAGCGGACCAAACCATCTAATTTTTGGGACTGTTTACAGTACGCTACGATCTACAGTCTACTACAATCTTAGTTTATTTCTTTGAAAAAGCGGACCGCAGTTGGTCTGCAGCGGTTTTTCTTTATTTTTTGTGTGTACCATTGCAGACTATAAATTTGAATGGTAAAATATAAAACAGTTTAATTCTTAGATGGTTTTGTCCGCTCCAACCGCTGCATTCATTCAAAGCCTAAATACAGACAATCTAACCCTATATACTTAGGCCTTTAACAATTATCATATTTTAGCTCACTAACTAACATGCCTACAAAATTCTTTTGATGAGTCTATCAACCATCTTCTGTTCGAATGTCCATCAGCGGTTGAGGCATGGCCATTTCAAGTGTTCCTAATATTCCAAGAGTGTCCCCGCGTAATGCTTTATTCACTAATATAGACCACCTGTTCTGGAGCCCCCCAAGGAGTATGGAACTCTTGAGTCGCAGTTAGAGGTTATACCTTGGATTCTTTGGTATATCTGGAAGGCCAAAAATGAAAAGACCTTCAATGGAAAATAAGTCTTTCCCATAGACACAATTGGCTTTGCTTCTCCGGAGTGTTCTAGTTGGAAGTTCGCCCAGCAAGTGGAAGAGACCACAAACCATCTGGAGAATACAGATCAGGATATGATACATGTATTTGGGACTGCCTCGGCAATTTCGACCGTATCGCCTTTTCGATGTCAAGTTGATGCGTCATGGCAAGAAGAAGACAAAATCTCAGGAATCGGGTTTATCATATGATACAGCAGCCCCTTTGCTGGGGTTGAAAAAAAATTCCTTGATCACTGTCACCACTGCATGCGAAATTAGAGGCCTTATCTTAAGCTATGGATATTGCCATTTTAAGAGGTTTTTATTCGGTGTGTTTTGAATCAGATTGCTCAGAGATCTTAAAGCTCTTTGATGAACCGGAGGAGTGGCCGGCATTTGCCACGAAACTGGAAGTGATTAATTCTATTTGGTTGAAGTTCATTGATTTCTTGATTATTTCCATCCCTTGTTTGAATAATGTGTGCCGATGCTCTTTCCCATATAAGTTGCAAAGGTCCGAAGTGCTTGCCTCATGAGGCTAGCCTATTCGAACAAATTTTATAAAATATAGGTTTTGATGTAAACAAAAAAAATCTTTTGATTGTGTTTTAGAAAATTTTATGACTGGTTTTGGTGATATATGAAAATTCAAATATTCTTTCCACGTAAAATAAGATTTGAATAATTTTTTTCTTTAAAAGAAAAAAAAAATCATATTTAGGATAAAATCATGAGATGAATGAATCTCATCATGTGTGAATGAATCCCAAATTACTAATTTACTTTTAGTTTGTGTAAAATATAAAAATGAAATCCTAATTATGGAGGAAAATGATGAATATGGTGAAAAACCTCTATATTGGAAGGTTAATAATATTTATTGTAGAAGGTTGAACCAAATTTAATGATTAGTCAATGCATAATGCATATCAAAAAACATATTTCTTTCCTTTCTGATTACGAAACTGAAAATATAAATACATAAAAGAGTCTTTGTACTGTATATAGTGGGAGAAGAGAAACAAATGATAGTGAAGATGGTGAAGCTTTTCGCCTGAAAAATCTTCTCTCCGGTAAGAACCAATATTTACAAGTTCATAATCGGAAAATCTCAGCCCACAATTCAGGTTCATTTCCATAACGGCAGAATCTATAGTTGAATACAGTTTACAATAGTTAGGTTTTTGATTTAAGTGAAGATAATCGCGATTACAGTCGGATTACAAATCAGTTTTTTTTGCTAGATGCATTCTCTCTTTGAATGTTTAATCTTTGTATTTATTGACATGCTTCTATACAGATTTTATATTATATGATCCTTTCGATCCGTTGTTACAGACTTGTATTGTTAATTCTCCTTCTTGTTGTTTATTTTTCTTGCAGCTGTCTGAATCTGTAAGAACAGAGTGGAAGAAAGAATGGGAAATGAGCCAATGTTCAGTGGAAAATGGGATTTCAGAAGGAAAGAACACAGTTTTGAGGATTCTTCGAACGATGATCGAGATTCGAACTTGGCCCGGGACCCGATCATTCAGAACCCAAATCTTGTTGTTGATTCGGATCAGATCGAAAAGGCAACAAACACAGTGTCTACAGAGCAACCTGCGAAAACCCGGAAGAGAAAGAGCAAGAAAGATGAGACTAAACCTGAGAAACCTAAGCAAGTAAGGAGAAGGAAGCCGAAAGCTGTTCTTGTAGAGGAGAATAAGAACAAAGAGGAAACAGTAACGGGGATGGATGGTGTTGGCATGTTTATGGAGACGTTGCTTAATGATCTTACGGCTTCTAGAGTGAAGTTAATGGATTGGATGAAGAATGAATTGTGTGGATCATCCGATCAAAATGTTGCACCTCAGCCGCCTCTGAAGAAGAGAGCCGTAGCAGCGCAGAGATCAGTGAAGAAGAGGACAAAGAAGAAGGAAGAAGAGGAGAAGAGCAAACCGGACGCGACTGGTCAAGAGATGAACAAACCTAACGAGAATGGTCAAGAGATGGTGCACAACGGTGGAGATCTTAACAGCGGTCAAGGCGATTTGAGCCGAAACTACTTTCAGCAACAAGTAGAAGGTCATCAACAAGCGCTTGTTGTGCGAACCGAGCAAACCAAGATGGAGAATGTGAAGAACGAGGCTGTGAGGAGTCAGAAGAGTATTGTATTAGCAATAAAAGCTCCAATACTGAGTCAGAGACAAAAGAAAATAAGCGAAGCTAGGAGCAACAAGAACAGATCATCAATGGTGGAGATAAATGGATCTGAAACACAGAAAGATCTCAACTTCATGACACCCTATGTACCACAACTGTCTTCATCATCATCGATGCAGAGTTTACCACAACTACCTTCTTCGATATTTCCTTCTTCAAGCCAAGAGAATAATTATTTAGCAAGTAACACCAACTTTCAACTGAGACAACCAGTAGCTCAGATTCAGGATCTTACTGAATATCAGACAGGAGTCATAGACGGTCAAGGATTTGGGAATTCTCTGTTTCACAACAACGGTTACAGCAATGGTTACTTTTCCGGCTTTCCGGCAGCTTTCCAGCCTAATTTGTACGCAGACAGTTATAGTTTTCCAGCACAAGTGAATCCTGCAACTTCTTCACAGCAGAGAGACGATAACAATTATAATTTTCCAGCACAAGTAAATCCTGCAACTTCTTCGCAACAGAGAGGCAATAACATTTATAATGTTCCAGCACAAGTGAATCCTGCAGCTTCTTCGCAGCAAAGAGACGACAACAATTATAATTTTCCAGGACAGGTGAATCATGCAACTTCTTCGCAGCAGAGAGACAATAACAATATGGTTGGAGATCTGAGAATGGCCGGTGGAGCTATCACATTTTCTGGTAACAGATTTCCCGAAGCCGATATTGGAAACGGTATTAATGGCTTCTCCGATTACAGAACTAGTTCTGGTAGATGAATGCCTGTTCCAGAGAGAAGAGCAACAATTATCTCTCTGTTCCTTAAGTAGATCGAAATATTTGAGCAACAATGATTGAACAACCAGACTTTCTTCAAATAACATTTAAACAGTCTTTATTCTGCTAATTTTATCTTCTGTAACTCACCATTCGAATCCACAATTTGATTGTTCCCCAAACATGGTCATTTACTTTTCTCTGTTGGTATGTTAAGATTTGGGGATGTGTATAACTCTGGTAGTTGTATAAGTTCCCGTCGCTAGAGATGCTAATATCCTTCACAGCCTCAGTATGACTCTGTAAGTCCTAATTATATGATTAACAGAGTAGAAATTGATGGTTGGGAAGGCTTCATTCTTCTTTACGATAATGCAAGTCACTGACTAGTTTTGGTTGGATTCGATTTTAATCAACTCGTAGTCACCACGAACCAAAGCTTGATACTTGCTCATTACATCGATATTCCACGACTAGGACTTTGCCAAACCTCAATAGACTGCTGATCCTTACGGGTCACAAACATTCTGTTTCCTCCAAACGCTAATCCGGCAATCTTGTTTTCTCCTGAATCCGCTAATTTCCCAAACGAGTTCTTCCTAAAAACCCTCTCTTCCAATACATCACGGCTAGCATTCCCAACTAAACCCGTGATCACTTCAGACCAAAGCTCGATCCCACTTCCTTTACTGCAAAACACATGATTCCCATAGCTCTCTATCTTACAGCCAAATCCTTCTCTTCTCTCATTCAAGCTTCTCTTCTTCTCTTCTCCAAGACAAACCCATGGATCCTTAGCTCCCAAACTCCTCAAATCGGAGTAAGAAACTTCCCCTGAACTCACACCAACCTTGAAAACCGCAGAGAGATTATCCGATACAGTAACATCAGAGAAACAATCTTGTGCTTCCTTAATCTCCCAAACCATATTCCTTGACCTAACATCCCAAAACCTTATGTGACCATTCACACCAGAAGGACTAGTATGAGAACCAGAAACCATCAACAAATTACAACTCTGAATCCATCTCAACTTAGTCGATGGAATTGCAGAATCAATATCAGAACCATAAATCTCACAATGATCAATCTCAGAGACAGGTAACAAGCTAGCAAGATCATACACCATAATCGAATTCGAGTTCCTTCTACTAGATTCAAAGCTAGTGAACAAAAACTCAGAGGATGAACCTATAGCTTGAACCGTTGAGCTAGACCTAGTCACGTTTTCCCAATTCAAAGTTGTACGAACGAAACCTTCGTTTTGGATATCGATGATTTGCAAACCTGGGAAATCGGTAGCTCCGGCAGCTAAAACTCCCGGAGATATCTCTAAAAGCGAATCCACGGCGGAGAAATTCGTTAACACCGTCGATTTTTGCCTCAACGACCAATCAAACGAAGTGATTTTGCTACCGTGTGCCACGTGGAGTCCTCCGCCGATTGTCGTCGGCGATATCGTAGACGGAGAATCTCGTCCGTTCAATTGAAGAATCTGTGACTTACGGAGATCGAACGGCTCGAACTGCGACGAATTTGAAAGAGAATCGATTAAGAAAGACTCGATTCCGTAGTATCTAGATTCATTGATCAGATCACGAATATCAAAGGACCGTGATCTTGAAGGTAGGTTTCCGGTTCGGAGGATATAGAGAAGAACGGAAAACAAATCGGGATCTCGATCGACGAAACGAGTCGACTCAGTAGCGAGTTGAGAGAAGAGAGAATTGGTTCCGGCTAGGGTTAAGGTTTGTTTTGTCGTTTGGAAGATTCGGCCTCCGACGTTGATGGAGACAACGTTCGATTCATGAGGGATCGTCGGAAAATTCATCGGAGCTAATCACAAAACCTTTGGTTTCTTTTTTTGTAGAGGAAAAGATGAATAAGAGTGAGAACCGAGAAGTGGTAAGTTAAATAAAATCTTCTTTCTTTTACAAGGTTAACGGTCGAGATAAGATTTGAGTTTCTTTTCTTGGTAATGTTAACGGTCAAGATCAGATGTAGGCTCTGTGTGTGATTTAGTGGGAAAAATACACAAAATAGAATTACAAAATACAAAACTGACACTTTTGTGAAATGGAGAGTAGACCTGGCCAATTGGGTTTCGGATCGGATTCTGGTCAGGGTTTTCGGGTAGTCTTGTATCCATTCGGGTATTTTGTAACTTTGGATTGAATTCGGTTCGTATTCAGGTTTCAAAATTTTCGGATCCATGTTCAGGATGTTTTTCCATCCGAACAAGCCTAACATACCAAAAAAAATCCAAGAATATTCACTAAAACAAAACTTGAACTTGAAACCTTTGCCCATCCAAACCCGAACATATATGAAATGTGTATCAGATCTCGGGTTTACGTATGAAATCAGCATCCGAAAACATAACCCAAACCTATAGGTTTAATCTTTGGTTTTTTGAATACCTGAACGGATCTCGGATTATATCCAATCTGAACCCGAATCCGAACACATACGAAATCTATATTTTTTTAACTGTGAGAATCCCATAATAGGCCCAAAGACTAATTCAACGATTCCCAACTTCTTTTTCGCTCAATTATGTATGCGGGTTGGGTGGCCAAGGTGACTCGAACCCATGACTCTCCCACTTGGGAGTTACCACTGGGCCAAGGCAACTTGGTTTACGAAATCTAGATTTGATCGGGTAAAATGGCATAAATGAACCCGATCAGAACCCAAAACTTCGGATCGATAATTCGGGGTCGGATAATAATAATCCCATGGGTGAGTATTATATAAATAAGATAAGAAACAAAGAAAACAAAAATTAACGAGCTAATAAACAGTCTAAACTGGTATGACCACTTATTTGAAATAGGAAAGACTAACAATTCGGTTCGGTCTAATAATGTACACAAACATCCGGTCTGGTAAATTAAACAGATGAACAAACATAAAGGGGGAGACATAGATTTCACAGTTTAGTTGTAAGCATAAATAAATTCATGATTATCATATACATAAAACAAGTCCCCTACCAAAGCTGGTTCAAGGATCTGGTTTGCCTGCAATTGCAACATCATCATCATCATCTTCATCTTCATTATCTGAGCCATATTCCTCTTCACTTAGTTCTTCATCGCTAGACTTATCTTCTGAACCTTCCCCTGGCTTTGCATACTTCTCACAGTATTCTGAAACCGAACAATAACCAAACATCATACAAGCAAAATGACTGTCGCGAAAAAACCCTAATCAAGAGATTATCAAGACTATGTAAACACCTAGACCTTTGGTCAAAGATATTGTTGTTATGCACCAGTCTATAGTTAAGTAGAACAAAATGGTCATAAACTTTTAAATGATCAGATACTTTGTCTTCATCATTAGATCGCAACATTGGCTCCGACATTTACAAACATTCAGTTCTCACATCAACCAAACAAAATCTATAAGCCATTAGAACATAGAAACACAAATGATTGACAGGAAATTTTAGCGTTTAAGTATGGTAATCATCTCAAGTTAAGAACAGGTTCAAATCAGTATCCTAAAATCTTTATATCACACATCAAACAAATGAAAAACCTTTAAAAAACTAACAGATTTTTCAGAATCTTGAAATGTTGAATTACCTTTAACTCGCTGTTCATAAGCAGGACGATCACGCATCATCAAAGCAGCAGCTTCACCATTCAATGGATCTGATGGGTTTGGATACAAAAGAAGCTGAGGAAGAAATGTCTCAAACACATTCACAAGGTCTGCAAAAAGAAAAACAAATCCAAACAACAAAAGTTAAATCAAATCTTCAAAAACAAAAACAATAGTTTGACTCAAAATTTCTAAAACCATCCACATTTGATTTGTGTCCCTTACCGAACATAGGACTCCAAGTCTGATTAATCACATCTAAACAAACAGAACCCGACCTGAAATAAACCAAAGACAAAAGATATAGAAGATTCAAAATGTCCAACAACTTAAAACTAAAATGATTGAATAAAAAACTCACAGTTCATCAACATTTGGATGATAAATTTTAGTAATGAAACCAACAGATGGAGATTTGTAAGGATAAGCATCTGGAAGTTCAACTCTTATCTTCCACACACCTCCTTGATAAAGACCTATCAACAACAACACAACACATCAAACCCACAAAAAATAAGAACAACAAAACTAATAATTCAGATTTAGCACCAAGTATCAAACTTTGCCCAAGTAAAGTACCCAGAAGTGACCAAGTGACACTGTGGAAATCGAACCAGAGGCCCTTTGACCATAGATCCGAATCACACTGGTTATATAAAGTTTGACATTTTTTTACAGAAATATGAACAAAATCTCAGAAATCATCAATAATTGCAAAACCCTCTAATCATTTCATAAGCATCAATCAGAAGCAGAATCAAAATCAACACACCAGTTTTTGATTAAGATAACAAATTAACAAAATTTGGGGATTATTCTCAAGATAGTGAATCAAAATACAGAGAAATTATTTTTTTTGATAAAATTCTGAATCTTACTGTCTTTGGGTCCATTGAATTCAACATAAAACTCTTGCATGCCATCGTTGATAGTCTCCACTTTATAATCGCTCATCATCCTATACAATAAGATCAAATCAATCAAACCAAAAGCAAGACCGACATCAAAACCATCAATTGAAAAAAAAAAGAAAAAAAAAAATAATTACAGTTTCATCATATCCATTTCTCTGCGTTTGCTTGGTGAAGACATTTCTTTTTCTTCTGGATTTGGTTGTTTTCTCTGATTATCTACTTTTCTGGGATTTTTTTTTCTTCTTCCGGATTCGAGTGGAGATGAAGAAAATGTGTGAAAGAAAATGAAGAGTTTTGTTTTATTTTTTTATTTAATGTTTTTCACGTACACCGATGATGGAGTGATAGGGAAGACCGTATATCGTATATGGAAATAAGAATCGTATACTCTTCTCACAGTAAATATTTTGCTTTCCAAATTTAATTAATTTTGTCCGAAAGATTTTATTTTCTTTTTGACATTACTTTGTCCTAAGTTAAGAAATCACATTAACATATCACCAAAAAAGAATGCATTTAAATTGTCTAATAGTTAAAAAACAAACTTTATAATAGTTAATATTTATACAGAAATAATAAACTGAAATTTTCACACAACAAATCTTATTTCTTCTTTTCAACTTAAATAATTATGTGTCCAACTTTTATCGACTCTTCGAAAACATTTTTAAATCCATGATCGTCAGTTATCACCATTGTGTTTCCCTTTATAAGATATTCTTCATAATATCTATATGAATCCATGACATTACTTTGTCTCAAAGTTAAGATCACATTACCATAACACCCAATAAAAAAGTTAGATCACATTTTTGTAATGTATTTAAATTTTCTAATAGTTAAAAAACAGAACTTTGTAATAGTTAATATTTATATAGAAATAATAAAATTTTACACACAAATCTTATTTTCTTCTTCTCAACTTAAAAAATATATGTCCAATTTTTATTCACTCTTCAAGAATATTTTTGATTCCATAATGTCATTTATCACTATTGTGTTTCCCTTTACAAAATATTCTTTATAATATATTTGATATTAACATCATCAACTTGGTTTTTGGCTGAATTTTTTGGTCTGTTAAAATTTCTGACATATATGATTTTAAAATTTTCTTGTTCATTTTGATTCAGCTTTGGCAATATAGTCTTTATAAGTTACTATTGTTAGTAATTTCACATAGTCAAAAACATCATTCATATCAAATATAATAATTATATTATCTTCATATTAATAATTTATGTAAATATTCAGTTTTATTTTTACTTTTTTCCATGATATATATTATTCTATTGATAACAAAAATAATACATGATAAATGATTATTAAATAAAGACATTATAATATATTAAGTATATTAATATTGAAATCAAATATAGTTTTATGTGAAGGATTAAATATTGGTTTCAGTCATTAATTTAATAAATTATAACAATGCAACAAATATAATACAATGATAATAATTTTCACAAAATTTTAACTGCATCGTTGTTAATAGTAAATATTGGTTTGTTTAAATTTAATGTATGAGTCCACAATTATACCGATGTAATCAGTAAATTACAATGATAATAATATCATCATAGCCGGACTCTATTATTGTTGATGGTTAAATATTAGTTTAAACAATTAGTACTTTTTATAGTAAAAAATATATTTCATATAATTGTAACATATATATCAATCCTTGTAATAAGAGCTTTTAGACTTATATATACAGTAGATATATATATATATATACTTTTTATTTAATTGATTTGGAAATTGTACATATTTTGTTCGACCTACTTTATAAATATTATAACATGTACATTACCATTAAAAATGTGGATACCACCAATATAAATTATACAATTATAATAACCATACATTCAAATTAATAATAAGTAATCGTCAAGGAGATAAAATTAAAGATCAATGTGACATTTACGATTTGTTAGATTAGTGAAGAGTGTTGTAAACCTTTTGACTATAATCAAAACTTAACTCAAACTCCTTCATATTATTTTTTAATTCATCTCACACCAAATATATATATATATATATATATATATATTTTTTTTTTTTGTTAAGACATTTCTTAAAATCGATTGAATTTTAAATTATTTAGTTATGAAATATATAATAGGAGGAAAACGTATTGCTCAATATACTATTTCCGATCATTCATTAAAAACCAGCAACTACAGCTACTATTTCGACAAAAAAAAAACATTTTACATTATCAATCAAATTAATGGACAAATACATCATCTACGCGTAAAGATATCATTTACTACATAAGTCTCATTGATTAGACTTACTTATATCATAAATCATAAAGATGTGCCACATTAAATAAGTTGAGACAATAAAAAACATACTAACTTTCGAAAATGTGAAGAAACTAAAGAAATCTAAAACATACGCACTAGAAACAATTTCATATTACATCTCACAGTACAATAAAAAGGAAGTAAACAAGAACTAAAACTAAACTAAATCCGAACCGCAATAATAACACAACGCATAATAAACTCAATTTCGGTTTGATTCAGTTTTTCTCTTGGGGTTAACCGAATCAAACTGAAATTGAAACCCCAGCTTAAACAAACACTCCTAAGAAGAACCTAAAAACAAGAATTAACAAAATCAAAATAAAACATCTAGAAGAATTTTTTTTCATTTTTGTCTTCATTTTTTTTATTCACAGAAGTGAATCTAAAGCACAAGCCCTACTTCTTAATCTCCTTTTTTAGTAGACGACTTAAAACGTCTGTACAATCATATGTATATCCAACACTGATATGTTTTTTGTAAAACCAAGAACGATACTATTACTGTATTTTTACCATTTTTCTTTTCTTTTAGGTTTCTTCTCCTTTCCTCCAGTTTCTTTGTTCGGATACAGAGAGAATCGAGCCTTCTAAGCTGCGGTGCTTGCGGGTAGCTAGTCGAGAGGAGAGTCAAATACCATTTCCTGCAGAACAAACAGATCCTCTCAGTCAAATCCGGGGAAGTAAAACGAATATGTAAATGAGAATCGGAACTACTCATTACATACAACAAAGAGAAGTGAATGAACAAAAAGAATGTACCTTATTGCAGACAGGGCAGGTCTCACTTCTTTCCATCCATTCTAGAATGCATGCGAGGTGAAAATGGTGATCACATTTTGCTAGAAGTTTCGGGTTCTCCATATCATATTCTGAAAATCAAAACAGTCATATAAGAATATAAGATATGTCTTTGAGGTTAAGGAAAGGCAAAAACTTTTACCTTCCAAACATATGGGACAATCCTCCTCTTCTTCTATTGGTACAAAGACGTCTTTTGATAGCTTCGGGTCAACATCTTCAGTAGCTTTAAGATCAATCTCTGTTTGGATTTTGCAATCAGTTTCTTTAAACGAGCATGTAGTTGGAACCCCGAGAGTGATACCGTCAACAGTTTCTTGAGCAGACTCAGTATTAGCGGTTTCTACAACTGAAACCTCTCTTATATCAACACAAGTAGTAGTCTCTTCACCATTCTCTGGTATCTGAGGAACCCCTATAGCTACATCGAAAGGAATAGGCGGTGGTGGTGGTATATAAGCATCAGGAGATGATGTCTCTAAGTTTGTGTCAACTACTACAACACCAGAGGAGACTGCAGAGGATAAAGGCACACGCTCTTCTGTTACCCTTGGATACTGCAAACACAATTCAGAAAAATCATTCCCATATGAATCTGAGCAGAACAAGATAGATTTATTTGCAGACTATCTTTGCAACAACGAAAGATGGAAGAGGAAGTGGGAGACGCATCACACTAACGTAGTAGTAGGCAGGTCCATTATTTAAATCAGCATTTCGTGAAGAACAACAGCAGCAACCTCCCATTTCTTCTTCTTCTTTTTATGCTTCTTTATCAAAATTGCAAAAACCGAAGACCCTTCATCTCTATGTACAGCAAGTGTGAGGAAACAAGAAAACAAATTATAGGTGAATATTCATCATATTTATCTAAGAAGCTGAAACAAACAATTACTACATTTACACATTAAGAAATCTCAACACTTAATCCAAAATTTCAGCTACTAACATTCCAAATTTTTCTTACAACAAATTCTTCTCAAAACAGACTAAAATCGAGAAAAAGGAGATGAGATTAAGCAATAGCGCATCTTCTAAATCAGGAGAAAACGCCAACTTCTCAATCTCTGTAGCAACATCAACACATATAGTGAATTCAAAATCATTTTTATACCAAGCAAAACAAAAAAACTCAAAGCTACAAACAATTCTACTCGGAATTCAACTCCAACACAAACACTAAATCCAAAAAAAAGTGGTTACAACGTTTCAAAATCCCAAAGCTCCGTAAAACCCTAATCCGAAACTTACGAAAGCATCAATAAACACCAGAATTTCAGAATCTAGCATAAACACCAACGAGACAAACGGATCAAAGCAGTAAAAACCCACAGAATTACACAAAAATTAAGCTCATAAAGCAAAGACGAAATGAACAAAAACCTAAACAACAATGATCAGTAGCAAGATCAAACACCAAAAACGAACAGATCGTTCTCTGTAGAATGAATCAGGAAGAGGAATTGAAAAATCTCGAAATCAAAGAAAATTTTACTTTATCGGTGAAGCTTTTTCTCGATTCTCTCTTCTTCGTTCCTCTCTGCTTCTGCGCTTTGCGGTGCTGTTTATCGTGCGCTCTATCAAAAAGACTTTCCTAAGAAAATACAAAGACTCTTTTTGCTGATTTATATAATCTTTTTATTAGTTTGCTGATTACTGATTAACAAAAAATATTGCTATAATACTAATTTAGCTGATTACATTTTTATTCGTAAAAACAAAAACAGTATTTTTTTTTTTTTTTACCCGCTAGTCCGCCGCGCTACAGCGCTAAATTACGGATCCAATTTTCAATATTGTATAGAGAAATAGTAACAAATTTTATTAGCACAAACATTTGTTTTTCGAAATTTATAGAACAAACCCCCACAACTGAAATATTTTTTTGTTGTTAAAAAAACACTACTTATATCATTTTTTATCAATTGAAAATTGAATGTATATGTGAAAATTGAAAAAAAAAACACTATTATCAGAGAATGAGAGTAGTTTTTAATAAGGGTGGACACAATTTCCATCCAGCCTATTCTCGTCCCGTCCCATTTCGGTGTAAGAGAAATTTTCATCCTATTTAGAAGGCTATTCCATATGGTACCAGATTGTGATTCCCATTTGGGAACATGATGAGAATAAGAATTTCCGAAATCTTATTTAAAAAAACTTATATATAATATATAATAATATTATATATATATATATGTATATCATAAATATAATAATAATGGGAAACTAAAAATATTGAATCTTAAAGCTTAAAGCGAGTAACAGATAAAAGTGCATTCAAAGATCAAAAGTCACAGAATGTACCATAAATTTTAGTTTTTTTAATATAAATATTTTCATATTTTATATGATTAAATGTATGTTTTCATATTTTCATAAATGTATGTTTTTCATATTTTCACAAATTTTAGTTTTTTAATAGAAATATTTTCATATTTTTATATTCTCATGACTCGGTAAACAATCAAATGAGAAATAATGCAAGAGAAGATGAAGATTGCTTACTTAGTTTTATAAGATTTTACATTTCTACAATTTATTTTATTTATATTAGGTTATTTCTAAATTTTTAGTTTTTTATTATTGTTTTTCAGCCCGTCTTGTCTCACACTTCTACTTCAGGAGCTTGCCTTGAGGGTACGATGACGATTTTAGATTATTAAACAAACATATTAGTGATAGTTTATTGTTATTTTTTTATTTTTATTTTTTTATTTTTTTTCATGTTTATTTTTGAAATTCACATTTCCATCCCGATCCATCCTAATCTCGTTTCATCTTTTATATAAGACATAAATAAGAGTAGTTTTAATTTTCAAATTTCTATTTTGAATTCTCGTTTGCCCACCCTTAATTCTTAAAACTAGTCACTTTTGTCAGGATTCTCATATGAATAATACTTGAACAACGTCTTATAAACAACCACGAACCACACTATTTTTGAAAAAAAAAACTACAAGCACGCACAACAACAATATATAAAACTAGAAAAAAATTCAAAAATGCTACTATAAGAGTATTTATTTTCAAAAATATCATTGGAAAAACTCAATATTCATTTATATCACTACAGGTATGTATTTGATAAATACTTTAATGAAAATCATAATTAATTATTGGGCAATTTTCAAAAATAATATAATATTCAAATTTTACTAAAATACAATTCTCTTATATAGCATTTTTTATTAAAATGAAATTCCTTTATATAATCCAAAATCTCATATTCACATAATTTTAGAGTTTAAGATTTAGGATTTAGGGTTTAAAACCCATAAGTCTTAAATCCTAAATCATACCTCTTAACCCTAAAAATTACACTCTAAATCTTAAAATATTTAACCAAAAAAAAATTATTGTTTTTAACATAATCTATAGTGATATTTTTAAAATAACTAAAAAATGGTATGATCATAATGATATTAGTGACAATTTTCCACCAATTATCTCATATTTTTTTTAAAACAAAAAAACATATACAAAACTAAAACATATCCCCTCTATTCCTTAAAAATTAATGTTTTAGATTTATTTTTTGTTTCACATAGGTGAAAAGTTTTGGTTTTTACCCTTTGTAATTAAATAAATTAGTTACAAAAAATCTGTTTTGAAATAATAAAATTACAAAAATATATTTGGTATTTTTAGTTTATTTTTAAAATGTGTGAAAAATTCAAAACATTCATTTTCTGAAATGAATATTAATATTCGTCCCACGTTGGAGAAATATTTATTTTTAATCACTGATATTTAGTATTCATATTTCATTTCTTATATACAGTATTTTTTATATGTGCATCTTTGTAATTTGGTAAGCTGCAGCCTACAGGTAGCATTTTGACCACCTTTTTCCGTAAAAAAGAACCAGATTTGAGTCAAATCATCATTACTTCCTCTAAGATCACAATTGACAAAATGTTATAGTACTTGATACATGAGCCATTCACCTCTCTACCTCCTTCATAGTGAAGCAATGATTATCAATGTTTATTTGTGGAACTCTGTACGTGTGTTTACTCATCTTGTATTTGCTCTCTTGGCATTTCTCTATTGGCTCTTCTCCAAATAATTTTTCCATAAAATAGAAAAAACTTGAGTAATAGAATTCATTTTTCTTTTATAAACGGAAAAACTTCGTATTGCGAATATGCTGTTACTAAAAATATATCTTTTCTAGTAAAATGAATGGGCTGAATTAGAGACTAATAAAGCCCATTTACAATAGGCCCATATTTGATCCGTTATTTTAGCCTTATATATAAATCTATCGTTTGCTTCCTCTGCTCAACACTTTCTTCCTTCGCATCAAACCAGACACCGACCCGTTTTTAACATCGGATCCAAACCCAACCCGAATCCAAATCCACCGGAAGTTCTACGCCGCCGTCTACCTACGGATTGATAACATCGTTTGAAAAGAAAAGAGACAATCTCCTAAAATCGATTCAATCAGGAAGAAGGAAAGAAGAAGAAAATCAATATGGGACACGGTACTAGTCTCGATCTCACTGATTTTTATCGGTAGTTTATAGAATTATCCAGCCAATTCTGAGTGAATTTTGATGTTTAGGTGAAAGAGGAAGAGCCAGCAAGAAGATGAAGGTCGGTGGGAAGGTTCGTGTTAAGTTTTTTTTCAGATGATTTTTTCTTAAATTAGGTTCTTCAATGCTTCTTATTGTATTTTAAAAATCTCAGGATGATCAAAAGATGAAGAACATTCAAAACGTTGAAGATTACTATGATGATGCTGATGAAGATTCTCGTGATGGTAGATTCTGTGCTTTGTATTGCATAGATGGATACAATTGGAAACAAAACTTTGAATAGAGATTATAATTTGGTTTTTGAAGGTGAAGGAGAAGAGAAGAAGAGAGATTTTACTAAATTGGAGTTGAAGCCTGATCATGGGAATAGACCTTTGTGGGCTTGTGCTGATGGAAGAATTTTCTTGGAGACTTTTTCTACTCTTTATAAACAAGCTTATGATTTTCTTATCGCCATTGCTGAACCCGTTTGCAGGTGTTTATCATACATTTTCTTGAGAGATTGCGATTATATCAACATTTTTTTTGGTGTTGATTTTGGTTTAACTGTTTCTAATTCAGGCCAGAGTCGATGCACGAGTATAATTTAACCCCACACTCGTTGTACGCTGCTGTTTCCGTTGGTCTTGAGACAGAAACTATCATTTCTGTTTTGAATAAGCTGTCTAAGACTAAGCTACCAAAGGAGATGATTGATTTCATCCATGCTTCTACTGCTAACTATGGTAAAGTGAAGCTAGTATTGAAGAAGAATCGGTATTTTATTGAATCCCCATTCCCTGAGGTAAGTTCATCCATGCTGATACTCTTTCTCTGGTCTTTTGTGTTTGGATTATAGTTTCGTTTGTTCTTTGCTTTTGCTTAACTGTAAAAACAAAACAATCTCAGGTGTTGAAAAGGCTTCTCAGTGATGATGTCATAAGCAGAGCTAGATTTTCTTCTGAGGTACTTTGAACTCCTCCTTTTAGTGCATTATGTCTGCTTTTTGTGGCTTCCATATTTTTCATGGATGGAAATACAAACCATACTCTGTTGTTCTCAACGGTTTGGCATCTTTTGTCACCAATGTGGCGGAGAGATATTTCTCTGATTTTCAGCTTCTTGGTTTCTTATTAAAATTCTTATGTTCTTTAGACTATGTTTCCGGTTGGTAGTTAGACTTCAGTATCCTTCTTCTTTAAACCCCTTGATTCAGTTAATCTGGAATTCATTTGTCTTATACCATTTGTTCCCCACAATATGTCGAACCAACTAAGATTAACTTTTTTTGCTAGCCATATTATGGTGGTGATGGATTCACGGTCGGCAAAACAAGTGGTGAACTTGAAGCAGGACCTGGGGAGCTGTTGAATGAAGCAGAATTGGCAGCAGCAGCAGAAGAAAAAGAAACTCATTCCTTTGAGATAGACCCTGCACAGGTAAATTTCCCCCAATGGGTCTGAAATGGCATGTGGAAGATAATCATGTTAATGAGCTTGGTAATGTTCCTATGGTCCTACTTAACTCGTATCGTCATGTTCTTTTGCTCTATGTGTAGGTGGAGAATGTGAAGCAGCGTTGCTTGCCAAATGCCTTGAATTATCCTATGTTAGAGGAATATGACTTCAGGAACGACAATGTAAGAAAAAATCACATTTGAGGCCAATATTTTCTTACCAGATGATATGGACTCTATGTTCATGATTGTTAATAACTTGATGGTGTCTGTCAGGTTAATCCTGATCTTGACATGGAACTGAAGCCCCATGCACAGCCGAGGCCATACCAGGAAAAAAGTTTGAGCAAAATGTTTGGGAATGGTATAACTGTCTAAGTCCACATTTTGTTTTCTTAGAAATTTTGGTCATTGGGCAACTGCTAATTTGATGGTGAACTTCTCATAGATATTTGTATCTGTACCTTCCCATTGATTGTCATACGGTAATTAATCTAGCTGCAGGGTGAATTCCTAATAGATAATTATCTTTGTAATTTCTCGAGAAAGATTGTGACTAATCTAGAATCTTGATTCTGCAGGACGAGCAAGATCTGGGATTATAGTGTTGCCTTGTGGTGCTGGTAAATCTCTAGTTGGTGTTTCTGCAGCGGCTCGTATAAAGAAGAGTTGTCTTTGTTTGGCAACGAATGCTGTCTCAGTGGATCAATGGGCCTTCCAATTCAAGTTGTGGTCTACTATAAGAGATGACCAAATATGTCGTTTCACTTCTGATAGTAAAGAACGATTCCGTGGAAATGCTGGTGTTGTTGTGACAACCTATAATATGGTTGCCTTTGGTGGTAAACGATCTGAGGAATCAGAGAAGATTATAGAAGAAATGAGAAACAGAGAGTGGGGGTTACTACTCATGGACGAGGTAATCAAATCATTCTTAATGTGATATGTGTCTTTAATCGAAGTTAGTGTTTGATGGTAGTTTCTTTGCGGAAAAGTTATATGTAGTTCATTAAGAAAGTGTATCTACCAGTATTAACACATTGTACAAGATGGTTACAATGTGTGACTTTTCTCATGTTTTTAATAGGTGCATGTGGTTCCGGCTCATATGTTTAGGAAAGTTATCAGCATCACAAAATCTCACTGCAAGCTAGGACTTACAGGTAATTGAAGGGTTCATTTTTATCTACTTTTTTTGTGTATGTTATACTCCACTTTCAGAAGCTAAGTCTCTTTTTTGGTCTTTTGTTCAGCCACCCTTGTGAGAGAAGACGAAAGGATTACCGATTTGAATTTTCTCATTGGCCCAAAACTATATGAAGCCAATTGGCTAGATTTAGTTAAAGGAGGCTTTATTGCAAATGTTCAGTGTGCTGAAGTATGGTGTCCTATGACCAAAGAGTTTTTTGCAGAATATCTTAAGAAAGAGAACTCCAAGAAAAAACAGGTTCAGGAATATTTAGCTTTTTTCATATTCTTCTCTGTTTTCCTCATCGTGTTGCTGCTCTAATAGAATCACCTGTCTATTAGTTGGTCTGACATGTACATATCTTGTTTTGCAGGCACTTTATGTTATGAACCCTAACAAGTTCAGAGCCTGTGAGTTTCTGATACGTTTCCATGAACAACAACGTGGAGATAAAATCATTGTCTTTGCAGACAATCTTTTTGCACTTACAGAGTATGCAATGAAACTCCGGAAACCTATGATTTATGGTGCAACCAGGTTCGTTAAAGAACCTCTATTGTTATTAACACACATTTAAGTTTCCACTCAATATCCAATCTGATCTTATGTATCAAATCTGCCAGCCATATCGAACGAACGAAAATTCTTGAGGCGTTTAAAACCAGTAAAGACGTGAACACTGTCTTCCTTTCAAAGGTACTAGCATTTGTTTCCTTTCCATTTTACCTGGAAAATTATAGATATTTCATCAAGGAACTTTAATGCGGCTTGGTTTATTTGACTACAGGTTGGTGACAACTCCATCGATATTCCTGAAGCTAATGTGATTATCCAGATTTCGTCACACGCTGGTTCTAGACGTCAAGAGGCTCAGCGTCTGGGTCGTATTCTTAGGGCCAAGGTTTGATTTTCGCTCATCACATTGTGTCTCTCATAGTTCCTCTTGATGGTTGGATCCAATAAGTTCATATTTCTCCATGATTCGAAAACAGGGTAAACTTGAAGATAGAATGGCTGGTGGAAAAGAAGAGTACAATGCATTCTTCTACTCACTTGTCTCTACAGACACACAGGTATCGTGAATGTCAAACCCGAATTTAGAATCGGTTCTAGTCCGGACTAAATTCAGGGATTGTGAATGTTGAAAAAATGCAGGAAATGTATTATTCAACAAAAAGACAGCAGTTCTTGATCGACCAAGGTTATAGCTTCAAGGTTATAACAAGTCTGCCACCTCCTGACGCCGGTTCAAGCTTGAGCTACAGCAGTCAACAAGAACAGTTGACTCTTCTCGGAAAAGTGTTGACTGCTGGAGACGATCAGGTTGGTTTAGAGCAGCTCGAAGAAGACACAGATGGAATGGCTCTGCAAAAGGCGAGACGAAGCATGGGATCGATGAGTGCAATGTCTGGTGCAAAGGGAATGGTTTACATGGAATACAACTCAGGCCGTCGTCAACCCAAGAAACCTAAAGACCCTTTAAAGCGACATAGTCTCTTCAAAAAACGGTTCGTGTAAGATATAAAGAAAAGGTTTCCGGAGAAGAATATATGCACTATCTTTTCTTATTCCTGTCGCTGTATTTTTTTGGGGAAAGACAATTTCTTCTCCGACAGAGCAACTCATCGATCCATTGCTGGATATCAGATCAGAGCTAACAATCAAAAATTTCAGTTGCTTTTTTGTGTCGCTAGCTACACACAAACTAACAGAGCTGACAATCAAAATTTTCAGTTCTCGATACACACCTAATTCAAGATTTTTCAGTTTTCAGTGAAATATGTGAAAAGTTTAATATATTTTACAATCAAAATCATCCACAATGGTCGACCATATTTGGAACTATAGCAAGTTTTCAACCACTAGACAAGACCACCATAAGTTAGTTAATTCTATTTTGACTCATTTTATAGCAAGGATTTTTAAAGCGGTATTTACGACAATACTTTTGGTAAACGATTACTTTTGGATTTGGACTCACCCGATTTCTAACTTCTGCTCATTCTCATTGTACACTCAATAATTTTAGTGTTTAATTAAAGTTGTGACCTAAAACTCATGCCGTATTTAAGACTGTGTTTATGTGACAGCTTTCAAATCCACCAATTAGTTAAAACAGTTGCTTAGTAAAATGTTATACGTTCAGAAGTGTACGTAAGAGAAAGTATGAGAGATCATGATTCATGAGGTAAAAAACTCTAGCTTGATCCTTTCCTCTATTTCACCAAGCGCATGGCTGTAAATAAGAGGCTTTTGGATGCTCATGAACACTAAAACATAGCATTAATCACAAGTAAGTAAGTTTCTCAAATTTTAGAAAATTTCAAAATCTTTTATATTAAAGACCAATGTATTGTACCTTTAGGACGTTCTATATATTTGTCATCGTTGGATCGATTATTCAACAAATTTTCTCAATTCAAGTAAATTTAGTTAAGAGTATCGTAGAGTTAGAGGTCATTTAGAACTGTGTTTCAAGTGTTTGCAAAACTAGTTGTTGTGATTTTATCCTGAGATTCGTGAATCTCAAACTTTAATATATTTATGATCACTACGTGTGATTCAACTTAATTCAAAAAGTTAAAGATTGAGATTTGTGTTTTGCCTCCATCGATCATTCTTTCTTAACGTTTATGGTTTTTATTTCAAGTATCTATAATGCTGTAAAATCATTGCTCCCACAGTCACAACGACATATAAGTTTGTAAAGGTGAGAAGTTCACAAAGTTTCTAGCACGCACAACAGAAGTATATAATTAAGTTCTATTTTCAGAAAACCAATATATAATGAATATTAAGGTTCGTCCCACGTTGGTGAAATATTTGTTTTTAATTATTCATTTTGCTCATTTCCTATATGTAGTATAAAATTATATATATATACTTTTGTAATTTTATAAGCTAGACCTAGCCATACCAAGGTCTGTGTAGGTAGCATTTTGACCACTTTTCCAAAGACATGTATTAATTTATATGTATACTAACATTAAGTCCTAATTGATTGATACTCCTCATTAATCTATTTCTTCGACAAGCTTTATGATCATAAATAAGTGCCAACTACTCATTTGTTGATAATAAAATAACTGAAACTTTTATCATGATAAAAAAAAAACTTTATAAGATTACAAAATCATGAACCTTAGAAATGTAAATTATTTTGAATCAAAAACTAAATATTAAGATTACAAAATATTGTCAGCTTTTCAAATGTATTGTAAAAGAAAACATTAATCGTTAACCGTTTCTTCTAATATAGAAAACGTAGGCACCTATGAAACACAATTTCGATTCTTGTTTGCGAGATGCATAGATGATAGATATAAGTCCAAAAATTCCATTAACAAAACAAAAAATGTGGGAAAACCTCTATATAATATTTAGATTCAGCAATATAAATCTTAGAATTTCTCTTACGATTAAAAAAGAATTGACGTTGTCACATTTTTGTTTGTTTGTGCCTCCCTTTATATATATCTCGTCAAGTGGAGCATAACAAAGAGAATAAGTAAACAATTTTCCGCAAAGAAGGACCAGATTTGAGATCAAATCATCATTACTTCCTTTAAGTTCACAGTTCAGAAAAAGTTATATTTGATACATGAGTCATTCGCCTTTTTCAACAACAATATATATAACATGCAAAAATGCTACATTTTGAAGAGCGATTTTTTTTATCAAATGACGGCTTCGGATCTATAGAGCTAAGGACCAAACCTAAGGAACTTCTCGATTATACAAGAATAAAACATACGAAATTTTATGGTTTTCGAATTTATAAATAATGTTGACCAATTCGTAAATAAAACAGACGCTCACTAATAACGTTTGATCGTTTCAAATTCAGAACTTACCAAATTTCTGTAGTCTTGCTCGAATCTTAGAACCGACAAAAATTCATATATTTTAGACTAATTAGTGGACGAATAATCACACGTCTACTCTGTTATGAAATGCAAGTGATCAAGCTATTGCTAATTAAAAAAAAATGCAATTATTGTAATGTTTGATGAGAAACAGAAAATCTGTTAAGCACGTACGGTTATAAAGAAAAAAAATACTAATGAAAAAATAATGCGGTTGGTCAAAAGATGAAACTTTGGGATCATGATTTGGTTAGTTGATTATATTAAATTATTAATGTTATTGCCCAATATATAAAAGGGTCCTTTTATTACTCTTTTCCCCCAATGAATTATATATGGTACACGAAGATGAGTCAGTTTTAAATTCCCTTAACGTTTTAAAAAGTAAAATTTTGTTTCATTATTTTTGTTTTCCAACTTGCTTTTACTATATTAAAGTATGAGTTTGATTAACCTATATAAGAACATAGTTATTTTTTTTTCTTTTTGAAAATATAAGAACATAGTTTACAAAACAAAATCACAAGAGTCAAGAGGCAAGAGACATATTACGACAAACCAAACAACATGTTTATTCAGAGTCGTGCCAAGAGTTTAAGAGGTTTAAAATTTTATTACCAAAAAAATTTATGCCAAGAATTTAAGAGCCTTAAGATTTTATTACCAAAAAAATATTTTTGGTAATACAATATATATTGTAACTAAAATTTAATACATCTTTCATAATAAATTAAAAATAAAAAACACTTATTTTTATTTATGAAGATCAATTTTGTACTATTTTTATAGTACAAAACACTTTTAAATTATAAAATATAATTTATATTATTTTATAATCTATTTTAATTAAAAATTTCTTAATCTATAAAAAATACTAAAAGTTTAAGATCTATTTTTTAAATACTAAAAAAAATCAATGCAAGAAATTATCACACTATAATATATTTTTAATTAAATTGAGAGTCCTAAGTTTTGCTTAATATTTGGGAACATGAGGCGAATGCCTTTCTTTTTATGTCACATAGGCACACTTCTGGGTCTTTAATATACAGTCAAAATCTATGGAATACAACCTAGCATGAAAATGGAAACGGATACTCATAAGTAAAATATGTCGAAAAAATAGAAAATGGATACGTATTGAAAACATAATATATAATAGATATAAATAATTTTAAAAATATAGTGAAAAATAAAAAAACATGCTTCAAAAGAAATTGAAACAAATTTTCTTTTAATAAAGAAGTATTAAATAGTTTAAGTAAAATAAAACATCATAACCATTAAAATCAAACATTTAAATCATAATATGATAAACATTTTTCTTAAGTTGTAAACTTCTAAGTTCTAACTTCTAAGTTCTACATATATTATGTATATCTCTTGTTTTCAAATTAATTATTTATAAATTTCTAAATAAATAAATAAACAAATTTTCACTGTGTTTCCGAAACATAAATAGACGCTGTCATCGAATTTCCAAATGACAGATTTTTTGAAATGTGGTTCTATCGCGTTTTCATCCAGTTTCCGAGAATTTATGTTTTGAAAACGTTTCAAAACGGAAAAGAAACCTCAGAAAAAGTTTACATGCTTCCTAAAATATAACTAATAAGATAGAGAAAACTAAAAACCAATCTTAGAAATTTGGAAATAAAACCGAAAAATGCTTGCTAATCCATTTTATCTGTTTTTTTTTACCAATTCCAGGTAATTATGTTTATGTCTGGGAAAAAGTAACTGTAATATCAAAATGGTATTTCTATCAGAAAAGTTGAAATAGAAACAATTTTTTTATGAGATAATTGGTTGGATGGATACATTTTTTGAAAATAATTGGAGAATATGATAAATTACTATTTACAATTGGATAAATAGGCTTCTTTTCCTATCTCTCTCATTCTATGTCTATTTTTTTCTTCTTTTCTCTCTCTTTATCTCCTGCTTATCTCCCGTGTGAGATTTTTTTTCTTTTTGTTTTTTTTTCCTTCCATCACATCACATGTACTCTTTCTCTCTATTCTTTTTTATTTTTGTTTTATTCTTCTTCTTTTTTCTTCTAAATTATCATTCAAATAATTTAGAAAAAAGTTTAATTTTTTTCTAACAAATTTCAAACATTTTTCTAAATCTAACAAGATCCATTTTTATATGTATACAAAAATATATATACACCATTATGTACAGCTTTAATAAATCATCATAAGTTGTAACTTTTATAAAAATAAAAATTGAAATTTTTTGTTTTATAAATATATTTTAAAAATTGTAAATATACAGAAGAAGAAAATAATTTACGAGGCATATCGGTATAAGAAATAAATTAGTGTACAGTGAAATAGTTTACAAGATAAAATGGATTATGAGATAAGTTGATATATAGAAAAATATAGTGTATAATATGAGTATGTGTGTACAAAATGAATTAATGCATCAGTATACGAAATATGTTGGTATACAAGATGAGATGGTGTACAAGATGTGTTGGTCTACCGAAAAATACAATATACCAGACCTTTACAAGGTGAGTCAGTGTACAAAAAGAGTTAGTGTGCAGAAAAAATGTACAAGATATTGTAAGAGTTATGACAATATACAAGATGAGTCGGTGTACAAAACGAGTCGGTGTACGAAACATGATGGTATACAAGATGAGTCAGTATATAAGATGAATTTTGTGTACAAATGAACCGGTGTACGTGAAAAATTGGTGTACAAAGTGATTCGGTATACAAAACAAATCGGTATGCAAGATATAAATGTATAAGAAGAATCAATGAACAAACGTTATACAAATCTTAAAAGTGAGATTTTTGGTAATTCATGTACATAGTAATACTATAAGATGATGGTGATATATATATACAAAATATAACACTCTACATCAATGATGTATAAAATGAAGTAGTATATATGTACATACAAGTGAGTTTTGTATACTGACCCGATGAAAAAAATAGCGAGTCGGTATACAAGACGATTCAGTATACGAGACAAATTGGTGTACGAGATAAATCGGTGTACAAAATGAACTGGTGTATGAGATAAGTCAATGTATAAGATATATATAAGTGTGATATACAAACATGATATAAATCTATAAAAATCAGTTTTTTGTGTAATCTATTTACATATTGATATAATACAAATAGGTGTACAAGATGATTTGGTATATAAGATTATTTGGTGTACAAGATATATAAGTGTACAATATAATGATTATAAGGTGTACAAAGACAATGTTCGAAGACGGTGTACACATAATTAGTGTATAAAGATCATGTACAGTAAAATAAAATTTTTGACTATACATCAATTCAAAATGGATTTTGCTAGATTCACAAAAAAAATTTAAGAATTAAAATTATGTTTTTAAAATTTGTTTGTTTTAAATTTATGAGATAATCATAAAATAAAATAAAAGAAAGAAAGAAAAGAGAGAGAAAGAATAAGGAAAACAAAAAAAAAACGAAGAAGAAAGAGAAAGAGATGCTTGTGAGAGTGAAAAAAAAAAAACAGATAGAGATAGATGAGAAATATAGATATCTGAGAAATATAGACATCTGAGAAAGATAGACACATATGCCTTATTTGCAATTGTAAATAATGTTTCACTCTCTAATACAATTACTTTTGAAAACCTATCCTATCGGCTAAATAACCCATTTTTTATTCTGTCTGAAATAAAGATCCTAACATATTTAGACAAAAAAAATCATGGTTAAAGAAAACTTAGGATATTGTATGGATTAAAGTCACTGAACTTGAACTTGAACATATATACAAATTTTATATTTTTTGTTATAACAAAATTAATTCTTTTGGATTTAAGTTCCAAAAATGTATATAACTATCACTTGAATCGCATAATGTAACAATTATGTATAGTATAGATAACTGTTACAGTTTCCCAAAAAATTTAAATTATATTATATCTTAAAATTATTCTTCTTATGTTTTGAGATATTGTATAGATTAAAGTCACTGAACTTGAACTTGAACATATATATGAATTTTATATTTTATATTTTTTGTTATAACAAAACTAATTCTTTAGGATTTAAGTTCCAAAAATGTATATAACTATCACTTGAATCGCATAATGTAACAATTATAGTATAGATAACTGTTACAGTTTCCCAATGATATTTTAAATTACATTCTATCTTAAAATTATTCTTCCTATGGTTTGTATTTTTTTAAATATTGTTTTGGTTGAGAAATTGTGCAGGTGTGATTTCTTATTAATGGCATCTAAATATTCTTGTAACATTTAAAATTAAGAAAACCTTCGCATATTGTGTTGCCTCTATTTTCCACAACATGACTTATAGAAATATATTTGACTGGAATTATCTAGAAAACTTAGAAGCATCAAAGGAATAAGGAAAACAGAAAAGGGAGTAAAATGAGAATAATTGTTCTTTACTACAAAATAAAATTTGAACTATGTAATTTTACATTTTATTTTATAGCTCCGGATACAAAAGAAACCTATAATTTGGAAATCAACATTTTACAACTAATAAACTAAGAACGAAAATAAATAGAATTAATAGGATCTGATAAACTAGCCGGTGTGTAAATCCTTAAGAAAATTCAAAACTCATGTGAAAATTTAGGTAGCATGGAAACTCTGCGGTTCATTTCTAATTATACAAATGAAAATTATTGAAAATGTGGTTGTAATACGTTCCTAAATATCACAATCTGAAATAAGATAATTGAAAACGTATGTTTCTGTTATGGAAATTTATTTATTTTTGTTTAAAAACTTAATCATTTATATTATAAACCTCAGGTTATTGAATCAATCAAAATCTGCTACATAGATTTTTATTTAAAACTTTTGCCACATAGATATTTATTATAAATTTGAATTCATTAAAAATATCAAAACTAAAAAGCTGATAAGAAAAAAACTGCAAAAAAAAATAACTTCTTTCCTCTTATTAATTTTTCTATTTTTTATATATATTTATTCAAAAATTATTTAAAATATCTAAATTTTCTCCATTCACTAACACCACTCAGGCACTCACCATGTTTTTAGGTTTTCATCATTTTTCTCTACATATTTATAAGTTCTAATAACTCAAAACATTTTTTTTTGTTTTTACAAATTTTGAATCCACAAAGTCTCTCCAATTTTTCATGTTCTGCTATAGAGTGCCACTTATATTTTCAGAAAATCTGAGAGGTAATTAAACTGTCTCAGTTTAATATGATCTTCATTTATTATTTTTCTCTGAAACTCTATTTTAGATCATTGATTTTCAAAATTATATTTGTTTGATTTATTTATTTATACATTCACTATCAGAATCTATAACAGAGGAAGATGGTTAAAAATTGAAATCAAAGTATATGTATACCTTCAACAATATTATTGTCCATGTGAGTCTTTAACTTTCTTATGTTATGAGTTTTTTTTTTCCTTCTATAATTCTTTGTCTAATTTTTAAATTATTTTATATGATTTTTTTATGGTGCTAGTCATTTTTAAATAAACAAACTATTAGTATTTAGAATATACTTCTTCCAATTAATTCAATTTTGATCTAATTTATTGTTGTTTAATTATATACACAAATATAATAATATTTTCAAAAATTTTATTTATTTATCAAATTTTATATTTTATCCTGATGTAATCCAGGCTCTATACTAGTTAGTAAATAATTGATAACACATGATAAATTTAATATTTTTTTAATATATATATTTTTTTTTTAATGTCAACTGAGATTACGAAGAAGAAGAAAGCCTTCAAAACCTTAAAACAACTAAACAAACATAACGAGGCACATAAAAACAATCAAACACAAAATAAAATGAATCAAAAGTATTTTCTACTATCCTTGAATGCAACCACGCCGGACCTCAGTCAAAAGGTATGATCTTAAACGACCATTTTGCATCACACTCTCATCAATATCTCGCACCATTGAATTTGTTTTGAAATGAGAAAAACATCATCTGAGACTCCTAAAATTTCTAGCCAAGGACAAAATACATTCCACTTGACTTTGAAATCTAGGCCACTTCCCAACTTTCTTGATTGATGTCAAAACCATAGAAGAATCCGACCACAGCTCCACATCTTGTAACCGCAAGTCCACTAAACTCATTAAAATTCATTCGATGATTCAAAGATCTGTCTCTAAATGGGAAAAAAACGCCACAAAAGCCTCTCGTGTATGATAGACCATGTTATCATTACTGTCCCTAACGATCCAAGCAGCTCCAAACATCGAAACAATATTTATCCAAGAATCTGTGACATCACTTCAAAAAACTATTAACAGGTGTAGACCAATGTGTTGGTAAGTTAGAGAATGGTATACACCTAACTGGCCCCATCAACTTCTCTTTATCTTTAACTTGCTTCCACAATTCTGCTTCTTCCAAAGCATGAGCCACTAAAGTACTCAAATCCTCTATCTTGTTCTCATGCAGAGAAACATAATCTTAAAAATTAGTATTCTGGAACTCCTCAAAAAAAAATATCATGAGAATACAAATTTGTGATGGACCTACTGATAATGCAAATAAAATACTGATTTAAAGTTATTTTGAGGGTTATGAACTTAGGAATTTTTTTTATCTATGGTCAAACTACTTATAACTATGTGTTGGATTTGTTTTGTTTCAAAAACAAAATTAAAAATATGGTTTTGATGTATATATATGTTGATGTCTGTTTTATCACTTTTGAAAAAAATGTTTTCACATTTCTATACAATTTATTTTAATGTATCCATTCTTTATTTTATATTATCTAGATGTAAGGCATGTTCGTTTAAGAGTCACTAACAGCAACTGCTTTTTAAAGAAACCAACAATAAAAAATAATATATTTTCATTTTTTTCAGTTACTTCTTAATTATCTCTCCTCATTTATGTTATTCCGACTTGATTTACGCAATTCTGAAGTTGCCGCAAATAACAACGATCACTCACTAAATTTGATTTAAAAAAACAGTCGCTAGTGATTTTTAAACTAACAAGGCTATAAAGTCATTCCATAATTTACAATTTTCATGAGTAGTGTGGAAATTTAATGTGTTCCTTGAATTAAATTTAATGTGTTCCTTGAATTAATTTTAACTAAATAAATAGAAGTAATCCACCTATTTCCTTACAATAAAACAAGTTGATTTATTTTCACTTAAAAAAAAGCATCAGATAAATAAATTCATTATTACTAAGTTAATGACAATTAGTAGTGATACATTTAAAATAGGGGTAACATGCCGCCCAGTATTTGAAACTTTTTGAAAACTTCAAGTTTTTGTGTGTTAAGTCATGATTAGTAACATTATTTATTGTTTGTTTATAGTATTGTGGTTACTTGTTTTTATAATTTTTCTTATCACGGGCTAATAGTGGCCATTGGATTTGACATCACTTCGCAGTACTTTTCTTGTTAAACTATAGCAGCAGAAAATCAGATAATATATAAAATTGTGAACAAATAGATGAATCCTCCGGGGAATTGCTATTTTCCGGTCATTTTGATTTTTATGTTCCTCCACAATGGAAAAAGGAAACAATTTTAAATACAATAAAAACACATGTGAGCTTCTCCGTTTCTTCTTTTGTTTCTTTTCTCTTTTCCTAGTTGAGGGTTTTATTCAGTCAAATTACCAATTATGCTAAAAGGTGTTTTCCTGAAGTGTTCTTAATGATAAGAGCTGCATTACTCGAATAATATTATTTATATCCTGGGGGGAAACTATATTATGATTGAACAAAAAGATATATCATATATAGTGACTTATTTTTCCTATTAACAATGAAAAATTCGGGCTTAAATCTATTGTCTCCTTCCATTCAGAAATGTGAGAACCATTCATAATATACGTTTTGGAGGTAAAAATCTCATCCAAACATGAATTCGAACCAGAAATACGGTATGCGACTAATCCACCACATAATTAGTATACTTTCTTCAAATGTATACGGTATGCATGCATGCAAATAACAATGATTTTTTTTTTTTGCCATCATTTCATACGTTTAATTAGTTAATCGTTTATTTATTTATTCACGCACTTAAGTTCCAACTAAATTCTGACTATAACCCTAGTCGGAATTTCGGATGTTTTTCTGACTATAACCCTAGTCTGAATTTAAGGTGTTTTTTTGTAGGATCGTTTATCAATATATCGATCATTCTCATAGTACTATCAACTATAGTATGGTTTTCTAATCTCCCTCTCGACGATTTAACATCAAACATGTTTTGAAAATCTAAATATATTGTCGATGACAAAAGAAATGGTCAGTTACGGTTTTGTAAGCAAACTTTTTCATATAGAAGAAATTTGGTGCTCTCAATTATACAGATGTCTATTTATATATATTCAGTGGGTCATTTGACTTAAGCAAATATAAATGTCATAATATTCCCTATGCTTTTCGTACACTAACATGACCAAACAGGATCTTGAATCCACTATGGTTCGGATTATAAAATAATAATTATGTTTTCATGATAAAGAGCATAAAATCATTGTTTCAGTCCACTAACCAAAATTCTTATAAAATTGACATTTATATTAAAGAATCTTCTTCCCGGGTCAAGGAATTGTGCAGGCGTTGAAACCTGGAACTAACAGTTACAACATTCACGCAAAAAGGGAAAGGACAACTAACAAGTCATTTTCATTTTTCAATAACGAAAAGTTCAATAATCAAAAACAAATAAAATACATCTATTTTATTACACTGTTTCATTTTACACAGTGTAACTTATTTATTACAATTTACGTTCTTCTAAAAATACATCTATTTATTATTCTATGATACAACTAATTAATGACCAAAGTCGATTAAACCATAATTAAAAATAGTGGACCCTTCGTCCCTTATTAACAGTCTTTCTCACCAGAAAGAAGAAGAAAAAGAAGTTGTGTATTGTAAATGAGACTGTTGCACCGCAGAAGCTTCCTCTTCATGCAGCCCATCCAATTTCTGCCCACCATTATTTCAATACATATGAGATTGACTTTTTATTAATTACACATATTTGACAACTACAATACACTGCTATTTTCCATTGTATTTAAATTCATATTTATGACATTGGAGTTTAGGATACATGCAAAATTCGTTAAAAAGAAAAATAAAAGAATTCTTACTTCTAAATCTTAACTTCTTTTTCCATGTTAGATTTTGTTACTAAATTCTAAATCCTAACTTCGAAATCAGTATTTTTGTTAGCTATGCATGAGACTTTTCTTTCTCTGTATAATCTACATTAGTTTATACACATTATCAAATTTAGTATAATCGTCTTTTTTTTTAACCTTTGGTATTGTGACTAAAAAATATTAAATATTTCAAGAAACCAGTTTTTGAATATGAATTACCCAAAGCTCGGCGTCGTCGTCTTCATTGTTGGGGATTTCTACAACTTCATCGTTGCGTGCGAATCTGCCACGTATTCGAGGTCTACTGTCCGCCAATGTTTTCCGGCATGCATACTTTATAATCAAATTAAAAGAATCAAAGCCTTCAGAAACTTGAAACCATAATAAAATTGTCAGATTTAACAAAAAACTAGTAATAAAATTGTTAGTACCTTAATAGTTTTGGTAAAGTTTCTCTGGTTTCGTTTAGCTCTGTACTTTGAGATTTTCTCTTTACGTTCTTCTGCACTGTAACGTCCCACTTTAAAGTTCTGTTCTTCAGATAACGGCGCCGACGTGTTCTCCGACGATTTCTTAATTTCGAAATTGTTCTGAAAACGAAATTTAAAAATCAAAACTTTTAGTAATATTACTAAAAAAACAGAGCAAGAAACAGAGCAAAAAAAACAGAGACCTGCAAATCTCCTGTACTGTAGACTCGTCGCATCTGGCCGGAAAAGAAAGCATTTTCCGGCGAGTTCAAGGTATTGTAATGGAGATTTGTAGAATCCATTATTGGAATATTGAAAGGAAGCTGATTTGGTTTCCCATCAACCGAATTGGTGCTAAAGCTTCTCTGCATATATCTTCCTGTATTCTCTATTGCACTGTAACTTCGCGCCATTGATGCTATCTGATGATGATGACCGGAGCCACCACCGTCGAAGAACTTCTCTGTTTTGACGGCGTCGGAGATTTGGAACTCTGAGAAATTTGGATACAGTCCGGTAGGAAGTTGTTGGGAGAGAGTTAGGGTTTCAAGAAGATCGCTGGGAGGAGATGAAGAGAGGATGTTTTGAGGGGTAAAATGGTCAAAAATGCTGAGAGATTCATCAACAGAGTAAAATTCGTTGTTACAGAACAAATCTATAGTTGTTGTTGTTGTGTCTGAAGAAAACATTTCTTCTGGACTCGAGTTTCGGAAAATTGAGGAAGAAGATAAAGAAGATCCATCAAAGATATAAAGATCAGAAGAAGCCATTTTTCGAAGATGAACAAACACTACAAATAAGTAAAACTCAGTTTATTTTGTTTTACCAAAAATGGCAAAAAGATGAACTTTTTTGTTGTGAAAATTCGGAATTTTTTTTGCCAAAAGAAGTATTTTTTTTGTTTGTTGCACTCTGTTTTATGGGTTTCTCAGTTTCAGAACTAAGACATGACAAGTGAAGTTTCTTTTGTCTGGTGGGCGACAGTTATTTATAACGGCGGAAATTTTGAGTTTTATAAATATGTCCTTATATTTTATTTTATTTATGGATTTCCTCATAAACTTTTGTATTCTGACATTTTTGGCTTAACTGCTTTACGTCCAAATAGTTTAATTCAGAATCTACTTGGTCTCTCTAATCTTTTTGTTGAATGATGTGAGCAAAAGCTTCTTTTGTTGTTGCAATATTACTATTCAAGTTTTAGAATCTAATTCCACCATAGGCACTGCTGTCGAAAATGCATTTTTAAGATTATAAAAATATTTTAAGGTGTATTTGCAAATGAAACTGTTGCACCACAAAGCTGTTCACAAAAGCTTCCATATTCTCATGCAAGTCGTATTAGGTTAGTGACTTTGGTCACATAGGTCAATAATATATCTACCGTTGAAAATGAGAATTTGGCTTCGGCGGTAACATCCACCATTTAGTACATGTAGATGTTTATATATACACATTAAAAATATAAAAGCCTAGAGGGGGAAAATATAAAACAAAATTAGAAGGCAAGAGAAGTGGGGCATGGATAAATGATTTGCATTTTTTTATCAAAAAAAAATTGATTTGCATTCGTACAGGAGAATCAATTATAAACGACTTAAAAATGTGTTTAAGCCTGACCCTTCAATGCTTCAAAACCTATGAGACAATATTTCATCAAAGCTTTCTAGCTGTTTAAGTCAAGCTCTTTTACAAAGAAGCTGCCTGCGGTCAAAAAGGATCCTTGTTTGGTGTTGCATCAAAAATTTCAAATTCGAAGCTGCACTAACAGAATCTGGGCCAACCAGGAATACGTACATCTTCTAGTCTTGATTCGAAGCATAATTATTCCTTTATATGATTGATGTTCGGGGCACACCAACCTACTCAATGGAAAACATCTTTCTTGAACATACATTCATACATAGAATATTTTGTTACATCATCAGTCATCAGTAGTAATATACCTTCCATTCTTCAAAAATACCAAATTCTCGTGTTATGCCGCTCTAACTCTACGTTGTCTTTATTCTAGATACGAACTTCAGTCATCCTTTACGTTTCGAGTCTTTAAGACAATGTCATAACCCCCAGTTTTGTAAATATTACCTCCAAGTCCTTGTTTCCTAGTCAACATTAATGAATAATATAGGCAAGATACACTAATTAAATGGTACAAGTGATGACTGTTTTATGTTTACTTAATCTATGATTCGATCTGTATATGCAAATGATCATAGTTATGTATTGATCTTCATCATATACTAGACAAACTATTGATAAATCCACATAGTTATCCTTCTTTAAAAGTACAAGTTTATTAAAGAGCCTTCAATGGAATTTCAAAGGCATTATTAGTCCACATATTCAAATACTGTTACAGCACACTTGGAAAAGGGTTAAATTGTCAAATGAGATTTATTGTATTATTCTAAAATTTCGGCATTGCCAATGGGTGAAAGAGTTTTAATTCAACCAATAAAAAACTCGGGAATAGCGAAATTCAAGTACAACACAATAAATTAAAACAATTAGAAAGAGAAAGAAAAAAAACGGAAAAGAGAGGGAGAAAAAATAAGTTTGTAAAGTTTATGAGATTGTTTCCAAATTAAGGAAAGAAAAAGAAAAACATTGAATGCTTAGCGCGTGAAACGTTACTTGATTTTGTTACCATTTTCGAATTTGTATTTTCTAGGGATATTTCATATTTTGTTTTGTGTTTATATATTTCACGAATTTCTGGTGAAGAGATTTGTGTATTTTTGGTCGTGTTAAATTATCAAAACCATGGCGAGTTCGCAGGATAAGCTTGATAAGATGCAGCTCCGGCAATGTTACCGGAATGTATGGCACTCCGATCTTATGAGCACCGTAGGGGCCGATACGCCATGTAATTATATCTCTCTTCGAAAGTTTATATTTATTTTCTTACAAATTGATCGAATAATTTTCGGATTTTTTCTTTTCTTTATTTGGTCTCTGCAGATTGTTTCTTCTCGTGTTTCTGGTAAGTTGTTTATGTTCTTCGCTTGATTCTATTTTTGTTTTCATCTTGTTTCTTTATTTTCTGAAAAACATCACTCTCAAAAAAAACATTACACTTTTGATATGTGGCTTTGTTGATTCTTGAACAAGAAGTAGAGTTTTAACGAATCTAATCATTATCTTGTGTTAATATTGGGTCACAGATTCTAATTTTTGGGGTCAAATTTTATGTTAATTATTTTAATAATTTCTAAATAGTAGTTGTAGTGTTAATTCAATATTTGATTTCTCTTTGGACTTTGACAAAAAATTTGAAGTGTTTTCAAACTAAAAAAGACAAATGTTTAAGTATGAGGGTGAACGTTGTTATTTGGAACAGATTATTAATGTTAAGTTGAAATCTATACTTTTTGGTTGAACAAAGATTTCAAATATTTTCATAGAATTTCATATATTTAATTAAGAGCTGAAAATAAAAAAAACAAACAAATCTCTCTTGCGCGATAGAGGTTTTATTATAGCTTCTTGTTGTGAGGATGAACAAATTTTTGTCACTCCTTGTAGTTGAGTACATTAAATGTCATTGTTACTGAATGATTGTATGATTTTTGGTTCACATCTAAATCTGCCCATTGTAATATGATTGTAGTGGACCTTGCGTTTCATACTTACTTCGAAAGAGAGCACTTTACAATGACATGTCAAGGTGTTGAATTCTACTATCTCTAAAGATCATAGAACAATGATATTTGTTTTTCTTTTTCTCTTAAATATGCAATTTTTTTGTTGTTGGTCAAGGTACACTTGTTGTGGTGGTTATATGCCTTGTAGTGGTAAGTGTGGAGAAAGCAAATGCCCTCACTTTTGTCTTGCCACTGAGGTAATGCCTTCAATGTTCATGTTGGTGAACAAAATAAGATGACTTATGGAAGTTTTGATCTATTAAGGTTTCACTCTTTTATGATCTTGTAATGTTAACATTGTTAAGGAATATTTTTCAGGTTTTCCTCTGTTTTGGGAACTCAGTAGCATCGACTCGCTTCATGCTTCAAGATGAATTCAATATCCATACAACACCATGCGACAATTGCATAATTGTATACTCTACACCCTCTTTTTTTTTCACGAATATACACATATTTTGTGTTTTAACATTTTTGTCAACTTCTTTGCCGTTTTGTAGGGTTTTATGTTCTGCCTCAACCAAATCGCTTGCATTTTCTCTCTTGTGGCTTGCATTGTAGGAAGTGATGAACTCTCGGAAGCTTCTCAGTTGCTTTCTTGCTTGGCTGATATGGTTTATTGCACGTATGTATATATACTCCCTTCCTTAATCTACATTAAGCCAAAAAGACTCATACCAAATGTTTATTTTTGCTGATTATGTACTTTGGTCTTGGTTTTTCGCAGTGTCTGTGCATGTATGCAGGTATGCAAATCTAGTTTTTTTCACATCTTTTTCATGGTGGAAGTTAAGTAAAACCCAATCTCTTCTCTTTGCTTTGCTAGACACAACATAAGATCGAGATGGACAAAAGAGATGGAGTTCTTGGTTCTCAACCAATGTCAGTGCCACCAGCTCAGCAAATGTCTCGTAATGATCAACCGGTTCCTACCTATCCTGGTCACCCTCCAGCCACTGGCTATCCCCAGCCTTACTATCCACAGCCTGGCTACGGTTACCCTCCTGCTCCTGGCTATCCACCTCCCGGTCATGGTTACCCTCCTGCACCGGGCTATCCCGGGAAGTAAGAACTTTAACCGATATTTGAATCTTCTCAATCAAAGTTGTAATGCCATCTAAACCGGTTTGTATAACTTTTATAGTGTTGTTTTATCATCCTTGGGGTATGTTGTTGTGATTACTTTTCAAATAGTTTTGCTGCTCGGTTAAGACCCGATCAGCTTTTATACCATCTGGTTTAGTTGTCTCATCGTCTCGGTTTTTGGTTTGCCTCTTATCTATTGAACCATTCACTCTAGAAAATTAACTATATAGTTGTTGTGGTCTTTGTTTACTCTTGGTGTATCCATGTTTAAACTTATGCGTTTTAGTTCTGTTTGTAAGTATCTTATCTACCAACCGGCTACCAAACCGGTTATGTTATTAGCCGCAAAGTTATGTTACTGTTATTGAATTATCTCATGGATTTTGAATCTTTTTTCCCATTCATAATTAACTTGTGGAAGTTCCACCGTTGAGGCATTGGATGATTAAGCAAACAAATAAAATAATAAGGACAATTCGTGACACTAAGAAATATTCTTAATGCTAATAATTTATTCGAGCATCTTATTTCTTGCCTTTAGCTTTTCTAGTCAAAGAGGGTCAATCCCACCAACATTTTAATGTTTTAAAATCAATCATTTCTGTCTATGTTAAATTAAAGTATTGCAAAGTAACCTTCAACGTTAAAGAATATAGAATTTCTCTAAATATATTAACATGTCTATCAAACAAGACTGAATTTTTTACAGTTCCTACAAAACACTACTTATGGTCATCCTCTTCACACAGGTATATATATATATGACTATGCTCCTTTTGAGTAATTCAATAAACATGAAACCTGATTTTTTTTTATGAAAACCGTTTTTCTTCAAATTTCGAGAGTTAGTATGATTTCCACTAAACAGATCCTTGTGTCTAAAGAATATTTAATACAAAAATGAATAATTAGTGTTACTCGCTCTTTAAAGAAAAGAAAAACAAATCATTCCATAGAGTTAAAGTTGCAACAAAAATTAACCTTTTTAAATTCACATAATTCATCGTTTAGTTTCACCTTTTCTCTTCTTGTAATCTTTATAACTCGAGCACTTAAGTCTCTAACTCTACGATATGATCAGCGATCACTTTATTCAATAGGAGCAATTATCATTTTAGGACAAAAAGTCTTTGTTACTTTGATGGTGCAATAGTAACCGAAAGCTTAAAATGATTAGAAGCGTGTGGGCCTTTTTGTAACTGGGTTGCAATAAGCACAAACGCAGACAATCCTACGAATGCCACGTGGCAACAGCTGAGGATATTCCAACTATGGTGAAGCTTTCTTTGCTCAACGTCTGGACATCTCTGCGTGGAGTCGTGGACTCTCCAATTTAATCCAACTCCTTCGAATGGTTTTAATATTCTGAAATTGGTCCAAAACAAAGTTTTAATATTCTGTACTATACTTCATTTGTTTTCTAGTTTATTTTTTAATCAAATACATTGTATTACACACAAAAATTACATACAAACACAAAATATTATGATAATATCTTAAAACAAAATATCTAGTCAAACTACCGAATTTAATAAATACTTTTGTTTGAGAAAAACCGTCTAAACAATATTGTTTTTTATATAAAATGAACGAATAATCCCTTCTTTCTTAGCTTATTGTATGTCCCCAAAAACACTCTCTAAGCTTAATAATCTAACACATTTGATTTCCGAGAAAAAAAATGGTTTAATACAACTTATTGATGTGATATTTAATTATAGGAATTCAACTATATTGTAAAGGGTGACCTTTTTTGGGATCATATGGAATGGAGTGTGAAGTTTGCGATATACCCGGATCCAATAAGATCAATTTGATATTTCGGGATCTGGATGGGGTCATAAAATTATGGGAAAATAAGAGAACGTTCATAATAAGAAGTTGTTTTCCTAAAAATCAAATAAATCATACGACTAGCTAGCTAGTCAAAAGATAAAATATGAGAGGACTAAATCAAAATGAGAGCTAATCCAACAGTTTGATCTGTTGTTTATGAACTAAGAACATAGGAAGAGCAACATACGTTTGGGATACAATTTGAGTATAAACAAATGTTTAAAAATAATCTTCATATTCCATGAAACCTAAATTTTCAACTTAGGTTAATTTTTGAATCTCTTTAATATTGTATGAAATAAACAAGTGTTTATATGGATGCCTAACATGAATTACCAGACCAAACTATACAGCTTGGATATAGACAATAAGTCACGTAACTGTTTGGTCAAGTTAGCATATGATAGGTGAAACATGATAGAGATCTTTTCTAACATGGTCGGATCATTCTCTAGTCGGCACCGCTACGTTTGTTTTGATGGATAAGGTTGAACGTGGTGTCGCAACAGAGATGTCCGATCCACACACATATGCATTAATTGTTCATGTTGGACATTTCTATACAATTTAATAAAATTGGACAATATGTTTGAATTTGGCGTTAGCAATCACATTCGAGCAAGTCAAACGGTCAAACACTATGGCTCTCCAAATACTCTGGTTCAGAAATGTATCATGGTCTTTATAACAATAAACTAAAATTGGGACCTTAAGGTTCCAAAATATAAAATATATTATTGAAATATATAAATATATATATATATATATATATAAATATTTTTATTTATATATATATATATATTAAATTTTTATATTAATAATTTTTAAAAATAAAAAAAACCTATAATAAGGATTCCATAAAAATAAGGATTTTAAGTTAATGTTTCATACTCTTATGCTTAAGGCCGGACCTGACTAACTGTAAGAACCATTTTTGAATAAAAAAAGTTTGGATAAAAAAGGGATCAGTAAATTATTAATATCCCCTCGACAAAGCTTCCAAGAGAGGTCAGACTAAAAGTATCACTATCTTGTCATATATTATTATTTCCTCCCTTCAAAGTTGGAGTTAAAAAGTCTATTAATAGTAAAAATTACTAAGATTTTCGTTTCTTTTTTTCCTCAACGGATAATACAAACTTCATTCTTCTAATTTACTAAGCACTACCACCTATAATTTTATATTTACATCAACCATTCAACTACAAATTAAACCCAAAAAATAACACAAGAAAGGAATTATTTTTCCATTTGCCAAAAACAATTCCACCCCAAAAAAAAAAATGATTCTAATTAAGTTGATTCTTCGAGAAGTTCAGAAACAGGATTAGTAGATTCGGACCAAACTCGTTGATTAAAAGCAACTTGTAAATCCTCAGAAATAAACGGCGTCCGACAAAGTGGACACGTCATCTGATTATAACCCATCCAACGGTCCAAACAGCTCCGATGGAATATGTGCTGACAGTTCGTCAGCCGTCGGATCTCATCTTCATTCTCAAACTCGTGGAGGCACACGGCACAGCAGTCGGATCCGGATCCGAAACGGGGTCGGTTCAGTTCCGAAAATCTTATAACGGGTAAGATTTCTCCGGCTAGTCTCGCCGCCATTGGGTAGAAGAAAGAGCTTTCTTGATGATGATGATGATGATGCGCCGCCGTGGAAATAAACGGAGGTTCCGGCCATGATGACGATGAAACCGGGTCGGACTCGAAGAAGTCGGGTAGACCCATTAACCTAAAACCGGTGTATATGAGTTTTTTGATTAAACCTAAAAGGGAGAATAAGTGAAGGAAGATTCTTGGGAGGAGGAGCTCAGTGTAGCCCACCGGAAAACCCATGGCTTCGCCGTTAGAGAAAGAAAATAAAGAGAAGGAGAGAGTGAGAGCGCTTACAAATGGGTAGGAGAGGCAAAGACAGAGAGAAGAGTGGGATATATATACACGTGGGTAATGTAAGTATGTATGTGTTCTCACATACTTACATAAATGATTAGTAATAGACTAATAGTATATGTTTCTTTTAATATAAAATCTTAGGGGAAGTGTATTGAAATAAATATCTAAAAGAATTTGAATTTTAATATTTTTGTTATAATTAATTAGGAATATAGATCTTATTGAGACTAAAAAAAAAATTTAGCTAAAAAATTCCACTTAAATAGAATCAAATCACATAAAATCACTTAACAAAATTTAATTAACAAAACAATTTGGGGGGGAATCCAAAGATACCAATAAAAGGGACTACAAAATTTCAAGAAAACTTACAGAAGAAAACATGAAGGTGGGGACAAATAGATTTAAAAATTAAAATGGTTTATTGACAAAAGTAAAGAGAGACTTACATGGTCTCAGATGGTTCCACGAATCAAAGTCACAGTTGCATAAATTTTGGAGAAGAGAAAATATAAGAAAGCATGACAAAGAAAAAAAGATGGAGCCGACAACGGTTTTGTTTTGAGGCTACATTTCTATTGCAATTTCAACATCATATTTGTCTATGTCCCTCGCATTTATAATTATAATACCAAACTTTATGTATATATATATATATATATATGTATATGTTGGATTGATACATGTCTAAAGCAATTAGCAACTATACAAGAGTGTAGATTATAAGTATGTGGTATTAAAATTTTCCTTAATATAGAACATTAATGTTTTTACACATTATTGATGTATCTATGTACAGCTGCACACGACAAATAAATGTGATGTGAAGACATATTGTTCGGTTCATTTCAATTCAATTTCTCTACGTCTATTGATTTGACTATTTTTTTAGTTTCAATTAAGAAAAAAAAAATTGATTTCGAGACGATAACGATTATACAATGACAATAGTATTATTTTTTTGTCAAAAGAATTTCAGTATTATTTGAGATAACTGGATGAAAAACAATTAAGAAAATTAGGCTCCTAAATAAACGCCAAAATTATATGAATACAATGACAATATGACATCTCCAACGAATTTAAACCCTAATCTCCAAACAAAGACATTAGTATTATCTTATACTATTAAAACTGAACTACAAATTTAAGGTTATTCATGTTTTCAAACACAAAATAATTATTTATATATCCAATTATTCTCATATTTTTTAATTTATTTATTATTCTTTTTCTAAATAAATAATCAGTTAACTATTTATAATTTTTTTCTTTATCTAATATTTCTCTATAATTCTTTCCTTATCTAATATTTTTCTACAATTATTTCCTTATCTAATATTGTAACTTTAATAATATGAATTATGATTCTCCCATCATCTTTATTTGATATTATTTTCAAATTATTTTAAATTATTATATAAAACATATGACTAACAAAATTTTAGATTTTTAATGCATATGTTGTGATTTGAATTTTTATAAACGGGCATAAATTAATTCAACTAATAAAGAAACAATATATGTTTAATATCTCATATTAGTATAGATGTCAATCAGATAGGTGATATACACGTTAATACAAGTAAATCCGACATAAGATGGATATAGATATACAATTTTATGCACATTAATAAACGAGCATCATGAACAAGCTCCTAGTGGACCGTAGATATATCAAATTTTTTTTGCGAATTGATGTTCGGCTGTAAACTACCAAATTTTAATCAAAAAAAAAATATATATAGATAAATTAATAATTGTATATAGTTGATGAAATATAATATATGATATATTTGAAAAAATGTATGTATTAAATATAAAATTTACTCAAATAAAGAGAATATTAAAAGAAAATATTTTATTTGTTTTAAAAAAGCTTAAATTATTTAAATTATAATAATCAAATACTCGGTATTTCTAACCTATTGGACAATGGAAAAGAGTTTGACAAAATAACTACATGCACAAATATAAAATAGATATATAAGCTAACTAATCAACAACACTAATATTTTTATAATTTAGTGAAAATGTAGCCTTAAGTTTTTGATTTTTAAAAACATGTGTTATCCATGTTTTCAAACAATCTATGATGTGAAAACTACGTTAGCAACCGTTAACAGCTTACTAAATTCAACACGGAAAATTTATAATTTTGTAAGTTTAGGATATAAAGTTTTATATTTCGAAAGTTGGGTATGAATTTGCACATCAATATATATATATATATATATATATATATCAAGTATGAATTGAACATACCGTAGTTGGGGTATGAAATGACGGAAAATCTCAATAACAATAGTCTTAATAACATTGAATTCTTTAAAACTATTCCTAAATACACAAATCAATAACACTTCTTTAAAACATCTCCAATATATTACTCCATTTTTTTTTTTAATGGAGTTGAATTATACTCCAACCCTACTCTGAAATAGAGTTGAAAATGAAATCATGAGTTAAAAACTAAACAAACAAAATCTAAAAATTTATAAATTATGTGAAAAAATTGATCATAAAATATTAAATAATAAAATATAAATATTTGTTATAATAATTAAAAAAATATTGATCCGCGATGTACCGCAGGTTTTACGCTAGTTTACTTATCAAATCCAAGTTAGAACTTCAATAAACTAGGGTTTAATTTAGCTTGGGAGGAATATGAGTTTTGGTTGAACTCTTTAACTAACCAAACAAAACTATTAAAAGGGAAAAAAGAGTGGAATTTTCTTGGGATTAACATCAGAGTTGAACTTCTTTTATACAAAGATGTGTATCAATAAAAAAGAAAACAAAAACAAACAAAAATATTTACTCAAAATTATTCTAAAACCAAGAGTAGACTAAAAGTAAAATAATTCTCTTTACAGAAATTAAGAATGAAATATACTTTCCAAATAAAGAGTAACCTATTATAGTCCTATAGGGGGGGGGGGCTATTTTCTCTATGTCCTTTTCTAAAAGAAAAATTCTCTAATATCCTTCTATATTTTTAATTTATTTTTAAATCTAAAAAGTGGTTAAATGATATTTTTACCTTTAATAAAATTAGAAACACGAGAAAAAATAGTTATATAGATATAAATGTAAATGATATCAACAAAAACACAATAGCACAATGGTTTAAACTTTTAGTGCGCGTCTATGAGCCCAAAATTCGAATACGTTATTTGTTGTACAACTAGTAAATTATGGTACGACTGGTACCGAAACCATAGTTGTACCGAAGGTGCGTACAACTGGTATCGAGTTGTACCCGAGTTATACTGAAGACGGGTACAACTCAGTACAATTTTAGTTTTAAAATAATTAAAGGGTTTTTTCGGAATTTCAAATTAATGAGGGATATAACTGATTAATGAAAAATATTGAAAATTTTCTTCATGAGGGACATATGAGACAAAAATCCTATAGTCTATGATAGAAACGAGACTTTTGAAACTTGTTTAAATGTTTGATGAATTAATTTTTACAAAATTTTGTGGACAGTTGCAAACATAAAAGATTTTCTTTAATCACCATAAAACGTACGGATAATTGAAGGTACAATTTATTTTAAGGAAAAATAGCACTCTAACATCCTTTTTCACTTTATTCTCACTATAACACTCTTTTATGCACTTACACTCTTTTTCAAATTTTTGCTAAGCTTTTTTACACTCTTACCCTCTAATAACAACAACAACTACAATTTCTTTTAGTTAGATTTTTTAACTGTAATTTACATACATACTCCGATCCCTTATCTTAATATTAGTTTAATAGTTTAATTCTTTTATTCAATCCAATTGTTTAGCCGCCGTTGGCTTCGCCGTGCCGGTGTTCCCCTGTTGGCTTCGCCGTACCGGTGTGATGGCGCTGGCTTCGCTGTGGCAACACCAGAGGTTTCCTTAGCACCAACACCGGTTCACCACGTCGGTTTTGTTATATAGGCGGTGAAAAAAATTGGTCGGGATGAAAAGCTCGATCTGTGTTATTTTGGTTAAGATAAGTGATAAATTAATATAAAACACGAAAGGAATGCAAAAAAAAAAAGACTGAAAAACGCAGAAGGATTGTCACAGATAGGGTTTTCGTTTTCGAGAGAAGAAGATGAATCATTGGTCAATTACATTTTTACCCCTCTCTTTTAAGTGAAAAAAAAAAAAAATTATTGATTAGAGTAGATTTGAATCGTGGTTGATCTTGCGCACACACTGAATTGTGCCACCAGGCTACTAGAACTTTTAGCAAATAATGTCGAAAACAATTATATATAACCAACATTTAGATGAAATATTAATAATTCTTATTGTGTCCCTAACGCCTAGCCCTGATTAACCCAGTCTTAACTGATTAATCGCCAGGTACTAGTCCATTGCCTACCATTATTTATAACATTGGTCTCGTCTGTTTTTTGAAGTCTAGATCTTTGTTTTCAGGTGGCGACGGAAACTTCTGATTAATAAGTTGTCTCTGTAAATGCCTCCATATTTTCTCGATTTGATAGTCTTCGGGTCAGATCTGGTTTCAAATCTATACGGCGTCGTGTTACAGCTGGGAAAATATGGGGGAAATCTCAGTTCCATTTGTTAAAAGGAAGCAAAACCATATGCTCTATTTGTTAAGAAGAAGCAGCCAAGATATATAGCTCGTGTATGATTGATGGTTATAAATGGATATAGTTTTTGCGTTGTCAGGTATAAGTGGACAAATTATATTGGACTCACTACATACATTTTCTTTGCTTTTTTGGATATGTAGAAAATTTAAGTAATTAGACACCAAAACAAAGTATTATTTTGTTAGTATTTGAATGATCTATTATTATGGTAAAATTATTACTCTTTTTGGTAAATCAATGTTTTTACTTTTGAGTTAAGTGGACATTGTTATAGACAAAATTATAAAAGATTAATATTTTTTGTAATTATTTTCATCTCTCTCCAAACTATACAGAACAAATGTAAAAAAAAAAAAAAACTTAAAATACAGTGAATAAAAAGAGATTGCATTTTAATAGATTGTCTCAGCTGCTTACGACCATGTTATAGTTCATGCGGTGTCATTTTCTCAGTTTTTACCTTCTTTGTTCGATTTGGATTCATTTATAATGGCAATCAACAAACTCACCTATATAAAGCTATCAATGTGATTCTGATAATCAAATTTAAATAATGGGAATCAAAAAGCTGAAAACAACACATGTCCATTTAAACACTCGAAAAAATAATTAAATATAAATTATTCAGGTCATTTCGTTTTACTACCTAATATGGTTTTGCTCTCTGGTTTATTTCATTTGTGGGATCCATTTTATTATTTCCACATGGTTAAGTTCACATGGATATATGGTTTAATGTTCAGAGTTTTGGATTTAATTTATTGTTTCCACATGGTTAAGTCTAAGTGGACATAGAGTTTCATGTTTATAGTTTTGAATTTAGAGCTTAGGGTTAAAGGTATATAAATTTTTGCCTTATCCAAAAAGTGTGTTAGTGTGAATCATATTACAAATTTATAAACCTTTATATTTTCTTTCTACATAAAAATTTCTAAATCTAGTTTTCTTACCCTTGTATAGATTGTGCTAGGGAGATACATTTGAGCTATCAATTTGATTCTGATAATCAATCTTAAATAATGGGAATTAAAAAACTGAAAACAACACATGCCATTTAAACACTCGAGAATTTTAATTAGATATAAATTATTCAGGTCATTTCATTTTACTACCTAATATGGTTTCGATCTCTGGTTTATTTCATTTTTGGGATTCATTTTATTATTTCCACATGGTTAAGTCCACATGGATATATGGTTTAATGTTTAGAGTTTTGGATATAGTTTATTGTTTCCACATGGTTAAGTCTAAGTAGACATAAGGTTTCACGTTTATGGTTTCAAATTTAGTGTTTAGGATTAAGGGTTCAGAAAATTTTATCTTATCCAAAAAGTGTGTTAGTGTAAATCATATTACAAATTTCTAAACCCTTATATTTTCTTTTTACATAAAATTTTCTAAATCTAGTTTTCTTACCTTTGTATAGATTTTGCTATGATGGGAGATACATTTGAGCTATCAATGTGATTTTGATAATCAATCTTAAATAATGGGAATTAAAAAAAAACTGAAAACAACACATGTCCATTTAAACACTAGAGAATTTTAATTAGATATAAATTATTCGGTTCATTTCATTTTACTGCCTAATATGGTTTCGTTCTCTGGTTTATTTCATTTTTGGGATCCATTTTATTGTTTCCACATGGTCAAGTCCACGTGGATATATGGTTTAATGTTTAGAGTTTTGGATTTAGGATTTAAGGTTTAGTTTATTGTTTCCATATGGTTAAGTCTAAGTGGACATAGGATTTCATGTTTATTGTTTCGAATTTAAAGTTTAGGGTTAAGGGTTTAGAAATTTTTGTCTTATCCAAAAATTTGTTAGTGTAAATCATATTACAATTTTCTAAACTCTTATATTTTACTTCTACATAAAATTTTCTAAATCTAGTTTTCTTACCCTTGTATAGATTGTGCTATGATGGGAGATACATTTGAGCGCATGAAACATATGTATCAAATAATAATATTATGAAAACAAAGATGAGAGATACACCATTAGATTTAACAAAATGGTGATTATCCTTTGTTTTATATCAAATTAAGTATTTAACAAATTTAGAAAGTAAAATAAAATATATGATAATTTTGAAAGTAAATTATTGATCGTTTGTGTCCATGATAGTTTTTCTATTTAGCATTGGTCAATCAAAAACTACACATAGCAGACTTAGTACCATATACTACATATCAATAAGAATGGATAATGTGATTCAACAATCTGTTTGAACAAAATGAATCAGTGTCAATGATGATACATCCACATTCAGTTGTCCATGACAGGATGTACCAACAAATTTATCCTCAAAATGCGTTAGTTTATCACATAATACACAACACATGGTTCTTAAGAGCTGGATATGCAGAGGAAACAATCATGCATATCAACTCTAGTAGAGGAACGCTCAGCCAACTTGAATCTAAAACGAACCACTGAGATAAATATAAAATTAACTTCAAAGAATTAACAACTAGATATCGACAAAATAGAAAGGGATATATTCCACTCATATGATGATACAGAGAAATTACTTTTCAACTACTTGACACTTGACTAGACCAAAATTTTGAACAAATAATTATTGATAAATTGTATCCATGATAAATTGTGTCCCATGCGGAACTACAAATGGATCAAAACTCAGCAAAATGTGAAACAACGATTCTCAGATCAAAAAGACCTACTTTTAGCCTTGGGCAAAATATTCGTTAGATTCGGTATGATTCGCTATTCGCTTCAATTTGATTCAAAAAAACCAAATATTCGTAATTTTACGAAGCAAAGCAAATACTAAAACTAGTATTCGTTAAAAACGAAGCAAATATCAAATATTAAAAAATTTAGATGCGAATATTCGCTTCGGTTTGATATATCTATACAGAAATTGAAAATTTTTATTCATATTAATTATATCTATACAAAAATTGCAAAATTTTATTCATCAAATTAATTATATAAATATTAAAATTTAATAAATTAAGAAGCAATATGTAGTTTTAAATAAAATATTGATATTTTGTGATAAATTTTGAATTTTTCTTTATTTTATTTTATTTTTATAATTTTTTAATAATTATTACGAAGCGAATTGAATATTCGCGAATATTTAAGATTTTAGCAAATATTTAGATGTCCGAATATTTGGTTAGGTCCGAAGCGAATACGAATAGTAAAATTTTGCAATATTTGCGAATACCTTCAAAAACCAGAATATTCGCTTCGTGTCCAGGTCTAATCAACATCAAAGAACACTGTAACACATTTCTCACCAATAAACCTTCATTTATTTTATATTTATTTATTTTTAAAATTATCATCTATAGTAGTTATAAATATTCTTTCGCGAGATAATCATTGAAAATCTATACAGCTTAACTAGTTGATGTGTGTCTGTTGTGTCTCAGTTTTGCAAGTTCGATTCCAGCAATCGTGAATTAAGCCTTTTTAACAATTATTTTTACTAGGGGTATAATAGTTTTCTCTATATTATCTTCTTCACGCCAGGGGAACTCTTCTGAAACCCTAATAATGGCCGTTAATCATTTTTAACTTATTTTCATCGATTTTAACTCTAATTCATCTAGATTTCATAAAAAACGGTTGATCTAACATCTGCCATAATCACGGCGGAGCTCTACCGCCAAGCAAATAATCGGTGCCTAGGCTGTCTCTCAGGCGCGTTTTTTGAAAATAAATATTTTGTATAAAAGCAATCGATGTGAATAATGATAAATTGGAGTGAGAAAAATAAGAAAAAGGAGACGAAGAACAAGAGAATATGTCGATTCTTTTTCTGAGATCATCAATCAAATTTTGTTTTTAGAAAAAAAAAAAAGGTAAGATCTGATGATTCTTATTAAAACATAGTTATAATTTAACGAACACAAAATAAAAGTACTACCATTTGAATCTGACCGTCAGATTCAATTTTTTAATCTAATTTAATGATCCACAGTCATCTGATTCTAACTAAAGTTTGGCTAACTTTTAGTTACTTACTAACAGAGTCCCAAATCTATAGTTTTAAACAAAATATTTCTCAAGGCTAAAATTGTCCAAAACACACTACAAACTCAAAAACTGTGTTATTGAGAAAAAGAGTGTTAAATGCAAAAAAATTTCTAAAAAAAGTGTCTGAATGCTATTGTCCCTTATTTTAATTGACCATATAAAATTGTAACGAAAACTCCTGTTGAAAAATGTCCCTAGAAAAAGAAATCAAAATTATTGTTCATATATTTTTATTACGTAAGATAAAAGATTACAAGTAGATAGGCGAAACAAGAGTGGAAGTGTGGAACTACCATTGAACATAAATACATAATATTAATAGAACCAGAACCATGTGAAGAGGTATGACTCTGTGTGACTAATTGTCCATGAGTTGAGGTTTAGATAGGGGAGGTCATGAACACAAGCGAGCGAAGTCAATGCTTACAACCGTCCCAATAATAAGTATATTTTTAAATGATAGATTTCAGATAATGTTAGTAGCAGAATTGGTATCCATGCTACTGATGTGGCCGACGATTTCATATAATGTTAGTAGCAAAGTTGATTTCGCTACATTCGTTTATGGCCTAACTAACTAACGATCGTTTATGTATATAACAGGTTGTTGTAAAATAAATGTATATATTTAGCTCTTCGTTTTCTTTTTTTCGTCGCCTAGCTCTTCGTATTTCATTTCATTACTATTATAAATAAAAAGTAAAAACTCAACTTGATTTTATTTCCTTTGTATAATGGAACAATATTATTAGGGAGCTTACTAGAGAGAGAGAAAAAGAGAGTGGTAGTCAAGTCATATGGGGACCTGAATAAAATGTCTGAAAGTGCCAAAGCAGCACTGACCCACACTCACTCCATCTTCTCTTCCTCCAACATTTCACATTCTCACATTTACATTTTCTTGTATCTATATGCACATTTACTTACATTTACATTATTTCATGTAAGTATATAACATGTAAGTATATATTCGTACGTAAAAGTGAAGGGTGGTGTGGGAAATGTGTGATTAGACCTAGGATTTTTAACAGAACCTAACCATAACTTTTTGAAATCGATTTGGTTCTATTTTGTTTGAGGAGCCGAACGGTTAACTATTCATCTTATTTTTCTAACCAAGGTAAACCAAATTTATATTAAATTCTCTTTTAAGTTTTTATCCTAGTTGAACTAAACCTATTTTTTCTAGGATTTTAGCAATATAATCGAATTGAATTAATCAGAGTATGAACCGATCCGAATCGAAGGTAAAAACTAAGGCTTTGAATGACAAATAGATTTTATGATAGTTTTTGGTTTTTGTTTTTTAAAATATAAATTTCTATCCATTCATTTTTATTTTATTTTCGTCTTTAAAAACATAATCTCCCAAACCGAAACCACAGCATGTAATATTAGTTTCGTCTCTAGGTAATATTACATGATGTGGTTTCCGGTTGGGAGATTACGTTTTTAAATTTCTATCCATTCATAATTTCTTTAAATCAGATTTTCTAAAAAATAGAACACTAGTTTTTGGATATTTTCACATATTTTCACTGAAAATCTAAAAACTACTTCTTCTTTTTTTTCTAACGTCACTTCTTTTATCTATTATTATTATTTTTTTATTTTTTATTTTTTTGATAAAATCCAAAGACACAAAATCTATAAAAAAAAAAGACCATAACCTAAAAATCAGTTAAAAACTAACAAACATTCATGGCCCAATTAATTACTTTTTCCGAATGTAGTTTTTCTAAAATCTAGCATAAGAACCAAAAAAAAAAAAAAAAAAAACTCTAGCATAAATATCTCAACTATATCATCGTGGGATCATTGTAAAATGTATAGTGGGCCTAAGCAAACTATATTGGTCCGAAACTACAAAACAATAGTTGGGCTTGGTTTTTTGTCTCTCAGTTTTGGAGCAAAATATTAGCTCGATTCGGGTTTTTGATTTTGTATGTTTTTGATTTCCTGAAATTAGTAAAGATGACGCTGTAACTTCTAAATTAACCAAACTTTTTTTGTTACATACTTGATGAGTTTTGAGAATCAAATACTTTTTTTTTTTTTATCTTATATATAGTTCATGCATGCAATTTAAACTATAAACTGGTTAGGTTTTTAATAGAAAAATTAGGAAAATTCGTTTTTTCATAGAAAATTTACTCATATTTTTTTTATTACTTTCTAAAAATTTAAATAGTATCTGAAATTTTTGAAAAAGGAAAAAATACATACGAAAGTATATTTTTTTAACAGTATTCAACAAACTATTAAGTAGGAGGAGCTTCCACGACATTTATTTTCCATGCAGCAAGTATTATCTTAATCCCTCTTACGGGTTACCTAATCATCAGTTGCGTGATCGTAGAATAGTTTATGTTGGAAAAAGTCTTTGAGGCTGACAAAAACTCTTATAAAATTGGTATAAGCAAATAATAAAGTAACAATTAAATAATTTAGCTGTAGTTATAATAATATGATATCTGTCATGCATACGTGCGTATACATAAGCTTATATATATTAATTAATCTTCACTTGAGAAACACCAAGTGAAGTAGTTTATTAATTATATAAACAGTAGTTTAGTAGTGTTTAATTAAAAAAAAAAACAGTAGTTTATTAAAAAAAAACTACCGCACGTCGTCTTCTAAAAAATAGGTTTACATACGTGCTGATTTATATATGAAGAACATTAATATTAGTAGGGGGAACAAGAAAGAAATATTTCTAAAACATGTATTTATGATAACTAAAACATTATTACAATATTCTTCTTGCTGAAAATTTTAAAAACAAACAAAAAGTCTATCTATATCAATGTCGAGTTGGTTGAAATCGTATGCGAGAGGTAGAAAAACAACACACACAAAATTTACGAACTGGAAAATCTAACCATAATTTTCTTTTGGAGTCACTAGGCACAACTTGAATACATTGAGGCTTAACTCGTATACATGTTATATTTTAAGAAGTAATAGAAACAAAACTCTCAAAGTCGGTATAACGACTTAACAACTCACACGATTCACATGTAAACAATCAAGAATTGAGCTAAACCCTTTCTACCAGCCGGAGTATTTTCTTTTAATGTGATAAACCGAGACTCTCTGATTTCATAAATGTCTCTCCCACAGGCCACATTAATGTTTCTATCGAAAAAATCAAGGCTACAACTCTTTCAAATTTTCTACCTTAGTCACGATCGATTTTTTTTTCTAGTGAACTTAATTCGTTTTGATATTTGAGGAAATCTGTAGCATCCCGATCCATTAAGATGATGGCACATACACTTTACCGCCATCTGTCATTTCTCCAAATGAATGAAAACGTTATATTGCAACATTTTTAGTGAATAGTTTAGACATTTTAAAATAATTAAAATCTGCCAATCCGACCACGTTTTGTAATAATTCGTTCCGCTTTAGTTGACATGATGGTAATGGTTCTCCCGTATAACCGATTAGTTTGCCCATAAATGAATTAATTAATATGCTTAAGTACAACATTTGAAAAATACACCATTTAAAACAACTAAATTTACATATACAAACTTTTCATTACTCACATTTAAATTAGTCTTTCATTAGCATTTCGGTTATATTATCCGCTATTAGTACATGACTTTGAACTTCCATTCTATCTCTTTGTGTCTCTGTAACACTCCTACGACAAGAAAAGCTAAATCACAAAAAGTTTTGTAACAAAACCAACTCATACCATATAATGGCATGTATATTCTATCGAGTCTCTCCCCTTAATCGCTTAAACCCAAAACCGTACTTTCATCTAGGATCTTGGATTAGATGTGTCATATGTGAATCTTGGATACATTATTTCAACTCATGTTATCTAGAAACAAGAAGTCAGGTTAGGTAACTTTTGTCAGCGATGATTTTTATAATCTATTAGTATATTTTTGTCTAGTTAAATTAACAAAAAGTATATATTGTTATAATTATTTGTTTTCTAAATAATAAATATTGTTAATAATCAAAACTCTAGATTAAAATATCAAAACTATATAAATCAAATTTACTTGAAATTAATTATTTTTTACGAGTACATTTTCGCTTTTATTTCTATAAACAATAATATGTACATGATTTTTTGGTAAAATAAACAATAAGACATTGCAATATCTAATGACAATGCGTATGTCGATGAAGTTAACGTCATAAATGTTTCCTCTTTTGTGAAATAGCTTTGACCTATAACATGAATTTACTTTATCATTCGCTTTTGTTTTAGAAAGTTGGTTAAACACTCAAACTACCGCATATTAACTTCATATAACCGTTCAATGTTATTTATTACTATATGGTTATGGGATTAATTAAATATTTTTCCGAAGTTTTTACATAGAGGGACCAAGAGAACTGGTCCCGAAGCAATAATTAGGAAACAGCTTTGGTTAAGGGGCAAACATATATACCACTTCTCTCTCTCTCTGTTCCATTCAATCATATATCTACATATTATTAATGTGGATATGTAAAGTTGGACCACACTATGAACATGTCTGCAAGAATGTATAAAGAAGGGAGAGTGAGATCATGAGTGTGAAGCAGTTTCTAGTTTCAAGTTTCAAGAACACTCATAAACCCTAAAGCTTAAAACTGTGTACTGTCCGACATTTATCAGATCTCTCAGATTTTTCCCTTTTTTCCACACTTATGATCATCTCCTTGTTTTTTTCTTCTTGTATTCTTTTTAACGGTTGTGATTGATTTGTTTTATTTTATGTATCACCTTAAATTATCATGGATGCTCCTTTTCCTATGTTAGAACATATGAATCTCTGCATAAACATGTATTGATCATAAATGTATCTCTATATATTTACTCTTATGGGTTAAAAGATAAAGAGGATGGAGTATCAACTTCTAACCCTGGGCAACTGCAGAAAAGGGTTACTTCGGTCATTTCATCCCTCTATAAAAGGGGTCTGAAGTGATGACATCATCCATAATTAGGGGTATTTTCGGCATATAGAAAAGTTTTAAAAGGATTCTTTGTGGAATTTGGTATGAAACGGCGGAAAGAGCTTCCGTTTCGTTTGGACCACTTCCTTTTAAATATAATCGCCAAAGATTTTTTATAAAGCCTAGTCACTAATATGACCCGTGTATGTCACGTATCAAGCCAAATTTAAAACATTACTAACAAAAATTACGATTTACGATATAAAACGAACTGACAATATAAATGGTTTCGTTGTAAACTTTTGTTTTCTTTTTTCGTTCTAAACTTGTATTATCGAAAAGTTGTGATAGAATCATAAGTAACATTGCTTAAAGCCAACATATTGTGACACTTAATTTCGATATAAACTTGAAATGAGTATGTGTCAATCAATATAGTTTTGTTCTAAATTCATTGTAAGATTTTGTTGAAAATCTGATGAAATTGTTTATCACCAATATTATCATTTTACGCCTTGTAATAAAAAAAATCTCCAACTTATTCGTTGACCATATAAATCCCAACTTTCTGTTGACTTGGTCAGATTAGTCCCAAATATATTAAAATTTAATTGACTAATGAAGGACTAATTCAGAAAAATCAATGCGAACTTAAAATTTTTTTATTTAGCCACTTTAATTTTAACAAAATACATAAGTTACGAGTTTTTTTTAATATTTTTTTTCATTGTCCAATATTTGAAAAATGATATATCTACAGTCGATTAAAAGTTCAGAATACAAATGCTTTATTTTATGAGTTGTTTTCTTACAAATTGGCGCGTGTCAGAGGATATTTAGTTCTTTTAAATGTGTGTAATATTAATACATATGAAAGAATTGGAGAAAAACAACTGATGGAAAAAAGAAAATGGTCCCGGGAGAGAAGAAAATAAATGCATTTTTCTGGTGAAATGAATTATAAAAAATAAAGAAATTGGAAAAGAAGAAGAAGGAAAAAAAAATGGAGGACCACTTAATCACCTCTCATGAACAGTCCCTTAGTTTGGGAACAATTCTTGGTAATAATTATAAATATCCCAAATTCTGAAACTAGTAGTTTGTTATTATGTAAAACCACAAGTTTTGGATATACTTATCATGTACTGTACTTCCATAATAGTCTGATGACTCTGATCTAATAGTTTTATAAGTAACACATATATACCGTATTTACTAAACAATAAATGTAAATGATTTATTTTTAAAGTTGATAGAAAAATTATACGATGGATTTCTTGGCATGGACTTGATCAGTAACTATATTATAATTTAGCAACTGAGTATGAATATTGAATTACACAAGTAATATCAACTTTTGTTATATCGTTGGTCATAAGTTATATTCAGATTTGTCATTTATAAGAAAACTCATGGGTTTATCCATCTAATGAAAAAAGTAAGCTTTTTGGGTGCTTCTATTAATATTGTGTGGTTAAATAACTACAAACACAGTATTGCTTTTGTCTCTTCTATGTATCTTTTTATGTCCTCTTTTACAAGTTGGCTTGATGTTAACTAATCAAGATTATCCTACTTTAAAAGCTATTTTGTTAAATAATTTAATTAGCTTCTTGATATATATATATTGTTAGTTTGTTACTTCAAAGATCACTCCTTGTAATTATTTCACCAACTATACTCATTATGTGGCGTTTGACTTATGGTTTGATTTATAGAGCTTGCATTTACATGTTAAGAAATATATACAAAACAGAACAAAAAATCTTGTATACTTTATTGTCCTTAGAACTATAGAAGAACCGAGGATGCATAGCGACAGAAGATTTAAAAAGAAAAAAAAGTTTCTTCATTAGTTAGTGACCGACTAACAACATTTTTAAGAAATAAAACCCCATCGTTTATTTAATATATAATATAAAAATCGTAAATCTATTACTACACAATCTCTATCTCGTACTGTGCAAATCAAAGTTTGACACCATTTTTGTGGGACTTCAATCGCTATTATAAATTGCTATTTAAAATGTTAATATATTTATTTATGACATGGTTAATAATTATTGTTAAACAGAAGAGAAGTGACACTGAGACATATCTGAGAAAAGCCTGAACTCAACTCCTACTTCTGGTTTGATTTCTTGGGATTCGTTCTCTTTCATTTACTTTACCCCTCCATCTATACACTTTACGCTGTATATATATTAGTATGTTAAAAATTTACTACTCCAAAGGAACATCAAATAATAATTTAACTAACTTAATTATCAGCCAATAGGATTTGTATATTTTTTTTATTGTTTCTCAAATGTGAATAGTTTTTTCAAGCATGCCAATTCGTCTTGCTGTTATTCAGTTATTCTTGTGGTAAATTATACACTCGTTTTATTTAATTATTTTTTCATTATTAAATAAATATGTTATATAAAGCTAATAAATTTTAGGATAGACAGAGAGGCATGCATACGTATATTGTGTACAACTATTTATTTATAGATTTATAGAAAGGGATAACATATGTACAAAATTGTAGTTAAAATTTGTACATTCACGTGACTGGTTAAATCATATCTAGAATATATTTATTTTCAAATTAATTATTAGTTCATCGTCAATGTTTTAGTATTGTTTGAGAGACATTATTCTTCATAAAAATGTTTTTAAAAGATAGTTATAAAATAGTTCATTATTATAACAAAGTTGCTTACATGAGCAAACGAAACTAACAAACACCAAATTTGATACAATGTCTAAGATAATATACTAATTTGGTTGTATAGTTGTATTATATATATACTAATATACACACCCATGTTACACGTATAGGTTTAACAATGAATATCAGCATACTTGTTTAAGAATTTGAATAATAGAATAAACATGTTTAATAAATAATTAAAGATATGTCACATGACGGCTTGTAGCTAGTTTGTGTACCCGGCAAAGGTTCTCTTATTTTTTTACATGATTAATTTTTTTCCAAATTGTTTTATTTTCCAAAACACTGGACCAATGTACGCATATATGTCACGTATCATACTTTTTGAAATTTCTCGGAATTTAATTTTAAAATTATTAGGTTCTTATATAATAATTGAACGGAGAAAAATAAAGAATAGAGGGAGACACCTGTAGTATTTTTTTCTTGGTCAGACTAATATTACGTCGTCAAAGAAGAAGAAACATAGAAACCATTACTTTCATTAACATTTACGTTTCAAATATACTACAAAATACTAAAAAATGACAATTATAGTTTTATAAAAATCGAAAATTAATAAAGCATTTTGAGCCACTTGTGATATATATATATATATATATGTGCATATATAATATATATAGAGAGAAAGAGAAAACATTGATGGCTAGCTATAGAGGTCTATGGGAGGGTCATGATCACCTATCTTCTGATCTCTGAAGAGATACTCATCTGATATTTTCTCTTCCTAGGTTTTATTTTTATTTATTTTTAACCATTAAATTTATAATTACTTATTTGTTGCCTGTAGTACAATTTACAGACCCATACTAAAAAGAAAAATTAAATTTTGTCAAAGTACAACAAAACAAAGAGAGAGGTGAAGCCACACAATCTCTTTTCTCTCTGTTATATCTCTTCTGTTTAATTCTTTTATTCTTCTTCTTCCTCTCCTATCTTCTCCTAATTAATCTCTTTCTCTTTCCGTCTTCACCTAAAAGAATAAGAAGAAATAATTCATCACATCTTTATGCAAAACTTTCTTGTAGGGTTTTAAGAGTTATCTCTATTGTCTGGTTTCTCAAACAAAGTTTTTGTTCTTTGGCGACTCATAGTATGAAAAAGTCTACTTTTTAAATTTTGTTTATTGATTCTTTTTTTTTTATTTCAACTTTCTTGGAGATGGTTTCTTGAAGTACATAGATCTTAATGAAACTTCTGTTTGTATCCCAAAAAGAGTTTCCTTTTTTCTTCTCTTTTTTTTGGGTTTCTTAATAAACTACATGGCAAGAGATCATCATCAGTTCTATGGTCAAAACCATCATCATAATCATCATCATCAACAACAACAACAACATCAAATGATTAATCAGATCCAAGGGTTTGATGAGACAACAAACCAAAACCAAACAGGTCATCATCATCATCATCATTATAATCAACAGATCTTTGGCTCAAACTCCAACATGGGCATGATGATAGACTTCTCCAAGCAACAACAGATTAGGATGGATCATCATCATCATCAGACAAGTGGTGGTACTGATCAGAATCAACTTCTTGAAGATTCTTCATCTTCCGTGAGACTGTGTAATGTTAATAATAATTATCCAAGTGAAGTAAATGATGAGAGACCACCACAAAGATCAAGCCAAGGTCTGTCTCTTTCTCTTTCCTCCTCCAATCCAACAAGCGTCAATCTTCAATCCTTCGAACTCAGACAACAACAACAACAACAAGAGATATATTCTGGTAAACCTACACATCATCAGAATCTTCAACACACTCAGATGATGATGATGATGATGAATAGTCAACACCAAAACAGCAACAACCATCAGCAGCCTCATAATCAGTTTCTGATTGGGAGTTCAAAGTATTTGAGTCCAGCGCAAGAGCTACTGAGTGAGTTTTGCAGTCTTGGAGTAAAGGAAAGTGATGAAGAAGTGATGATGATGAAACATAAGAAGAAGCAGAAAGGCAAACAACAACAAGAAGATTGGGACACAAGTCACAACAACAACAATGATCATCAACATGACCAATCTGCAACTACTTCTTCAAAGAAACATGTTCCACCACTTCACTCTCTTGAGTTCATGGAACTTCAAAAAAGAAAAGCCAAGTTGCTCTCCATGCTTGAAGAGGTATATATATATATGTCTATTTACAAGAAATCTAGTTTTCTACTATCAAAAACATTTCATGGGTTTCTTAAAAATCTAATCCTTTTTTTTTCTTGTTTCAACTTATTCCTAAATATATCAAAATATTTTAATGGGTTTGTTAAATAATCTAACATCTTTTTTATTTGGTTCAACTTATTCCTAAATATGTAAAATACCCATAAATCTTGTATTTTTTTCGATTCTTAATTAAGGTCCATATATTTTCTTAAAGATACAAATTTTCTTTTTAAGATTTATAAGATAAAAAGATTCCTTTTTTTGTCTTCATTCTTTCATGTATTCTCGTCGAATACAAAGTTCTATCGTAGTAACATTACGAAAAAGATTAACCCTTTTAAATTCCCTTTCTTTTTTAATATAGAACCAAAATAAAATTTTATTTTCTTTTGCTTTGATCTAATTTGGAGACTCTAGTGGTCCTCAATATTAATACCAATCAGTTTCATCATCATAAGCCATAACGAGTTGTTTCTTTTTCATAAATTACTTCATTCTATGAATTTACATTTATACGATGTGATTGAAAATATTCATGAATGTTGTGGGGTACGTTTTCTTTGGTTATAGCTTAAAAGAAGATATGGACATTACCGAGAGCAAATGAGACTTGCCGCGGCAGGTTTTGAGGCGGCGGTTGGAATAGGAGCGGCGGAGATATACACGGCGTTAGCGTCAAGGGCAATGTCAAGACATTTCCGGTGTTTAAAAGACGGACTCGTGGGACAGATTCAAGCGACGAGTCAAGCTTTAGGAGAAAGAGAAGATGATAATCGTGCGGTCTCTATTGCGGCACGTGGCGAAACTCCACGGTTGAGATTGCTTGATCAAGCTTTGAGACAACAGAAATCGTATCGCCAAATGAGTCTCGTTGACGCTCATCCTTGGCGTCCACAACGCGGTTTGCCTGAACGCGCGGTTACGACGTTGAGAGCTTGGCTCTTTGAACACTTTCTTCACCCGTAAGTTAATTTCATACACACTCCTCTCTTACAAGTTTACACATTATTTATTACTAAAAATTGCAAAAAAAATGCCACTTATAAGACGATCGATAGAGGTATGAATTTTTAGTTACATTTTTTCTTTACTATAATTACTAATTATGTGTCTTTCTTATGTGACTAACGAACCTAAAATCACAACTTGACAAGAGTTGAGCTAGTTTGAAAGTTTTAATAGGAATTGCGTATTTATAAGATAAACTATAAAGCCTTGATGATAGACTGATAGTACATAGCTATAGACTTATAGGGTTTTTTTTGTTACATGAATATTTTTGAACGTATAAAAGTTATTTACATTTTATATAGAGAGAATGAGATTGACTTGACAAGCATAGGATACAATCTTCCTTAATCTGTTAATTGCATATTGCTTTTATATTTTCCTTTTTCTTTCACATGCATCATTGGTGTGAAAGTGAGTGTACAAACATATACATATACATGTGTATATATGTATATACAACCATATAATAAATAAATAAATAAATAATTTAACTGGTGGATGAAAGACAGAAATAGGGAAAGGTACAAAGTGGATTGAGAGAGAGAATCAATGTTCTTTACCTAACACTAACAAAAGAGAGAAACGATGCATAACTCCTTGCTTTTTCTCCATGTTTTTTTTTGTTTTTTTTTCTAAAAAAATAATTTAATTTTCAAAATTATATATTATTATCATTGGTAAGACTTGTCTCCATCAATTCCCAAACACTGATCAAACAATGAAACATCTTGTTAGTTTTCACCAAACCTTTTACCTTTGGTTCCATTTCTTTGCATCATTCTTCAATCATTTTTATATCCCTTTTTTAATTATTTTTACAAGTCAAATCATTTCCCTATAGTAAATTTTTCTTTTCTTTTTCAGATATCCAAGCGATGTTGATAAGCATATTTTGGCCCGACAGACTGGTTTATCAAGAAGTCAGGTAAATAATAACTTCACTAATTCTTGATATATTCCAAAACTAATATCACTTTCTCATATATAGAAAGGAATTTAATTGAGTTATAATAAAACCAAAAAATGTTAGGTATCAAATTGGTTCATCAATGCAAGAGTTAGGCTATGGAAACCAATGATTGAAGAGATGTATTGTGAAGAAACAAGAGGAGAAGATCTAGAGATTACAACAAACACGATGATGATCGACACTAAACCGGACCCGAATCAGATAATTCGTGTCGAACCGGAATCTTTATCTTCAATAGTCACCAACCCTACTACATCCAAAACCGGTCAGAAAAACAACTCAAACCAAGGAACGGCGTCGTTTGGGTCAACATTTGACTTTTCCTTGTACGGTAATCAAGCTGTGACATACGCTGGCGAAGGAGGGACACGTGGTGACGTGTCGTTGACGCTGGGGTTACAACGTAACGATGGTAACGGTAGTGTGAGTTTAGCTTTATCTCCTGTGACGGCTCAGGGGGGTCCACTATACTACAGTAGGGACCACATGGAAGAAGGAACGGTTCAATACTCAGCGTCGATGTTGGATGGAGGAGATCAAGTTCAAAATTTGCCTTATAGGAATTTGATGGGAGCTCAATTACTTCACGATATTGTTTGAAAACTATAGGAGGACCAATATTCTCAGAAAGTATTTTTCAAACCGATTCGGTTATGTAACGGTTTAGTTAGATAAACCAAATTAGATATTTTAAATATATACCGTTGTCTGATTGAATTGGCCTTTGGGGATCGGAGAACACGGAGATGTAGACAAATGGTAAAACAAAAATAATCTATGAGATTCAATAGTTTTGCAAATCATAGGTTTGAGTGATTCTTAAAAGAGATTATATTATATGTTCTCGTTCCTAATCTAAGGTGATGTATGCGTTTAAGCCTAGAGTTTTTTTTTTTTTTTTTTTTGTTACTAAAAAACAACTATGTCTATGACATTGAAACAAAATTTAAATCCAGCAAAATTGAACAATTTTTACAGTTTCAAGTAATACGTAGGTATATAAAATAGAATATCAAATAATACGTAGATAAGATACCAGACAATAGTAGATATTAGACGTCTAAATGGTAACCGTTGAATCTGGTTGAATCTAAGGGAATTGTGGAATTTTTTGAATTTTTGGCAGATTCTAGCTGAATAATTTAGAATCAAATGATAATAACTGAATCTGACAGATTTTTTTAAATGAATTAATTAAATAAACATATAAAAATATTAATCAAACAATTTTAATTTTCATCAAGATTAATTAAATAAAATAGTAAAATATTAAAAATTTAATTTGACATTTTCAATAATTTAATTAAAATGCATAAACTTTTTGGATATCAAAAACAATATGAATAATATTATTTTTCGTTAGAATATATAAATTTTTAAATTATATATATTTTACATCCACGAGTTGATGTTGCTGACAAAATTTATGTGTTAGGCCTGGGTAAAATATCCAAAATGATTATAAACTCCTATATCCGAAGAGCTAAAACTGAATCCAAATAAATCAAAGAACCGAATAGATACCCAAAATACAAATATACCCAAAAATATTAGTTAGATTTAGACTTGATATAACTAAATTTCAAAATTACAACTATAAAACTAAAATATCAATTATTTAGTTATATTTGTGAAAATTTAACCAAACTTTTATTCAAATTTTACCAATTGTTTTTTGTTTTAACGATATTTTGGGTATTTTAATCTGACCCAAACTTGATGAAATCGAACCGAATATGAGCCAAAATTTATAAAGACCTAAATGTGTCTTACACCTCTCAACCCAAACTCTAAACGAAAAATCAAAAAACCGAAACCGAATCTAAACATGCATTCGAACGCTCATGTTTAATTTAATTATTACAGAAGAAAAAATAATTAATATATATATATATATATTAATCGCTTAATCTGGTAGAATTTGATTAAGTAACAAATGGTAATGACTGAATTGTTGAATATGACATAATCCAACTGAATTCTTTTTTAATGTTACCAGTTAGGGCCTAGATACACTCACATATCAGATAAAAAATAGTTAAAATTAGATAGTAACCCGTATTGTGCAGGAAAATGTCTATTTCATATTTCATTAGTTTATATTGCCATATATTATTACTAGTGTTTTATAATAGATTTATTTATATTTTTAGTATCTTATGTATTATTATTATATATGAATTAGATTGTGTTAATTAAAATTACTAATATCTAATTACCTGCGGTGTTATATTTATTGACAAATTTATTTAATAAGTTATATTATAATATAATTTTGTTGTACAAATTAAGTTGTATTATGTATATATTTTCACATTATTCAAAAAAATTTATAACTGTATGATTTCTTCTAATATATCAATTACTATCAATGATTAGAAAGTTGATATGAGATCTGTCATGATCCATCTTTATCTGCTCTGACTCATCTTGACCCAATCTAACCCATTGTAAGAAATAAAATATTTGAAGATCTAGATTATTTAAATTTGAATGTTAAGAAAATTAATTTTAATTTTTGTCCTAATTAATAAAAGAGAGAAAGCAGGTTTTTTTCTTGTAGAAAGTAATACCTGTTAAAAAATATTATTTACAAATTTTTTATTTAATTATATTTATTTTGTGATTATTATTGTATCTTTAATGACTTTATTTAAAAACATTGAACATTATATTTTTTAAATACTTTACTTAAACAATTTCATATTTATTTAGGATTTAAAAAATAAATAGATTTAAATTTAAAATATTAAGAATTAAAAATTTAAATATCTATATACCAATTTTTGTGCTATTTATTAGGAAATTGGAAATTATTATGATTACTAGTAAGATTTGAAAAAATTAAAAAGATTGTCCATTGACATTTTTTGTAATATCTCACGTAAATATAAGGTTATTTTGATTTTAACATTTCTCAAATAATTATATAGAGATATCAAAAATTACATCTAGTTTTTTATTTAAATAAAAAGGATAATTTGAATGTTTATATAGATCATTTGGATCTATTAAATCACTAGATAAACATTTGTGTTCAAGTATTTCAGGTAATTACGAATAATTTTGGATACTTTGAAAAAAATTTGTTTGAGAAATTTTCAATAATTTAATAATTTTTAAAAACATTTAGAACATTTAGGTAATTTTATTACTTTTAAAACATAAGTCAGATTCATAATTTGGATAATTTGATTCTAGTTTAATTAGTTTTGTTTGATTTGGTTCAAAACAGTTATTTTATTAATGTTATACAATAAATTATTATTTTGTGTAAAAATTTCTATATTTATAAAATATCGAAATGGGTAATTCGAATATCATTATCGTACACTTAGGGCTGGTTTAACGAAAATTGGTGGTCTGAAGCAAAAATAATTGTTGTGGCCCTTTCTGTATTTATTATTAAAAATTTCAACCAATATTAGTTTTAAAATTATATGAAATATTTTATAAAACAAAATTTCTTTAGTTAAAACGAAAATTTTAACCTTTACGATATTTACATTATTATTAAAATATAATTTTGGTGGTCTAAAAAAATATAAAATATTTTGGTGGTCCAAAAAAAATATAAAATATTTTGGTGGTTCTAAGTGATTGCTTAGCTAGCTTGTATTCCGCGTTGGACATGTGTATATTTAATCAACTAAATTATTGGAGTATTAAAATTATCAATATCTAATTTCAACTAAATAGTTTAAGCCACATGTTGTAGTTGTATGCAATGTTCTAAAATACGCTATACGCTAGACGTACGGTGAGGCACTGTCTAGCATATAGACGTATATACGGCTGTTTATGCGGACACTATATGATGAATAATTTTTTATTAAAAATATATATAATATATAAATATAAATACATATGTATATATAATCAAAAATTTAATATATATACATATGGCCTATATGATATGAATAAAAACTTTATGTCATTTATATGAAAATTAAAATAGTTGAATATCAAACATTATCCAAATAAGTAGATGATCTCTTTTAATTACCTTTTTAGGGCTATTTTTTTATTTAGGAAAGATGAAACTTAAAAAAAAAAAATTTGGACACGTTAATAGCAGTTTTGCTAAATGGTTTTTTTTATAAAAAAACGGAAACTGTATATACGGTATCATTTATATATTGTATAAACGGTGTATATACGACCATATTATTTTTACCGTATAAATTAACTGTATAGCATAAATACAATACGGTGGCCAACTATATAAAGTATATATGCTGTATATACGACCGTATATTCCATATTTTAGAACACTGGTCGTATGTAATAGAGTGTATGCTATTCTTTTTAGGAAATTTGGAAATTAAGTATGTTTTAAATCTAATTTGACAATGTAAATATTTTTTAAATTTTTTTGATGAAATGTCTCTTTCCTAAGATTCTCATAACACTATTTGAAGCTAAACTCTCATAAATTAAATTCTAACATTAAGTTATAATTCTCAAGATTCTCATAACACCATCTGACACCAAACTATCATTTAAATTTCTTTGCAGACAATTTTCGATATCTCTCGCCTTTGCTATGATTATAAATTTTTTGCTAAACTTTGTATTTTCTCATGGTCGGTTTATGAGGCTTTATCAAAGGGAAAATAACAATTTTAATCTTGAAAGTGTCATATGCTAACACTTTAAACCTCGAAAGTTTTACATTAACACTTTAAACCTTCAAACTATTTTTACTACCACTTTAAACCTTCAAACTATTTTTACTAATATTTTAAACCTTGAAACTACCTCCCGCATTTTCCGCCATAAAATTCATTTCAAAATATTTACCAGAAAACTAACAGAATCTCTGACGGTAATCCAAAAAAATATTTTGACGGTAACCCGATGGATTTCCAACTAAATAATTTTGTTAGAATTTTCAAAATTCAAACGGTTATAGTAACATACACATTTTCCAATGGATTTTTGATGGTTACTCGAAAATCCATCAAAAATTGTTCGACGAATTATCGATGAAACTATTATGTCGAAAGTTCATTGGACTAAGATCCTGTCGAGAATCTGTTAGTTTTATGGTAACATTTTTTTGTAATGACAAAATTTTGACGGAACTTAAATCGATAGATTTTTGACAAAATATTTATGTCAGTAATCAGCAAGACAATTTTCGACATATTTTTGAGTAACTGTTGAGAATTCGTTTAAAATATGTACATTGATATAGCCGTTTAAATTTCTAAAATTTTGACGAAACTATTTTGTCGAAAATCCATCGGATTAACATCAAAATATTTTATCGGATTACCGTTAGTTTTTCGTTAAGTATTTTGTAATAAATTTTACAGCGGAAAAACGTGGGAGATAGTTTCAAACTTTAAAATGTTAGTAAAACTAGTTTGAAGGTTTAAAATATGTAAACCTTTGAAGTTAAAATTAAAAATGTTATTTTCCTCTTTATCAAAGATAACATCAAAGAAATGCTTGAGAGTGCTTATTCTAGACAAAGAAGGCAAACCTTAATGATAAAAAAATGAATGTAGTTTTTAAAGAGATGTTACAAAATTTGGAAAAGAAAGATTAGAGCGTGTCATCAGATAAACAACCTCATGATTTATGATTACAATGGTGTTTCATCAGAAAATCTTATTGTAAATACGTAATCTAATGGTTGTTAGTTATTTAGATGTTTTGATTTATGTAATGATTTTGCCTTTCTCATACAATGGTTTTATGTTTGGAATAATGTCTTATGGATTTTTTGATGTTTTGTTGTTTTGGTATTGATAGATGATCTATACATGTTTTGGTTTTTATTTAGTTAGGGATCGCTTTGTGTAGTAAAGATTAATTTTGTACTTTATAGTTTTAGTCGAAGTTACCAATTTGTATTTATCTGATTTAATTCTCGGCTAGATTTTTCCAGTTACAAATCAAATCAACCCTCGTCAAGCATTTAAAGTGTGGCAAAAACAGATAAAAATGTGTGACAAGCAAAGATTTACTTTAGTAGAAACACACTTTTGTAATGTGTTGACTTGGGAGATTTTGAGGGATTTTAATCGCAAAGTTACAGAGTTGAAGTTGTTAAAGAAATTTATAAGCTTTTGAGATGTTTTGGGTTAATACTTTCAAACTTAAAATCGTTTTTTGTAGGTCCTTTGTAGAAAAATTTGGGTATGAATTAATAAATTATATAGTTTTCCTATGTGTGTTCAAAAAGAAAAAACCAGATTATGCAAACGGAAGAAAGGATTTCCAAAGAAATAAACCAATTGAAATCAGAGGCCAAAACCCAAAATAATACAAAATTAAAATCAAATTAGCCATGGTATAATAAAATAAAAAAAGAATATTATTAGGCATGCCCAAGGGAAAGACTAGAGAGTTTGATAAAAGGCCGAACAGGCAGCAAAAGGCCCAAAGAATTGTAGATACTAGAGGTCTGATTCTGATCATTTGAGGATCGTTATTTTCCTTAGCTCCTGCCACTCCAAATATCTGATTCTCATCATTTATGGTTAAGTCTTCACGGGGACGTTTGAGGGTGCCCTTTGTTGCCACCACATTTGAGTAATGGTGAATGGGGTCCAGATATTCGTCATCAGTAAACTTTCCTTTGCCCAACTTGGCCTGAAGATAGTACCATGTCTCCGCCGTGAAATCTTTGTCAACGATTAACAAGAAAGAGTCCTCACTGTTCATTTTCGACACCGATGATGGTCCAGCAACCAAACCTTTATCGAAAGCCTCCTTTTTCACACCACATTGGGCTTAGTTTCTTCCACCGGGATTGACAAACTAGAATCCTCTTGATGCTTCTCTGTTCGGTCATCATTATTGTCATCAGGATTCTCATCATCATTGCCACCAATGTCAAACCGGAGAGGACACTTCTTTTTGTCGTGAGTGATAACGCTCATAACGGAAGACAAAATAGCTTATTCTTCGTGACCAAACTTAAAGTTTTGTTTGAAATGGAGTGGGTTTTCGATGTTCCATTCAAGTCGCACGCGAACAAAGTCAACTTTTGCCGCCGCTTCGTCGAAATCAACCTCCGTGACGTGCTCCAAAGTTGCGCCAATGATATCGATCATTTCTCTGGTTAGATAATGAGCCGGTATTCCATGAATCTGAGTCCAGAAGGGGATAATCGTCATCCTATATGCTGGCATGTTAGGGATCATGCGGTGAGTGACTAACATTTACTCACTAAACACAACAAAAAATATAGACATTAATAGAACTTTAGGATAACTCGATTTTGCTAAGTACTATTAAAACAGGAATTCGGATTTGAACTTATATCACCATTTGTAATACTTTTCTAATGGGCTGACAAAAAAAAAAGAAAAAAAAAAAAGGTATTTTCTCAAATTTTTCTCTAATAAATAACAACTCAAAAAGTTTATGAACAGAGAGAAGCTTTTCCGAGAGAAGAATTAGGTCTAAAAATTTCTGGTCTGGTTTTTGACAATTCGAAGATGTCGTCGGAGATGGAGGTAGATAAGCCGGAGTTGACGCTGTACAACACGATGACTCAGCAGAAGGAAATTTTGAAGCCCATCAACCCCGGGAAGATCGGAATGTATGTCTGCGGGATTACCGCTTACGATTTCAGCCATATCGGCCACGCTCGTGCTGCCGTCTCCTTCGACGTCCTCTACAGGTCTGATCTTTTCGAATTCTGTATACGATTGTCGTTGTGAGCAATTTCTTTAGGTTTCGTCTTTCCTTAGATTCTTATCTAGTTAACCAAGCTGGAGAATTAGATCAGTGAATTATTTATTTATTTTTTTTGGATTTGGCTATATCTGTTTATGCAGATACTTAAGGCACTTGGGTTATGAAGTTACTTATGTCCGGAATTTCACAGATGTTGATGACAAGGTATGAGTTTTTTCATCTTTATATAGGATTGTGCTATTCTCTTTGTTTATGATTAGGTTGACAACATTCTTTTTGGCATGTTCAGGTAATCAACAGAGCTAACAAGTGTGGGGAGAAGCCGTTAGATTTGAGTAGTCGCTTTTGCGAGGAGTATCTTGTAGATATGGGTGCTCTTCAGTGCCTCCTTCCCACCCACCAGCCTCGTGTCAGTGACCATATGGAGCACATAATAACCATGATCCAAATGGTAAGCACATTATTCTCTGTTTTCTACATACATACAATAATGATGCTACTCTAGCTCTCACTACGCTTTATGCTTCCTTGTTACAGATCATTGCCAAAGATTGTGGGTATGAAGTAAGTGGTGATGTCTTCTTCTCTGTTGATAAGTCACCAAATTACGGTCAACTATCTGGGCAACTGCTAGATCATACTCGAGCTGGTGAGCGTGTTGCCCTTGATCCAAGGAAGCGCAATCCTGCTGACTTTGCACTATGGAAGGTTTGTCACAGAATAGTCTTTTCCTTTTTGTTTTTGTTGAACTTGTCTCTCACTCTTTTGAGCTTTATGCTGATATATACATGCAGGCTGCAAAACCCGGTGAACCAAGCTGGGAGAGCCCTTGGGGTCCAGGAAGACCAGGATGGCACATCGAGTGCAGCGCTATGAGCGCCTTCTATCTCTCTCCGAGGTTTGACATCCATGGTGGTGGCGCAGATCTGAAATTCCCTCACCATGAAAATGAGATCGCCCAGACATGTGCTGCTTGTGCAGATAGTGGTGTCACCTACTGGTTGCATAACGGCCATGTCACTAACAACAACGTGAAGATGGGAAAGGCACTAGAAAACTTTTTTACAATTAGAGAAGTATGTTTCTTGATTTCCCCATTATCAGAAATTGAGTCTTCTTTTTCTTTTTCTCATGGCTAATGCAGAATTGTTTAATCTGTGTAGGTCACGGCCAAGTATCATCCACTGGCTCTGAGGCACTTCTTGATGAGTGCACAGTACCGGTCTCCTCTCAACTATTCGGTGTTGCAGCTTGAGACTTCATCGGATACTTTATACTATGTTTATCAGGTTCAGTGCGCCTACAATTTTTTTTTCATCTCTCAAGTTGGAATGTTACTAACTCCAAACCTGTAATCTTTGTTTATTCAGACGTTAGAAGATCTTGTTGAAGCTCTCTCGCCATATCGAGAAGCAATATGTGAAGATGGTGGAAACTCTGTACAGACTGCAGAAGCCAAGGAGATTGTGAAGGAGGTGAAAAGTGAGTTTGAAATTAAAATGTCAGACGACCTGAACACTGCCCATGTACTCGCGGGTGCTTTTCAAGACGCGATGAAATTCATCAACGTGTCAATCACCAAGCTCAAGAAAATGCAGAAGAAGCCGAGGATGTCGCTGGTGGTGTCACTTGTCGAGGTTGAGAAAGCAGTGAGGGAAGTTCTTGATGTGCTTGGTTTGCTCACAACTCTGAGCTACACAGAGTTTTTGAAAGAGATGAAGCAAAAGGCATTAGCAAGAGCAAAACTAGGAGAAGAAGAAGTCTTTCAGAGAATTGAAATAAGGAGAGTGGCACGGATGAATAAAAATTTTGAGCAAAGTGATGGAATTAGAAAAACATTGGCACTTGAAGGAATCTCCCTCATGGATATTCCTGGAAAAGGCACTGTGTGGAGGCCCTGCCTACCTCAGCCTAAATCTCCTTGAGCAAGAGAGTGATTGTTTCTATATTTCCCAACAATATTTATCCATAAACTCGTTTGTGGTTTTACTAACTCAATCTTTCAAAACACTCCTTGTGCTAGTATTCAACATTTTAGCTTCTGTGCTTATAATAGATGATGAATCATGGGATGCTGTATCTGTAGTGGTATGGCCGTTTAGACCTATTCTACACCAACATTGTCATTTTATCAAAGACCTCACTGTTATTATCTTGGCTTTCTAGTTGTTAAATTATATCAACACAGAATCATGAAGGTGGTTGGCATACACTCAAAAGATAGAGCGCTTGTGGAAGTTTCAACAAGTATTTTGTTGATTAATTCGTACTTGGTATCAGCAATCAACAACTGTGGTTGATGCAGTAAAGCCAGCATTGACTTACTGATATTGGGGAGGCTCTAACATTCACGTTACCTCTCTTTACGAAACTGTTAAATCCTACTTTTAACCGTTATGACTACCTTTTGGCCTGTAGCTTGAAGATTGTTCTACATGGAGCTGCATACATGGCAGTAATTAGTGCAGCTTGATGCATTTTGGAACACCGCATCGCCTTTTGTTGTCTTTTGGAGCTGTTGACAGGACTATCAGAACATGATGACTTAAAAAAAGAAAGAAAAAAAAGAGAGCAGTGTTCATCAAGTTACCTAAAATCAATGAAGGCTGTTTTTGGTGGTCTTGTATTCTGTGATGACCATAAGAGCAGCCACAAACTCTGCGTTTGGATTTGTCTGTCCATTAAGACCAGCTCATGGTACAGGTTTATTGCAGAAGAAATGTCAGTGCCCTTGGCCATGCCTTGTACAGCATCGAATACATTTGTGAACCACCACAAGCCAGTGATCTATGTAACCATTGCCTTGCTAAGACTCAAGAACAAGACAGTGGCTGAGAACTGTTTTTGATGAGTCTTGCATCTCTAGCATGATTCAAAATCTGAATCTAACAAATATCAGCAGGAGATTGTAATATTGTTTTGAGAAGTTATACTATTGAACTCCTAGCAAGCTACCAAGTTGAATCGTGTATTCCAGTTTAGTAACGCATATAACAATGTTGATGTTAAAGCATATCGACAAAAAAAAAACTTTGTAAAATCAAAAAGAAACTATGCCACAACGTAGATCCTATAAAATTTATTTGGAAGAAACTAAATTACCAAGATCAACAAATTAGAGAAACGATTTTAACACATAATCCCAGATAACGAAACAACAACTTAATATAAAGAGAGAGAGACCTGATTAGTCACATCTTGGTCCCCACAAACGGGTGCTCCAGCCTCCAGCAGTTGAGAAATGATATTTTGTTCTTCCGGGTTAATGGCCAAACAAAGCCTCACGAAACCCCTTGCATTAGCAGACAAAGTTAGAAAGATATTAGAAAAAAACTCAAGATTTTCAAAATGTTGTAATTAGACCATGGGTTTGTTTGTGCACATCTTTAGAACTAAACAATCCATAGTCCATATGTCATGAACTTCCACAAGCATTTCCTTAAGGACCGACTCAAGTGACATAATGTCTGGACATGCTATAAACTTGAGCTGATGACTAGTCTCAAATGCGCAATTGAATGAACTAATAATTGAGAGAGACAATACATGAGAGGTGTCAAGTTTTTTTTGATGACGTATATGGCATGTGGGACTCTAGAAACTAAGATCAAACTGCAATCTAGTACATTTTAAATAATATCTTATTGTTTCTCTATTTTTTATTAGTTGGATTATATATATTATTTGACATTGTTTTTCCAAAACTGCACAAAAGGTGTCAATAAAGTTTAAACGCTATAAGACTATTCATATTTGTTGTTTACGTTGATACGGATTAAGTCATAATTTTGTGGCCTATTGTTAATCGGTATTACAAAATTGATTTGATCACTCTTTAGTCTAACAATTTGGATGCACTTATGAATCTTAAAAAGAAGGTCAGGAGGTAAATAGAAACAAATTATATATGTCAACATAGGTGATATTCAAAGATCGGATCATAGTTTAATTTGAAATCTGGAGTACTATCAATTGGGATGTCTAGGAACCAATAATGTCCATCTGAACTATTTTTTTTTTGGGCTATATTGGTTGACCTGTAATGAACATTAGTTTTATTAGGTTTATTAAAAATTGTCCACGAACATTAGTTTATAAGTTGATGAAAATTTTATCAAAAATTTCCATCAACTTAGTTTTATTAACTTTCCATTATAATAAAATGGGAAATTACACTCACTACCAACATATAATTCAAAAATTAAATGGATAGTACTGGTTTTTCATTTATTAATTATCTTTCCTCTCATAAATTTTCTGACCAAAATACTTTTATTAATTTTAACAGTTAACTATTCTTTTAGCAATCAAATATTTGGGGAGATAAGTTATATTTTATACGGTTAGTTATTTTGTTAACATGATATATATCATTTTGTTAATGGTTAACTATTGATTTTAGTAAATTATTTTCTCGTTAATATTTTATATATATTATTATTAAAGCTCATTTTGTTATTATAATAACTTATATAGTGCTAAATAAATAACTAGCATATTAATAATTTTGTTAACATAATATGATTCACAAATAACAAAATAGAGAACTATGTTTAATTTGAATATTTATGTTTTGTATATATTAATCAATTATTTACCTGATAAAAACACATTTAGCACATATTCTAAATTTTATTATTGATAAATAATACATAGTAAGGTAAGTAAATAAAAAATTGTATAATCATTTTGTTAGCATGACATAATTCATAAATAACAAAGCACATACTTATATTAATTTAAATATTTATATTTTGTGTAGAGCAATAACTTATTTATATGCTACAACCAATGATGGAGCTAAAAAATAATTTTTAATGAATGCAAAATATTATAAAAATGTTATTAAGAGGCATTAAACCTCCTACTATAAAGATTTAATGGGTGCATTTCTTACTAAATTACTATTTTTTTTACTCTAACCTATGTAAAAATATCAAATAATTATGTTTATTGGGTTAAATTGCACCCAGTAACAACACCATGCCTCCGCCCCTGGCTACAACATAATTTAACATGTTCTAATGTTATTAGTGATATATAATAATATATAGTAGAATAACAAATAACTAACATGATAATCATTTTGTTAAAATTGAAATATATGTCATGTTGACAAAATATTTGACCGTTTTGAATTAACTAATGTCTTCAAATATTTGAACACTAGCCAAATATTTAATCGCTAAAAATTTATAGGGACATTATGGTTTAAAAGATTATAAAAAAGATATAACTAATTATTGAAAAACTATTTACACAAACTTAATTTTTAAATAACCTATGGTTTTTGAGCTAAATATAATAAAATTTGACAAAAATTGTCCACGGACATTAGTTTATAAGTTAATAGAAATTATATGTAATGTATATAAGTTGATGGACAATTTTTTAATAAACCTAATAAAACTAATGTCCATAAAATTATAAACTAATGTCTGTTGACAACTTTCCACCATAAATTAATAAAACTAATGTCCATAATAAATTTCCATCAATTTAGTTTTATTAATTTTATTAGGTTTCTATGTAATGTATATAAGTTGATGGACATTAGCTTTATTTTGAAGTTGAATTGTCCCATGAACAATTTTAATAATTGGTTGAATTGTCCGTAGACAATTTTTAATAATTAGTTGATCTGTAATAAAACTAATGTCCACGGACAATTCAACTTCAAATTTCGTCAAATTTTCTATCAATAATAAATTTCCATCAACTTATATACATTTATAGATTATTTACTCTTGTAATGTTAAAGATTTCAAATCCCCTTCGATTTCTGACCCCAAAACTGAGATCAAATGTACAATATTCAAAACTAGAGCAAACCGAACCGAGCCACAAATGGGCTTAAACGTTGACCCATCACCCATCTGTACCCAGTTTATAAGAAAACGATAACAAATCATATCATGGAATTTTGTTTTCTGGATTTAAATTTTGTTTTCTTGATTTAATAATGTAATAGTCCGAGCTAAACTAATGAAAAAAATTAACCAATCACACGATAGTAATTATTTATCAACTAAACTTTGAAATATCTCAATCATTTTTAATTAGGTAATTGACTAATCTGTATAGTTGAATCAAAACAAAATTTAGAGGGGTCTTAAAGATGAATATTATTACACAACTTCAACCACTTCGCCTTCTTTGCAAACTGCAACACTAACCTCCAAAGTATTATTCTTTTTTGATTTCACCCTGCAACAATTTCTTCTTGGAGACTGCACCCCAAAAATGAAATAAAAATCATATTAATACATTATTATTCCAAGCATTACTAAACATATGACTACACGTAACATTTACTAAAAATAAACTGTTGGCTTACTCTGTCCCAAAGGTGAGGGTCCGGTTTCTTGTAAACAATGACCGTCCTAATATCTCCGGGATTAGCCATATTCCACCGACATTCCGGTTGATCCACACGGTGGCTTTCGTAACGGCTCACCGTCATATTTGTCGTAGGATGAACTCTTGCCGTTGTCATATAGAACACAAACGGTTTTTGGCATGGATGACGACTCACGGGTCGAGTATTAAAAGCATAGGCCGTGTAATCCGCTCGTCGATACCTACCAAAAATAAAATACAAATGTAAACAAAAATGATGATATACACATATAAGTCTAGATTTTGAGTTTGACTAATGTTTTGATATACATTACCAATTTAAGAAGGTTCTTGAAGGCATTTCGATCTCTCTAGCAGAAAATATTCCGCGGTAAATCTGAACCGCGAATCCCCAAGAGACAGAAACAGTCCATTTTCGGCGATTATCGTAACATATCGACTGTTGCATAAGTCCGGCCGAGTCTAGCTTCGCTGGGACTTGTAGACGCTTCAAGGCATTGACACGTGTCATGTTTGGAAAGATCGGTTCGACCACGTCGAGGTGGTGAAGTGTGACCAATGGAGCCACCGGGTGCGCCGCTAGTAACCCAAAGAGATTACCGTAGACATCGTACTGAATGATACACAAAGACAGAATCTGAGATTAAATACTACCGACCGGTTATTTGTAGATAACCGATGATTGGTTTGGTTATTGTAATCAATTAACATCACCAAAAAGTGTCACGCGCTGTTAAATACGTGACAACTCTTTTTTGAGAAATGGACTGACACCGTGACGACGTGTACGTTACTCCGGTAACAACAGCGTACGGGCAAATTTGGGTACAGTGACGTGGCATTGTATCATATTTATTGAGTTTAAAGGCGATTGGATTTTTCATTTTTACATGTGTAAAAAAAAAGCGTCAAAGTTTATGTAAAAACAGTCCAAAAAAGTTTTATTTTATGATCTCAATTATCTACATTTAAATTTCATTAACTACAAATTTATCAAAACTTTAACTGTCTTATTATTTATGATTATCAACAAATCTAATTGGAGTTAAACCTACCACTCTACCAGCTGCTAATTAACCAACTGTAACAGCACACGAAGAGATTAACTAGATTCGTATTAATCATTATCGAGTACTTTTATTAGTATATTGAAAACAAAATATTTTTTAATATACCGAATATTAATTTGGACATGTTTTACAGTTAAACAACCTGATGATTAACCAATTTAAATTAACTATTAGATTCATACGAATCTATGAGAATATTTTTATTATTAAAAAAGAATAAAAGTGATCATTAATTAACTGACCTGGTGAAAACCGAGTTCTTTAGTGAGTGGAACACCGAGTTCAGCCATGCAAGCTTGCATCCGATCATCGGAACCGTACAATGCCGGATACCTTTTTATACATCGATCCTGCATTTTGCTCAGCGACACCGCTAATGGATAACTCAGAGCGAATCCTCCGCCGCCGTAAGCCATTCCATAGGAGAAGTAAATGTTCTGAAGATGACTTTCCGATAAACTTCCGATGTAATACATTTGATTATGATCGTACTTCTTCAAAACTCTGATTAAATTCTCCGGCACGAAGACTGTATCATCGTCTCCCATAACGAACCATCTCACATCTTTGAGTCCTAATTTAAGTGTCTCCGTAACAATCCGTGAAATTCTAATCGCCGATCTGTGTCCTTGTTTATTTTTGTAAGGAAATTTCGAAGTATCGCCGGAGATTTTCACCGGCGGAAGGTTAATTTCGTCGTCTTCGTCGAGTATCTTAACCGGTTTTTCTAACCAGACGTAACCACGCATTTTATTCGGTTTATACCAGATCTTGATATACTCTTTCCTCTGTTTCCATAGCCTCGCCGACGCCGCGATTCCGAAAACTACGTGTTGGAGGTTGGTTTGCGGCGGCGGAGGTGGTTGAAGTGGTGGAGAGGCGTAAGAGTTGATAACGGCCGTTTGATTTGACTGGAAGAGAATCAACGGCTGAGATGAGTTTACAATGTCGTTGAGGCGACGAACAACGGCGGAGAATGGCTCCACGTGACAGGCACGTGAGTTTGCGATGAGCTTTAGAGTGTAGACGACGTAAGTGGCGGAGACGAGAAAGAGGAGTGTGACCATTAGTTTGGATGCGGGTCGGGTTGGTGAACCGGATCCGGATAAACTCCGATCCCACATTAGCTTCTCTGATGGATCTTTCTGGTTATTATACTTCATATCTTCTCAAACAAAGAAACAAATGAATCAAATTTTGATGCTTTGTAGTTGAGAAATTAGAAATTTAAAGGAAATAATACATAATAAATTTTCGATTGAAAGACGAAAAAAACAGTTTTATGTGTTTAAGGAGAAAATGAAATTCAAGAGAAAGAACATGCAGTGGCTCTGTTCTGAGTTTCTAAAAGAAAACAAAGGGCTTATCGTGAAAGAGACTCAATTTACTTAGTTTATATATTAATATTTTTTTTAAGTACTTTGTTTTTTTTAATGTGGTAGTCAAAAAGAAAAATACTTTTAGTTATTATCTGTAAGCAATTAAAAAACTAAATCGCAAAAAAGAAGAAAGTATTTTGTTTTGATATGATAAAGGTAAGATCGTAGTTAACAGTTAATTGATACTATTAGATTGCTCCGGCAACTATAGGTCAAGCAACTAACAAAAGTAGTTATATGATATTATCGTATATAGCTCTATTAAGCAATCTATATATAACATCGACTATGATATTTATTTTGTAATTTACCGTAATTTTACTACCGATGAAAAACAATTAGAGTGAATCGTATTAATTTAGTGGGGGACAATATATGTAAAAAATTATATTTTCTGTTTTAGTATGATATCGATTGTTAGTACTTTAACATTGACACGTGTATGGATCCTAGTGGAAAATATGTGTCGGTAGTGGGTAACTAGTTTTATTTGTTTATTTACTATTTTATTATTATAGGGTTTGGTTTAGAAATAAATTAGAAATGTTGGGGGAATTTATAAAAATAAATAAATTATGGAGGGCATGGTGGTGTTGCAGGCTACGAGACAATTTATCATATCCATGCTACTCTTAAGGAGCCTCTGAGTTCATCAGAGAGTTAGAATTTGTAGCTTTGTTTTGTCTATATTTTTTCTATTTTTGTGGAAACAATAATAGTCAATGTGTTCTGTTATGCAATTTCACTAAATGGCCTCAAATACTGATATGAGTTTATCTGAATTTTAAGTTAAATTTGATATTTGGTTGGCGATAGATATTTGTTTTTTTCTTTTGATTATTTGGTTAGAATGTTAGATTATAGTGCCTAATAATGTACCGACGATTTTAGTCAAGTTAGTTGTGAACTTTGTGATACTTAAGTGATATAGATTTATCATGTTTCGTTATTGTTATAGTGTTATTATCGTGTATTAAGAAACAAAGTTTTCCCAATTATTTTTGGTGGCATGACATGTCAATAAAGAGACTTCAATTTTTGCCGACAATGACACGCGACCTTTAGGAACTTAACATTGGGTCAGAGTTTATGGGACACAACGATACGATGGCGTTTAACAGGTGTGTTTTGATTTCTTAACGAAAATATATTGTAAGAGCATCAAAAAACAAGACACAGCCTATGTGATGTATGAATATGGGCAACGGCAGCGTTTAAGCTCGGAATACAAGCTTTTACAATTTTTATTTATTTCAAGATCATTGCAACTTTGTGAGTAAACTAAGAGCGGCGAAGTGGGTTACTTAGAAGCTAGAGACAACAACAAAAATGAAGATGGAGACTATGAAACAAAAGCTTTGAAGGTCAACGAAAACATCAAAAGCAATAGAAATTGTTGGAGTTGGCTTAAGAAGCTTGGTCGGAGAAAGAAGAAGATAGAAGCTGTATTGTGGTTTTAATGTTCTACCTATGTTTGTATGTGCTAGATGTACATTATATCACATTTATAATAATATTCAGATGCTTAGATTTCTTAATAGAATACAGTAAAATTTTTATAAATTAATAATATTAGGATTTATGTATTTTTATAATATTTTATTAGTTTATCGAGGTTATTAATTTATATAGCTGATATTTGGTTCAAAATAACATTTTGGGACTAAATATTTTTTCTAATTTAATGAGGTTATTAATAAATCGAGTATTAATTTATAAAGATTTAACTATATATAGTTTTTTTTTTCTTTTGCTTTTTCTGTTCATAACATAGGGATAGATCACATGTCTATGGGAGAGGCCAGACTAATCATTTAAGGAAGATACAACCTATGGATAGACCCTTTCTCTGGTATTCAAATGAGGCCAAAAGCAAATACCAATATCCATGTGGCTAAGAATGTTGTTATGGGTAATTTTACCCTACCCTAACTTTATCTATAAAAAACTTATTCAAAAAGATCATGTTCAAAATAACCTTAAAACAACCCTGAACCATTATGGTTACCCAAACAGAACCCTATAGATTTTAGGGTTATCCATGGGTACCTATGATATTATATTTCATATGCTTTTTTTAGTTTTATATTTAATTTACTATTATATATATATTTTAAATAATTCTTAAATAATATTAAACTACCATTATTGAAAATATGAACTCAATAATTTTCAATATAAATTAAAAAATAAAATATTTGATGATAAAATAATACAATTTTATATTTTGGCGGAAAATCACGAAATCATATTGTTTTACGTTTTTTGGCGGGAAAATGAGATTTTATGTTTTTGGCAGGAAAACAAAATTTTATATTTTTGGCGGGAAAACAAGATTTTACGTTTTTGGCGAAAAAACGCGATTTTATATTTTTGGTGGGAAATTGAGAATTTACAATTTTTGCGGGAAAACAAGATTTTAAGTTTTTGGCGGGAAAATTAGATTTTACGTTTTTGGCAGGAAATTTAGATTTTACGCTTTTGACGGAAAAATTAGATTTTACGTTTTTGGTGGGAAAACGCGATTTTACATTTTTGCCAAGAAAACATGATTTTACGTTTTTGGCGGGAAATTAAATTTTATGTTTTTGGCGGGAAAATAGATTTTATGTTTTGGCGGGAAAATAAGTTAAAAGAATGAAAATTTACTTTGGTTATTTTAAAAAAATTATAAAGTAAATACCAAAATCTGATAAATATTTCATTATAATATAATTTTGAATAGTTATTGATTTGATTAAAAAACAACAACACTGTTTTTAGTTTTAAAAAAAAAATCTATGGGTACCCTAAACCCTATAGCATATACCCGAGAGGGTAATATTTTAAATAAAAACCGTCCACCCAAAACCCATGAGATTTATAATGGAAATGGTAGGGTAATGGGTTTCAAATATTTGAAAGGGTTAGGGTTAACCCATAGGGTTTTAACCCATGACAACATCCCTACATGTGGCCAAATAAAGTGATATAGTAAATTCCGCGCTTGAGAAAAATTGATCCTGGCCTACACCAACATGACAACTCTTTCTCAAGTGGGAACCACTAAATCACCACCACATGATTTTCTTATTATACTAATTAGGGATATAAAGTTATAACAATAAGTAAAGAACTTTGCACTAGACAACTTTAACAAATCATATTTAAACATGAATTATAAACACTCTTTTTACATTTTGCAACACAATTGGTTATGATGATTGTTTGAATACATTTTCATTCCATTGGTTATTTTCTATCATTGGTTATATTTTCTCGTAAAATCACTAAGATTTTTCTGTTTACCTTTGTTTGTTGCAGCTATTGGATTACCGAGACAACAAAATATAAATATTTTTCTGGTGTTGATAGTCTGAACTATGTATTTAATTTGGTATTGATCTCCAGAGGCACTGGATTTCTGTTGCAGATCCCACAGAAAGATTTGGTGTACAATGCTTGCTCTAGAAAGAACTGAAACATAGATTCATGGAGAAGTCGAACCATTTAAACTTTTGGACATTCTACCTGGCTGATATAAGTTGACTTATTATGTGTCAGTTTTGGGTTAATTCATAGGAAAAATTTAATAAAAATACAATTATTTATAGATTTTCATTAAAATACACAAACTTTTTGTTGGAACTCAATTTTGACAAATATGTTTTAAGCTAAATTTCTGGTGACCGGATCTTGGGGTATTTAGAATTCTTATAATGAACACTATAAGATAGTGTAGTTACATGTCAAAATTGAAATTAATTTGAATGAGAAATGAAGTCCAAAGTGGTTAGCTTGAAGAGCTTGTAATACTTGTAATTTTGTCTAAGTATCAAAATGAGCAAATGTCTCACATTGGATAGAGAGTGAGAGATGGAGGACCATTATACAAAACCACACATAGCCGTCGCCGCTGTGCTGGGTTTAGATTTGGATCTTGGTGAATGTGGGCTTTTGGGCCACAAAAGATTATTTTTTTGTGATAAATTTATATTAACAATTTAATTAATTTTCCCTTAAGATTTTTTGCATAAATAATTCAGATAAATCTAGAAGATTATAGATTGAGTCAACATGTTTTTGTAATATTTCTGAATCTTTATCCTTGCGGAACAAAGCGGAATATTCACTGAATATTTTATTCTTGTGGATCAAGGTGAATCTCGCATAGTTTATCTCTTCCTTGGGGATCATGCTACTCCTCCATATAAATAAGGGTGTCACCTCTCTTCTCAAATCATTGATTCGAAATACAAACAAAGCATCCGGCAATCTTCTACTAGAATTTCTTAAGTAAGTCTTGAGTGAGTCTCGAGAGTGTATCGTAGAATAAAAGTTTGTAGATTCTATAAATCGGGTGATGCGGTTATAGTCTCAATACAGTTGTATCATGGGATTCAGAGTTTCTTAAAACCACCACACTGCGGGAGATTTATTGAAATAAGGAAAGAGATCATATCTCACCTACGTGTATTCGTCTTTTCTTTATTGAATTTTCGTTCGTAATTTTCAATCTCGGATATCGCAGTCTTACACTTTTAAGGTATTTAGAACAATACATTAACTATTTTCCCCTTTATAATAAACAAACTTTAATATATTAACCACTTAACATCTAGGGCTTTACAAAAACTAAAAACTTTTATCTTTTAATTCAAACAAAAAGTAATTTGATTAAAAAGTATTTTATAAATCCGAAAAACACAGTAAATTCAAAATTGTATTAGAAACCTAAAATAAATGTTTAAATAAAATTTAATTTTTAAATTTTCAATTCCTACATTTAAAAAAAATCCAAAAATACATAAAACTCTTAAATACTTTTAAAGAAATTTGAAATTTTTTAAATCTAAATCTTTAAATTCATAGAGTTTCAGTAGTAAAGTTAACATTATGTTTTTAAATTAACATCGTAAAATTATGTTTTAATATAATAATATAAGTTGTATTTATTTGTGATTTGGATATATTATGATGTATATCTATATAAACTTGAGTTGCACTCACGAAAAGCCAACACATGTCAAAATTAAAACGTACAAGATCTTGACACGTGTCACTAATAATTCAGATCTTGTCATATATCAAATTATTAAAATTGTATTATGTGAAAAAAAAATTAACTAGAAAAGGACATTCAGTAATTGTGAATATATCAAATCATGAACTAAAATTCATAAATCTCAAAAAAAAAAAGATGGAAAAAGTGAAATTTGTTTAGAAAAGAGAAAAAATGAAAATCACAAAATTTTCAAATTATCTAATCAATAACTAAATTTAAAAATACATTTTAAACAAATATAAAAACAAAAAAAGTGTTGTTTTAAAAAAAAGGGAAAACAAGAAATCAAAAAATTATTAATTTAACTAATCAATAATTAAAATTAAGAAATATATTTAAAGAAATACCAAAATGAAATTTTGTTAATTTATCTAATCAATAATTAAAATTAACAATACATTTAAAACAAATACAAAAAAACTATAAAAAAATAAATAAAAGGAAATTCAGTTTTTGTAAATTTATCTTAATTTATCTTAATAAAAGGAATTTCAGTATTTGATAATCTACTTCAAAAAAGATAACGAACTCCTAGACATGATTTTTCTATTAATTTATATGGAGTATACATGAGGTTAGAGTAAGATTTTAATATGACTAAATATTGAGTTAAGTTGTATAGCAAAATTAAGTGTGGAGAAGAAAAAAGTATTTAACAAAGAGTTAATAATCATGAATTTTCAGATATTTTGGTTAATTTTGGGTATTTTAGTTATTTAATATAAAAAATAATGATATTTTCAAGTTTATAATGGTAGGGTAATTGAGTTAAATTTCAAATATTTTAGGTATCTATTTAGTTCTTGATTTAGTTAAGTTCAGTTTTGGTCTTTTGGATATAAGAATTTGAGAACCATTTGTATTTTCTTCTTCTGGTTAGTACCATTTTTCGGGTTGGATCCAGTTTAATTTTTGAGATAATTGCCTAGAATAGACCCTTTTGAAAATTTATTTCTAAATGAGGACTCTTACTACCTTAAAAATTTTCCCAAGGGACCTCGTTTGAAAAAAAAACTGTTCAAAATGTCCATTTTAGATAATGTCCCTTGATTTTTTGGGTTTCAGATATTTTGTCCACTCTATCTAACACGGTGATCGAAAAATAAATAACAAGTGGGAACCAAAAATTTTTGGACATTATATATATTTTAATATGATTATAATAAAGTTTTAGTATAAAGTTAATTGAAGTATTCATGTAGAAAATTAAAATTTGTAAACAATCAGTTTTTCTAACAAAACATGATTTCTATTTTAACCTTAAAATAATTTAAGATATATTATTAATAACCAATTGACTAAAATGTTTAAAATTTAAAACCCCTCCATCGGGCGAGTCCTAATCTAGTATATAAATAAATATATATATATGTATATATGTGATTTTGAAGTAGTTGATATATGTTGTTTACCTTATATATGGTAATAAAGTTTTCAAAAGTTTTGAAAAGCTATACTATTTTGGTTTTCTGAATTTAATAATTTAGTATTTTATTTTCTGTAATTTTAAATAATTATTTAAGATTTGAAAATAATTGTTAAGACTGATGTTTCGAGTTTTATATTATTTAAATATATTTTTTATCAAAAAATTAAAATAAAAAGATTTTATGTTAAATTGATACAATTCTAAAGTTTGTGTATTATATAATGGAAGAAACAAATAATTCATGTATTTTTTTTGTGTACTTACAAAGTTTGTGTATTTTTATGAAAATTAATAAATAGTTGGTATATTTTGTGGAATTTTCGCTAATTGATATGCTGATTCTTTGAATACTTTTTCATTCCCTTGGTTATTTTCTATACAAAATAACTATTAAACCCTAAAATATATAAAAAGAAAAAAAATTAATGATCCATGATGCTCTTAAACTTGAATTTTTTTGTAAACGTCTTTGTATTTAAAGCAATTAGAAAGAGTTTACATAATCATTGAATAGTACACTCCATAACATTCTCGGAGGAAAATAGTTAATAACTGAAGTCACCCTTTGATAGTGAGCTTGTTTGGCCAATTTATCCGCCACTTGATTGCATTGTCGCGAGACAACACTGAAAGATATATTGGAAAAGTGATCCACCCAACTGCGGATATTAGAAAGCAGTGGATTGAGTGATGCATTCTCAGTGTGATTATGGAGGATCATGTAAAGCTTTGCAGTCACCTTCCATTATGATGTTGCAATATCCTCTACACCAAATAGATTGTAAGGCATGTAGTAATGCCATACCTTCGGCCTCTAAAGAATTAGTTCCTTGGTTGAGCTTAGTTGAGGCCGATGATTTATGCACACCTAGTTCATCTCGTAGAATCCAGCCCACACCTATGGTAGTTGCATTATGAAAATAACTTGCATCATAATTGCATTTGAAACAATCCGTCAGTGGTGGTTGCCAGTGAGAAGGAATTTCGGGTGAAGGATTAGGTTGTAGACTAGAGTGAGTATGTTTGATTGCGCCCAACCACTCCAAGACATTATCCTTACTTTTCGCTATAACGGAGATTGGTTCCCAATGATTGTTGTTGAAGGTGAGATCATTTCTAGATTTCCAAAGCTGCCACAACAACCAGAATGGAGTATGTTGCGTTTCTAATAAATGATATTGATCATAGACGTCAAGAAAGTAGCCAATGTTTTGTTCCAATGAAGCAAGAGGTGGAAAGCTGGTTATTGGTAACTGAGAAGCTCTCCATACTGCTTTTGCATAGTCGCACTGAAAGAGAATATGGTTTGATGTTTCAGTAGCTTGTGAACATCTCTTGTTATGTGGCGTCGATAGGGATCCCTCGACGATTCAGTTCAGACCCTGTAACTAAAGCCGAAGAAAGAACTCTCCATTGAAAATGCTTGAGCTTTGGATAGATTTGTTTTCCAAACCCTTGTTTTTAGGTTTAAGACGCCATGTGGTGGAGTAATAGGTGCCACGTCAGGATCTGGGTAATGCATTGACAGCCAATATCCAGATTTAACTGAGTATTTCCCATTCTTGGTATAATGCCAAAGAATCTTGTCCATGGTCTGACGTTGAGGGATATATAAACGACGTGCATGGTTGATGCCTTCTTCCGAAAGAAAGCTGCACAATTTGCTCTGGTCCCATTGGATGCTGTTTGAATGCCGCAAATCTTGTAAACATGTGGATTCCAGGAGATGATGATTAGTGGCTAGTCGTGGTGGATGTGTAGGTATCCATGGGTCAGTCGCTGGGTTGATTCTTTCTCCATTACCAATCTGAAATCTCAGACCTTTAAGGAGAAGATTCAGTCCTGTAATTATTGAACGCCAACCTATGTGAGGTTTTATGCGGTACTTTGGCTTCACGAAATGTAGTGTCTGGGAAGTATCTACTTTTAAGGAGACGCGCCAAGAGGCATTGCGGTTCTTGTAAACTTTGCCATGCTTGTTTAGCGAGGAGGGCTTCATTGAACTTCTGTATATCTTTGAACCCGAGGTCTCTTTTTTTTTTGGCAAACTCATTTTCTTCCAACTTACCCAAGATATCTTTCTTTTTTCTTTAGGGAACCCCACCAAAATTTTGAAAGAGCTGAATCAATTTCCTGGCAAGTGGTATCAGAATTTTAAAGCAGCCCATATCATATGATGGCAGGGCTAGTGCTGCAGATTTGAGTAGGACTTCTTTTCCACCTTCCGAAAGAAATTTATGATGCCAGGATTTGGTGCGTGCTTTGACTCTTTGGACAAGATATTCAAATTTTTGTGTGTGAATTCTTCAGGAAGTCCAAGATATTTTCCACACCCTCCAGTCCTATGTATATGGATAATATTTCTCACCACTGATTGTTTCATAACGGATACCGCGAACCAAATATGATTGAAGATTTTTCAACATTGACTTTTTGACCTGAAAGATCTCCATATTGTGACAGTACCCTTGACAAAGTGTCTGTGTTGCGTTGATTAGCTTGGCAGAAAAATAATGAATCATCAGCAAAGAGAAGATGACTGATTCTTGGACCATTGTGGCTGATAGATTTCCCTCGTATGTTTCCCTTAATCTCCTCTTGGTTTAGTTTCTGAGTAAGCATTTCAGCACAAAGTAGAAAAAGATATGGCGAAAGTAGATCACCTTGGCTAATTCCTCAGGGGGGGGGGTGGGTTATATCGCCATAGGGACTATCATTGACGAGGATTGAATAGGTGACCAAAAAAACACAAGACATTATCCATGTGATCCATCTTTCAGTAAAGCCCAAACTTTTCATTGCCTCCTCCATAAAGTTCCATTATATACGATCATAAGCTTTAGTGATGTCCGTCTTGATGGCCATATAAGACTTCGATTGTCGTTTCCCTGATTTTAACGAATGGAGAAGTTCATGAGCTATGAAGACATTGTTAGTGATGTGGCACCCATGGACAAAGGTAGTTTGTTGGTCAGATATGATCGAGGGTAATATCGGTTTGAGCCGCCAGATGAGAATTTTGGAGATAATTTTATAAGCGATATTACAGAGACTGATCGGTCGGTGTCATTGTAGATGGTTGCTCTGTTTTCGGAAGGAGGCATATGTGTGTTTCATTTAAATGGGGTGACACAAATCCATTGTTTAAAAACGACATGATCTCTTGAATAACATCTGTGCTGATTGTGGATAAGAATTGGTCATCAAAAGCTCCTGATAAGTTATCAGGTCCTGGTGCGCGGTCATTTCTAGTAGCCTTGATTGCTTGAATTACTTCCGCGATTGTAACGTCTACAACGACTGAGACGATTTATTCTCCGCAATTCACTCAGCTAATACTCAAGATTAATATTTATTGGGAAACATATCTAATATTAGGTCAAATCATTAAACCGACTATATAATTATCAGGCCTGAATTAAACAAAATCAAAGATTGTATAATTGACTATTATTGGGCCTAAATATATAGGTAATCCATGAGGACCATGACTAACATTTAATCACTTGCATTTTAACTTCTCTTTTAATGGTTAGTATAAATACCTCTCTTAATTCTGAAACAAGGGCGATCTAGAGATAAAATTATCCAGAGCATTATACAAATTTTACAAAATTAAGCTATTTTTGAAAAAAATTAGGGGGACATTATTGCATATCCTAAAAGAATTAAGCTAGTTTTGAAAAACAATTATTTTCAAAACAACCGAAAGACATGACGACGGCATTCGAGAAAAGCTTTCGATTATCTAGAGGCGAGGTATCAGTGTGTAACGGGAAAAAGGTAAAGTTTTCATATCATCGAACTCCTTCAATTTCTCAAGTTTTTTTGTTTTTGTTTATTGGGTTGTGGATAAGGGTCGACACATGTGATAAACTCTAAAATTTTGGGATACCCGGATTTGGATTCATCGGATCTGTCAAATAATTACCCATATCCAGATTCAGATCCGGATCTGGATCCGCCAATATCTGCGGGTTTCTAAATCCAAAATAGCTAAAACCTTATAATAATAATAAAAATTATTTAAAAAATGAAATTAGGGCAAAATTTAAATTTCATAGAATATCATATATAATATTTCAAATTAAATCTAAAAATAAAATTTGAAGACATATCTTATGTACATTCTAAAAAATACAGCAACTTTTCAATATATAGTTTATTTTGTGATATTTTAATCATTTCTAGTATTTTAATATATATATATATATATATATATATATATATATATCTTGTACAAATGTTTAATAAATTTTTATATAAAAGTGGATCCGGATCATATATCATATTTTAGAATTTCGATCCATGAGTCCGGATACCCTATTTTTGGATCGATTCGGATCTCGGATCTCTGATATTTTGTCAGGGATGTTAATGCCGGTTAACCCACCCCGTTTAATCCCACTCATTGCGGGTTGAGCTAATTTGTGGGTTTTGGCCGGTTGACCCGTCATTATCCACATCTTCTAAAGTCTAAACTAATAACCCTAACTAGTCCTGCCTTATCCGCGAGTTTTGCGGGCCTGTCCACAGAATTCAAAATTAAGTTAATACAAACAAAAATAATGTTCTATAAAATAAGATTCACATAATAAAATTGATGTGAGCATGTCTCCAACTTATTAAGAAAAAAAAATGTCTTCTTCGAAGTTTCTAAGAAAATTTGGAAAAAAAATATTTAACCCATGAATTAACCCGCAACCCATGTGATTTTATCTAACAAATACCATAAATAGTGATGAATCAACCAGTAATATCTGTTTTTTTTAGACAATAAAAAAAACCCTAACCCGCCCCATAGTGGTGCGGGTTTAGGGTTGACCGCGTGTTTTTAATCCTAATTGATATCCTTGTGGATGATCTTGCAAGCTTATTATATTTTATTTTATTTTGTATATTATTTTATAAAATCATATATTTTGAATATATAAAAATAGCAAAACTTAACATAAGAAAATTCTAATAAGCTCATATTACATTGGAAACATATAGTAATGAAACGATATTAAGTTATCTTATGAAATATGATAAATAGATTTTATGCTCACGCATGGCACGGGTGAATCACCTAGTTAAACATATAAAGTTTTTATAGAAGAATTTGAAGGTATATTTAACCTACCTTCAAAGTTGTATTGAACCTAACTGTAAGTGTTGATCTGTGTTTCAGAAAATGAAATCGGAAAACAAGGATTTTGGTGATTCTAGGGATATAATCAGCGGTTTACCAGACGCACTGATTGGTCACATCTTATCTTTCCTTCCAACAAAAGAAGCTGCTTCCACCTGTGTTCTTGCCAAAAGGTGGAAACCTTTGCTTGCTTTTGTACCCAATCTTGACTTTGATGACTCCATCTATCGCCATCTTCCAGTGACTTATGTACAAAGGAGAACCAATGCTAGAAGTTTCACGCGTTTTGTGGATAGTGTATTGGCTTCGCGAGGGAATGCTCGGATCAACAGATTCCACCTTAAGGGTAAACATGTTACCGATGAATTGTGGGTGTTGGAGTGGATACCAAACGTGTTGAAACGTGGCGTATCAGATATTGATCTAAACGTCTCTTCGTTTTGGGGTAGCTTAGGCTCAAACTTTGATCCTTTGCCTCAAGAGATCTTTGTGAGCAAGACATTGGTTATGCTGAAGATACAGTTTGAGGATGGTGTCAACATTAATGCGGAAGGTAATGTTTCTCTTCCGAAGCTTAAGACTCTCCATCTTGACTATTTCAAGATAAAAACAAGCACGTTTAACAAGCTTCTTTGTGGTTGTCACGTGCTCGAAGAATTAGTGCTGAATAATTTGATATGGGATGAGTCTTCGGAGCCTGACCCTTGCATTGTCACCGTGTCTATCCCTAGTCTTAAGAGACTAAACTTTTTTCGTTATGAAAGAGTTGAAGAGGCTAACAAAACTGTGACTTGGTCATTTAATAATCCAAACCTTGTCTACATAGAATATTTTGATTATATTGGGGATAGCTATTTACAAGTGAGTTTTGATTCACTTGTTGAAGCTCGTCTCGGACTTGGACTGATACATTATCATCACTATTATCAATGGTTTGAAAATGAATATTATTTGTTACCGGAGGAAAAGAGTAATGTGACAAATCTTCTCACCGGATTACGCAACGTCAAGACCCTCTACTTGTCTGATGAGACTGTTCAGGTAAGTCCATATTTCTCCTAATCTTTTGTTAAATATTGATTAGTATTGTTTCTGTTAATAGAGCAATATGGTTAAGGGCTTGACTTGATTTGTTTTTTATTATATTTTGTTTTAGGTACTTGGTTGCTGCCGTGATACAATACCGGTATTCAACAACCTGACCGAGTTAACTGTTGAGACTAAACCAGATGTAACATGGAAACCATTGCCAGCTATACTCAAGAGCTGTCCAAATCTAGTAACCCTTGTCTTCGAAGTAACATACTTGCACAATCCTTTTAAATAAACAGCTGTCATGTTTTTCAACACACTTAGATTTTGAAACTCTTTTTTTATGTTTTTTTATGTTCCAGGGATTGCGTCACGTATGGACAGATAGATGTGAGGAAGAGGACGGGTGCTTATGCAGATACCTTACTGGGTATGAAATGGAAGTGGTTGCTCGTACTTGCTTATCATCAAGTCCGGTCAAGGTTCTAAAGATAGTGATGATGATTATGGTGACGAAGACGATGATGATGATGATGATGATGATGATGATGATGATGATGATGATGAAGATGCTGGAGTTGTTAATGGCTTAAAGGAGCAAATAAAGCAAGTCAAGCATTTCCTAGAGAAGATGCCGAACCTTGAGCAAGTGACATTGGAATACTATTCATCAAATGATGAAGAAGTGATGGAGGTATTCAACGAGCTTGAGAAGCTTCCAAGAGTAGCTTCGGCCAATTGCAAACTCCAACTAATCTCGGAAAACCTCAGCTTATCATCTAATGTGTCTGGCTAAATGGCCCGGGGTCCTTGTCTTTAGAAGATCCTTTTCTCAGGCTACAAGTTTGTGTAGTTGCTAAAAGATCTAAACTCTTGTTTCTGCCGTTTGTTCTTCTTTTGATAACTCTCTTTTCTTTTCTTGTTTTGGTTTTATTTCCCTTGATGACTTGTGTTAAAGTGTTTTCTCCTTTTGACTTAGAATGGTAATCATGTTTTTGTTTTTTTCTTGAAATGGATCACAGTTTCTTGATTTTATTGAATTATACTGATTACATGATTCAAGATTCAGGAACGGTCTAGTGAGTTTTAAGATCCTGGCTTTTAGGATAAAAATGTCAAGAATGTTAGTGTTCTTGTGTAGACTGGAGATTTGAATCCTGGCTTTGAGGGTAATGTCAGGAATATTCTTATTATATACACTTGGGGAGATGTTAAGATTTCCGGAAACACAAGGAGAACCTTATAAGGTTAGAACAACATGCAAGTAAAGAACTTTGCACGAAACAACTTTAAAAAATCATATTTAAACATGATAAATAAGGCACCACATTTCATTCCTATCTTCTTACGTTTTGCATTTCAATTTTCTAACCATTATCATATTCTCCAATAAAAACCACAAGATTTTACACTTTACCAATGGCCTCGGTGGTCAATGTTATGAGTCCAATGGTTACTAGAAATATCATTACCATATCCAAAACTCCACGGTTCCAACCTGAATTACCTTCTCTACAACATTCTAGCCGGTTCAACACATTCAAGAATGACCCAAGAAAAATGATGAATTATAAGTATGCTTCAAGGAGAAATATTGTGGTTTCATCTTTAGATCAACCTAATAATTCTAAGTCGAATAAAATATCTGGATATGATGCTGTTATGAAATTTTATTCGTCTATTAATGAGAAGAATCAAGATAGATTGAGTAGTTGCATCTCCAACGATTGTTTTATCGATGATTTCTCCTTCTCTAAGCCTTTTAGAGGAAGAAAGGTATTACTATTCTATGAGAACTTTTATTGCAAATATTAATAAAATTTATACAATATGTATAAGCATTTTATAATTCAAGATTTGTTTTTGTGTGTATGAAAAATGAAGAATCAAGAATATATATATTTTGCAGGAAGCTATGAAGTTCTTTGACGAACTTGTGAAGAGTATGGGACAAAACGTTAAGTTTTGTGTTGAAAATGTGTGTGAAGGAGATGGATATAGTGCTGCTGTTAATTGGCAACTTGGTACGTATACTATTAGTACATCATTAATGTTTAATTATATTTTATCGTTATTAGTTTTAATACTTTCATTCGTTTGTTCTTCTTCTTCCATATTTTGTTGTTATGAAGAATGGGAAGGACGAAAAATTCCCTTTACAAAAGGATGTAGCTTTTATGAATTTACAGAGGAAGGAGGAAGATTAGTTATACGGTAAAAAATATTTTCAAGGGAAGATATAGTCTTAGTCTTTGGGGGATACATTTTAAAATCACACTCTTTTATTTATTTCAAGTCTATACTAATAAACAACTAATCTGAATAGTACTATTTTCATTTATTTGAATAAAACAACTAATCTTGTAAATGATTTCACAAACTTTCTTCAGAAATGCGAGGATTTTGATTGAATCGCCAATTAAACCGGGAGGAATCGCGTTGGTAGAAATGAAACATATAAATGAGAATTGTTTTTTTATTTTTTTTATTTTATATATTTTTCTATTGTTATCGATATTATTTTGTTAACTTGATTTTTTTGTTTGTTTAGACGCTGTTAAAGAACATCACATTCTTGTTCGATGAATTCCCAAAAGCTGCTGAGTGTAAGTCTTCAATACTTATTTATTTCCAATATACCATTTCATTAAATTCGTAGTTTAATGTTTTTCTAAAATCCGATTTTTCTCTCAATATTGTAGTGTTTTTGGAGAAACCATATGCATTAATCCAAGCAGCATTAAGAATTTATGGTTTGATTTTGGCGCCACTCGTAAACCATATAATGGCAACATACCTGAAGCTATTACGCAACACGGCTGAGTTCTTCTTATTGGTCTTGAAAAATATCATCAAAATTCGAAATTTATTCTTCAAATAGAAGAAATAAATGATTACATGTTTTTCATTTCATATCTTCTTTCCTAGACTAGACATATTTTACTAACCACTATATGATTATTTGTATTTGAAAAAAAAAAAAAAAACAGTAATTGGTTCAATCATTTTTAAACTGTACACACAATTCATCCTCAATTCTTCCATCCGAATCATATATACTCAAAACCATCTTGAAGTGTCTCAAATGAATTATTTGTTTCATTGTCCATACAAAACCAAACCGAATCAAACATTTTTTTATTAACCAATTGGTTTTAAAATTAAAACCTAACAACCAAAACCAAAACGGAAAAAATAGTAATTTTAGAATAATCAAAACCAAATAGAGTTTTCACTATTTGTAAACTCTAGCTAAGATTATACCTTAAGCCCAAATGGGCACCCTTCAATGTTACTAGGAAATGAAACTAGGAAATTTGTTAATTTAATTTGTTAATTCATCTAATCAATAATTAAAATTAGGAAATAATTTTAAAAAAATCCAAAAACAAAACCAAAAAATAACTATAATATAAAAATAAATTTAATAAGAAAAAAAGAAATCAAGAATTTGTTAATTTATCTAATCAATAATTAAAACTATTTCTTAATTTAATTTCTGATTATATAAATTAAAAAAATTTGGTTTCCTTTTTTCTTTTTAAAATTATTTCTATATTTAGTTATTTTTATTTTTTGTTTTTGGATTTATTTTAAAATTATTTATTAAGTTGAATTATTGATAAATAAATTAACAAATTCTTGACATAAGATAAAAAATTAGTTGGAAAAATATATGATAATCTTGGTTTACGAAACAAAGACACAATACCTATTTTGGACATCAAATTTAAGTAAATATTTTCTCCATAGAAGAAAAAAGGTGTGTAAAATATTTCTCTTAAAGGAAGCAAGAAAAAAATATTCTCTCGCAAAAGAAATAAGTTGAAAAGGCGGAATTATATTTTGAGAGAGATGCTCAAGCAAAACCAATTTTCATATACTTATCTGGATCTAGCTATATGAATGAGCAAGTCAGTGAGATTTCTGTTTAGATTAAAAATAATAGTAGATAAGAATCTAAAAACGGAAAAGAAATAAAATCGTGATAGTCAAATATCTTAAGGTATACAAAATCTGAGATAAGAATAAAATTGATAGCTGATGACGTAAGGGTGGAGCTAGAAAATATTGTCAAAAAACACCATGAGACAAAGAATAGTGAAAGATTCCAGCAAAATGATGCTGAAAGAGGGAAACAAATATTATTTTGGGAAACCGAGATATAATCTAAATAAAAAATATCATACTGGATAATAAAGATCTTGCAAGAACAACGTCTCAATTAGATATGAGTGACAACATAACCGCCAGTTACTGGATCTTTTTAATATCTCATACTAGGTCTGGGCGTTAGGGTTGGTTCATGTCTCTTGGGTTTTTAGGTCTAGAGGTCTACGATCCATTCGATTTAGTTTGGTTCTATCAGCATTTGAGTCAAGTTTGAATACACGAAACAGAAAATAAATATTAAAAATTGGTTAAATTTAAATAAAATTTGGTTAAATTTTCACAAATATAACTTAGAACTTAAATCACAAATTAATTAATATTTTGGAGTTTATAATTGTAGGGTATATAATTCAGTTATAGCAATTAAGTTTATATATTGTTAATAGTTTTTGATATATAGTTGTATTTCGAATATTTTAGGTATTCATTCAGTTTTTGGTTTAGCTTGGATTTGGTTATTCAGATAAAAGTTTAAGATATTTTTGGGTTTTTATCAGGTCTGATTTGATTTATTTTTTTGGTTTATTATATTTTTAAAATACAGTTCACATCGTAACTGAAAAAATAAATGTAAAATAAAATCAAAATCCCGATGTTGGTCTTGTGAAGCCATGGGTCAAGGAGCATGAGGCATCTGTTTTAATCCATAAAGAGCTTTTTTCAATAAACACACATGGACTAATAGATGTAAAAAATTTTTTATTTAAACTAAATTTTTGTTTTACTAAAATAATTATTTTTTATTTTTAAAATTTATTAAATTATAATAATTTTTTAAAATATTTTTAAACATTAGAGACAAAAAGACAAAAAAATCTTTAAGTAAGAGAGGGATCAGATGGTCCAAAAAATTGGAGCGCCCAATTGTCGTAACAGGCTTTGAGCGGAACGCCCATCACGCATATATAGCGAGATTAGACCCATTCATCATCTCCCCTTTACTTGCCCGAAGGATCATACTTTTAAATGAAGCCATCTCTTCTCCTTTTATAATAGGCCCATCCGTAACTACATATCTCACTCAACCGATGTGGGAGAAAATCAAATTTTATACGGTACTACTAGGCTTTGTTTGTTTGTCACTTTCAGAGGGTTCCAACAACTAAAGTTCCCACTTTCACATTTCGTGGTTTCTCTGATTGTAAAAGATGAGAGCAGTGTGGAGCCATTTGAATGTTGTTCCCAATCCGAGAATCAGGCGTATATCCTCAGCTATTTTGAATTCAAATCGAAATCGAAATATTTCTTCTACTGATGATGCCGAGCTCAGTGATTTTGTGGAGTTTTTAGAATCTCATAAAAACTATGAGAAATCAGGTGTTCCAAAAGGAGCTGGAACTGATTCCGGTGAAGGGTTCGATCTCGGTAGAATGAAACGTCTCATGCTTCGTCTCCAAAATCCCCATTTCAAATATAAGGTTCGTAATTCCCAAATGGTTCAGTGATTATAAGGTTGATCTAAATTTTGGATTGAATACAATTGGATTTTGATGAAACTTGCTTATTGAAAGGACTCATCTTTAGATTTTGAATTTCTTTATGATTATTGTTTCATAATTTAGTTGATTTTGGAAGGTGAAATTAAAAATTTGGGAAGTGATTATAGATTTCCCTAAAGATTGGAATTTGTTTTATTTTAAAGATCTCATCTTTTTGAAAGTGAGATTAACAATAGTGGCAGTGATGATTAGGTAGTTCATGTGGCTGGAACAAAAGGAAAAGGTTCAACTTCTGCTTTTCTCTCTAATATCTTAAGAGCTGGAGGATATTCAGTTGGTTGTTATTCTAGGTAAATAATTTTGATTTTATATATATATCTCGAGTTTGAATCTTTCATGATTACTAATATGAATGAGCTTTTGTGAAGCCCACATATTCTGAGTATCAAAGAACGCATGTCCTGTAATGGAGTTCCTGTCTCTGCATCCACTCTTAATGATCTTTTCTATTCAATCAAACCGATTCTCGATCAGTCTATTCTAGAGGAGAATGGTTCTTTGAGTCATTTTGAGGTTACCAATCAAAAGCTTCTTCTAGATTCTCTACTTCACATGGTACTGCCGAATTGTATTTAATATATATATATATATCTTGACAGATTCTCACTGGGATAGCCTTTTCTTTGTTTGAGAAAGAAAATGTTGACATTGCAGTTATAGAGGTTAGTGATTTTACTCATCCTTTGAGATTTTGATATTGTGTAAAAGGTTATCGTCAAGTTTGCATATCTTATCGTTTGCTTTGCTTGGGTATCATCAGGCTGGGCTAGGAGGAGCTCGAGATGCTACAAATGTCATTGAAAGTTCAAATCTTGCTGCATCGATCATAACAACGATCGGTGAGGAACACATGGCTGCTCTTGGGGGTTCCTTGGAAAGCATAGCAGAAGCCAAATCTGGAATTATTAAACACGGTCGTCCAGTTAGGTGCATTGATTATGTGTTTTTGGCTTATAAGCACATTGATAGATCAATTTTTATGTGCTGTTTTAAAACTTGTAGGTTGTTTTAGGTGGGTTGTTTCTTCCTCATATTGAGGACATTCTTCGTTCTAAAGCAGCATCAATGTCATCATCAGTTACATTGGCATCTAATATTGGATCTAGTTCTTCAATCAAAGGCATCATCAACAAAAATAGGATTGGGCTTTGCCAGTCCTGTGACATAGTAATACAAACTGAGAAAGATGATAAACCAGTAAGTTTCAAAGATGAAGCAAGAAAATCATTTGTGATTCATAATATCTCAACAAATTGTACATAATAATAACGCAGATTGTTGAGCTTAGTGATGTGAAGCTACGCATGCTTGGACATCACCAGCTCCAAAATGCTGTTACTGCCACATGTGTGTCTCTTTGTCTTCGCGATCAAGGTATGATGCACTTTGAATCTCTCTATGTTGTTCATATAAAACAACAAAACCATTAAAAGTTTGCAAATTTGCGTTACGTTCTTGATGGAATAATTAGGATGGTGGAGAGTGACAGATGAAGCAATTCGGATTGGTTTAGAGAATACTCGTTTACTTGGGAGAAGTCAGTTTCTAACACCAAAAGAAGCTGAGACTTTACAATTACCCGGAGTAACAATGCTTCTTGATGGTGGTAAGTAATAGCTTTAATGTATCTGTTTTGAATGAATCTGAGTCAATTTTGAATATTTTGGTTTACTGTATCAATCTTTGCTCTCTTTTATTCAGCTCACACAAAAGAATCAGCGCGAGCTCTAAAGGAAATGATAAAGAAGGACTTTGCAGAGAAGAGATTAGTGTTTGTAGTTGCAATGGCTAGTGACAAAGATCATGTGTCCTTTGCAAAAGAAATGTTGTCAGGTCTAAAACCTGAAGCAGTGGTTGTAACAGAAGCTGAGATTGGTGGAGGTAAAGTTAGATCAAAGGCGTGTTCGGTTTTGAAAGAATCATGGATAAAAGCTGGTGATGAATTGGGGTCAGGGTTTATGAAAGTTTCAGAAAACAAAACAGTGTTCGGTTCCTTAAAGCTTGCCTATAAGATTCTCAGCGATGATACAAGCACTAGTGAGTCTGGAATGGTTATAGTTACGGGTTCACTTCACATTGTATCTTCAGTCTTAGCTTCTCTTCAACATTAATTTTCGTTTATCTTTTATGAGTTTCTTGTAAAAACTCAGTGTATGTGTTAAACCAAAAACTTAAAACATTAATAAACAACCAAACCATTCGATTTAAATATATTTAAATTAAAAAATGATTTAGTTAATATATTTTCTGAAATATTTTGACAATAAAAAAAACAAATTTATGTTTTCTGAAAGAAAACAAGCGAGATCAATAAAGTCTCATCTTTAACTCTGAAGAAGGAACAAGAACTGTAAATTATTTGAAAAGGGTAGTTTAGTCAATTTAAATTTCTTGACCATTGCAATTCCCAAAAAAAAGCAGCTCTTTTCCAAAAGATCAATTTTATTCTCCCAGTTTGAACTTTGAACGCTTGCTCGTCCTCTCTGGCGTTTTTAAATACAGTCTCATCTCTCCCAAATTGGGAGTTTTCAAAACTCCTAAAGCCTTCTCAAAGCTTCGTCATAAATGGTTTCTCAGAGTGATGTTGATTCTAGCAGCGATTCGAGCTCGGGTCGCTTCGAAATCAGATTCAGAGACAAACCTACGCTTTCTTCTACCCTCAGTAATATGCAAGAAGTCTTCAATTTGTCAATGCTTTTATCTGCTGACCAACAAAAAGCTTCTGCTACTCATGGCAAAACAAAGGTTAGTGACTCTGTTCGTTTTATTCTGTTATGTAAAAGTTTTGATTTTTTGTTGTTGTTGTTGGGTTTTTTAATAAAGATTTGATTTTTAACATATCAGTGTCTTGGTTTGAAGGAGGATGTGGTTTGTGGGGGACATGAGCGAGTGAGTTACACAAATGTGGATAAAAAGGAGAAGAATAAGGAAGCTGATGTGGCTGATTTGTGTGTTTTAGAGAACGCACTTGAGTCTGCGATGACGACGACATCGTTTAAAGGTTTAAGTAAATTTCATAAGAAGATGATGTTTGGAAACTTGAAAAAACTTGGAGTTAAGAAAAGAAGAGAGCTAAGCGATGAATGGAAAGCTTTGGTTGTTGAGGAGCTTCGGTTGAACATCAAGAAACACACTTTCGCTGGAGAACTTGCAAATTCGATGATTTATTAATATACTCAAGAAGAAGAAGAAAATTTCTGCTTTTGGAATGGGTTTAGATGTCTTTGGTTATTTCGACTTATGATTTTTGTTGATGTTGTGTCTGTGTGTTAAGTATCTTTTGAACGGAACGGTTAAGTGGCGAAAGAATCCTCCTATGCTCCGGAAGATAGATTATTACGGGCCATATTTGGCATTCAGGTATCAACTTCAAAAGAAACTTGTTTAAAAATTGCATATAGGTGGTAGAGGTCGAGTTATTGATGTGAGATAGGGTTCAGAAAAAGGGGGATATATACTATTAAAGCAGAAGTTAAAATGCACCACAATCAAAATTTAACTTTTTGTGTTGTTTATAATTAAATGAATTTTAATGTTAATGATATTATTTAGCCCTTAGCTTAGCCAACCTATTATGTATTAATTTGGTTGTATTAATCAGTTTCGATTTAATTAATTAAATCTATTAATTAGTTTATTTTATGGTCTATGTTAGACCCATATTATGTTTATTGTATTAAATGATTGTGGCTGATTAGTTACAGCCCAATTATGTAAACCCTAGATAATACAACCGTCCCTTAAAAACATATATATAGTAAATTTAAGTTTTCGTGTTATATTGTTATTGTATATTTTTGTTTGGGTAGTTTATGATAACTTTGTTATTTGAGTTGTACGTTTGTTTGATTGTGTTTTTTTTTCCTACGATCGCAGATTATATGTGTGGATGCAATAATAACGTTGATGTGACTGTCTTCATCGAGAGATAAATTTATAGGTCAGTCAACAATTTTTTTTAATAGATTAATCATTTTTACTATCGATAGCAGGTTGGATATTGGAAGCAGCAACATGAATATATGTTAGGACTGATCGACATTTAATATTTTAACTTTCATTCACCAATATATCTTTTGTTATGAATATATGGTTTGTGTTAAGGTTCCAATGTTTTTGTCATCTTCTATCTTTTATGTACCTATTTCTAATATGTTATGAATATATAATATGTGTCAAGGTTCCAATATTTTTGTCACTAAACAGCGGTATGTTGAAACATCAAATTCGTATTTATCTTATGAGGAGGTAAGCTTACATAAAATCTTGATATTTCTTATATGTATGTTTAAGTTGGGTTTGACAAAAAAATGGATCTAGGGGTTTTTTGCGTGACCTTATATAATTATATTGTCCTCTTAGCATAAAAATAATATAATAAGTACAGTTTCTTTGTTTGTTAATGATTTTAATGCTTTACTACTAACACAAGTTTTCATCTCTGTTTCTCTCTGATCCGATATTAAGCTTTCGATTATATAAATTTCCCTGTTATGTAGATTTTGATTCCTTTTGTTTCGTTTGCTTATTGTTATTAAAATACGTGTAATGTTTTCGTGTCTAAAGCCACCGTGTGCTGACATTAATAGACCATGTATAAGGCATATTCATGTTTTTTTTTTGTTCTTTGCAGGGCCCAACTCAGTTTACTGCTATACACAACTTCATGAATAACTAACAAGGTTAGTTACTTAAAACCGATAGATTTTTTAGGTAAAAAAATTCTGATATAGAAATTTACATATATAATTATGTATCTCTCTCTTATATTGTGTCTGTTTTTCTTTGGGGTTGCTAAAACTTCTGGTAAGAAAGGGAATATATCAAGTTCAAAGAAAAGGATATTATCATGGATTTATTATTTGTAAGTTGTTCTATTAATTTGGTACATCAGTACTCGAGATGAACTTACTTATTCTGGAGTATATTTGTAGGCTCGATAGAAACATGTAAAAGAAGAATTTCTAACAAAAGAGAATTTCTGTTGATCAATATGGCCCAGGGGTATCACAAACAGAGGTGCCTCCATCTAAAAACTTATGTCTCCACTGAAGATGTCAAGAGAGGTCAATCGCTTCCACATTCAGTGATAGCTACAAAAACTAACATGCTGGTGTGGACAGTAATGTTGTTGAGTCAACGCCAAATACCAAGCATGCTGATGGATATGTGCCAAATGATTCTTTAGTGTAACCATCACCATCTTTACCTGACAAAGAAATTGACGTCCCTGCCAGTGAGAACCATGAAAAAGACACACAAGGAGAGTTGGATGATTCTTAAAAAAAAAGATGATCTGGAGAAACATGGATCTGTAGTGAATATTCCTCTGGAAGGTGAACACAATCTAATTCAAAGCACCAGCAATGAGAAAAAAGTTGTTACGTCAATCAATCTAGATAAAGAAGTATAACAGAAAGGTGCTGACACCTCAACCAATCGAAAGAGAGAGCAGGATCGTAAAGCTGATACAACTTGCATGGATATTCAATATCAACTTGAAAAGGTTAGTTAGTCTCGGAAAAATGTAGAAAACTAGCAAATAGTATGTCTGCTATTTAAAGTTGCACATATATTTGTCTTTTTTAAAGTATATTGATCTATGTTTCTACTAATTCTATGCTCAGGGGCTGTTAAAAGCTACAGTTTCCACTGGGAAGTCAAAAGAAGCCAAGTTAGCAAGGGTATGCAAATATCCTTTGCTGCTTTCATCTGTGATAAACCACTATTTCATCTGTCAGATAGGATTTATTACCACTGGTTGGACGTGACCATTTCAGATGTATGCTTTCTTTTGTCTTCTTTTGCTTTTATGTTTGTGATGGACTTCCATCCCGCGTCTTCCGTAACTTAAGGCAGAAAATTCACAGTTGAAAGAGCTTCTCATTGCAGAGGTACAATTTGTTTCTTTTAGTCCAGATGATAAAAAGTAATAGTGATACTTGATGGAGTTCAAGGAACAGTTGCAAAAAGATTTGTCAGCTTCTAAAAGTGAAGTGACAAAATTAGAGTCAAGCATTGTTCAAACACTAGCAGCTAAGAACTCAGAGATAGAAGAATTTTTCAGCAATAGAAGTAGTGAAAAATCTGGCTGCTCTGAACGAAGCAAAATTGTCATAAGTTTAGACTTTCTTCGTTTTGTGTGTTCTCAATTAGTGCATATGAGATTTTGAGAGAATTTTCCAGTTGGAGGAAGGAGAATCTTATTCCAAACATCACTACTGTTGGAGTTTTTTTACTGTTTCTTCCATGTCTGCAAGGATCACAGCGATGCCAACTGATAATAAGATGCAAATACAAATACAGATACAGTGTATGTTTGCTTCTATCAGTCAATGTGTAATGTGTCTCTTACATACGTGAAAAAACCGAACCCAAAAAAAAAAAATCAAATCTTCTCCAAGATTTCTGGTTCCATTAAATTTTGATTATGTTTTGGCTGTGGATAGCAGCCTGAAGAGGAATTATTCGTTCTGAAATGTAGAAAGAAGAATTCACCTATGGTTTACAGCTTTAGATCAATCTCCTTTCAAATGACAAAATGTATAAGAAGATTTGGTATGTACTATCATCTCAGAAAGTGTTCCAATTTTTTTAATCTCTGCCCTCTTTTGATTTTGACATGATAAATGGCTAAGAGTTCCTTCAACCTTTTCTAATATTCTAGTTCTTCTGCTCAGTTACTTGGAAGACATGAGAATCGACGGTTATGTGTTGGAAGATATCCGTCCCTTCTAAAGGATTCGTTTCAGATCAAAAAATTAAAGTCGACTTTGAACAACTGTACCTGTTTCCTTCGGATTCGTGTTGATGTTTGTGCTCTCTATCCTTTCCAATGAGGATAACATAAAACCAGGATATGTAGTTACAATTGTGTAAGGATCTCTCTCCTTAATTTACTTGATGCTTAAACAATATAAGTCTCTGAAGATAAACTCTTTATTAAATATAGATTGAATAACCAAAGTCCTCTTTTGGTAACAAGTGTTCTAAGGTTGTGTAGTATGAAAGACATGACAGAGTTATTGAGATGCCTAGGATAAGCATGTAACCAAATCACTGACATTATAGGTAGATTCATCTTTCTTCTAAGTCCATTTTCATAGGTTGGAACTGAAAATGACAAAAACATAAATAACTTTCCGTCAGGAAAACGGAGGCTTTGTGTACTCATAAATTTATCTTTATTATCTTTTAGCTAATAGTTGTAAATTAATGGAAATAATAAAATGACAGATGGCAGTTTATATCAAATTTAATAAAACTATAAAGACATGAACATTTTAAATTGATCTTTGAGGTCTCTAAATGATATAGCTTAGTTTTTGATATATTTAAATATTTGGATATTTATTTTTTCTGAAAGTAGGAGTTTTGAGTGCATGTGTAGTTTGAAGAAAAAACTCTAAATCAAGAAAAGAAAAAAGGAAGAAAATAAATTAAAGAATAAGAGGTATGTGCTCCATAATACCAGAATATGATACTGGGGAGTTGGTGAGAAAATGGTATTGGGGATGGGATGCGGCACCTATGATAAGAGCAATTTTTTGTTTTGAGATTTTGCATATAAATATCAGTGATTTTATGAAATATGTTGCTGGTAAGCTTTTTGGTGGAAATGTTATAGTTCGATTTAGGAGATTTTAGGTATATTTTGCATGTTATCAGTGGTGATGTGAGAGCAAAATATTTTTGCTATTTTAAATTCATCATATCTCTTGGTTAATTGTAAAGTTTTAAATCTTATAAAGTACATGAGACTCTAAGCAAGTGATAGTGGCAAAAGTTTGAGTGAACGTGAGACTGGCAATGTTACAGATTTTCAACAAGATGAATGATGGGGAAGTGGAAATAGACATCCCTACATATCTGTTTAAACCTCATTGCGGAGATTCTACCAATGCGTTAATAAAGGAGATTTACTCGGAATCATTAAAAGTTGATCGTGAACCTAAGTTTTTTTAATAGATAGTTATTCTTCGTATGTGTGTTGTAAACTTTTTCAAATCACTTGTCCATAATTGTTTTATAAACGATCGAGGTAAAGATTCCAGTTGTGAGGCAAGAGGAAGGTGTTCGATAAGATGGTTCATTGGATAAACATGATATCACATCATATTATAGCTAGATAATATAGTAATTTAATAACACTAGAAGATGCATATATGCAGGTCCTTGTGCTTGATTTCTTCCTTTGCTCACAAGGAATAACGTCAGCATAATTATATATTGCTCTGTTTTTATGTCCTTATATATTGGGATGAATACTATCAAATTTATGTATTTCAGGTAAATTTTGGAGTAGGTAGTTTTCGAAAAGCTTTACTTCACAAGATGAACATGCAAGTTATTAAGGTCAGAATTGTTAATGTATTTCAAATTTTGTTTTTTGATAGGTTATAGGACCCTTCGCTTCGATCCACTATATAGTTCTATATACTAACCAAATTTTACATGATATTACTCTTATACCAATTATGCTGTTTTTTGTTGTGTCCGTGTGAATACAATAGTTGGCGAGTGATTTATCCCTATGGTATCAACTTTGTTGTTTCTTTTGAATATTTTGGGGGTAAGACGACTAAATTTATGAAGGAAACAGCAAAAAATCAAAAGATTGTATATCGGCAATTTGGACCTGATCATGACAGATTAAGTTTTGTCTCATTGTATGTATGTGTTATAGAAGATGTGTACGCCACATTGTTTTTCAGTAAAGATGTACTAGCATACTTATATAGCTATCTCCATATAAATGCAATTTATGTTTGTAGTCATATTTGACTTCGTGGTAAGCTTTGACTCTAATGTATATTTCTGTTTATATATATATATATATATATATATAGACAGAAATATATATATAGATAAATACTAACAGTTTGAGTTGACAAAATCATATTTGTATCAGAATTGTGGTAAACGTTTAGATAGCTTAATGTATCTTTAATTTCAGTAAAGATTTGTGAGGGTTTACTAACTATCGATCTCTTGGATTGAGATTTTGCAGTCAGGCAGGGATTAATTAATATAAAAATACCTTTCCAACCACTGAATAAGACGAATGATGGTTGCTTTGCTATGAAAAAATGTTCATGCAAAGACAAAGCTCATTTAATTATGAATCAGGGAGCTATGCCATTGTTACAGATTGTATATAAATACAGAGCAACACAATGTGTCAACAGCAAAAACAATAGAGGTAAGATCCATAAATTGGTGCAGAATAATACTCAAACTTTTAGCTTAAATATGGTACAAAAGAATTTTACCAAATGTAACATGAATTTCAAAGAGAAAGTACAAGCTTCTTCAGAATTGTAAGAGGAAGCACATTGCATTCATAATCCAATTGATGATCCTGAAAACCAAATACACCAAACCAATTGGAGAGTTCATATAGAATTATGTATCTTAAACTTGACTTAGAACTTCAGCAGCAGAATTTCCTCGATGCTACATTAATCGCTAGGAAAACTAAGGCTTTGTTTGAAGAACTTGAAGATGCACATATGCAGTCCTTTCACTTACTTCCTTTGCTCACAAGGAATAGCGTCAGCATAAGTAAATATTTTTTTCTTTTTATGTCTTTAAAATTTAGATTGATAGTATCAAATTTATGTATTTCAGGTAAATTTTGGAGTATTTCACAAGCTAAACATGCAAGTTATCAAGGTGAGAACTTTTAATTGATTTCAAATTTTTTTTGATAGGTTATAGGACCTTTCACTTAGATACACCGTAGTTCTACATACTAACCAAATCATGTTATGGAAATAATTGCTTCCATAGAACTAAAACACAAATCAATATCATGTAAGATAATCCAGATGATAAATTATCACTTCGAAGCCATTGACAAAGTGAGTGTATGTTGTGGTTTTCTCACAAGTAGTTAGTACCCTTTTTTTGTTTGGAACAAACAAATCACAAGTTAACATAGGTAGTAGTTAATTAATGTTCATTTTTCTGTTGCATTTTGATAGGAAATGTTCATCCTTAGCTAATTTGACTTTGAGTGCAGGGAATAACAGTTATACGAGAATAGTGGTGACACAGATAGCTAAATCATATCTCTTAAGTGTTGAAAGAGTTGGAAACTATGAATGTTGAATAAGCATTTGGATCAACAAAAATAATCGTTGACTATTTGAAGCTACAACTATTTTTGGAAAGTAAATACTTGGTAAAGCTAAGGAGCAACAAGAGACATGAAATTTTTTCAGATATAATGAAAATAGTTCCAAACATTTCTTAAAGGTATCGATAGACCTGTATAGTTTTCAAGACTTAGTCATCCAATAGAAATATGTGGGAACTTCACAATATAGAAGTACTCTACACTAAGTAAAAACAAATGTTGGATAAGGTAATTAAAGTGGTTTTAAGGTTAACGATGATTTTGACAAAATCTATGTTTTTTATTTGTTGAAACATAACTGTTTTGGGAAGAATCATTCTTTGATGGTGGGAAAACATAGACATTAGGATAAAAGGTGTCTAGAGATAGTGAAAAATGTTGGCTAAATAGGCAAAGTGTGTTTGAACAAGAAGATGATAAGAATAAGAACAAAAATGAGGATAATGATATGTTTGGGTATATGTGTAGGTGAAGGTGGAGAGACTTGAAAGCACGAGTAAAGAAGAGATGACAAACGAGCTAGCGACAAAGAAAAGGATCGCAGAGGAGATGTGGATAAATGTGAAAGCAAAAACTATTTGAAAAGGCAGCGAAGAAATTTGAGAGGACTTATTTATAGCAATCGTTTAAAACCATCTCATGACCACCTAAACCCACGAGTACCAAGACTACCTAAAACCCTAAGTATTATATATTATATGAATAATTTTATGATTCAATCTTTCCAACTAAACACACATTGATCAACATTTTGAAAGACCTCATATAAGTATGTAGATATTATGTTTGTAATTGAATAATTGCTTATAGTCAAACTTTAATTGTAATCATATGCTCTTATTTTACATTCTAAAGATCCCTATTTTACAATAAAATAGTAAAAAAAAAAAATGTTTGACAGTAAAATTGTTAAATAGTTTTTTTTTTAATTTTACTTTATTTCAAATGACATCCTGGTAATATTCATTTCTGTCATTAAACATATTTAAAGACAAGCTCTAAAGAGTACACAAAATTTGGTGTTTATTTTGCAATTATATAAATGATAAAAAAAAATTACTAAACCATAATTTTGTTGTGTAATAGGACGTGATAATATTGATCTACATATGTAATTTAAACATATATAATTAAATTATATTATATTGTTAAAATTTTCCACGATATATAACAATATCTTTAGATGTTATCATTTGAAATAGTGTTTACTATTTTTTTAATTTATTAAAAATGTTTTGGTATCAGAAAAAGTTACTGAATAATAAATATTAATATAATTTTGTCCCGCGCAAAGATGCAGGTGAATTTTATTCATCACAACCAGAAAAAACTTTGGGTGGAGAGTTATTCCAAAATTAGGAAGTCTGCTGAATCTGGAAAGTGTAATCTATCCCAGACCGGTCGTCAGATAATGATTCCTTCATTTTTACTGAAAGTTCGAGATATATGATGAAGCATTAGCTAGATGCAGTGGTCACATGCAAATATTTTGGATTCCATGATCTTTTTATTATTATTACTTGTAATCCTAAATGGTCTGAGATTACAAGGTTTCTCCATAAACAAAATCTAAAGATCAAGGATCGTCCTGACATTTTATGTAGAGTTTTCAAGATGAAACTTGATAATCTCATGAATGAGCTGACTTGTAATGGGATGATTGGAGAAGCTCAATCTGGTACTGAATTTTTTTTAATTTAATTGGTTATATTCTAGCAAAAGTCTATATAATTACATTTATTATACATAATTTTATTTTATAACTCGTGTGTTAAATTTTATTTTATAACTTATCATGATTGCAGCTTTGTACACGATAGAGTTTCAGAAGAGAGGGATGCCACATGCGCATTTAGTACTTTTTCTTGTACCATGGTCTAAATTACCAAGTAGTGATGACATTGATAAGGTTATCAGTGCGGAAATTTCTGATCGTGATATGAAGTCATATTTGAATGAGGTCGTTGGTGATATGATGGTACATGGTTTGTGTGGGATTGTCAACAAAGGATTGAAATGGAGTCATGAAAGCTGGAAAATATACGAAATATTATCTCAGGCCTTTTTTTTTCTAAAACAAGGATTGATGATGATGAATATCCAATTTATAGACATAGGAAGATGATAAGTATGTTGAGAAGAGAGGGTTTCGTTGTGATAACTGTTACATTATACCTACAATGCTGAACTATGTATGCGTTATCCGGCTCATTATTAATGTATAATGGTGTAACCAATTGAGGTTGATCAAATACATGTCAAGTACATTAATAAAGGTCCTGATTACGTTCATACGACCTTGGTAAGAGATACTGATGGTGCGGAAATATATGATGAGATTAAACATTACTATACTTGCAGGTCTATTTCAATACATCAAAAATAAATGTTTCGAGTTATATTTGTGTTTGTTGTTGTTTAGTATCTAATCATTGGTTTGCTTGTGATGCTTGGAACATTTTGACCTGTAGGTATATTTTTCGTGAGGCTACATGATGAACCTTGGCTTACCATACTCATCGCCAAACTACACATGTTCAGATAGTAACGTTTCATCTTGAGGATGAGGAAGTTCTATCTATGATGAAAATGATGTGGTCAGCGATGTTATTAATCGACATCTATCGGAAGGTCAACGTTCCTAGCTTGGATGGATTATAATAAAGATCACACTGAAGCCAGAAAGCTTACGTTTGCAGATTTTTCCTTTGCAATATAGTTGGAGTTCGAAAAACCAAGTCTGGAGTAAAAGGAAGAGACATGGACTTAGTTGGGTTTTAACAAAGATTTGATTTTTTTACTTAGTGTCTTGGTTTGAAGGAGGATGTGGTTTGTGGGGGACATGAGCGAGTGAGTTACACAAATGTGGATAAAAAGGAGAAGAATAAGGAAGCTGATGTGAATGATTTAACGCACTTGAGTCTGCGATGATGACAACATCGTTTAAAGGTTTAAGTAAATTTCATAAGAAGATGATGTTTGGAAATTTGAAAAAAGTTGGAGTTAAGAAAAGAAGAGAGCTAAGCGATGAATGGAAAGCTTTGGTTGTTGAGGAGCTTTGGTTGAACATCAAGAAACAAACTTTCGCCGGAGAACTTGCAAATTCAATGATATGTTAATACTCAAGATGAAGAATATTTCTGCTCTTAGAATGGGTTTAGATGTTTTTGTTGTTGTTGTTGTTGTTGTTGTTGTTGTTGTGTTAAGTATCTTTTGAACGGAACGGTTAAGTGGTGTGCATGCTAACAAAGGTTGTGTCTTCTTTTTGGATGTTTCATGGAAGAGAGTTTAGTAACTTGTGCTTCATTTTCTTTTCTCTTCATTACTACTCTTTCTCTGTTTCATAGTAAAAGAGAAGTTATCACCGAGTTACAATGGTTTTGAATAAGTTTCCCAAACCAATCCTATGAGGCTATCTAATTTGATTTGGATACAAGTGAAGTCACAACCAAATATAAAGAGATGTTTTGCATTAGACGTCTGAGGTCCATCTTCTCTAGTTGGTATCTAAAATTTATATTTTCCACTAAATGCTCTTAGGAATCGAATGTGTTACGATATCCATAATATATACCAAACCATAACTTGGAAAAGGAAGAAACAAGTTATGAAATTAACTTAGAAATCCACTCTAAATTCACTATAAACACTACAGTGCTGAACATACATTCCAGTCTCTCCACAGATTGGATAATTACACATTATAACACACGCCAATATAATGGAAAGTTTCTCTTCTTCCCCTCCCCGAATCCTAGGAGTCTAAGATGCATGTTTTAAACAGCTTCACGAGAACTCCACGCTGTCTTATTCATCTTCTTCTCTTCAGACCAAGCTTACCAACATAGATGTGGTCGTCCTTGCCAATTGTGTAGGTATCCAATGAAATACCTAGAACTGATCCAGTTCCCTACCAAATATTGCAAAAGAAAGACTGATGAAATTGTTATCATAAAACAGTATGCAACCTTAAGAGAATATATACGTAAGAACTTACGGTTTCTTTTGTTAGTACATCACGAATCTCTTTGAATTCTAATAAAAACTGACGCTTCCCAGGCTCGTCAGACTGATCACGAACTATCTGTTTACCCAATTTTTGTAGAAGATAGTGCATTACTATATTCCCATTGGTATGCACCAGAGATTTCTCGGCTAAGTTCTTTAACCCAATTTCGACATCGTGACTGTCAGCGAGGAGTGACGACACATGCTCAACACTATCATTATTGAACAAGCATGCAATGTGAAGGAATAGAGATTGATCTTTCTTCTTCAATCTGTCATATCCAACTCTTAACATGTCTTCAATATCTTTATCAAGAGTAGTTTCGATCTCGGATAGTTGAAGTTCCCACTCGTGCTTGCTCTCCCCACGTAAAGATGAACCCACAACAGAAAGGCCTAATGGAAGTTTACCACAAAACTGAACTACTTTATTTGCAAGCTCTTCAAAACCATCTGGTACAAAGCTTTGTCTGAAAGCAGATCTACAAAAGATCTCAAGAGCATCTTCCTTGGATGGAAAATCCACATGGTAGACATCATTAATCCCATGTGCTTTCAAAATCCTCTTATCTTCAGTGGTAACGATGATCCGGCTTCCAGAACCAAACCAAGAAAGTTCTTTAGCCAAAACTTCTAGTTGCTCAAGATCATCTACATCATCAAGAATGATAAGCACTCTTTGATCTTGTAGCCGTTCTTTGATGGCGCCTAAATTATCTATCTTCATATCCTTTTGGTTCAAAATCTTATACAGAAGTCGGCTTTGCAAAGCCAACCTCGATTCTATGCTCTTATAAGTACCCTTGAGGATCTCCATAAAACATTTAAGTTTAAATCTACTAGAGATTTGGCTATATAAAGACTCAGCTATGGTAGACTTACCAATTCCCGCGGGACCCCAAATTCCAATCATCTTCACATCATTGCTCTCGAGGTCTAACAAAGAGTTCATTTCTGTCAAGTGAGCTTCAAGTCCCACCTTATGGATCTGTTTGTCTAAAACATCTTTAGCAATCTTTTGGATCATCTCTGCTTCATTATCCCTAACAAAAGCATAAAAAAACAAAGTTAGCGTTGAAGCAAAAGGAAAAGAATTCAATATTTACAAAAAATGAAGCATTCCTTAAGAAAAGATAAAAGCACATACCAATTAAGAGTGTGTTCTCCAGCAATGGTTGCTACATCAGCCAAAGCTTTGGCCCATCTCTCCTTCACTTCCTTACTTTTCCCTTCGGAAGTTTTCTCAAAAGCCTTGCCGAAGTCTCCCCTCTGTTTTTTGACATCTGAAGGATCAACTTTGTAAAAGATCGGAAACACATTCTGCCCCTGATCTCCATTGCAATTGAAGATTTCAACTAATTCGCCTAAACACCAGCTTGAAGAAGCATACTTCTCCGAGAGCACCACGATCCAGACTCGAGATTCTCTAATTGCATCTATGAGCTCACGTCCAATCGTGTGGCCTCTCACAATATCCTGATCATTGAACGTAGTGATTCCTCTGCTTTCAAAGTGAGTGTGTAAATGACTGAGAAACCCTTGGCGAACATCTGGACCGTGGAAGTTCGTAAAAACAGAGTATCTCTTTATTTGAGACGGTGTCACATTAAGTTTCTTAGAAACATCTGTTGAAATCTTTTCGATCATTTTTGCTTCATTAGCCCTAAACAACAGCAAAAACAAAATCGAGTTGGTCAGTCCATATTTACAATAATTGAAGCAATTCTTAAGCATCGAGAGACTAAAAAGAAGTGAATACCAACGAAGAGAGTGTTCTCCAGCAATGATTGCTACGTCAGCCAAAGCTTCGCTCCATCTCTCCTTCACTTCCTTACTTTGCCCTTGACAAGTTTCCTCAAAAGCCTTGCCGAAGTCTCCGCTCTGTTTTCTTACATCTGACGGATGAACTTTGTAAAAGATCGGAATCACATTCTGCCCCTGATCTCCTTTGCATTTGAAGATTTCAACTAATTCGTCTAAACACCATCTTGAGGAAGCATACTTCTTCGAGAGCACCACGATCCAGACTCGAGATTCTCTAATTGCTTGCACGAGCTTAGGTCCGATCGTGTGGCCTCTCTCCATCTCTTGATCATGGAACGTAGTGATTCCTCTGCTTTCAAAGTGAGTGTGTAAATGACTGAGAAACCCTTGGCGAACATCTGGGCCGTGGAAGCTCGTAAAGACGCCGTATCTCTTGGTTTGAGATGAAGAAGATGCAGAAGACGAAGCCATAAGAGATCTTACAATGGTTTTGAATAAAGTAGTGTTGTAATGGTTTTGAAGAAAGTATTGTTGATTGGTTTTGAATAAAGTATCAAAATGGTTATATTATTGAAGTAAAAGAAATGTAGGGGAAAGAACAAGAGTGTTTCCACCAAGTATCGTCGACGACTCATAAAAATGTAATTCCTTTTAGTCTTCGAGTATCAGTGGCCTCTGATTTTGTTAATTTGTCATTTTCGGTGAAATGAGATAAGAGCTGAATAGTCAGAGACATGTTGGAAGAAGACGACGTATCACGAACATTCAAATTTGGGTTCTCCTTCTTAAATTTGGTTTGAAAACTAAACCGGGTTCTTATGATATTTTTCTCTACATTAATGAAGGCATCTTTTTCTCTACGTAAGAAGAACTGATGCATGTTAATACGAACTATTTTGTCCTTTTTCCTATGAGGGTAAATTATAAATGAATAAAAAAAAGTTGATGTTTCAAAACTTGAAAAAAAATTAAAAGAAGAAAAAGCTAAGCATGAATGGAAGTGAGGAGATTCAGTTGAACATCAAGAAACAAACTTTAGCAGGAGAACTTGAAAACGCAGTGATATATTTATTAGTTCAAGAAGAAGAAATTTGTGCTTTTTCAACAGAACACTACAGTGAACCAATAGTGTTACCCTTCTCCGCAGTTGAAATTCTTTTGGAAACAGAGTAGCAACATCTTTTATATAAAATCGGATACTAAAAGATAGCAAAAGCAAATATGTACAAAAACACCATCATCATCATTATCTTCGAATCATAACGGATGTCTTTTCTTCTTCTTCTTCTTCTCCAAACCAAAGATTCTTTAACCAACTCCAACACCAACATGTTTCCTCATTGCTTTTAATGTTTTCACATTGAATGACCTGAGCAGCTTTAGGTTCATAACCTTCCTCTCCATCTGTGTAGTGGTCGCTGCTGCCTCCACTTTCAAAGTATCCTACTTTCCTACTCTCTTCTTCCTCACTCACGAGACGTACACCGCACTCAAGAATCTTATGGTTATCTCTGCAGCTGAATTCAAACAGAATCTTGCTCCCATTCACATCCACTTTAGATGTTTTTTCTTGAACCAAGTTACCACCACATATAAACAAATGTTTTGTTTGATACTGAAAGTAAGTCACTGAGTTCCACTTACGTTCCATAATGATGACACCTGCTTTGGTTCTTATACGGCAAGTGATAACAAGTAATGCAAAATTCTTGGTTGGCGGAAGCACGAGGCGAGCTTTAAAATCCTGACGACGCTGAGAAATTTCCCTCACCATCCAAAACCACAGGGATGATTATGGAGTTTCCTTTAGCTTTGTAAGTGAACTCTGCAGGAACCTCTTTACCTGGTAACCATACATTGTTGTAACCTCTTTGTTGTAAGATCACTCTTCTAGCTTCTTCATCTAGATTAAAACAGTTCCGAAACATGAGGTGCCTGATTCGATCATTGAAAGAGAAACATAGTCTCTCCAGTGATCCACAATTGCTTGCATCAATGTACTTGAGCGAAGAGGGAAGACCCTGCAGTGACGCGAGTTGTCTGCATTTGTAGACGATAAGACTTTCTAGTTGAGGGAGACTTAAGACGCAATCTGGAATCTTCTCTATACTACTAATGCTTAGGTCTAGATGCCTTACGCTTTCAGGTATATGTGTTATTCTCTTGACGTTTCTGCCTCCTAAACGAACCCATTCAAGACGAGGCAGACGCTCAGCAATTGATGGATGTACTTGTTCCATTTTTATGTTTCCAACATCAAGATACTTGATGTTCATAGAAACACTTGGAGAGTAAATTGTCTTGAAGACTTCCTCAAAAGATGATAATATGTTAATCTTGATTGGAATATAGCTCGTAGCTTTTTGCAGTCACTCATCCTCAACTTTTTCAGTTTGTGTAGATTCCTAATAGAGGAAGGAAGCTCCACCAAACTGTGCAAGACGTAAGTGTCAATGCCTCGAGATTAATAGCTTTGGAAAGATCTGGTATTTCTTTCAACATTTTCGAATATCCCAAATTTATCTTCTTGAGATTAGGAAGAGGCTGCAAGTTAATTACACAATAAGAAACAAAATGAGTAATATTTAGGTTGAATAATCAGAAACATATTTAAGAATATCCAAAAACCAACCTGGATTCCTCCCCAAAGCTTCTCGAGCTTGCTGAATTGCATACGGAGCTCGATAAGACATTTCGGTCGAAATGTTTGAGGAAGACGATTTCTCGGGTATGAATCCCAATGTAGTAACTTTAGACGAGGTAGATATTCCATGTCCTCTGATATTTCCAATGTAACATCTTTGCTAAAATATCTCCCATAGATTCTTAAGAATCGAAGATTACGCATTCCTTCAAAAGCTCGCCCAGTTATAGAAAACTCGCTGATCTTGGACATATCAAATGATATACCTACTACAGATCCAGTACCCTACCAAATATTCCAAAACAAGACTGATCATGATGAAGTTATATATTATCACAAAACTAAAGATTTGTTGAGAAGTCTCCTCTAGGGAATACTATATATATGAAAAAAACTTACAGTTTCATTTGCCAGCACGTCACGGCTCTCTTTGGCCTCTACTAAAAACTGACGTTTCCCGGGATCGTCGGACTGTTCATGAACTACTTGACTCCCCAGTTGCTGGAGTAAATGATGCATTTGTATCCACCCAATGGTAGATATATGTACAAGAGACTTATCAGATAAGGTCTTCAAACCATTTCTGAAGTCCAAGTTACTATCAGCTAGCATGGCCGTCACATAATCAACTGCTTCATTGTTGAAGAAGAAAGCAATATGGTCTTTATTTGATAGTTTGTCAAATCCCACTCATTCTTCAAAACCATCCCATGGAGAAGGTTTTTGAAAAGCAGATAGACATAAGATCTCAAGAGCTTCTTCTTCGGATGGATAACCCACATCGTAGATATGGTTTACCCAATGTGCATTCAGTATCTTTCTATCTTCAGTGGTAACAAAAATCCTGACTTCCTAAATCAAACCAAGATGGTTCTTTAGCCAAGGCGTCTAGTTGTTCAAGATCATCCACATCGTCAAGAACTATAAGGACTCTTTGGTCATGTAGCCTTTCCTCTATCGCACCTAAATGATGTATCCTCAGATCCTTTTGGTCCAAAATCTTGGAAAGAAGTTGGCTTTATAAATACAACTTCGAACTATAGTCATCAATACCATCACTCCCACAACTTCCCTTGAGGTTCCCCATAAAACATTTTTGTTGAAAATCAGTAGAGAGGAGGTTGTATAGAGCTCTAGCAATGGTAGTCTTTCCAATACCCGCAGGACCCTGAATTCCAAGCATCATTACTTCATTGCGCTCTGGGTGTAAATAAGATTTTACCTTTCTCAAGTGAGCTTCCATTCCCACCATCATGTCAAAATCCTTTGATGGTGTAACATTTAGTTGGTTTGAAACATCAGCTGCAATCTTTTCGATCATCTTAGCTTCATCTTCCCTAACAAAAGAAACAAAGTCTAAATTTAAATTGAAGCATTTCTTTAAAAAGATAAAAGCACTAATTCATTCAGAGACAGAAAAAAAACAAGTAGATACCAATTAAGAGAGTGTTCTCCTTCTATGTTTGCGACATCAGTCAAAGCTTTGCTCCATCTCTGCTTCACATCCTCTGTTTTCCCTTTACAGGTTTTTTCGAATGCGCTTCCGAAGTTTCCTTTCTGTTTCCGTACATCTGATGGATTAACGTCGTAAAAAATCGTCATCACAGTCTGCTTCTGGTCTTCTTTGCATTTCAATATTTCCACCAATTCATCTAAACACCAGCTCGAAGATGCGTATTTCTTTGAGAGCACCACGATCGAGACTCGAGATTCTCTTATTGCTTGTTTCAGTTCAGGTCCAATCGTCTGGCCTCTTTTGATCTCCTGGTCTTTAAACACTGTGTTTCCTTTGCTTGCAAACTGATTATGTAAATGACTGAGAAATTTTCTACCGACGTCCGGGCCATGGAAGCTCGGGAAGACATGATATCTCCTAATGCGACTCGAAGAAAAAGCCATGAGAGGTATGGTAAAGAGAAGTTGAAGAATATATATCAGAGAGTTGCATTGATTTTGAAACGCTCTACAGAGAAAGAAAAGTTCAAAGATATTTGAATACTGATTGGTTAATAGTTTTTAGTCTTCGAATATGATGACAAGTACTGGGTATGAAACTTTCTCAGAGTCGTGGTCTCTACACATTCTACAAAACAAAAAACAAAGTTTTACTTAGTCTTTGCAGAATTGCAGGTGACAATGAAGCAACGATGTAGAAAGGATGAAATTAAAAAGTTTTTTCTCTTCTTTTCTGGGGTTTCTTAGAAAAGCAAACAATGAACTTCATCAAATAATATATAAAGATCATAAATTTTGAAAATGGATTTTCTTAGTCATGCCAGACTTATGGAATCAATTGATTTTTGCTATTTATTTTAATATAACCAAAAGGTCCAAAACTAATAAAAATATCTGTCATTTTGACAATTTCATCAAAAGTATTCTCACTGCCCACATAACTATCCTAACCATCAAAGAAAGGTAGGAACTAAGTACTAACCTTGATGATTATTAGCACATCACTTAACTCTTAGCCCATCGTTGTTGCTTCATCCATCCAAATTCATGCACTGCACATCAATTGACACTTAGGTAGCATCCCTAAAGTTTGCAAGAGAAGATATAGAAATGTGTCTCTAGTTTGACACAGTTGCTTAATATGAGTTGGCTTTCCCAATTGTAGAAAAGAACCACATACATATACTTGTGAGATTCAGAAATTTCTATCTTTATGCAACCATAGTTAACGAAAACTCGAAATAGAGGAACAACATTTGCCTACTCTTTAAATTTATCATTCAGTCTGCCGGATGCATCAGTGGCAATCTTTTCAACCATCGCCCCTTCATCATCCCTACAAAAAAGAAAACAAAATCTTAATGGTGGGTGTAAATTTATAGAAACTCAACGATTAAAGTATTAAGATTAAGAAAGACAAAAATCATTCTAAATTTCTAATTCATTGAGCCCAAAGGAAACAACAAACCAGTTGTTAGAAAGTTCTCCCATTAAGTATGATACATGTACCACAGCATTGCTCCATCTCTGCTTCACTTCCTCGCTTTGCCCTTCACAAGTTTTCTGAAAAACTCTTCCGAAATCGCCGGCGTGTATCCGTATATTTGACGGATCAGTTTTGTAAAAAATCGGCATCACTATCACCTGCCTCAAAGCTGCTTTGCAATTGAAGATTTCAACCAGTTCATGTATACACCATCTTGAAGAAGCGTAATTCGGCGATACCACAATCATCAAGACTTGAGATTCTCTAATAGCTTTTACAAATTCAGGTCCAATCGTCTCGCCTCTCTTGATCCCCTGATCATTGAAGAACGTCATTCCCTTGCTTGCGAAGTGATCGTGTAAATGATTGACAAATTCTCTAGGAAGGTCTGGGTCGTGGAAACTCAAGTAGGCATTGTAGTTCCTTGCAACAAAAGAATCTGCTTTACTTTTATTACCTGCGTGTTTTTGAGCTTCGGGAGTCGAAGAAGAAGAACCCAAGAAGACGAAGAAGAACTCACGAGAGAATGAACAAGTACTGGAGATAATGGAGATGTGGATCATTCCAACTATACAACAAGTAACAAATATCCATAACCTAATGGAGATTCTATATTTTTCCCCGGACAAAATCTTACGATCTGTATGAACAGCTTCGTCACTGTGGTGGTTCCTGTTTCCTACAATTTCAAACTTGTCCACTTTGGTGCTCTCACTTTCAAAATTGTCCACTTTGTTGTTTCTGCTACTCTCATCTTCCTCAGTCAAGAGCTGCACACCACACTCAATAATCTTGTCATCATTGTACCAGCAGCTGAACTCAAACACAATCTCACTCATGGTACCATCAACATCATGGCATATGTTTTGCTCATCAAATAGGTCACCATCAAATAAAAACAGATGTTCTGATAGAGATCGAGGAGACATATCTGATGAGAGCCGTGCAAAATTGTTAATGATGTTAAGTTGGATACCTCCTTTGCTTCTTAGATGACAAGTTATAGTAAGAACTCGGTAGTCCTCGATTGGCGAAAGCAGAAGGCAAGCCTTAAATCTTGAGGATGCAGACAAATTTCCATCACCACCCGAAGCCAGTGGGATGGTTATGGAGTTCCCTGTAGCTCTGTGAGTAAACTGAGCAGGGACTTCTTTGCCGGGTACGCATATATAACTGAAAACCCTTTGTCGTATGATTCCTCTTCTTGCTTCTTCATCCAATTTCAAACAGTTGTAGAACGTGAGTATCTTGATTGGGTTGTAGAAAGGGCAACATACTCTTCTGAGTGATACACAATGGTTTGCATTTAAGGACTCGAGCAAAGGGGGGAGATCTAGTATTGACACAAGTTTTGTGCAGTTTACGACGATAAGATCTACTAGATGAGGGAGACCTATAACGCAATCTGGAATCCTCTTTATATCACTGTTTCTTAAGTCTAGCTTCTTTACACTTTCTGGGACATGTCTTAATCTCTTGAGGCTTTTGCTGCCTATAGAAAGCAAGTCAAGACATAGCCAGAGTCCAACAACTGATGGAAGAAGGTCTTCTATCTTTGTGTTTCTTATATCGAGTTTCTTGATGTTACTAGAAATATCTGGAAAACTTCTCAGTCGTGAGCAATCATTCATGTCGACCTCCTCAAGAGATGCTAAATTGATGTTGGTGGGTAAAACTTGTAGCTTAATGCACCATGACGTCGTCAGCTTTTTTAATTTGTGTAGATTCGAAATAGACGATGGAACCTCCACCAAGCTACTGCATCTGGTAAGTGTCAATGTCTCGAGATTAGTAGCTTCCGAAAGATTTGGGATTTCTATCAACTTTTTGGAATATCCCAAATCTATTTTCTTGAGACTTGCAAGCGGCTACATGTCAAAAGCAACATATGAGAAATATCACACTTGAGAGTTAAATCATTGGAAACGTATTTACAAATACTAAATAACAACCTGAATTCCTTCCCAGAGCCTCTCGAGATTGCTCATTGGCATATGGAGTTCGATGAGACGTTCTGGTTGAAATCTCGAAGGAAGACTATTTCTTGGGTATGAATCCCAATGTAGTAAGCTTAGACGAGGTAGATATTCCAAATCCTCTAACAAGCTAACACTTCCATTGTAGAATCTTAAGAATTTGAGATTACGCATTCTTTCAAAGGCTCGCTTACTCATTGAGAACTCGCGAATCTTGGACATATCTAAAGATATACCTTCCACAGAACCAGTACCCTATCAAATATTACAAAAAGAAGATTGATAAAATTGTTAACAAAAGAAAAGACGCAATCTCTAGAGAGAATATATGTAAGAAGTAAAAACATACTGTTTCATTTTCCAGTACATCACGAATCTCTTCCATTTCTACTAGAAAATGACGTCCACCTGGCTCATTAGACTGCTCAAGAACTACCTGTCTACCCAATTGTTGCAGTAGATAGTGCATCACAATTCGTCCATTGGTAGATATATACACGAGGGATTTAGAGGCTAGTGTATTCAACCCATTTGTGACATCCAAGTTACTTCCACCGAGCATGGTAGCCACATGATCAACGATTTCATTGTTGAATAAGAATGCGATGTGAAGGAAGAGAGATTGTTCTTTCTTCAACAACTTGTCGTATCCCACTCTTAATACTTGTTCAATTTTTCTATCAAGACAGGTTTCTAGCCTAGACAATTGAAGTTCCCACTCGTGCTTGCTTTCCCCACGCAAAGATGAACCCACAACACAAAGACCTAACGGAAGATCACCGCAAAGCTTTGCTACTTTATTTGCAAGCTCTTCAAAATCCTCTGGTACAGAGCTTTGTTTGAAAGTATATAAACATAAAATTTCAAGAGCTTCTTTCTTCGATGGGAAATCCACTTGGTAGATATCAGTAATTCCATGAGCCTTCAAAATCTTTTTATCTTTTGTAGTAACAATGATCCGACTTCCAGAACCAAACCAAGAAAGTTCTTTAGCCAAAACTTCTAATTGCTCAAGATCATCCACATCATCAAGAACGATAAGCACTCTTTGATCTTGTAACCACTCTTTGATTGCACCTAAATGATGTACCCTCATATCATTTTGGTTCAAAATCTTGGACAGAAGTTTGCTTTGCAAAGACAACTTCAAATCATAATCATCAACATCCATTATGCTCTTATAAATTCCCCTGAGGTTCCCCATAAAACAGATGAACTGATAACTGCTGGAGAGTTGGTTGTATAGAGCTCTAGCTATGGTAGTCTTACCAATTCCCGCAGGACCCCAAATTCCAATCATCTTCACTTCACCACAGTCAAGGCATAACAAAGACTTCAATTTGGTCAAGTGAGCTTCAAGTCCCACCATCCTTTCAAAATCCCTAGACGGTGTAACATTGAGTTTCTTAGAAACATCTGTAGCAACCGTTTGAATCATCTCTGCTTCATTAGCCCTAAACAAAAGCAAAAACAAATAAGCTTTGGTGAGTCTAAATTTACAAAAAATTTAACCATTGCTTACAATTTAGAGACTAAAAAGAAGTAAATACCAATTTAGAGAATGTTCTCCAGCTATGTTTGCAACATAAGTCAAAGCTTCACTCCATCTCTGCTTCACCTCCTCACTTTTCCCTTGACAAGTTTTCTCGAATGTGCTCCCAAAATCTCCCTTCTGTTTCCGAACATCTGACGGATCAATTTCGTAAAAAATCGTCATCACTATTTGATCCAAATTCTCTTTACACTTCAAAATTTCAACCAATTCGTCTAAACACCAGCTTGAAGAAGCGTATTTCTTAGAGAGCACCACGATCGAGACTCTAGATTCTCTAATTGCTTGTAAGAGCTCAGGTCCGATGGTATGGCCTCTCTCGATCGACTGATCTTTGAACGTGGTGATGCCTTTCATTGCAAAGTGAGTGTGTAAATGACTGATAAACCCTTTACGGACATCTGGACCGTGGAAACTCGGAAAGACGTGGTATCTCTTCATGTGAGATGGAGAAGAAGCAGCCATGAGATGAGAGGTTTCGCAATGGTTTTGGATAAACTATCGAAGGAGAAGGATAAAAATCATGAAAAGCAAAACGCGTAACAAGAAGAGAAAACTGTACAGAGAAAATAGGAACAGGTTTCCACAAAAGTCGTCGAAGACTCCATTAAAGTGTTTTTCCTTATAGTCGTCGTCGTCAGTAGGTAGGTGTCCTTTTTTAATAATTATTGGTAAATTGGAATTTTATTTAGTAAAAGCTTATCATTTTGTTTTATCATCAAAAAAAACAAAAATTGTCATTTTGATATGAAGTTCTCAGAATGGAGACAAGGTTAGAGGAGGAAAATAACCTGAAAATATTCGAATTAGGGTTCCAAACCACAAATTGATTTTTATGTTCACCAGATTAACGAACATTGCTACATATACATAAATAATTTCTTTATTTTTTACCTCTTTCAACCCGTTGATCTTAATCCATGGAAAGAGAATCTTGAATCTGAATAACACTAATCTGAGGAGATTCTAAGGAACTGATTTATGGTGAAGATAGTTTTTGAAGTTCAATATAATTTAATCAAAACAAGTTCAAGATCAGTCTCTAGCCAAGATCACAAGTTAATAATATTCACATCTGATAAAAAAAAACAAGACATTTGAAACTGAAACCACTTGTGAGACACAAGTGAGTCAAGTGACTGAGGTGAAATGAAGGAGATAAATGATGAATTGATGATCAAGCAATGGAAAAAGCAAAAAAAAGAGAGATGACAAGGAAACAATACATTGCAAACCAAACTTGAATCTCATATGCATCAAACATAGAGTGTTGCAGAACCAAAAGATGCAGCTTGTCTTCTTCTTCTTCTTCAATGTCTCCATCTGTGGGGTAGTTTATATTTCCTCCAGTCTCGTAGCAGTCCACTATGTTGCTACTACTACTCTCACCTTCCTCCTTCAAGATCTGTACACCGCAAGCAATAATCTTGTCATCATTTTCCCTGCAGCTGAATTCAAACAGAATTTCACTCGTCGTCGCATTCAATTCATGGCATTTCTCTGTTTGAAACAAGTCTCCATAAAATACTATTAGATGTTCCGTCAGAAATTGAGGAGACAGTCCTGAAATCCAGTATTCGACTTCGTTTAGGAGGAGACCTCCTTTGCCTCTTAGACGACAAGTTATATCAAAATGTGGATATCCTTCAACTGGCGAAAGTAGAATGCAAGCCTTGAATCTTGAGGATGTTGAGAAAGTTCCCTCACCATCCAAACCCGTAAGGATGGTTATGGAGTTTCCTGCAACTTTGTGAGTGAACTCCGGAGGGACTTCTCTACTCGGCAAGCATACATAATTGTAATCCCATTGTTGTATGATTCTTTTCCGTGTTTCTTCCTCCAATTCCACACAGTTGCGGTAGTTGAGACTTGCACACGGATCACGGAAAGAGAGAACTACGCTCTTGAGCGATCTACAGTCAGTTGCATCGAGACACCAAAGCGAACGGGGAAGACCCTGCAGTGACACGAGTTTTCTACAGTTTTGAATGATAAGACTTTGTAGCAAAGGAAGACTTATGACGCAATCTGGAATGCTCTTTATATGACTGTTTCTTAGGTCTAGCTTCCTTATACTTTCCGGGCAATATCTTAATCTCTTGATGTTTCTACTGCCTATATGAAGCCATGTAAGATGAGACCAATATTCGTCAATTGATGGAGGAACTTCTTTTATCTTTGTGTTTCGTACATCGAGATGCCTGATGTTCCTAGAAATATCAGGAAAACTTCTCAATCGTGAGCAATTACTCATGTCGACTTCCTCAAGCGATGCTAAGTTGATGTTGGTAGGGATAACTTGTAGCTTTCTGCACCCCTTCATTGTCAACTTTTTAAGTTTATGTAGATTAAAAATAGAGGAGGGAAGCTCCACCAAACTCTTGCAGAATACAAGTCTCAGTATCTCGAGATTAGAAGCTTTCGAAAGATTTGGGATTGCTTTCAACTTCCAGGAATAGCTCAGATCTATTTTCTTGAGATTTACAAGAGGCTACATAACAAATGAAAAATACCATACTTAGGTTGAATACTTGAATCAATAATAACACATTGAGTTATATAAAATACCAACCTGGATTCCTTCCCATAGCTCTACGAGCATGCTGAATTGCATCTGGATCTCGCCAAGATTTTCCGGCGAAAACGTTGAAGGAAGACGTTTTCCCGGGTATGAATTCCAATCTAGTAACCTTAGACGAGGTAGATATTCCATGTCCTCTAAAAAACTAACTTTCGAATGGAAGCCTCTCTTGCTTATGTAGAATCTCAAAAACTGGAGATTACGCATTCCTTCAAAGGCTCGCCTACTTATAGAGAATTCTCTGATCTTGGACATATCAAATGATATACCTATGACAGACCCAGTACCCTAACAAACAGATGAAATTGTCATCACCATGCGCAATATTTATTGAATGATATCTCAAGATAACATATATGATTATATGTTAAGTACTTACTGTTTCATTTGCTAGTACATCACGAACCTCTTGTGCCTCTACTAAAAACTGACGTCTCCCAGGTTCGTTAGACTGTTCAATTACTACTTGCATACCCAATTGTTGTAGTAAACAGTGCATCACTATCCGCCCATCGGTAGATGTATGCACGAGGGATTTATCAGCTAGGCTCTTTAACCCAACTCCAACATCCAAGTTACTGTCAGCGAGTAGGGTTGTCACGTGATTAACATCCTCATTGTTGAAGAAGCATGCAATGTGAAGAAAGAGATCTTGATCTTTTTTCAACAATCTATCATATCCCACTCTTAATACTTTCTCGATTTTTCTTTCAAGATTAGTTTCTAGCCTATATAATTGAAGTTCCCACTCTTTCTTGCTCCATCCACGTAACGATGAACCCACAACACAGAGACCCAACGGAAGGTTACAGCAAAACTGCGCTACTTTATTTGCAAGCTCCTCAAAACCATCACGAGGAGACTTTTGTTTGAAAGCTGATAGACAAAATATCTCAAGAGCTTTTTCTTTGGATGGAAAATCCACATGGTAGATATCACTGATTTCATGTGCCTTCAGAATGTTTTTATCTGTTGTGGTAACGATAATCCGACTTCCAAAACTGAACCAAGAAGGTTCTTTAGCCAATACATCTAATTGCTCTAAATCATCTACACCATCAAGAACGATGAGCACTCTTTGATCTTTTAGCCATTTCTTTATTCCACCTAAATCACGTACCCTCATGTCGTTTAGGTTCAAAATCTTGGACAGAAGTTGGTTTTGCAAAGACAACTTGGAATCATAGTCATCAACACCAATTGTACTCTTACAACTACCCTTGAGGTTCCCCATAAAACACCTAAGTTGAAAACCGCTAGAAAGTTGGTTATATAAAGCTCTAGCAATGGTGGACTTACCAATTCCCGCAGGACCCCAAATTCCAATCATCTTCATTTCATCACTCTCTAGGCATAACAAAGATTCCAATTTCCTTAAGTGAGCTTCAAGTCCCACCAACCCATCAAAATCCCTTGACGGTGTAACATTAAGTTTCTTTGAAACATCTGTAGCAATCTTTTGGATCATCTCTGCTTCATTAGCCCTAAGAAAAAAAACACAAAATCTCTCTATGTCAAACTCATGAACACAGTTTTCTCAGAAAAGCAAACAAAATCGTGTTGGTGGGTCTAAAGTTAGATAAACTTTTACCATTAAAGCATTGATTAAGAAATAATATTTTTTTTTTATGTTGATTAAGAAAGATAAAGCACTCTAAACTAATGAATCAAAAAGAAAAGTATATACCAAATTGTAGAATGTTCTCCTTTTATGTTTGCGACATTAGTCAGAACTTTGCTCCATCTCAGCTTCACCTCCTCACTTTTACCTCTACAGGTTGTCTTGAACTCCCTTCCAAAATGACTGCTCTGTTTCCGTACATCAGACGGATCAACTTCGTAGAAAATAGTCATCACAGTCTGCTTCTGATCTTCTTTGCAATTAAATATTTCCACCAGCTCATTTAAACACCAGCTCGAAGAAGCATAATTCTTTGAGAGCACAACAATCGAGATCCTCGATTCTTTAATTGCTTGTAGGAGCTCAGGTCCGATCGTCTGACCTCTCTCGATCCCTTGATCCTTGAATGTCCTGATCCCTTTGCATTCAAAATGATTATGTAAATGACTGAGAAAGGTTCTACGAACATCTGGACCGTGGAAACTCGGAAAGACATGGTATCTCCTGATGTGGGACGAAGAAGAATACATGAGAGATAGGTTTATGATTAGTCCAAGAATATATTTACAGCAAAAACATGATTTCAATTACATAAGCCTAACATTCACAAAAAACATCTCTTTATCTGAGACGAAAAAGACTATGATAAGTTCAATAATATATATCAGAGTTGCAATATATATGGGAGTTCAACTTGATGCAAAGGCTTAAAGACTAAATAGAGGATAAATTTCAAATAGATGTGAATTCTTATTGGTACAGTGACAAGCAATGAATAGAAACCTTCCTCCATAGTCAGTGGACGGACACATTAAAATAAACTAAAGTATGAAGTAGTCATTGACAATGAAGCAACGATATAGAAAGGATGAGAAAAAACAAAATTATCTTCTTATATATATATTTTTTGTTCATTATATATGGTGTGGTTTCTTAGAAAAACAGTCTATTGTGGAACTCACGAAATGATCACCGGTAGTTAGTATATAAAAACTATATATCTTTGACAATAGTATTCTAGATAATTGCAAACTTATGGAATCAATTGACTTGGTTTTTTCTTTCTATTTACCTAGTAAAACCAATAACTAATTAGAATGTCTTTTTCTTCTCCCGACAAATGCATCATTAATGAACACATAATCATCCAAACAATGAAAGAAAGAGATAAGTCCAAACCTTGACGATTATTGTTATCTCAAGATTCTTCTTCACAATGTACATAAAAATTTATATCAAAAGGATTCCTACCGTTTTTAAAAACCTTTTTCATGGACCGTTTGAAAATAAATTTTTCAAATAATTTATTTTAGACAATGCTCTTATAATCATTTTCAAATTATAGTAGATAAATTAGAAAATAGAAAAGTAATTATATGATATGTATTTAAAATTTGAATATATATCATATCTTACTGGTACATATCATTGAATTAGTTGCACTTTGAAACAAAATTATCACTATATCTATTGTTTGTTTTTAGTTTGAAATTAAAAAAATATTATTCCTTTATATTCTTTCTAATTCTGTTTTTAGTTAAAAATAATTTTTTAAAAATTATTAGGGATGTTTTTATGAGTAATTTTACCCTAACCTAACATATCTCATCAAAAATCCTATTAAAAAAAACTATTCAAAAAAACTCTATAAAAACTGTTTGGGTAGCCAAACAAAACGTTATAGATTTCAGGCGTGCTCACAGATACTTTATTATATTTAGTATTATGGTTGTCCCGCGCTCTGCATGAATTTAATATATATATATATATAGTTGATAAAAAATGTGATAAACAATTTATTTTTCTTTTTATTATAAATAATATTTAATTATTGAAAATATATTGCAAAATAGTTAAATAATAAATTCATGTGAATTATTAGAAAAAGTATAAAAACATATGCTACATATAACTAGAAAAGAGATATTATACTACATAATACATATTTTAACTAAATTCTTATATATTCGTTTGATTATTATTTATTCATTTAATTAAGGTTATTTTTTCCTAAGTTTTTGCATATTTTACCCTTATTTTAAAATAATTAACTAAAAACAAATAACTGAAACATCTATTATATTTATTCTATTTATATTCATATACACAAACATGTAAATGAACACTATTTGAAAAATTTAAAGGAAAACAATATATTTTTAACTAAAATAATATGATTAATAGTATCATGTGAATTATTTTTATTAAAACAAAGAAAATATATACTATTATAGCAAAAGTGAGCTCGCACTACAATCAAAAACATTAATAAATGTCGTTTTGGAATTAATGAATTATTGAATTAATGAGACAATTTAGCCCTAAACTTAGTTTGCCCATGTATTTAATTATTTTGTTTAATTACAGGCTTATAAGATTAAAAGTTGGTTTAAATTTAAACCTAATTTTCTGTACATGTCTACCTATAAACATCAATCTACGTAAGTATCATCCATCGTTAGTTTTCTCTTGACGGAGAAGGAATCTAAATCCAACTCTCTAATTTCTTTTCTGGGATTTATGTAGTTATATCTTTTGTGAAATGTGTATCTCTTAATTGTAAGTAATTTTCTATTTATATTAAAAACACATGTGACCTTACGGTTATGTATGTAACCACCACCATCACTACACATCCCTTCATACATATATATAAATTTGTAATTATAAATAATTAACTATTCATTAACTACCTTTACATTATATATATATATATTTTATATATAAAAGAAAAGTTTTGGAGTTTTTCTATGACTCCACGTCAATATTTTTCAATGTTTTGAAAATCGGACCGAACATCGGCTCTGCAGCATCACTGGATGGATGGTCGGATCGGTTCAACAGGTCAAACCAAATTTTTAAATATTTATATTTTAATTATATATATATATATATATAATTCTAACATTAAAGCTAAGAAATTATGAGATATTATTAAAAATAAATTATTTTTTTTGATCATTTAAATTTATAAAAATAATAATAACAAGAAATCAAACATGATTTTCTCTTTAAAAATTAATATAAAATAATTTTTAGAGGAACAAAATGTGATAAAAATTCTTGAAATTAAAATTTTAATCAATTTATTTCTATTAAAATTATAAAATATAAATAAAATTTTAAAAAAATAAGTGACTTTAAATTATGATTTGAATTTTAACTCAAAATATCTAATTAATTAAAAAATAGTATTTAATATTTGTGAATCGGATTTTAATATTAAACCGGATCACCAGTTTTACCAGTTTTTGACGGTTTTATTGGTTTTATTCAAATCTACGTTTTGTTTCAAACTGGACTCGGTTAAGTGGCCGATTCCCAGTTGAACCGGTCCGATCGGCTGATCCGATCCGTTTTTCAAAACCATGATATTTTTAATTTCTTCCTATAGCTGCTACGTCAACACAATATTTTAAAAAACTTGATCGATATATTTTTGAGATATAAGTAATATTTAATCAGCCAATTTAAAAGACTAGCTGAAATAATATAGCCTTAAAACTCAAATACAATATAGCCCATCTAAAAACAACTTAGCCTTAATAATAATTGACAAAAAATGATCCTCATCCCTTCCCCTCACCGTTCTCAAAGCCTTTTTCACTATGTCTCTTCAGTTCCCCATTAATTTACACCAATTAACATCAAAGAAAATTTAATGGTCACTACCTCCAAAGTGATAGCCTATTTCGGAAATCTACCCTATAAAATCTCATACCACCATCGATAAGTCCAAACCAAAGAGCTCCAAGTAGTCACAAAAATCAAACCATGGCAACAAACAATCTCAGTCGTCTCCCCAGCCATGCATCAAACTCAAGGGACAGAAATAATAATTGAGAGTCTCTCCAAAACGCTTCGTCCTCACGAGACCTGATCGATATGGATTCTCAACCTTCTCAATTTTGTTTTCCTCGAGTCTAGGAGCCAAAAATCTGCAAAGGAAAAGCCAATCAAGGATGAGAAGAAGCTGGGTACAAAACAAGATTCAGATTTGATTTGATTGCAGATTCCTTTTATTTATTGGGTATGAATTTTTTTTTCTTCTCTGAAAATTACAAAGAATAAAGATGAAAACAAGCAGCAGCTTCAAGCTGAACAATTATTTTTGTCAGTCTTTCTTCACTGATTTGATTTTCATCTTAGGCTTAAATTAGTATAAACACGTCCTGATATCATGGCTGATATGTGTTTGTTTATGCATCCGTGTATGATGTATACAAGTTTAAATGGAGACATGCCGTTTGCTCTTCCTTGAGTGATCACAGCATCACAGCAAAATCCAGAGATCAACGTGGTGTTTTCTTCACCTTTGTTTTTTTGTCCCGCTGTTTCCCTATGCTTTCAATGTGATTGGAATCAATATAATCTTTCTTACTTGCTTTTATGTGTGTTACTAACAAGCAAGATAACATGCTCATGGGTCTTGAATTACTTCTCATATATCCTTGGATAATGTAGTTGTATACACTTCAATTTGGCGATGTATATTATCATTACAAATTGCTAAAAATGTCCGTCACATTTAGTAGTTATGTCTTCAACAAAATTTCAATTTGGATTATGATGATAAACTAGCTCGATTAATTAGATCACATGTGCTCTTTGTATCCCACTTTTTATTGGTCACAGTGGTATCTCTTTCGAATAAGGGTTGTTGCTTTACGTTGGATCTTGCTGGCGTTTCAAAAGTTTACATGATTAATACTTTGAGTTTTGTTACAATGAGAAGAGGAAAATTGTCTTCTATTTTTTTTTTTAAAACAAATGTTAGTCTTTTCGGGATAGTGTAATGAGTAGATATAAAGAAACTCAAAGTTTTTTAACGGTTTCGTTCTTTGCAAATTTCATATTTGAACTGTTTCCAGATTTATTAATATCCAGCTTTATCATCTCTCACCTCTCACTTCTCAGGCTGTGAGAAAAACAAATGTTAACTGATGGTGGGATTATCTCACATTGCTGCCTAAATATGAGGTACTCTGTTTTGTACTGGTATCTGAAATCCTTAAGTAGACTTCTATTTGGACTTTGCCTTTCACAAATATGAAATTACACTTGAAAATACCATAAGATATTTTAAACAAATTTATAACCAAATCCCGCATATAGTGCGGATTAATCTCTAGTGCTAACTAAAGAAAAGGATCTTTATACATATAATTTAGGTAAGAGAGGAGGGTTATCAATACACACGTACTAATTCTTTATCGAGACCGATCCATTACGGTGTCTTCTTTTATATTAGAATCCTTAACTTTTAGTTTGAACTTGATCTATACAATTAAACCAAAAAACACATAAGCCACAATGAATATAAAATATTCTTACAATAATAGCCAAAGACCATGATTAAACCACATATAACCATATTCTTGAAGCAATGAAGACTTTCTATCTCTTTCTCATAGCAAAACACTATAGCTTTAAGCTCTCCAATCTCTTTCTCACATACTTGAGTATTTGCTTTGATTGCTTCAATCTTCTCTCTATAGCTACTTGCTACTGCCTCACAAGAGCGTGTTTCCATTTCCAAAGTCAACATCTTAGATTCAACATTATGTAAACATTTCTGTAAACTTGCAACATCGACTTGAAAATTTTCAACCACATTTTCCACCTCTTCAATCTCTTCGACCATAGATATGTCAGTCCGTTCAAGAATTTGATGACTTAAATTTCAACAATTACCTCTTCTTCACCAAACGGGCAACAGTAAAAAGGTCTACCCAGATTCTTCACTGTTTTCGAAGTCTGTATCGTGGAGTTGGCTCCACATCTACATTTACGAGGTATTCCTTTGTCTCCACGACCTCTTCAACCCGAGCTTATTCTTTCAAAAATTATCCAATCTCAGAAATATAATTTGAACCTAGCTAAGACGAAAATAGAGAACGAAATTACCAATTACCAACCTGAACTGCTGGATGAAGACATTTAAACCGTTAATGAGAACCAGAAACGTCTGAATCAAAAACCCCCAATTTAACTCTGTCGAAATCGTGTTATGAAGAGCTTGGTTCAGTCTCGACTATTTGTTTGGAGAAGAAAGCCAAAACGACATTGTTTTAGGCTTCTTTTTTTTTATTGTTGGATTCAGCCAAAACGACGTCGTTTTAAGCTTAAATAAATTAACAATTTAATTATGTGAATTTGTCTTTTATTATGTGGCTATCCACGTAAGCAGCCGTTAACAGGCAATTAACAGCGTTAGTTTATGTATGTAAAACCATAAATTTTAATGTTCAGAAATCGAATCCAAATTTTTAAAAAGTCTAGGCATATATACGTATTAGGGTGTAGTTCAGGTTTAAATTTAACACATGACCATAGTACATACCTAAATTGGCTAATTTTCTGACAAAAATAAAAACCCTAATCAAAAATTAAATATAAACGATTAAAAAACTTAAAAACCCTAAAATCAAAATCGTGCGTTAGAGGAAGAAGATAAACCTAACCAATCATCAAGATGAAGAAAAAAAACTTAACTGATGGTAGCAGTTTCACACCGAATCAAGCACCCAACTACCATTGAATCAAAAACCCCAAATCAATACAACATCAAAATTATTACACAAGATTTAGAAATTCGAAAAAAAATCGCGATATAAGAAAATAGAAAACTTACTAACTGAAGAATTGATCGAGAGAATATATGTAACGGATCTTTGATTGGTAGAGAGAATTCTTCAAAAAAGAATCAGGAGAGAGTTGTTTAGTCCGTTGGAAAATATATATTTTTGGACGCGTTTTCTAACGGATATATTGTCAAGAATCGTATATTAATTACCATGGGCCTCTAAATGGCCCAACTAAAAAATGAGACAATTGGTTAACCGTTGATCTGTATGATACTCTAATCGGACGGTCCTGCATTTTTTAATAAATATCTCGCTGTTGGTGTGCGATGTAAGAGCGTCAGAGTTTTAACTTTGCAAAATTGCGTTTGTACTCCACGGTTTCAAAACGTAAGCCTAATAGAGTTCAAGATAAGCCTAATAAGTAATAAGTCCCATTAGTTAAATAATATCTTGAAAAAGTTGGAAATCCGGTTTGAGAAAAAAAAATAAAAGGAAAAAGAAAAATAACTTTTTAAAGTCTAGAACAAGATCGAGATTTATGGCGGAAGCTATGGCGATAAAAGAATCAAGAGAATTCGGGGGTGGAAAGAAAAGAAAGGAAAGGGGTAGGAGTGCGAGAAAGCCACAACAGGCATATGTAAATTGTCTTGGAGTGATATTTGATTTGATCCGAATTCCTATCTGTGGATTTTGATTTGATGGGTCGTTTGGATTATTCAGTTAGGTGAATTTCTCATGGTTTTGTAGGGTTTTGATGTGGAATTCTCATCCAGTAAGACTAGAATCTACATGCGTGATGTTTTGGCTAGTAACGATTATGATATCGCCCTTTTTTCTAGGATTGGACTCCACTGCTACAATTTTCAGCAGGTAATTTTACCTTGCCTTGATTCCTATAATTTTGTTGTTGTAGTAGTATTGAGTTTGTTGGTATTGACAGGGAACAAACTATAAGTTCTTGAGCTGGGAAAAGTATAACACTAGGTTCACTGGTGAGTATGCCTTCTACATAACTTTTGAGGCAATGGATCCGGCCAGGAACTCGGTCGTCTCTTTTCAGACATTGTTCAGCGATGTCGGAAGGGAAGTCGCTGACACCTATGTTATAGATATGTGGAGGACCTGTGCCTGCAGACTCAGAGGTACGTTACGATTTGTTAACTGTCTTTACCGCATGTCTTACTAGAGGACTAACAGTTTATACACGTCACTTGTAAAGGTGGCAACGAAGCTCTGGAAGAAGAGTGGGACGTGGATAAGGTAATAGATCAATTCTACACAGGTCCAATGCCCAAATGGTTGTCTGATGATGCCTTGGCCAGTCACAAAAACAAATATTATGTGGTAAGATATGTCCCGTTTGCGTTTAATTTTGTTGGCAAGTTATGTGAAATGGTAGGCAAATGCATTTTTGTTTATCATCACAGGTGCAAGAATCAGAGCTGCATGAGAATGACTGGCTCCATGCATTCATGGAAATCGCATTCTCCTCCAAAGCAGATCGTGTAAGTCCTTGAATTTGCAATTATTCCTTCTTTTTTTTCTTTTTAACTTGTTGTCTCTTTCTTTTTTTTTTCTTTTTAACTTGCTCTTACGCTTGCCAGGAATTGGTGGCTGCCCCACCTTTGGAGATCAACAAGGTAGTTGTAGAAACTAAAGAAGACTACATTATAGAGGCGCGTGAGAAGCTCAAAGCAGAGAATGCAATATTCTACATAAGTTACAAGTATAAAGGTGTTTCTTCACAGGGTTTCTCGGGTGATCACCAATCTATCGTAAGGAAAACCATGGACGGGAGACCAGGGCACATGAGTCTTGAAGTTGCTTCTCAGCAGTGATCACAAAGCGATAGTAAGTTAAAGACACATGCATCTTGGTCTGTGTTATTGTCTGTTATCAATCTCTATTTACTTGAAAAGTTTTATCATATGTTTAATATGACATTAAGAAGAGAATTCAAATCCTCATGTTCTTACTTGTAATGAACCAGTTAAACAATATCCTTCCTACAAAAATAAGCAAAGAACAGAGATAAGTGATGACTACAAATTGCAATAAAAACAAGTGAATAACAGAGGCAATCGAAGATAAGCGAAGATAAGAGATCATCGAAGACCACAATTGCAACAAAAGACAGCAACTTCCGCGAAAACAAAAACCTTAAGCATTTATAATCAAAGACTTGTAATTTCACCTTATGTTATCAGTTTTTGAATTTGGAATTTTTGGAAAGAAGAAACTGAGCATCCATTCTTTTGAGTTAACGTCCAATGTTTAGTGTATAAAATTGACTTTTTCAAGCCTAATTTTGCATAGTCAACAAAATTTAGGGAGTTAATTTGTAAACGTGAAAGTTAAGGAATTAATTTGTCACATTGCAATAGTTGGGGAATAAAATGGTCATTTTCCCAAAGAAAAACGCGTAAAAAATTCAAAAATATTTGTATGAAACCAAAGTAATTGAGGACCCTGAACCGAGATCGTTCACCGGTTCGGTTCATTGATTATTTTTCGTCATCTTTAGATTTTCAGAGTCCTCGTTAATAATTGAAGATGTTGTTACAAATGTTTATACAGTAAAACTCTTATAAATTAATAATATTAGGACTAATATATTTTTATAATATTTTATTAATTTATCAAAATTATTAATTTATAAAAGTAATATTTGAATCAAAATAACATTATAAAATTGAATAAAATTATTAATTAACGAAATTATTAATAAATTGAGTATTAATTTATAGAGGTTTAACTGTATATTATAACAATAGTCAGGCTAACCAAAACGAACCAAGATTACATCGTAAACTAGAATAAACCGGACAATTCCAGAGCCCTTTAACCAACGTAACCAGATTTTCATATTGGCAAAAAGAGTCTGAACTATAAGTTTGTCAAATAAAGTAATTTTATTTCCAGATTTTCGTTATCGATCATGTTAATCATGTTATGATTTTGTTCATCGAATAGTTAACTTTTTTTTCTCTTTTCTTTTTGGGTACAAAATCAAATTTACTAAGTGTAAAATCTTCCTTTATCGACAAAGATCAACATTTTCATTAAATATTAGAGCTTAATAACGTGAATCTCCCAGACGTGTGGATATTTTGGTAACGTGAAGACCATAACATAAACATTTTCTTCTTTCTATTATTCAATAAATAAATAAATAAATAAGTGTATTTTATTAGACAACGAAACTCGCGGAAAGATCATATAATGGACTCCAGAGAAACCGAACATGTTTTTCAACGATCTTATACAAACCAATACTAACATTTACAACATTTTCCTGGAAAAAATATTCTTCATTTTCTCAGAAATCGTTACACAGAGATAGAAAAAAAGTAGGGATTTTTAAGCAACACATAAGAAAAAAAGAAAAAAATTGAACGTTTGATTTGCGGTTGATCGGTGAGATCTTCTACAGATTAATTTTTGAACGTTTGATTTTTTCCCTTTTTCGAGTTTATAATTTAATATTGTTTTTGGATGATCAGATCGAAGATTATTATTTGGTGATCAGTTCTGTTTCGATTTCCTGTATGATATGAATTTATATGCTCAATTGATCGATCCTTGAAGCATAAAGGATCTTCATTTCAGGTTTGTCCTCCAAAACCCTAACATTGCTCTTTGTGTAATCTGAATGTTATTTAATCTCATTTTGATCTCTTTTATAATAAATATATTTCAGCATTCATAAATCTCAAGCCTACAAGATAATTTTTTTTTTGAAGATTTTACAACAATAGTCTAAATGGAACAATTCAGACAAATAGGTGAAGTTCTTGGGAGTCTAAATGCACTAATGGTATTACAAGACGATATCTTGATCAACAAAAGACAATGTTGTTTGTTATTAGAAATCTTCAGTTTAGCTTTCAACACAGTAGCTGAAGAGATCAGACAGAATCTAAAGCTTGAAGAGAAACACACTAAATGGAGAGCTCTTGAACAACCTTTAAGAGAGCTTTATAGAGTTTTCAAAGAAGGAGAATTATATATTAAGCATTGTATGGATAATAGTGATTGGTGGGGTAAAGTAATAAACTTTCATCAGAATAAAGATTCTGTTGAGTTTCATATACACAATTTGTTCTGTTATTTTCCCGCCGTTGTCGAAGCGATCGAAGCCGCTGGAGAGATTTCTGGTCTTGACCCTTCTGAGATGGATAGAAGAAGAGTTGTGTTCTCAAGAAAGTATGATAGAGAATGGAATGATCCGAAGCTGTTTCAATGGAGGTTTGGGAAACAGTATTTGGTACCTAAAGATATTTGTATTCGGTTTGAGCATTCTTGGAGAGAAGACAGATGGAATCTAGTGGAGGCATTGCAAGAGAAGAGGAAATCGGTTAGCGATGATGTTGGAAAAACCGAGAAGCGTTTAGCTGATTTGCTTTTGAAGAAACTAACCGGTTTGGAGCAGTTTAACGGGAAACTGTTTCCAAGTTCGATACTGCTTGGTTCGAAAGATTACCAAGTGGTTAAAAGGTTAGGTGCTGATGGACAGTACAAGGAGATTCAATGGCTTGGTGATAGTTTTGCTGTGAGGCATTTTTTCAACGATCTTGAACCGTTAAGTTCTGAGATATCATCTCTTTTAGCGCTTTGTCATTCGAACATACTTCAATACCTTTGTGGATTCTACGATGAAGAAAGGAAAGAATGTTTCTTGGTTCTGGAGTTGATGCACAAAGACTTGCAGAGCTACATGAAGGAGAATTGCGGACCCAGAAGACGATATCTCTTCTCGGTTCCCGTAGTGATTGACATCATGCTTCAAATTGCAAGAGGGATGGAATATCTCCATGGAAATGATATCTTCCATGGAGATTTAAACCCTATGAACATTCTTTTGAAAGAGAGGAACCATACCGAAGGTTACTTCCACGCCAAGATATCCGGATTCGGTTTATCATCTGTCAAAGCTCGGTCTTCTTCTTCGAAACCGGGTACCCCTGATCCTGTGATCTGGTATGCACCTGAAGTTCTAGCAGAGATGGAAAAAGACTTGAATGGTAAAACTCCGAAATCTAAGTTAACACATAAAGCTGATGTGTATAGCTTTGCAATGGTATGTTTTGAGCTTATTACAGGTAAAGTTCCATTTGAAGATAGTCATCTTAATGGTGAACAAATGGCTATCAACATTAGAATGGGAGAGAGACCTTTGTTTCCATTCCCTTCACCAAAATACCTTGTTAGTTTGATTAAACGGTGTTGGCATTCAGAACCGAGTCAGCGGCCTAACTTCTCATCGGTTTGTCGAATACTTCGATACATCAAGAAATTCCTAGTAGTGAATCCAGATCATGGTCATCCTCAAATGCAAACTCCATTAGTTGATTGTTGGGATTTAGAAGCAAGGTTCTTGAGAAAGTTTCCGGGTGACTCGGGGTCTCACACCGCGTCCGTTACTCAAATTCCTTTTCAACTTTACTCATACCGAGTTTTGGAAAAAGAGAAGATGAATCCAAACTCAAACGAAAGTGGTAACTCGGAGGCGGCAAGTGAATCAGAAAGCGTTTCAGTGGTTGAAGATCCACCTAATGCAATGTTAACAAGAGATACAAAATCACTGTGTCTTGATACAATATCTGAATACTCATCAGATACAAGATCAGTCTACTCAGAAGCTCCTATAAAAAAGGTTTCAGCATTGAAGAAAAGTGGTGAAATGGCAAAGCTAACAAAAAGTCCAAGCTTAGGTTAGTTTTTTTTATTCATCCTAATCTTTTATATTGAATACGAGATTTAAGTTGATAGATGAGTCTTTTTTTTTATTATGTTGAAATCATCAAATGCAGGTTCAGAAAAGTTGAGAAGTTCACCGGTAAAAGCAAGATCATCGCCAAAAGTATCACCATTGAGTCCATTTGGAAGAAGCAGCATTAAAGCAAGGAAAGATAATAGATTGCCTTTGAGTCCAATGAGTCCTTTAAGCCCAGGAAGACGTAGACAACTAACTGGTCATGCTTCTGACTCTGAGCTTACTTAGCTTTTCCTCCAAAACCACAGAAGAAGATCCATGAAAAAGCAGATTTCATAGTTTTTGTAAAGCAGATTTTTCATAGTTTCAGATATGAAGAAAAACACAAAAAAAAAATCAAAAACAATGAGGTTGAGATCTTTGAATACTTTTTTTGTTTAGAAGCTTCTCTTGGGGTTTTTTATTTTATTTTTGTAGCTTCTACAAGTGAAAATTTGTTGGATCAAGAACACATTCTAATGTTGTAAAACTTTGTTTTGTACAAAACAGAAATTTCATCAGTTTTTTTTATGAGATTAAAATGTTGTCTTCAAACTCTTTGCCAGATTCATCTGTCATATCATTTTGTTCCTCATTGATTCCCCCTATCAGCCATGTCATCATATCCACATCCTTGAGCTAATTAACGACACTTACATTGTCATCTCTTGTGTTGAAGCTCTTCCCAAACCAGAGCATACTTCAATTTCACTTTCATTTTCCTCCATCAACAGAAACTAACTGGTACGAGCCAAACGGACTTAAGCAAAGCTCCCTTTACCGAAGTCTCTTTTAGAGTAATTGTTGGAAGTTGAATTCTTATAGATCATAAAATATCTTTATATAGGTCCATGTACAATTCAAACCTAAACCGAAAAGAAAAAAATACCTTAAACCTAAATCGAAAAGGAAGAACACCAAAACCCTAATCTGTGTACAAACCAAAACTTCTATAAATAATAAACTCATTAATTATTGATTTGTCATTTAAAGGAAATTTTGAAAGGAAATTAAAATCAAAACATTAGAAATGGAAACTTGATTTAATGTTGATTATTTTCATTTTTATTTTTTTGGGTAAATCACAAACAGTAAAAGATATCCTTGCATCCCAAGTCTCAAAAATAATAATGAAGAACAAGAAAATGATGATGGTGATTGCTAATTTCAATGATGTATTTCTCTTCAAAGATTTTACCTTTGTTTGTTGTAATACAAACCTTCTGTTTCGGTTTCATAGGGTTTCGAATTTCAACACTGTATTTTTTCTTCAAAGATCGTACCTTCGTTGTTACAAATTAGGGATTTTTATCTATTATGTCGAATCAAAAACCCTCTTTTAACAAATTTGGTTTTGGGTTTTGGTTTGATTTAAAGTTTTCACAGTTTTTTTTGAACCCAGAGGAAAGGGACGACACATAATATGATTGTGTTCTGTTCGGTTTCTGAATTGGGAAAATGGGGTCCGATGTTGCCTAAGGAAGATCGGTTTGAGATGTGTTTAACATGTAAATCTTGCTGGCTGGGCAGCTTGATTGATAAACTTCAGTGATCTGCTTAGATTTTTCTTTAATAAGACTTATCTTATGATGTCCCCAGATGATAAATACACATCTCTGATCTGTAAACTCTAATATTCTGGGGCATAATGATAGAAAGAATTCAATGATCTGCATATTGATGGAGGAGAAAGAGATGTAAATGGCTTGTAATAAGAATGTCCGGTGTTGCCTAACTATACTTAATCTCTTGTAGCTCTTATTCTGGTATGTGAAGGCACATGATTGTAGTGCAACACTTGATCAGTTTGAGGCTCGAGCAAGGCACCAGAGACAGAGACAGAAACAGAAACAAGTTCTTTAACAAGACTTGTCTAATGATGTTCGATTGGGAAAATTCTGTACTCTAGTCTTAGAGGTCTTTACTAAGACTTATCTTATGGTGTCCCAAAATGATAGAACGAATTCAATAAATTCTGCATAGGAGAAAGAGATATAAACTTGTCGAGATTCTCTGCTGAATCTGAAACATGATGGTATAAAATTCAATATTGTGCTTATTGAAAGGAGATGAATGGCTTGTAATAAGGCATGTTTAAGGATGTCCGATGTTAAGACTGGTCAGATTAAAGTGATGAACTTATTTATCTTGCTGACTGGGCAGCTTGATTTATAAACTTCAAGTTTCTGCTGAGATTTGCCTGTATTAATAAGGCTTATCTTTTGATGTCCCGAGATTGCAAACTTCTACTCTCTGCTTGTAATACTCTAATTTCTGGGACAGAGTGATAAAAGAAATCCAATAATCTGCACTATTTATGGAGGAGAAAGAGTTCTGGTCTGTGAAGGCACATGATTGTGCAACACTTGATCAGTTTGAGGCTCGAGAAAGGCACTAGAGACAGAGACAGAGAAGAACTATATTGTCTGGTTTATATTGAGACAAACGTATGGAAAAATGTTCAAGAGATTGTGAAACTCAATGATCTGCTAATACTATAATCTTACAGGGCTGAGACAAACTTGTAAGATTCAATATTATGCATACTGATGGAGGTAAATACTTCTTTAATAATATCTGAAAGGGAAATACTTTTATCTCCTAAAAACTTAACTACACACATCTTGATTTATAAACTTCAAGTTTCTGCTTGAAATACTATAATGTCTGGGACAGAGTGATAAAAAAGTTCAATAATCTGCGTTGATAACATGAAAACATTCAATCTTTTGCATATATATATTGATGGAGGAGAAAACATTCAATACTCTGCATATATAATGATGCTTTAAAAGTACTCACTCAACCTTTATTAAGGCTTGTCCCGAGAATGATAAAGGCGTGTTATATTATGGCATAAATTTGTAGCTCTTCTGGTCTGTGAAGGCACTTCATTGTGCAACACATGATCGGTTTGATGCTCGAGCATGGAATCCAACGATCTGCTTCAATTACTCTAGTATATGGGACTTGATGGTAAAAATGATTCAATAATATGCATTGATGATTAAGAATAAATTATTACAGGGCAAACTTGCGGACAAGAGTTCAAGAGATTGTGGAACTCAATTAGCTGCTAACACTCTAGTCTTACAGGTCTGAGACAAACTTGGTAATGTTCAATATTCTGCATATTGATGGAGGTGAATAGTTCTTTACTAATATCTGAAAGGGAAATATAATTATCTCCTAAATAAACACTACACATTGTTGAAGGATTGGATGATGTTCCAAGATATTAAATTCAGGATTATAATAAACTATTCAATCTTCTGCTTCAATTTTTGTTGCTTATCTCTTGTAGCTCTTCTGTTAAGTGAAGGCACATATTTGTGCAACACTTGATTGGATCGAGGCTCGAGCAACACACTGAATTGCTTCTAATATGGATTCCACAAAAATATTCAACATCTGCATGTTGATGAGGAATAATGTCTCTTACAAAAGAAAGCCCTATGTTCATCAAATGATGATCCAAGATAAAGAAAAACTCATAATTCTGCATAAGCTCTATATCGTACTGAGCTAGGACAAGAAAGTTCCAAGTTTCTGCATGATGCATATTCAATTACCTGCTTAGATCTTCCATTGAAAAGGCTTGTTGAATTATGTCCCAACATCAAAAAGTTCAAACGGGAAACCCCTGTTCGTAGCTCTTGTAGCTCATCTTTCTAGCCAAGGCACATCAATGTGCAACGCTTGATTGGTCCGAGGCTCGAGCAAGACACTAAAGAGAGAGACGAACATATTATAAATATTCATTTTGATCTTTTAAGCCTAGTTATGATCGTTTATCCTTGATGGAGTTTGTGGTTTCTTGAATGAATCCATATTTTTGATCAAGTAAGTCTTTTACAATTAACTATGAGATATTATCTTTTCAGCTTCGAAAAAACCAAAAACTGGAGTGTACAAATGATCTTTCTCAGGTTGGACTTTTCTCTCACTCTCCAACGGTTTCTACTATTATAGTATCATTGGTTGTGTCTGAACTGTCGTAGTAATAGGAAATTGTCTGATTCTTTATAGTAAACTTCTGGCATTTTGGTGACTGAATCATATATTCTAGCTAGTTATTTATAAGATAAAGGGGAACAATTTTCTTGAGAGAAGCTCACTTACGTATTTGATCTTGTTGCTTGTTTAGGAAGTTATTAAACCCTTTTTAATCAGCTATTTTGAAAATTTTCTTCATATTCTTATTGGTCTTTTTCTTTTGGCTGTGCAAAATAGCAGCTTTAAGATGGTTCTCACTTGACAAGTTATATTACTGGAGAGAAAGTGCTTCAGGGCTTGTCTCCTTGCCAAAGATATAAGAGAGCTCTGGTTTTTCAGGTACGTCCTTGTAATTCTATTTCTTCTAGAGGTTCAGTAATAGTAGTTGTTGGCTGCTTATCGTTAGTTCCGTCTAAGGTTTGAGTCAGAGACCAAATGATTGTTACTTGTCAGATTTTCTTACAAAAAGCAATTAAGACATTCTATTGATATTCTTTGGTGGTTGTGGTCTCTGTCAATGAATGATCTATCTTAGGTACATGTGTTCATTTTATCTGCTTTAAATATTGTCCCAGAGTTTTTGCTTGCGTTTTAATTGTCCTAGTAGGCTAGTACTTAAGTTAGTTGTGGTAGTCCAATTTTAATCAAACTTGTGATTCGTATTGATATCTCAACATTATATGGTTTCTGCTTGGCTTTACTCATTAAGTTAATGGTTTGTATCAAACTTGCAAGAATCAAGGTTAGTATGTATCTCCTTAAGTCTACTACTGACTTTGTCATCCATCTGTGGTATAAAAGCTTATTGGCTGCTTTGAAACCAAATGTTATATTGCCTATATAAACAACAACTTGTTGAAGTTTTTTCAAACCTATGTTAAAATATCTCAAGCTTTTGATCTGTTGATGAAGCAGAGCATAACTCCTATATGATTCTTTTATCAGAGGCAGGATTGGAGTTTTTGCGGTGCACGTCGTCTACTACACTCATGTTTTCAAGTAAGTACGTAGCTCTGCATTCTAATCCTAAGTTTCGCTTCAGCAAAAGCAAAAGGTTTGGTTTCTTTCTCTTTTTAAGGTTTGACTTAGACATTTGTTTTTTTTTTTCTAAGGTTGATTGTTTGCTTTAGGATTATAGAAAACCTCACATCTTTAATGCTAATACTAATACAAACATAAACACATATACACGAAGGTAAACATATACACTAAACGTATATACACATTAACACCAACAAACACGAACCAACCAAGAGTACTGGGAACAAAATATCTATATCCTATGGTATATCTCTAACCAGAATCGTATAAACCTTAAGAAAATAACGTTTTATTTCTTAGCCAACGCAACCATATTTATAGCCATTAAAATTATATATTTTCTATTTGCAAACATAACTAAATTTATCCAAATAATTATATATCAAACAATTATGATATTATTAAGTATAATATAAATAAATAAATAAACATAATAATTTGTGATTAAATAAATACCTGGAACTTGTTGTTTATCATTAAAAAAAACAAGTACGTTAGTGCATCCATTTTTCAGAAATTTTCATCTTCGGAAAAGCAAAGTAAAATACATTTTATCTTTCTAAGGTTTGACTTGGACATGTTTTTTCTTTCTTTCTAAGTTGATTGTTTGCTTTAGGATTATATGAAATCTCAATTGAGCTAATACATCTTTAATGCTAACACTAATATAAACATAAACACACATACACTTAACGCAAACAATAAACATAAACGCATATACACACCAAGGTAAGAATACATTACACTATATAATAACATAATTATAAATTGTTCTCACGAACACAAACTCGTCAACACTAACAAGTTACCTCTATTTACGTAAATACTACTATACTAGTGTGAACAGGTGCGGATACAAAATGTAAAAACATTTAAGTTTGAAGACAAAACATACAAATTTTTCACAAGTAAACACAAATTTCAGAGGTTAAAAAAAAAATTATGCCACTTCTCATATTCCTCTATTTTTAGATTATAAAATACCGCAAACGTTTTTGGGTGGGTTGAGCATAAAACTTGCTTACCACTTACCAGTTACGGAATGATATGTAAGTAGTTCAACATGTTCTTCTTCCCTTCAATAACTTTTGCCCAGTGTTTCCAAGTAGATATGCATGTAATACAACTATTTACCAAAACTATTAGTTATATTTAGACTTGAAATAACCAAAATATTAAATATTATAATTTTAAAATCCAAAAATATTTATTAAGCAAATAACCAAATTATTTTCATGTCTTTAGTCATATTTTGATAAAATTTATCGTTTTGGATATTTAATTATTTAAAATAGGGGAATTTCACAAAAAATACACTAAATATTTATCAATTTTCGTAAAATACAGAAAAAAAATTAGATACCCAAGGAAATATATTCATTAATTTCTTCTTTTTATAATAAATATTTTTTAATATTGTGTCCATTTAACATCTAGGACTTAGACATAAACTATTTTTTTATTAAAATAAAATATATCGATCAAATCAAAATTCCAAAAAAAATCTAATAAAAATTTTAAAATTTTAAATAAGTCTTAAAATAAAGATTAGACTTGTATAATTTTGAATTCATAAATAAAAACCCAAAAATAGATTAAACTCCTAGCAAATTTTAAATATAAATATTTAAATCATAAAATTTTAATAATAAAGTTGCCATTATTGTTTGAAAATAGTATCATGAAATATTCTATAATCTGTATATACGACTTCTTTAAATTTTGTGTAATCTTTAGCTTATCGACTTCTTTGAAACCAAAGGTTATATATTGCCTATAAACAACAACTAATATAAACATAAATGCATATACACGAAGGTGAACACATTTACTAAACGCATGTACACGAAGGTGAGAATACATTACACTAAACAGAAACATAACTACATGTTTTCACAAAACAAAGCGGCAAACACAAACTCCTAAACACTAATTACAAATTTAAATGCAAACAAGAATGTGAACGCTAACAAAAACAAAAAGGCAGCACAAAGGCAAATGTTTTCAAATGGAAATGTCTAAGACAAACATGTATGTGCTATGGAAGAATTTTTGTACATGCATTTAAATTTGTTTAATGGGCATGTGTAAACCGTGTTCGTTATTTTAAAGTCTTACCAAAGTTTACTGTAGAAAAAAACTCTTTTGGAGTTTGTTAATATATATATATATATATATATATATATATATATGTATTGTTGGTAGTTGTTGCCTTGTTGGAGTTTAAGCAGGTCTTTCTTTTTATTTGAGTGGTAGTTTTTTAAACAGGTCTTTCTTTTTTACTTTAAAATCTATTTTGACGATGCAATCTAGAAGTTTCTCCGGTGGAACTAACTAATGTTTGGTTTCATAGGACAACAAAGATGCTCGTCATGTCAAAACATATGAAGTCTCTCTAAAAGAAAAGATTTTTTCGAGGGTCCATGGTCACAAAAATATCTCGACAATGGTACTGACTTGCTGATTCCAGTACCACCACCACTTTGTGGGGTCTTATTATTGGTGAAGAAACAATTGTCTATTACAGTGCTAATGCATTCAAAGCTTTAAGATCGTTCTCACTAGACAAGTTACATTACCGGAGCGAAAGTGCTTCCGGGATGAGTAGCTTGGCTTGTTTCCTTGCCAAATATATAATAAAGCTCTGGATTTTTCAGGTACGTCCTTGTTCTATTGCTTCTCCATGTTCAACAATATTAGTTGTTGGTTGCTTATCATTAGTTCGTCTAAGGTTTGAGTCACAGACACAATGATTGTTTTTTGTTATGTTTTCTCATATTTTCTTAGAAAAAGCAATTCAAAAATGTGATTCGTAGAATGTTGATTAAATATCAGTGTCTTAATTGTTGTAGTACTAAAGTGGTAGGCAGTGTTCGCTTCTTTAACCCGGTTCAACCAATTTTAATGAGGTAAAAAAAATTTGTCTGTAATCAAAGTTGTGATGCATATTGATACGGCTTGTATCAAATTTGAAGGAATCAAGGTTAGTATCCATCTCCTCAGGTCTACGCGATGCTACGAGATTACTGGCTTTTTCATCCATTTGTTGTATATATAGAGTATAAGCTAATATGAAACCAAAGGTTATATCTTACTAGAATAGGATCCCTCCGATGGCCGGGTTTTTTAATTTAAAAATAAATAAAATTTAAGTAAAATTATGTTTTCCGTTAGAAAAAAAGGAGAAATCTTGTTTCGTTAGAAACAGTTTGGTTATTAAAATATATTACATGAATAAATTAACTTTTATATTATAATTTTATTATTAATATATTAAAAATATATATCACATCTATTAATTTGGTTCTATTTTTTCTTTTATTTTTTCGGTCATTATGTGAAATATGTATTTTAAAAATATTATTAACAAAAAGAAACAAACCTAATCAGACCTGAAAATAACCCGAAAATATCATAACGTTCTCTATCTGAATAACTTAACCTAAATTAAACTGAAAACTGAATGGATACATGAAATATTCGAAGTATAACTATATATTCAAAATCAGTAATAATATATAAACTTGGTATAACTGAATTATAAACCCTACAACTATAAACAAAACAATATTAATTAATTTGATTAAAATAATCAACATACACAAAATGCAAAAAGATTTGAAATTCTAAGTAATATTTGTTAAATTTAACCAAATTTTAGTCAAATGTAACCAATTTTTAATTTTTATTTTCTATTTCGTGTATCCAAACTTGACTCAAATGTATATGAAACCAAACTAAACGGAATGGATCGTAGGCCTCTAACCCCAAAAACCCGAGAGACATAAACTAACCGTAACGCCCAGACTTAGTATAAGATGTAAAAAAGATCCAATGTCTGGCAGATATGTTCTTACTCATATATAGGTGAGACATTGTTAAAAAGATTTTTATTGTCCAATCTGATATCCTTTTGTTGAGATCGTATCTCAGTTCCCAACATAATATATTTTCCCTCTCTCAGCTTCACTTTGCTGGAATCTTTCACTATTCCTTATTTCATGGCGTTTTTCGATAATATTTTCTAACTCCACCCTTACGTCACCTACTGTCAGTTTTATTCTTGTCTTGGGTCTTGTATATTTTAAGATGTTTGGTTATCACTGCTTGATTTCTTTTCCGTTTTTGGATTCTTATCCACTATTATTTTCAATCTCAACAAAACTCTCACTGACTTGCTCCCTCATCTAGCTATATCCAAATAAGTGTATGAGATATGGCTTCGCTTGAGCATCTCTCCCAAAATGTATTTCCGCCTTGTTTTTGAGTTATTTTCTTTGCGAGAGAACAATTTTTGCTTTTGTCCTTTGGAAGAATTATTTTACACATATTTTCTCCTCTATGGAAAAAACATTTACTTAAATTTGATGTCCAAAAAGAGGTGTCGTTTCTTTATTTCATAAACCAAGAATATCATACATTTTTCTAACCAATTTCTTATCTTATGTCAACTATATATTACTATTGTTTGAGAAACCCAACAAAACTGCATATTAGATCATCTCCTAAAATTTATCTAACACTTAACCAATTAGAGTAATGAATAAGATTGTATTATACTAAATAAATTTTGTTCATCTTCCAACCAAGGTTTATATAATCATATTAGATAAATTAACAATGTTTAAGTTTCCTTTTTTTTCCTTTTAAACATATTTCTTAATTTTAGTTATTGATTAGAAAAATTAACAAATTTTTGTTTAACATTTTGTTTTCCTTAAGATAAAGCTTTATGTTTTATTTTCAGTTTTGAATTTGTTTTAAATTTATACCTTAGTTTAATTTATGATTAGATAAATTAATAAATTCTTTTTTTTCCTTGTAAAATTATTCCTTAATTTTAATTATTGATTAGATAAATTAAAAAAATCTTAGTTTCCATTTTACCTTTTAAAATTATTTAAATATTTTAATTAGTTTTATTTTTGTTTTTGTATTTGTTTTAAATTATACATTAGTTTTAGTTATTGCTTAGATAATTAACAAATTCTTAGTTTCCATTTTTCCTTTTAAAATTATTTAAATATTTTAATTAGTTTTATTTTTGTTTTTGTATTTGTTTTAAAATTATACATTAGTTTTAGTTATTGATTAGATAACTAACAAATTCTTAGTTTATGGTCAAACTGTAAATAATGATATTGATTATGGGTGTTAAACTGTAAATAACATAATCAAAATTAAATAAACAACTTAAAATTAGTGAAAACAATTGTTGATGTATGAGTTTTTTTGAATATGTGAAAGATGAGGTGGCCTCACCAAAAAAAAGAAAATATAATTTTATATATAGATATAACTAATATTTGGATATTAGAGTTTATGACCATTCAGATTTTTGTCGGTTTGTTACCTTTTTTTGGGTTGGATTCGATTCGGTTTTTTGGCTCCGGGTGCTTTGTCTAAACTTATCTCACATTGTGGTAAAAAAAGCCCTGACAAGATTGAAATAAAAGCTATTAGAAATGGTACAAGCTTTTAATCTGTTAATCACAAATTTTTAATATATAAAGTTAAAATAATTTATTCATGTAAAAATAAACTTTTATAAATAATTATTTTCACTAACAAAACGTGCTTTTTATTTTTTTTCTAAAACAGTTTAAGATATATCATTAATAATAAATTTTATTTATTTAAAATTTAAAAAACCCACATATCAGACTGATCCTAAACTAATATGTAATAATAACATAAATTAGATGTTAAAAACATCAAATAAATATAATATACAATAATATTAATAATCTTTTATTATATAAATGAATATACATTTTTCTGCGTTACATAACACGGATTACTACTAGTTGCCTATAAATATAAACAACAACTTGTTGAAAGTTTTTTCTAACCTATGTTAAAATATCAAGCTTTAATTGATATGTTGATGAAGCAGTGAGTTTTAAATGAGTTATAAGTTTTTCTTTAGTCTGGAGCTTTTGCGGTGCACGTCGTCAACAACATTAATGCATCCATTTTTCAGAAATTTTCATCTTCAAAAAAGCCAAGGTTCGGTTCTTTCGGATGTATACACTTTCTCTTTCTAAGGTTTGACTTTGACATCTTTTTTCCTTTCTAGATTGATTATTTGCTTTATGATTATATGAAACCTCAATTGAGCTAACACATCTTTAATGCTAAATTGCTAACACTAATACAACTTTTGCTATGTTCCTAGAACAAGCAATGTCCATACCGATTTTCTTGTTCGTAATACAAGAATATCTAGTTATTCTTTTTCATTTGTAAATTCTCTATCATGTCATTGTAGTTATCTAGTGAATAACCTCAACATTTGTGCATAGTTTTGTAATTAAATAAAAAGTTTTATTTTGGCATAAAAACAAAAACAAAAAATACAAACATAAAACACATACACAAACGCGAACATATACATTAAAGGCAACCGGCAGACATAAACGCATATACACGAAGGTGAAAATACATTACACTAAACGAAAACATAATTATTGTTCTCACAAACAAAAACTCGTCAAACAAGAATGTGAATGCTAACAAAAAAAAAGGCAGCACAAACACAGATGTTTATGAATCGAAATGTCTAAGACAAAACAAAAATCTAATACTTAATTAGTGTAAACACAAATTTAAGTTTAAAGACAAACACACACATTGTTCACAAGTGAACACAAACTTAAGTGCAAAATATCAATTATGCCACTTCTCATATTCCTCTATTTTTATATATTTGTTTCCAGCATTGTCTATTTTTCTTAGAACTTTTAAAATATATATATATATATACATATATATATATATATCATCCCAAACACAAACGTAAAGTTCAAAGTTAAAATGTTAAACGTAAATACTAATTGGAATATAGATCCAAACCCTCTTATCAGAGCCGTGCCCACGTTAAGGAAATAGAAACACTGGCCTAGGGCTCATTTTTTTTTGTCAAAGGCCCCACATTTTTATAAATTGTTATTGATTTATTCTGAAATAATTGATTTTTAATATAAACATTACGTGGATTTTGATTCAAGATTTTCAAGCATCTTTCCGTTTTTCCATTTCATTTTGTTTTATGCAATATCTCCTTTATTTTACTTAGCTATAAAATATTTTAATGTATATTTTCCTTTTAAAAAGTAGACTTTTATGTAAAAAGTCTCCATATCTAATTTTAAATCTTTTTTACTATAGTATTTAAAGTATCTATAAATGTTTTTTTTTAAGTTCTAAATTCAAAATATTTTATGCATATTATTTGATATGTTTAAAATGAACAATTAAATTTCATTTTATACAACATTTTGATATGTTAAAATCTAATTTGAATTATAAAAAAATTAGAAATGAACTAAAATGGTTTAGTAGTTTGCTCGGTCCCTTAAAATGGTAGGAACGGCTCTGCCTCTTATTTGACATGGCTTTCATGGGATATATAGGTGCTAATAGATGGTTCCTAGAAAGAACAGAAATATTTCACAATTGGGGTGGTTTTATTGCCACAACAACATGGAATGATCAATTTTGGAGACTAGTGACTAGAAACTTAAAAGGAAGTTTCACGATCCTTTAATTAGGAGCCATTTATTTAGGTTACGATCTAGATTATTGGATAAGTAATAGTAATTTTAGCAACAGATTCTTAGAAAATGGTAAAGATTGTTTATCTACGACTTATTGACCTATTTTCTCGACATATTTTGAAGAAATTGTTTTTCTTTTTCCATTTCATTTACTTTAAATATGAAGACGAATAGTTTAACAAAAGGTTATCGGAATGACATAATTTATGAAAACTCTATCATCCCAGTTTGGTTCCTAAAACATTTTAATTAAATACTAGTAGCTGACAAAACAAAAAAATTGGAAGCCAATCAACGAGGTTTATTTAAACAAAAATTTTGGTTGAGAAAAGAAAAGACTATAAGTTTAACTAATAGTTATTATACACTCTTAATTAATACTTAATATAATATATCAAGTAAATTTATATCTACAAAAATGTATTACCTATAAATGTCTTATGAGATTTTATTTATATTAAATTTAATAATCGTTACTTTGTTTTTGTTAATAAATGTTTAGATTTTTTAATTATTTGAAAAATACATAAAATTAAAGTTAAAACCCAAGACTAAAGAAAAACTTAGAACTCATTTCAAACTCACTGGTATTAGAAGAAACCTAAGTTTAATTAAAGAGAATGATTTATCGTTCAGACTTCAAAGCAAAAAAAAAAAGGGAAATAAAATCAAAATATAAAAAAGTGGAAATAAAAGTGACATACATTAATGATGGTGTTGCTTTTCGTCATATACCTTTTTTTGTTTTTGGAAATCGCAAAGAAGAAAAGGAAATCTTGTACCCCAAGACTCCTTTGTACTTAACAAATTAGTATTTCTATATATAGAGAAAAAAAGTCATCAACCTTTTACATACGAAAACCTTTTTTTTTTTATCTCATCAATCCGAAAATAATTCTCTCTGAACAAAGTTTTCTTCGGCGATGACGAATCCTCCGATAACGATGAACGAAGACGTCATTCTAGAGATCCTCTCTCATTGTCCCTCGACGGAGATTAGAAAATTCCGTTTACTAAACAAAGAGTGCAACAAACGAAGTTTTGAGTTGTCTTTTATCAATCGTCATCTCAAGAAAACCAACTCTGTGTTTAGCTATTTCATTCATTACGATGACAGAAGTTTAAAGAATCGTTCCCGTTTTGTCTCCGGCGTTGAAGAAAAAGAAGAAAAAACCCTAATCTCGCTTGAGTTTCTTCCTCCTAACAATGCAAAGATCGAAGCTTGTGACACAAACCATGGGATTTTGCTATGTGTCGATGATACGTTTAAAGGAAGAACAAGAATACCAGATTACATCGTTTGTAAACCGGCTACAAAGGAGTATCGAATCATACCGAATCCAAAAACCAGGTTTTTCACTTTCGCAACCGGTTTAATGGTTGTTTCGTCAAACCCGTTTCGATATAAGATCGTTAGGGTTTCTGAACCGAAGATAGGACTGACAGTGACGAAGGAGGGTTTCAATAATCACCATTGTGAGGTTTTTGATTCTGATTCGTTTTCTTGGAAGTTGCTAAAGAATTTGGAAACTCCGGAGATTTTCCCGAGAGGAGTTAAATCGGTTTCGGCTTACGGTTGCTTGCATTGGTTAACAGAGAAGAACATTGTGATCCGGTTCTGTATGCGAACCGAGACTTGGTCTACCTTCCCGGTTCCAGACGATTTCACATGCGATAATAACATTCTGGTTTTGGTCAACTACGAAGGAAAGCTAGGTGTAATTCATTCGAATTCGACAGAAGAATCGAATTTATGGGTTTTGGAGAAGAGTTTTGGAATGTCGTGGGTTAATGTGAAAGATAGGAAAATTACAGGGTTGGAAGATAAATATGCACAACCGGTATGGTTCGTAAGTAACGACGTCGTATCAATAGCGAGTAAAGATCGGCTTGGTCTCTACAACATGAATAGTAACAACTGTCGATATTTGCATAAGAAGAAAAGTTTCTACCCTTACCAAGACTCGCCCAGAAATTATTTTATCCCTTTCTACTCAAACTACGAAAGAGTTGGTTTGAATAAAGATAAGAAAGGGACAAATATATACAAGGCTTCACAACATGGTTTAGGTTCTAATCTCATTATTGTTTTACTCATTCTTGTCTGTTTCAGTTTTCTTTCATACATAAACCATTTTTATTAGCTATCGATTTATTTTCATCATCTCTATCAAATTGTAATATCTCAATGCCCTTTGTAGTGAAGAATATGAATCAAGTAAAAAAAAAAAATTTAATGATTGTTAATTAACTTGCTACAAACCCCCAAAGCCGGATGTTTTCATACGATTGTATCTACAAGTTACCACAGTCAAATTTTATCACTAAGTTATGCAAAACACACATACAAACAAAACATCTCCACACAAAAACCTACTAAAAACCAAGCTGGGTCGAGTCATTGCCCTGATTGCTCGATGGCTCTTATGTATCATACGACTTCTCTGTTAAGACCACGTCGAGATTTGAAAAGTTCTTCGAGGCGATCAAAGATTAGCGAGATGCAAATTGTGATTGGAAGATCACGGTGTTTGTTTACGAAACCATAAGTCTTAAAGATTAAGTTTGTATCCATGATTCCAAATCTAAGCCCGTCACTGTCATGAGACAGAGCCCATTGATGCGGAGGTATCTCGTCTAGCCACTTCCGAGCCTCAGGATTCATCTCTTCGATTTTCTTCAAGTAGTAATTGAAGGTTGAAGTGTAGCTAGTGGATCCAGCCTTGTAAACAAACTCTGTCATGAGATTGTTACTGAGAACCTCATAAAACTTGAATATGCCTAAAACACAGACTTAAAGGATGATGCATCTTCGGAATCAGGTAACATATCACATTGCCAATCTAAAAGCATCTTATTAGATGAGATAAGAGCAGCCATGAACTTGGGCAATACGCTAAAACTCTTCTCCAGATTTCCCATGATTCCGCTTTCTTTTTAGCATCCAACATATTATCACCTGAGACTGTGTAGCCAAATTCTTCTTTTACCCACTTGTTCAGCTCTGAAACTGAGAGCGAGGGCTGAGCCCTGATTAGACATTCGATCTCACCTGCCAGAAAATCTGTGCTTACATCTTCTGGCTCACAAGTATGAGGACCTTTATATTTTGTTATCTCAAAGAAATTTCCCTTTGTTTTTTCAGCTGTAAGAATCCATCCGCATTGTCCATCTCTGCAATGATAGGAACTCCAATGATCTCTAGAAAAGGAAAAGTCCCATGTATCGTACTATCGTTGCCTTCTACAAGAGTGCAACTTCACTGCTTTCTCCACTTCATCTTTATCTCTGAAAAGCATCCCAACATGCAACTCACGTTCATCGAGCCATGAACTAGAGAAAAACAACTGTTGAGGATATTATTACCACAGTTCCCAGCCTCCTTAATTTGCTCATCTTCAATCCACCCGTTGTTGTTATTCTCCCTCGACGTGTTATCTCTCACACTCACATTTACATCAGCATCCTCTGTCCGAAAACGCTTTCGCGCCTCCTGATTTGTGGAAGAACTAACATTATTTGCCAATGGCAACTGATGAGAAACATGTTCAGCAAACAGTTTCACCTCTAAATAAAATTCCACATTGTTAACAGAAGAATGATAACTTGGAACCTCAAGCATGGTCTCAAGACTACAATCATCCACAATGGGCAAACGCATATACTTCACTACCAATCAGATCAACCTGAAACTTTCCCTTTTCAAAACCAGTAACTCTATGCAGATCATCCAACAACTCGGATAATTTTATTTTGCTTTCAGCTCTGATCACTCTTGGACTTGATCCTTCATACAATGGACCATCAGGACCATCTTTTATACACCCATTCCAGTAACAGAACACTAGAATCTTTCTTGTATCCATGAGCACCTTCAGAAAAAAATGCAAAGAACACACATAATCTAATCAAGGGTAAGAATTGAAATACCCAAAGATAATTCTAAAAGAAGAACCTAAAACTCAATTTTCAAACGATAAAGGAGAAAGCTTTGTAAAATACAAGATACTTAGATAAACCAATCAAATTGATAAACCCTAGATATTTTATTAAATAAGACTTGTAAATGGGATAACTTGGAATTGTGAGGATAAAGACAACAACTTTTCATTTCAATATGTACTAAATTAAGGCGGGAAAAGCTCTTAGAGAAATAGAAGAAAATATGGATTTGAATCGAAATACCCAGAGCCAAGTCCGTGATTCTAAACGAATGAGGAACCCTAAAATTCAATTTCATAAGATGACAGTAGCAGAAACACTATAATATAGTACGCCTTGGACAAGGTAAAAGCTTTTCTAAAAGAGAAACCCTAATTTGTTTGACTTTGGTTAGTGATTGAAGGAAAAGCTCTTTAGCAGAAGAATGTTTTTAGTAATTTTACCGGAAAATGAATTTCTTCCGCCGTTGGTTTCGGCGATTTTGTCGGGAAAGGAAATCAAATCACTGCTGTAAGATGACGGAGACTGTAAAATTTTATCTCCTTCTGTAATATTTTCGCTCTTTAATCGTTGGTAAGGTCGATTTCAATTTTCAATGGTAAAGACTAAAAGTAACTAAAATATATAAATATCAGAAAATAGAAATTTCTAGAAACTAATCATTGCTTTTTGTTAACTCTACCAACAAAAAAAATCATACACTTGCATTGGTATAACGAGGAGGTGGTAATAATAACGTTTCAATTCCATTTTATTTAACGAGAATGTATTTTGCCGAGTTTTCATTAGTAGCAAATAATTAAAACGCGATTAGTGCCGACTAATATTTAACACAATAATGGTAAACAACTACAAAATAATTAAAAAGGCAAAAATAGAAGGTTACAGTCACAAATATCTTGTTACAAGCCTAATTGTTAGACCATAAGCAGCAATACGAACAAAAGTACACATAAACCATTACATGAACCGGACGGTTTAATACACTACTCCCAAAAACCTACAATAACCCGGTTAGCATGTGACAAACAAAAATCGTTTCAATCAGGTCCAAATGTTATATCTCTGAGTTGGTTTCCTGGCTCGCCCCGATCGTCTTGTTTCGCTTTGTGCACTCGGTTCCATTGTTCGCTGAGCTGAGTCGTTACAGGGTGGCTCTACTATCACTGGCTTGACAACTGGAAGACTTCCAGGAGGAAACAGTCTTGGAACTTGAGAAGCTTCAGGCCAATCAGAGAATCCAGGAAGCGGATTAAAATGAGCTGCATAAACTCCATGAAAACTCTCTGTCTTGTAGAAATCATTTACATATTGCAAATGGTCAATGCTCAGCTTCCTGCAAACAGCTAAAACGTGCGAACACGGATACTTGTAAACTGGCCATATCCTGCAAGAGCAAACCTGGTCGCTGAGATCAACAGAAAATCTCTTCATTGCAGTTTGCATCACTTTTGTGACCTGAAACTTCTCTTTGGTCTCATCTAATTGCAATACATCGTGTCTTCTAGAAGCCACCTTGTAGTTTTCAAGCTTTTTCATGACATGTTTCGCATAGACCTCTTCTCTCTTCTCCAGTGATGATTGTCTCACTTTGAAAACCTCTGCCAGGTGATTAAAGATTAGCAAGATGCAGGTTGTGATTGGAAGATCACGGTCTTTGTTTACGAAACTGTAAGTTGAAAAGATCAAGTTTGTATTCATGATCCCATATCTCAGCCCATCATTATCGTGAGCCAGAGCCCATTGATGCAGAGGTATTTCTTCTAACCATTTCCGAGCCTCAGGATTCATTATTTCAATTTTCTTCAAGTAGCCATTGAAACTTGATACGTGCTTCGTGGATCCAGCCTTGTAAACAAAGTCTGTCATGAGATTGTTATTGAAAACCTCATAAAACTTGAAGCACAGATGCCTAAGACAGAACCGGTGTTGCGCCCACTGACACTCAGGTTCGTTAACAGCTTTAACAATCTCAGGATCTAGACTTGTTATTAGACAAAGGCCTTCCCTTTGCGTTACTTTCTCTCTGATGCACCCAAAGAACCAACGCCAAGTATCAGCTGACAAACTTTCTTGAGAAATTATAGCAAACGCAAGCGGGAAAAGACTGTTGTCGGCATCTAATCCCGCAGCAACCAACAATTTCCCAGGGTATTTACCACTCAGGTCTACGGTATCCACTATGATCAGAGGCCTGCAGAGAGGAAACCCTTCAACTGACTGCTGAAACGCCCAAAACACGGAACAAAAGGATGCATCATTGGGATCAGGAAAAGGATCATATTGCAATTCGAGAAGCATATTGTTAGATGAGCAAAGAGCAGCCATGAGCTTGGGCAATACGCTAAAACTCTTGTCCAAATCTCCCAAGATTGCAGTGATCGCTTTCTTCTTAGCATTCCACAAAACTTCACCTGAGACTGAGTAGCCAAATTCTTCTTTCAGCTCTGGAATTGAGAGCGAGGGCTGAGCTTTTATTAGACCTTCGATCTCACCAGAGAGAAAATCTGATCCCACATCTACTGGCTTACAAGTATGTGGATCTGTATATTCAGTTATCTCAAAGCCATTGCTCTTCGTTTCAGCTGCCTTGAGAACCCATCCGCAGACTTTCTTGCACGTGAATTCTAACATACCTTCGTCTGCAATATACTCACGTTGCCTTCTATTAGAGTACAGCTTCACTGCTTTCTCCAGTTCATCTTTATCTCTGAAAAACATCCCAACATGCAACTCACGTTCATCAAGCCATGAACTAGAGAAAAACAACTGCTTTGAGTCATCACCATCGCTAAGGCCTTTCGTACGACCTGGCTTTTTCATCTTTGATTTCTTCTGTACAGCCGCATTATCACCACAGTTTTCGTCATCCGTATCCACCTCATCAAAAATCCACCCATTAGTGTTATCCTCTCTCACAGTCATATTTACATCAGCATCAACGTTAGTATCCTCTTGCCGAGAACGCTTTCGGGTCACTGGTTTGACCTCCAAATACAACTCCACGCTATTGATACAAGGATGGTAGCTTGGAACCTCAAGCATTATCTCCAAACTACAATCATCCACAATGGGCAAACGTATAAACTTGACCATAGATTGTTGAACAATGGAAGGGTATCTACCAATCAGATCAATCTGAAACTTTCCCTTTTCAAAACCAGTAACTCCATGAAGATCATCCAACAACTGAGATAGTTCAATTTTGCTATCAACTCTGATTACTCTTGGACTTGATCCTTCGTAGAATGGACCCTCATAACCATCTTTTATGCAACCATTCCAATAACAGAACACTGTAATCTTTCTTGTATCCATGAGCACCACAAACCTTGAGAAAAAACACACAAATTAATCAAAGGTTCGAATTGGAACAACCAAAGCCATGTTCTTGATTCTCAACGAGAAATACTAAAACTCAGTTTCAAACGATAAAGGAGAAAATTTTCGAAAAAAAGAAACCCAAATCAATTGCAAAAGAAAACTGTGGAACTGAGAGGATAAAGAAAACAACGATTTAAGTTTAAGGCGGGAAAAATCTCAAAGATAAATAGAAGAAATTATGGATATCGAAATACCCAAAGCCATGTTCGTGATACTAAGCAAATGAAAAATCCTAAAGATAAACTTCTTAAAGATTAAAGCTTTCGAGAAGAGAAACCCAGTAAGGACGATAAACCCTAATTTTTCAAAATTGTTGAATCCAGAGAATTGAGAGGATAAAGATGAAAATGGCTCACTTGCAGAAGAGTCTTAGTGTGATTTTACCTGAATAGAACGTCTTCCGCCGCCGATTCTGGTGATTTCGTCGGAGAAGAAAAAACACTGACTGCAAAATAAGGTAAGAGTTGTTTCTTTAATCGTCTTGCAACGACGATTCAGTTGTAAACGAGTAAAGTAACTTCATTACTAAAACCCTCTAGTTTCAACAAAAGTTCTAAAAGTCCCCAAAGTTTTTTTTATAACCGATTTGACATAACTCATAAGTTTTTTTTGTTGCTGTTGAGTTAATTGGTCCGATTAAGCTAAGCTAAGCTATTCGGTTTCGAATTACCACGTTAACAATCACTAATAGAATCCACATGTTGTATTCAAAAATTAACGGGAAACAAATTTGTAGGCATTCAAAATAAACTCTTTTTAAAAACATAAATATTTTACTTTTACAAATTGTTATGTCATGTGCCTCTTTATTTTTATTTTTATGACTTTTGAGCGTAGAGCAGGTTTCACCAAAAAAATTTAAAACATCCAAGAAGCACTGAAATATATCATATATAAAAGGGCCCAACCGGGTTCGAACCGGTGACCTCTCGATCTGCAGTCGAATGCTCTACCACTGAGCTATGGACCCAATTGCTTAATTTTCACAGTAATAATTTAGTACATGAATGGTTTTTGCCTTTTAACTTGTTTAAAACTTAAAAGTAAAGCTCTTTCTCATTTAAAAAAGACGACGATTAATGAATAAAATTCACAATGCTCTTCGTTCTCTCCGCCGCCGCACCGTCAAATCTTTCCGTCAGCCGTATTCCACCGTATGGAGAAACGAGGAGCTAAAAAGCTTAGAAACACTCAAGGAGTGTAGAAACTAGGTCATGTGCTCACAAGGAGGACCATTCTCTGATCATTCTCTTCGTAACTGCTTGCTAAGTTCAAAGATGAAGAGCTAATCAATCTCAGCGAATATACGTAAGCTTTCCACTGGTAAATTAGATATCCTGTGAGAACAATTTCGATCTGAACTGCTTCTTAGGGTTTGGATTTTCGAATATGGTATCATCTGAACTAGTAATTGGGGAACATTTAGTTAATTAGCTCCTAATTAAGAGATCATCCAAACTAAATTAAGATCTGATTTGTTTTATTTAATTTTAGGGGAGAAGATGTGAGCATTGAGAAGATGATTTTGTTTTATTTTTCTTGACATGGTTGAGATAGCTCCATACCCTCTCCAACCCAAGTAAATTGATTTTCAATATGGAGATTTGTGTTTCTCTAACTTAATGTTTTGATGTCACTACATAAGATTAACTCTTTTTATTTTTTGTTAATTAGGTACAACCTTACAAATAAGCCTTGGTAAGGGATTTAACTATTTGCCTTGGGAGTTTTGTTATCAAGAAGAGCACATTGTATGAAGTTTTTGGTATACATGGAGATATCACAAGTTTTTTTTTTTTTTTTATTCTAGGTACCTTTCAGAAGAAAGCCTTCTCATAGAAGGAGATGATTTGGAGATCAAACCGAATGCGAAGAAAATGAAGGTATCTATATGCTGTGGTAAGAAGATTACCTTCTCCGACGACGAGGACTGATATAAGAAGATGAAGCTCTTTCATATTGTTATTTGTTAACTTATTATACAAGTTTTTGTCTGATCACATGTTAATATATGCTTAGTGTTAAATCATTTTATCTGACTTCATTGTCACAATTTGAATTGATTTGGTTGACAAAACCATAACTTTACTTTTTGGATTCAGTCTAACATATAAGCTTATTGCATAAATTTTTGTTTTTGAGTATTTTTCTCCATTTTCAAATTGATAGACATTTGATTTCGGTTGTTATTATGAAGATAAAAAAAAAAGTGAATGCAATTTACATTTCTCTAGCAAATTAAGTTTTGTTAGACAATTCATGTTTTTCAAAAATTTCTAGACCCAAACTATGTTTTTACCCCAGTTAGTTTTGCCAAATTTGTAAATAGGAAAACATAATATAAAGTAGACAAAAAATGAAAATAAAAATAATAAAGTTGTTGAAAAGTCAGTTAGAACCCTCTAAGTCGTCCAGAGACTTCAAAAACGCCTTCAACTTTAAGAGAGCCTTAGGGTTTGGTCTTCGAGAAAGAAAAAAGATCTCCGCAACCGAATCTTAAACCGAGAGAGAAAACTCTGAGATCGGAATCGGAATCAATGGAGTCTACAATTTCGTTGAAGCTGAAAGGAAAAGGAAAAGGATCAAAGGCAGCTTCATCTTCCGATGAAAAATCGAAGTTTCAGGTCGTTAAGGATTGGAGCAATTGGTCACTGAAGAAGGCGAAAGTCGCGACTCACTATGGCTTCATCCCTCTGATCATCATCATCGGCATGAACTCCGATCCAAAACCTCATCTCTTCCAGCTCCTTAGCCCTGTCTAATCCATCCGATTTCATCATCAACGAAGCTAGAATTCAATCCGATCTATCTCCTGGTTTGGCTTCGTCTTCTTCGATTCGCCGAATCTTCTTTATGATGTTTCTCTTAGTTTCTGTATGGAATGAATCAGTTTAGCTATGTTTTGAATCTTTGGAATAAGCTTCGTTCATATAAAAAAACTGCTTTGAAGAATTTGAAGTTTGTTTCTCATTATGCATCAATTTGTTTGAATATTTTGTATCAATTTTACAATATCTTCTACATGAGGTCGATCTTGAGGTTTCAAGGCAACACAAGCCAAACCTATTTGCAACATTTCAACCATCTCTTCTTCTATATCCACTTCCTTCATTAGCTCAACGTCGAACACTTCTCCGGTCCATTCTTTCGACACCACCGACCTTATCCAGCTTGCCAAGTCCATGTCTTCATCTCCTGACTGCTGACTCGCTGGAGATTTCCCTGTTAAAAGCTCGAGTAACACCACTCCCAAGCTGTATACATCAGAGAACTGTGTGCACTTTCTCGTATCTGTTATTTCAGGAGCGTGATAACCCGAAGAACGTAAGGTAGTTTGCGGGAGAGATCTCATGATCGGTGTTAAACCGAGATCACAGATGCAGCCGTAGCATTGCGAGTTAACGAAGATGTTAGAAGATTTGATGTTCCCATGGACAAACTTGCCGTCGTCTGCTTCATGGATAATAGCTAAACCTCTTGCTGCACCTATGGCGATTTTCAACCGTGACTCCCAATCTAACGGTACTCGGTTCTCTCCTTTACCTGTAAAAAGTTGAGTTCTTAGTTTTCCGATGTAGACTAAGGAAGAAAACAGAGATGACTTTACCGTGAAGCATCTCGAATAGGTTTCCTTGACTGTAGTAACTGTAAACAGCTAGCTTATCGTTTTCGGAATAGTAGTAAGCTTTAAGCTCAGCTACATTTTCATGCCTGATTCGTCCAACGATCTCCATTTGTTGCTCGAACTCTCTTCTTCCTACAACCACCTCTTCTAGTCTCTTCACTACTACCGTGGCCGTGTCTTCCACTGCTACTTTATAGGTTGTAACGAAAGCAGTTTTCCCCAAGATTTCAGCAGATGCAGCTAACAAATCATCTAAGTCAAAGGTATAGTTACTTCCTCCAAAGAAGACGATTTTGCTTTCATCGCCATCATCTTCTGGTGTCCAGTTACTTGAAGGAGAAAAGTCTCTCTTCTTCGACTTCCGTGAGAATCTTAGTTTCATACTCCGTTTCTTTCGCAAGCAACAAGCCATCATCGTGAGAATCAACAGGTAAAGCAATCAGTTCGAGACCTCAAGATCGAAAACAGATGTTCTCAAAGGCTCTAAGCTTGGTCAACCCCAATAGGGAGACCTTTAGGATGAATCCGAGAGCCGGAGAACGAGAAACTTTGAATCTGCTTAACGACTCTGGCAAATGGTTATTGGCATGGTCTTCAAAAAACTCTGTTACGTGCACGAAGAAGAAAATCCAAAAGATGAAAAGAATAACAAAGCTATTGTTGAAAAAAGTTCGTCTCTATCTGTCATAGAGAATCTTTTGGAACAGAATAAAATTGTATTTTAGTGAAAGATAATAATTTTAAATGCAAGTAAAAATGATACGCCGTTCGTTAAGCCGGCAAAAATCTTCGTTTATAGTAATATCTTAAAAGGAAGAGCAAACACATCGTGATCATGTTTTTCTTCCATTAGATTTTCACTAGAAGTGGGTATAATAAAAAGATGTGCGATTCAAACGAAACCGAACCAGAGTTTACAACAAACCGAACCAGAGTTTACAATAAACCAAACCCTAAGAAGCAACAATGCAACATCATTTATATTAAAGGTTATCAAAAAAACAAAAGAAGCATAAGAGAGACTTGGACATTTTTAAATGCCAAACCGGACCTTTGACGGCCTTGATATTCTTGATTCAACATTCCGATATGCAAAGCTCCATCTCCAACACTTCACCACTCAAGTAATTGTTAGAAACAAACAAGAGATTTTTGTCTCGAGGGATTTGAAAACTTACGCCAAGAAGCCTCTTCATCTCTTGCTCTCTGTGAATATGAATTTTTCCATTAAAAGAGTAACAGATTCGATAAGAGAACTTCTCCACTATTTCTGGAGCCAATGGTGCAATATAATTTACGCCCACGTAAACACCATTCGGCTCTCTAAAACATTGCACCGTGAACAACATAGACTTTCCCAACGTCAAAAGAACCAAAATCTTATCGTTTATGTGTATCGGCACATTACTCCTCGATACACCAAGATTGAAAACGCAAGTGGATTTTAACTCATGGCGTCCTAAATAGTGGGAAAAAACTTTATCGTATGAGCCAGTGAACTTGCATCCGTTGATGGCAGGGCAATAACATAGAGAGAATTTGCAATATTCCTTCTCATGAGTTGAGTCTGATCTCCCATAAGGAACTTCCTTGGTGCAACCTAACTTTGAGTTTCGGCATGGGACCATGACTCTTTTGAGAAGTCTCTCCAGTGATATGCAACGTTTTTTACCAATGGCCAACGCACATAGAGGACATCTTTTGAGTTTAGGCCAGCAAAATTTGCAAGCTACATGTCCATTATCACACTGAAATTCGAAACCAAATAGTTGAAATCAAATTAAAATCCAAAACCCTTTACATAATAGGGTTTACAATTCTGTAGGTAAAAAAATCACCAACTTAAAATTTTCTTAGCAGTAAAATATCAACCAGCTGTTAGAACATGAATTATATGAAAACGAGATTACACTAAAAATATGATCTTACATATGAAAATAAACACCACAAAAAAATGATGATTTTAACACATACGACTATTAAATGAGCACAACTTCAAGATTATATTACCAAGGATAAGTTTATTCCGAAAAAAGAAGACACTATAAATCAACAATGCAATATTCAAAACCTAACCTGAAAGATAGGAATAGTGAGTGGCTCGTAGCAAATAGGACAATCAAGAGAATCAAGATCTATCCACCTCTTGGGGTGTGCTCGTTTCCTCTTTCTCGATCGAGATTTTCTCGATCGAGATTTTCTCGAACCATTTCCAACTTCTGAGGTGATCTTCATATCGACAAAAAAGATGGGAGGCTTGAATGAGAATGTAAATAAATCAGGCTCTGGTTCACTATACATATAGAGATGCATTTACTTTATGTTTTTTTTTTATCTTCATTGGAAAGAGTTTAAATGAACAGTAACATAACATCATGACTTCGGCGGAAATCGAAGAGTTGTCTAGTGTGGAACAAGCTAAACATCACATCATCTAAATAGCTTAGGAGAACGTTTCAAGAATTTTTCATTTGTTTTGCCACGTGTCCTATCACTATTCATTGTTATCATTTCTCAGAAATCAATTTATTTGTGTTGCAAGTGCAACTTGTGTGGCATTTAATTAAAAACCACTAAAAACGATTAATAATATGCAAACGAAAACTATTAATGGTAAATAGCTGTCGTGCAGCAAAAATAAAAAATATGCAATATATGAATGAATTATAAACCATTTTTAATTGCTGTAAAAAACAACAACAACAAAAAAACCTTGTCACCGATGAGTTAGCTTAAGGGTTATTTGTTTGTCTTTCACTATTGCATTTTGGGTGTTGAAGTTCCACGAGGTATAGTTGCTTCAGTTCTACCTCAGTTTGGTATTGGAATACAATATTTTAAAGAACAGTAACATAATTATGACTTCGACGGAAATCGAAGAGTTTTCTAGTGTGGAACTGAAACAAGCTAAAACATCACATCATCTTATCTTAATGGCTTAGGAGAACGTTTCAAACCTTTTCATTTGTTTTGCCACGTGTCCTAGAGAGGTTATTATCATTTGTGTTGATTACAATTTTGGCTAAAATAAGATAAAATCTGAAAGGAGTTCAAAGCTTTGACATTAGTGTTACAAGTTTAATAAAATATTGTATTGATTTCTATATTTAAAAAAAAAAATTGAAAAGTTTTCAAATATGATATCTCACGTCTAATAATACATTAGGACAACATTTTAATTATGATGCAACAACCAGCCATATCTAAGTGGTGTCCTCTATAAAATTGCAGAGAAAATACTTCATTAAATATGAAGATATAGGGGAATGCAATGTTAACATTGTTTAGTGGTTGTGTATGTTCTCCTAAAGAGAGTTTTTTTTTTTAAACGAACACATTACACATTTGATGTTATGGCTAATTCCTAATTATGGCTCAATGCTCACAGTCTTCACACTTGATTGCTGTTTTAAAAAGCTTGGACTTTAAATAAAATTAAATTCATCTCGAGATTCAATAGACAATAGATTCAACTCTTATCTTTTTTTTCACATAGTTGAACTTACCAGAAAAATAAAATTAAACTAGATTAAAGATGTTAAATCAACCTTACATCAATAGTCAATACCTTTATATAGCTTGAAACGACATATTCTTCTTCTTTCCATTATCTTTGAAATTTTGAACTGACACTCCTTAAACCATGCATGGTCGTGTATTGACCCATATCTCACTCTGTAGAGAACATTAACACGTATAATATTTTACTTATGATTTTAGTAAGTAAAATATTATAGTAAGTAAAATATTATACGTATAATATTATACTTAGTCTTGCTACTTTGAATAAAATTAAAATCTCAATATGTTTAATTTAGATAGTGTCTGATAAGTTTGAAATTAAAAAAGCAGAGTGGCGCAGCGGAAGCGTGGTGGGCCCATAACCCACAGGTCCCAGGATCGAAACCTGGCTCTGCTAAATCTTTTAGTTTTTTTGTTATCCGTTGGTTTAGAGGAAGAAATGGTTAAGAGTAGACCAATTCAATTTGGATATACCAAACCGAATCTACTAAAATTATAATATACCAAAACGGCGTCGTAGGCGTGAGCGTCGTCTTCACCTAACAAAACGAGATTTATCAACTCTTCACCAGTCTATTTAGTCGCCTTTTGATTGTCTCTTCGTTTCATCGACGAGTCCGTCACTTTCACCGTATAAATATCTCCGCCACGCTCTCTTCCTCTTCCACCGCCAACCTCTCAACAACTCTCTTTATCTCTCTTCCGTCAACAATGGAGTCCGTCGCTCTATCCCGCATCGGTCTCGCCGGTCTCGCAGTCATGGGACAAAACCTCGCCTTAAACATCGCCGAGAAAGGATTCCCAATCTCCGTTTACAATCGAACCACTTCAAAAGTCGACGAAACCTTAGATCGAGCCTCCGAAGAAGGAAAACTCCCAGTCGCTGGTCAATACTCGCCTCGCGATTTCGTTCTCTCGATCCAACGGCCTAGATCCGTTATCATCCTTGTCAAAGCTGGAGCTCCCGTTGACCAAACGATCTCCGCGCTATCTGAATTCATGGAGCCTGGAGATTGTATCATCGACGGTGGAAATGAATGGTATCAGAACACAGAACGAAGAATCGTTGAAGCTGAGAAGAAAGGATTGCTTTATTTAGGTATGGGAGTATCTGGTGGTGAAGAAGGAGCTCGTAATGGTCCTTCACTTATGCCTGGTGGATCTCTCAATGCTTATAACAATGTTAAAGATATTCTTGAGAAAGTCGCTGCTCAAGTTGAAGATGGTCCTTGTGTGACTTACATTGGTGAAGGTGGATCTGGGAATTTCGTGAAAATGGTTCATAATGGGATTGAGTATGGTGATATGCAATTGATTTCAGAAGCTTATGATGTGTTGAAGAACGTTGGAGGTTTGAGTAATGACGAGCTTGCTGAGATCTTTAACGAGTGGAATCAAGGTGAGCTTGAGAGTTTCTTGGTTGAGATTACTTCTGATATATTTAAGGTTAAGGATGAGTTTGGTGATGGTGAGTTAGTTGATAAGATTTTGGATAAGACTGGTATGAAAGGAACTGGGAAATGGACTGTTCAGCAAGCGGCTGAGCTTTCTGTGGCGGCTCCGACGATTGCTGCGTCGTTGGATTGTAGGTATTTGAGTGGATTGAAGGATGAGAGGGAAAACGCTGCTAAAGTTTTGGAAGAAGCTGGATTGAAGGAAGAGATTGGTTCTGCTTCTAATGGAGTTGATAAGAAGAGGTTGATTGATGATGTGAGGCAAGCTTTGTATGCTTCTAAGATATGTAGTTATGCTCAAGGAATGAATTTGCTTAGGGCTAAGAGTTTAGAGAAAGGTTGGAACTTGAACCTTGGTGAAATGGCTAGGATTTGGAAAGGTGGGTGTATTATTAGAGCGGTTTTCTTGGATAGGATCAAGAAAGCTTACCAGAGAAACTCGAATTTGGCTAACTTAGTGGTTGATCCTGATTTCGCTAAAGAGATGGTTCAGAGGCAAGCTGCGTGGAGAAGAGTCGTGGGTTTGGCTATCTCTGCTGGGATAAGTACACCAGGAATGTGCGCAAGTTTAGCTTATTTCGATACATATAGGCGTGCTAGATTGCCTGCAAATCTGGTTCAGGCTCAGAGAGATTTGTTTGGAGCTCATACATATGAGAGAACCGATCGTTCTGGTGCATACCACACTGAATGGACTAAGCTTGCAAGGAAGAGCCACTAGAGAAACGGCGCAGACCAATGAGGTTATCTTCTCTATCTGTCTCTCTTGCTCTGTCTTGTGCTTATTTCTGAATTCAGTTTCGAAAGTTTTTACATGTATTGGTGTAGGGCTTTGTTTCATTATCATTTCATCCTTTTGAAAAAATGTTTCCATGCTTTAGGCATAGAACACGAAAACATAATTGTTTCAGCTGTTTCAGCTTATTTTGTTCAGTTTATAATAAGAAATGCAATGCCCTGACTCTGTTCTGGTTTGTTTCATATTTTTGTGATTTTCATCTGTATTGTTGTGATCTGCTACCTGAACCGAAACTTAACCGAACTGAGTTTGTTTTATCAAAAAATATCCAATTTTAATCAACAGTAATTGTCATTTGTTAACGTTTGTTTAACGTAGAAAAGACAATCTTTCGAATTTGAGATCTTGTTGTTGAATTTTGAAAGCTCGAGTCCTTACTATCTCAAGTTTTGCACAATTTTGGTTCCTGTCCTAATGGCGCCAAAAATATACTCAACAATAAACGTATTTGGGCTATTAGAGAAAGAGCCCATTCTTCTCTAATAAACGTTTTTCTGTCCACTAAATGGGCCTGTTATAAGCCCATATTAAGTACAATTTGTAACTTTATTGGGCCCTTAACAGAAATTGACGAGGGGATACTTCAAATCTGTATTATTTGTGATCAACTCTAATTTTTGTTAAAAATTTCAGTTCTCTAATTATGATATGATGTTACGGTGAGACTTGAGAGAAATCAGATTCAGACTATTTTCCATGAAATGAATAATTCATATATTTGTTGCTGCAATAATTACAAACAAACAAAAGATTCCTGGAAAATATGGCCCATGTGGGTTATGGATTAGACAAATGAAATAACACAAAGGCATTGATTTGACACAAACAATGTCAATAAATTATAGATATGAACTAGTAAAATTCATCATATGATGATAGATTCGAAGAAAAAATAACAGACCTCAATACGAACTTAGCCGAACCAAAAAAAAGAAAAGTAAATTACTCAACTCATAAGATTTTGATCAGAGTACCACTAATCTTTGGCTAATCACTTGTATATTTGTGTAAAAGATTAAGGTTATACAATGATTAATCACCAAAAAAGAACACAATAAAATACCAAGGTTATGCAAAGCAACCAATGATTAATCCAAAAACAATTATATATAGTTATACTTACACACCAAAATGAAGGCTATATCACCATGAAATGTCATTACTAACGTGAAAAAATTCGTGGGGATATTGTGGACTTCATTTTGTGTGCATAATTCTAAATTTCTAATTGTTTTTGGTGGTTAATCATTGTATAACCTTAATGTTTTACACAAAAATATGGATTGTTTCTTGCGAGCTATTATTTGGGCGCATATTTATTTCTTGATCAGGATAAGAGGGTTACTGATAATGTATTCAAGGCTTCAAGATACACAATATTATGCAAAATTGCAAAATAAACTGGTGAACTACATAGCTTTCGAAAAACTTAACCATCAATCTAAATACAAACTAGTCAATTCTTTAGTCCTCAAGGCTCAAGAAAAAAGAAAATAAAGAGAGAAAAATAGGAGACTAAAATCATGAGAATTGGAAGCCTTTGGTATAGTCAAATACTAATGGAACCTGTTGACAATCACTTTTTAACTTTTTTTTATCCATCAACAAAAAAAAAACACATGTATGATAGACCAACTCTAAACTACCCATACTTCTATGTGTCTGAAGGCTCAATCATTATTCGTATGACCTATGAAGATAAATAATCAAGAAGCAGATTTACAGATCTCGACCTCGACTCGTGTGATGGGAAATATTATTGATATCAAATTGATATTTTCACATGTAACTAAAATTATTAACTATTATAAAAATAAATTTAATTGTATTAATGTTGTTTTTGTTATTTGCTAATCGCCATCACGAAGTTATTGGATGCATGTCCCACATTATATTGTCTACATGCCTCATAATCATTAACTATTTCTTGAAATATAAGAATTTATTCCTAGCTAATCCATTCGTTCAACTGTGTCGAAATCATTTGGTAAATACTATTTTCATTGCCGACATTTAGAAATTAATACTATAGTATAATAAAAGAAAACTTTAATTATGCTAAATGGAATTTATTCTAGTGATCGATGTGATATAATCGGATATCCAATGATTAATTAAAACTCTTCCAATTAATCATAAAACTTTGAAGTCTTGTAATTTTGAATCAATTCGTTTCTCAAAAAAAAAATTCCACTTTTAATTTAAATCGACTTTCTTATGATTATTTTATATTTTTACAAGCAATTATATATTCTTAAATAGTTGGAGAGACATTAGATGATGATAACCATGTTACCACTTCCATAGAATTTACACTTTACGGGACACGATTCAGTGTTTTCGTACTTGTTGAAGTTCAATGTACATATGGGTGTCATTTACAACCTATATAATATAGATTCTTCTTACTTCTTTATATAAAGATAACAAAAAGTACTAAGAAGTGACAAATTTAATATTTTAATTTTTACGTGGTATAAATATTGGTTATGTATATTATATATATATATATATGTGTGTATATTTATTTATGTATTCTTCTTCTTCTTTTTTTAATGGCATTGTTCTTTAATTTGTTATGGTTTTTCTTTCTTATGAAAACAGTTTTGTTATAATGTAAGCAAGATATTTTAGTACTAACGTTTATTCTTCTAAAGAAAGTAGCTATCGCCAGATGATTTTACACTTTGATCGATTTGTGTTTAATTTGATTTATATCCAAAACAATCCGATTGCAAATAAAATACAAAAATTCACATTTTTAAAACATAATTCCCAGGTTTTTTCCAAGAAATTCCCAGTTAAAAGCCTTAACTAATACAGAAAATTTAACTAAACTTTAGTGTTTACGAAGCTGCATGTTCTAGACAAACGACTGCTCAATTTGGAACATCAAAGTACAAATTTAAATACTAAAATATTTCTATGATTAAGATAAAGATGCATCTTACCAAGTTGGTCATTACATAATGATACTTTATGTCATCGATATTCTCCTTCTCTCTTTACATATATACATAAGTATAATATAGTTATATTATATGCATCAGTAGTACATATATTGCTTTGTGTACACATACATGAGCCTAATAATGCAGAAAAGGCTATGAAAGAAAGGCTATGTGTGACAAGATTTTGTAGGTACTTATCTTGAATCTTTGAACTTCATTAGAAGCAATACAAGTACAGATTTAAGTCTTCAATAAGATATAAGCTATAAAAAACTACTTAATTATAAATTGAGATTATGTATATTACATAAGTTCATTTAATAGTTCTCGAAGTTCCTAACTATAATCACATTCTTTGGACTCTAATCCTCAGTTCCGATAGATTCCTACAATTTTTCTGCAAATATCTTTGAACTTTCAATTTCCAAACAAAAAAAAAGAGTTCCTATCTATAATCTGTTGTAAATTTGATAATTTTATAGTTCAACAATTCTTCGCAACATGAGTTAGAATTCGAGAACTAATAGCTTCATCAATATGTAAAGTTAAATAGAAAATAAGCTGAACATCAATTTTTGCAAAACCAAAAGAGACTCTAAAAATTCTATCTTTAAAAATGGAAAGGATATTAGGGCTAATAAAATTTTATGAAGAAGAGCAAACTTATTTATGAACATATGAATACATGATACATCATGACCTATGAGTATTATAGATTTAACATTCCAACAAAAGAAAACATTTTCATTCAAAAAAAACAAAAAAAACATTATAATTATTTACTTTATTTTTTTAGTTAAGTATTATGGAAATAAAAACAGATACGCGTAAGTAAAAAATGTGAAAGCACGGTAACAAATTTTTAAAAATGACTACGTAGTGGAAACGTATACACACACTTATATGTAATTTAAAATATATAATGAAACAGATAGATAACATATTTAAAAAAAATATTTGAAACAATACAAATTTAAAATATAAGTATTAAGTCGTTTAAGTATAAATAAAAGATCATAGCTAATCAACTATCAAAGTAAAAATTAATCATTATCATATGAATTCTTAAGATATTTAGCATAAATTTCAAATTAATTATGATCTTTTAAGTTAACAAATATAAAATATCATATATATTTAATAAGTTTCCAAAACATAAACAGATGTTTCTATTGGTTTCTAAATTGTGATTTGTACCGTGTTTTCAAGAGTTTCCAACGAATTTTCAGATATTTACATTTCCAAAATATTTCTGAAATAAGAAATAAACCTGGGACTGAGTTTCATGCTATCTAATTTATAAGTAAAAAAATCATTTAACCGTGAAAGCTACAGGCAGAATAGCCACGTGTACTAATAGGTTCATGTAGACAAAATTAAGATCCCTTTTTATTTTTATTTTCTTATATATAATTTTTCTAAAAAATATTCTCATGTTATTTATATCAAAAAGCAAGTTTCCCGGGAACAAGGTCCGGCCGCTCGAGTGTAAAGCAGACAATTATTATGGAACAAAAAGCAAATTTCTAAATTTTAATTGATTAGAAAATTTTAAAATTCAGCATATTGAAAGAGTAGTCATGTTTGTCTAATGTAAATCAGTTTCTGCTTTTTGTTGTCGTCTCATTTGGTGCAAGCTTTTCTTTACACCAAGAATATTGAAAAATTTGATATACACAAGCTAGAAAACGAATTGATGGTTGTTGGTAAACAAAAATTTCACTGATAATGACATAAAAATTGACTATAATATTGTAAACATTGGCAAATAGATCATACAAAGTAGTTTTGCTTGTTCAAGTCAGCGTAAAAAGTTAATAAAGATTTGTTTAACTCAACGAAATTTTGTTTTAAAATCGATGATACGTAGCAAGCCAAAAGAATAATTCATATGTTTACATGAAATACTATTTTGTCATCAATTTTATTTTTAGTTATAAATGCATGAAATTTAACATCATATACTAAATTCATTTTTTATTTTATTTTTATATATGAGATTTTTTTAATATGATCTAGATTGATCATCCACTATTATAGTATTTACTATGCAATTCAAATGAAGACTCCAATATTTAGTAAAAAGAAAAAGAATTAGGAATCAAACAAAAATCTGGAGAAAAATACTAACTACCCACTTATTCATATATAATTTCAAATTGTTAGTGCAACAAAAACAAAAGAAAATGAATAAAACATTGTGGGTTTTGCCGGTTTATATTTACCTTTGTTTTTGCTATATAAAGACAATAATACTGCATACTCATTAGCCATCTCTTCTTCTCTCAACCCTCTTTTTTTTTCTGTCATCTCTCTTTTTATTTCTCTTATTTTTCTCGCATAAGCTCCATCTTATATAAATCCATATGGTGCCTCAAATGCAATAGGTGGTCTTCTAGGGTTTATCTTGAAGATTAGGGTTGATTCAAGCACACCCATAAAGGAAGATCCTTGCATCAAGAATAGAACAGATGGGCTATCAACTCAGTATTTTGTGGTTTTATGCTCTATATAGTATAATCAGATCATTTATTTATGCATCTACCAATAGAAATGTTAATTAATATGGTTAGGGATGTTGAGTTGGTGGAGGAAGAGAGCTTTCTTCGGTCCACTCATGGAGTAACATGTGAGATTTAATTGACTGTCGACTCATTCATCCAAATTTCATATGAAAGAATATGTTCTCATATGGTAAATGAATGGATGATGCGAGAGACAAATTGAATCTTCACTTCTCTATGCTTGGACTGAAGGGAGCTCCCTTTTTTCTATTTTTTCGGTACTACCACATTCCATTTTCATTTTTACAAGCTTTGAATTCATGTGTGTAACTCAAGATCAAGTTTGACATTTGATATCAATATTTATGACGCTCAACTAATATCAGTGATTGTGGTATTGTTTTTCAGGATTCAGGCGTGGACCTTCCCTGGACATCTTCTTTTCCAATCTATGGAGAATTTATCTTTTTATTTGTAATGAGTTGTGGCATCTATATAATGAAATAAAATTTCACTACTAGAAGCAATAACAATCTTCCAAGATAGGGCCGGTATTACTAGTTCATCAAATATTGTATATATTTTTTTTGTATTTCATGTAAAACATCATGTATCTAGCTTTAATTAGTTCAGTTAAAGAAGACTTATTACTTGCACATAGTTTAAGCTACTACAAGTTCAGAAATTGATCTAGCTTTTTATCCATAAAATGAGATTATAAGAAACTAAGAAAAATGATATGAAATATTCAATATCTACATGTGTTTGAATAATTAGGGTTTTGACAAAAGAACCCTAAGATGGGCTGTAAAGTATCAAATTCATACAAGAGAGAGAGAAATAGATCTGATCTCAGTGTTCAACGACAACATCACCTCGGGTCTTGATCTCTTTTCAATGCAACAAGTTCCTAGATATGTCTTCTTCATAGTTGGAAAAAAGTCATTGAATGACTAAAATACCCTCAGATACAGGTTTCCTCAAGAGGGTTAAATCGTATATTAAGATCGACATTTGACGAGTGTCAACATCATCATCATGCATTGATCTATAATTTGATCTCATATCTTTTCTTTTTTTCCATTGCAATTTATATCTTGCAATTTGAATTATTTTGTGAATAAATAATCCTTCTTTAATTTGGGGTTACTAAGTGTTGTAATCTAAAATAATCAAAACTCTCATTTCATCATGTTATAATGGAGCATGGCTAAATATATGCTTAGATTCTTGTAATGATGCCACATCTCCACCGAATACCAAAAAAAAAAGTTTTAATTAGCTAAAGTTAGTAAATAATTTTCTGTATATGGGTATTCTTGGTTAAGAATAAGATACTACTTTAATATAATTTTTAAAATATCAAAATTATACTATTTCAAAGCATACAATTGTATGCCAAATATAGGTGACAGCCTTTTTCCAGTCCGCTTTACAATATTGTGTGTGTGTATATATATTCCTTAATTGTTTACTCGTTCTTTCTAATTAACATGTGTGAATTTTCTTGTCTATCGACACGTGGCATAGTCCTATGAGATGCGAGGTTTTGACACAGGTATACATTAGAATATAGATTATGAAACTTACCAAATGGTGTGGTTAATTTACTTTAATCTCCATATATTAGATTACGTGAACACGTGACGTCCAAATAGCTAATTCATCATATGTCGCAATTGTTGTTGATCAAAGTCTGTTATTTACTAAGTTGTTTTGGGGTTTAGAATATAAATTATCCTTAAAAACTTAGTGAAGAGAATATCAATCAAATAAACAAGAAATTAACAACTATTTAACAACAAGACAAAATAAATATAAAATACCCAAAGTCATCTTATTGTTATGTTGATATTATAAAACTTGTAATATGTTATTTAATTTAAATTGTGTAAAAAATATGCCTAAACCATATTTAGTGTAAGAAAAAGTATAGTTTTATAAGATCTTAGGGATCACCGTACACAATTGAGCAAACTTGATGAGACAAAGAATATTGCTGGTGGATTATATCATTTGACTTTAATTATATTGGCACACTGAAAAGTGAAAAGAGGCAATGGTGTGAAGAGAAGAATGTAGGTCTCCTTATATTATCAAGTTATATATATATATATATATATATAATTTATACAAGTTTATACAGTATAGTGTGTATGTGCGAGACGATGTGACATCACAAAATCTCTCTTATAAACTACAATAAAGTGTGATGAAAAGCAACACCTGAGATGTAAATTTGTTAATTGCTTAATTGGGTACGTTTACCAAATCTTTTATAGTATTTTCTGTCTTTAATTATTATAAGATAATTGTCACTAAGTTTCCATTCTCCATAGCATATGTATTCACAAACCATGTGTGCCACTTAGCCTTTTTTTTGTTTTTCTCGTTTGTTTTTTTTTAATATTAATCAATATCATAAAATTGAAATGCAACCTGAGCGCACATTCTTTATTCTCTAGAGTGAAGAAACTCATATAGGACTATACCTTTATATGATGTAATTATATGATGTATGTAATTGTGTGATTTGGTGGTATTAATTCTAAAAATCTGGTTAAACGTTGAATGATTAGTGACTATTTGTGCTCAAATGTTGACGAGTCATATAGCACCACGTGTAATTGATCTTAGACAAATTTCATATTACATTTTTATCACAAGTGGATTACATTTTTATCACTTGAATCCACGTGACTGCCTCTAGCGGTGCTCGAGTCGATCCACAATGATTTTGCATCAAAGGCAATTCGCAGTAACTACAAGAGCGCAACCAAATAATTGGTTAAGGCCATTTCTAGCTGTATCCACTAGTTATCACTTGATTCTTGATTCGGGAAGGCAAGTTTTAGTAGGTAAAGTGGTCAAGACCATTCCTAAAAATATGTTACAAGTGAGAACATACTATTCCTAGTCAGGGTTTGAGCCACATAATGATAATATTGCCTTTAGGGGACTTCAAATACCCCCAAAGGGTTAAAATATACTTCAGTTCAAATACAAGAAAAATATAAGATTGTTATTTTCCGATTTACCCATAAATTTACTATGTGTTTGTGCGTATCAGACTTTGCTTCTAGATTCGTTATCCAGTTTTATTTCTATATTTTTTCCAGCTTTCTTGTATTAGTCTGTGTATAATCGTTTTCTTTAATTAAACAATCGTTTTCTAGAAAACCAAAAGCATAAAACACGTGTTGGTCATACATGGCATTTAACATGCTGATTTCCAGCTCATGTTACATTCTTCAGATTAAAATTATTATTTAAATCGTGATATCAATTTTGTCGTCCGCTATTTTAAATATCAAACTTTCGTAGATTTTATTTTTTAAACACAAAATTTTTTTAACTCGAACAATTAAATAAATTATAAATCTTTATTAATTGTCTGTTAATGACAAATGATGTTGTATATAAAACTAAAAACTTTCAAATTTAAATTATTTAAAACATAAATTTTTATACTAACTCATTTAAAACATGAACATTTTATATTGGTTTATTTAAATCATCAATTTTCATTCGCTGATTGTCATGTATAAAAAATAATTTTAAATAATTTATATATTTTTAAGATAAAAAAAAATGTGTTTCAAATAGAATTTAAAATATTTTTTTACAAGAATGAAAAATAATTTAAACAATAAATCTATAAAAACAAAATGTATACTATTTTCTTAAGTTATATAAACATAATTTATACTATTTGTAATTCATTTTATTAATTAATACTATATAAATTAATAATACTTACAATATTTGTTTAATAAAATATTAGAAATAATGAACACTATAATTTTTAATATGTGAAGTAGAATTGTTAACTCAATAAATAACACTATTACTCATTTTGACTATTTGAATTTTTAAAACTATTAAAAAATTAATGACAAATAATATTTGTGTTATTTAAACTAATAAAATTTTTTATAACAAATAATATTTGATTACCAAGAATTTTATTTATTTGGAGTATCTCTAACAATAAATCTTATTTTGAAGATATGCAAAATGAGTTTTGACAATAAAACATTCAAACAATGAAATTTTATATATTTTATTAAAATAATTGAATTTACATTCTAATCCTTGTTAATAACAAGAATTGGTTTTTATAAAGTTAGGTGTGAAAGAAATATAATAAAATAATAAAATATTTTTTAAATATTTAAGTTTTGTCAAGGATAGTAATACACATATGATTCGTATCTGTGATATATTATATGTCAATTGTTTTTATATTTTTTTTTTACTTTTTATAATTCTTTTTAGTTTTTAATCAAATTTTAAGTTAATATTTTGTGTTTGTTTTACTTTTAATTTTGGCTGTTTTCATATAATTTTTTTTTATATATGACAATTAGCGAATAAAAATTAATGATTTTAGTAGTTTAGTACAAAAAGTTTATGTTTTAAATGATTTATTACAAAAAGTTCATATTTTAAATAATCTAAATATGAAATTTTTTATTTTTATATATGATGTCGTTTTGTCACTAACGTAGCCGTTAACGATTGATTTAATTGGCCGAATCAACAAAAGTTTCATGTATAAAAAACAAAGTCAACGAAAGTTGATGCTTAAAATAACTTATGAAAATTGATAATTAAAATGATGTTTTTTGGTAAATTCATTATTAACATTTTTCCCAAACTTTTTTTGTTTGGGTCTAATTTTCATCCAAAATTTATATTATGGTCTAAATACTGATTTGATAGTTAGAAAATATTAAAAATATATCACACTGGTGTTCCCAAATTTCTACATGTCTTTTTTACATTCGAAAGAAATTTGCCTCATCAAGCGAAACTTGAAGATTTTTCTCGCAACAATGACAAAAGAAATCAAAGGTAAATGATTTATATTAATGAATAAAGTTAAATCAAGGTCATTTTACGTATTAGACGTTGCTTCCATTTCCAAATCGATCGCTTTAATCAAAGCTTGTAGCAGGTTTCAAATCATAGCTAGGGAAATTATTCGAAAATGTTATTTTTGTAAATCTTCCAGTTGTGTTTTGATAAAACTTTTTTTTTAAATCAAAACTAAAAGATCCTTCTTCTAATTTTACTTTAAAATAGCTTTTGTATTCACACAATTTCATTAGTTTTGAAGTTTCTATAGTTAAAGCTAAAAAAATACAAAAATCATACTAGAAAACCCTTGTATAGTATAATATATTTTTAGAGTGCTACTTTGATATACTCTTCTAACGGCTATTTATGTAGTTGTCTCGAATTATATGAGGAAATGTCTGAAAATGTAAAAGTACTTAATTTGGTCACCTAGTATTTTGTCATATTTGAAAACCCTTGTATAGTTTAATACTTATATGTTTAGAGTGCTACTTTGATATACTCTTAGAAGTGCTATTTATGTAGTTGTCCGAATTATACGAGGAAATGTCTGAAAATGTAAAAGTACTTAATTTGGCCACCTAGTATTTTGTCATATTTGAGAGGAGTGATTCGATTCTTGCATGATGAAACTTCAAAGTTTTATCAATTAGATTATAAAATTTTCAAAACGGTGACCCAATTATTATAAAGATATGGACTTTATTTGTAGGACATGTATGTAACATTGTAAAATATCAAAGTAATTAAGCACTAGATGAAAGTGCATTGGTAATGACCAACATTTAGGATTTGGTGCGCAATTTTGTTCTATTTGTTTGTAACCAACTAAAAACACAATGGTCCCCAACATACCAAAATCTTGAGAAGATCTTTGAACAATCAGCCCACTTCATAAAAATCAATTAAAACAACATGGTGCTAAACTAGAAGTGCTCCAAAACTTGAGGGCAGTTTTGTAAAACTGCTGACCAACATCATAGTCAACCCTTCAACAAAACCACTAAAAGCTCCATTAAGTCCACTTCAATGGATCTTGTCAATTTCAAAAATATTGCGTAGTAATGAATATGTCACTTTCATGATATTATATATGATTCCAATAGAAAATTGAATTGAGAAAAGCTTCCAAGAATGTGAAAGAGCAAGTTAAACATCAACCATTCTCCCCATAGAACAAGTTGAGAATGGAATGTAAGAGTTACATACTAATCTCTATGATCCCTTTCATAACATCATTGAAGGCTTAAGAGATGCAAAAGCTAGCAACTCTGATGAGTTTTGGATCCCCGAGTTCACAAGACATGCTCCTACTCAATGAGCTTCATAGCTGCGTCCTACAAATCCAAGTTTTACTATTTCTAACTTCCAGAGTGTCACCATTTCTCTAAGAATGGCTTTAGTTTATTAGAAGTAAACTATAGCTTTAAGAACGAAATCTATTCTATGCAGAATTGGCTTCGTTTCAGGCTTCAAATCTATTTATTGTACAGGCTCATAAAGGCCTAACATGTAACCATCAGGGCATCTCATAGCTGCAACCTAGTTAAACAAAAAAACAACCGCAAAAGTCTTCAAAAATCCCATTTAAGAATGTGTAAGTGCCAAATGAAACTTGGAACATATGCAGAAGAAATTGAAGTTGTTGTTACCTTTCCGTGTATCTCATACTTGATATTGCCATCTAATTCTGCTCCTAAAGCCATAAGCTTGGTCACTTTTGCATTAATGTCTGTTACTGTGAACGATAGAAGCGATGAGTATCCCTTCTCAGCAACATGATCGCTGCGAAAAAATAAATACTTTGAGAAGACTTCTCAGTGTAAATTACAAACAGCGTAATCACAAGAACACCAAATGCAAATAAGATGGAGAAGCAAAGATCTTATCCACTTAACACAGAGTGCCATTTTCAATATTCAATAGTATATTCTGGTATTTATAAAGGTAAAGACCAATGAGGATGGTAAAAACTAGAGCTTTAGGAGAGTATCAGAGATCAACACCTAACAGAAAATGTCGACAATTGCAATGAAGTATAAGTACATATTGAATTTGTGGCTTCATAAGATGGGACATTTCAAGAAAAGTAATTAAACAAAGTTCTTTAGACGAATAAACCAAGAAAATATTTCATTGAGGCAAATTATCAAACAGTTTGTGTGCATTGAGAAATAATGGAAGAAAGATTAAAGAAAACCTGGGAGATTGCATAAGAGCTAGCTTGAGAGGACCCGAATTGAGCTCAGCCCATCGTAAAGTGACGACATTGACGGAAAAGTCAAGACCTTGCGCATAGAATCGAGCTGCTTTTGGTACGTCTCTGTGAAACTGCAGAATCCACCTAAACGACGCCGTCGCCATCTCTATCTCTCACACTAGACGAAGACAATGAGAGAATACAGAAAACACCTTGAAAACAATGATAAGCCCAATAATAGCCTGTTTCCGTTAACATGAGCTTTAGTGTTCAAGCCCAATAACAGCCCAACGATAAGCGCAATAAATAAAGTAATAAACCGTTTGATTCGTTCAGTTTACAAATTACAAAGTCTCAAAAATTCAATAATCCAAAACTCGTAGAATAATGCACAATCAATATACAAAATCTACAGATGCGTCTGATTTACAAAGACAATGAATATGAAAACTCATGGATTGATTTATGTGTGTTTTCCGACAAGAACTCTTAACTCTGTTCTCAGCCTTTAAATAGCCGAAGACGTGATCTTGTACTACTCTTTGCGAGCTTAGTTTTCAAAGAATTATCCTTTACTACTCCATGAGCTTTCACACAAGTCTCAGACGGGTCTAGAAGATCAGGCGTGATGGTTCTTGAAGTCCATTGACGAATAGGACTTGCATGTTGTCTCCTAGAAGAAGATGGGAAACCACAAGAAGCTTCATCAGCTTCACGAGTTTCAGAAAGTAATCTCCTGTGTGTTCTAATCATTTCTCCCATCACATCATTCTTGTTCGTAGAATCGATTTCGTCATCACCTTTGTTGTTACTGTTGCTCTTCTCTTCTTCGATGTCTCTGGCGGTTTTCTTCTTTCCGTTACTCGACATTGCCCAAGCCATTTGATCTTCGAACTTCACTTGAAAACTCGACGGGCTTCCGATCTTTCCTTTCGGTTTTTCGTCGCTTAAACAGTCTTTATTCACTAGGTTAGGTTTCTCAATTTCATCTCTATGAGACTCTTCAGGTTTCTTGAGCTCAAAGCAATTCGAATCGCTTCCCGCTGAGTCTTCCTCACACTCTCCATCCCGCGGTGGTGCACTCAAGGCGTTAAAGGGAACCGATTCAAGCGAATTCCGACGGTTCCTCGGGTTCTCATTCCGCTTCTCCTTAAGAAACATCTCAATCTCAACCTCAAGCTTATCCAACACTGAGGTATTGTTACCATTCTCTAATCTCATTTGCATTCTTTCGTCAAGCCAAGATTCTGCAATATGAAGAACCATTTGATCTCCTTGAGCTCGACTACCCCAATCCTTATCAAGATTCTTCTGCTTCAAACCGTGAATTTCCTCTTCGTAATTCTTGATCCCTTTCGCAAACTCATCGCAGAGAACCTCCATTATCCTCTTTGATTTAGCTCCTTTCTCAAGCTCCTTAACACAGCTAGACAACGAAGACTTAACTTCCGAGAGATCTCTTGCCAATTTCCTATGCAAACTCTCTGAACGTTTTCTAAGTTTCCTCTCATCTTCCAACTCTTTCCTCACAGACTGAACCGAAGAATTTATCCTCTCAATCTCCTTATTCTTCTTCAACAGCTTTTCTTCAGCGAGTTGCTTCACCACATCTTCTAACTCATGTCTACCAGCTTGCTGGTACCTAAGAAGCTCCTTGATTCGAACACGCGAATGAGCCAGCTCGGTTTTCAAAGTTTTTATCAAGGAGATATTAGCTACATGCTGCTCTTCGAGACTCCAAATACGGTTCAATACTTTTAAAAGTTCTGTTGATGTCTTGAGATTGTAGTGAGGCTCTCTTCCTCTAAACTCCAATGAACTACTTGGTGTTACTGCTTTGTTGTATGTTGCAACCTGCAATACAAAACCATAATTCTTTATGATGAATACAAATCTCCAAAACACAAATCAAATACTATGATTGAAAAAACAGTTTTTAAGAACCTCGAGAGAGCTTCCGTAACTAGCAGGAGATACAGGTTGAAGAGCATGATTGTTTCTTTCTATTGATTGATGATGTTTTATCAACATTTGACCAATCTGTCTCCTTAAACTTCCTGCACTATCTGGCTGAAACAAAGTAGGACCATATCAGACATTTAAGAACTCTGAACTCCAACATTGATCACTGTGTTAAGATTCAAGTAAGACGATTTGCTTCCAAAACTAGAGTTTCATACAAAATCAATCTCTTCACTAATCTGCTAACAAACATATACTATATAATGCCACGAGTAATGTCTTCTAGCTTAACAGCTTGGAGTTGAAGCCTATGAAACTTTAAAAAATGGTTAACCTTTTTTTAGTGTGAATTCAATTGCCAAGAGAACAGAGCAAATCTAGACTAAACCCAGAACAAAAGATCCAAACTTTAACAATACCCATAACCATAAACCGATTGATTTGAGCTTCAGAGCTAATGAATCTAGGAAGAAACTGATCCAATTGTTGAAAAATTCCAGAAAAGGGTAAGATCCTAAAGAGAGAGACCTGATGATCAGGAGAAGGAGGATCTCGAAGAAATTGAGAGAAGTCGAGATCATTCTCTTTAACCACCGCCTTGCCGTGACGTTGTCGGCGGTTACTAGCTCCGGCGAAACCGTTTACGTCGCGGTGCATTTTAGCAGAAGAAGAAGAAGAGAAGGAGCGATCTTCTTCAAAGTAGTGATGAAACTCCCAGAAAGCAGCAGCGAGCTTTCTAGAGGAAACGATTGAGTTAGGAACGAAGCTAACGTGCGCTGGAGTTGAAGGTCGATTATAATTTCTATTATAATTATAATTTCTTAACTTTTCCACCAATTTCTCCACTTTTTGCCTCTTTCCATCTTCTTCTTCGTTTCCTCTTACTTTACTTTCCATCTTTTTAAGGCAAAAAAGCGAAAAAGTTTTCACCTTTGAAAAAAAATTCCCCTTTTCCCCATTTTTTTTTTCAAATTGTCTTGTGAATTTGTTTTCTCCTGTAGATTTGAACGTTGGATACTTTGAATGTGGGGTTTTTTTTTTTAAAAGCAGCAAATCTTTCGTCTTCAATGGCTACAATCAGTTTGTTCGAGTCATTTCACTATCACATTAATTAATTGCGTCACCAGCTTGAGATTTTAATAAAATTACTAATACGTGGAAATATTGGATCTTGGGATGCTGTAATATTCCGACAGTACTGTAACTTGGTGTTTTTTGGGTTTTTGTGTTTGCTGTATTCGTGGCATTTTCCTCGTTCGTTGTAATCTATCTCGTGAATAATCGTCCTTCCCATTCAAGTTTTTCAATAGGTGTTGTTTGAGTGTGTCAAAGACACGAAATCTATAATTTATTAGCGGATTTGATCTAACCAAAGCAAAAGGCAAAACTCTTCGGCCATTTTGATATGTCATAACAGAGGAATGGAAATAGTGATATTCTTATGACTGTCTTGTGAGCCAGAAAGAGAGAGTTATAAAGAGAAGAAAGAGCAAAAATCTAGTTGACATGGGTTCACAGAATCACAGTTCAGCTGGAACTCGAAAAGAGTCGCAGGCTTTGTAATCTACCTCATGGGCTTAGCGAGCCCATTAACAATCTTCGTAAGTCGGCCACTTAATACTGTTACCATTCATTGTTGTTACTTTCCTATTTTTTTGGTAAGATTGATTTTAATCAAGAAGTATTGTATTTTATTTCATACAGTACCCGCATATAAGCGAATTCATACAACTCTAAACCGTAAAATAAAAATTAAACTAAAAAATGAAACAAAATAAAATCATCCCTAAACAAATTTAAATAAGATTAGTTTTCAATTAATTTTTATTATTTAACTATACTCATATTTCTAGGGTTTCAAATAACTTTTGATGAATTTTTGTTTTCTATTAGAATTTTTTATCCATAGATGAAAATTTATAATAATATGCTTTCTAGAATTTTACCAATATGTTATTACTTTTTTTATTAAGAATTTTTTAATTGTTTTTTAGAAAAAATTCTGATAAACATTTCTTTATAAAATGCATGTTGGGCATTAGTTCGAACATCATCGTCCACTGTTTCTTTGTGATAATCATGATTTGAAGGAAATAAAAACTAGTTTGAGAATAAAACTTAAGAGTCTCACAAAACAAAAAATGATTACATGTTTTAAGAAAAATAATTTTAAGCATAATTAAATGATAACAAAAATATGACTCCATAGTCTTGTTGAAGTTAGAAGAACTTGTACACTTTGAATTCTTTATTTATGTGAGTAGCTAAGTGATATGGTCTTGTATAAAAACATTTCCCAACCAAACTTTAAATTAGAAAGAAACTCTATAATTGGTTACCCAAATTGGAACTAAAGAAATAATATAATCATTGTAGTCAATATATTAGACTTTACAAAAATTTGTTGTGAAACAAGGATCTCTTGGGGGTATTTTTACAATACATGGAACTTTGTTTGACATTCAAATTTTGAAAGGGTCTAAATTTGGTAGTTATACTTCTCTTTTTTTTTTATAACAGTTTCACCTTCGAACATTCACACAATATCATTACGTATCAAGTTTTACATTGGGACAAACGGTCTTATCAAGAGATGGCTGTTGGACTAGCCTATGAAACGAAAATTCGACATTTATTCCAAATGAGTTGATGCAATCGTATAAGCAACATGCCAACATATATGGAGCTTATTTATGGACCCAACATTAGAAGATATATTGACAAAATTAGAAAATATGATAATGTTGGCTGTGCTTGATACCATTAAAGGTTTATGAGCCTCAAAGATATTTAAAACGATGGTTAGAGTTTAAAATGTTGAGATTAGGATTTAAAATTGACTTTATGGGTTAAATTTGAAAAGGTAACCAAAAAATACAGATAATGTTATATAACATTAAAAAGCTTAATGTTATTAATCTATATCTTTTACAGGGTAAACACGTAAAAAGCTTTTTTAAACGTAAAATTTTACCCACTATGTTGACAAAAAAATAATATGCAGGAGCAGGACATCATCGATATCTAGGACCACAATGCAGGAAAGTGACTAGGAGTATATTTTATTAGAACGTCGTAGGTTCATTTGATTAATTAGCTGGAGATTCGGATACAGTCCGATTCATGAATTATTAGATCAATAGATGTAATTCATACAAAGTCTTACCAATCAAAACGAAGAAGCTTTTTCATACAATTTTCTATATTAAAATTTACTATGACTTTTGCTTATCTAGTTCTTCATTTTATCGAAAGGGTTATGGCTTGAATTTTTGTACCGTGACATCATAAAAATTAATATATTTTTTACAACCACACATAAAAAAGTTTAACCAGAATATTCGAGGATTTAATTCACATTATGTGTGTTCATGTGTTGTATAGAGTGTAGATTCATCCAAACGTCCAGGAACGTCGCACCATATTCTCCGGGGCAAACGTTGTCATACACATCATACATATTATAAATTTATCATGTTGTTATACTTTTATTAAATTATATATTCATTTGAAATAGTAAAATATGAATAATATGATAATAACATAAACAAATTAATTATCAAAATGTTTTTAAAAAAATTCATATAGTAAATTATCAAAAACAATTTCATAATAATATAGTAAAAATATGAATAATATCACTTTTTCATAGATTTTTAAAAAAAAAACAAAATGTTTATTTACTAAGGAAAAAAAGATTAAAGCATATAAAATCAGAAAAATAATTTAAATCGGAAGTGTTCTGTACGGAAAGAGCTGATCGCCTGATCCTGTTTCTTAATTTTTTTTGTCTATGATCCGAGTTATTTAGCTAAGATAACAAAAACTAAAAACAAATTAGCAAAATACATGGTGCCAGAAAACTTTGGTTAGTTTCCTAATCACTCTTGTGTGTAAAACAAAAAAAATCATGAAAATATCTTTTCAGATTTTACAGTGTATCTATGGTTAGTTTCCTAATTTTTTCTTTTTCTTTTAAAGCTAAGTAGTGCATATTCTCTATCAATAAGGTTATTTAGCTAGAGAACCAAAATCAAAAGAGAAATTAGAAAAATGATCTTGTGCCAGAAAAATTTGCTTAGTTTACTAATAACCTTTGTATGTTTAACCAGGAAAAATCATGAAAATATTTTGTCAGATTTTATTCTGGGTATCCATGGTTAATTTCCTAATTATTTCTTCTTCTAAGGCTAGTTCGTGCATATTCCCCTGGATTATTTGGATATACAACCAAAATCTAAAAAGAAATTAGCAAAATAACTTTGTGCCAGCAAATTATAGTTAGTTTTCTAATGACCTTTGTGTGTAAAACAGGAAAAAATCATGAAAAATATCTTGACAGATTTTACACTGTGCATGAGTGCCTCCATTGGTTAATTTCCTAATAATTTTGTTTTCTATCCATAAAAATTATAAAATCCAGTGAGAAACAAAAGTTGACTTTTTCAGATTTTTTTTTTCCGTCCCGGTGCGGCGGTGCCTCCTTTTCAGCAATTTATATAAAACTAATTAAAATCGGACACCTAGCAAAATCCTTAAAAAGAAATACAAAAAAAATATCATTCTTAGAAAAGCAATTAGGTAACTAAAAAAAAGTACTTAGTGACTAAGCATTACGAATCTGAAAAGAGAGACCGAGTTTATCTAACAGTGATTAATAAAATTGGACGACTCAGAGATGCTTACACTTTACACACTCTTTCTCTATCTCTTCTCTATTTAAAGTCGCAATCTTCAAGTCAAAATCGATCCAACTTCTCTCTCACTTTTTTTTTTTTTAATTTGTCGTCTTCTTCGCCGGCAATTTCTACGAATCATCCTCGTCGAGCTTTACATGTCGGCGACGCGTAACAAATTCAACTCCCGCTTCGTCTACTAGTGTAGAAATTTGAGATCAGAATCACTGCAAAACTCTTCTGGTAACTCTCTCGTTTAATCTCTTCACAATGCTTTGATTTTGTTAGTGTAGAATTTGAGATTAGTTTGTTTCCGGAAATTTCTAGGTTTTTTTTTCGTTAATCGTTGTTAATTTTTGAAGTAATTAGAAAATCTTTTTTTGGTTCCCGCTCTCGATTTGTATTTGATGGTGCAACTTTATGCATGTGTTTAATGGAATCTTCTCTTTAGAATCTGATTGATAAGAACTTGACCAAATATAATACGATTTTTTTCATTATTTTAATTTCCTTTTGTGATTGAATATTAACAAATTACATATATTCTAAATAATTAGAATATAAATTAAGAATTCTTAATTTGGATTTGATTTGATGTTTATCCTAAATCTCAGAGATTTTCCTCTTGTGTATAAATAAAGATAAGTTTTTGCTTACTATTTTATAGATCAATATTTTTTTTTGTTTTTGTAGAAGAAAGATTTAGTGTGAAAGAATGGCGACAAATTTAACAAAAGCATGTCCAGCTCCAATGAAAGCAACCTCTAATGGAGTTTTCCAAGGAGATAATCCAATAGATTTTGCATTACCACTTGCGATTCTACAGATTGTCATCGTTATAGTCCTCACTCGTGTTCTTGCTTACCTTTTAAGACCTTTGAGACAACCTCGTGTTATTGCTGAAGTCATTGTAAGTTTTCTTCGTTCCTTCCATCTTTGATCAAATTCATCACTACTGGTTTGTTGCTGAACGGTGAATCTTTGATTTTGTAGGGTGGGATTATGCTTGGACCGTCTCTTCTTGGACGTTCCAAGTTGTTTCTTGATGCTGTGTTCCCAAAGAAGAGCTTGACTGTTCTAGAAACTCTGGCTAATCTCGGTCTTCTCTTCTTCCTTTTCCTCGCCGGGCTAGAGATTGATACCAAAGCTCTTCGTCACACCGGGAAAAAAGCGTTAGGAATCGCTTTGGCTGGGATCTCTCTACCGTTTGTTCTTGGCATTGGTTCTTCATTCGTTTTGAAAGCAACAATCTCTAAAGGAGTTGATAGTACTGCGTTTCTCATCTTTATGGGTGTGGCACTCTCCATCACTGCCTTCCCTGTTTTGGCTCGTATCTTGGCTGAGTTAAAGCTTCTAACTACTGAAATAGGACGACTTGCAATGTCAGCAGCTGCGGTTAACGATGTGGCTGCTTGGATTCTCCTTGCTCTAGCCATTGCTCTCTCGGGATCTAACACTTCGCCTCTTGTTTCTCTGTGGGTTTTCCTCTCTGGTTGCGGTTTTGTCATCGGTGCTATTCTCATCATTCCACCAATCTTTAAATGGGTTGCGCGGAGGTGCCACGAGGGAGAACCAATCGAAGAAACATATATCTGCGCCACTTTAGCTGTGGTTCTCGTTTGCGGATTCATAACTGATGCCATTGGAATCCATTCCATGTTTGGTGCTTTTGTGGTTGGTGTGTTGATCCCAAAGGAAGGACCTTTCGCTGGTGCACTGATTGAGAAAGTGGAGGATCTTGTATCAGGTCTCTTCTTGCCGCTTTACTTTGTGGCAAGTGGTCTGAAAACTAACGTAGCCACGATTCAAGGAGCTCAGTCTTGGGGTCTTCTTGTTTTAGTCATCTGCACTGCTTGTTTCGGCAAGATTGTTGGCACTCTTGGTGTTTGCCTCTCTTTCAAGATACCTATGCGAGAAGCTATAACATTAGGATTCCTCATGAACACTAAAGGATTAGTCGAACTCATCGTCCTCAACATCGGTAAAGATCGAAAGGTAACACACTTTTTTCTCAATCTTTATCAAGAAATATCCAAAAAGGTTATATAACTTGTCACTCTCTTATGGTCAGGTTCTGAATGATCAAACATTTGCGATAATGGTTCTAATGGCTCTATTCACAACATTCATCACCACACCAGTCGTAATGGGAGTTTACAAACCGGCGAGAAGAGCGAAGAAAGAAGGAGAATACAAACACAGGACAGTAGAAAGAGACAACACAAACACACAGCTAAGAATCCTCACATGTTTCCATGGAGCAGGAAGCATTCCTTCAATGATAAACCTCCTCGAAGCTTCAAGAGGTATCGAAAAAGGCGAAGGACTCTGCGTTTACGCTCTTCATCTACGCGAACTATCAGAGAGATCATCAGCTATTCTAATGGTTCACAAAGTTCGCAAAAACGGCATGCCGTTTTGGAACAGGAGAGGAGTCAACGCAGGAGAAGACGCAGACCAAGTAGTCGTAGCTTTCCAAGCTTTTCAAGAACTGAGCAGAGTCAATGTCAGACCAATGACAGCAATCTCATCAATGTCTGATATTCACGAAGATATTTGCACGACGGCGTCAAGGAAAAAAGCAGCGATTGTGATTCTGCCGTTTCATAAACATCAACAGCTTGATGGTTCGTTAGAGACGACACGTGGCGATTACCGTTGGGTTAATCGGAGAGTGTTGCTTGATGCTCCTTGTTCTGTTGGGATATTCGTTGACCGTGGACTTGGTGGTTCGAGTCAAGTCTCAGCTCAAGATGTTTCTTACTCTGTTGTCGTTTTGTTCTTTGGTGGTCGTGATGATCGTGAAGCGTTGGCTTATGGATTGCGTATGGCGGAGCATCCAGGGATTGTTTTGACGGTTTTCCGATTCGTGGTTTCGCCGGAGAGAATCGGAGATACTGTTAATGTTGAACTGAGTAGTAATGAGAATTTGATTGGGAAGAATCCGAAATTGGATGAGGAGATTATGTTTGAGATTAGGAAGAAAGCTTCGGTGGATGAATCGGTTAAGTTTGTTGAGAAGCGGATTGAAAACGCCGCCGTGGATGTTAGATCGGCGATCGAGGAAGTACGACGGAGTAATCTGTTTTTGGTTGGTAGAATGCCAGGTGGCGAAATTGCATTGGCGATTAGGGAAAACAGTGAATGTCCTGAGCTTGGACCTGTCGGAAGTTTGTTGATTTCGCCGGAATCTTCAACGACGGCGTCGGTTTTGGTGATTCAGCAGTATAATGGTACCGGAACAGCTCCGGATTTGGCTTCAGCTGGGACGGAGTCAATGACTTCGCCGGATAAAGACTCTGAATAAATCGGTGGTTAATAAGAACGGTTCGGTTTGCGATAGGTAGAGAAAAAATTGGTTAACCAGTACTGTTTCATTTTATTTTTCTACAACTGGATAGAGTTTGAGTTTCCTGCTTAAAATAAGTGATTAGATTTGTTAATGTTGAATCTAAATGAAATAAAAAACTTGTCTATCTGAATCTACGTTTTTTGTATTTATATCAAGTTTTTAAAAAAATTCCAAACATGGAACTTAAACCAAAATATATCTGTTAGAAAAGGAAAAAAAAAACAAATTTATCGGTTATATATTAAAGTACAAGCCAAACTAAACATAATCCAATGCGATTTTATTTTATTTTATTTTTTTAGGTAGTGAAAAAATTGGTTAACGAGTACTGTTTCAATTTTATTTTTTTGTCAACAACTGGATTGAGTTTGAGTTTCCATTAAAAATAAGTGATTAGATTTTTAATGTTGAATCTACCTACAATGATTTTTTTTTATCTGTTAGAAAAATAAAAATAAAACCAAATATTCACAACCACACTCTCGAAGATACATACTATTAAAAAAAACCAAATATTCACAACCAAATAAAAATAAAAATAAAACCAAAAATAGAAGTCAAATTAAACATAGTAAAATATAAAATATTATTAAAGTAATTTCATCTTAAATATTCACAACCACACTCTCGAAGTTACATACTATTAAAAAAAATTGTTTTCTGGGAAAATCAAATGCCAAAAAAACTAAAATTAAATATATGTCAGAAGTGGGGTTTGAACCCACGCCCTCGTTAGAGGACCAGAACTTGAGTCTGGCGCCTTAGACCACTCGGCCATCCTGACTTTTGTTAGATTCGTGTACGGTAAACATTATAAAGTGTACCAATCAATTACTAGTATCTTTCTTTTGAAATTAGAATTTGGACCATTTCTCGATTCGTGTTTCATCCTTGCGCATGGGTTAATATTCATGTTAATCTTCTCTGTATTACTGTATGGTTCCAATTTTATCAAGAATCTTTAGTTTGGCTCTGGTTTTTAATTTTAACAAATTAAAAAAAGAAAGAAAAAACTTTGCGGTAATGATGAAACTCTAAAAAAACCTCTGAATCGCTCCAAAGAGAGGAAAATAAAATTATGTGTATTACCCACAAAGATGCTACTATATACTAACATATATATACATTCGGTAAAAAATCATTAGTGGTCGTTAACTAGGAATAAAAAACATTGTTAGCCCATATTTTTCCTTCTCAATTAGGAATAAAAAAATTCAAAAAGAAAGTTAAATACAAAGTGATTTGGCACACTGTTAATCATATTTTGCTATTTGGCTATTTGTTCATAAGCACTGTTAATCTTTAAGTAAATGAAACTACAAAAAAATATTGTATTTCAGAAATTTTAGATATTTAATGACTATGTAAAACATGTACAAAATCACGAAACAGTTACAGTTTCTTTTTTTGTATGGACTAATTTTCTGATTGGATACAATACTAACATCACTAATACCATCACATAGAGCTGTTATAAGAATGAGAAAATAGCTAAACATAATAAAACAACATTGATATTTAACATTGATCCGTGTTCTCTCATTACACTAATTTTTTTTGGTTAAAGCCCAAAATTTTTATAATGAACATAAAATAACACAGAGATCAAAGGGTTTATCAAACCACAGCTTCTAACAACACATGTCTTGAACCATCACTACGATTCCACTTAAGAGTTAACATACAAATCCCTAATCCTTCTTCTTGTTCAAAGCTCCTCTTGGAATCTTGCTCATGACCTTACTCAAAACCTTCTCATCTAGTACTGCATATTGTTTCTTGATCTCCTTCATCGCTTTCTCACCAAAGGCATCTACTTTGTCCTCGTACTTTTCGTACAGCACAGGAATGGTGAAGAGAAGGACCATAGCTGGAAGCAAAAGAAGAAAAGTTAGTTAACAAGCTATGAAAGTGTGAATCCTGTCAGACTGAATGCAGTAAGATGTGTATGAATCGTTACCAATATAGAACACAGTCAAGAAGTTGCAGCAGCTGCCGAGAACAGACAAAACCCACAAGCCAGTAATTACCTAAAACATGTACAAGCAAGTGTTAGTGCTTAAAATGAACATCAGAGAACATGAGAAAAAAAATCTGTTAAGGTAACACGAAAGATACCAAGATAAATTTCTTGAGATCTCTTCCTGATGCAATGTTCCTAAGAACAGTAAAGCCACGATTGATTTCAATCCTTAATCCAGAAACAAGCTGAAGAACAGGATCCTCAGGGATATGAACTTCCGGGATGTGAGGAGTTGCCCTGAGAATGTATAATCATCAGTTGATACATCTTTATCTCATACTCAAACAATGCGAGGTATGTTTTACTTACTTGTGGATGAAGGTACAAGCATTAGACCACAAGAACAATGCAGCAAGAGCAATAATCAAGAAGTGGCAGAGAAACGGAAGGAGATGATATTCGATTAACTCGAATAAGATCCAAGAAGCAGTTACAGTACCAAATACTCCACCAGATACCTTCTTGTTCCTCCAAAGGAAAATATCAGCAGCTACATAACAAAACATAATCCAATTCAGTTTTATTTAAAATATAAAATAGTATTAAAGTAATTTCATCTTAAATATTCATTTGGGTATAATATCCTCGAAAATACCCAACCGATTTGTACCCAATTTTTTGGGGCTTTATGGGTAATAAATATTAGACCCGAATCCGAATAAAACCGATCTGATTTTGATCCAAAACTATGTGGGTATCTATACGGGTCTAAAATTTCTCTACCCAAAACATAATACATTAACACACATATGTTTTTGGTAATTGATATTTTGGGTATTTTAGCACATTTAGAGTATTTTGGTAGAAATTTTTATGGGTTTGAGTACTTTCAGATTTTTTTTTTGTATCTCTCTCTCAAACTAAAATTTTCAATTCGATTGGACCATCATACAGGCTTGGCTGCTTGGGCATAATAACCGGATCTGATTACCCAAACCACCTGATTACCCGAACCCCAATCCTAATTAAAGGGTCTGGGTTGGGTTCAAATATGCTTAATTTACCCATCAACTCTTAAACTCGTATACTCATGGGTATCAGTTTGGTTTCGGGTATTACCCCATACCCGATCGTAACCTCGGCATAATACCCAAACCAAAACCAATCTGAGAAACCGGTTTGGGTCAGCTTCAGTTATATTCAGTTTACCAATACGATTCTAAAGTCATTTACATGTGGTTATTGGTTTTGTTTTGGGTATTATCCGATACCCGATCGGATACCCAAAACATAATACATTAACACACATAGATGCTTTTGGTATTTTGGTATTAAATATTTTTACTGGTTTGAGTATTTTTGGGTATTTTTTTTTTAATATTTTGGGGTATTTCAGCTAAAATTTATAGAATATGAGTATAATTTCCACAAAAATATCCAAATCGATTTGTACCAACTTTTTTAGACCCAGATGCAAATAAAACCAATCCGAATCTGATCCAAAACTATGTACGTATCTATACGGATCTAAAAATTCTCTACTCAAAAGACCTGAATCCGATCGGTTTATATCCAAACCCGATATGAATATCCGACATGCCTAGCCGATCAGATACTCGAATACCCAAAACATAATACATTAACACACATTAAAAGATTTGATGTGTGATGCTCAGAAATTAAAAGATTTGATGAGTGCTGAGTTTGAGATGAAGGATTTGGGTGCAGCGAAAAAGATTATGAGAATAGAAATTCTAAGAGACAAAACTCATAAAAAGCTTTTCTTGTCACAGAAAGGTTACATTCAGAAGGTTTTGGATAGGTTTGGAATGTCGTCCTCAAAGCCTATTGATACACCAAGTGCTGCAAATCTTCATCTAACTTTGTGTATCCCTCAGTCTGAAGATGAAAAAGATTATATGTCTAGGGTTCCTTATGCAAGCGCTGTAGAAAGTCTGATGTATGCAATGGTCTGTACAAGGCCAGATATTGCACATGCAGTTAGTGTTGTTACCAGGTTTATGGGACAACCAAGAAAAGAATATTGGTTTGCGGTGAAGAGAATCTTCATATTCCTGAGAGGTACCTATGATGTTGGTCTCATATATGGAGGTGAGGTTTCGTGTCTGGTAACAGGCTATTATGATTCTGACTATGCGGGTGATGTAGACAACAGAAGATCGATGACTGGTTATGTATTCACTCTGCATAACTCTGTGATTAGCTGGAAAACAACTCTGCAGTCAACTGTGACGTTGTCAACTACTGAAGCAGAGTACATGGCCTTGACAGAAGCTGTTAAGGAGGGTATCTGGTTAAAAGGATTGATCAGCGATCTGAGTTTGCATCATGATCAGGCTACAATATATTGTGACAGTTTGAGTGCTATCTGTTTAGCCAAGGATCATGTTCATCATGAAAGAACCAATCATATTAATGTGAGATATCATTTCCTGAGAAATGAAAAGAGGATTCAAGTGAAGAAGGTAGGGACTGCTGATAACCCTGCATATATGTTCACTAAGCCGGTTCCTCATAGCAAGTTTAAACATTGTTAGGACTTACTGAAATCTCAAGCTGTTAGTCGCCCTGAAGGGCGAGCATGCCCTTGATAGAGCATCATGCCTCTGTTGAGGCATCAGGCTCCTGACAGAGCATCAGGTCCCTAGGGGGACATCAGACTCCAGGTGAAGGATCAGGCTCCTGACGAAGCATCAAGTCTGTGGATGGACATCAGGCTCCAGGTGGAGCAGCAAGTTCCTCACATAGCATCTAATCCAAGAAAGTGCATTATGGCTTCTGATGAAGTATCTGGTCTTAGAGAAGTGTTTTGGTTTTTTTTTGATAAAACATCTGGTCCCAGTGGGGCATTCTGGCTCGACGGAGCATCTTACTTTTGAAGACACTCTGGGTTGTGAGGGAACATCTGGGTCTTATTAAGGAATTCTGGCTCGACGGAGCATCAGACTGCTGAAGGAGTAGCAAGTTCCTGATGGAACAGTTGGCCAAGGGAGGCATTCTGACTCAGCAAAGTATCTGGCTTGACTTACCAGTTGACTTGAGAAGCATCTGGTCCGCTACTAAGACATCTAAGGAAAAAGGAGAAAAGTCTAGTACGTTTGTTTGCAACAGAAGTTTACAACAGTCTGTTGGCGAAATCTGGTACATCTGTCTGATGGAGAAGTTTGGTACATCTGTTTTTTTGGAGGATTCAAGTCAAGGTGGAGATTTGTTAGATATGACTTAAATATATTGGGCCCATATATTAGGTCCAATCCGTTGAGGTTAATCAGGATTATGTTGGGCCCATATTAGGCCCAACCCGCTAAGAATTAATTAGAGTTCTGTTAATTAGATTTTTTTATTAATACTTTCTTAACCCTAGCCTCCAATGTATTCCGAAAATCTATATTATCTCTAGTAATAAACTCTGCCTCTTTTTCCGTGGATGTATCCAACAAATCGTTGGTGAACCACGTAAATTTATGTCCTGTTCTTTACATTTTCTATTATCTTGCTCGCATCCTTTATAACATATATTTTGGGTATTTTAGCACATTTAGAGTATTTTGGTAGTAAAACTTTTTATGGGTTTGAGTACTTTCAGATTTTTTTTTTGTATCTCTCTCTCAAACTAAAATTTTCAATTCGATTGGACCATCATATAGACTTGGCTGGTTAGGCATAATAACCGGATCAAATTACCCGAACCACCTGATTACCCAAACCCCAATCCTAACTAAAGGGTCTGAGTTGGGTTCAGATATGCCTAATTTACCCATCAACTCCTAAATTCATATACTCATGGGTATCATTTTGGTTCTGGGTATTACCCCATACCCGATCGTAAGCCTCGACATAATACCCAAACCGAAACCAATCCGAGAAACTGGTTTGGGTCAGCTTCAGTTATGTTCAGTTTACCAATACGATCCTAAAGTCATATACATGTGGGTATTGGTTTTGTTTTGGGTATTACTCGATACCCGATCGGATTTCCAAAACATAATACATTAACACACATAAATGCTTTTGGTATTTTGGTATTAAATATTTTTACCGGTTTGAGTATTTTTTGGGTATCTTTTTAAAAAATATATTTTGGGGTATTTCAGGTAAAATTTACAGAATATGAGTATAATTTCCACGAAAATATACAAATCGATTTGTACCAATTTTTTTGGACCCGGATGCAAATAAAACCGATCCGAATCCGATCCAAAACTATGTACGTATCTATACGAATCTAAAACTTCTCTATTCAAAAGATCTGAATCCAGTCGGTTCCTATCTGAACCCGATATGAATATCCGACATGTCTAGTCGATCAGATACTTGAATACCCAAAGCATAATACATTAACACACATAATATATGTTTTTGGTATTTTCAAGTATTTTGGTAGTAAAACATTTTACAGGTTTGAGTACTTTCAGATTTGTTTTTGTATCTCTCTCAAACTAAAATTTTCAATTCGATTCTGACAATTTAAGTAAATATTTTTTGAAACAAAATTAAACATTTTATTTTTAACATATTAATATATTAAAAAAATTTGGGTCACAGTATATTTGTTGACTTAAAAATTTATAGAAGTTTAAATTATTTGGTTGAACTAAAATATATATATATATATATATATATATATATATATATTCTTTCGATGTTTTATGTTCATATTTATGTTTGCCATGACAGTTAAGTTTTTTTTTTCTTTTGCGGTGACACAAATACAAAAGCCATGGCAGTCAAATTTGTATTTTACACGGAATTCTTATATATTTGTGGTGGAAAACAAACTTTGTGGTATATTTGTATTTGTGTCATGATTTTAGACATTGTAAATGTGAATTCCGTTAAAATTTATTATTAGATTCTCGCATGTGTTGTGCAGTGTTGTGTTTAGTATAAATATACATGTTTACGTTTGTGAGAACATTTTTTTATTTGTGTTCATGTGTTGGGTTTTAGCTAATGATAGACAAACAATATTAATACTTTAATTGGCAAAAAACTGAGGTATAACGTCCAACGAACCCAAAATTCAAAAGAGAAGGGCGTACCCTGAGAAAAAACTTCAGTTCTGCCTCGAAATCAAAAGCCATGGTAGTCAAATATGTATTTTACATGATGTTTATGTATGTTTGTGTTCGCAATCAAATTCGTGGTGGATATGTATTTCTGTCATGATTTTTGCGTTTGACTTGAACATTGTAAATGTAAACTTTGTGTTGCGTTAAGTGTTAATTTTTAGATTCTTGTTTGTTTTGTGTTTAGTAAATTGTACGTGTTTACGTTTGTGATAACATTTTATATTTGTGTTCATGTGTTGGTTTTTTATCTAATCATAAACAAACAAATAATATAATGTCCAACCAACTCAAAGTTCAAAATCAAAAGATAAGGGCATACCTCATATCTGTACCTAAGAAAAAGCTTCAGTTCTGCTGCCAGAACTGTCAAATGCACTAGAGATGCAGGAAAATAGACTTGAAGATAGAGATGAAAAAAATTCAGAAGAAAGAGAATTTTATGCAAGATTCAAGTAGCCTATTTAGAGAAGTCAAGGGACAAAACAAACTTTTGATGATCACAGAAGAAATCCATGATGGTGTAACTATTGCAAAAACGATAATCACTAGCTATGAAGCCGTTTGCTATTTCAAACTAAAGGTTTAAATAAATTTCATAAGAAGATGATGTTTGGAAACTTGAAAAAACTTGGAGTTAAGAAAAGAAGAGAGCTAAGCGATGAATGGAAAGCTTTGGTTGTTGAGGAGCTTTGGTTGAACATCAAGAAACAAACTTTCGCCGGAGAACTTGCAAATTCGATGATTTGTTAACATACTCAAGAAGAAGAAATTTTCTGCTTTCGGAATGGTTTAGATGTTTTTTGTTGTTGTTGTTGTGTGTTAAGTATCTTTTGAACGGAACGGTTAAGTGGTGTGCATGCTAACAAGGTTGTGGCTTCGTTTTGTTAAGTTTCATGGAATAGACTTTAGTAACTCCTGCATCATTACTACTCTTTCTCACTGCAGGCAATAATACCCAAGCTTAGAAGACAGAGCTATATACAATACAAGTCTTGATTGTATTAAGTAAACATCAAGCCTTAACCAATCAAATCATGTCGAAAATGAGGCAAAAAAATAACATTCGGGAAAACATCGATATCAACTATGGATAATGTCCAAAACCAGTAATCCATCAAGCCTTTACTGATCAAATCCATAACTATTTTCACATAAATATATTAGTAACACACAAGTCTCTCCACATATTTCTTTAACTACATATATTCACACACGACAATATAATGGAAGTTTCCTCTACTTCCCCTGCCCAAATCCTAGGAGTCTAAGATGCAGCTTTTAAACTACTTCATGCTCATAATCTCCATCTGTTATTAGATTCCACGAGAATTCCGCTGTGTATTATTCATCTTCTTCTCTTCAGACCAAGCTTCCTATGCCAACTCCGAAAACGTGTACGTTTACTGGTTTTGATGTTTTCATCTTGAGACAACTTAAAACCTTGTGCTTCATTGTCTTCATTTCCGTCTCCCTCTGTGTTGTTGCCTCCACTTTTGTCGTCCACTTACGTTGAATCATTAGAAACATATGAAATAATATCAAATTCCTACCTGGATTCCTCCCCAGAGCTTCTTAAGATTGCTTCTTGGCATATGAAGTTCAACAAGTCGATCCGGCTGAAATCCTGAAGGGAGACTTTTTCTCGGGTAGAAGTCCCAATGTAATAACCTAACCCCAGATAAAGACTTCATATCTTCTGGTACTTGCAACGTAGCTTCTTTACTCTTATAACTTCTAAGAAATCGTCGACTTGTCCAGAAAGGCTTTATATCTTCTTACAATTTTTAAAATTATGTCTGCTTCATTGTATTCATCTCCGTCTCCCTCTGTGTTGTTGCCTCCACTTTTGTCGTCCACTTTGCTGCTGCTACTCCCAGTTTCGTAGTAGTCCACTTGGCTGCTGCTAATCTCAGTATCAAAGTTGTCCACTTGGCTACTACTGCTACCCTCATCTTCCTCCGTCATGATCTGTATACCACACCCAATAATCTCGTGATCGTGGTCCTCGCAGCTGAACTCAAATGTAATCTCGCTTATAGTCACATCCACTTCATGGCATCTGTTTTGTTGAGGTAACAAGTCACCACTAAATATAAACAGATGTTCTGATAGAAATTCTTCATGTATCCAAAGAGATCTAGAGCAGTGAACTGTGTTTAGATCTCCTTTGCTTCTTTGACTACAACTTATCTCAAAATGATAGTTGCAATTTGGCGAAAGGAGAATGCAAGCCTTAAATCTTGAGGAAGCAGAGAAAGTACCGTCACCACGTGGAGCCAGAGGGATGGTTATGGACTTCCCTGTAGCCTTGTGAGTGAACTCTGCAGGGATCTCATTACCTGGTAAGCTTATATAGTCGTCAACTGATTGTTGTATGATTCGTCTTCTTGATTCTTCATCCAGTTTCTCACAGTTGTTGAATGAGAGTATCTTCATTGGCTTGTGGAAAGAGCAACATACTTTCTTGAGTGATACACAGTCGTCTGCATATAGGGACTTGAGCGAAGGGGGAAGAGCCGTAATTGACACGATTTTTGAGCAGTTTTTGACGATGATTTTTACAAGATGCGGGAGACCAATAACGCAATCTGGAATCCCCTCTATATCACTGTTGCTAAGGATTAGCAACCTTAAACTTAGCGGGACATGTGTTAATCTCTTGAGGCTTCTGCTTCCTATATCAAGAGACTCAAGACGAGACCACCGTCTAACAACTGATGTAGGGACGTCTTCTATCTTTGTGCTGCTTACTCGCAGCTCCTCGACGTTGCTCGAGATATCCGGAAAACTTGTCAGTTGAGAACAATCTTGCACGCTGAAGAACTCAAGAGATGGTAAGTTGATGTTGGTGGGAATGACTCGTAGATTTTTGCAGCCACACATATTCAACTTTTTCAGTTTGTGTAGATTCCTAATAGAGGATGGAACTTCTTCTATCTGTGTGCTTCCTAATCGCAGCTCGATGATGTTCGTAGAAAAATCAGGAAAACTTCTCAATCGATAGCAATTACTCATCTCGACTTCCTCAAGTGATGCTAAGTTGATGTTGGTGGGAATAACTTCTAGCTTTCCGCACCCGTCCATCTTCAACTTTTTCAATTTATGTAGATTACTAATTGAAGAAGGAAGCTCCACCAAACTTAAGCAAGCCTCAAGGTTCAATGTCTCGAGATTAGTAGCTTTCGAAAGATTTGGGATCTCTTTCAAACAATGGGAACGGCTCAGATCAATGCTCTTGAGCTTAGGAAGGTTCTGCATGTTATTATTATTAAAAATGAGAAATAGCTTTTTATTATTAAAAAAACATATCAAATCATATCAAATACTAACCTTGATTCCTTCCCAAAGCTTATCGAGATTGCTGTCTGGCATATGAAGTTCGACGAGACGAACTGGCTGAAAACTAGTTGGAAGACTTTTTCTCGGGTAGAAGTCCCAATGTAATAACGTAAGCTGAGATAAATACTCCATATCTTCAGGTATTTGCAACTTAGCTTCTGCACCAAACCTACTCGTACGGATTCTTGAGAAAGCATCGAATTCTCCAGCACAAAAATCCCGAAACAAACCCAAACCTTCTTCCATGAAATGATGATGATTTTCAAAGACTCTTAGGAATTGGAGATTACGCATTCCTTCAAAAGCTCGGTTACCAACAGAGATGTTGTCGTCCTTGCCAATTGTGGACGTATCCAATGACATACCTAGAACTGATCCAGTTCCCTACCAAATGTTGCAAAAGAAAGACTGATGAAATTGTTATCATAAAACTGTATGCAACCTTAAGAGAATATATACGTAAGAACTTACGGTTTCTTTTGTTAGTACATCACGAATCTCTTTGAATTTTAATAAAAACTGACGCTTCCCAGGCTCGTCAGACTGATCACAAACTATCTTTATACCCAATTTTTGTAGAAGATAGTGCATTACTATATTCCCATTGGTATGCACCAGAGATTTCTCGGCTAAGTTCTTTAACCCAATTTCGACATCGTGAAAACTGTCAGCGAGGAGTGACGACGCATGCTCAACACTATAATTATTGAACAAGCATGCAATGTGAAGGAATAGAGATTGATCTTCTTTCTCCAATCTGTCATATCCAACTCTTAACACGTCTTCAATATCTGTATGAAGAGTAGTTTCGATCCTAGATAGTTTAAGTTTCCACTCGTCCTTGCTCTGTCCTCGCAAAGATGAACCCACAACAGAAAGGCCTAATGGAAGTTTACCGCAGAGCTTTGCTACTTTATTTGCAAGCTCTTCAAAACTATCTGGTACAGACCTTTGTTTGAAAGCAGACAGACATAAGATCTCAAGAGCTTCTTCCTTGGATGGAAAATCCACATGGTAGACATCATTAATCCCATGTGCTTTCAAAATCATCTTATCTTCAGTGGTAACGATGATCCGGCTTCCAGAACCAAACCAAGAAATGTCTTTAGCCAATGCCTCTAATTGCTTGAGATGATCCACATCATCAAGAATGATAAGCACTCTTTGATCATGTAGAAAGCCTTTGATTGCACCATAATGATATAGCCTCATATCCTTGTGGTTCAAAATCTTAGACAGAAGTTGACTATGCAAAGCCAACTGCGATTCTTGGCTCTTATAACTACCCTTGAGGTTCTCCATAAAACATTTAAGTTTAAATCTACTAGAGAGTTGGTTATATAATGCTCTAGCTATGGTAGACTTACCAATTCCCGCGGGACCCCGAATTCCTATCATCTTCACATCATCAGATTCAAGGCGTAACAAAGAGTCCAGTTTTATCAGGTGAGCTCCAAGTCCCACCTTATCCTCAAAATCACTTGATGGTGTAGCATTGATCAGTTTGTCTAAAACATCTGTAGCAATCTTTTGGATCATCTCTGCTTCATTAGGCCTAACAAAAGCATAACAAAACAAAGTTAGCGTTGAAGCAAAAGGAAAAGAATTCAATATTTACAAAACATGAAGCATTCCTTAAGAAAAGATAAAAGCACATACCAATTAAGAGTGTGTTCTCCAGCAATGGTTGCTACATCAGCCAAAGCTTTGCTCCATCCATCCTTCACTTCCTTACTTTTCCCTTGGCAAGTTTTCTCAAAAGCCTTGCCGAAGTCTCCGCTCTGTTTTTTTACATCTGAAGGATAAACTTTGTAAAAGATGGGAATCACATTCTGCCCCTGATCTCCATTGCAATTGAAGATTTCAACTAATTCGCCTAAACACCAGCTTGAGGAAGCATACTTCTCCGAGAGCACCACGATCCAGACTCGAGATTCTCTAATTGCTTGCACGAGCTCAGGTCCGATCGTGTGGCCTCTCTCCATCCCTTGATCATTGAACGTAGTGATCCCTTTGCTTTCAAAGTGAGTGTGTAAATGACTGAGAAAGGTTGTACGAACATCTGGGCCGTGGAAGCTCGTAAAGACGCCGTATCTCTTGGTTTGAGACGAAGCCATAAGAGATGTTTTGAATAAAGTAGTGTTGTAATGGTTTTGAAGAAAGTATTGTTGATTGGTTTTGAATTAAGTATCAAAATGGTTATATAATTGAAGCAAAACGCGTAAAGAGTGTTTCCACCAATTATTGTCGACGACTCATAAAAATGTAAGTCCTTTTAGTCTTCGAGTATCAGTGGCCTCTGATTTTGTTAATTTGTCATTTTCGGTGAAATGAGATAAGAGCTGAATAGTCAGAGACAAGTTGGAAGAAGACGACGTATCACCGAACATTCAAATTTGGGTTCTCCTTCTTAAATTTGGTTTGAAAACTAAACCGCGTTCTTGTGATATTTTTCTCTACATTAATGAAGGCATCTTTTTCTCTACATAAGAAGAACTGATGCATGTTAATACGAACTATTTTGTCTTTTTCCTATCTTTTTCTCTATCGTATCTTTTGATGCGAGACGAAGAAGATACAGAAGACGAAGCCATAAGAGATCTTACAATGTTTTTTGAATAAAGTATTATTGCAATGATTAGTTTCGAGTAAAGTATCAAACTGGTTGTATATATTAAAACAAAACGCATAAAAACAAGAGTGTTTATTCGACGACTCATAAAACTGTGTTTCCTTTAAGTCGTCGAGTATCACTGGCCTTTGATTTCGAATTTGTCGTTTTCGGTGAAATGAAATGAGATAAGAGCTGAATAGTCAGAAATTCTTGGTGTTATGAACTATGAGGGTAAAATAAAGATGAGTCGAATCAAAGAATCAAGAACTTTGAGAACTGCTTGAGTTGAGACTTCTTTTTACATTTTATAGTTACTAGTTATCAATGCAACGACAAGATGAAAATTAGTAGAAGCATATTAGATTAACACCAATTTGCCTCCAATTTCAAATCTCTAAGGTGATTCTAAGAAGTGATTCAATGTACAAGATAGTTCTTGAAGGTCTCTCCACAATTAGATCACTCAATCAAAGAAAATTCAAGATCAGTCTCTGGCCAAAAGTACTACTTCAAAAGCAAATTAGGGTTATCAAAACCCATTTTCAACTGTAATTTTGGTTGAAAACTAAACCGAGTTTTATTTAAATGAGAATAAGGACCAAGCACAGCTTAGTGAGTTTTGTTCTGTTCTGTTATACCAACATTTTAGAAGTTGAAAAAACTTAAAAGAAGAAGAGAGCTAAGCGATGAATGGAAGGTGTTGATTGATGAGGAGCTTCAATTCAACATCAAGAAACAAACTTTCGCCGGAGAACAATTGTGTTATCCTTCTCAGCAGTTGAATTTCTTTTGGAAACAGAGTAGCAACATCTTTTAGATCAAATGTGGACGATAAGACTTTCTAGTTGAGGGAGACCTAAGACGCAATCTGGAATCTTCTCTATACTACTATTGCTTAGGTCTAGATGCCTTACGCTTTCAGGTACATGTGTTATTCTCTTGACGTTTCTGCCTCCTAAACGAAGCCATTCAAGACGAGGCAGACGCTCAGCAATTGATGGATGTACTTGTTCCATTTTTATGTTTCCAACATCGAGATACTTTATGTACATAGAAACACTTGGAGAACTTGTAATTCGCGAGTGACTAGTCTTGAAGACTTCCTCAAAAGGTGATAATATGTTAATCTTGATTGGAATAGCTCGTAGCTTTTTGCAGTCACTCATCCTCAACTTTTTCAGTTTGTGTAGATTCCTAATAGAGGAAGGAAGCTCCACCAAACTTGAGCAAGACGTAAGTGTCAATGCCTCGAGATTAATAGCTTTTGAAAGATTTGGGATTTCTTTCAACATTTTAGAATATCCCAAATTTATCTTCTTGAGATTAGGAAGAGGCTGCAAGTTAATTACACAATAAGAAACAAAATGAGTAATATTGTTGTATTTAGGTTGAATAATCAGAAACATATTTAAGAATATCCAAAAACCAACCTGGATTCCTCTCCATAACTTCTCGAGCTTACTGAATTGCATACGGAGCTCGATGAGACACTCCGAGCAAAATGTTTGAGGAAGATGATTTCTCGGGTATGAATCCCAATGTAGTAACTTTAGACGAGGTAGATAGGGATGTTGCGGCGGGTTTTTTTCTCCAGCCCGACCTGTTTTCGAGCCTGCCCGTTTTAGAAAATCCCGCCTAACCCGATACCCAAACGGGATTACCCGAAACAAGCCCGTAGGTTTTGGATAAATCCGCGGGTACCCGGTTTGTTTTTATTTATTTTTCTTGTGTGTGTTTTAAGTTTAATTTGCTTTTTTAAAACTTAAAAAATTGGAAACTAAATCTATAAAATAAATCGAATTTAATTCATGTTTCATTTTACAATTTATGAAAATAAAATATTTACTAAGTGAATGAATTTTGTCGCTCATTATAATTTATTAAAATACATATATATTTATTATTGTAAAACTTATTTAATATGATAATAATGCAATATTGAAATTTAATTATCGAATCTTGACAAAAATAGTACAATACTAAATTTCATACAAGAAATCCAGTGAACAGAAAAAAATACATAATTGAAAAAAATAAAATAAAAATTGGATTCAAGATAAAAAAAAAGACAAGCAAGAAGCTTCATTTGATATTCTTCCTAATCCCATCTTAATCACCAGATTCACCAAACATCTTATACTCATGAGCTACTTCCCATCGTTGTAGAATCCACACTCTCATCATCAAAATTGTCTTCAATATCACCTAAAATTTTTAAGATATGATTGAAATGAAGTCTAACAAAATAACTTAAATACAAGAAAAAGGAGAAATATTTTTATATCTTCATAATCTGCAAAACCTCTCAACCAATTCCGACTGCTGCAAAGCAAGGCTTGAACATTTCTTGGAAGAAGGCAATTTTTACATGGAGTTAAAACACGTCCTCCAATACTAAACGCCAACTCTGATGCCATTGTAGTTACTGGAATGCTAAGCACATCACAAGCTAAAGAAGCTAAATCACCAAAGCGCTGCCCTTGAGTTTTCCACTAACTTAGAACCTCAATTTCCTTAAATGCCTTCAACTCAAGCCTGGGTTCCTCGAAATACATTTCCAAAATCGATTTTGTATTGTCTGAGCCAGGTTGGATGCTTTTCTCAAGCTCATACAGATCATGCACAAAAGAAATATTGAGTATTACAGTTCTACATCAAAAGAGTTTGAAAACACATGCAAAACATGAAAAGAGACTGAAAATACTCACATAGTTCGGATCATCATCTAATGGAGATTCATTAAAAAGTTCATTTGGCGTTGGAGTTGTTGAAAATTTGGAAGAGGCTCAAGTCTTGATCCTATACTTTTCATAAAGATCACTCAGATTTTTCTTAATAAGTTCAACCTTTTCTTCAGCAGTACTCGGATCCACTTTTTGATATGCTGATCTAAGTATTTGTGTTTTTATCTTTGGATCTAAAACCGCACCCATAGTTAAAATGATACTATACTCATCCCAGTACTTATCAAACTTGGACTGCATTCTCTTGACCATCTCTTCCACTTCCCCATCACCACAATAAGCATAATCTCTCAATACACACTGAATTTTCCACACTTGTAGAAAATAAATATTAGTTGTGGGATACTTAACGCCTGAGAAGTAAGTAGTAATGATGATAAATGGTTTCAACAACTCACTAATTTTCGTTCCACAATCCCACTCAGCTTCTGAAGGCAGTGATTTGTAACTTTTGTCACAAAACTTAAAGCTAGCAAATGCTTTACGAAACTTCAGTGCTCTTACAAGCATGTCATAAGTTGAATTCCAACGTGTAGAGATGTCTAAAGATAATCCAGCTCCACCTGTAATCCCAACACTCTCAACATATGCTGCAAATGCTAATTTCCTTGAATTAGATGCTTTTACATACTTGACACTAACTCGAATGTTTTTCAACAGATTATTGGCTAACTCTAATCCTTCTTGCACAATGAGATTTAAAATGTGAGCACAGCATCTGATATATAATAAGTAAATTTATATTTAAAAAATCATGGTTTTAAGGTTTTAAGGGGTATTGTCTAAAATAGACCCTTTCAGAAATTTGTTTCTAAATGAGGTCCCATGGGAATAATTTTGAAGGTAGTAGGGATCTCCGTTTAAAAATAAATTTTTAAAGGGGTTCATTCTAAATAGTTTTCCCAGGTTTTAAACCAAACCGAAACCAAAGTAAAATTTATAGTGGTAACCAAACAGATTTATTATTTTTATTTTGAGTCCAGCTTTTATTATATACTTTTCCTATAATGTACTTTTTCTGTTCACTAGATTCTTTGTATGAATTTTAATATTGTATTATTTCTGTCAAGATTCAGTAATTAAACTTCAAATGTTATATTATTATCCTATTAAGTAAGTTTTATAATAATAAATATTTATGTATTTTAATAAATTAAAATGAGCTATGTAGACCAAATTTAATCATTTTGGAACTCTTTAATTTTCAGAAATTGTAAATTTGAACATGAAATAAATTTGATTCATTTTATAGATTTAATTTCTAATTTTCTAGTTTTTTAAAACAAATTAAACTTAAAATACCGGAAAAAAAGAGGTACTTGCGAGTATACTCAAAACCTACAGATTTATTTCGGGTAAAACCCATTCAGATATCACGTTAGACATATTTTGTTTAAAACATGCTCAATTCAAGAAGGCTCAAAACAGGCTCGGATCAGACCAGGTTAAAAAATTCATCACAACATCCCTTTTTAAGTACATCGTTGCACGAAAACCAGACACTAAAATAGTAAAACCCATGCACTAGTGATAAATATGACATATATACAATATTAGTTATATACATATAATTTCCTTAAGAAAAAAAATTATATATAAATTTTGGTTATAAAGATATCAATATGCCATCTTCCTAAATCGTTTGTAGTTTGTCATGCACTTACATCTTTTATTACTTAGATATATTTTTTATTGTAAGATATTATTATACATAATACAAGCCGTCCATATTTTTAGAGATAATTTTTTTTTTAGGTATACTGATTTTTGTAACAACAGATATATGGTTACAAAGTCCAAAAGAAGTGACTTTTAGTTATAGATTTGTGTAATCTAAACATTTCAATATTAACAATTAGCTATTGTTGATTCATAGTTTTCATAAACTGTTTAGAAGGTTTAAACCTCAAAAGAACTGAATAAGAAAACAAAATTAACCTCCTAATAGTTGATAGCTTCTAAAAATGGATTAAACCAATTTTACTATTTAAACTACCTACATCAATCAACAATTCTTACCAAATCATTTCTTCTTTGTTTTCAAAATCGTGGTAATAAGATACACACTAAAACCAATACATTTACCATTCACATACTTGCCATAATTCTTACATCATGGTGGCTCAATCGCTTACCAAAACATTCAGTGTCTTGACGATTATTGCTTTATTCACAATAATGTTTTAAGCGCAAATCTCTCATTCGGACACAATAGATACATGTGTTAAAAGTTGCATCCCAGAACAGTGCATGAAAGTGGCAAAAAATGGGACTCCAATACTATGTGAGAAGGCTTGCAAACATTTCTGTCTTGAAAACCCAGTCGTCGGCGTGATATTATTCGTCCCTCCGGGCGACAATAGCCATTTTAGAAGATTCTGCAACTATGTTGGTATAATATGTTAGTAATGTAACCTTAAAAATAAAATCCACATCAAACATGTATGCGTGTTTCTTATCGTTGGATCAGATCAATATCCCCTATATGTGTCTATTCTTCTCAATCTGAGGACAAAAAAAATAAAAATAAAGAGACTATTGTACTTGTTGGTGTTCTTATTGTTGTGTATGAATATATGACTATCTTATATATATATATATCTCATGCTAAGTAGGAACTTATATGATGTTATGGTTCTAGAATGAATTGACACGACGTAACCATGGCTTGCTTTATGCATGTTTACTTGTTGATTTAAGATCTAAGTCCAGGATTAACAGAACAAATTAAGATATACTGTATGTGAAATAAGCCCTTTATCACAATAAAATCACTCTAAATCTGTCCACCCGTTAAATTTATGATCGAACATTCATAAACAAGAATATATGCATATAATGGGTATCCCTATATGAGTTTATAACAAAATTAAATTGTACTAAGAAACAATATTTTTTTGTCAATAGAATTCTTAATTATTTTTGACTACATATTTAAGGAAATATGTTGCCTGCTTGACTGAGTTATTGCAATGATCGACTGAACTATTTGAATATCGACTGAGATCACACAACAAAACACATATTTACCTTTATATTGATTTAGTATAAAATCAAAGCTTACTCATTATTATTAAGTAATAAAAATGTGTTAGTTTTTGAAAACAAATTAACACATGTCAAAAATATGATCGTTTTAATATACATGCATATTTCACGATCAGACGAATTAATTAAAATTTTAACATATGTCGAGCTCTTGTGAGTTTAAACCCAACTTTATATAATAAGATTTTTTTTTTAAAAAAATGTTTTTTTTTTATAATTTATGGTTTTTTTTTGTTTTTACTAATCTTTTGGGAATAGAAACTAACTATAAAATTAGATTATATGGTTTTAATTTATGCTTTATTGTCACGTGTCCATTCAGACGAGTTATTTAACTTTGATTCATTCTTTTTTATATAATAAGATGATCAACCGACACGTGTCATCATCCTATTATTTAGATTTGATTTCTTTTCTTTGACGGCATGTTATTTCTAATGTTAATAGGATATCTATTGATTATTGAATGTCTTTTTACTAATAATTAAATGAAATTTTATTTTAATTTTATAAAATTGTATTGATTATTTATTTTATAATTGTATTCTTTTCTTTTAATTCTCTTTCCTAATAATTAATAATTTTATTTAATTAAATACGTGTCAAAATCTGATCGTTTTAATTGACACGTGTCATGATCATGCGAAATCACTAACTTTGAATTATTCGTCTTTATATAATATGATTCTTGGAAATTAGAATTATATTTCCTTTTAATTTGAAAAAAAATTATGGTTCTATTTCTTTTTTATTCTCTTTACATTTTAATATTATGAACTAGTTTTAAAATTTCGTTTTTCAAATGGAAATTTGCCAAATGCAAATTTTTCTTTTAGGATTGTATTTTTTTTTTAGTTTCCTCTTTATTTTCCTGATAATTTGTAGTTTTATTTAATTAAACACATGTCAAAATCTGATCATTTTAATTAACATATGTCACGATCAAGTGAATTACTAACTTTGAATCATTTATTTTTATAGATATACAAACAATTTTGTATAATTATTGTATGCCACTAATTTTGTTGTTACGGCCCAATAAACAGTCTAATCCTAATTACCCATCAGACAAAGACGAATTAATTTTGTAAATTAAGTTTACAACTGAAGTGATTTCTTATAAAATTAATTTTGTTAAGAAACAATAATTTTGTCAAAATAGAATTCATTAACCAATTTCTTGACTACATATTTAAGGAAATATGTTGCCTGCTTCACTGAGTTATTGCAATGATCAACTGAGCTATTTGAATATCAACTGAGATCACAAAAAACACATCTTTATCTTTATATTGATTTAGTATAAAATCAAAGCTTACTCATTATTATTAAGTAATAAAAATATGTTAGTTTTTGAAAACAAAATAACACGTATCAAAATATGATCGTTTTAGTATACATGTTTCACGATCAGGACAAGTAATTAGAATTTTAACATATGTCAAGCTCTCATGAATTTAACCCAATTTTATATAACAAGATTCTTTTTTTAAAATACTTTTTTGATAATCTATGATTTTTTTTTTTTTACCTTTTGAGAATAAGAAGTAACTCTAAAATTAATTTTTATGGGTTATTATTGTCACGTATCACGATCAGACGAGTTACTAAATTTGAATCATTTTCTTTTATATAATAAATTGATCAACCGACATGTGTCATCATCCTATTATTTATAATTTTTTCCTTTTTTTGATGGTCTGTTATTTCTAATGTTAAAAAGATATCTATTAATTATTGAAGTTATTTTTATTAAAATTAAATGAACTTGTACTTCATTTTTATAAAATTATATTGATTATTTTCTTTTATGATTGTATTCCTTTTTTAATTTTCTTTCCTAATGATTAATAATTTTATTTATTTAAATATATATTAAAATCTGATTATTTTAGCTGACACATGTCATGATCATGTAAAATTACTAATTTTGAATCATTCGTCTTATTATAGTACAATTCTTGGAAATTAAAAGTATTTTTCCTTTCTCAATTTTTTTTTTAAATAATCTATGATTTTTTTTTATGTTTACATTTTAAGATTATGAACTAACTTTAAATTTTTTTTTTTAAAATGAAAATTTGCCAAATGTAAATATTCATTTTAAGATTATATTTCTTTTCTAATTTCCTCTTTATTTTCCTGATAATTTATGATTTTATTTAATTAAACATGTGCCAAAATTTAATCGTTTTGATTTACACATGTCATGATTTATTGAATTAGTAACTTTGAATCATTCATCTTTATTTATATAATTATTGCATGCCACTAATTTTGTTGTTATGGCCCAATAAGCAGTCTAATCCTAGTTAGTAGTTACCCATCAGACAGAGATAAATTAATTTTGTAAATTAAGTTTACAACTGAAGTGATTTCTTATAAACTAAATTTTGTTAAGAAACAATATTTTTGTCAATAGAATTCATTAATTATATCTTTTACTACATATTTAAGGAAATCTTTTGAATATCAACCGAGATCACATAAACACATTTTCATTAATTTTTTGAATATCAACTGAGATCACATAAACACATCTTTAGATTGATTTTGTATAAAAACAAAGCTTACTTAATTATACTTCAAACATACAAGATGATAATGCAGGTATTACTATATATATATTCTTCGAATAATTTGCTGCTTGCTGCTATATAGAATAGTATATACAATTATGAACATCTAAGGTCTTCTGACTTAATCAATAATTTCTTGTTCCAGGCATTGCGGGAGGAGCTTGCCACTACTGCACATAATGCCACAAAAGTGGTTTGTTGCGTGAACGATGCAGTAACTGCTTATATTGGAAACAATGTATAAGTTTTTTTGTTTACATGAATTGATCTTTCTAAGACAGGCTGCCATGGAATGGGAAAGAGAACTAGAGCACAGAGATGTGGATGCTTCCACAGCACTTGTTAGAATTCAGGTGAGACAAGATTCTTGGGTTGAGCGCTACGATCGGTTGTTTACAATTCAAATAGGCTATCCAACTTAACATGATGTTAGTTGCTGAGTGATGATGGCTTTCTCTTCTTAAATTGTGTTCTTTTTTCTTGGGCAAGGAAAGTTAGAAAACCTTTGTCTTTCATATTTACGAACAATGTAAAGATTCTATGTGGAACCCTTGTTTCCCAAAAATCACTTTGGACTTACCTATATAAATTGGCTGGTATTTTAGAGGATTGCTGATGAAAGAACAGCGAAAATGGCAGATCTTGAACAGAAGATGGCACTACTTGAGGTAGTTGAACTCATGGGTTTCAGTTCGATTCACATGTAAGCCTGGGCATAATACCCAAACCAAAATCAATCCGCGAATCCGAGAAACTGGTTTGGGTCTGCTTCGGTTATGTTCAACTTACCAATCAAATCCTAAACTCATATACATGTGGGTATCAGTTCTGTTTCGGGTATTACCCAATCGGATACCCAAAACATAATACATTAACACACATATGTTTTTGGTATTTTGGTGTTAAATCTTTTTACCGATTTGAGTATTTTGGTATTTTTATATAATTTTTGGGTATTTATGGTAAAATTTACCAAATTTGGATTTTTATCCCCGAAAATACCCAAAACAATTTGTAACCTGTTTTTTGGACCTGAATGCAAATAGAACCGATCTGAATCCGATCCAAAACTATGTGCGTATCTATACGGATCTAAAACTTTTCTACTCAAAAGATCCAAATCTGATTGGTTCTTATCCGAATCCAATCTGATATCCAAATGTCCATGCCTAACCGATCATATACTCGAATACCCAAAACATAATACATTAACACACATAATATATGTTTTTGGTATTTGGGTATTTTAGCTCATTTGTTCTGGTAGTAAAATATTTTGCGGGTTTAAGTACTCTCAGATTTGTTTTTGTATATCTTTCTCAGACTAAAATTTTCAATTCGATTAGGACAATTTAGGTGAATATTTTTTAAACAAAATTAAACATTTTACTTAAACTTTGTGTTGCGTTAAATTTTATTATTAGATTTTCGTTTGTGTTGTGTTTAGTATAAATTTACGTGTTTACGTTTGTGAGAACATTTTTTATTTGTGTTCATGTGTTGGCTTTAAGCTAATCATAAATTATAACCTTAATTGGCAAATAACTGGGGTATCCAACGAACTCAAAATTAGTCAAAACCCTGAGAAAAAACTTCACTTCTGCCTCAAAAACAAAAGCCATGGCAGTCAAATTTGTATTTTATATGATGTTTCTATATATTTGTGTTCAAAATTAAATTCGTGGAGGATTTGCATTTGTGTCATGACTTTTGCGTTTGACTTGAACATTGTAAGTGTAAACTTTGTGTTGCGTCAAGTCTTTTTTTTAAGATTCTCGTTTGTTTTGTGTTTAGTTTTATGATAACATTTTATATGTGTTCATGTGTTGGCTTTTTATCTAATCATAAACAAGCAAATAATAACTCAAAATTCAAAATCAAAAGAAAATTAAGGGCGTATTCATACCTCCTGTAACTGAGAAAAAGCTTCAGTTCTGCCACTAATAAACTAATATAGTCAGTCATGCTCTGGATCAAAATTTCAGTAATGCCACTAATAAAATTAATAATCATATATATAGTCAGACATGCTCTGTATCAAAAAGATCAAAGGAGATCCAAAAACAGACTACAAAGGCTAAGAGCAACTTTATGGAGTGTAAAGCAGAAGAAACTATAATAGAATTCATGCAGAGAATTACTGAACTCACCAATCATATGTCTAAAGAATATTTGATGTCTATCTTATTTGTCAACCAAGTATGATCCATACATTGACGCTGCCAGAACTGTTAGATGCAGGAAAATAGAGATGAAAACAATTCAGAACAAAGGAACACTCTATGCAAGATTCAAGAAGCCTATTCAGAGAAGTCAAAGGGACAAATCAAACTTTTGATGATCACAAAAGAAAGCCAAGATTGCAAAAAAGGATAATCACTATGAAGCCCTTTGCTATTTCAAGAAGAAGAAATCCAACGATGATCAAAACATACAGCCAAAATCACAAATAGAATGGCTTTAACAGTGGAGAAATTGGACACATATCTAGAGAGTGTCCAATGAGAAAAACTCAACAAGCTTATTATGTACACACAGAAGAAGAAGTTAACATGGAAGAGCTATCGTTTTCAGCACAAATCACATGGTCAAAGAAAAAGGATTGTTGGATTATTACACCTATCAAAACAGCTAATGGAGACAAAGATTACAACAAGAGCACTGAAGTTCCTATACGTGGAACTATCTATTCAATCATTGAGAAAACAGTCTAAAGCATGCCTAACAACAGTTCGAAAATCTCAATACTCAAAGGATAAAGCAGTAAGTTCAACCATTACATCACAAGAAACCAGAGAATGTGAACCACCATGACTGGAAAAAAAAGCAAGACAGAGAGTGAAGGATCACCAAGAATAATAAAAGAAAATGCAGATTCTCAAGACAAGATTTTTCACGATAAAGTAAAGCCAGAAACAAAGATGCACAATGCGGTTCTGAAATTTCAGAAAAGAAAAAAAAGGAGTTCCAGTGAGATAGTTGAAGAGAATTACAGCAAAAGAGAGCTAGAGGACAATGATTCTACACAAAATTCTTACAAGAAGTTACTGCAGAGAAAAGAACAAAACAATCCTTTGGAAGTTACTTATATATTAGTAAGTATTTTTGTTGTAGGAATTAGGAAATACCTTTGTTTTTCCTGGATAACCAATTAAAAATCCTGAAATTTAACTACAACTTTGCAGCTTGCATTAAAAGGTCTACGAATCACAAACTCAATCAAAAGTTGATGAATTCCTATGATAGCTCAGTTTTCAGGTAAAGAATTAGACACACATGTAACTAAACTGTAAGATGTAAACACATATTAATAGGCCACAAATATCAAAAAGATACTATAAGATGCTGAACATTCATGAGCTATATAATTCCTTAGTAGTATCGTTTTAGTATATATGAAGAGAGTGTATGAATCCACATGTCTTCATACTGGATTTTTCCAAGGAAATAAAAACTCATTCAAAACAAAAGTCATTTGGTCTCTGACACAAACATTGGGCGAACGAATTCATGCTACTACTAGTATTATATGCAACCAACAACCAATAGTATTAAAAATCAAGAAACGAGACATACATTACAGAAATATAGGAAAAGAGGCAAAATCTTCATCAAATATGAGATTCCTTCTCCTATAACTCAAGCAGATATAGAATTCAACTACATACATTCAGACACATCTAATAACACTATGATGTCAAAAGCTTAAAAATCAAGAAACGAGACATATTGAAAAATAGAGACAAAGAGGCAAACTCTTCATCAAATATGAGATTATTTCTCCTATAACTCAAGCAGATATAGAGTTCAACTATATAAATTCAAACACATCCAATAACACTATGATATCAGAGATTAAAAATCAAGAAACGAGACATTGAAAAAATAGAGACAAAGAGGCAACTCGTCATCAAAGTCTCCTATAACTCAAGCAGATATAGAATTTAACTACATAAATTTAGACACATCTAATAACACTATAATGTCAGAAATTATGGGAGAGAGAGATATAGAGAAGTCAAACCTGAGACAGATCATGAAGCTGAAAATTTACCTGATCAAAAGTGGGAAAATATAATCTGCAATACATCCATCTCCCTGTTAAGAATCAATCAACAAAAATGTGGTCAGGAAACAGTGGAACAAACGTAAATTGATTTATTCTTCAATGACTTAACAACTGAATTTGCAAGAGAAATACATATAACTAAAAGAAAAGAAAAGTGAACTTACCGTTATTGGTTTGAACTACACATACGAGTTGAAGATGAAATACTTACCTCCTGGCCAAGATGCCAGATTCTTGTAGAACCATGTAGAATTGAATATTCTATTCATATTTTTCCAGACATCATGCTGTCATGGATTGCGAGAAATAATGCAGAGAATTGAATTTCCAATTTTATGGTATCTTTCGACAAGTCCTACTAATGAACATTTGTCATAATTTCCCAGCGTTCACGCAGATAATTGAAGTTTGTATAAATCATGTTGCCCAGCTCAACAAGATTCTCTATAGAGTTCACGCAGATCATTGAATTTTCCAATCATAAGACACTCTAATGAAGGTTGTATATACATCATGCTTGTTTAGGCAACATCGGACCCTTTATTCCCAAGTTAGAAACAGGAAAAACAACAATATGTGTTGCAGTCCCTTTCTTTTGGGGTTGAATCAAATATTAAACTTTGAAAACAAAACGGATTGAAAACGAGAAGATCTTTCGTTTCTTGATAAACTCTATTGTGAAAGAAGAAATCAGAAATTTGAAAGGGGGCTTCTGATTTGCAAAACACAAAATAATCAGAAACCTTAATTTGATAACAAGAAACGTAAATTGTAAAAGACAAAATCAACTTTTGCCGTTAGATATAAGAATACAACGATAAAAGTTGATTTTTGATTTGCAAACTTTGAAATTAATCTTAATTATAAATGAAAACAAGGTTTCGAGTCTACGAAACGAAACCCTAACCCTCTCAAACCGAAGAAATCACAGATTTTAAAAGAGGGGTTTTTATTTGAAACCCTAATTTGAAAGACCAGACGTAAAAAGCTTTGAAATTGAAAACCCTAAGATAAAGAACCAAACGATGAAAGACGGGTTTTGGATTTACGAAAACTTTGAAATCAGAAAAGGGATTTTTTCAATCAAAGAAATTTACAATCGCGAAAGTAAAACCGATGAAAACACAAAACCCTAACGATTCCAAATCGGAGAAAAACACAATCGCGAGAGAGATTTGCGAAAGATATTAAACAAAATTTGCGTTAGATCTGGCCTAATAAACAGTGAAAGAACAGAAGATTGAAGAAGAAGAAGAGAGTCGAGAGATTTGATTGAAACAAACGAACGTTGAGACTTTATACATAATAAATTTTTGTCTCAGGTGGAGAAGGGTATTTCTGTAACTTTAACTTTTCTATTCGGAAGTTTAAGACTAAAAATCTATAATCTCAATTCGACGGCTACGATCAGCTAGACCACTACAAATCAGGTGGGGCGGTACCACCAGATCAAACAAACGAATGTTGAAACAGAGAAAGGTATTTCTGTAACTTCTGTTTTCTATTCGAAAGTTTACTATTAAATCTATAACTAGGTGAAGGTATCCGCACCCGGTGCAGATTACTAGAATTAATTTTGTGTTTTAACTAACAAAATTACATTTTTATTATATAACCGAAGTTGTAAAATAAAATAAACACAACCAAAAAGAAATTTAGCAAATAATGTGTAATCATCTAAGATGTCATTATGTTTTGAATGATTTCCTTGTAAAGATCATTTCAGGTTGTTACTTGAAGTTTACATTTTTTATCTAATATTAAAATTTTCAAACCATTTCATGACTTAATTCAAGAAATAACAACATACAATTTGAGAAAAAAAGATAAAGTCCGACACCCTTGTTTATGATTATTAAGAATACAATTGTAACAAGAAATTACTTACCCTTCATAATGGAGAAATAAACATCATGGAAATCAATTAACTTTTAATTACATCTTATGTTTGTTGGAATTTATGTTTCAATCATATGGTTAGCTAATTTGATAACATGAAGTCTTATACTATTCCATAAACCCTCTTTAAGATCAATATTCCTAAAATGCATTATTGGAACACTAAGGTTCAACTGCAAGTCATGATTAAACAATCTAAAAAATCTAAAGTTATTAAAAACTTTTAAAAATAAATTATTATATCCGCTTTTGTAATTTATGTGGGTTTAATACTATATAAAATTAAATTTTAACAAATTAAAAAAAGAAAGAAAAAACTTTGCGGTAATGATGAAACTCTAAAAAAACCTCTGAATCGCTCCAAAGAGAGGAAAATAAAATTATGTGTATCACCCACAGATATGCTACTATATACTAACATATATATACATTCGGTAAAAAATCATTAGTGGTCGTTAACTAGGAATAAAAAACATTGTTAGCCCATATTTTTCCTTCTCAATTAGGAATAAAAAAATTCAAAAGAAAGTTAAATACAAAGTGATTTGGCACACTGTTAATCATATTTTGCTATTTGGCTATTTGTTCATAAGCACTGTTAATCTTTAAGTAAATGAAACTACAAAAAAATATTGTATTTCAGAAATTTTAGATATTTAATGACTATGTAAAACATGTACAAAATCACGAAACAGTTACAGTTTCTTTTTTTGTATGGACTAATTTTCTGATTGGATACAATACTAACATCACTAATACCATCACATAGAGCTGTTATAAGAATGAGAAAATAGCTAAACATAATAAAACAACATTGATATTTAACATTGATCCGTGTTCTCTCATTACACTAATTTTTTTTGGTTAAAGCCCAAAATTTTTATAATGAACATAAAATAACACAGAGATCAAAGGGTTTATCAAACCACAGCTTCTAACAACACATGTCTTGAACCATCACTACGATTCCACTTAAGAGTTAACATACAAATCCCTAATCCTTCTTCTTGTTCAAAGCTCCTCTTGGAATCTTGCTCATGACCTTACTCAAAACCTTCTCATCTAGTACTGCATATTGTTTCTTGATCTCCTTCATCGCTTTCTCACCAAAGGCATCTACTTTGTCCTCGTACTTTTCGTACAGCACAGGAATGGTGAAGAGAAGGACCATAGCTGGAAGCAAAAGAAGAAAAGTTAGTTAACAAGCTATGAAAGTGTGAATCCTGTCAGACTGAATGCAGTAAGATGTGTATGAATCGTTACCAATATAGAACACAGTCAAGAAGTTGCAGCAGCTGCCGAGAACAGACAAAACCCACAAGCCAGTAATTACCTAAAACATGTACAAGCAAGTGTTAGTGCTTAAAATGAACATCAGAGAACATGAGAAAAAAAATCTGTTAAGGTAACACGAAAGATACCAAGATAAATTTCTTGAGATCTCTTCCTGATGCAATGTTCCTAAGAACAGTAAAGCCACGATTGATTTCAATCCTTAATCCAGAAACAAGCTGAAGAACAGGATCCTCAGGGATATGAACTTCCGGGATGTGAGGAGTTGCCCTGAGAATGTATAATCATCAGTTGATACATCTTTATCTCATACTCAAACAATGCGAGGTATGTTTTACTTACTTGTGGATGAAGGTACAAGCATTAGACCACAAGAACAATGCAGCAAGAGCAATAATCAAGAAGTGGCAGAGAAACGGAAGGAGATGATATTCGATTAACTCGAATAAGATCCAAGAAGCAGTTACAGTACCAAATACTCCACCAGATACCTTCTTGTTCCTCCAAAGGAAAATATCAGCAGCTACATAACAAAAGATTGACTCCAGATTTAACCAATTCACAAAGTCAAAATTGTTCCACCATACTCTCAGATTCAAGCAGCAAGTTCATATAGACAATAAACAAAGATTTAGAAAATGGTTGAGTTAAACAGCAAAATTGTATAAGATTTTTGACTCAAATCAGCAAAATCCGCTAAGTTCCATCTTCAAACTCACTCAAGGACTAACTAAAACAGCTAATTAGAGAAGACAGAGCTAATCAAAATTAAGAAAATCACTAAAAAAGATCGAGCAAAATCAGAGTTCGATAGATCCATACGTTTTCCGCCTCCGAGAACCTTATGAACAGGTTTCTCCCTTCCGAAAAGTCGGTAGATCTTTGACTTGAAGGATGATGAAGAAGATGACGATTTCTTATCGTCATCGGAATCGGAAAAAGAAGATGAATCACCATGACCATGGATCTTCTCAACAATCTTCTCCAAGAGTGATTCACCAGTAGACTCTTCGTGCTTGTGCTCTTCCACCATTGTTGATTCAAAAAACCCTAACTTCTTAATTCTTACTGGAGAGTGGGAGACTGGAGAGTTAGAGACAGAAACCCAAAAAAAAACAAAAAACAAAAAGTTGCCTTTAAAATAAGAGCGTGTACTTCAGATTCAATATCAGCCGTTGATTTCTGAAACTCAATCGAGTCCGTTGGTTATTTCGGATCCGGGCCTTCGAGTAGGTCCACGGTAGGAATTCAAATTTATTTCCTAAACAGATGTGGCATATTTGGCACGGAACTAACGGTCGTTATTCAATGTGAATATTCCTGATAACGTCTCCGTTAGTGGATCGTTAAATATCGGCAGATAGGATCCATTAGTATTGGGCCCTTTAAATCGTTAGTATTGGGTCTAGTACACTTTTTCTAATAAGACTGATCAACAACTACATAAGCATAATATTCCTAGAAAGTAATTAACCAACTATAAGCCAAATAATCGTTTCTATAATTGAAGAATGAAGAAATGAGACTTTTGAGTTTTAGGACTTCGTTCAGATGTGTAGAAAAAGTTGGTTATTGTATTGAAATTGACGTAACTTTTACTGATTTTGAATAACCTCTGTAGAAAATTATTTCTATCTTCTGATCATAATCAAAACTAAGGCTTCCAGCTAAGACAAATTAGACTCTATCACCAAAATTGTCTTACTCTACTTAAATATCACAATCATTGTTCGTTTTTAGTTTCATTAAATTAGAAGAAATTAAGTACTTTTTAGTAAAAAAGAATCTACATAAATGTTGTAAAAATATATCTAGAAAGTTTGTATTTTTAGTAGAAAAGAATTAAAAAGTTTATTTTTTAAAGAAAATAATATTAGATTTATAAAAAAAAATTGGACTGTTGATTTGTTTCATTTAAAACATAAGGTGGTCAGAAATAATCGGTACAACTATCAATCGCGATACTGTGATCTCCCCTTATACTGCGACAGCTTCTCATGCTCTATATTCTCTAATAAAATACCTAGCTAATTAAAAAGAGGAGGTCACCCAAATTTTATCTATAACGTAGAAAATACTCGAGTATTAAAGGTCACCAAAAACAACAAAAACGCTGCGTTTTAGAGATCATCTAGATTTGAAGTGAAGGCCTAAAGGATAAGAAGACTTATTAGAAGAAACAAGTCAGGGACTAACGCACGTGGGGTTGATTACTTTGGTCTTTGGCCTCCACAGGACCACAGTTAACATCTTCGTGGCACCATTTCACTGCTGACTCGTGACACGTGTTCAACAAATGCTCCACTGTGTCTACATCACTCTGGAAGGAAGGATTTGTTGGAGTAATGGCAAACCAAAGATCAACAAAATATCAGGTTTGACAGTGAAAGCTCACTTATTTTTATACTTTTCCAATTTGAATATTCTTTCATAATGCACACACAAATTTGGTTATGATTAATTAACTTATAAAATAAAATAAAAACTTAAAATGCAACTGAACAAATGATATTAAAAATGTGTATTTTTTATCATGGAATTTTCCTCTAAAGTGAGATAAAAATCAACTATTTTTAGTAATATATTTTTTTTATTTTCTATATCTAATATAATTGTGTGGAAGATAAATCATCTACCTAACTAACCTTTACGAAGAAAATAAGTTTTTTTCTTTTCATAAATAGAGATTCGCAGACAAAACAAAGAACTGGAGATTCTTGGAGACCTCAGATCTATCGTGGGTCGAAAAATATTACGTGGCTTAATTTGGGACCTTGCATAATCCAAAAGTTCTTACCTAATACAGTAACAGAATTTAATATTTGCATAAATATTAATTGTTTAAATGCAATTCAATCCAGACACTCATGCCTGCCAGAGCCAAAATCTGACTACCTGCAAATCATTACCCAATCAGTGTTAGCCACGCCTGCATTCGTCAAAAGAGCTCGTATCAGGAATATACCATATCGAGAACAGTCCTATATTATTTAGTTACTAAGTTACAAAAGTTTATACACCAAATCCCTTCTTTTTGATAAAATAGAGTTTACACAAACTCTTATAATAGATGGTCAAAGACATTTTGTTGTTAAGATCAGCCTACTTTATGATGATGAGTATATCCGTCAGATTATATAATTAAGATCTAAAGTTTCACATACTTTTTGTTGTTAAGATCAGCCTACTTTCTTTTATATTCAACCAAAATCAAGAACACACAGCCGAGTTAAGTACAAAGAATGAACATTTTAAGCTGAATGGTCTAAAGAACTTATTTTTTTTAGTTTTTACGTATAAATAATGTATTAACATTATGTATTTGACGACAAAAAAAACATTATGTATTTAAATGTTTTTTTTTTGTCATCTTATGTATTTAAATGTTTTACTGGCTACATATCGAGTTTTACGGGAACACAAAAAAACTAGTGGTTTTATTTAAAATAATTTAAATGTAATTTGGCTATGTGTTGCTGTTAGATTGGTAGATGTAAAATCACTTTCAACAAAAACAATATTTAAAATAACCTTTTTTGTGTGACGAAAATTAATAAATTTTTAAAAAATGTAAGGGAAATACAGTTTTGCTATTAAACTCATGTAAAGATATTTTGAGACCAATGGTGATAATACATAATTGAACTATTAATGCAAGTTGCAATAAATAAGACTAAAATACGAGTAATAAAAGGACAATAAAATTCGAGTAATAGAATAATAAGACAAGAATATAATATGACATCATAGCTAATATCTTTCCTCATCAATCCATACACAGATATTAGATCTATATATAACCTCATATCCGCATACCTACCTTTACCATATTTGTGTAGAGAATTATAAATCTAAACACTCTTAAAATAGTAAATCAAGAACACCAAAACTTGAAAATGTTCCCTTTCTTTAAACATTGGTCAAGGTCCGTCCACGGTGATGATGCGCCGTCTACTCCGGAGCTCAGAGTCGCTGCCGCTACCGCAGAGACTGGAGGCGCGTGTACAACACTCACGGTGTGGAGAAAATCACTTCTATTGAGTTGCAAAGGATTCACGGTGATAGATCCAAAGGGAGACTTGATTTACCGGGTCGATAATTATGCTCGAACCCGACCCCAAGAACTCGTCCTCATGGATAAAAATGGAAACTCCCTCCTCCTCATGCACCGTACCAAGGTAAATACATATAATATACACATTAACTAGTTAGAATAAAAACTTATATGAATGTGTTTCCGATAGTTATATTCATTGTGCTAACACATCCTCCCGAAAATTCCCACCGTCCTAACCGATCACTCCACTCTTTATAACTCTAGCTAATATTGATAAACTTGCTTAATATTGTTAGGAGTGTGGTCATTACTCATTAGTAAATACTTTAAGTCGTTTAGTCGATGAATCTACAAAAGTTACTTTTGCCGATAAACATTTCAGCCGATTTTGTAGAAGGCGTTTTGTTTTTAGCCGATTGAAGATATGTATGAACGAAGATATTATGTTAAATGTATATAAAAATGATATTATGTATACTATATAGTATAAATTTAGATTGAATGGGACCGACTATACAACCGTCCATTTATCGGTCACGTCAAAAGTACATAAGTATTCTGCATGTGGACAATTGTATTGGCAAGAATTTCGTAACCGGTCATATTCATTGGGAATATCTATTGTTTCAAATTTCATTAAGCATCAAAGTTTTGACTTTTGACTACTTCATGTGATCATAATTTTCCATATAATGACAATGGCGTACGTTTAGTATCTCCGAGTATTATATGTTTGACTTAATTCATCCAAATCCATCCTTGATTTATTTTATAGGATGTTTTAGAGATATATATTTTTAATTTATGTGCAAGAAAATATAATGGCTCATTTTTACACCCCTATACGCTATACCTACTGTTACGTGATTATATTTACTTGAAGTGAATAGTATTTGTCTTTGATGTAGTCATTAATTTTTGCTTTGTATTGTTCAGAAAATTAGGCTAGTAGATAGTTGGGTAATATACGAAGCAAGTGATACAAATGGAGAAGCAAGAGTACCAAAGTGCCCAATCTGGTACATGAGGAGAAACTTCAAGATGAATATTTTGAGCACCAAATCCGACATTTTGGTGCACATATTTTCAGGATCGTTCGATAAAAATAGTTCTTACATCGTCAAAGGATCATACACATGTAAATCGTGTAAAATAATACATGTTCCATTAAACCGGACAGTGGTGGAGATAAAAAGGAAAGAGGTCAGAACTAAAGGAGTGCAAATCGGTTCAGATGTTTTTGATTTGGTTGTTAATTCCGGTTTTGACACCGGTTTGGCAATGGCTTTCGTTTTGTTGTTAGACCAAATGTTCTCTTAGTTGTTATTTTTTTTTGGGTTTTTGTACATCATTTAAACTAAAAAAATATATCAAAACTTTAAAATACGTCAATTATTTTCACACATTACCGAAACTACAGTACTATGTTTGATTTTTATAGAATATTGTTAAATAATCAAAATATTTTTCATACCAAAAGTCTACATCTTCTTTGTACAAGAGAACTGAACCTATTATGTTTTTTGGCTATCATCCGAATCCGACTATATGTAACATTATATTAACTTAATAATTTTCAAAACACCAACGCATGAGGCCTTCCAACTCCATATCTAGTTATTGTCTCTGTAATAGTTTGTATCTTTGCCTAAGCTTTAATAAATCAACAGATAAATTAGTATAATCACCGCAAATCATAATTTTACTGGAATACATAAAATAACTGACAACAAAGAAAAAATTCAGAGTAGAAAATACTACTATTTCCACTCTATTATAATGTATCAACTATTAATATGATAAGCGTTATACCATTGATCCAGAATCCCAAGTTTCTAACATCTTCCCAATTTGAAGGTGATTGATTTGGTAAAAGAAATCCATATACCACCATCGGATATCATAAGAACTATCACCCATAAGGTAATGAACAAACGATTTTAAACCGTATTCGCCAATTGCATCGAAGGAGATAATAAACCTTTCTCATAAGATGCAAATGCTGAAAAAAAGGCTTGGAAATTTTTATCATCGGAAATCTAGAACCTATCATCGAAACTACTCCAGAGAATAAGAATATATTGTCACGAAACTCTTGCCTTTTTAATTTGCAATTCCTAAATATTGAAGTTTTTATTCTATAATAATGTCATTTAGAAAACCTTGACTTTGATGTTCTAAACAATCGATGTAACAATTAGCCGAACTTGGAATATGTTTATTTTAAATGATACCAACCTCCTTTGATGTAAACCAGAATCTGATTCTCCAGAGATGACACCGAGAGGGAGTCAGGAACGTTACACAAGGACTCCATCGTTACATATGCAATAAAATAAAGTTTTCTCAAAAGGTTTTTTCATTCAAGTAGAGTAATATCAATGATTCCACGATCGAAAGCCCAAATGATACGACCCTGCCTAGCAAGGATCCCCATGCTACCATACGAGCATCCGGAGGACAACCTATCACCCGCATCCTCACCTCCAACATCTATCATGCATCATCACCAAGCTCGAAAGACCACTTCCAAGCCATCCATGGACCATGTGAAGCCTCAGAAGCTCGAAGCCGGTTTCTTGAAATCTTGAACATCACCATTGCTTTGGGAAGCAATCATTGAGTGTCTTCACCATTGCCAAGTGTGGAGGCACTCCTAAGCCATTGGAAGGAGTTGTACTATTTTCTTTATTTCTGGTTTATCCCAAATGGGTTTACCGGAGAGGTTTTAACGAGGCAACAACTTTTAATGCATCTCCACTTCATCCCACTTGATTCTCTAGGTTGGAAAAAATCCATGACAAGTCTAAAGATCAAGGAAGTGAAGATCCTATCCAAGAAAAAGATTCTACAAGTCTTCTTCTTCTTACCTTTGACCTTTTTACTATTTTTAGTTTTTACCGTTTAACCTTTATGGTGTTGTCTTTACCATCATGTTTGGCCCACGTGTTAAGGCTTCCCTTGCTTCCGTTTCCTTATATGTGTGCCTATATAAAGGCTGAACCTATGATTGTAAAATGGTTAAACATTATTGAAGTAAAAAGCTTGATCAGATTCAAATGGGTGAGAAGCCCTTGACCCAACCCCTTTGAGTTTCCTTGAGATGGGCTCGGATCTCTTAGGGTTAGTCGTATCATAGTTCTTCCACAAGCTATGTGGCCGGCTCTTGATCTGTTTTCTTTCCTCCGTGAATCCTTGAATCGAGTCATCTTCTCGGAATTCACTCCATCCATTATTCACCGTGAAGCTTCCTTGAAATCTTCATACTCACCATCAAGTCACAATCTCAAAGGAGCTATGACCTGGGGTCATTTCACCAAATGGCATCTTTACATTGTAAGCTAAAAGATCAATCACTAATGTATAACCAGAATTTTCACCGGTAGATAAGGAAATCACCGAAGTCAAACACTCGACTAAAAAACATATCAAGGTTAAACTGAACTGATATGAAAAAATTTAAGGAACTAAACCCAAAAAAACACATATAACTAAACCACAGTGAGTGACTTATCTAAAACGATGTGAATTGGTTTTCATGGTTTCAAATTTTCCACCAGCATTGTTTGAATCTGAATCGAAATCCGGTTAAACTTCATCTTATGTGTGGTCTCAATCACAACCTCCATGTCTCAATCACAACCTCCATCATCATGATGAGTGTCGAAATAGATCGGTGTAAAACCACAATAAAGTTATATTAAATTTATCACCAACCAATCATCATATGTTAATTTTTTTTTGTCATCAAGATATATTATTTTCAAAAAGCATAAAAGCTTATATGGATAAATAAGATCTCAATCTCCCTTCCGTGTAAGCTTCTCGCAATGTCTCTTGCCAAAAAATTTGGGTTTGGGTGAGATACACAAAAGGGTAACAAAATAAAATGAGACTTCAATCTACTGATGTTATCAAGTCTTGACCTGTACTTAGGCCAAATGATAGAGTTGTTCAACAAATTCATGGCTTTACCTGATTCCGACCAGATTTCTATCTCCTAAACTCTCAAATCATGAAAACATTGTAAAATCCACTCAACCACACAAAGCTCCACTTCTAAGCATGAATCTACGCCCATAAAAGCTTCTCAAGCATAGAAAACTGGTTCTCATGTAGAGTCGCGAACAATCCAAACTGCTCCTATTATCGAGGATGAATTTGTCCAGACCGCAAACATATTACACTTAAGCTTTTCTTCTGGTGGTTTAGACCATTGAGATTCATGTTTTAAGCCATTCACATTTTGTTAAAATTTTAATTTAATAAAACATAAATTAAATAAAAGATAATTAGAGGAAGTATGGTCAACACCAGAGTTGATACTTGCCAATAAAAATCACCTAAAACTTTTTTTTAAGAAAGTGTTTTTAGATCTTTGTGATAATTTTTTTGTTTACGTTTTAAATTTTAATAGTAAATCATATTATACATATTTTAATATATTAGTAGTTTTAATTAACACAATACAAACTATATATAATAATAGTAAATAAAATATTAAAAATATAACTGAAAAATGCAAATAATAATTTATGATTATATAAATTAACATAATATAGAATATATATTTTCTCGCGCGGTACAACAGAAATTATTATCTATATAATTAACATATAATTAGAAACATAAAATATATTAGAAAGAATACGACCGGCGTCAGAATCGATTACATGCCGGTATGTGAAAGTAGCAGAAAATAGCTAAGGGAAAAACATAAAAAGAGTATTGAATTAAAAAGAAATAAATTGCACAGAAAAAAATCAAAGGGATCTTTACTAAAAAGTTACACGTAGAATGATAAAATCCGTTACACCGAAACAGACAAAGGTTATAAGAGATTGGTAGATCTTTTGGATTGAAGAAACGTAAATTATTCAAATCGAGTCCAGTTTCGTTGGATAATTGAATCACAAACTATCTTTAGCAAAATTCAGATCCTGTAGAACTCCGACGGAAGCTCCACTGAGATTATGTCTACGGCGGCGCGTCCAGTAGCTGGACCTGGTTTACGGGATAAGGCGGCAGCGGCTCTTGTCAATTGTTTCCGATTAGCTTCGGTGACGCAACGGTTACGTTTTCATGTTCAAGCTGGAACGAACAGTGATACTAAGGAGTTTCAGATCTGTTGTATCTCTCTCGCTAAGTAATTTCTCTCAACATTAAAATCGCATGCAATTCAATCTCTCTGTTTTGATTTTTTTTAATTTGAATTGATGAATTTTTTGGTTTTGTATAGAGGGATCGATTTTGCTATAGCGAATAATGATGTTCCGAAGAAGGTTGAGGAGTTTCCTTGGTTGCTTAAAAAGGTTAGTTTGAAAAATATGGATTTGAATGGATTAGTTGAAGCTATTGTTATTGTACTGATGATAATGATTTGTGTAGGTGTGTCGACATGGTACTGATGTGTACACTAAGACGGCGGTTATGGTTCTGATGATCTCAGTCAAGGTAACACCAGAAAATGTAGTTTAAAATGTTTGTAAAGGTTTCCACTTTATCATCATCTATGGTGTAAAATCATTTGGTTTCTGACATTTGATGCTTGATTTGTGTTAATGGCATAGCATGCTTGTCAATTGGGATGGTTTTTGGATAGTGAGGCTAAAGAACTTATTGCTCTTACCGATGAGGTCTGTGTCTTCTTCCAAATCCTTGAGTGGATCTGATATTAGATTATTTGGATTGTGAGATTTCTTCTAATGTTTTCCTTCTTATTCAGTTAAGGAACAGTTTTGGGACTTCTGGAAACAGTACCCCTGATATTCTAAGTCCTGGGAGTACATTTTCGCAAGTCGTGGAGAAGTAGGTTTTGCTTTCATCGTCCTTATAACATATGGCTTTGTTGACTAACAGATTGATTTTACTCTTAAGAGAATGCATATTTAAGTTTGTTTGTTTTATTTTATCCAAAAACTTGTTGAACAGAATGGTATTCATTGGAAAACAAATCTAAGATTGGTTGAAATTAATTTCTTTTCTAATCCCAGGTTCTATCCATTTGTGAAGCTCGGGCATGTTCTTGTTTCTCTTGAAGTGAAGGTGAGCTTGGGTTATGTTCTAAACATCTATCTCTGATATGTTACCCTCTAAGTGTACTCTTATAATACTTTATTTACATGGCAGGCTGGCTTTACAATGCTGGCGCATGATTTCCATATCTCAAAGAATATGCCACATTCTCTCCAAGAGAAAATTGTATGTATAGCTCAGCTGTTAGTCATTCAATATCTCACTCTGGATCAGTCCACATTGAATTCTATCTCTGTCTTTGCATTTATTTTTAGCTTACGACATGCGAATTTAACCATTGCTTGCATTCTAACTACTAGTCCCTCATACATTTCCAGTCATTGTTTCATCTTGCTTATGTGCACATTCTCTTTGCCTTTTAGTCAGCATATTATTCACTTACTTTAGATTCTTGTTCGTTGTTCAGCGGTTATTTGTTGTCCAGAGAGACAACATACAGACGTCAGCTTGTATTGTAAATCCTCCAGAAGTCAGGTATAAGAATATAATATGCTATTTTTCTTCACTGACACAAAAGATGATCCAACTTAACCTTACTGACTTTTGAATGAAAATGGCAGTTTGCTGTTGAACGGAAAGGGGGTTGAGAAGAGAGTTAATATCTTAATGGTATGTGCTATTTGAATTTTTTTATATGGGATTTTGTATCTCTGAATTATGTATGTATTTGTTTATCGTCAATTTTTTTTTTTCAGGATTCAGGGCCTCAACTCCCAACAAATATTACTGCACAGCTTAAATACGGAACAAACCTTCTCCAACTGATGGGGAATGTTAAGGGTATGTGCTCGATTATATATAACTTTCTTGTCCATGTTTTTCAATTCTTGTCTTGTTAAGATTCTTGACTGTTCAAAGGTCATTACATCATCGTAATTGCTTTTACGGGAGTGGTACTGCCGCCTGAAAAACCAGTGCTTAAAGATTACCTTCAGCCCCAAGTCGTTGAGTCAAGTCCAGGTAATTCAAGATCATAAGATACAATGACTTGCAACCACATAACTCTATCATGAAAGTTCTTTCAAACTAATGGCTCTGTACTCTTTTTATTTCTGTCTATAGATTGTGACATCATCGAGGGGCCATCACGAGTATCTCTCAATTGTCCTATAAGGCACCACCTCTTCTTTTTAATGTAATATTGTGTTATGTTATGATTTTCTTTTGCTCATGATTGAGTCTTCATTAAAACAGTCGCAGGCGGATCAAGCTTCCAGTCAAAGGCCAGTTATGTAAACATCTTCAGGTGATGCAACTAAATATCATGCGATATTCTCTGTTTTAGTCAAAAGAAGAATTTTAAAAATTCTTGAAGATAATGTGGATGTTATCTTCTCTTTCTCTTAATATTCTTTAATGATATGGTACTTTCTGCTGCAGTGTTTTGATTTCTTGAACTATGTCCACATAAATATGAGAAATCCATCCTGGCGCTGTCCGCATTGCAATCAACCTGTTTGCTACCCTGAGATCTGTTTAGATCAAAACATGGTCAAGGCAAGTAGCTATCTGTGTCGTAATTTGCTTACTGCTACATTTTAGTGTTGCAGCTTAATATATATAACTCGTTTCATATCATATTCTCAGATATTAAAAGAGGTGGAGCCGAATGCTGCTGATGTAATCATTGATGCTGGTGGTACATGGAAGGTTGCTAAGAAAACTAGCGAGCCCAAGGAACTTGTACGTGAGATAATTCATGATCTTGAAGATCCAATGAGCATCTTAGACTCTGGTCCAGTTGTTTTGGATCTTACTGGGGATGATGATGATGATGATGGCGAAATAGAACTGTTTGGTGACACCAAGGTTGAGGACAGGAAGCCCCATTTGTCTGATACTCAGGTTCAATATAATGACAACAAGACAAGTAAAGATGCTTCAGCTGATGATTACTGTTCGGTATTCGATATCTCTGACGTGATATCACTTGACCCGGTGATTACATCTGCTTTGGGAAACACTGCGCAACAACCTCATCAGGCTTTGATTACTGGAACGGGTCAAGGATACTCAAACTTATCCCATATACCACTGTCCCGAGATCCAGTACCAGTACCTGTGCCATTCTCACAGACACCATCTCCAAGAGATAGCCCTGCAACTACTTCCACCGTCTTCACCATACCAAATCCCTCTCCACAATTCTCTCAGGTTCATGCTTCACCCGTCTCCCCCACTGGAACACATCTTGGTAGAACCGTTAGTCCAAGATGGAACCAGTCTTATTCATATAAGGTTTGTGAATCCGTCTGAGAGAATACTTTCTTCTCTCGAGTATTCATATGTTGATGATATGTGTTTCCTTGCAGAGCCAGAGAGTCCCACTTCCAGTTACGAGCCAATCGCCTGCGAATGTATCGTCTTTTGCTCAGTCTCGGAATGTCCCTAGAGTACTCACTAGCCAGCCTAACAGTAATGCCACTAGAGGTCTTCCCAGCAACAACGTAAGCACTCAAAGGCAGCACCCAAGTGGTCCCACTGTTCATTCCGTTTCTCGAACCAGTGACCTAATGGATGTGGACTCGACTGATCCTGATAAAAGTAACTGGCGCCCGAGAATGCGAGGAAGTCTTACTCCCGGTTCCCATTCCACTGGTCTTGATCACATGATCATCCGACCTACTCAGCCGTCTCAAGGTTCACAGCCAGTTCAGAGACCATCAGCTCAAACGTCTCAAGCTCAGCTACCTATTTCAACCGCTGCCTATAGAACCGAGACAGTTCCGTCGCCCACTCCTGGCTTCCCGAGGCCTTCTGGACCGACAGGATCATGGAGAACTTGAGAGGTTTGAAGGGAGGTTGGTAAGTTAGGACACAACGCTAAGTCGCTAACAAAATGAACCTATAGTAACTTGTCATTTTTCCCATGGTTTGAAACCGGTTTAGGATTTTGGTATGCTTGTTAAGTTTTGTTATGATGGTTTAGTTTGGGCTGTGGTTGTTTTTGTTTATTTAGCGTCTGCTAAGTGTTAACTTGTAATGGTGATCAAGACATAATCGTCGTTATCATTACTACTATTGTATGATAAATACAGATCCCTTCATTTTCTCAACTTTTGCCATTGGTGCCTAAATTAGAAAATTTTATGTAGTAACAAAATCACAGCAGGTTAAAAAAGAAAAAAACTTTTTGTAGTATTCACTAAACTGAAAATCCAATTTGATCCACACCAATGTCTTTTCCGACTAATAGTGTTAACCTCAATTTTTTTTTTTTCTGTTTTTCTGTCAAGTGAGTTTTTATTATTAAAACTTGAACAGTGGTGGAATACATGAAGTTAAATATATCGGTGGAATAACTAAATATCCCCGGAAGCCTAGCCCAAAAAAGGGCCTCAAAGCCCCAACTTACAGGGAAAATATAATGATAAAAGAGGCTCAAGTTTTATTTTGTTAAATTTTTTTTTCGTAATAACCAAATCGGACAGTAAAAGTTAGAAAATATATACAAATAAGTATGTAGAAAAATCTTTCCACATATATTTCAGAAAGACAAAAAAAGAGCATTATATACATAATTTTGGTGTGATATGTATGTATATGATACATCCCATATTACAAATATGGAATTCATGTTCTGGTTTAGAACATGGCCTTATTCTCTATTTTGTTCTTTTTATTGTTCTCATCTATTTTCCTGATGCAATGGAAGCAAAGGTTCGAAGCTAGAGTGGTCGGATGGATGAAGGTGGCGATGGAGATAGGAGTTTTGTCGTTGAATTCACAACAACACAAATTAAACAACCCGAATCCATAAGTTGTTCAGCCCGCAAATCACACAAGAGAAGTGAATCCACACTTGACAACAAAACACACAGATAATTCTTTGTAAAAAAAACCTAACGTTTATTGAGATAATTTCTAAAATGATGGGTGAATACAAATGAAGGACTAAAAGAGCTTATATAATGCTCGGTTACACGTGCTAAAATGCTAAAGAAAGAAACCGAAATTTTGAACTAAAAGAATATAGCCGTTGGAGCATTAAAGGGAGGATTTTGGCCAAAAGGAGAGATGATTTCGCCTTCTGTATCTGGACGGTTTTGGGTGGGTAAGTGAGCTTCTTTGGAACCTTATGGTCTTCAATACGTGGACAAACAGATTAGGAAGGGCCGTTGAGTATTAATGCATTGAAGTATTTTCGGCTCCAAGAAAGGAAAGTGTAAGCACAAGGGGATTTGCCTCATCCTCTGAATGCTGGTGCTAAGAGTTTAGTGATGTGCAAATAAGAGTTTAGGCTCGTGTAGGGAAGCTCCTGAGTGATTAGAGAAGTCTACTGGTCGCCGCACATAAGTCTGAAAGCTCATAAACAAATCGGATAGAGAACTTTCCATGTATAGAACCAAGCCAACCCATTTTGGGAAATAGGGTGTAACTTGAGGATCCGGTGGGCATTCTTCTGGATCTTGGGCATTCTGGAACCATGTGAGACCCATTAATGTTCTCCAAGTAGTTTTGGATCAATATTGTTTCTGAGTTGGCCTGTGTAGCATGATCTTTGGCCTAGATTTGCAATTGGATCCGAAACAGGTCCCCCAATTTGTAAAATCAATAACTTTCAAGTCTGAACTTCTTTTTAAGTGAATCCACTTTTTGATGAGTCTCTGGTGAGTTAAGTTTCTGGAACAATTTGGGTTGTTGCTTAACTCCTTCGGGATGGTTCGGTATGCTCCTTGAAAGGAACATGTGCCCTTGTCGGGCCATATACAGCTTGAATGGTATGCTTGATGGAGCTCTAGTTCAGCTAATGATGTGATTTTTACATCAGGATCCTATAAGTTCAGGAAGGTTTGCTAAATCATTTAAGACCCTTTCTAGATTTTTAGTAACCATTTATCACTATAAATTTTGTGATATTTTTGAAATTCTAAGTTTTTAGAAGTAATTTTAGAAGAAAAAAAACATAAAATGTGATGTTTTTGAGAATGACCCATGTATTTTTGTTACATGATTAAGACTCAGATTTTAACATATGCCTAATCGAAGCTTAAATTCAACACATATTCTCAAAGTCAGACAAAGAGATAATCATGGCATAAATCAATATATATGTAAAAGTCATAATTGCAGTTACATTAGTTTCAAATCTGTTTTATACACTTGTGACTTTGTCTCTGGGGAGATATGTGTCAGTGGAGTGATTAATACCTTAATCAGTTTCATTTAATTAAAGATTAGAGAAACTAGAGAGGAACTGGAGTTGTCTGAGAAGAGGATTAAGAGTCTCCATGAGCTTCTCACAAGGATGGTTATGAATTCCTTCGTAAGTCGTTACGACGACGTTTGAATCTTTTGCTAATCGTTGCACTTGCTTCTTCACGTTGCATGTGTGGTACGTACATCTGTAATAACTCCTGCATTTTGTCATTTTTGTGAAAATAAATTTTGGTAGTTTGTTCTACTCTTTAATATTAATTTTTATGTGAAAAATATATCGAAATTTCTGTCTAATCTCCTGCTGCAATCACTTCAATAAAAAATCTCGGATTAGTCTAGGCCGGTTGTTTGGCTAATGTTTTCTAAGCATGGAAGGTTTTGATCGATTCCGTATATGGAAATTTTATATATACTAAATAATATAACAAGTATATAGTATATATATATATATATATATATATATATATTTATCAATAAAAAAGAAGAAGAAGCATGTAGTATAGATAGATACCTAGGATAAGCATTGTTCTTGACAGATTTCTGACCGTACTTTCGCCAACGATAACCATCATCAAGAACATCATCATCACTCCTTGTATGAAACGCAATCCTTGGAACCTTCTTCGATCTCTTTTCTTTCTCTTTTTGCTTCTCTATCTCTCCTATTTGATCATTCTCTGGCGGCCGGGGTGGAGGAACATGTAAGCTCGCTGGATACCAAGAAGAAGAAGAAGAAGAAGGCAGATCTACTTCGCCGGAAAATGTTAACGGAGGCATCATCATTAGGGTTTTCTCAACAAACGAAGAGAAGGTGTTGTTGTTTTCAACATCTAGGCTTAACATAGGATTTATGTCTTGTCTTTCCATTGTTCTATAAGTCTATCTCTTTCTTTCACACTATATGTATAGATGTGGAATGTTAGATTGCGAAGAAGAAGAAGAAGAAGTAAAAGGGCATTGAGGCCAACTAAGTTCACCTAATTTTCTGTTCAACTGCCTTTTACTTCCATTTAGTGCCTTGTGTTATTAAACTTTTATTATTATCTCTTCTTAATTTTGTAGATGAGAGATTAATTGTATGGGATAATATATGTCGTCATCCGCCTAACTTTTATTCAAAAAGTATGATCACTCCATCTACCTAAATTATATATAAGTAACTATTTATTTAGTCATAAGCAAAATTTATCAAGAAATCATAAAGTTGGTCTTAATTCACAAAGTACATTTTTTTGAAAAATTGCTACATACTCTTCTACCTTTTCATATGGTGGTTTTCCTTAGTACACATGATCCTAATAGAGTTATGTAAGCCCATTACTCATACCCTCAAAAGTCTCAATAATAAACCATTTAATCATATTGCAAAAAAAAAATGATAAATCTTACGTGTTTCGAATCTTAGTACGTATTATGTTTTGTGTTAGTAGTGATAAGCCTACCGACTAGGTCACTAGAAACTCTTGACTAAAGCTGAGTGATATAATGAGAAGAGTTTCGACTTCAACTAGTGAGTGATATAATAAGTAAGTAGCGTGAATGAGTGATGAACATGTATGTATTTGAATATATATAATCCCTATATAAATGAAATTCGAACCCAAAAAAAATCCATATAAAAAATGAAGATAAACGTTACATTTGGTTCTTTCATTTTGGATCAAACCATATCATGAAATTGGATACCCATTTGACCCTACTGGATTCTTTGCTATGTTAAAAGTCTTCTATCTCAAAACTAATTTAAAATTAATGAAACAAGACATCCAATGTATAATGTATTCAACATATTATATATGTCTCTAAGTGGGATTCGTAAAAATGTATTATCACTATATTACCCTATATATAATATATGTTTTAAGTAAAACTATATTCATTACAAAAACAAAGTTTCAGTTGAGAATGAAGTGGAAATTTAAGTTAATTTTCAAGTATTTGGAACTTTAGAGACATATATACTATGTTGAAAATGAAGTGGAAATGAAAAACTATAGTTATTTATGTATATCTCATGGAAATGAAGTGGCTAATTAAAGTGGTGTGGCTACAAATACGGATAAACGACTAATTTATCCAGCTTAATTCATATTAATATGGTTGTAGTGGTTAAGAATCTCATTTGACTTCTAAATCATACTATTAACCCAATTTTACTCTATAAACACGTGGAAGTTTCCCATCATCTCTGTAAGGCTACAAAGCATGAAAAACAAAAAAACTTCGCTGATTATACAAAACAACTCTGTAAATCTTATTATTTTGATTTTAACTATTCCTTTAAACAAAACAAAAAAAGTCGTATTATTTTATTTCAATATCGACCAAAAAAATCAAAAGGCAAAACATGAAACTGTAATAACACGGTAAAAATGGTTTTGTAAGAACATCTCTAATAGTATTTTATTTTTTAAGATTTTTTTATTTTTAGAACAAAATTATCTTTAATGATATTTTATATGTCTTTATAAAAATAGAGAAATAAATAATATTTTTCTATATTTGGAAAAATACTATTTATTTCTGTATTTTTAGAAAAATAGTTTTTTATTTACAATATGATCATTTGATTTTATTTGTTTATTTAGTTTATACTTAAACTAAATTATATATTCATTTATGTATTTATATACAATTATATTATTAAATTTAGTTATTTAATTATTATAATATGCAACAAAAACTTATATTAAATTAGAAATACATACTTATATGAAGATGATAGATTAAAAAAATCCACAAATAAAAAATGAATGGATCAAATTTGTAAAATTAAAAAGTAAAAGGTTTAAATGTAAATTAATTAAAAAATAAAATTATTATATATATTAATATTATTTTTAAAATAAAAATAGACATAACTATTGGAGTAAATTTTTTTTTTTTTTTTTAGAATTTCTATATTTATAAAAAAAAAAAAAATAAACCATTGCAGATGGTCTAAGTAAGAAATTAAAAATAAATTTTGTTTTTTAATAATTATATTTTTTGTCGGCGTCTTTTTGAATTAAAGAAATTAATTTACAAATAAGGAATTTTGTTTTTTCTTAAATGCAAAACAATAAGTTATGTGAGCCCCCTTTTTTTTCTCTCGAACTCTGAAGAGGAGAAAAATCGCAAATCCAATGGCGTCGATATTGGGTGATTTGCCTTCCTTTGATCCTCACAATTTCAGTCAACATCGTCCTTCTGATCCTTCTAATCCTTCTGTAAGTTCTTCCTTATTCCCTCCCTTTCTCATCATCTTCGATTAACTTAAATCGTCTTCGTATCGGTGAAACATGGATGAAACTTGAGATGTTTTTATTGATCTTTATCATCGGAATTCCTCTGATAACTATTCAAAATTTTCAATTTTTCGGATTTGACCTGGGTTTTACTTAGTCATAGTGACAAAATTGTTTCTGAATCTAGCATTTGATTTTCGAATTTGTTCAAAGAGAACTTTCAAAGTGTGTATTTGGGTTTATTGGTTTCTTGATTTGATCCAATAAAGTAGCAATTTTTGCTAGATTGGTTTGATCTTAGAATCATAATTATGATTTCTTCCATTGGTCTTTGTTGTTCAAGTAGTAAGACTAGATCTTGTTAACTAATATCAACTGAAGAAGAATATGCAAAGTTTCAAAAAAATTTGTAGGTTCGTTCCAATAAGCAAATGCCACTTAAAAGATTAGACTTTTTCGAAGATTTGAGTTTTGTATTCATATTTTGTTAGCAGAGGATGATTCCTAGTACGTATCGTCCTACTCACAACCGTACACTTCCACCACCAGATCAAGGTAATCTAATTGTGGAGAACTTGAAGAAGTATCTTGTACATTGAATCACTTGTTAGAGATTTGAACTCGAGACAGATTGGTGTTAATCATAATACATGCTTCTTTGTTCATTGCAGTGATAACTACAGAAGTGAAAAACATACTCATACGCAGCTTCTATCAACGATCTGAAGAAAAGGTAAACAAACTCTCAAACTCTGATTCGAGAATCGTCTTTGTCTCCTCTTAACAAAGAGGATTTCTTAGGAAAATGGACAAAAAGATTGTATTTACATGCGCGGATATAGAGCAAATCTTAAACCTTTTTAGATAAACCAAACTGTTGATCTTGAGTGTTTTATCCCAAATCTGTATTCGTGATTCATTTGCAGTTGAGACCAAAGAGACCGGCGTCAGAGCATTTAGCAGCCGAGCATGGGAATAAGCATTTCCGTGCCGCGTCTTCATCATCATCTACTCAGGGATTATAAAACCTTACCCTGACTTCAAAGCCTTATTATGATAATGGTCATTTGTATGAGTTCTTCAGTGTAGAGAAAAAAAGTTAAGATCAGCTCATCATAACTCATAAGAGGAATGTAAAACAAAATGTGGTATGTACATAACATTAAAGTTTTCTTTATTTTCTTTCAAACAATGTTCCTTGAGGTAGTGTTAGAGGTGAGCATTCCGGTTTACTGTTTGATTTCGGTTCGGTTTTTTTTATTTTTTTTATTTTAGTTCTATAAAAAAGAAACCATTTACAAACTGTTTGAAATACGGCTCGGTTTGGTTTTCTTTGATTTGGTTTTCGGTTTTCTATAGATTATTTCATAAAACTAAGTGAGTTTCACCATGCAACATAAAAAAGAAAAAAATAGTAGAGTTCAATTTGGCATACATATATAATAATAAATTTAACAACAAAAATAATTATTGACTAAAAAACTCATACGAACATAATGATGATTATTATTGATTCAAGTTGTTATTCTTGTTGGAAAAATTAAGCATATATAAGTATATACATATATATATATATATTAATTCAAAATCAATTCGAGTGAAAACTGAAAAGTTTAAAGAGAATGAAAATCTATTTTTGATATAATTCTGGTCCTAGTCTATCTGTCAAGATTTTTTTTTTGTGTATTTCTATAATCGTTTATATTTTTTAGAAAAAAATTGAATTTATATGAACTTAGGTTTTAGCTAACTAAAATATTTAGATTTATAACATATCTATTATATAAAAAAATCAAAAAAATCGAATAGTTTTACGGTTTGTACCAAACTAAACCGAAATCAAAATAATTTTAATAATAATAACTAACCAGGTTTTTAAACAAAACCAAAACTGAACTAAAATACTAATTTACGGTTCGTTTTTTTTGTTCGGTTATTTTGGCCAACGCCGTGGTGTAGTGAACATAAAATCAAATCGAACCGAAAACTTTTGTTTTACTCGAAACCGAACTGACCCGAATTTAGTGTTAAGCAAATTAAACGAATTAAATCTAAACCGGTTTAAAATAAAGCTGTAACTGTACCTCTTGGTCGGCCCGTTGGCGAAGTTACGGGCCCAATATCAGTTTATAAATGTCAGTTTAGTCCATTTTAATTAAAGAACTCGGTTTGGACCTTTCGGGATTATCCGATTAAAAACTCGGTTAAGTTTCAAACCAAAATTACAGCTGAACCGGTTCGATATCCATAATTCGTCGTCTTCTTCCAACTTGTCTCTGATTTCACCGGAAAATGACAAGCTTTTCAAAATAATTTTGTTTTCTGATTTACCAATACTAAGAAAAAACAAAAAAAAGTCAGTGGTTACTCGACGACTATAAGGAAACACACTTTTATAATAAGTCGTCGACGATACTTGGTGGTTCCTCTACAATTAGATTCCTATTTCTTCCAAATTTCTCTTCTCTTTGCTTTCAATTTATAAACTCCAAGGTACTTTACTTCCTCAACCACTTTAATACTTTCTTCAAAACATCTCTTATGGCTTCGTCTTCTGCATCTTCTTCGTCTCAAATCAAGAGATACCGTGTTTTTACGAGCTTCCACGGTCCAGATGTTCGTCAAGGTTTTCTCAGTCATTTACACAGTAATTTTGCAAGCAAAGGGATCACTACGTTTAATGATCAGGAGATTGTGAGAGGTCACACGATCGGACCTGAGCTCGTACAAGCAATTAGAGAATCTCGAGTCTGGATCGTGGTGCTCTCGGAGAAGTATGCTTCCTCAAGTTGGTGTTTAGACGAATTAGTTGAAATCTTCAAATGCAAAGGAGATCAGGGGCAGAATGTGATTCCGATCTTTTACAAAGTTTATCCTTCAGATGTAAAAAAACAGAGGGGAGATTTCGGCAATGCTTTTGAGGAAACTAGTGAAAAGAAAAGTAAGGAAGTGAAGGAGAGATGGAGCAAAGCTTTGGCTGACGTAGCAACCATTGCTGGAGAACACTCTATTAATTGGTATTCACTTCTTTTTAATCTCTCAATGCTTAAGAATTGCTTCAATTATTGTAAATATGGACTCACCAACTCGATTTCGTTTTTGCTGTTGTTTAGGGCTGATGAAGCAAAAATGATCGAAAAGATTGCAACAGATGTTTCTAAGAAACTTAATGTTACACCCTCCAGGGATTTTGAGGGGATGGTGGGGCTTGAAGCTCATTTGAATAAACTAGACTCTTTGTTATGCATTGAAAATGATGATGATGTGAAGATGATTGGGATTTGGGGTCCTGCAGGGATTGGTAAGTCTACAATTGCTAGAGCTTTATACAACCAACTCTCTGGTAGGTTTCAACTTAGATGTTTAATGGGGAACCTCAAGGGTACTTGTAAGATTGATGACTATGATTCCAAGTTGTCTTTGCAAAGCCGACTTCTGTCTAAGATTTTGAACCAAAGGGATATGAGTGTACATCATTTAGGTGCAGTCGAAGACTGGCTACAAGATCAAAGAGTGCTTATCATTCTTGACGATGTCGATGATCTTGACCAATTACAAGTTTTGGTCAAAGAAATTTCTTGGTTTGGTTCTGGAAGTCGGATCATTGTTACCACAGAAGATAAGAAGATTTTGAAGGCTCATGGGATTAATGATATCTACCATGTGGATTTCCCATCCAAAAAAGAAGCTCTTGAGATTGTATGTCGATCTGCTTTCAAACAAAGCTCTGTACCAGATGGTTTTGTTGTGCTTGCAAAGAAAGTAGCTGAGTTTTGCGGTGATCTTCCGTTAGGGCTGTGTGTTGTGGGTTCATCTTTGCGAGGACAGAGCAAGGACGAGTGGGAACTTCAGCTATCTACAATTGAAACTAGCCTTGATAGAAAACTTGAGACCATATTAAGAATGGGATATGACAGATTGTCAAAGAAAGATCAATCTCTATTCCTTCATATTGCATGCTTCTTCAACAATGAGGATGCTGACTACGTGACATCAGTGCTCGCTGACAGTGGCTTGGATGCTAGAAATGGCTTAAAGACCTTAGCCGATAAATCTCTCATGCATACCGATGGGAGTACAGTAATGCACTATCTACTACAACAATTGGGTAGACAGATAGTTTTTGAACAGTCTAATGAGCCTAGGAAGCGTCAGTTTTTAGTAGAACTTGAAGAGATTCGCGATGTCCTAGCAAATGAAACAGTAAGTTCTTACATTTATTATATATTCTCTAGAGGTTGCATGTTATTTTATGATAACATTTTCTTTCGCAATATTTGGTAGGGTACTGGATCAGTCATAGGTATATCACTTGATACGTCCAAGATCGGCAAGAACGACAAATTCTCTGTTGGTAAGCGAGCTTTTGATGGAATGCGTAATCTTCGATATCTAAGATTCATTGGTGGTAAAGTTACATTGCAAATAGAAGAAGATATGGAGTATTTACCTCGCCTTAGGTTATTACAATGGGACACATACCCGAGAAAAAGTCTTCCTTCAAGATTTCAGCCAGAATGTCTTATCGAGCTTGATATGCCATCTAGTAATCTCGAGAAGCTCTGGGGAGGAATACAGGTTGGCATTTGATATGATTTCATATGTTTCTGATGATTCAACACGTAAATAAGATGTTTCTCATTTGTTGTGTACTTGTGTTTAACATGCAGCCTCTTCCTAATCTCAAGCGCATAGATCTGAGCTCTTCTTTTCAGTTGAAAGAAATCCCAAATCTTTTAAATGCTACTAATCTCGAGACATTGACACTTGCGTATTGCTCAAGTTTGGTGGAGCTTCCCTCTTCAATTAGGAATCTACATAAACTGAAAAAGTTAAAGATGGCTTTCTGCAAAAAGCTACAAATTGTTCCAACCAACATTAACTTAGCTTCTCTTGAGGAAGTCGACATGAGTAGTTGCTCACGGTTGAGAAGTTTTCCTGATATTTCTATGAACATCATAACGCTCAATGTAGGACGCACAAAGATTGAAGAAGTTCCATCCACTATTAGGAATCTACACAAACTGAAAACGTTGTATATGCATTTATGCAAAAAGCTACAAGTTATTCCCACCAACATCAACTTAGCATCTCTTGAAGAAGTCGACATGAACAGTTGCTTACAATTGAGAATTTTCCCTGATTTTTCTATGAACATCAGGGAGCTCGATGTAGGAAACACAACCATAGAAGAAGTTCCATCCTCTATTAGGAATCTACACAAACTGAAAATTTTGAAGATGAACGACTGCAAAAAGCTACGAGTTATTCCCACCAACATTAACTTAGCATCTCTTGAGGAAGTCGACATGAAAGGTTGCCGGGAATTGGAAAGTTTTCCAGATATCTCGAGTAGTATCAAGATTCTCAGTGTAAAAGGCACAAAGATAGAAGACTTCCCTCCATCAATGATTAGGTGTTGGTCTTGTCTTGAGTGGCTTCAGATAGGTAACAGAAGCCTCAAGGGATTAACACATGTCCCGCTAGGTGTAAGGAACCTAGACCTAAGCAACAGTGATATAGAGAGAATTCCAGATTGCATCGTAGGTCTCCCGCATCTTGTAGATCTTATCGTCGAAAACTGCTCAAAACTAGTGTCAATTCCAGCTCTTCCCCCTTCTCTCAAGTCCCTAAATGCAAACGCATGTGTATCACTCAAGAAAGTATGTTTCTCTTTCCACAACCAAACCAAGAGACTCTCATTCTACAATTGTATCCAACTGGATGAAGAATCAAGAAGAGGAATCATACAACAATCAATTCAGGACTATATATGCTTACCAGGTAAAGAAATCCCAGTAGAGTTCACTCACAAAGCTACAGGGAACTCCATAACCATCCCTCTGGCTTCATGTGGTGAGGCTACTTTCTCTGCTTCCTCAAGATTTAAGGCTTGCTTTCTGCTTTCACCAATTGAGGAGTGCCATCTTACTATAAGTTGTCATCTAAGAAGGGAAGGAGGAGTTACAATTAACTTCATCCGCAGTTCTGCTTGGCTATCAGATCCGCTTCCTGGGTTAGAACATCTGTTTATATTTAGTGGTGACTTGTTTCCTCAACGAAACAGTAGCCATGAAGTGGATGTGACTACAAGCAAGATTATATTCGAGTTCAGTTGCGAGGACATCGATGACAAGATTATTGAGTGTGGTGTACAGATCATGACGGAGGAAACTGAGGGTAGCAGTAGAGAACAGGCAACAACCACCACCACACAGATGGAGGCGGAGAGGAAGACTAAGAAGCAGAAAGTCTCAAGATGAAAACATCAAAACAAGGAAACATACAGGTTTTCGGAGGTTGCTTAGGAAGCTTGGTCTGAAGAGGGAAAGATGAATAAGGCAGCGTGGAATCTGATGAAAACAAACCAGTTTTACTAATTTCTTAGCTCCTTCACAATCTTCATGAGGTAACGATCTCATAAATAACAGATGGAGATTATGAGCCTTAAGCATCTTAGGTCCTAGGATTCAGGCAGGGGAAGAAGGTAGAATTTCCAGTATGTTGTCGTGTGTATATATTAGTTATTAAGAGTACTTAGTGTCTGTACATTTGTAGTTATCTAAATATTTAGAGATTTTTGAATATTTGTAGTTTCCATTATATTGTCTGTTTCTAGTATAGATGTGAATATAGTTATGTATTTTATCGGTAAAGGCTTGATGGATTACTGATTTCAAGGAGCCTAAGTATTTGGCTTGTTAATGATGTTTCTGCAGGAGATATGTTTCTCCGCTAATTTCATAATTTGTTTTGAGTTTCATAATTTTGCAAGTTATGGTTTGGTAACACACTAACAGTCTTAGAGTAGATCAAAGTAGTAGGAGATATGGAGATTAATTGGGATTTACAATATATACAAAATGAGAGAATGAGAAGTTGAGAACCCAAATTTGAATATTCCAGATTAGTCTTCTACTTTCAACTTGTGTTTGACTATTCAGCTCTTATATCTCATTTAACGGAAAATGACAAAATCACAAAATAAAAGGCCAGTGATACTCGAGGACTGACTATAAGGAAAACACAGTTTTATGAGTCGTCGTCGACTACACTTCGTGGAAACACACTTGTTCCTTCTTTTTTTTTTTTTTTTGGGGGTCAAATCTCTCTTATTCTCTTTACGTGTTTTGCTTCAGTATATATAACCATTTTGATACTTTATTCAAAACCATTGCAATAATACTTTCTTCAAATCCATTGTAATATTCTTTTCAAAAAGTTTGTTATACTTCTTCATTTATTGTCATCTCTTATGGCTTCGTCTTATGCCAAGAGATACTGCGTCTTTACGAGCTTCCACGGCCCAGATGTTCGTAGAACCTTTCTCAGTCATTTACACAGTCACTTTGAAAGCAAAGGAATCATTCCGTTCAAGGATCAAGATATTGTGAGAGGCAACACGATCGGACATGATATCGTACAAGCAATTAGAGAATCTCGAGTCTGGATCGTGGTGCTCTCGGAGAAGTATGCTTCCTCAAGCTGGTGTTTAGATGAATTAGTTGAAATCTTCAATTGCAAAGGAGATCAGGGGCAGAATGTGATTCCGATCTTTTACAAAATTGATCCTTCAGATGTAAAAAAACAGAGCGGAGACTTCGGCAAGGCTTTTGAGAAAACTTGCCAAGGGAAAAGTAAGGAAGTGAAGGATGGATGGATCAAAGCTTTGGCTGATGTAGCAATCATTGCTGGAGAACACACTCTTAATTGGTATGTGCTTTTATCTTTTCTTAAGGAATGCTTCATTTTTTGTAAATATTGAATTCTTTTCCTTTTGCTTCAACGCTAACTTTGTTTTTTTATGCTTTTGTTAGGCCTAATGAAGCAGAGATGATCCAAAAGATTACTACAGATATTTCTAAGAAACGGAATGCTACACCATCAAGTGATTCTGAGGAGATGGAGTTGTTTCACGAGGTTAATATGGAAGTGTTGTTAGATGAGTTACGCCTCGAGTCTGATGAAGTGAAGATGATTGGAATTGAGGGTCGTGCGGGAGTTGGTAAGACAACCATAGCTAGAGCTTTATATAACAAACTCTCTAGTAGTTTTCAACACAGTTGTTTTATGGGGAACCTCAAGGGCACTTGTAAGATTGATGACCATGATTCCAAGTTGGCTTTGCAAAACCAACTTCTGTCTAAGATTTTGAACCAAAAGGATATGAAGATAGATCATTTCGGTGCAATCAAAGAATGGCTTCAAGATCAAAGAGTGCTTATCGTTCTTGATGACGTAGATGATCAAGAGCAATTAAAGACATTGGCTAAAGAACTTTCTTGGTTTGGTTCTGGAAGTCGGATCATCGTTACCACAGAAAAAAAGAAGATTTTGAAGAAACATGGGATTAAGCATATCTACCATTTGTCGACGACGGAAGCCATGATTGTGAAAGTTATGTGGTACGGTTTAATTCTTCCAGTAGTGTATGTTACAGATAAAATGAAAAAGATTCTAGAAGAGGATAAATAACTTATTTTCTTTCCTTATTTTCTTTCTTTTATATATATATATATATATATGATGAAAAAGATGATAAATAACTTCTATTGATTCATTTATGCTTGATCTTTACGATTACAAGATGTTTGCCTTATATAGGCTTAATGAAAAAAACCCTAAAGAAGAGTTTAGAGGATAAGATTACAGCTACTGCATCTTGTTTTGTTATTGGTATTGATCCTAAACTCCGTACAGCAAACTGGCTGTTTCTTTCTTCCCGTTTGTTTGTCTTCTACTCCAGTCGAACGTTGCATAGCTGAAACAGAGGAAGCCTCTCCATACATAAGAGTATTTGCCTTAGCAGGCTCTTTTTGCTGATTGGGCTTACTTCCTTCATCGGCATAGCCCATCTGTTTCGGTCTTGATAGTTTGCCGTTTTGATTTGCTGCACACAGTTTTTTTTTTTTTTTCACACAGAGTTTTGACTCGATTTTAGCCTTTATATATCACCTGAATGGAGTACTCAAGTTGAACCGGGGGGAGTATAACACATTAACACTCTTAAGAGTAGATCAAAGTATGTAGTAGGAGTTTCATAGATTGGATCATTTCTGAGCTAATTTCATAAGTTGTTGGAGTTTCCTCGTTTTCCAAGTTATGGTTTGGTATTGTATTATGGATATGGTAACACATTAACACTCTTAGAGTAGATCAATATAATGTGGTCCATATTAGATAATGTGGTTTACACATTAGAGTTGGTTTACATTTGGATCTTTATCGTGACCACCAAAAAATTATTCCGCTTATTCTTCCTGGCGCAAATTCAAAGAATTGGTAAGTGCTTCGATTAGGCACTCAATCTTTGAGAATATAGGATCTGGAACTGTATGATTCTGGTGTTGTTCATGAATTGTGTAGAGATTCAAAAGATAGTTTTAGGCATCAGAATCTTTCTAGACAGGGGAAGAATCTTAAGTTTGTGATTGAAAGATGCTGCTTAAGACCTCTATGAATCTAGTTGCTTAGGCTTTATAGTTTGTGAAGTTGGTGTTTGCTATAGATTTCTGCAATTGGAGTTGCTGGTTTATAAAGTTTATGTGAAGATGTTAATGAACTCTGGAGGATTGCGAGCATTGGCTCCTCTTGATGATGGTTCATTGAATGGTTTTTATGCCAAGAAAATAGATGCAATGGTTCAGCAATTAAGCCTCTTTGTCAAGCAAGAAGCTTGCTGTTTTGAGGAGTTGATGAGCTTTGTAGTTGAGAGATTACTTCAGTTTCACTCTTGTGTTGAAGCACATATGAGACAAATGAAGTGAAGGTCTCTGCTAATTGCAGTTTTAAACAGTTCCACTCTTATGTTTCGGCACATATGAGAAGAATGGAACGAAATGTCTCCATTAGTTGATGTAATGGAGGTCATCTTGCTATCATGTTTGAAGAAGGAGAATAATCTTTCCTCAAAATGGCTGAATCTACATGTCATAATTGGTTCACAGAGTTGTGTTTCAAGACAGTGGAAGATCTGGTCAAGGTTGGCTACTTTAAATCATGAAGCTGATTGTGTATTTTTGCTGTAAAAGGGATCGTGCTTCACACAAGAGTTGTTTGGCTGGTTGAAGTGTTCCCGAATGGTTTATGTTTGGATGTAGCAGAACAAAGCTTCACAGGGATTTTGTGTTTGCCTTGTGTGCAACACTTGATTTTCTGCTGATACAGAATCTGCTACACAACCACATCTAAGTACAAATGAAGCGAAGGTTGAAGAGTTTTAAAAGATTAGCTACAAGAAATGCTTTTGAATTTGGCTCGTGTTTGCTGAAGTTACAACAGTTAATGTCTTATGGTTGTCCAGGGCCTGTTGATACTTTGACTGGTTTGTTGTTCCAGTTATTAGCTTCTTGAGTACAGATCATATGCATTTCTTTTGGTGATTCATTGATTCTCTTGACACATATGCTATGGAGAGTGGTGGTTTATTGTTGTATGTGGCAGAGTTTAAATCTTCGTTGCTGAAGTGTTTGCTTTGAGTGCAACACATGAGATGGTGTTTACACAGAGATTGTTGAAGATTATGGATCATTCCAAGACCATTTGAAGCTTTTTTTTGTCCAAGATGAGAATCCCTTCTCATCTTGAGAGGGAGTATTAGATATTTTGGTTTACATATTGGAGTCTGGTTTAGAGATAACCAGTTTGTACCGGATAGATAAGAATTGTATATAGTCTGTTTGTATTGTTCCCTTCATTCTGAACAGAAATAGAAATCAGTTCTAAAATCTTCTTCGCTCTCTCGAGATTTTCATCTTCTTCGATAGAGTGAACCTTGTTTCTGTTCAGATTCACCAAAACTAAGAAAGTAGTAGGAGATATGGAGATTAATTGGGATTTACAAAATATACATGTGCAAAATTGTGTGTTTGCCTTGCTTAACCTGTGTAGCTAGATGAAACGATAGTCAAAGCATATCCCAGTTTTGTCATTACAATAGGTGCTGCATGACTGAATCCTTCAACACTTGTTTGGTTTAAAAGACAAAGCCAATCTTAATAGAGTTTGGAGAGTGATCGATGTTCCTATTACTAAACCCACTCTCATATATCAAAATTAACAGCATACAAGACAGATTTCATGAAGTGGATGTGAGCATGAGAGAAGTTCTCTTTGAGTTCACTTACAATGAGGACAATGAGGACAATGAGGACAACATTATTGAGAGCGTAAGAGAATAAGAGTTTTAAAATTTGAAATTTGAGCTAATGGGCCTTATTGGGCTTAACTAGAACTCTAATAGGCTAACGTTTGAAACCGTGGAGTACCAACGCAATCTTACGCTTTTACTTCGCGCACTAACATCAAGTTATGGGAAATGCAGAACCGTCCGATTGGGGTATCTGACAGATCAACGGTTAACCAAGTGTCTCATTTTTTAGTTGGGCCATTTAGAGGCCCATGGTAATTAATATAAGATTCTCGATATATTTATCCGTTAGGAAACGCGTCCAAAAGATAGATTTTCTAACGGGAATTCGGCCAGAAAAATACTGTATTTATCCAGAAGTGCAAAAAAGCCCGAACTTTGGGACTGGCCAAAAAAGCCTGAACAAATTTTTATTTTCAAATTAAAAAACTACACGATCACTGACTGGCCAATTAAGCACACCGTTAATCAATTTAACGGAAGATTAAATTGACGTCTAGAAAGCTCAATGGTAGTCGTTAACTAAAACGGCATCGTTTTGCTTTTCATTAAACATCATAACAAAATCGAATTCAAACCCTATCAAACCCTAATTTCTAAAAATCTCCAAATCGATTTGGGATTTTTCTCTCAAAATCAAAACACTCCAAGAACCCTAGAAACTTCGATTCGATTAGGTACTTGTTCGAGTTTTGTAAGATGAGTTCGACTAGTGAGGATTCATGTGTTAACACGATGGGAATTCGTGGATTTCCAGAAAAATGTGAGTGTGGCCGTAAGATTATAATCTGCACATCGAAATCGAAGTCAAATCCAGGGAGACCATTCTTCCGCTGTCCTACGCATCGAAATGTATGTTTATATTTCCTTCTTAGGTTAAGAATTTATGTCGCATTTGATTGGTGAGGCTTGAATTGATTGAATTTTGTTGATTAGAATTATAAAACCATGACTGTAATAGTGTGCTTCCATTGTTTCTCACCAGGACCATTTGTTTAAATTGGTTGAGGAAGCTGTATTAGAAGAGGTACAAGATGCATTGCCAAAGGTGGAGTGCTTTGAATCCGACATTTGCAAATCGAAAGTCCAGTTTGAGGGCATGAAAACTGTTATCGAGGAGTTGATGGAAGAGGTGATAAAGAGCAGGACTGAGCTAAATAGGCTTAACTTGTTGATGAAGGTGGGTTTTGGGAGTCTCGGCTTAATCATCATGATCATCATGATTTGTGTCTTCTTGCTCGTGTTTGGCAAAGCAAAGGGTTTAAATCTGAGTAGTTTTTAGCTTTGTGATGTAGTTTTTGACAAGTTTGGCAAGCTTTGGTGTTGTATTTGTGATGTTTTTTAGACAAGTTTGACAAGCTTTGCTGTTATGTTCTTTAAAACTGTTATGGTGTTTGGTATGTTCATGTTCTTTGAAATGTAAACATTGAATAAACGAGACAGTAGAACAAAGGTACAAACGAGACAGTAGAACAAATGTACAAAGGTACAACAAAAGATACCTTTGTTGCAATGAATAAACGAGACAGTAGAACAAAGGTACAAAAGTTAACATAATAGATCATTGCAACAAAAGCTACAAAGATTCAACAAAGGTACAACAAAGGTTCAACAAAAGGTACAACAAAGGTTTTTCAAAGGGATTGTCTTAAAACATAGAAACATAGTTGGTCTTTATATTACAACCGAGAAACAAACATGGATTTTGAGATTATCTTAACACAGAGATAAATCTCAAAGAAACCAAGGGGCCAATCCGCATGTTCTTGAGCCTTGGTCTTGAGTGCTTTGTTCCCATCGTGAGTCAGCCGAGGGTGCATTTGAGGTTTTTGTGAAGGAGAATTGTTGTTGTGAGCCTTGAGATTCTTGAAATTGAAGCCCATGTTCATCAAAACAAAGTGAAGAGAGGCTTAATCATCATGAAGTAAGGGAAAAACTTAAACAAGCAAAAAATACACACAAACCTCAGTTCTTGGTCTGCCTGGTGGTCTCTTAACTGGAGAGGTAACTGCACTGTTCTTACATGTGGTCTTATTGTGGCCTTCCTCTTTGCAGTTTGAGCAAGTTACAATCATGTGAGCACGGCTAAGCTTGGTCTTTGACCCTGTTTCATTCTTCCCTTTCAACCTATCATGGTTTATAGGCCTTCCTGGATTACCTTTTCTAAAAGGTGGTGGTATCACGCTTAACCTATTCGTTTGAGGCCACTCTATGATCTCATTCAGAGGTTTGATTCCTAGACTATAAGTCTGACGCCACCTCATTGCTGTGTAACATTCATTAACATAATCTGACAGATGCAACTTCATAGCTAAGATTACCTTAGCAGCATGTATACATGGAATTCCATTCATCTGCCAGGCTCTACATGCACATGTACGCTCTTCCATGCTGACAACGTAAGAGTGACCCTTATACTCTACCTCAGTCTCTGGCCCAATTGCCCAGTGTAAGATGCACTCAGTAGACTTCTTTTCAATCTTATCAAGTTCACGGTGTGTCTTCTTGGTGAACTTGGTCTGCAACCTATATGCTATCTTTCTTCTATCAAAGTTTCGGGTCATACACTGTACCCTAATATCCTCTAACAAGTCTAGCAAAGGTTTCTTCCTAGCATCTTTGATGCTCTTATTAAAAGACTCACTAAGGTTGTTGATATTGTTATTGCATAAGGAGCCTAACCTGAAGAATGCTCTAGACCATGTCTCTGGTTTCGTGAGTAGAAGTGATGCATGTGCACCTGGATTGTATTCCTTCAGTTCATTCATGTTGTTCTTATACATACCAGGTGTGTAGCTCCTTGCTATGTACCAAAACAGCCTCTGCAACCTCAGATCCTTCCCATATTTCTTCCAGTTCTCATAAATGTGTCTGCAGCACTGCATATGCCTTGCTTCTGGAAGAACAGTGTGTATTGCCTTCACTAACCCTGCATTGTGAGAAAAAGATAAGCAAAATATACAAATCCAGAAAATAAAAGAAACCCTCCACTGCCTATGCTTACCTTTTGTTTGTCTGACATTATTGTGTAATCCTTCCCATCACCCATGTAAATCCTCAGCTAGTAGTTTCGCAAACCAGTCCCAGTTTGTATCATTTTCTATCTCTACTACTGCCCAAGCAATAGGGACAATTCTATTGTCTCCATCCCTTCCAACCGCAGCCAACAACTGACCCTTTATGTCCCATTTTAAGAAGGCTCCATCTAACCCTATCACTGGCCTACATGTCTGCCTCCAAGATTCTTTATGTGACTTGTAGCACATATACAGCCTGTAGAACCTCTGCTTGCTTCCAACTGTAGCTCCTGGGATTGTCTCTATTTCAAATGTAGAATCACAATTTTTGTCAAGTACCTCTGCTTGATAATCCCATATCCGACTAAAGTGTTCTTCATGGGTCTTCCTCCTTTCCTTCATCACCTTCGTCTTCGCTTTTATACAAGAGTTCTCAGACACTATCATCTTATACTCCCTCAGGATCTCAGCATGTATTTCCTTTGCAGTCATTTTAGAGTTCAGCCTTAACCTCTCAGAGAAGAGACTTGCAATAGCAGACCGTTTCAACAAAGTCGACTCCCCTATCTTCTCACAAGTATGCTTATTGACATAAGTCTTTATCATTAGCTTCTGTTTCCTCTTCTCAAAAGAGCAGTAGATCATCCAGAGACAAGGAGGATCTTCAGGTTTTCCTTCTGCAGCACATTTTGCACAAAGCTTCAAAGCACTCGATCGATAGAACTTGATATTGTACCTGATTTTCAACGTGTATCTAAGACAAGCATGCTTGAAGTCATCAGCATCTGGAAAGGTCTTACCCAATCGAAACAGCTACTCTGGATCAGTGTCTTCTCTGTAAGCTTCTCCCGGTCTCATTTCCTCTTCATTCTCCTCATCTGATGACATAGGATCTGGAAAGTATTCCTCATACCAAAGATCATCATCATCACTGTCTTCATCTTTCTCCTCACAATTCTCTTGCCTAGCCTCCTCTCCAAAAATATTTAGATTTGCACAAAATTCCTCTTCAATACCAGTAAAACCATCAGCAACATCATCATCTTCGTCACCCACAATGCTACAATCATCACCATCGTCACTCAGAGGCTCACCTCTCTCACATTGTACCTCCATCTCATCTCTTTCACTCGGAGCATTAATCTCATCTCTCTCACTCATAACTACCATCTTCTGAACCGAAACTTCTTCCACCTCATTCACGATCAGTCCTATTCGAGCTTTCTTTGAGTTTTTGGGTTCAGAAGTTCCACCACCATTAACACACTTCTTTGAGTTTTTGGGTTTAGAACCGTTACTTTTTTCCATCTTTGATGGCGGTGGTTTAGCTCTAACAACTTCTTTCGTCTTTGGTTTAGCTCCACCTTTAGCTCCACCTATAGCTCCAACTTCTTTCGGCTTCGACGGTGGTGATTTTGAACTGGGAACTCCTCTTTTTTTCATCTTTGACCGTGGTGAACTACGGGTTTGTGGTTTTGAAGTGGGAGCTCCTCCTTGTTTCGGCTTCGACGGTGGTGGTTTTGAAGTGGGAGCTCCTCCTTGTTTCGGCTTTGATGGTGGCAGTTTTGAACTGGGAGCTCCTCCTTGTCTCGCCTTTGACGGTGGTGGTTTTGAAATGGGAGCTCCTCCTTTTGTCTTTGACCGTGGTGAACTACGGGTTGGTGGTTTTGAAGTCAAAGCTTCTCCTTCTTTCGTCTTTGACCGTGGCAAACTACGGGGGGGGGGGGGGGGGGGGACCATGAGTCCACATCGTCCTCGCCATGCCTAATCGAATTGATGCTTCTAGGGTTCTTGGAGTGTTTTGATTTTGAGAGAAAAATCCCAAATCGATTTGGGGATTTTTAGAAATTAAGGTTTGATAGGGTTTGACTTCGATTTTGTTATGATGTTTAATGAAAAGCAAAATGATGCCGTTTTAGTTAACGACCATTGTTTAGTTTTCTAAATGTCAATTTAATCTTCCGTTAAATTGATTAACGGTGTGCTTAATTGACCAGTCAGTGATCGTGTAGTTTTTTAATTCGAAAGTCAACATTTGTTCAAGCTTTTTTTGCCAGTTCCAAAGTTTGGGCCTTTTTTGGCAATTCTGGATAAGTACAGTGTTTTTCTGGCCGAATTCCCATTTTCTAACTGATTAAAAAATTTCTTCCTAAAAACTTTGAATTTTCTCTCATAAGTTGATCTCTTCTGAATTTTTTTAGGAACTCTCTCTATCCATTCTTTGATTTTGTCAATCGAAGATCCGTTACAACTATTCTCTCGATCAATTCTTCAGTTAGTAAGCTTTCAATTTCTTTATATCGCAAATTTTTTATCGAATTTCTAAGTTTTGTGATGTTGTATTGATTTAGGATTTTTGATTTGATGGTAATTGGATGCTTGATTCGGCGTGTAACTGCTACCATCGGTTATGTTTTTTCTTCGTCCTGATGATTGGTTAGGTTTATCTTCTTCCTCTTACGCTATTTTGATTATAGGGTTTTTTAGTTTTCTAATCGTTTGTATTTAACTTCTGTTTAGGGTTTCTATTTTTGTGATTGGGTTGAATCTGCTTCCATACTATTTCGTTGATATTTCTTAGTTTGGTTTATGCAAATTTGTTTATGTTTTTCATATTTGAATTTGAAATTGGACATATAAAATATCAGTCTTCGTCTGTGAGATTATTCTTTTGTTTCTTTATTTAGCCAATTGACTTATGTCATCGTATTTAGAAATCATGACTTTTATTTTTTGCTCTGTTTTTTCGATGAAACAAAAATAACAAATTTCTTTTGAATAAGATTTGAAAGATTTTTTTGGTTTTGGTGTTATCAAACCTAAGAGATTTAAAAAATTTCTGATTCTTATTTTTGAGATATTTTGTGCCTTTTGGTTTGAGTTTTATCTTTTGTTTTGGTTTTCTCTGTTTTCTTTTAAAACCCAAGAAGATCATGGGCAAGCACTAATCTAATAGTGTTCTGTCAGATTCTTTTTGGGGACATTGTCCCGGGCAAAATTGTGGGTTGAAATGATCTATGGTGGTAGTGCATGTCTAATCATGATGGTATGGGGATGGGAAAAAAAACGGTTTAAAGAAGTCAAAGATACTTGTTAATGACTAAGGATTGGTTTTGGACTTGTTGGATGGTCAAATCGACCAACACCTTAAAAGAAGGATCGATTTTGTACTTGTTGGATGGTAAAAATGACCAACTTGTTGGATGGTAAAAATGACCAACTTGTTGGATGGTAAAATGACCAACGAATTCAAAGAAGGATCGATTTTGTACTTGTTGGATGGTAAAAACGACCAACGAATTCAAAGAAGGATTGATTTTGTACTTATTGGATGGTTAGACCAACGAATTCAAAGAAGAATCGATTTTGTACTTGTTGGATAGTTAAAACGATCAACAGCTTAAAGAAGTCATAAGAAAAAAGGTACTTGTTAAAGACTGGATTAGTTTTAGACTTGTTGGATGGTTAAAACGACCAACGAATTCAAAGAGGTTTTAAGGAAAAAACTGAGAATTATGGGCAAGTTTTCAATCTGCTGGATTCAAAGAAAAACTAATGTCTTAAAGTAGACAGTGAAATGAATCTTACAAATCAATACACGATTCATGATCTAACTTATTCTTATTGGGCATGAAAGGCACGAGGTAAGTATTGGGCATTTATGTGAAATGAAGACTAATTTATTCTTATTTCCTCATGTATTTGCTTTTGGAGGTGTTCAAATTGTATGACTCTAAGGAAATTTTATCTATAGCAGACTTCTTCAACAGGTTTGTGCTTTTTAAACTTGTTTGTAATTAGTTATTACAATTATGAAATCACAAGTGAGAGACTCATATGTGAAACAAAACTAATTTTGATTTTTTTCAGGTATATTCTTCGAAAGGTGTTCATATTCTCAGGTATATGTTTTTCTCTGGTAAATTGATAATATTAAATGTGATAAACTATCCTTGAGAACACTAAATGTGATAATTCAGATCTAAGCACCATTTCTAATTAGAAATGTACTAGTGTCTATCTATTCATTATTAGAAATGCATATCTAAGCAACTGTTTCTTAACGACCATCTTGATAACATGACTATCCTTGATCTAGTATCCCTCAGATTGATTGATAAACTTTGGCTATTGGAACATTACATTGTGTGTGTTAAAATATTATTTATCTCTGTTTTAGTGCTTGTATGTATCATAAGGTCTCTCATTTCTTGAAATGGATGCCTCTTGGACTTTCTCTCAGTCCTCTCTCTCGCTCAGAAACTGATAAAAAGTTAGATTTTACTTTGTATATTGGTGTTAGTTTCTCATTTTATGAAATGGATGCACCTTGGAGTATCTTGTAGATATTTATTTTAAATGCAGATGAAACTCTCTTAATTTTTTTCTGCAAGTATTTGATGAATGCTAATACCATTTTCTCTGATTATTCTCTTTATCTAAAGCACTAATTCATTCCTCAGTTTACTACTCTTATGAAGCATTTTGCAACTAGATTTTTATTTTGAACGTCCTGAAGATTATGGTGCAGCAATGAAACAAGTTATTTCTGATTTTTCTCTTTTTTAATAGATCCGGTTTAGCTTTCGTGATTTATACTTGTGTGCTAGAGGCTATTTCGTTTTTTCAGTTTGTTGATTTTTGTAATTGTTTGGGTAAACTGAAATGAGAATTGATGTGAAACTGTGTTAATGTTCTTTAACTTGTTTCATTGCTGCAGGTTATTTAACGTAGTAGTTTTCTTGAATCTCAGAAGTATTTGCTATGCTCTAAACCCTTGGTGATTGTTCTAACTTCGAAACATGTGAAATTACATTCTGCATTATACAATAATGAATGATGCTTACTGTGTTAGATTTAACTGATTGACAATATCTCTGTTATGGTACTAGTGTCTATCCCTTGTTCTCTTAGTCTTATAGAGTTGATGGAGCTTGCTTTTTTCTCTTAGTCTCGGTAGTGGCCCAATAGCTATTACGTTGTTTCAGTTTGTTGATTGTTGTAATTATTTGGGTAAACTGAAATGAGACTTGATGTGAAACTGTGTTAGCGTTCTTTAGCTTGTTTCATTGTTGCAGGTTCTTTAACGTCCTGAAGATTATGGTAGAAGTTTTCTTGAATCTCAGAAGTATTTGTTATGTTCTAAACCCTTGGTGTTTGTTCTAACTTCGAAACACTAATGAATGATGCTTACAATATTAGATTTAACAAATTGTACCTGTTGACTTGAACATATACGATACACTGATTGACAATATCTCTGTTATGGTACTAGTCACTATCCCTTTTTCTCTTAGTCTTACAGAGTTGATGGAACTTGGATATTTATTAAATCACAAGAATATGCAATGGATCTTTCTTGATTTCTCTACCTTGGTTTTTTGTTTTAATAACACTTTTTCTATGGACTATGGTTGATGTCAAAATCAGAAATTAGCGGACAATTTTTATCATCCCCATTGTAGGAATGTGGCATAATAAGTGCTTTGATCTTCTATGCTTTTAAGGTGGACTAAATGTATTCTATGTCTAATAATTTTGTGTTTAGACGAATTGGCTGAAATTTTAAAGTGTGAACAAGAATTTGGGCAAATAGTGATGACTATTTTTAACGAGATCGATCCATCAGATGTTCGGAAACAGATGGGTGATTTCGGCAAGGCTTTTGAGAAAACTCTTGACTTGTGTCGCAAACAGCTGGAGAACATTCTCTTAATTGGTATGTATGTAAGAAGAGAGTGCTTCAATGGTTGAAATTTTTGTACATACCATCTTCCTCACGCTTCTCTTTTTCACCATTACCAATCTTTATGTTTGTGTAACTCACGCTCTCATGTTCCGAACAAACTACACCCTCCTTTCAACCATGACATTAACTTTTACATAAAAGTTTGAAAAACAACATACTCATACGCAGCTTCTATCATCGAGCTGGTGAAAAGGTAAAATAACTTTCAACTCTTTATCCTCAAAGTTGTTTAATCTCTGATTCTAATCATCTTTAATTTTACTCTCATAGGAAAAAGGACAAAATGATTTGTATTAACATGCACGATATAGAAATATCTTAAATCTCTTCAGATTAACCAAATTATCGATCTTGAGTGTTTTATCACAAAATACCTCAATTTTTTGTATGAGTTCTTCTTATTAGTGTTTTTATAAATATATATAGAAAATATATCATAAGAACTCGGTTTAGTTTTCAAACCAAATTTTTTTTTTAAAACTCGGTTTAATTTTCAAACCAAATTTGAATCTTCCTGATTCGGCTCTGATCTCATTTCACCGAAAATGACAAAATCACAAAATCAGAGGCCAGTGATACTCGACGACTATAAGGAATTATGAGTCGTCGACTACTTTGTTTTTTCCTCTACCGTTTGATTCCAATTTCTTCGAAATTCCACTCCACTTTACGCGTTTCATCTTCGAAACTCTCTCTTCTTTTGTATTTAATTTATAAACCAAGTATCTTGTTTCGTCCTCAGCCATTTTTGATATTTTCTTCAAAATCATTGCAATAATACCTTCTTCAAAACCATTGTAATACTTTCTTAAACGCCATTGTAAGATCTCTTATGTCTTCTTCTTCGTCTCACATAAAGAAATACGATGTCTTTTCGAGCTTCCACGGTCCAGATGTTCGTAAACGGTTTCTCAGTCACTTACACAGTAATTTTGCAAGCAAAGGGATCACTACGTTCAATGATCAGGAGATTGTGAGAGGCCACACGATCGGACCTGAGCTCGTACAAGCGATTGGAGAATCAAAAGTCTCGATGGTGGTGCTGTCGGAGAAGTATGCTTCTTCAAGCTGGTGTTTGGATGAATTGGTTGAAATCTTCAATTTCAAAGGAGATCAGGGGCAAATTGTGATGATTATTTTCTACGACGTTGATCCCTCAGACGTACGAAAACAGAAGGGAGAGTTTGGGAGAGCATTCGAGAAAACTTGTGAAGGGAAAAGTGAGGAAATGAAACAGAGATGGACCAAAGCTTTGGCTGATGTTGCAGACATAGCTGGAGAACACTCTCTTAATTGGTATTTGATTTTATCTTTCTTAAGCAATCCTTCAATTTTTGTAAATAATGAATCTTTTCATTGTGCTTCAACGCTAATTTCGTTTTCTTTGCTTTTGTTAGGGCTAACGAAGCAGAGATGATCGAAAAGATTGCTACAGATGTTTCAGAGAAACTGAATGCCACACCATCAAGTGATTCTGAGGACATGGTGGGACTTGAAGCTCACCTGAGAAAAATGGAGTCCTTGTTATGTGTCGGATGCGATGATGTGAAGATGGTTGGAATTTGGGGTCCGGCGGGAATTGGTAAGACAACCATAGCTAGAGCTTTATATAACCAACTCTCTAGTAGTTTTCAACTTCGATGTTTTATGGGGAACCTCAAGGGCACAATTGGCGTTGATGACTATGATTCCAAGTTGGCTTTGCAAAACCAACTTTTGTCTAAGATTTTGAACCAGAAGAATATGAAGATAGATAATATATGTGCCATCAAAGAACGGCTACAAGGTCAAAGAGTGCTTATCATTCTTGATGATGTGGATGATCTCAAGCAATTAGAGGCATTGGCTAAAGAAATTTCTTGGTTTGGTTCTGGAAGTCGGATAATCGTTACCACTGAAGATAAGAAGATTTTGAAGGCACATGGGATTAATGATGTCTACCATGTGGATTTTCCATCCGAGGAAGAAGCTCTTCAGATCTTATGTCTATCTGCTTTCAAACAAAGCTCTGTACCAGATGGTTTTGAAGAGCTTGCAAAGAAAGTAGCTGAGTTTTGCGGTAATCTTCCATTAGGCCTTTCTGTTGTGGGTTCATCTTTGCGAGGACAGAGCAAGGACGAGTGGGAACATCAACTATCTAGTATCGACACTAGCCTTGATAGAAAAATTGAGAACATATTAAGAGTGGGATATGACAGATTGTCCAAGAAAGATCAATCTCTATTCCTTCACATTGCATGCGTCTTCAATAATGACAATGTTGACCTTGTGACATCAGTGCTCGCTGATAGTAACTTGGATGTTAGAAATGGGTTAAATACCTTAGCCGAGAAATCTCTGGTGCATACCAATGGGAGTATAGTGATGCACTATCTTCTACAAAAATTGGGTAGACAGATAGTTTTTGAACAGTCTCGCGAGCCTGGGAAGCGTCAATTTTTGGTAGAAGTCGAAGATATTCGTGATGTCCTATCAAATGAAACAGTAAGTTCTTACGTATATACTCTCTAAAGATTGCATATTGTTTTATGATAACAATTTCATTAGTCTTCTTTTGCAATATTTGGTAGGGTACTGGATCAGTCATAGGTATATCACTCGATACGTCCAAGATCGGCAACGACGACAACATCTTTGTTGGTAAGCGAGCTTTTGAAGAAATGCGTAATCTCCGATCCCTGAAAATCTATAGGGATCGGTTTGGTAGACGGGCTACGTTGCAAATAGAAGAAGATATGGAGTATTTACCTCGGCTTAGGTTATTACATTGGGACTCATACCCGAGAAAAAGTCTTCCTCCAAGATTTCAGACGGATCGTCTCGTCAAACTTGATATGAAATCTAGCAATCTCAAGAAGCTCTGGGAAGGAATACAGGTTGGTATTTAATATTATTATTTCATATGTTTATGATGATTCAACGTAAATAAGATATTTATCATTTGTTTCATTTAACATGCAGCCCCTTCCTAATCTCAAGTGCATAGATCTGAGCTTTTCGTATAGGTTAAAAGAAATCCCAAATCTTTCGGAAGCTACTAATCTCGAGACATTGAAACTTATATCTTGCTGGAGCTTGATGGAGCTTCCCTCTTCAATTAGTAATCTACATAAACTGAAAAAGTTGACGATGGAGGGTTGCAAAAAGCTACGAGTTATTCCCACCAACATCAACTTAGCATCACTTGAGGAAGTCGACATGTGGGATTGCTAGCGATTGAGAAGTTTTCCTGATTTTTCTACGAACATCATCAAGCTGCTATTAGCAAGCACACAGATAGAAGAAATTCCATCCTCTATTAGGAATCTACACAAACTGAAAACGTTGAGAATGTGTGACTGCCAAAAGCTACGAGTAATTCCCACCAACATCAACCTACCATCTCTTGAGGTATTCAGCGTGAGTAATTGTTTGCAACTGGCAAGTTTTCCAGATATCTCGAGTAACGTCAAGGAGCTCAATTTATGACACACAAAGATAAAAGACGTTCCTTTATCAGTTGTTAGATGTTTGTCTCGTCTTGAGTCTCTTGATATAGGACGCAGAAGCCTCAAGAGATTAAACATGTCCCGCTAAGTTTAAGGTTGCTAATCCTTAGCAACAGTGATATAGAGGGGATTCCAGATTGCGTCATAGGTCTCCCGCATCTTGTATATCTTACCGTCAAAAACTGCTCAAAAATCGTGTCAATTACGGCTCTTCCCCCTTCGCTCGAGTACCTACATGCAAACGGATGCTTATCACTCAAGAGAGTATGTTACTCTTTCCACAAGCCAATGAAGATACTCTCATTCTACAACTGTATACAACTCGATGAAGAATCAAGAAGACGAATCATAAAACAATCAGTTGACGACTATATAAGATTACCAGGTAATGAGATCCCAGCAGAGTTCACTCACAAGGCTACAGGGAACTCCATAACCATCCCTCTGGCTCCACGTGGTGACGGTACTTTCTCTGCTTCCTCAAGATTTAAGGCTTGCATTCTCCTTTCGCCAAATTTCCGCAATATTTTTAAGATAAGTTGTAGTCAAAGAAGCAAAGGAGATCGAAACACAGTTCACTGCTATAAATCTACATGGATAGGTGAAAACTATCTATCAGAACATCTGCTTATATTTAGTGGTGACTTGATACCTCAACAAAACAGATGCCATGAAGTGTGACTATAAGCGAGATTACATTTGAGTTCAGCTGCGAGGACCACGATGACAAGATTATGGAGTGTGGTGTAGAGATCATGAGGGAGGAAGCTGAGAGTAGCAGTAGAGAACATGCAACAACCACCACCACACAGATGAATAGGAAGAGGAAGAGGAAGACTAAGAAAGGTCTTAAGACGAAGAGTTGGTTTGGGAAGCTTGGTTTGAAGAGAAGAAGAAGAAGGCTACAACCATCACCACAGATGGAGACGGAGAGGAAGACTAAGAAGCAGAAGGTCTCAAGATGAAAACATCAAAACCAGTAAACGTACACGTTTTCGGAGTTGGCTTAGGAAGGTTGGTCTGAAGAGAAGAAGATGAATAAGACCTGCATGAAGCTGTTTAAAACCTGCATCTTAGACTCCTAGGATTTGGGCAGGGGAAGAAGAGAAAACATTGTCGTGTGTATATATATATATATATATATGTAATTATCCAATCTGTGGAGAGATTGGAAATATATGATTCTAGATATTACTTGTGTGTTACTAATATATACATGTGAAATAGTTATTGATTTTCTGCTCAATATGTCTGATTATCCAAATCTTTAGAGAGATTAGAATATCTAATCCTAGATTCAGTTCTTTTTGAATCGTCTCCTCTCTTAAATTAATCTTTACTTGTTTGCTTTTTCAGTGTAATCTAATAAGAAACCATTGTTCTCCTTATTCAAAACCATTGTAACTCGGTGATAACTTCTCTTTTACTATGAAACAGAGAAAGAGTAGTAATGAAGCAGAAGTTACTAAAGTCTCTTCCATGAAACTTGACAAAAAGAAGCCACAACCTTGTTAGCATACACACTACTTTACCCTTCCGTTCAAAAGAAACTTAACACACACAACCACAACCACAACAACAAAAAACATAAGTAGAAAGAACCAAAAACATCTAAACCCATTCCAAAAGCAGAAATTTTCTTTATCTTAAGTTATATTAAAAAATCATCGAATTTGCAAGTTCTCTGGCGAAAGTGTGTTTCTTGATGTTCAACCGAAGCTCCTCAACAACCAAAGCCTTCCATTCATCGCTTAGCTCTCTTCTTTTTTTAACTCCAAGTTTTTTCAAGTTTCCTAACATCAACTTCTTATGAAATTCACTTAAACCTTTAAACGATGTCGTCGTCGCAGTCTCAAGTGCGTTCTCTAATACAAACAAATCATCCACACCATCTTCCTCATTCTTCTCTTTTTCACCCACATTTGTGTAACTCATTCGCTCATGTTCCGTACAAACCACATCCTCCTTCAAACCAAGACACTAAGTTAAAAAAATCAAATCTTTATTAAAACCCAACAAAAAAAAAAATCAAAACTTTTACATAACAGAAGAGAAGGAACAGTCACTAACCTTTGTTTTTTCATGAGAAGCAGAAGCTTTTTGCTGATCAGCAGATAAAAGCATTGACAATTTGAAGACTTCTTGCATATTACTGAGGTGAGATGAAAGCGTAGGTTTGTCTCTGAATCTGATTTCGAAGCGATCCGAGCTGGAATCGCTGCTAGAATCAACATCACTTTGAGAAACCATTGATGAAGAAGCTTTGAGAAGGTTTTAGTAGTTTTGAAAATTCCCAATTTGGGAGAGATGAGACTGTATTTAAAATCGCGAGAGAAGAAGAGCAAGCGTTGGACTAGGGACAGTGCGCTTCTTTCTTTTGGGAATTGCGATGGTCAAGAAATAAAAATGACTAAACTTTTCTTTACTTTTTTTTTTTCAGTTCTTCTTTCTTCGGGAGTTAAAAATGCGCACAAGGAAAAATGATTTAATTGATCTTGCGGATTCAGACAACTGTACATATTAGCAATGAAATTTAGCAAGGAGAGTGATATTATGTTGGTTTTTGTTTTTTTTTTTACTGTCAAAATATTTCAAAAAAATTATAAACTTACACAATTTTAAATTTATTTATAGATTCACTTTTAATTCGATTATGAATCCAAAATTTGATACAGTTTCAATGCTATTAGTTTTAGATTTAAACTTCAAAATATTTGAATTTAGAATAGTAATTAATGATTGTTATAACTTGTAAGACACAAAATACTTTAAAGATTTTTTGTCTACCTGTTTTGAAGAAAAGTTCTCCATATGATGGCTTTTGAAGAGATTGCAAAGAAAGTAGCAAAGATTTGTGGTAATCTTCCATTAGGCAGTCATCTTGGCCTTGTGAGAACTGAGAGCAAAGTCAAGTGGACACTTCAATTACATAGTCTATAAACTAGTCTTATAGAAAAATTGAGGATGGGGATTAAGAATGAGATGACAGATTATTCAAGAAACATCAAATTATATTTCTCCACATAGCTTTCTTTTTGTTTATTTTAATATTTCTCTACATAGATTGCTTCTTCAATAATGAGAATGTTGACCATGTGACATCAGTTCATTGGTTTGTCATTTGCTTTGATCTTTTCTTAATCAATGCTTTAGTGTCCCATTAAATTTGATTTGTGTGAGCAAATGGTTCAACAAATTGATATGAAAGAGGTTTTGTTTGCTTTTGTTAGGGCTAACGAAGCCGAGATGATCCAAAAGATTGCTAAAGATGTTTCTAGACTTAATGTGACACAGTCGAGGGATTTTGAAGGGATGGTGGGACTTGAAGCTCACTTAACAAAATTGGACTCTTTGTTATGCCACCTTAAGACACTATCAAACAAACGGATAAACCTTCTTGAACCAGCCGGAACAGCCGCGTCATCATCAACTTCATCGGTACTTGTTTCTTTATATAACTCAAGATTTGAGTGAGTCTCTATAGGAACATCTTTTTATGTATTTTTAGTGAATTGTATTTGTTTTTAGATTGTACATAAATGTTTTGATTCTCATGGTACAGATTACAACTTCACATTCTTTGAACACAAACCCTTCCATGAGATAAAGTGCTGATTCCGCTGGTGATTAGTATTGTTTCTTCTGTAATCCTATTTCGGATTCTTGATTTTGCCAGTCATGTGAACGACTAAAACATATTTGCATCTGCTAATTAGTTTTGTCGTAAACTATAATGTGATGGTAATTTCTGGGTGATTGTGAAACCCTTAGAAATGGTTAAAAGAATAACTTAGTTTGTTCCCGCCAATAATGCTTTGATAGAGGTAGTTAAGATCAAGTGGGAAGGACACAAATTGGTTACCCTCAAACCCTTCACGGTGAAGGTGTTGTTGAGTGGAATAAAGAGTTCAAAAGCGTTTGTGAATTCTTTGTTTACAAAGTGAATATTGTATATAGGACTACTTTGAGTAATTGTATATTGCTTTGATATTTTCTACTACACTATCTGCAAAACTTTGTTTCTTGTTAATGATCCAAACTCCAAACAGTTCTTGATTTGAATCGTGATATCAAAAAAGATTATATTGGCTGCAAATGGTAGTCTCACATTAACAAGTTGAAAGAGTTGAATGAGCATTCATCTAATATTTTACCATTTGAGATAAATAGATTGAAAAAATTATTCAACCTGTTCAGTTAAAAAAACTGAACAAATATATAAATTACAAAGAAAATGTGTTCAACTCATTCATCTACTATTTTGGAGTTGAATGAGATTTAACTCAAAAAATTTTCAATTATTTTTTTCAACTCATTCATTTTAATGGCTACCATTTGCAGCCATTATTTACCACTTGATTTCCATGGATCCCTCTTTACACATGCATAAACTTTTGAATCCATCGGCCATGAATTCTATTGTTTCAACTGAAAATCTTCCTACAATGGTTTTCTCTTTGCTTTCTTTAAGGATTTATACAATAACGGAAATTGCATTTTCCTTCTAACCAATTTCAATGTTCATTCAATGAATTGAGAGAGATTGTGATTCATATTCTCATTAAATAGTTTGGTTTCTCCTATTTATTATATGGATTGCAATTCTTTCTCTTTTCACAAATAAATCATAAATTACTATTAACTATACAAGCCATAGAGAAATGTGGGTTTTTGGTTGGCTACATCTGAATATATTTTCTGTGTATTTTTTAGCCAATTAATCTAAATTGGTATAAAAATGAAGCGATGTTCTTTGAGGTTTAATCACCTTCTACTGTATGGTTTGGAGATAAAAATTTGAATTTTTGATCATGCATCATCGGTTTTGGAGAAACTAATCGTTGGAAAGAGTAATGTTCTTTCGGAATCAAGTCGGTAGAAAAACAAAGTTAAAAACTTAAAATCTTTGAAAATGACTCTCATACGAAAGCTTTAGTAGTCAAATTTTTGGAACTATTTTTCGTCGTAAGTGGCTCGTGTGTAGTATTAAGCATGGGTTGTTGTTTGTGTCTACACATGAGCTCAGCGATCGAGCGCACTTCCTAACGAAACAAATGTCTAATGAGAAGGAGAGAGAAAAAAAACATATTCACTTTCAAAATTTAAAAAATAATAAAACATATTTTTTCTACAAAATAAATATATTTCAAACATTTTATGATTTAATATAAGAAGTTTAATTACCGCGCGGCAATGGTTCTTCATAGTTAATTGGTTTGGAAGGAACTGGTTTTTCTAAACAGTTGCCATTATATAATTTTGGGTTGTAACTCTTCAATACATTTTTTTATTAACAATATATACTATCGATCAAAAATAATATTCAATTTTTTGTAAAGGAAAGAGCTTCAATCACCTCCTGCTTCAGCTCCTATCGTCGCCTCAACTATGATTCCAAGCTCCGATTCAGAATCTAGATCGGGCACTGAGGGTGGTGAATCTGATTCTGAACCTGAACCGGCTTCAACTAAACAGACTTCAACTAAACCACCTCTTCCTCCTACTCCTGTATCTTCTCCGAGGATGTGAGTGGGGTTTACAAAATGGTTAAAGATTCAATTATCTATAAAGGAAAGAGCTTCAATAATTCAATAGCAAAGTTGCGAAGTTAAAGAGCAAGTATTTGGGGAAAAAGAAGAGTGGTGTTGAACAAAAATATACAAAAGCTCATTATTTGAAGTGTTTGGACTTATGTGAGAAGATTTGGGTAACTGATGCTATCGTAAAATCAGAGAAGAAGAAGAAGGAGAAGGGGGTTGAGGATGTTTCTGTGAAACTTGGTGATGGTGTTAATAAGGGAGATAATTGGTTTGAAAGGTCTTACCTTGTCAGAGCTTTGATGACTTTAGGTGTGGTTAATGATTTGAAGTGTTTGGACTTATGTGAGTAGATTTGGGTGATTGATGTTATTGTAAAAGGTTGATAAATTCACAGAAAAACAAGTTATGTCTTACAAATACTAACCACCAAGCTATAGTAGGTATTTGAAGATTTATGCAATTGTACAAAATTTGCTATAATCAAGATGAATAATTTTCTTTTTAATATACAATTAAACCATCCATAATTATACTTTAAACCTTACTTTGTAAGGAATTTTGTTTTCTAGAATACTTGTTGATACTTTTGTCACACAATTCACTCTTATTTATTTATTTTTCTATTTTGTAAACCAAAAATATTAATGAAGACGAGGACAAGAGTAGATGACAAATGTGCTCAATCTCGGATTGAACGACTAGGCTAGAATCTCAGATTTCAACATATTCAACATGTATTATCCAATTAAGTATTTTTTGATAATGATTTTTAGATAACTTTGATGGTTTATCTCCACATGAAAAATGGTAAGTCACTCTCATATATAAAGTGTGATATTTGGATTTTATAATGTTAAAATTAAACAAACTTTTGCTTTTGTTTTGTAGGATGAAACTGATCCAAACATGAAAGAATGCAAATCTGAAAAATAACGTCAATTTGGAAGTATCAGAATCATCCCAGATCGATTTGTTGGTTTTTCGGAGTATATAATTAAAATATTATGAGAATTAAATTATTTGCTACTGAACTGAGCATAACTCTTTCCCTTCAAGTATTATGATCCCTTAACCATTTCATAAACCTTCTTATGATAACGAGAAGGGTTCTTCCCAGTTTTGTTTTTGAAGTTCACGACATCTTGAAGAAGCTCAAACTCATCTTTCTTACTCCACACTATTTGAGAAGCCTTCTTTGCTGTTGTATTATGAGTTTCAGGTGAAACAGAAACAGAATGAGGAGCTAAAGCACAAGGAGGAGCAAGCTACGAAAATGAGAAGAGGCCATCATGTAATTTTTTGGAAAATCAGTTTATTTCTCTTCTCTTTTGATTTTTCTAAAATATTATTAATCAAATATTTTTGTTCTAATTCACTACAGGAATATTAGGTATTAATAGCATTTGAAGATAGCGATTTTTATATTTTTGCTATAATTGATTTGTACTTGACTTTTTTTTATAGCGTTTCTGAAATGACAAACGCTATAATATGTTGAGCGGCTAAAATAATTAGATTCATGCTTATTTTTTAGTTTGATCCTTTTTCTATAATAACATATACCAAATGTTAAACGTTATGATAAATTTTAGCGGGAATAAAAGTTGTCATTACCCGCCTAAGTAAAAATTAACTCTAAAATGTTTATACTAAAATAAGTTTTGGAAAAGATATTATTTGCTAAAATATCTTATATTTGGTTACATTTTTGCAAAACTACACCATAATTTACAAGATTGGAAATCAATATTTTATGTTAAATCAAAATGATATTTTTGTTAATAACTTAAAATTTTAAAATAAACAAATAATATTTTTTTTTAATAAATAGTTAAAAATAATTAATTTTACTGTAATAAAAATAATTTTAATATTAATTCAAATTTATAAATATAATCATTGTTTTGATATTTTTGGATTTAGTTGAGAATTATATTTTTTTTCCTTAAACAGCTGACTGATCGTTGATGATAAATAAATAAAAATAACATAAAGCAGATTTATAGTCACATAAAGCTAATGAATGTTCTGGAAAACCTTTTCTACACAACATTCAAAGTTTTTTTTTTTTGGGGGCTTTTCATCTTATTTAAAATTAGGATCTTTAAACCAGTTTTAGATGTCACTCTAGAAAATTCAATATATAATTGTATGAGAAAAGACTGGTTTTGGTAAGAACATAACAACATTAAATAACGTATGACATTTGCTAACATTCTAGGAATCAAGACAATACTCCTAACTCAAAAACTTGCAACCTCGTAGCATAAACCAACCTTAAGATCAATATTCATAGGTATCATGATAGGAGTGCCTTTCTTCAATAATAACTTGTGGTTTGGCAAATTCGACACCTTGATACCATTTAAAAATGATAAAGAATACATAGTAACACAATGTGGACTCATATCGGATACTTTAATACTATCAAAACTAAGATAGACATTTTCTTCACCAGTTTCATTTTCAGACAAACAACTATTAACATTACCAGTCCATCTAACACATTTTTTTTTTTTTGAATATCAGGAGGTTTTGGGTCGAAGCCCGTAATCTTCCCAGGCCCGAAACCACAGCATGTAATATTAGTTTCGTCCTAAACATCACTCGAACCGGCGACTTCTAAGCTTTATCTAGGATCTTTACCAGTTGACCGGGTGAGGTTTATAAATTTTAAAGTTTGAACAAATGCCGTAAAAGATGTTGGATCCAATCAATTGGTAATGAGCATGCATAATAAGATATAATGTTGTGGGTTCGAGTCTAGTGTGTTACAATGCTTTAATTTTTTTGTTTAAGCCAAACATCAAAACCACGTCATTTTGGCCACATTGAACTTCAACTCCTTGTCCTTACTTAGGGCCGTCGGGGTGTAGCCACATTGAAACTTTCAATTAAGTCTGTATCCACACAGGTTTTTGAAAAACAATGTCTAGCCACATCCAAAGTTTTTTTTCGAGCTGTATCCACATTTTTCGTTAGTTTTGACGGAAAGTTAAACAGTTTGCCTTAACCACTAACAGAATTGAAAGTTTTCATGTGGCTACACCCCGACGGCCCAAAAAAAAAATTATAAATAATATTTGAAACAATTTTTACTTTCATCCAAAAATAATTAAACTCAATTTCTTTCTCTTATTAATTATGGAAGAAAATTAGACACTTGATCTCAACGGGAGTAATCACCGTCAATTACATCAAACCAAATGACAACCTAGCAAAAGGTTTACAAAAGGTTTGTCACGTGATCAAGTTGTAAAATCATCAAGAGGAATGGGTCTAAAGCCTATAAATTAAGAGGAAGTTTGATGGAAACCCTACCTACGTGACTGGCGATCCCAAGATGTAGGTTCAAAGGGACAACTAAATCAAGCTGAATCAAAAAAGCACTGTCAAATCTTGTATGTGCCCGGTTCCTAAGATGATCAACAGTGCTACCTTTATGTAATAAGGCTAAGCATTGGTTTTTAGTGATTTCATAGCTTCATCATAGTGGAGTATAACAGGATACTTCCGAAAGGAAGCTCATGGCAGATCACCTAGTGAGTGTGAAATACATCCATTTCTAGGAGAATGAAAGTAAGGCTATATTCTCCAAGTTCACTCATGAAAACCAGAAATGTTCAAAGCCAAAATGAACACAATAGAGAACATAGTTCTACGAGAAAATGTTGCTATGTTATACCTGTTGTTTCGGTTTACATCAAAGTCTGGGTGGTTCAAGACATCATGTTCACCTCCTGGCCGAGTAAACCCGACAGATATTAAAAATGATTGGTTCAAAGCTGAAACATGCTACCTCTCAGATATAGTTACATTTTGCATACTCTCAAAAGTCTGTCTGGTCTAGTCGAGTCATGTCTAGTCTAGTCAAGTCCGTCTAAGTTTAGAGTCATTTCAAAGTCTGTCTAAGTTTAGAGTCATTTTTTCATGTGGGGGATTGTTGGGTCGCAATTTTAATAGACAAATGGGTTTATAAAATTGTGTGTGAGTTAAAAAAAAATGGGCATGGGCCAATAAATGGCAAAACCTTTCTTCACTCTTAAAATATAAGTGAGTTGGGGAAATGTCCCACATTGCTTGTAACTTATGTTTTGGAGTGGTATATATATGGTCATAGTTATACATTTATTTAAATGGCTATGGAGAGAGGAAAGAGGGACCACATGTACACGCCGCCGGCCAGCCGGCTCGAGGCTCGTGGTTCGTGGCAATGGGCCTCCAGAGGACCCCGCGCGCGTACCTTTCTTTTTGGGGAAAATTCGAATATTCTTTTCATGTTAATGCGCTGAGAGATTTGCGCGTAACGATCGAATATTCGCGTAACGTCTGCTGAGAGATTTACGCGTAACATTTTTATTAATGCGCATAATGTTTGCATTAATGATCCGATATTTTCTCCAGCGGAATTTGAACCAAACCGCCCTCTCTTCTATATATTTTTAAACTCGAGATATCATTATCATGATTGATATCATTTGGTTTTACCAACAAAAAATCTCTCTCGTCTTCTGTCTAAAACTCGTAAGTCCATTCAAGAGTATCGTAAAATCTTTCGTTCGTTGGGTTCCTATTTTCGAGTGTTGCGAAAAGGAATTGTTTGCAATTGTATCCTGGGATTCAAAGGTTGCACCGAACGGTCACACTACCGGCGATTTATTGAGTTAAGGATAGAGACCAATTCTCGCATTTGCAGTTAGGTTATCGCGTTTATAAGATTTGTCCCTTAATTTCATTTCTAGAAATTTGAGCATTTACATGACTCATGAGTCCACCAGAGAAGTTTAGGAAGAAGTTGGGGAACATTGTCTTTGAGAAGAGCATCAAGCCATTGTATTTAAAACAACCAAATCAGACTTGAGAGCTGTATCTACAGCTTCCTGACTCTTTGCTGAAATGACCTGAGAAGTATTCAAAGATGTGATTCAATACACTTACGATAGATGTCTACTTCATATATCCCAAGACTTGTAGTGTATAGGTCTGTTTTTTTTAACTTGGGTATTATTGCCTGAAGTAGCGTTTAGAGTGGATCATTTCTACGTTAATCCCATAACTTGGATGGAGTTTCTTCGTTTTCCAAGTTATCGTTTGGTATATATTATGGATATGGTAACACATTAAATGAATGATTAATCTTCGATTCCTTAGAGCATTTAGTGGAAAATATAAATTGTATTTGACCTCAGAGGTTTAATGCAAACCCGAGATAATGGCCTTCCACCAACAATTTGTCCTAAAACTTGTCTTTCAACGCAAGATTTATCTCATAGTCATCAATATCAACATTTAAACATCAACACGGTCCAACGTTTGTATTGAACTTTCAACTCATGTTACTGCAAAGAAAGGCTTATCTTTACACTTTTTTCATGAACTTTTTCCTTATTATATATTTCAACAAAAGTTGATATTCAGCTGCTGTCAAAATCTCAAGAAAGGTGGATTTGAGCTGCTCCTTGTTTAAAAACTACACTTAGTTAACATCCACAAATGCACATAGCTTATGTCACTTTTGATATTTCTTAGTCCCTCGAGTGCTTAAACGCAAACATCTATGAATCCTCAAAGAGATTCTATTGTTATGTATTTCTGCAATTGTGTGAAACAAGGAGAGTAATTTTGGCATTTCTTTCATCAGATCTTTGACCTAGCTCTCTGTCAAAACATCTCTTTATGTATTTGTTGCTGACTTGTATCCAAATCAAATTAGATAGCCTCATAGTATTAGTTTAGGAAAGTTATTTTCTGCTCTCTATGTCTGATCATCCAAATCTTTAGAGGTCTCTTAACTAAATATTTTACTTATTTGCTTTCTCCTAATTCAGAACCACTGTAACTCGGTGATAACTTCGTCTCTAATTTATCTTCTACTTTGAAACAGAGAAAGAGTAGTAATGATGGAGGAGTTACTAAAGTCTATTCCATGAAACTTAACAAAAGAAGCCACAAACCTTGTTAGCATGCACACCACTTAACCGTTCCGTTCAAAAGATACTTAACACACAACAACAACAACAAAAACATCTAAACCATTCCGAAAGCAGAAAGTTTCTTCTTCTTGAGTATGTTAACAAATCATCGAATTTGAAAGTTCTCCAGCGAAAGTGTGTTTCTTGATGTTCAACCGAAGCTCCTCAACAACCAAAGCTTTCCATTCATGGTTTAGCTCTCTTCTTTTCTTAACTCCAAGTTGTTTCAAGTTTCCAAACATCAACTTCTTATGAAATTTACTTAAACCTTGAAACGATGTCGTCGTCATCGCAGACTCAAGTGCTGAAGAAGAAGATACTCCATCTTGTTGTGCTGGGACAACATGATATATACAATAGTCTGCTTAAAGATCTCTTGCTGAAAGGAGATATAGCAATAATTTGCTAATTGATAGAGGAGAAAAAAAATAGTATTGTTCGTAAGAGACTTGTGAATGATGTTTCTAAGATTGGGAAGCTCACTTGTCTGATAAAACTCTCTTTGTTGTGCTGGGGCAACATGTACGCATAGTGATGGGAACTAAATCTGATTGGGGAATTCAATACTCTGCATGAACTCTGGGACAAGTACATGATGATGATCAATATTCTGCAAACTAACGGAGGAGTCTATGTCTTTTAATAAGGCTTCTTTAGTAGTGTCCCATTGAGAAATTCAATTATCTGCTAAAACTCCAAGACAATATGACAAGTGTTCATTGATAGGACTTGTCTAAAGATACCATTCAATTCTCTGCATTATTTATCGCAATACATGATGAATATAATCAGTCAAGATTAGTCGAATGTCCTAAATCCTATACTCTGATGGCTCTGTGACATCTTGGCCAGGAGGTAAGTATTTCATCTTCAACTCGTCTGTGTAGTTCAAACCAATAACGGTAAGTTCACTTTTCTTTTCTTTTCTTTTAGTTATATGTATTTCTCTTGCAAATTCAGTTGTTAAGTCATTGAAGAATAAATCAATTTACGTTTGTTTCACTGTGTCCTGACCACAGTTTTGGTGATTGATTCTTAACAGGGAGATGGATGTATTGCAGATTATATTTGCCCACTTCTGATCAGGTAAATTTTCAACTTCATGATCTGTCTCATGTTTGACTTCTCTATCTCTCACTCTCCCATAATTTCTGACATTATAGTGTTATTAGATATGTCTGAATTTATGTAGTTGAATTCTATATCTGCTCGAGTTATAGGAGAAAGAATCTCATGTTTGAGTAAGATTTTGCCTCTTTGTCTCTATTTCTGCAATATATGTCTCCGTTCTTGATTTTTAATACTATTGGTTGTTGGTTGCATTTAAGTTTTCTGTATTAGTAGTAGCATGAGTTCGTTCATCCAATGTGTGTCAGAGACCAAATGACTTATGTTTTGAATGGGTTTTTATTTGCCATATGAAGACATGTGGATTCATACACACTCTTCATATATACTAAAACAGTACTAGTAAGGAATTATGTAGGAGCTCATGAATGTTCAGCATCTTATAGTTTCTTTACATGTGTGTCTAATTCTTTATCTTAGGAATTCAGCAACTTTTGATTGATTTTGTGCTTCGTAGACCTTTTAATGCAAGCTGTAAAGTTGTAGTGAAATTGCAGGATTTAAATGGTTATCCAGGGAAAGCTAAGTAGGTATTTCCTAATTCAGAGATCAAAAATACTTACTTGTATTAAAGTTTTAAACCTTTGATCTTTTTGATACAGAGCATGACTGACTATATGAGTAGTTTATTAGTGATAGAACTGAAGCTTTTTCACAGGTACATGTATGAGGTATGCGACTTTTCTTTTGATTTTGAATTTTGAGTTGGTTGGACATTATATTATTTGTAAGTTTATGGTTAGACAAAAAGCCAACACAAATATAAGCTCTCTCTGTATATGTCCGTGTGAACTTCTTTCAAACATAACCCTTCCAAAGGATTGTTTTGTTCTTTTCTCTGCAGTAACTTCTTGTAAGAATTTTGTGTAGAATCATTGTCCTGGGATTCTCTTCATTGGTACTCGTTTTTTTCTTTTCTGAAATTTCAGAATCTCATTGTGCATCTTTGTTCCTGGCTTTACTTTATCGTGAGAAATATTGTCTTGAGCATCTGCATTTTCTATTATTATTCTTGGTGATCCTTCACTTTCTTTCTTGCTTTTGTTTAACTTTCTCTGGTTTCTTGTGATGTAATGGTTGAACTTACTGCTTTATCCTTTGAGTATTGAGATTTTTGAACTGTTGTTAGGCATGCTTTAGACTGTTTTCTCAATGATTGAATAGATAGTTCCACTCATAGGAACTTCAGTGATCTTGTTGTAATCTTTGTCTCAATTAGCTGTTTTGATAGGTGTAATAATCCAACAATCCTTTTTCTTTGACCATGTGATTTGTACTGAAAACGATAGCTCTTCCATGTTAACTTCTTCTTCTGTGTGTACATAATAAGCTTGTTGAGTTTTTCTCATTGGACACTCTCTAGATATGTGTCCAACTTCTCCACAGTTAAAGCCATTCTATTTGTGATTTTGGTTGTATGTTTTGATCATCGTTGGATTTCTTCTTCTTGAAATAGCAAACAGCTTCATAGTGATTATCCTTTTTTGCAATCATGAATTTCTTTTGTGATCATCAAAAGTTTGATTTGTCCCTTTGACTTCTCTGAATAGGCTTCTTGAATCTTGCATAGAGTGTTCCTTTGTTCTGAATTGTTTTCATCTCTATTTTCCTGCACCTAACAGTTCTGGCAGCGTCAATGTTTGTAAATTCTTGGTTTGCTCTGTCACACCAAGTATGATCCGTCACACCAAGTATGGATCATACTTGGTTGGCAAATAAGATAGATACCAAATATTCTTTAGGCATATGATTGTTGAGTTCAGTAATTCTCTGCATGAATTCTTTTAAAGTTTCTTCTGCTTTACACTCCATAAAGTTGCTCTTAGCCTTTGTAGTCTGTTTTTGGATCTCCTTTGATCTTTTTGATACAGAGAATGACTGACTATGTATATGATTATTAATTTTATTAGTGGCATTACTGAAATTTTGATCTAGAGCATGACTGACTATATTAGTTTATTAGTGGCAGAACTGAAGCTTTTTCTCAGGTACAGGAGGTATGAATACGCCCTTAATTTTCTTTTGATTTTGAATTTTGAGTTGTTATTTGCTTGTTTATGATTAGATAAAAAGCCAACACATGAACACAAATATAAAATGTTATCATAAAACTAAACACAAAACAAACGAGAATCTTTAAAAAAAACACTTGACGCAACACAAAGTTTACACTTACAATGTTCAAGTCAAACGCAAAAGTCATGACACAAAGACAAATCCTCCACGAATGTAATTTTGAACACAAACATATAGAAACATCATGTAAAATACAAATTTGACTGCCATGGCTTTTGTTTTTGAGGCAGAAGTGAAGTTTTTTCTCTGGATTTTGACTAATTTTGAGTTCGTTGGATACCTCAGTTATTTGCCAATTAAGGTAATAATTTATGATTAGCTAAAAGCCAACATATGAACACAAATAAAAAATGTTCTCACAAACGTAAACACGTAAATTTATACGTAACACAACACAAACGAAAATCTAATAATAAAATTTAACGCAACACAAAGTTTACAATTACAATGTCCAAGTCATGACACAAATACAAATGCACAAAGTTTGTTTTTCCAATACATATACAAAAATTTCATGTAAATACAAATTTGACTGCTATGGCTTTTGTATTTGTGTCACAACAAAAAAAAATTACAAATTTGACTGTCATGCAAACATAAATACTAACATAGAACATATAAAGAATATTGAACCAAATATATACATAGTTTAGTTCCACCAAATAATTTAAACTTTTAAAAAACTTTTTAATCAACAAATATATTGTGACCCAAATTGTTTTGTAATATATTTATATGTTAAAAATAAAATTTAAGTAAAATGGTAAATTTTGTTTTAAAAAATACTCACCTAAATTGTCCTAATCGAATTGAAAATTTTAGTCTGAGAGAGATATACAAAAACAAATCTAAAAGTACTCAAACCCGTAAAAATATTTTACTACCAGAATACTCGAAATGTGCTAAAATACCCAAATACCAAAAACATATATTATGGGTGTTAATGTATTATGTTTTGGGTATTCGAGTATATGATAGGCTAGGCATGGACATTTGGGTATTCAGATTGGGCTCCTATCCGATTCAGGTTTTTTGAGTAAAGAAGTTTTATACACGTATAGATACACACATAGTTTTGGATCGGATTCAGATTGGTTCTATTTGCATTCGGGTCCAAAAAATTGGTTACAAATTGGTTTGGGTATTTTGGGGGATAAAAATCCAAATTCGGTAAATTTTACCCTAAATACCCAAAAATTATATAAGAATACCAAAATACTCAAACCGGTAAAAAGATAACACCAAAATACCAAAAGCATCTATATGTGTTAGTGTATTATGTTTCGGATATCCGATCAGGTAATACCCAAAACAGAACTGATACCCACATGTATATGAGTTTAGGATCTGATTGGTAAATTGAACATAACCGAAGCAGACCCAAACCGGTTTCTCGGATTCTTGGATTGGTTTTGGTTCGGATATTATGTCCAGGCTTATGACCGGGTATGGGGTAATACCCGGAACCAAACTGAAACCCATGAGTTCAAGTACCTCAAACAGTGCCACCTTCTGTTCAAGATCTGCCATTTTCGGTGTTCTTTCATCAGCAATCCTCTAAAATACCAGCCAATTTATATAAGTAAGATCAAAGAGATTTTTGGGAAACAAGGGTTCCACATAGGATCTTTACATTGTTCGTAAATATGAAATACAAAGGTTTTCTAACTTTCCTTGCCCAAGAAAAAAGAACACAATTTAAGAAGAGAAAGCCATCATCACTCAGCAACTAAAATCATATTAAGTTGGATAGCCTATTTGAATTGTAAACAACCGACAGTAGCGCTCAACCCAAGAATCTTGTCTCACCTGAATTCTAACAAGTGCTGTGGAACAAGAAATTATTGATTAAGTCAGAAGACCTTAGATGTTCATAATTGTACATACTATTCTATATAGCAGCAAGCAGCAAATTATTCGAAGAAGAAAATAAAAAATATATATAGTAATACCTGCATTATCATCTTGTATGTTTGAAGTATAATTAAGTAAGCTTTATTTTTATACTAAACGAATATAAAGATGTGTTTATGTGATCTCAGTTGATATTCAAAGAACTCAGTCAAGCAGGCAACAAATTTCCTTAAATATGTAGTCAAAAATTAATTAATGAATTCTATTGACAAAAATATTGTTTCTTAACAAAATTTAATTTTATAAGAAATCACTTTAGTTGTAAACTTAATTTTCAAAATTAATTCGTCTGTGTCTGATGGGTAAACTACTAACTAGGATTAGACTGCTTATTGGGCCATAACAACAATATTAGTGGCATGCAATAATTATATAAAATTTATGTATATCTTATTATGTAAAGAAGAATGATTCAAAGTTAGTAATTCATTAGATTGTGACATGTATCAATTAAAACTATAAAATTTTGACATGTGTTTAACTAAATAAAATCAGAAATTATCAGGAAAATAAAGAGGAAATTACAAAAGAAATACAATCTTAAAAAGAAAATTTGCATTTGGCAAATTTTCATTTGAGAAATGAAATTTTAAAGTTAATTCATAATCTTAAAATGTAAATAATAAAAAAGAAATAAAATCATAGATTATTTATAAAAAAATAAAAAGAAAAAATAATTCTAATTTCCAAGAATCGTATTATATAAAGACGAATGATTCAAAGTTAGTAAATTTACATGATCATGACATGTGTCAATTAAAGTGATCAGATTTTGACATATATTTAATTATTAGGAAACAAAATTTTTTTTAAAAAGAAAATAATCAATATAATTTTATAAAAATGAAATAAATTTTCATTTAGTTATTAGTAAAAATAAATTCAATAATCAATAGATATCCTATTAACATTAGAAATAATAGACCATCCAAAAAAGGAAAAAATTATAAATATTAGGATAATAACACATATCGGTTGATCGTCTTATTATATAAAAGAGAATGATTCAAATTTAGTAATTCGGCTGATCGTGACACGTGACAATAAAACCATAAATTAAAACCATAAAAACTAATTTTTAAGTTAGTTCCTATTCCCAAAAGGTAAAAAAAGAAAAGAATAAAACAATAGATTATCAAAAAAAACATTTAAAAAAAAGAATCTTATTATAGAAAGTTGGGTTAAACTCATGAGAGCTTGACATATGTCAAAATTGTAATTAACTGGTCTGATCGTGAATCATATATATTAAAACAATCATATTTTGACACGTGTTATTTTGTTTTCAAAAACTAACACATTTTTATTACTTAATAATAATGAGTAAGCTTTGATTTTATACTAAATCAATATAAAGATAAAGATGTGTTTTCTTTGATCTCAGTTGATATTCAAATAGCTCAGTCGATCATTGTAATAACTCAATCAAGCAGGCAACAGATTTCCTTAAATATGTAGTCAAGAAATTAGTTAATGAATTCTATTGACAAAATTATTGTTTCTTAACAAAATTTAGTTTTATAAGAAATCACTTCAGTTGTAAACTTAATTTACAAAATTAATTCGTCTTTGTCTGATGGGTAACTAGGATTAGACTGCTTTTGGGCCGTAACAACAAAATTAGTGACATACAATAATTATACAAAAAATTTTGTATATTTTATTATATAAAGATGAATGATTCAAAGTTAGTAATTCGTTAGATCGTGACATATGTCAATTAAAATGATCATATTTTGACATGTATTTAACTAAATAAAACTATAAATTATCAGGAAAATAAAGAGGAAATTAAAAAAGGAATACAATCCTAAAAGAAAATTTGCATTTGGCAAATTACCATTTGAAAAACGAAATTTTAAAATTAGTTCATAATCTTAAAATGCAAACAGGGAAAAAAGATATAAAATCATAGATTATTTTTAAAAATATTAAAAAAGAAAAATAATTCTAATTTCCAAGAATCGTATTATATAAAGATGAATGATTCAAAGTTGTATGACATGCGTCGGTTGACAGGGTGTCAGTTGACAGGTGTCGGCTGATCATCTTATTATATAAAAGAGAATGATTCAAAGTTAGTAACTCGTCTGATCATGATATATGTCAATAAAACCATAAACTAAAATCATAGAATCTAATTTTAGAGTTAGTTTATGTTACACATCTACTAATTTGGATCCAGAGGAGGGGAAAGGTGTTCAGACTTTTGCTGATATTTGAAGATGATGGTGGATAAGAATCCGACAACTAGAAAAGAAAAAAACATGTGATCCCAAGATATGAATAAATTTGAGAGATGATGACGAAAATACTGAAAAATAGAATGTCTTTTTAAAACACCAAGAGATCATGAAGGTGCAAGAAATAAAAGATCTGAACTAGAGAACTTCAGCAGGAAAACGAAGATCTTGGTAGAAGAATATCTCGTTTATATATATGTGAGAGCATAGACACCGGTTACAAGATTCGTTTTTCCAAATCTTACACTTGACGTTCGGATTTCTTTCATATGTTTTGTTTTTTTCGGGTTTAGAGACATGTGACCCATTCAGATACTACAATTTTTGATTTGTTGAGAAATATCAGAACAAATACATATAAACATTTTGGTTAGATTTGGTCAAAATTACATAAATATAACTAAAAAATTTGAAATGTTTTGATTTTTTTGTTGTTTATAAATGTTGGGTAATTGTGTTATATTAAATCGAATATCATTAATACTTTTGGGTATATACTTGTATTTAAAATATACTGTTAACATCATATATTTAATTTAATTAAATGAAAGTTATATTTTACAAACCCGCTCATCGAGCGGGTCCTAATCTAGTTAAATCTATAAAATGAATCAAATTTAATTCATGTTCAAATTTAAAAATTTCTGAAAATTAAAGAGTTCCAAAATGATTAAATTTGGTCTATATAGCTCATTTTAAGTTATTAAAATACATAAATATTTATTATTATAAAACTTACTTAATAGGATAATAATATAATATCTGAAGTTTAATTACTGAATCTTGACAGAAATAATACAATATTAAAATTCATACAAAGAATCTAGTGAACAGAAAAAATTACATTATTGAAAAAGTATATAATAAAAGCTGGACTCAAAATAAAAATGATAAATCCGGTTACCACTATAAATTTTACTTTTGGTTTCGGTTTGGTTTAAAACCTGGGAAAACTATTTGAAATGGACCCCTTTAAAAATTTATTTCCAAACGGGGATCCCTATTCCCTTAAAAATCCTTCCTAGGAAATCCCGTTTGGAATAAATATCTGAAAAAATCTATTTTAGACAATGCCCCTTAAAACCTTAAAACCGTGGTTTTTAAAAAATATAAATTTACTTATTATATATCAGATGCTGTGCTCACATTTTAGATCTCATTGTGCAAGAAGGATTAGAGTTAGCCAATAATCTGTTGGAAAACATTCAAGATAGTGTCAATAGTATGTAAAAGCATCTGATTCAAGGAAATTGGCATTTGCAGCATGTGTTGAGAGTATTAGGTTTATATGTAGAGCTGGATTATCTTTAGATGTCTCTACACGTTGGAATTCAACTTATGAAATGCTTGTAAGAGCACTGAAGTTTCGTAAAGCATTTGTTAGCTTAAAGTTGTGTGACAGAAGTTACAAATCACTGCCTTCAGAAGCTGAGTGGGATCGTGGAGAGAAAATTAGTGAGTTATTGAAACCCTTTAGCATCATTACTACTTACTTCTCAGGCGTTAAGTATCCCACAACTAATATTTATTTTTTACAAGTGTGGAAAATTCAGTGTGTATTTAGAGATTATGTTTATTATATATATATTTTTTCAATTATGTATTTTTTTTCTGCTCACTTGATTCTTTGTATGAAATTTAGTATTGTATTATTTCTATCAAGCTAGATTCAATAATTAAATTTCAAATATTGTATTATTATCTTATTAAATAAGTTTTACAATAATAAATATATATGTATTTTAATAAATTATCCTATTGTTGAACGTTTGCCTCGTCTTGAATGGCTTCGTTTAGGAGGCAGAAACGTCAAGAGAATAACACATGTCCCGGAAAGCGTAAGGTATCTAGACCTAAGAAATAGTAGTATACAGAAGATTCCAGATTGCGTCTTAGGACTCCCTCAACTAGAAAGTCTTATCGTCTACAAATGCAGACAACTCGCGTCACTGCAGGTACATTGATGCAAGCAATTGTGGATCACTTGAGAGAGTATGTTTCTCTTTCAGTTATCGAATCAGGCACCTCATGTTTCGGAACTGTTTTAATCTAGATGAAGAAGCTAGAAGAGTGATCTTACAACAAAGAGGCTACAACAATGTATGGTTACCAGGTAAAGAGGTTCCTGCAGAGTTCACTTACAAAGCTAAAGGAAAATTTCTCAGCGTCGTCAGGATTTAAAGCTTGCCTCGTGCTTCCGCCAACCAAGAATTTTGCATTTCTTGTTATAACTTGCCGTATAAGAACCAAAGCAGGTATCATCATTATGGAACGTAAGTGGAACTCAGTGACTTACTTTCAGTATCAAACAAAACATTTGTTTATATGTGGTGGTAACTTGGTTCAAGAAAAAACATCTAAAGTGGATGTGAATGGGAGCAAGATTCTGTTTGAATTTAGCTGCAGGGATAACCATAAGATTCTTGAGTGCGGTGTACGTCTCTTGATTGAGGAAGAAGAGAGTAGGAAAGTGGGATACTTTGAAACTGGAGGCAGCAGCGACCACTATACTGATGGAGAGGAAGGTTATGAACCTAAAGCTGTTCAGGTCTTTCAGTGTGAAAACATTTGATCTAAAGATGTTGCTACTCTGTTTCCAAAAGAAATTCAACTGCTGAGAAGGATAACACAACTGTTCTCCGGCGTTTTCAAGTTCTCCGGCGAAAGTTTGTTTCTTGATGTTCAATTGAAGCTCCTCATCAATCAACACCTTCCATTCATCGCTTAGCTCTCTTCTTCTTTTAAGTTTTTTCAACTTCTAAAATGTTGGTATAACAGAACAGAACAAACTCACTAAGCTGTGTTTGGTCCTTATTCTCATTTAAATAAAACTCGGTTTAGTTTTCAACCAAAATTACAGTTGAAAATGGGTTTTGATAACCCTAATTTGCTTTTGAAGTAGTATTTTTGGCGAGAGACTGATCTTGAATTTTCTTTGATTGAGTGATCTAATTGTGGAGAGACCTTCAAGAACTATCTTGTACATTGAATCACTTCTTAGAATCATCTTAGAGATTTGAAATTGGAGGCAAATTGGTGTTAATCTAATATGCTTCTACTAATTTTCATCTTGTCGTTGCATTGATAACTAATAACTATAAAATGTAAAAAGAAGTCTCAACTCAAGCAGTTCTCAAAGTTCTTGATTCTTTGATTCGACTCATCTTTATTTTACCCTCATAGTTCATAACACCAAGAATTTCTTTAAAACGAACAAAAAATAATAACAAATAATGCGTTTTTAACATGCACGACATAAAACAATCTTTATTCGTCTTCTTCTTCCAACTTGTCTCTGACTATTCAGCTCTTATCTCATTTCATTTCACCGAAAACGACAAATTCGAAATCAAAGGCCAGTGATACTCGACAAATTTGAATGTTGGTGATACGTCGTCTTCTTCCAACTAGTCTCTGACTATTCAGCTCTTATCTCATTTCACCGAAAATGACAAATTAACAAAATCAGAGGCCACTGATACTCGAAGACTAAAAGGACTTAGATTTTTATGAGTCGTCGACGATACTTGGTGGAAACACTCTTTACGCGTTTTGCTTCAATTATATAACCATTTTGATATTTAATTCAAAACCAATCAACAATACTTTCTTCAAAACCATTACAAGAGTACTTTATTCAAAACCATTGTAAGATCTCTTATGGCTTCGTCTTCATCTCAAACCAAGAGATACGGCGTCTTTACGAGCTTCCACGGCCCAGATGTTCGTACAACCTTTCTCAGTCATTTACACACTCACTTTGAAAGCAAAGGGATCACTACGTTCAATGATCAAGGGATGGAGAGAGGCCACACGATCGGACCTGAGCTCGTGCAAGCAATTAGAGAATCTCGAGTCTGGATCGTGCTGCTCTCGGAGAAGTATGCTTCCTCAAGCTGGTGTTTAGACGAATTAGTTGAAATCTTCAAATGCAAAGGAGATCAGGGGCAGAATGTGATTCCGATCTTTTACAAAGTTTATCCTTCAGATGTAAAAAAACAGAGCGGAGACTTCGGCAAGGCTTTTGAGAAAACTTGCGAAGGGAAAAGTGAGCAAGTGAAGGATGGATGGAGCAAAGCTTTGGCTGACGTAGCAACCATTGCTGGAGAACACTCTCTTAATTGGTATGTGCTTTTATCTTTTCTTAAGGAATGCTTCATTTTTTGTAAATATTGAATTCTTTTCCTTTTGCTTCAACGCTAACTTTGTTTTGTTATGCTTTTGTTAGGCCTAATGAAGCAGAGATGATCCAAAAGATTGCTACAGATGTTTTAGACAAACTGATCAATGCTACACCATCAAGTGATTTTGAGGATAAGGTGGGACTTGAAGCTCACTTGACAGAAATGAACTCTTTGTTAGACCTCGAGAGCAATGATGTGAAGATGATTGGAATTTGGGGTCCCGCGGGAATTGGTAAGTCTACCATAGCTAGAGCATTATATAGCCAAATCTCTAGTAGATTTCAACTTAAATGTTCTATGGAGATCCTCAAGGGTAGTTATGAGAGCATAGAATCGAAGTTGGCTTTGCAAAGCCAACTTCTGTCTAAGATTTTGAACCAAAAGGATATGAGGGTATATCATTTAGGTGCAATCAAAGGCTGTCTACATGATCAAAGAGTGCTTATCATTCTTGATGATGTAGATGATCTTGAGCAATTACAAGTTTTGGCTAAAGAAATTTCTTGGTTTGGTTCTGGAAGCCGGATCATCGTTACCACAGAAGATAAGCAGATTTTGATAGCACATGGGACTAATGATGTCTACCAAGTGGATTTTCCATCCAAGGAAGATGCTCTTGAGATCTTATGTCTGTCTGCTTTCAAACAAAGGTCTGTACCAGATGGTTTTGAAGAGCTTGCAAATAAAGTAGCAAAGCTCTGTGGTGATCTTCCATTATGCCTTTGTGTTGTGGGTTCATCTTTGCGAGGGCGGAGCAAGGACGAGTGGAAACTTCAACTATCTAGGATCGAAACTAGCCTTGATGGGAAAATTGTGAACATATTAAGAATGGGATATGACAGATTGTCGAAAGAAGATCAATCTCTATTCCTTCACATTGCATGCTTGTTCAATAATGATAATGTTGAGCATGTGTCGTCACTCCTCGCTGACAATCACGATGTCAAATTTGGGTTAAAGAACTTAGCCGAGAAATCTCTGGTGCATACCAATGGGAATATAGTGATGCACTATCTTCTACAAAAATTGGGTATACAGATAGTTCGTGATCAGTCTGTTCACGAGCCTGGGAAGCGTCAGTTTTTATTAGAATTCAAAGAGATTCGTGATGTACTAACAAAAGAAACCGTAAGTTCTTACGTATATATTCTCTTAAGGTTGCATACAGTTTTATGATAACAATTTCATCAGTCTTTCTTTTGCAACATTTGGTAGGGAACTGGATCAGTTCTAGGTATGTCATTGGATAGGTCCACAATTGGCAAGGACGATAACATCTCTGTTGGTAACCGAGCTTTTGAAGGAATGCGTAATCTCCAATTCCTAAGAGTCTTTGAAAATCATTTTCATTTTATGGAAGAAGCTATGGGTTTGTTTCTGGATTTTTGTGCTGGAGAATTCGATGCTTTCTCAAGAATGTATACGAGTAGGTTTGGTGCAGAAGCTAAGTTGCAAATACCTGAAGATATGGAGTATTTATCTCAGCTTACGTTATTACATTGGGACTTCTACCCGAGAAAAAGTCTTCCAACTAGATTTCAGCCGGATCGTCTCGTCGAACTTCATATGCCAAAAAGCAATCTCGATAAGCTTTGGGAAGGAATCAAGGTTGGTACTTGATATTCTTTCATATGTTTTTTTTATAATAAAAAGCTATTTCTCATTTGTTGTGTTTATCATGCAGCGCCTTCCTAAACTCAAGAGCATTGATTTGAACCGTTCCTTTGAGTTGATAGAAATCCCAAATCTTTTGACAGCTACTAATCTCGAGACATTGAACCTTGAGTGTTGCTCAAGTTTGGTGGAGCTTCCCTCTTCAATTAGTAATCTACATAAATTGAAAAAGTTGAAGATGGACGGGTGCAAAAAGCTAGAAGTTATTCCCACCAACATCAACTTAGCATCCCTTGAGGAAGTTGAGATGTGCGAATGCTATCGATTGAGAAGTTTTCCTGAGTTTTCTACGAACATCATCGAGCTGCGATTAGGAAGCACACAGATAGAAGAAATTCCATCCTCTATTAGGAATCTACACAAACTGAAAAGGTTGATAACGATTGACTGCCAAAAGCTACGAGTCATTCCCACCAACATCAACTTACCATCTCTTGAGTTCTTCAGCGTGGAAAATTGTTCGCAACTGGAAAGTTTTCCGGATATCTCGAGCAACGTCAAGGAGCTGCGAGTAAACAACACAAAGATAAAAGACGTTCCTTTATCAGTTGTTAGATGTTGGTCTCGTCTTGAGTCTCTTAATATAGGAAGCAGAAGCCTCAAGAGATTAACACATGTCCCGCTAAGTTTAAGGTTGCTAAACCTTAGCAACAGTGATATAGAGGGGATTCCAGATTGCGTCATACGTCTCCCGCATCTTGTAAAAATCATCGTCAAAAACTGCTCAAAAATCGTGTCAATTACGGCTCTTCCCCCTTCGCTCGAGTACCTATATGCAGACGAATGTGTATCACTCAAGAAAGTAAGTTGCTCTTTCCACAAGCCAATGAAGATACTCTCATTCAACAACTGTGAGAAACTGGATGAAGAATCAAGAAGACGAATCATACAACAATCAGTTGACGACTATATAAGCTTACCAGGTAAAGAGATCCCTGCAGAGTTCACTCACAAGGCTACAGGGAAGTCCATAACCATCCCTCTGGCTCCACGTGGTGACGGTACTTTCTCTGCTTCCTCAAGATTTAAGGCTTGCATTCTCCTTTCGCCAAATTGCCGCTATTCTTTTGAGATAAGTTGTAGTCAAAGAAGCAAAGGAGATCTAAACACAGTTCACTGCTCTAGATCTCTTTGGATACATGAAGAATTTCTATCAGAACATCTGTTTATATTTAGTGGTGACTTGATACCTCAACAAAACAGATGCCATGAAGTGGATGTGACTATAAGCGAGATTACATTTGAGTTCAGCTGCGAGGACCACGATCACGAGATTATTGGGTGTGGTATACAGATCATGACGGAGGAAGATGAGGGTAGCAGTAGCATCCAAGTGGACAACTTTGATACTGAGATTAGCAGCAGCCAAGTGGACAACTACGAAACTGGGAGTAGCAGCAGCCAAGTGGACGACAAAAGTGGAGGCAACAACACAGAGGGAGACGGAGATGAATACAATGAAGCAGACATAATTTTAAAAATTGTAAGAAGATATAAAGCCTTTCTGGACAAGTCGACGATTTCTTAAGAAGTTATAAGAGTAAAGAAGCTACGTTGCAAGTGCCAGAAGATATGAAGACTTTATCTCGGGTTAGGTTATTACATTGGGACTTCTACCCGAGAAAAAGTCTCCCTTCAGGATTTCAGCCGGATCGACTTGTTGAACTTCATATGCCAAGAAGCAATCTTAAGAAGCTCTGGGGAGGAATCGAGGTAGGTATTTGATATTATTTCATATGTTTCTTATGATTCAACGTAAGTGGACGACAAAAGTGGATGCAACAACACAGAGGGAGACGGAAATGAAGACAATGAAGCACAAGGTTTTAAGTTGTCTCAAGATGAAAACATCAAAACCAGTAAACGTATACGTTTTCGGAGTTGGCTTAGGAAGGTTGGTCTGAAGAGAAGAAGATGAATAATACACAGCGGAATTCTCGTGGAATCTAATAACAGATGGAGATTATGAGCATGAAGCAGTTTAAAAGCTGCATCTTAGACTCCTAGGATTTGGGCAGGGGAAGAAGAGGAAACTTCCATTATATTGTCGTGTGTGTATATATGTAGTTATATAAATATGTGGAGAGACTGGAATATATGATTTTAGATATTACTTGTGTGTTACTAATATATTTATGTGAAAATAGTTATGGATTTGATCAGTAAACTTATTTTCCGCTCAATATGTCTGATTATCCAAATCATTAGAGAGATTAGAATATCTAATCCTAGATCATCCTAATCTTTAGTGATAATAGAATATCTGGTCCTCAAGTGCGTTCTCTAAAACACACAAATCATCCACACCACCATCTTCCTCATTCTTCTCTTTTTTATCCACATTTCGCTCATGTTCCCCACAAACCACATCCTCCTTCAAACCAAGATACTTTATTAAAACACAACCAAAACAAAAATCAAACTTTTACATAACAGAAGAGAAGGAACACACTAACAAACCTTTGTTTTGTTATGAGAAGCAGAAGCTTTTTGTTGGTCAGCAGATAAAAGCATTGACAATTTGAAGACTTCTTGCATATTACTGAGGGTAGAAGAAAGCGTAGGTTTGTCTCTGAATCTCATTTCGAAGCGACCCGAGATGGAATCGCTGCTAAAATCAACATCACTCTGAGAATCCATTTATGACGAAGCTTTTAGTAGCTTTGAAAATTCCCAATTTGGGAGAGATGAGACTGTATTTAAAAACGCCAGAGAGGAAGAACAAGCGTTCAAAGTTCAAACTGGGAGAATCATAAAATTGATCTATTGGGGAAGAGCTGCTTTCTTTTGGGAATTGCAATGGTCAATAAATCAAAATGACGAAACTACCCTTTTCAAATAATTTTACTGTTCTTCTTCCTTCTTCAGAGTTAAAAATCAGACTTTATTGATCTTTCGTGTACACAAACTGGGAGAATCATACAGCAAGTAAGAAATAAGCCAGGAGAGTAATATTAGAGATTCATTTTTTTTATTGTCAAAATATTTCAGAAAATATATTAACTTAATCATTTTTTAATTTAAATATATTTAAATCGAATGGTTTGGTTTTTATTAATGTTTTAATTTTTGGTTTAATTTTTAGACTAAATTATGATTAAAAAATAATTTTAATTAAACTTAATATATATTAAATTTTAATTTCGTATTTGCTTCTTTTTTTTGTATGGTTACATAACATTTTTCTTTTGTTTAGGTTAAGGTATAAAAGAATTTCGACCGGTCGCATTATTTCTAAACTGTATTGCGGTTGTTTATAGAGGCACCTGGTGCTGGTGGAGCTAGGACTGGATTTGGTTGCGAAGCCAAAATAACGTGGTTTACTGGTTTTGATGTTTGGCTTAAACAAAAATTTAAAAACTTTTTTCCTTGTCCTTGCACACTATTTTCTACAATCCTCTTTAATTTTGATAAGGCCCATAATTTTGCTAATAGTAAAGCCGAAAAGCCCAAATCTCAGAAGCTTGCTTAATTTAAAGAAAATTTCACAGTGCTGATGCAAATAATCATCATCTGTTGTTGAGAAGAGAATGAATAGCTACAAAAATGAGAGAGCTTGTGTAAAGTGAAGAAGAAGAAGAAGAAGAAGAGAAATGGCTACTCCGTGGTACTTTGTTGCAGTACTTCTCACCATTCTTACTAGCTCTCAGGTTCCAATTTCAGCCCCTAAATCTCCAATTCCTCAATTATTCCTTGCGTCGTCTTCTTCTCTATTGAATCGAGATTCGTTTCCGCGAATTTTTAGATCTGTAATTTGTGTTATCGATAGTGGTATTGTCACCAAATCTTAGCTGGATCATGTCGGTAAGAGTGTGATATTATTGCTTTTTCCCACTGTTTCGAGCAATGTCATGATGAATCGTAAATTGCGATATTTCCAGTGAAGCTTGTGTTAAATTTTCGAATGCTTTGATTTTTCCTATGTCAGTTTCATTCTATTTTGGCTACATTTCAATCTATGCTTGGGATTTAGTAGATTTGATTGATTCTTCCTATAAGTGAAGAAGCTCAGTGATTCATTAGTCTATAGAAGTCATGATCATCATTTTTTATGTTTTAGTTTTGAGGTAGAAAAATGAACATTATTTCACTAGATTGAATTCTAAAAATGGAGTGATAAGTTTATGCTATTTTTGGTTTCAGGGAATTTTAACAACTCTTTCTCAAAGCAATGGAGGTTATAAGTATGATTATGCAACTGTTCCATTTCTTGCCGAAGTTTTTAAGGTATTTTGTTTGTTTTTCAATATGCTAATAAGCTGATGATTGGTACTGACTTTGTTAACTTCTTTTGCAGCTGATCGTTTCTGGTATATTTCTGTGGAGAGAGATGCGGACATGGTCCTCAACAACTGCAAGGATTACTAAGGATTGGAAGAGCGTTCGCTTATTTGTGATTCCGTCTCTTATATATCTGATCCATAACAATGTGCAGTTTGCTACATTGACTTATGTGGACACATCCACTTATCAGATTATGGGTAATTTGAAGATTGTGACCACTGGCATACTCTTCAGGTTTCTTTTTCTCTACTGTACACAATTGATACTGAGCTCTATCTATGGATTATCTGATTTGTAATTTGTCATTGTGATAGGCTATTTTTGAAGAGGAAACTATCGAAACTTAAGTGGATAGCTATTGGTCTTTTAGCTGTTGGAACAACTACAAGCCAGGTGATGCTTACACTTTGAATTGTTAGTCTTTATAGGCATATAACTTAAGACTGCTTGAAATTTAAAAAGCTAAGTTGGCATAAAGCACGTTAAACGACTTGAACGAGTCAATTTGTATTGTCATGTCAGGTTAAGGGATGCGGAGAAGCTTCATGTGATTCGTTATTCACAGCACCAATACAAGGGTATTTGCTCGGCATCCTCTCAGCTGCTTTGTCTGCACTAGCCGGAATCTACACAGAGTTTCTGATGAAGAGAAACAACGACACCTTATACTGGCAAAACTTGCAGTTGTATACGTAGGTATCTCTTCTTAACATCAAAATTTCTCATGCCAAGAGTATTAATTGTCAACACTACTTATTCAACTTAGGTTTGGTTTACTCTACCAGGTTTGGTTCACTATTCAACGTTGCTCGACTTATAGCAGATGATTTCAGACACGGGTTTGAAAAGGGTCCTTGGTGGCAACGTATCTTTGATGGGTATAACGTCACCACTTGGATGGTAGTTCTGAATCTCGGATCCACCGGCTTACTTGTCTCGTGGTTAATGAAGTATGCAGACAATATCGTCAAGGTAAAAAAATCAATCTTGTTCCTCATAATCGAACACAAGAAAGTAACAAGGATATATATATATATATATATTCTGAGACTCAAATCCACATTTTCTTCTAAGGTTTATTCTACATCAATGGCGATGCTACTTACTATGGTTGCATCCATTTACCTATTCAGCTTCAAACCGACACTACAGGTTTGTATATGATTTATCTCGCATTGGATCTTCCTTTCCGTATTTGCCTCATTCGTCTGAAACAATCATATGCAGCTTTTCTTGGGTATTATCATATGCATCATGTCACTCCATATGTATTTTTCTCCTTCACACACGCTCGTAGACTTGCCTGTGACTGACGAAGCATATCCCAAGACCTTAAAGCAAATTGTCGTAGAAGAATAGACAGATTCTTGATTCAAGTAGACGAAAAGGTTAAAGCATTTGCTACTTGCTAGTAAATGATGAACTCAATGATCTTCTTCTAGTTTCACCTCTCTTAGAAGCAGAAACTTGGTTATGTGTTGTTATTTTGAAGCAATGATCTGATAGTTTCTTCACTTACCGATTCTATTTCTTTGTAAATCATCGAGGTTCCCAAAAGTAGTAGTATATTTCTTTTACACAGATAATTTATTGTTTCTGTTTTATTTTTTTTGACCGGCTGGTTTGATTTTGTTGGGTTATCTGAGGTTGGTTGGGGTTTGGTTCATGGAAGGAATTTGGATTTTCTATAGGCATTCTTTGCCGGTTAAGCAAAGCATACCATTAATTATTTCCGCTTAAAACAAATGAAGAAACAAGTCCCAATATAAAAGCAGAATTTTATTTATATTCCACTCATGTTTTGAAAACGTTTCGAGCAAACTAATTATCTACATGACTTCATCTTTTCTTACAAGAGGGCATAGTTTCATTGTAGGTGAAGTGATAGATTCCCACAACAACGTTTATTATATAGATCGCGTTTTATATTGGAAAGGTTTAATCTTTTATATAATAAAAAACATGTCACCTGACCAAACAAAATTTATCATATAAAAATTCATTTTTTTAATATAAATTATATAAAATTAAAAAACAAAAAAAATCAAAATCAAAACTATATAATTAACAAAAAAACTATACATTATTTCTTTTATTTAGGTGAAACTGTAAAAATGATTGAGAGACACAAATAATATTAATAATTAATTGAAAAACACATATTTTATTTTATTTTACTGTTTTGGTAAAATTTTATTTTTTCCTCATTAGTTATATCTCTAAATAAATTTAAAAAAACTGTAGAAAACCTGTGTTCCTAATATGGATTATATAAATTTTAACATTTATAATATTTATTTTCTAATATTGTTTACACTAATTTTTAGTCTTTATATTTAGTTTAATATAGATCAATCAAAGTTACATTTTAATTTTATAATATTTTAATTTTAATAAAAATAATCAGTATCCGTGATACTAGTATTTTATAAATGGTGAACAACACAACGCAATATGACATACGAAATTATTTCTAGATTTTTCAGTTATATAGTGGTCGAATAACTATTAAACATTTTTTTGGTCCAAAATTCACATCCCTTTTTTATTTATTTTTTGGTAAAAACATTTATCTTTGGAGACTATCAATCAATAACTTGAGAAAAATGTTGTTGAAATCTATTATACTAATATGACATTGTCACACGGCCACGAGTCACTCCATTGGTTCTTATTTATGACACATTGACAAAAGTGAGCTGCTAAACCAAATCCATAATACCGTAACGATAGGGCACTTGTAAACATTAAAAGAACGTAGTATAGTCGTCGCATGCATTCAACTAGAAAGATGTCGATGCTTCCAACTTCCAAAGAATCAAGAATGGTCCCATCTTCCTCAATTCTCATTTAAATCATTTTATCCCCTACGAAAATTCCAGAAACTCAACCAGAAAATTTCAGTAAATTCCAAAGAATCAAGAACTTATTGTGTCACCGGTGAAATTCTGAGCTTTATTGGAGATCATTTGGGATCTTTAACCAAGACAGAAATTCCATTTTAAAAATAGCATTAACTTGTATTTTAGTCTGACAAATCTGAACCGATAAAACTTAAACCGTGAGTATATTTTTAATTTAGAAAAATGATTATTACTCATTCTTTTCCATCAGCATTCACCAACTTGCCTTCAACACTTAATTCGATCGTTGTCTTGTAGTTATTAAGGAACCAAAAAAATAAGCATTAAGTTCGCATCTGTTTGATAACGAATAGTCGAAAACTAGTAAAATCCAACAAAGCCAATTAATGAGAAATACAAGCCACATAAAAGAGTTTATCTCGATACATTTAATATGTGAAGTGATGATATAGCCTGACAGCCTCCAATATTGAATCTGTAACAATCAACTATCAAATGGATTAATTCCCTATAAAAGTATTTAAAAGTGAATTGATGTAAGAGACGGGTATTTGATATTTTGATTACCCATATTATTATTTTTTGGTACAAGGATAATTATCCATATTATTATCCACATTACTTTTTTGCATTTAAATTTTTGGATTTATTTTTTCTTAAAAGTTCTACACTAGATTTAAAAAATATATGTTCAACACATTGAAAATCAGTAATTTTACTATCTATGTTAGTGACTTTATAATACTGCAAAAGTAAAGACAACTACGAATAAGATTGAGAACATGACTTTCAAAGTTGCAAAGACTATATAACAAATTTAAAATCTACAAAACCACATTTTATCGAATATAATTATAGGTTTTAGCGATTTTAAAATCTTCTTAAAACCAGTTAACATATTTACAGCCAAAGATCGTTTACAGTCCAAAATTAATCACATGTTTAATCACCTTTAAAAAATAAAAATAAAAGTTAATGTTATGGGATCCAGCTTTTGTCAAAAGGTGAACCCATATCATTCAGAACAAACCACGAATGGATAGAGTTATAACATGTTTAAAACTATAAATACTTTACCCAAAGCCAGGTCAATAGATATTAGAGATCTTTTGGGTTGTATATTACGAGATTATAAATATATATTAAAAAAACTAATGAAATTTAGCCTATTAACCCCCCCCCCCCCAAAAAAAAAAACAAAAAAAACTAATGAATATATAAGTGGTATCGTATTTTAGGCATTATCAAAAATTTATGAAATGCTAGATAAAAAGTCAAATATTATATATCCAAAAGAAAATTCATATATTAACTTTTTATATATGAAAAAAAAATTAGACCACTGTATAAGAAAAAATGGTTGCCAAATATATTAAGTATCATGCTCACACATATAGAACACCCATAGAATACAATACTATGTTGGTATCTAACACCAACAATTATATTTGTATGATGAGATTCATGAACAAACATTATATGTAGTCAACAAATAACCATCGTTTTTTTACTGTTCTAGTCAGTACTATGAAATCTGGCACCGTCCGACTATGACCATATATACTATAACAACGTTTTGTTGGTTTTTGGATGTTTAAGTTGGTTTTTGATCATGTTTGAATTGGTAATAAAATATCGCTAATGGTCGAATGGTGTTAGATTCCATCGTGTTGGTGTACAAGAACAATGATAAAAGGATGATTATGATGTTGACATATCATATGTTTGCTCGTAAATATTACAAGGTAAATGTAATTGTTAGTGTATGTATTATATGCTTTAGCCGATATTTAATGTAGTTGGCGATCATTTTCCCAAAAATAAATAGAATCGTCTATGATTAATTAGTTTTGCAAGATGTTTGAAATTTATATCGCATTTGATATCGTGGACGGTCGAGATCAATCAAACAAACCAAAATATACAAAAAGACAAAGATTAACACACAAAATAACAAAACTAAAAATTTCAATCAACATAATAATAAAATAATAAAGAAAAATAAAACTAAATGAAAATTACAAAATCTAGTACGTGCGTTCATCTACATGATCCCACGAAGTTCTTCATCTATCCACTTTTTTTGCCTATATAAACACATCTCCCATTTCCACAAAAGAAAACTATAACCCTAACTAAAATCTCCAAAACCCTCTTGTCAAATAATTTAATCTTTATATACAAAATGGGAATCAAATTCAGCCATGGTCATTTGAATACAGCCCTCCACTACAGTCATCAAGATTTTGAAGATCAGAGGAGCAAGACGAAGAACGATCATGGCGACAATAAGTCTCAACATGGATCAAACAGCTTTAAGATTCCACTTCATTATCCAAAGTATACAAAGAGTGATTATGAGAAAATGCCAGAGTGGCAATTGGATCAGCTTCTGAGAGAGTACGGCTTGCCTATCATCGGAAATTCTTACGAGAAGAGGAAATTTGCCATCGGAGCTTTTCTCTGGTCGTCGGAGAACGAGCACTAGATGTTATCGTGTTAGCTTCAACGTACGACATCGTCGCTTCATGTCATGTATTTTATATGGTACGTACTATTTAAAATAAAAAAGTTAAGTTGGGGAAAGAGTGATAATGAAACATGTTTGTATCTACTAAACGTATGTTTTATTAATTAATATATGTATACGTATGTATCAGTCGTGTGTTCCTATGCTCTACATGTATGTGACCTCAAGCGCACGGCGCCATCCCTTATAATAATTTTACTATGTAAGTCGTAACAGTATTGTGTTGTATAATCATAATATCCTAGATGATTGCTCCATGTAAAATATATGCTCATTCTAATTTGTGAGATTTTAATATGTGTTTGTGAAACATGAAATCCACAATTTATCATTACATGACACATTCAGTATACCTATTGTATATATTGTGTTGTGTGTTAAGTTTGATAAGCCTATAAGTTCTAACTCACAAATGGACACAAGAATGGATTGCTCATATTTATAGATATTCCTATTTTCTAATTGTGGACTCAAAAACAAAGATAGCGCAACAGAGAATTCTAATAAGTCTTGACAAAACTACTTGGCCATCAAGACGCTTAATTGCAAATATTAACAAAACGTTTGTTAGCCATACTGATGATGAGTGGCTAAGAGAAGTAAACAAAGAAACATGTCGAGTGTATAAAATATTCAAATGATCAACCACTTGTTACTTGTTAGTATAAAATAACTGAAAAAATATTAATTTCACCAATTTCGTTGGATGGATAAAATAGTTTGCCAACGTTTATCGCTTATGCCACACTATGAAGAATGAAATTTGAGCGTAACTCATTGTGGCCCATTAACAGCCCATTACATAACCATTTGAATCCTTTTATTTAGAAATCCGACCAAAAAGATAAAAGCAAAACACGCGTCACGCGAGCTCGTGCATGGCCAGAGAAAATTAAATAAATCTACACTTCCGATGATGGTGCGAACGAAACGTCAAATCATTTTTGTTTAGATCTCGGCTACTTCGTCTCCACCTCTCTCTCATTCTCAAACACTGAGAATCCAAAACGTTATTAGATAATGGCGTCGAAGAAGCATCTCAAGCCAACAACACCTTCAAGCCAACAACAAACCCTAACTCCTCCTTCTACTACTGTCGCCGCCACTGAAACAAAGCGGGCCAAGAAGAAGGAGAAGGTTTGTGGTGGTTCTGTTGAGGCGCAGCCTTCGACGAAGAAGCGGCCACGTGAAGTGACGTCGGCGACTATCAAAAAGTGGGGTGAGGAGGATGAGATACGTCTTCTCCAAGGTATGATTTTTTTTTGTTTTTTTTTTATAAAATTAAATAACATTTTTGTCAAATTTATTTTAGATGTAAACCGTCTCAAACTAATTGTAAATTCTATTCAATTATTTTCAGGAATAGTTGAATGTAGAGCTAAAACAAGGAAGAATCCGATTCTTGATAATAACGGAACTTACGAATTTGTCAAGGGATCTTTAAGCATTGATGTTAATAGCCACCAATTCATTGGCAAGATGTGTAACTTAAAGAATAGATATTTTAGTAAGAGGGACAATGGTAAAGAATTGTCTTTTTCAAATGCTCACGATCATAAAATATTTGAGTTGTCGAAGTTGATTTGGGGATTGGAGAACCCAAAAAGGAGTAGCGAGAGGATCAAGAAGATGGAAGAAGATAAGAAGGTGATGATGATTCATGAAGGAGAAGATTGGTTTTATAACTTGTTTGTGGCTAAGTTTATTACAAGATTGGGTTTGGATGAGGATTTTGTGAAGAGAGGATGGAGTCAGGTGACTGTGGAGAAGAAGAAAATTATCCAAGAAAAGTGGAGAGTCTTGATGAACAAAGAATTTGAAGCTTTGGCGGAGAAGGCAGAGTTGTGTTATGAAGTCGCTTCTGCTATGGGTATAGCATCTACTTCTTAATTAGTTGCAAATGTATTTTATTGTTTTTCAACTTTGGTTTTAATATTTAATTTGTTTATATGACTTTCTGGTTATCTTGTATCGGATTTATCTATTTAAATTTCTTGTTTATATTATGAATCTATGACTATTATGATTATCTAATGACTCTATTTGGGATTGCTTATATATTTTTTAAAAAAACATTCGGTGTAAACGTCGATTGAATAAGCCAAAATGTTCCAATAACAACTCCAAAAACTGTGTATAGTACTGCTTTTAGAACATCTTGCAACATGAAATCAGTTTAAAATCTGACAAAATATCTGCGTTCTGGACCTTCGGTTTAAGATAATTCTTTGTTGGATACAGAATAAACAGAATTTATGTGAATTATAACAACATTTCATATATTATTACTACGACAACTAAATTTTAAACAGAAAATGTAAACATCTGCACTCTCGGTTCTTGAGCGACAAAAAAAAAAAAAAAGCACTCTCGGTTCAAGAAAGTAAGAAAAAAAACAGAGAATTATACATATATATCTCACACTCCACACCAATAATTTCCACAATTGCGTTTCCTCAAATCCACAAATAGATTTGGTTAGGCCTGGGAAAAAAAATCTAAAATCCAAAAACCAAACTGAAACCGAACCGAAAAATCTGATATGGACCCAAACCCAGAATTTTAAAATACCCAAACATATCCATAAATCTGAAATTCGAACGAGAATAAGTATCTAAACATACTCTGAAAATATAAGTACTTACTAATAAATTAATAATATATTAGCAATATTTATACTTGTAATAATCCAAGTGTACAAAATATTTGGATTTTTTGGTAGTTGGGATATTTAGTTAATTTTGGATAGATTCATTTAAAAATACTGGGGCATTTTTAGATATTTTTGAGTAGTTTGGATACAAAATTTTCAATTTTCGGATAATTGGAATAAATTCAAACCTGACCCAAATCCGAAAAGAACCCAATCCAAAAAATTAAAATATCCAAACGGGTCGTAGATGTTTGAATCCGATCCGATCCGAATATCCGAACACAAATTTGGACTAGAAGGTGAAAGTCACATTGGGCCAAATTCAAATTTATACTGGGCCATGTTTAAAACCTAATCCTTTTAGCCCATTAACAGCCTAATCGTTATATAACAAAAAAACATACCCGTCTTTGTTTCCCAGTATTCAATCCTCCCAAAATCTAGAAACCCCAGAGAAAACCAAATCGCAGCTCTCATGGCCTCCGGCAAAGACTCCGACCGTACCTTAGGGTACATGACTCGGAAAGATACAGAAGTCAAGCTACCAAGACCTACACGTGTCAAGAACAAAACCCCAGCCCCAGTCCAAATCACCGCCGAGCAGATTCTAAGAGAAGCTCGAGAGAGACAAGAAGCTGAGATCCGTCCGCCGAAGCAAAAAATCACCGATTCCACTGAGCTTTCCGACTACAGACTCCGCCGGAGAAAGGAATTCGAAGATAAGATCCGTCGCGCGAGATGGAACATTCAAGTTTGGGTCAAATACGCTCAATGGGAAGAGTCGCAGAAAGATTACGCTCGTGCTCGAAGTGTATGGGAACGAGCTATAGAAGGAGATTACAGAAACCATACGCTTTGGCTAAAATACGCCGAGTTCGAGATGAAGAACAAGTTTGTTAACAGTGCTCGAAACGTTTGGGATCGAGCCGTTACGCTTCTTCCTCGAATTGATCAGCTTTGGTATAAGTATATTCATATGGAGCAGATACTTGGGAATATCGCCGGAGCTAGACAAATATTTGAACGGTGGATGGATTGGTCACCGGATCAACAAGGTTGGCTTTCGTTTATCAAATTCGAACTTAAGTATAACGAAATCGAAAGAGCTAGATCCATTTACGAGAGATTCGTGCTTTGTCATCCGAAAGTATCTGCTTATATTAGATATGCTAAGTTTGAGATGAAAGGTGGTGAAGTTGTTCGAGCTAGGAATGTGTATGAACGAGCTACAGAGAAGCTAGCTGATGATGAAGAAGCTGAGATTCTCTTTGTGGCGTTTGCGGAGTTTGAAGAACGGTGTAAGGAAGTGGAACGAGCTAGGTTTATTTATAAGTTTGCTCTTGATCATATTCCTAAAGGAAGAGCTGAGGATTTGTATAGGAAGTTTGTGGCTTTTGAGAAACAGTATGGTGATAAAGAAGGGATTGAGGATGCTATTGTTGGCAAGAGGAGGTTTCAGTATGAAGATGAAGTTAGGAAGAATCCTTTGAACTATGATTCGTGGTTTGATTACGTTAGGTTAGAGGAGAGTGTTGGGAACAAAGATAGGATTAGAGAAGTCTATGAAAGGGCTATCGCTAATGTTCCACCTGCTGAAGAGAAACGTTACTGGCAAAGATATATTTATCTCTGGTGAGTTTTTGTGTTCTTTTCGATTCAGTATGACACGCTATCGATTTTGAATTGGAATGTTTGGCTTTTTATGTCCATGGTTTTGATAGGAAGTTTGAGCTTAGTTTCTTTTATTGGCTTCTTATGTTGATCATGTTTTGCATAAGAAGGTTAAGTTTAGTTTCTTTTGACTGAACTGTTTTATTTTCGTTGACTGTGGTAGATGTTTCTTTTATGATCTTTTTCGAGAGTCTATCATCTATTGAAACAAGATTCTTAGATTCTGTGGAAAGCTATTGTTTTTTCGTCTTTTGTTAGCTGATGGTTCTGTAGTTTTCTCAAGCACTAACACTGATGTGACTAATTGGTGTAGGATTAATTATGCATTGTATGAAGAGATTGAAACTGAAGATGTTGAGCGTACACGAGATGTTTACAGGTATGCTTAAGTTTGTATGCTTTTATGCTTTTCGGTCTAATATCACTCGATAGTTTAGACTAACTATTTGTCTCTGTCTTACCAAACATTACAGAGAATGCCTCAAAATTATCCCCCACACCAAATTTTCTTTTGCCAAAATATGGTTGCTCGCTGCACAGTTTGAGATTAGGCAATTGAATCTCACAGGTGCACGACAGATTTTAGGAAATGCAATTGGAAAAGCTCCAAAAGATAAGGTAAGCTTAAAAATTGTTTACATATTCTTTCATTCCTCTCCTTTAAGCACATACATGGTTTACTTACTGTGGTGATGTTTGACCTGTAAACAGATATTCAAGAAATACATTGAGATCGAGCTTCAATTGGGAAACATAGACAGGTGCAGGAAGTTATATGAGCGGTATCTTGAGTGGTCTCCTGAGAATTGCTATGCTTGGAGCAAGTATGCTGAATTAGAGAGGTCTCTAGCGGAAACCGAACGAGCTAGAGCTATTTTTGAACTTGCTATATCTCAGCCAGCTCTTGACATGCCTGAGCTACTCTGGAAGGTAAGTTATTTCAGTCTTATACGTCCAAAGAAGTGAGATTTTCTCAGACTTTTGAACCGATTGGGTCATTAAATTATTCTCTATATTGTTTGTTGCAGGCATACATTGATTTTGAGATATCAGAAGGGGAGTTAGAGAGGACCCGAGCTTTATATGAGCGACTCTTGGACCGTACTAAACATTACAAGGTGTGGGTTAGCTTTGCTAAGTTTGAAGCTTCAGCTGCAGAACAAGAAGACGAGAATGAAGATGAAGACCAAGAAGAAGATGTTATTGAGCACAAGAAAGACTGCATCAGTCGCGCCAGAGGTAACTTTAAAACTACATATATATGAGCTTTGATGATTCCTTGTGACATGTTTTAACTGTGTTTTCTCTCTGTTTCTTCTTCTACTCAGCGATTTTCGATAGAGCCAACACATATTACAAAGACTCCATGCCGGAGCTGAAGGAAGAACGAGCTACACTCCTGGAGGATTGGCTGAACATGGAGGTGGGCTTTGGTAAGCTCGGGGATGTTAGTGTTGTTCAAGCTAAGCTCCCGAAGAAGCTCAAGAAGAGAAAGCCGATCACTAGAGAAGACGGCTCAACAGAGTACGCTAATCTTATCTATATATCTAAGTTTTTATGTTATCTTTTGATTGTGATATTTAAAATGCTAAAGCTGAATGTTTGAATCTGTGACAGGTACGAAGAATACATAGATTATTTGTACCCAGAAGAATCACAGACTACGAATCTCAAGATTCTTGAAGCGGCTTATAAATGGAAGAAGCAAAAGGTTGCTGCTGCTTCTGAGGAGGATTTAGATTAAGTTTTTGAATTATCTCAAAACTGTGAGTTGTGTTTTGTATTCTTGCTTATTAGTTCTCTGTACATCGTCACCACTCACCAGTGTGTTTGACTTGCGTAATTTTTGTTATTCAACCAAAACTCAAATCTGTTTCTTTGTTTGTTTGCTTGGTTTTGGTTCGAGTTTTCCGGTTTAGCAAATAGAGGAACTAATTTGAATCTTTCATTCCGGTTTCTGTTCTGATTTTTTCGGTTTGTCGAATATTGAAAATTTGAAAACAAATCTTAGTTTGAAATAGCCGGTTAAAGAGCGTTAATGTTTCGTTCATTTTAAAGCAACTTCTGTGTTAAAATCACATGTTTAAAATACTCAAAATTTTAAGATCACTTGGCAACTTGAAGGTCAAGCAATAGATATACGACACGTGGCAAGATTACGGCTTCAGCTAAAGAAGTGGATAATTGAACCAATCACGTCCTTTGGCAAAATATCGAGAGATATAAAGACGACGACGAGAATTTAGCTGTGCTGGTTATTTCCGTAATTATTACGAAATATCAATGGCATTTTATCTAACAGGTAGTGCCAAATTTTGCATTCCCTCTCGTAACCTAAAAAAGAAATCTTTAATTTTAAACCTTTAAAAAGTTTTCGCACAACCGCTCGTTTTTATCTGACTCTGATCCCATTTCGCCAAAAATCTTCTCTTTCAATTTTGTTTATTAAATTTATTAGACAGATCTTTTGTTGTTTTCTAGTTCTCAGCCGGACGGAGAGAAAAAATCCGATCCGGATATTGCCGGTAAAACTCTAAACCTAATTTCTTGGTGGAACCAAATAACGAATTTAGGGTTTAAAATTGCATTAATGGTGGAACCCAGTTGTTTTTGTTTTCCATTTCCGAACGAAATGGACATATATTAATCGTCATCGTCGCGGTAGGGTCGCTTTATTTTCATGATCACGACCTTTGCTTAGTTTACATCCGCTTACATGCATGGTGTCATTTTTCTACCATTTATTTCTCTAGTTATAATTCTTGATATATGTATTCACTCTGGGACCCTAATGAAAGCTGCATACGTTGTGTCCTTATAGATGTGTTACTATAATCGTAATGAAAGTTAATTAAAAAGCTTTCTTGGGATACAAGGAATTGATGAATAGTCATATATTCCAATTTTGCTCTCAATGCATTGATTTAGGGTTATGTTGCTTTTTTGTTTAATTCCATGCGAAGTTACCTTTTTGTATGCATTGAAGTTTGTTTCTTTGTGTTAATTGGAAAGCTTTCCTAGGGTACAAGGAATTGATGAAAACTCTCAATGTATTGATTTAGGATGATGTTGTTTTTGTTTACTTGCATTCCAAGTAAAAGATTGATACTTGTTTATATGAAATAAAATTTGTTTATTTGTGTGTGTTTCAGAGTTATAGACAAACATTTTCACGAAGAAAACAAATCTATTACAAATGGAGGAGGTGAAAACAGGTAAGAATTGTTTTTAACATATTCACCATGTTTTTGAATTTTTTTTTGTTATGTAAGATTTATTGTTACATTTACAGAAGTGGAGAAGAAGGTTTCTATACTTTTAAACATAATCCAAAACAAGAAAAAGATCCCAAATGCTACAAAGAATGAACTTGTTGGGATTGTTAAAGATCTTCACGAGCAATGTCATTTGCTTTACTCTGTGTTTGATGATATGGGGACTAGTACAAGAAAAGTAATAAAATTGGGCAATGCTTCTCCATCGAGGTCTAGTTCTGATTTGGATTACTATTCTTCAGAGGAAATAGAGATCAGTGCAGATAATGCTACTAAACCGTTGAGCTTGGACAACGCGGTGATGCTTAAAAAGCTACAAGAGACTGAGTTAAGAAACGAAGATTTGAATAGACAAGTGAGTAATCTGAAACAAGAAACCGATTATTTACGCGACCAAAACATGGAGTTGGCAGGAGACATTGGAGGTAAGAGAAACGAAGATAGACAACATTTCAAGGTCTTGATGACGAAAGAAGAAGGTGCAGTGTTGTGTAACCAGAAAAAAGAGTTAGAATCCGAGCTGGGGAAGAAACTCAAACAAAATTCAGAGATGAAAATGAGATTGAAGCGTATGGAGGAAGAAACAAATGAACTAAAGAGTAAGGTTAATGAGATTGATCTTCTTAAAGAAGAGAATCAGAAGCTGAATACAAGAAATGTACAGATTGATGAAACTGAAGACAAGAGTAAGAATCTTGCAAACCAAGTTAAGGAACAAGAAGATATCATTCACCGGTAAGATTTTGTTAAAAAGCTTTTTCAAGTTGAAGTTTTTTGTGGTTACTATTGTTGTTTAATTCATTTCAGGCTATCAATGGAGATTAAGGATCAGAAGAAGCTTGTTAAAGAACAGAAAGATGCCATTGACAAGTTCTCGGAAGATCAGAAGCAGATGAAACGTTTGTCATCGAATACCAATCTTCTCGAGAAGAAAATGGAAGACTTGGCTGAAGATTTTCGGATGAAAATGGAAGATCAGATCCGGATACTTCACAGGAGGATCCATGTAGCTGAAGAAATGCACTTAGAGAGCAAGACCAGTTATATCAAGACGAGTGACAATACAAAAACACAAGAAAACAGAGGAAACAGAGCAGATTTCAAGAAAATCAAAGAAATGGTGGAGCAAGGGCTTGTTGGACCAGAGAAAGCAATAAAGAAGCTTGAAGAAGGCGGGGAATTAGCGAGCCGAGTCACGAGGTTAGCTAAAGACATCGATTCAACGAGAAAGTTGGTGAAGGAGAAGGATAACAAGATGAAGCATGAGGTTGAAACTCTAGAAGCAAAGCTAGAATGTGGAGAAGCGCAAGAATCTTTGTTAAAAGAGAAGCTATCGAAACTCGAGGCGAAGCTAGCAGAGGAAGGAACAGAGAAGCTGAGTCTAGCAAAGGCTATGAGAAAAATCAAAAAGCTTGAGATTGATGTGAAGGAGAAAGAGTTTGAGTTGTTGAGTTTAGGTGAAGGGAAGAGAGAAGCCATTAGACAACTTTGTGTTTTGGTTGATTATAATCGTTGTCGATATGATGATCTCAAAACTTCCATTTTTAAGGTTGCTCTTCAAGCATAAACTTCACTTCTTCCTCTTCCTCTTTGGTTTTTTTTCTTCGTTGGTGTAAAATTGTAAATATTATGTTGAAAGATTTGAGTATTTTCATTCTTGTAATTGTATTTTTTTCTTTTTGTAAATAGCATATTTTAACTTTATTTTGCAACGATTTTAATGCAAAGCTTTCAAAAAAATTTCATTAATTTGTTACATTTTATTTATGAAAATGACATATTTTTGGAAATTAAAAAAACAAAGTTATAGAACATGCCACCCGCTTAATAACCGCATATCCCGCCAAATGTAACCGTCCCCCTAAAACACAAACTTTTATAAAATTTAAATGGTTTAGATGTGTAACGTCAAGAAAATGTATAAACACCACTTTCTTGAATATAGATAATTCTATTTTTCACTAGGATTTTGTTTTATTATGTTAAATTTTTCACTATGGTAAAAATAGTTGATTTTATCAGAGACCCTGAGAAATGGTCCAGAATACACTATTTTTATTATTAAAAGTTATAGAAAATAGTTAATTATCTTGTATTATTAGTGAAACATGAAAATGAAAAAAAAAAAAAAACTATTTACAGGAAATGAATCACAAAAGACAGAAACAAAATACTAAATAGGAGAACCAAAATTCACATATAAATCCATGAAGACATGCTGTCTAGATAAGGATTACGTAACTAAATCAGTCTTCTCTAAAAATTTGTTCCTAATCCAATATAATGAAAATTGACTCAATATTTCTTACTCAAATAGACCCAAAAAAGGCGGGAAACGCGTTTCATGGTGATCAGGCTGTCATTAATCACGAGCCAATTTCATTACGGCACTAAACATGCCACACAAAAAAAAAAAAGTAGTGGCAAAAACGTAATAATCTCGTACATGATTACCACAGTCAAATGATATTTTGACCACCTTGACGAGAATTTGAAGTACATAGAAATAGCGTGTTAGTGGCAGAACCGTAATATCCATAAAAGAGAGGAGCATTTGTGGAAGATGACGATTTTTTTTTCCTAAAAGATTCTCCGTCGTCTCTTTCAAAGAAAAAAAAAACAATTCTGGTCTCATAACTATTCTCTCCCATAAGTCCAAACCAAATCACTTTTTCTTCTCTATCAATCATCTCTTTCTCTCCCTCGCTTCCAATTTCAATTTCGCAGTCTTATCATCATCATCTTCGCTAACACACACAGAAGAAGAAGAGCGAAAGAGAGTTTCTCGTTTTTCTCTTTTCTGTTTTTTTGGAGTTTTCCTCGTTTTCGAATCTCTGGAGCTTCCGTAACGAGGTAAAATTCTCGGTTATGAAACGATTTTGATAGCTTCGATTTCTCCGCATGGTTAGATTGGTTGAGGTCGTCGCGTTGATTCTTCGATTAGATTTAGTTTACGATTTGGTTGCTTAGTGTTAGATCAATGGATCATGAACAGAACGTCGGATTGTTAGGTTTTTTTTGTTGTTGTTTACTGGGAAAGTTTTGGGTTCCTTTTTCTCTAATTTATTCAGTTCCATTGATTGTTTCTTGTTGAGATTTTGATCATCTACATCTGATTATTTTGCAGTTAATCAATTTGATTATCGTTGATTTGGTTCAGTAAAGTCGTGATACGGTTTATTAGGTAAATCAAGTTCATGAGTTTCAATTTCCATAGTTGTTTATTCATTCGTCTTTGAGGTTTCTGGCGATTGAGGTTTTTTTTTTTGTGTGTGTGGCAGTTCTAACTATTGACATAGATTTAGTGTATTTCTTCTGTTGCTTAGGCACTGTAATTGATTTCCTAAGAGTTTACTATCGATTCATGTTAATAGATTTTGTAATCCTTGTCATGAAGCTTCTGAATCTTTTCTCTTATTCGCACAGGCAAAACCATTGTGATCGATCCTGGATCTTCCGTGGAAGCTAGCGTGAAGAAAGTTTCGTGATAAAAAGGTAAGAGAAACTAGAAACTTACTTCTCTATATTTACTGTTTTACTAGAAGTTGATGCTAATTTAAGTATGAGATGATCGGATCGAGATTGTTTTAGTTGAAACTGTATTATTATTTATAGTTTGTTAAACTGTAACATAAGAACAAAAAGAAACAACTCACATTACTGAGGGTATGAAATAAGATAGCTGTCTTTTATCGTTCTAGAGGTATGTGCTTTCTGGTCCATTTCCAAATTTGCTGAGGTGGCTCCACATGAGATTTCTTGTCTAGCCAATACCATGAGATTCCTAATTTAGACCAAGCATAACAAATGGATTAGCTTGAATCCAAGTTCTAAATTCTAATTTAAATGATTCTTGTAACTTCTGTATTAGTAAATTTATCACTTAGTAAGTTATAAGTACTCAATGATGCAAAGGTCTGAATCTATGTTCTTTGTGGGGCCCAAAAATTCTATTATTGTCTGTATACCTTGTCAGAGTTCAATTGTTGGATCTACTTCTATTATTATATTATTTTTCTGTTGAAAATCAAGATGCTTACTTAACCTATGATCTGGATTCTGTAAAGCCAAACTATAATTAGTTTACTACTAATTTGTTATTATATATATTTAGGCGCATGAATATGAAAAGGATGGTCCCTCTTGTCTAATTAAATAATGGCATTTAATTTGAAGTTGTTAGTTTTGCTTGTCTTAACGTTTCTTTTGCTAAGCTTCTCTATGAACTGTGCAGAGACAGATCGCGTTTGATGGAGTTTCACAGGTGAAGATTGAGTTCCGAACCTCTTACTGTTAAGTTGCCTTGATCGACGATATTTGGTTGAACAAGTTCTCTGAAAAACTGAAGAATAAAAGACATGAAAAAGCATCGGTTTAGAGAGACCTTGAAGTCTTTCTTTGAGCCTCATTTCGATCATGAGAAAGGTGAAATGCTTAAAGGGACAAAAACTGGTAAGTTTTGTTTCGCATGTCTTGTTATAATTCTGTAGCTCTTGGTTTAACTGCTTACATGAGAAGTACTATCATCGTCTGATGCAGAAATTGATGAAAAAGTGAAGAAAATCTTGGGGATAGTTGAGAGTGGAGATGTCAATGAGGATGAATCTAAAAGAAAAGTGGTTGCAGAGTTAGTGAAGGAATTCTACAGCGAGTACCAGTCTCTGTATCGCCAATACGACGATCTAACAGGGGAGATTAAGAAAAAGGTCCACGGGAAAGGAGAAAGCTCTTCTTCATCGAGCTCAGACTCGGATTCTGACCATTCTTCGAAGAAGAAGACCAAGAGAAATGGAAAAGTAGAGAAAGATGTAGAGTCGATAACAGGTGACTTGAAGCAACAAATCGAGGCTTCGAATCTTGAAATTGCTGATCTTAAAGGGAAGCTGACCACTATTGTTGAAGAAAAAGAAGCAGTAGATTCTGAGCTTGAAGTAGCTTTGATGAAATTAAAAGAATCAGAAGAGAGCATCAATAACTTGAAGGTTGAAACTGAGAAGTTAGAAAGCGAAAAGGCAACAGCCCTGAGTGATAACATAGAACTACATCAGAAACTGGAAGTTGCTGGCAAAACAGAAACTGATCTGAACCAGAAGTTAGAAGATATGAAAAAAGAGAGAGATGAGCTGCAAATTGAGAGGGATAATGGTATGAAAAGATTTCAAGAAGCTGAAAAAGTTGCTGAAGATTGGAAATCAACAAGTGATCAGCTCAAAGATGAAGCTTCTAATTTTAAGCAGCAGCTAGAAGCATCAGAGCAGCGAGTTTCGGAGCTGACCAGTGGTATGAATAGTGCAGAGGAAGAGAATAAATCTCTATCCTTGAAAGTTTCGGAGATTTCAGGTGAGATCCAACAGGCACAGAACACTGTACAAGAACTCATTTCCGAATTGGGAGAGATGAAAGAAAAATACAAGGAAAAGGAGAGTGAGCATTCTAGTTTGGTGGAGTTACATGAGACCAATGAGAAAGAATCATCAAGTCGTGTGAAAGAATTAGAAGCACAAGTAGAATCATCAGAGAAATTGGTTGCAGATTTGAGGCAAAGCCTGAACAATGCAGAGGAAGAGAAAAAACTTCTCTCTCAGAGAATCTCAGAAATCTCTAACGAGATTCAAGAAGCACAAAACACCGTACAAGAACTCAGGTCTGAGTCTGGACAGTTAAAAGAGAGCCATGGTGAGAAAGAGAGAGAGCTTTCTGATTTGAGGGATATCCACGAGACTCATCAGAGAGAATCATCTACCCGAGCGAGTGAATTAGAAGCTCAATTGGAATCCTCAAAACAGCAGGTCTCGGATTTGAGTGTGAGTCTGAAGGCTGCAGAGGAAGAAAAAAAAGCTATCTCCTCAAACATCTTGGAAACTACGGGCAAGCTCGAACAGGCACGGAAAACAACAGAGGCACTCATGGCTGAACTGGGAGAGTTGAAAGACCGACACAAAGAGAAAGAGAGTGAGCACTCTAGCTTGGTGGAGTTACATGAGACTTATGAGAGGGAATCATCGAGTCATGTGAAAGAACTAAAAGCTCAAGTAGAATCGTCAGAGAAATTGGTTGCAGATTTGAACCAAAACCTGAACAATTCAGAGGAAGAGAAAAAACTTCTTTCTCAGAAAATATCAGAAATTTCTAACGAGATTCAACAGGCGCAGAACACCATACAAGAACTCATGTCTGAGTCTGGACAGTTGAAAGAGAGCCACAGTGTGAAAGAGAGAGAACTTTTTAGTTTGAGGGACATCCATGAGATTCATCAGAGAGACTCATCCTCCCGAGCTAGTGAATTAGAAGCTCAACTTGAATGCTCAAAACAGCAGGTCTCAGATTTGAGTGTGAGTCTGAAGGCTGCAGAGGAAGAAAACAAATCTATCTCCTCGAAAAATTTGGAAACTACGGACAAGCTCGAAAAGGTGCAGAACACGATACAGGAACTCATGGCTGAATTGGGAGAGGTGAAAGAACGACACAAAGAGAAAGAGAGTGAGCTTTCTAGTTTCGTGGAGGTACACGAGGCACATAAGAGAGATTCATCAAGTCAGATGAAAGAATTAGAAGGATTGGTGGAATCAGCAAATCAACAGGTTAAAGATTTGAACCAGAGCCTGAACACTTGCGAGGAAGAGAAGAAAATTTTAACTCAGCGAATTTCAGAATTGTCGACTGAGATCAAGCAGGCAGAGAGCACCATACAAGAACTCATGTCTGAGTCTGGACAATTAAAAGAGAGTCACAATGTGAAAGAAAAGGAACTTTTCAGTTTGAGGGATATCCATGAGACTCATCAGAAAGAATCATCCACTAATTTAAGAGATTTAGAAGCGAAATTGGAATCATCTGAACAGAGAGTTTCAGAATTGAGCGAAAATTTGAAGGCTGCACAAGAAGAAAACGAATCCATATCCACGAAAATCTCAGAAACTTCAGACGAGCTTGAACGAGCACAGATCATGGTACAGGAACTCACAGCTGAGTCGAACAAATTGAAAGAGCAGCTCACTGAGAAAGAAGGCGAACTTTTACTTTTGACAGAGAAGGAAAGCAAAACACAGGTGCAAATAAAAGAACTAGAAGCAACAGTAGTGACACTGGAGCTGGAACTAGAGTCAGTTCGTGCCCGTAAAATAGATCTTGAGACAGAGATTGCAAGCAAGACCACTGAAGTTGAGCAATTGGAAGCGGAAAACAGAGAAATGGTTGCTAGAATCTCGGAACTTGAGAAGACAATGGACGAGAGAGGAACTGAACTCTCTTCTTTAACTCAAAAACTGGAGGATAACGAGAAGCAATCATCGTCCACAATTGAGAGTTTGACATCTGAGATCGATGGCTTACGAGCAGGACTAGAGTTAATGTCTGCTCAAATGGAAGACTTGGAGAAACTAATGGTAAGCAAAAGCGATGAAGTTTTAATGCAGATTAACGGTTTGGAGGATGAGATCAATGGTCTGAAGCAGCAAGTGGTCTCACTTGATAGCCAGAAAGCAGAACTCGAAATCCAACTTGAGAAGAAGTCTAAGGAGATCTCTGAATATTCGAGTCAGATTGCAAATTTAAAAGAGGAGATCATAAACAAGGTCAAAGATCACGAGAATATTCTAGAAGAAAGAAATGGTTTATCTGAGAAGATTAAGGGTCTTGAAGTTGAGTTAGAGACTCTACAGAAACAGAGAAGCGAACTCGAAGAGGAGCTGAGAGCTAAAAAAGAAGAGAACATGCAAATGTGCGATAAGATCAACGAGGCGTCTGCTGAAATAGTGGCCTTAACAGAACAGATCAACAATCTGAAGCACGAGCTTGATTCTCTACAGGTACAGAAAAGTGAAACCGAAGCAGAGCTCGATAGAGAGAAGCAGGAGAAATCAGAATTGTCGAATCAGATCATCGATTTCAAAAGAGCAACAGTTGAGCAAGAAGCTGTTTACAATACGCTGAAAGAGGAACACAAACAGATACAAGAACTGTTAAAAGAAAGTGAGACAACACTCAATAAGCTAACAGAGGATTATAAAGAAGCTCAAAGATTGTTGGAGGATAGAGGTAATGAAGTAACATCCAGAGATTTCACAATCACGGGTCATGAAGAGACGATGGAGAGTTTACATAACGAGCTGGAAATGAAAGGAGACGAGATTGAAACTCTCATGGAGAAGATCAGTAACATTGAGGTTAAGCTACGATTGTCAAACCAGAAGCTGAGAGTGACCGAACAGGTACTAACGGAGAAAGAAGAAGCTTTTAGGAAAGAAGAGGCTAAGCACTTAGAGGAGCAAGCATTGCTTGAAAAGAGTCTCACAGTGACACATGAGACTTATCAAGGTATGATCAAAGACATAGCAGATAAAGTGAATATAGCAGTCGACGGGTTTGAATCCATGTCGGGGGCAGTCACGGAGAAACAGGGAAGATACGAGAAAACAGTAATGGAGGCATCGAAAATACTGTGGACTGCGACGAATTGGATGATAGAGAAGAATCACGAGGCGGAGAAGATGAAGAAAGAGATGAAGAGTAAAGAAGAGGAAATAAAGAAGCTTGGAGATAAAGTAAGAGAAGATGAAAAAGAGAAGGAGATGATGAAAGAGACTTTGACGGGACTTGGAGAAGAGAAAAGAGAAGCGATAAGACAATTATGTATATGGATCGATCACCATAGAGGTCGTTGTGAATATCTTGAAGATGTTTTGTCTAAGACCATTGTGGCTCGAGGCCAAAGAGTGACGTCGCAGCGAGCTTAAGGGCTCGTATCATGGTACGTTGTTTTTCTTTCCCAAGTCTGGTCAATCAAGAAACTGGTCGACATGTTTATTTTTGGTTGGGTACATTTTGTGTATTTGTTGTGTCGGTGCGATTTTGTTGCAATTTTATACTTTGTGTTGTGTAACTTTTGTTGCATTCTAGTCAAATTGATTTATGATGTGCAAAGTTTGGTGGTGGGTTTTATGGGAATAAAAGAGACTCCACACAAATGAATTTGATATTTTATTTTTGGAGGGTGGAAATGTATAGAACGATTAATGCTGTTGGTATAGTGTATTTGCTTGTTATATTCGCATTTTTGTTCCTCTCATGAAAGCAATTATACTCATCGGCTAGAATCTTCCAGAGTTTGGTTCTCACTTCTCTGCCACCCTCTTGTATTGGAGTTGATTCATCATCCTCAATCCTCAATACAATATATGAAACTCGAAGATTCGAAACTATTGTGCTTTGTGAAGAATGACTAATAAGCCTTGTAGCCCAAGATATTGAAATTTGTTTTCGTTTTCGTTTGCGTTCACTATGCAAGAACCAATCAAGCCTGGAAGCGAATATAACCAATCTATGATGTGACGCTTTTCGTATATATCTCGTATATAAAAAAATATACATAATTATTTTACCTGAAAATCTAAATATAATTAAGGGTGAATAGGTGGGTTAGTCATTTTCTAAAAAATAATTGTGTATATGGACAAGTTACTATTTGCAATTAGTTAATGAATCATTTTATATTTTTTTATGTATCTTTTTTTTTCTTAAAAATTCTTAATTTTTGATTATCCCACTAATCATATATCATAAAAATATAAAAATAACATTTTAATTTTTTAATTTTTTTTATGAATCTAATAAAATCTATTTTGTATAATTTTACAATTAAAATATTATACAACTATGTACAACTATGTACATAGTATATAACACCAAATCTTCCAAGATCGTGTACACCATTTTTTATTCGATTTAGTATACTAGTTCAAACACTGAGATTTTGTGAATATTCTACAATACTTAATATCATATTTGGTGTACGAGGAAAGTCAGTGTACATACCTGAGTTTGGTGTACGACATAAATACAGCAAAATTGAATAGAATATAGTAGATTTTTTGTGTTACAATTCATAATTCCACTAACCTACTTCATTAGAGAAAAAAATAGAATGGATTTTAAAAAACTAATAATAAATAGTAACTTGCCCATTTATCCAATTATGTTTCAAAAAAGTGACTATTTTACCAATTATTCCTATAATTAATAGTGTTGTGTTAAGCCTTGAAAAAATACCTGAAAATGTTATAAACTCACTATATCCAAAGAATCAAAACCATACTCAAAAAAAATAAAATATCGAATAGATATCCGAAATACAATTATATATCCAAAACTATTAATCATATTTAAATTTGATATTACTTAATTCTAATATTACAACAATAAAGCCAAAATGTTATATTTGTGAAATATTTTGGCTTTACAGTTGTATTTTTCACAAATGTAACAATCAAATTGCAATTATAAAAGCCAAAATTATTTAGTTATACTTGTGAACATTACAATTATAAAGTCAATATTATTTAGTTATATTTATGAAAATTTAACTAAATATTATTTAAAATTCTTTTATTAGTTTTTTAGCGATATTTTGGATATTTGAATATGATCTATATTAAGATAAAACCAAACCAAACATAAACTAAAATTTATAAATAATTGAATGTGTCTTAGAACCTATGATCCCAAAAGTCTAAACAAATCGAAAGATCCATACCGAACCCAAACAGGCAAACATGTATTTGATGGTCATTTTTAGTTTGTTTATTATAACGGAAAAAAATAACTAATATATATATGTAATTTATTTTTTTGAATTATTGAATCTGACAAACAAATGATAACGGCTCCGCCAGCTGAATTTTTTTTGTATCTTACCGCCTTTTTTTTATTTTGGTCAAACACATATCTTGTAAATAAATTATTGTTTTGTATTAAATATGATACCTTCTCTGTGTGTGTGTTCATACAAGGAAATAAATTATTGTTTTGTATTAGAAGTCGTTGTACGTTACATCTCTAATGTGAACTCCTTTTTTTCCTCTTAGATCGCAGTCCCTTCTCCTTGTTTAAAGTGTTTTCCAAAAAGTCAACCATGTGATCAACAAAATAAATCATTGACTCAGTCAGGTGAGGTTAGATCAAATACTAAATACTTTCGATAACTACTAGATTCGATATTTCATAAAAATAAATTAACAGAAAATTAGGTACAACTGGCTATATTCGAATTCTTAAACCTTTTTTTTCTTGTTAATGGGTATAAATCTACTTTTGTCGATAAATTCTACTTCCTCCTATAAAATTAGTGATTAGTGATCATATGAATGTAATCAACCTTTATTAAAGCATAACTTTGTGTAAAATATTAGTGAAAATACAACCAATTTTTACATGGCACAAGTATAATCTCCAAGTATTTTAAGATACATTAAATCTAAAATCATTTAACTAAATATAAAACATACTGGAACATTGTTTTAAAATACAACAATTTAAAATGTTTTTCCTCAAACATATTTTCTTATATTATTAATAGATATATCCTCTCCATAAAAACACTTTACACTCTACAAATGATTAAAAAGGAATAATTTACCAAAATCTGCCTAAATTTGTATCATGCAATGAAGGGGAAGGACAAGCAAGTAAGTGGAAGGAAGGTAAGAAAAAGAGGAATAATTTTAACGATTTTTTCAAACAATATAAAATATATGGGAAAAAAAGGCATAATTTTATCACATCCGAATAAAGGGGGAAAATGCATATAATGACTTCGTTCTTTACCCAACTTATGACAGATTTACAGGTTTCTTGTTTCTTCTTTAAAGAACCAACAGAATTTTATACATTATAGCAAACAAAGACTATCACCAGCTAACTTGCGCCAGCTCCACCGTCAATATAAATTATTTTGCTTATTTCCAGAATCATCTCTTTCACATAAATCATCAATGACGGATCCTCCACGACCCGGCCTGTTTCCTGTAACCCTACCCGAATCCGACGCCGGAGCACTCTTCGTCCTCCAATCTAAAGGTAAAATTAACTAAACATCCAATTTTAGAATGATTAACTGAAATTGAATATTCTCAGGCGAGTGGTGGCACGCCGGATTTCATCTGACGACGGCGATTGTGGGACCTACAATATTGACGTTGCCGTATGCTTTCAGAGGATTAGGATGGTGGTTAGGGTTTGTGTGTTTGACGACGATGGGACTCGTCACTTTCTATGCTTACTACCTTATGTCGAAGGTTCTTGATCACTGTGAAAAATCTGGTCGCCGTCATATCCGTTTCCGGGAACTCGCCGCCGATGTTCTTGGTAAGTAGAAAGAATCTCAGTAATATCTATTTTCTTGCCTTTTTGGGTAAATCCGTAAAGATTGGATCGTGTTTCAATGTGGATACTTTGACTTCTTCGTTAGTTAGATCCTCTCAGCACACGTGTCTCGGTTTGGCTGTATTTGAATGATAAAACCGAATTTTGATAACCGTTTTTTTGGTTTCGTGTATAGATTGGTTTACGTCAGATACTTGGTTTTTCCGGTTATTTGGTTCAACAGGTTCTTCTTACCTAATTAGTTGGAACATAAAAAAAATTGGTTTCAGTTTGGTGATAAATCTGGTTGGATTTGGATTTGGTTTAAAATACGGAATTTCAAAAGGTGACAAAATAACTGAATTTTTGTCAGCTGTGGTTAAATTCTTCTATATTGGTCAGTCTGTTTTAGTAATAATTTTACTTATCAGTTTATAGAAAGATTTTGATTCAGTGTTGGTTTAGATTAATGGTTTAATAATTCTCTCCCAAGGCTTGTAACAGAAACTGGAAAATTTTCGATGATTGGTTTGTGCTGCACCGGTCAATTTGATTTTTGAACCGGTTAATTGTAATGTGGTACAGGATCTGGATGGATGTTTTATGTAGTGATCTTCATACAAACTGCTATCAACACTGGAATTGGTATTGGCGCAATTCTACTCGCAGGCCAATGCCTTGATGTAAGAAACCTAAACTTAGTTACTTGTGAAACAAGAAACCAAGAACTCAGTACGGATCATATCATCTTCTTCCTCTGTTTTGTGTTACGTAGATAATGTACTCAAGTATTTTCCCACAAGGAAAGTTGAAGCTCTACGAGTTCATTGCTATGGTGACAGTTGTGATGATGGTTCTCTCACAGCTTCCAAGTTTTCATTCTCTAAGACACATTAATTGTGCTTCTCTTATTCTCAGCTTAGGCTATACCTTCCTCGTCGTTGGGGCTTGTATTAACCTAGGTACAAATGATTATTACATTAGCGAAACATCGACAAGAAATATTTGAAAATCGATACTTATAGCTTTGTTTTGTTTCCGCAGGTTTGTATAAGAATGCTCCCAAACGTGACTATTCTCTAGAGGCTTCAGATTCAGGGAAAGTTTTTAGTGCTTTCACATCGATTTCTATCATAGCTGCTATTTTCGGGAATGGAATCCTACCCGAAATACAGGTGAAAAATGTCGAAAAAATCATTCAAAGATCATATGTTATTATGAGCTTTAGACTTATATGTTGTATGTATAGTGTAGGCAACTCTTGCTCCACCAGCCACAGGGAAGATGTTGAAAGGACTATTGTTGTGTTATACTGTGATCTTCTTCACGTTTTACTCAGCTGCAATTTCTGGATATTGGGTTTTTGGTAGAAACTCAAGCTCCAATATCCTCAAAAACCTAATGCCTGATGAAGGACCGGCTCTGGTTCCTATTGCAGTCATTGGCCTCGCGGTCATCTTTGTTCTACTTCAGCTTTTCGCCATTGGCCTCGTAAGTTTTTTTAACTAGTGATTGTATTGTGGGTAACTTGGAAAGCAAGATTTACATATCTTGCAAATCAAGTTACATCTAATATATCGACATTTTACATTGATCAGATTAATCGACAAGTGACTAAGCGTTTAGAGATCCTTGTTGATTCATTTAGGTATATTCTCAAGTTGCTTATGAGATAATGGAGAAGAAATCAGCGGATACAACAAAAGGGATATTCTCAAGACGCAACCTAGTGCCACGTTTGATATTAAGATCGCTATATACGGCGTTTTGCGGGTTTATGGCAGCAATGCTACCGTTCTTTGGGGATATAAACGCAGTGGTAGGAGCAATTGGGTTTATCCCACTCGATTTTGTGCTGCCAATGCTTCTATACAACATGACCTATAAGCCAACAAAACGGAGCTTCACGTATTGGATAAACATAACCATAATGGTTGTGTTCACTTGTGCGGGGCTCATGGGAGCTTTCTCTTCCATTAGAAAACTTGTTCTTGATGCTAATAAGTTCAAGTTGTTTAGCAGTGAAGTTGTTGATTAGATACTTTCTTGTATATGATAGTATGTAATACAGAGAAGCACTTGTTTTTTTGGGGGTTTTGACGTGTATATGCATTTGAAGATGAAGGTTTCATTTTTTTTTGCTATGAAAATTATACATATGTATTAAGCATATTTTCAGAATATTTTTAGTTAGTTGAAAACAGTAAAATACACAAGCTCAATAGTTTTTGGTTTGTATTACGTTACGTATAACATTTTTTTATAAAATAAATTGTTTATGAAATACGTAACCAAAATAGAATCGAACTTGATCAGGTTTGGTTTGTAAGAGAGTTCTAGCTTTTTGGGTTCATAATCTTTTTTTTTTTTTAAGTTGTGGTTTGTTCGACTCCTTTAGTATGTATGTGATAAAGTAAGTTTTCTGCTAAAGGGTAAAGATAAATGAATATCCCAAAACCAAATTCTCAAGCCCAAAAACCAATATATACTCACTGTGTGTAGCAGCTGGTACATTAATAGTGTGCTCAAAGATGAATAAGGCATAACCGCATAAGTGAATAAAATTTATAAGCATATATAAAACTAGTGAGCCAGCTCATCAAACAAACAAAAATTGAGAGTCAAACACCAACTAACTCGCAATTTTTTTTCATTTTTCTTTGTGTCAAACACTAACTTTTTTAATTTTTAGGTGATCAGTTTAAATGTTTAATATATAAATCAGTTACTATTAACTTTACTAGCTATGTTTTTATGGACCCTTAGACCATCCAGGAGTTAATCCACAAATTTTTGATCCGGAGCAAGTTTGAATGTGATTCTAGGCAAAAAAACATTCACTATTTCTGATCTAAAGGATGATCCAAATTTGTACTATATAAATATAAAAGAGAGGAAATCATGCAATCCCCAAAACTAGCTTCTGATCTGGACTTGGTCCAGAAGAGCCTTGTAGTTAACCATTATCAAACCTATCGATCATAAATCCAAATTCACGTTGCTTATTTGCTACATTTCATAATCACTTCTTTTTTTGGGTCAAAACTTTATTGTGCAATGATTTACTAGCTCAGTCATAATTAAAAGTTTAATCCGTTACTCAAAGCCACATTACTCCATGATCATGCTTTTGATCGGATGGCCAACTTTTAGTTACTTTAGACTCTCCGTGACCATATACCATGATTGGACTCAATCAATAATAACTTCTAGCATACCTTTAATATATACATTTGTTTTAGTTCAATTTTTTTTTATAGATTTATATTATATCTATGAACCACCAAGAGTTTAGAATGAATTTTGTATTTCATCATATTTGTATTTGAAAAGAGAAAAAGAAGAAAACTATTTGGATATCTTTTAATAGAGTATTATTTTTGTTTTGATTTTTCTTTGCGGGTTGTGCTTTGTTTAGGTTCCCTATTTCCCTTTGACCACTCGTGTTCGTCTAGTTTTAGATGAATTTATTTGGGTATTCATGAACTTCATCATATATCTTTCATAATCAATATAACTTCATTCGAATCCATCCATCTATTCATCCGTTAATTCAGTTCGTGATCATCCATCAATCATCATAGGTTTGAGAACTATCCAACCGTTTTTTGAGAACTTTGTTGAGATTTGAGACAAAAAATTCCATCATATTGTTGTTGTTGACTATATTGTCGTATTAAAGGTAATCCTTCTAAATTCTAGAAATCGTATATTTATTGAAGTTATTTTTCAAGAAATGTTGCTTAAACTGTGGAAATAGTGAGGACCACACGGCGATATCTTTGGAAAATATTATGTGAGTATTTATTATATTAAGATATGATTTGGGGATCTTCATCATAAATGAAGATTAAATATATTGGGGACAATATCAAATAAGTAAATAATTTCTCATGTGATACATTCGTATTTATTAAATATATGTCTAAGAACTAAGGTTTACGTGATAGAATTGGGAACAAGCTTGAATAGTCAACATACAAGAACCTAACTCGTTCTTTAATTAAAAAAAAGAACCTAACTCGTTTTGTTTTGTTTACTATTACATGTCTATTATAGAATACGTAGAGTTACTATTAAACCCGGTTATTTGATGTTTAAAATGACGAAAGAACAAATCTTTATTTAGTACGTTGTTTATCAATTAACTATCGTCTGACCAAAGAAAAAAAAATGTCAATCAACTAACGAATTATATATGTAAATAATTACTGCACAAACATAAATGGAAACTTCATATAATTCATAGAAACTTTGACGCTTTAGGTGATATTGGATCAAATCAATAAGAAAGATATAGTAGAAATATAAGTAATTAATGAAAGGTGACAAAAAAAGAAAGTTATCAAGGTCTGATAATACAGAAAGGCAACTTCAATAAAAAAAATATTTTTAAAGAAAAGCAAGAATACTATAAATTAGTATGGTTAATGATATAATATATAGTCGATAGCATTATATCCACGTGAAAATTCCACCAAGCTCGGACACGCGTACATGATCGTTCTCACTTTCGAGATTATTAGTTAAAATTTTTATTGCATAAATAACACTTCATTTTTATTTTGGAAAAATAACATTTTTATAAAAAATAAAATTTTAAAATTTTTTGTTTAGCTTAAATATTATATAATTTAAAATATACTTTATTTGGGATAAAAAATATAGTTTATAAAGTTTAGAATTTAAAATTTAAATCATTAAAATTAAAATAAAATGCTATTTCTAGTTAAAAAATTTATTTAGGGCTATTTTTAAAAATTATCTTTTTAATCATCCATTCAACTAATTGAGCTTCTTGGTCAAATTTATCTTTCAATTAGTCTTAATTAAAAGAAAAAACATGGATGAAATTTCGTGACGTACAAAATTACACATTTAACTAATAAACATTAGTTACAGCATGTGGATCAATATTATGGATTAAATAAGTTAAATCATATACAAAAATCGACGTGGTTCTCTTTTAGTTATGGTTATAAAAAAATATTTTCATCTACATAAAGAAATGACAGATCGTGAAGCTCGTAAGATCATTCATTATTCACCACCAAGTACCCACTTTTTTGTTTCTCTCTCTCCACTCCATATATATATAATTATTTCTACATACTTATACTATATGATAGATATATATCCTATTAATAAGTAACAAACACCGACAGATTACAATTCATAGGTTTCCAATTCCCCCATACTTATAGTAAAACCAAAAGATTTTTGGGGATATATATAGAGATCGATCTTCGCTCATTTTCTTCTGTTTGGTACGAAATATAAAGATGGAGGAGGTCAAAGTCAAACCAAAAGCCACAGAGTCTACGGTGATACCAACTAAAAAGGAGGATGATGAGATGAAGAAGATGAAAGAGTGCGTGGTGATTGGTCAAGAGGCAAAAGAAGAGATAAGTAAAGGACAAGAAACTATGAAGATCGTAGAGGGTTTAACACAAAACCAAGATGAAACAAGACCAGCTGATTCTAAGTACGAGCCGAGATTATCATCATCATCACAATCATCAAAGCTTGAGATGGTTAAGAAGTTGGAAATTGGTAAGTTTCTAATCTTTATTTGTCCCCTTTGTTGTGAATAATCTTGTGATGTCGTTCATATATTATCTTTTTTTTTTCTTTTCTGTTTGTATGACTAATTCATATATGGAACTAAGTAAGTTATGCATTTAACAACTATAGACAAAAATATCAAAAATCCTTATTTAGCAATTACATTTTCTTTTATCTTTTTCATTTGTTTACTTTAGCTATTTATATATATATATATATATTTTTTGAGTCTTTCGTTATTTCGTTTAGATACGTATTAGCCGTTTTACGAGCTCACAAATTTCGCAGATAAAAAAATTTCGAGCAAAAACTCAGAAAATATCAAAAAGGAAGAGGAGAAGAAGAAAGAGAATAATAATCTTTCTAACATGAAGCATAAGAAGACAAGTTCACACGTGTGGGATTGTGGAAGTACTCTCTACGACTCGTTCGAGCTCAACTCGTTCCAACGCCAACTCGACTCAGCCATCTCTGCTTCCTCCGCCAGAACTATGTCAATGTCTCGCCTCCCCGACCGTCGTATCCCTTCTCTCAGCTCACTTTCGCCGGAATATTCTCCTCCCCTTCCTCCTCCGCCGCCAACTTCTTCTTCCGGTGGCAAGAAACACTCAAACAAGATCTCTCGTTCTCTTCAAAGATTCTTGAAGTCAGTGTTCAAACCTAAACAGCACCAAAACTTGAGCACTCCTCCTTCACCGGTCTACAAGGCGGTAGGTCACAGCGGCGGCGACAAAGATCGATACTACGTCGTTTATGACAAATCGGGTTCGTTGACAACTATTCCAGAGTCAACGGAGAAGGAAGTGGGCCCTGAGATAAACTCTCTCGTTAGAAAAACCGTGTCCGAGAGATTCCCGGCGAGTCGAGTCGTTGGTATTTCATGTGCTTGATTAATATTGTCTCTTATTAAGTCGTATATTTGATATAAATTAATGTTATATAAATATTATGAGATTAGAGAGTTTTATTTTTATTTTTAAATAAACATTTTCGAAATGAATCATTGTGTTGGACGTATCACGTATGTGATGAATGTAGAAGTTTTATGCATTTATGATGCAATGTACGTATCGTAACCGTTTACTTTAGATTTATATCTACCTTGAACATGATGTATAACAAAAGTATGGTTTATAAGGAAACTACGTGACAGATTATGTTAGTGTTGAAAAATATGCGATGGAGTTACGTTCATATATAGTATTTATTTATTTATTTGATAAGAAAATACGGTATTTATTAATGAGTCGTTTTCATGATGAGGATGGGAAATTAGGTTTGGACTCACATTATGTTTGAGCGTTTATTTACTATGCTACATTAATTATTCAGTTTTGGTATGAATTGTTTAATACTACTACGTCTAAACATAAAAGTTAAAATATACGAACTGTTATTATAAATAGGGACCCTTATATAAATATCGTGATGTATTTGCGACACGAAGTAGGGTATATAGGATAAGTCAATTAAGTGTTCCTTAATAAATGTTAGGTAGATATATATACACACCTTGGTTTTATTTAATGCATTGTAACGTCTTCAATAACGTAAATGTTTTGATGAGATATGTCTCCTCCTCCCTAACCTCGATTTCTTTGCGTACGGCTAAAATATTGATATTAAATTATACGTTTTGCTTTGAATCTATGGAAAATAATCTTTAGACATTTCTCTTGAGATTTTTAAATTCTGATCTTTTAAATTCATTTTGTATTGTATTAAACAATCACTCATTTTTGGTCTGAAAGTATTTACTTTTTAGGGTATCCAGATAAATGTGTATTTTTAAACATTTATATGCACAAAAACATATGTTACTGATTATTTATTGTCATCCATCCTGATACCGGTCTCCAAGGTCTCGTCGACATTATGCCCATGTTGTTAGGCATGGAAAAATGTTTCTCCAGACCTAAAAAAACGAATTGATTCTAAAATGTTTTAGGTGAAACGTAACAGAGTCAAGCCTTTTTATCAACAAAAACAAAAAAAAACTAACAGAGTGAATTTTCTTTTACTTCTCATAACATTTTTCTTTTAGGTTATTTAAGGATTGAGCAGAAGTTTGCGTTGGTTGTTGAAATTTCCTGTAAATTTCTTCTTTCCCTAAATGAATATAAAATGTGTATTTTGATGTTTAGGAATTCTGTTATGCTCTGTTTCTTGATCAGTTTCGGTTTTAGCTTAATTCCCAGATCATCGATACCTTCTTACACACGCACACACACATATTCTTAAAGGCTTAAAGGCTAAAAGCCTGCTTTGTTCTATAACGTATCATATTTTATATATATTGATCAACTCTGTACAGGTTTGAAATGTAACTGTGTGTTGAAAACCTTGGTAGCGGTTTAATGTAAACGATGTGTATATGGTACTTGGAAGATAAAGGGTTTCAAGATTTGGACAATTCTTGAGTAGAGCTGGCTATGATTTCCATGCTACATCAGGTTTGGACTTGATAGTTAACTGGATCAGGTTCTCGAATATCGGTATTGTTTCACGGCAGCAACCAAGTACCTGAATCAAAAACCAAATCAACTCAAGCCTTAAACATTTCTCTATTTTAACAAGAAACAAGAGTAGTCAATTTCCATGTTTTTTTCTTTTCTAAGTAGCAAATAAGAAAAGATTAGGAGAAAGATGGGACTTATTTCAAGCGTGTCATAAGACAAATAAAGAATCTTGAGAAATTTTGTTACATTTAAATATTTTCCTTGGGTTCCAAGTAATATTTTGTTGCATACCATGGATTTACGACCTGATCAGAGACATGAGTCCAAGTCCGAGACTAGCTTCAACTAGTGAGTCAAAACACACTTGTTGATACCTATCCGCAATAGTATCAGAATATTCTAGGTAGACCAGATTTGGACATTGAAATGACCATGACACAATCCTCTTAGCCTGATTAAACCGTTTAGAACGACGAAACTTTAGTGGCTTGAGCATTGGGATAGACACAGTCACAGAAATACGTGTCCCCTGCGACATAAAACTAATCACATCTTCCCAAATCAAATCAATCAGCACTAATTCCATAAGCGCGTGACAGCCAGAAATAAGCTTATCAAACATATTTGTTTTTATAAGAAAATGATCAAGATGGAGAATCTTAAGCTTTGGAAGAGAAACATCATCTTCCACTTTAATCAAAACACCATCTCTAAAAACTATCTTTAACCTAACCAATGTCTTGATCATATAGATCTCTGAAGGCAAAGCATGAAAACTTGGGTCTACACTATCCCAAGATGAACAGATGTATAAATCAAGATCTGATACATCACGTTCCAATACATAGTATATCCAATCTAAAACCCGACGTTCATCGAAAACGTCATTACGACACTTAAGGTGGAATCTTTTCAACGGAGCATTCGCATTCGCTTGAAGAGCCAAAACACTATCCACAAAATCATAAAACTTTCAGAATTCTCATTTCTTTCTTGAGGATGGAGATAGACTGAGTCATCAAAGTCAAGATTGGGTAGAGAAGCAAACAAATTCTTCCATCTTTTGGCAAGAACAGAAGTTGAAGCAGCTTCTTTTGTCGGAAGGAATGATAGGATGTGACAAATTAGTGCGTCAAGTAAACCACTTATTACATCTGTAGAACCATTCAAATCCTTCTGTTTCGATTTAATTTTCTGACAAGAGACACAGATCAACCAACACTTACAATTACCTGAACAAAGACATGAAACAATGGTAAGAAAAGGATTCCAAATGTTACGAAACAACAGAGAAACAAAAAGAAAAGAAAAGGCTAAGAAACCAAACCAAATCGTAGGAGAAAAAGTTAGACCATAAGAAGAAAATTTGGGAAAACTTACTTGAGATTTGACACCATCTTGCGTTTAATCGAAAGGAAAAGCGAAAAGTCGCAACTCGGATATTCTAAGACTGATCCAAAAGGAAGCCTAAGTAAATGGGCTTAGTATTAGGTTTTGGTTTATTAGCAAAGGGGCTTAACTCTTAATGGTGTCAAATCTTAGAACATCCGAGTAGATTTACTTAGGCTTAAATTATCCTCGAGTTTAGGCTTAAACTTAGATTTGACACCATTAAGAGTAGTAGGTTTTGGTTTATTAGCAAATGGGCTTAACATGTGCTCACATTACTTTTCCAATATCTGTGGATTAGCTTACTGATTAGTTATATTTGAGTCATGTATCTCTTGTTTGCTTTTCTATTGCTTTTCCATTTTCTGTAGTATTAGTTTTTTTTAGTGTGTGTGTATATTAGTAGCATTACTTGAATTTTTTCTAGGTGAATCGCTTATACACGAACACATAAACATAACTTTTATGCTGACAAACACAAACGTTACTACTAACAAATTTGAAAACCAGCGTTAACATAGCTTTGTCCTCTTTCTACTGCTTTTCCATTTTCTATAGTATTATTTGCTTTTCTATTATATTAGTAGCATGAGTTCGTTTCAGGTTTAACTTACATGTGTTTATTCTAGCTAGGTGGATTGTTTGCTTCAGAGTTAAATAAAAATACTCAACTAAGATACACTAAACATAAACACAACTTGTATGTTCACAAACACAAACGTCACTACTAACAAAGTTATAACCCTCTGTCTATATAACAGTCTTTGTATAAGATTTTTCCTTTCAGTAAGAAAATCTGAAATGATGAAATGAGTGATTATATTGTTTCTCAGTGTATCGCAAATTGTTTATATTGGATGATGAATGAGTGCTTAAGTCCTTAATCAATCAGGTAGAGAGATTTTAAGTGAGTTTGTTATAACTTAACACAAGTTGTTAAACTCTTGACTACATAAAGAGGCTTTGTAACAAAAAGTTTTAGTTACTCTGTTCAGACAGAGCAGCTAGATAAGTTGAATAGGCGAAAATATCATCTAGAGATTTACAGTGTTCAAACGGAAGGCTTTTGTTACTTTCAGAGAGATTGTTTAGACTTTACTGTCAACAAATAGATTTAGAAATGTATAACGAAATTAAAGTCTTTTGCTCCATCAATGAACTCATGTATTACATTTACCCATATCTTCTTTGTTTTTGCATCAATGAGTGTGACTGAGTATATTCTTAACCAATGAGTGTGATTTGTTAATGCTGCTGTTGAATAGGATTATGTTTTCTGGAGATTCCATGTGGCAAAGACGTTGTTGGATCATGTTTCTCCAAAGATAAGTTTTAATTTGAGAAGATATTTTACTCTTTGATTATGGTTGGATGTCGATGAAGCAACCAGAAATAGAAAGAGAAGACAAATGATAAATAATTGTCGAGGTCGTCTTGATTAAATGAGTTGCTAACATGCAATTATACCCCGTAAACATGTTTTATCACTTTTAAAGTCATGCCTCAAATGGCATAATCTACATAAATTAGATATTTAATTATGAAGTCAACTAAAACTTGGGTTTTTAAATGACACTAAAAAAGAGAGTTGAAGATTTAAACATCTTTGAAAGTTGATGTTTGTTTAATAAAACTTGAAATTATGTCATTTTGATTAAACTAACGGACATTTTAACGCAGTAAACATCAATTTAACGACGTGCCTCAAATGTCTTAGTCAACGAAAGTTTGCTATTTAATTACTTGAAACGAAAAACTTGAGTATTTAAATAACATTTAAAAAATTCACGCTTTAAACGTCTTCAATTTGAAAGTTCATGTTTTTTTTTTTTGACATTTGCCCGTTATTAAACTCCTAACTAATCCTTTGTCTACACAAGAGGCTTTGTAGAAAATCTAAAACAGAAGTTATTAGGTACGTAGGATTTGAATGTTGCAACTGTTGATGCGATTGGAAGACATGATGATGTTGCAACCTCCATTGTGCATTGTCATGAATGAGGAACTCATCTAAAGAACTTGAACCAAACAGTTATTTTAGCAATTAGAAAAGTCTGTGTGGTTTTTTTTTGCCTTCTACTACTATTCCCTCTGTTCTGATGTGCTTAATACCTCAATTTAAATTTAATTAGTAACAATTTAAAGTGGTACCTTCTAAGCTATGAATAGACGAAAATAAGTTGCCAAAATTATGCTCAGATAAAGCTTGCAACAAAGAAAATCATGTTCATATTTTTGTTTTCTGATTCACCAATGAGTCAGTTTTCTCAGAATGATGTTTAATCGCACACCATAATTTTATACTGATATTGTTATCAAGAAACTGAGATCCAATCATAATTCTTCAAATATCTTCGAGAGACAAAATATTAACAGAATTTTTAGCAAAAGGAGAAAGCATTAAACAAAAGGCAAATAAAAGAGAAACAAGAACATCTATGGCTGAGAAACCAGAAAAAAAGGGATCTTCTAAAGAAGTAGTGTACCACATTTAGGCAATGATAAGCTGAGGTTAGTTGAGATTATTTGGACATTGCACTTGGCTGAAGCAACTCTAGGAAGCTGGTCTTGAAGTTTCTTGAATACTTTCATCACATCTTCATCATTTGGTGCATTGTAGTACAATATCATTTGTTCAAGATTCGGCATTGTCTTTAGGAAGTGCTTCACCTGATCTATCTGCTTTTCTATGCCACCTTCATCATAATCATAATCAAATTCATCAAAAGCTTCACCAAACTTCAAAATCTTTAGAACCTTCGCCGGACTTGATGATAGGCAAGTACGAACCTCCTGATATTTGCACAAGCACCCATCTTCCTCCTCACATATACTTGTATAATTGTGATGCAGTCCCTGAAACATTAAGAAACACAGTTTCAAAATCTAACTGTGCGTGTCAAAGATTGATTTAAAGAATGTGTATGGTACCTCGAAGACAAGGGTTTTTAGATTAGGACAATTCTTGAGTAGAGTTGGCAATGGATCCCAATTTAAATCTGGTGTAGTCTTAATAGTTAACTGAATCACATTTTTGAATACCGGTATTATTTCAGGGCAGCAAGCAAGTACCTGAAACAAAACAAAATTCAATTATATAATCACAATAACTCAAGCCCTACCCGTAACCATTGCACTACTAGTAAATAATAAGGTTTTTAATAAAAACAAAAAAAATGATTAGGAGAAAGATGGGACTAACCGCAAGAGATTCATCAGACAAGTAAAGGATCATCACATTACGTATTCCCATTAAAAGATTTGTTACATTTCTTTGGTCCGTTTCAGTCCGCTTACGTGTCTTCTCCAGTCTGAGTCTAGCTTCTACAAGCGAGTCAAAACTCATTTCTTGATACATGTCCACAATGGTATCAAAATAGTCTAGGTAGACCAGATTTGGATTATCAATTGACAATGAGACACTATCGGAAACCTTGTAAAAATCTTCAGAATGACAAAACATTAGTCTCTTGAGGGTAGGGATAGACACAGTCACGGAGCACGGTTGCCTAGAGTTGCACCACATCATATCAATCAGCTCTAAATCTTGGAGCGCATGACAGCCAGAAAGAAGCTTGTTAAACATACTTGGTTTTATCTGAAAATCATCAAGATGGAGACTCTTAAGCTTTGGAAGACAAACATCACCTTCCACATCAATCTTGAAGCCATACTCAAACTTCATCTTCAGCTTAACCAATGTCTTGCTCACAAAGATCTTACAAGCCAGAGGAAAATAACTCGAATGGGAACAACAACAAGAGAGAGACATGTATAGATCAATATCTAACACACCACGTTTCAACACTTTGGATATCCAATCAATCACCCAATATTGATCAACAACATCTTTGCACTTAACGTGGAAACTCTTCAATGGAGCCTTCGCCTTGGCTTGCAAAGCCAATACTCTATCCACGAAATGCATAAAATGTCTGGAAGTCTTTCTCCTTTTTACGTAAGTCATTGGAGGATGGAAATAGAAAGAATCATCAAGCTCAAGATTTGGCACAAAAGCAAGTAAACACTTCCATCTTTTGGCAAGAACACAAGTGGAAGAAGCTTCTTTAGTGGGAAGGAATGATAAGATGTGACAAATCAATGAGTCTGGTAAACTACTGATTAAATCTCTACAACCACCAAACTCCTTCTCTTTCCGTTTCATTTTGTGACAAACACAGATCAACACTTACAGCCTGAACAAAGACATTAACCTACTACGTTAAGAAAATCGAAACAACATGATACCAAATTTTAAACAAGGTCTCTTAGATTTCTTTTAGAACACAGAGTACACTAAACCACAGCAAATGATCTAATAGGTTTCATTAAGATACCCAATGGAGAACAAAAAGAAGGAAAAAAAACAATAAGAACAAATAAAACATGGGTCATCTGAAGAAAATGAGGAAAACATACTTGTCATAACAATGGAGAAACCAACGGCTAGGTTTGACAACATTGGAGCAGCCAAATTCAGGGTTTTCATCGTAGACGATTGATTTTCGTATATATTATTTGTAAAGTCGCTTTGTTTTGTCAAGACAAGACTCAAATGAATCAATGTGTGGTTGGTGTAACTAAATTGTTCCATAAAAACTTGTACTCCCTTTGTTCCATTTTGATAGATGTTTAAGATTCTTTTGTTTGTTCCATTTTATTAGATTTTTTTAAATATTTATGCATATTTTTTATTTATTTTAATCTAATTAATTTTTTTTTCCAAATACCTATGCAGATATGCATGATTTGTTGTCTTTTTGGCTTTTTTTATTTACTATTTTTACTCTTTTGATAATGATTTTAATTAAATAAACAATTTTCTTAATAAGTGTGCTTTTAAGCAAAACATCTAATATAATGGAACAAAAGAAGTATTAATTAAAAGTACGAAACACATTCAGTTTATAAAACCTAAAGTACGTAAAACATTTTATATGATATTTTTTTTGTATAACTTTTTTCACAAAATAATAAAATATAAATATTTCTTTTAGGGTAATTCTTTTAAATACCACTAAATTCTGTTTTTCTTCCATAAATACCACTAATTTTTAAAACTTTCATCTATACCATAAAATGACCACAATTCCCCTTAAATATGTAAATATTTTTAGGGTTTAGGATATACGGCCCTAAAACCCCTCCTCACAGCCCCATAAAATTATACCATAAATCTAAAATAGTGAACTAAAACTTAAAATTTTTAATTATAAACTTTATAAATCAATTTTTATGTTTGTAGTATTTTTGGAAGGAAAATTATAAGGAATGATTATGTAGGATCATTTGATTAGTTCTCTCATATCTATTTTTCTTTCATCCTACTTCATTAAAATTTGGACAAAAATACCTCTGACACAACACAGAATAAATATTTTATTAGCAATCCAATATTTAGAAAAGCTTAGATCCAATTTTGACAGATAACTATTTTGTTAGCACGATAAAAATATTGTATAATCTAATATATATAGATTAACATCTAAACTATTATTTATCGTGAGACAAAATATGATTTATACATAGTTATGTATGAATTCGACGAATAATGAATCACCTTTTTAGCGATAATTTATTTTGTTAATATGGTATATATTATGTTATACTTTTATAGACTAAATCTTTGATAACTCTATTATATATTCTATTTCATTTATTTCTTCATTAACTTCAAACTTAACGAAATAACGGGTTAATTTTGAAGCTAATGAATAAATAAAGACAAGAGAATATATATTGGAAAAAATGAAATTCTTCATTAGCTTCCTCACTGCTCTATTTACTTTTTCACCACTCACAAAGTCACGTCTCATTACTTCATCTTCATTTCTCAGTGTATCACAAATTATTTATATTGGATGATGAATGAATGATTAAGTCGATAATTACCAAACGTCAAGACTTTCAGAACCTTCACCGGACTTGATGCTAGATAAGTACGAACATCCTGATATTTGCACAAGCATCCATCTTCGTCCTCGTATCTATTTGTATATTTGGTGGTGCAGCCCTTGAAACATCAAGGAAACAGTTTCAAAATCTAACTGTGTGTAAAAGCGTGTCAAAGATTGATTTAAAGGATGTGTATGGTACCTCGAAGACAAGGGTTTCTAGAGTTGGACAATTCTTGAATAGAGTTGGCAATGGATTCCAATTTAAATCTGGTGTAGTCTTAATAGTTAACTGAATCACATTTTTGAATACCGGTATTATTTCACGGCAGCAAGCAAGTGCCTGAAAGAAAACAGAATCAACCTCTATTTGTTGTTTGCACTACTAACAAGTACGAAAGTAAAAGTATTATTCAATTTTTTTAGAGTAGCAATAAAATGGTAAGAAGAAAGATGGGACTAACCTTAAGAGTGTCAAAGTAGAGGATCTTCACATTAAAAGATTGATTGAGTTCATCTTATCTGTTTCAGTCCGATCACGTGTCTACTTTGACAAGGACAAGGAGTAGGTGATTATTGAGAGTTAAATATTTTTTTTTGTGGGAAGGATAATTGGATTTAGATTCTTAGGATACATTAATCTGGTGCTTGATCCCAAAGGTTGACTCTCCTATTTCAAGGTTTAAATTTAGACCAATTTCTCTTTGTAATGTTTTCTACAAGATCATCTCCAATGATGTGTATTGGTAAATCGGCTGAAGTCTCATCTTTCTGGGATTATATTTAGAGAACCAAGATGATAATATTATCATAGCACACATGAAGAGACAAGCAAAAACTTAGAAACTAATCTTAGTCGCCATACAGTTACTCAAGGGTAGTCTGTTAAATGAAACAATTATTTTTCTAGTTTCAAGTTTATTCTGACTTACTCTTTCTTAATCGAGATCAGCTCCATGCACTATCAGTTGATGAAAATGACCACACGGTCCAAAAAGAAAGACCTATCGCGTATATTTTTAATTCTTGGACCTTGAAAGTTAGGAATCAATTGACAAAAAAGCGATTTCTACCATAAATTTTCAATGCAAGAGACTAATTAATTTCATAGATCGATTTCATTTTGGAAACTTGTCAGAGAACAAGACAGCCAAAAATTAAGAACCACAAGTTGCTTGGGATACAAGAAATGTGATTATCAAGTAAACAGACACCTAGAGGAGAATTTACAGTTTCTACAAAGTTTTCTAACCTGATATATATAAATTAATAGTATTGTAGTCTCCTATACGAGATTGTAGTTGAAAGAAACAAACATAACAAATGCAATAATACTACACACAGTGATTATGAACATGCAAAATGGGTCCATACGTCAGCCAAACCTAAGCAAAACTTGGTCACAAAAAATGTATGCATTTAAATAAAAGGACATTGTCTAAAATGAACTCTTTAAAAAAATTATTTTCAAATGAAGTATTTTGGGAAGAGTTTTTAAAACAGTAGGATCCCTGCTTGGAAATAAATTTTTAAAATAATCAATTTTTTGTATCTAGTCCTTAAATAAAAAACTTGTCGTCTACACAGTGTTTGCAGCAAAATAAAATCTAAAATAAGATATACAAAAAAACGAGAGAATCATAAGGGTTGAAAAACTAAAAGAGACATTAATTACATCTCTAGATATATATTTCTCTAATTTGCTTCAGCAATGGTAGATGTAGCCTCACGCAATAGATATGTCTTTTGCAAGACACATTCAAACTCCTTAGCCTCCACCAACTTTAGCTTCTCTTCAAGCCTCTTCTTTGTTATCATTGAAACCTGATACATCTCTATTTAACAACATCCTCATGCACCCTATATCTCGTAACTGATTATAGAAGAAATGAGTTCAAAAACCAATCTCTTTCAGATTGTTCATCATTAAGTCTTAGAGGCTCCTCCACCATAATGGATTCCCAAATCATTTTGGACAATCTAAAACACTTCTTGTCATGAGCATTTGAGAAATAGTTCTCATCTACACCCTCATTTCTTTTACCATTATAATACTTGATCTTCAGAGTGGAGATCTTACTCTTGAACTGTCTTGGCTGAACCTATATCTTGTTCTTGATTATCTCATAGAAACCGTTCATGTCATCACATAGACTCATCCATGTATCATTCTTGTAATCAACCATCTCTTGCAGCAAGAGGATCTCATCCTCTTCCTCTTCAATCTATATTCTATGAAAATAGTCTTTTTTCACCACAACAGCTTATGCAACAACTTCACTCTTTTTGGTTGGCTGAGCCTCCTTCTCCTTCTCCTTATAATTGAAGGCGGACCAAGAACAAATTTTAATATGAGGGATAATATTAAAGTATTTTTTAAATAAAATATAGTATGTATATCAAAACAAGGTTTATTATAACATATATCATACAAATGTATTATATGTTCATTAATTTTTAAAATATTATCATCATTATTTAATTTATCACTTTATCAAAAAACCTTAACGGCATAATCTTCTGACGACGACGAGGAAATTGCAACGGAGGAAGAAACAAGATTCTGATTCTTCATCTGATGAAAACGAACAAGTCAAAACTCCACCAAGTAAAACCCTAGCGCCAGACGAGGAAGAAGAAGATTCTGATTCTTCATCTGATGAATCAAACCAAGTAAGAATACATCATCTCATCCTTCTGCTCATGTTGTCGTAGCCACCATGGAAAAGCAAAGCTCAGATTCGGAGACAGAAGCTCATGTTGCATCAGCTCATGTGGAGAAGATTGAAGGGAAGAAAGACTATTTTTTTAAAAAATGGACTGAAGCGGATGATATCCTCTTGCTGCAAGATATTGTTGATTACAAGAATGATGAACTGAACGGTTTCTATGAGATAATCAAGAACAAGATATCATTTGAGGTTCAGCCAAGACAGTTCAAGAGTAAGATCTCGACTTTGAAGATGAAGTATTATAAGGGCAAAAGAAACGAGGGTGTAGATGATAACTCTTTCTCAAATGCTCATGACAAGAAGTGTTTTCAGTTGTCCAAAGTGATTTGGAGATCCCTTAAGGTGGAGGAGCCTCTCAAACTTAATGATGAACAATCTGGAAAGATTGGTTTTTGAACACGTTTCTTCTAGGATCATTTACGAGATATGGGATACATGAAGATGTTGTGAAACAAAGATGAAGCAAGGTTTCAATGATAACAAAGAAGAGGCTTGAAGAGAATTTGAATTTGGTGGAGGCTAAAGAGTTTGAATGTGTCTTGCAAAAGATAGATGTATTGTGTGAGGCTACCTCTGCGGTTGCTGAAGCAAATTAGAGATGTTATGTCTTCAAACCTACTTATGACTCTCTGGTTTATTATGACATATATCGTACAAATATATTATACATTCATCAATTTTTGAAATATTTTCATCACTATTTAATTTATCACTTTATAAAAAAATTATGTTTGAAAAAATACAAACTAGATATCGTTTAGACGTCGATACAAATGTTTAGGCATTGATATCCAAATTATTTTAAAAAATTGATACAAATTTTCGTTGAAAATATTTGTCTATTGGTACCTAGTAAAAATAAGAGTTATATATAAACATATTATAGATCAATTTTACAATTCTACATATATCAAAATTTCAAAGAACCAAATAAGATATTAAAAAAATATGAACATGAATCTATAGTAATGTCACAAAATTTGTTGAAATTGATTTGGAAATAATTTATTTAGTAATAATCAAACATTCAAACTTGACAATAATATAAACTAATTATGCATAATCAATTTAGAGTATTCGACATCTGTTTAATTAAAATATTGTAATTTAGGAATAATTTAATGAAAAGTTAAAAAGATAACATTTTTTATTTTCTTAATAGTATGTTAGTTCAGTTGTAAGGAAATTAAAAATATATATTGCTTCTTTATTAATTAGACTATTTAATTGTAATATAGTTTATATTAAGTTTAGAATTTTAAGGTTTATGAAAAAATTATCAAATTTTATATGGGGTATTGGACAAAAAAAAATTAGGCTGAAATTTTTTTAAAAATATTATAGTGGAAGATTTTAAAATTTCTCAAAAAAATAAATAAAAAATCACTGTGGGTCGGCCCCCTGGACGCAATCTAAAATTTTTCTCAAACCAAAGGAAAAAAAATGGATCATCTTAACTTTTCAATTAAACACAAACAGACAAAATGAGGGTGGACCAATAGTGAAAGGCCCAACAAGACAAAATGAGGCTTCGATTGCTGATTTCATTGGTTTGTCTTTGCCTCCTGTGAATTTCAATGGTATAGCTTCAGACTATCTAAAGCGGTTAGCTATTCCTGAGGATAATAAGGCTCTTGTTGATTTGGCGCGTCTCATACAGATCTGCTCAATGCCTTCGGAGTTGTATCTATCCAAGAACGAGCTCAGGCTCCCCACTCGTGTCTATGCCATGGCTATTGTTATTGTAGCTATACGGATTCATTATAACATCAATGGTTTTGGTGTATGGGAACGGAGTTTGGATGATGATGATACTGAGGAGCTTTTGAAGCACCTTGAAACGAAATATCACGAGCTTGCTGCTGAAACCCTTGGTAAACCAACCAAACTCTAAGTCTTAGATATCGTAACCTTGCTGATGAATGTCGTTTTTCTTTTGCAGAATATGAAAAGGATATTTTCTCATATTTATCGCACGGGAGAAACGAGATGTGTACTGGCTTAGCAGAAGCATCAGCTGATGACACATACAAAACTGCTGATAAGCTGTGGAATCATTACCCCAATGTCAAGGTACTTATTCAAAACCTACCCGCATGCACTGTCGTGAAACCATCTCTTTTGACTTGCATTTTTGTAGGAATTTGTACGGCTTGAGACTGGGAAGATGTTAACCAAAGGTTGACTCTCCTATTTCAATGGTTGAATTTAGACCAATAGCTCTTTGTATTGTTTTCTACAAGATATTGGTAAATTATAAGAAGCATTGACTACTTAAGACCTGTCAGCAAGAGATTTGGAGACAAAATCGGCTATTGCTTTGAGAGCGACATGTTCGACTTCATCTTGTGTTAGCCCATTTGCTTCAAGGTGCTTCTTGCCAATCTTGAAAGAGTGATCTCCACCATCAATCACATGTAGCTCAGTGACAGCTTTCATTTTGTTGCAAACAGCTTCAAGCTTATCCAGAGGACACATAGGATCTTTGCTACCCTTTGATACAAAAACCATTCATAATCAAAATCATTCATGTACAACAAACATAAAGAGAGTTTTTACCTGCACAAACATCACAGGGACTCTCATTTCTAGCAGAGTCTCGTCTCTTATCGCACCTTTCGTTCCCTGTAAAACGTATATATGTATATCCTTCAAATTTGTCATCCATACATGAAAAGGAAACGGATACACAAACCTTAAGTGGGTATCCCAAACATATTACAGCTGAAACTGTAATATCTTCATTCACAGATACCATACAGCTTACTCTGCAAGTAATAAGATCACATTCAACAATCAACATCGAAGCCTACGAAACAGAACAATGTGTAACAAAAAGAGGTGTACCTAGAACCCATTGATTTTCCAGCCAATACCAAAGGATGACCTGGGAATTTAGCAGCAGTTTCTTTAACAACATCCAAATGAAATTCAATCAATTTTTCGGCTTTCGGAGCAACTCCTCTTTTCCCACCAGCAAGATCTACACAACCGAGTTCATAATCACTTTTAAGCTTAATTGTTGTATATAATCAAATTTACTAATATAACACACAAAAATTCACTCACAAGGGTAATCAAATGTGACCACTTCAACAGCTGATAATGTTTTCTTTAACATTTCCTTCCATCTAATAATATCAAGAAAATTCAGACTAATCTGTTACTCAAACAATGACTAAGTGATTAAACTTTGTGAGAAAGATTAGTCACCTAATCATCCAGTCGGAGGAAGAGGGAGCACCGGCACCGTGAGCAAATAAAACGACCGGCGAACATAATTCTTCATTTTGCTTTCTTCTTTTCTTCGAAGGAGGTGAAGCATCATCATCCATTGAGAGAAACCTGGAAAATCTCAGACAAAACTAACCCTCAAAACCCTATGAAAAAGTTACAAAACGGTTTAGTTTTCGCGCCATATTAATTGGGCCAACAAATACTTCTCAATCCATTCAAGTTTAGGCCCAAACATTAAACAAAACTATTTAGTATTCTTTTATCGATTTCCTAAATTAGCCTTAAAATTAGGTCCCGGAGAAAACGTTAACCACCGTTTACAAATATCTCAACACGAAATTGTGGTTTCCTCATTAGACTTTTTCAATGGCCAGATTTACAGTTACCGTCACCGTCACCGTTCTCTTGTTTACGTTGGCTATCTCCGTCGCTTCCTCCAAGCCGGCAAATGACATCAGCCCCGAAAACCATATTCCTTTATCAGCCAAACCCGACCCAGATTCCACAAACCCAACCCTTCCCGGATCTGATGAAGTCACTGTACCGTTGAATTTCGTGAATTTCCATCCGATCAATCGTCATTTCCCTAGACGTCCGTTAACGACGTCTCGTTTCAACCGCCGTCCTTGCCACCACCATCGCCACGAGCTATGGGGACGTGACCTTCAGATCTCTTACGGCAACGATATGATCTTCTCCGGCGAAGAAGAAAAACCAACAGATACAGATCGTTTGTCAAACGCCGTCGTAATGAATATCCCCACGAGCAAGATATTAGTCGGTTCTTTTCCGGAGGAGGAGGAACACGATGGCTCCAAGCAGATCACGGTGAAATTGGTGAAGAACAAAGAAGGAGATGATAAGAGAGATCACTACAAGGATATGCTCACGACAAAGATTCGCAAGTTTCTCAACCATTTGGTCTGAAGAAAACTCTAGTTTGTGTTAGAATTCTAAGAAGCCCCTTCTGGTAAATAAATATCATCCATATGTTGTGGTGAAGACGATGATGATGATTTTGTCTATATAATAAAAATTCAATAGAAGATGGTTTCATAAAATAGGAATAATAATGATGTGATTATGAAGATGACAATAACTTACATTAATTTTACACGTAGTTTCTTAGCTTTGGAGAACTAGATATGGTTTTCGCAAGAACCGCCTTGTTGGGTGGTAGCGGTAAGCTCAGGGCACGGCGTGGGGCTAACTTTCTCAGCGGCTCCGGTAACATCTGAGCATTTCCATATTGGAGGACTTTGTGTTCCAGTGAGTGTAACATTGAAGAGGCAAAGATTTGTGAAAGGTGAATCTTTTAATCCATAAACCATGCCTGCACGCTCCACTTTGATACCCCAAACGTTCTTGATCGTTATGTCTCTTACAATGGGAAGAGTGGTTGGGTTGAATTTATCATCCGGGTGATCTCCGGTATTGCCAGAGATTTTAATCCCCGTTCGTACTTTATCCATGTAAAAACCGGAGATTTTGATCCCTTGGATGCTTCCTCCTCGGCCAATGTTTGTCTTGATGTGGATGCCGATCCCGGAATTGTACAGAGTGATGTTTTCCACCGTAATATTTTGGATTCCGCCAGAGGTTTCACTTCCGATGGCTATACCAGCAAATGGGGAAGATCCAGTGATGCGTCGAATGGTTATGTCACGGCTTGTATGGTTGTAGGCTATGCCATACTCGTCCCAACCGCTCTTCACTGCAACAAGGTCGTCACCAGTGGATATGTAGGAATCTTCTATACAGACATTAGAGCTTGAATCTGTGGCAATGAGTAAAGCACACAAGTCATGATTTGAAACGTAGACGTGATTAAGTGTTAAGGGAAATTGATGAAACCTGGATCAATTCCATCGGTGTTTGGGGAATCAGTCGGAGCGAGGATGGTAACATGATGAACTACAACATTACTGTAAGAAGAATAAAGATAGTCTCTAATTATCATGGTGCATATTCAAGTTCATGATTCTTACAAAGTGAGAGAGATTGTAAACCTGCAATAAACCGGATGGAGAGTCCAGAAAGGAGAGTTCTGAAGAACAACGTGAGAGATAACGATATTGCTCGAGTTCTTGAATTCGATAAGACCCGGTCTTGTGAACTTTAGTGTTCCATCTCTCCACATGTTCCACCAAGGTTCTCCTTGGCCATCAATAGTCCCATTTCTACCTAGGAAACAAAACATAGCTTCTCATTTTCAGCAACAAGACAATCTCATTGCAGAAGAAGGTACACAAAAGTATTCTCACACACCTGTGATAACAACGTCATTGAGTCCATCTCCATGAATAAAGCTAATATATCTTCTTCCAGGACGCTCCCGTCCTCTTCCGTAAGACGGCAAAGGATCAACCAAAGGCCATTTCTCCGTATCCTGAAATCAAGCATTTGGCATGTGTCAATACATCCTAACATAAACCCAAATGCAATCGCAAACCTCAATGTACAAAGTTTCAAGGTGTAGATGTCAAAATCAAAAGATTAAACCATCATAGAGCCATTCTATGATAAACTGATAATATACATCCCAACACAAATCTCAAATATACAAGACTCAAATACAATAACAAATCTCAAGAAATCAAAAGATTAAACCATCATAGAGAAGCTAATCTTCAATATGCAAGACTAACTTAATCATTTGGTATAATGCAAACATAAATCCCTAAGTTCCATCTTCACTGTTCAAAATCATCACATAGAAGCTCATTTATAAAGCTTAGAGCAAACCAACAATAGCTAACTCAACCTTCGAATCTGAACAACGTAATTACTAAATTCAAGTATCTCAATTAGGTCAATTAAAGCAACGATTAGGTTCTAAATCAGTAAATCATTATCACCTGAACAGCTTTGATAACGGCACCATCGGCGAGGTATAGAGTCATGTGACTCGTCAGATTGAAACTCTCTGTCAAATACACACCACGAGGAACGTAAAGAAGCGTTCCATCCCTGCCGTTAGAGTTCCGAATCCGATTAATCACGGCATTGAATGAATTGGTGTTCAAGGTTTTGCCGTCACCGACAGCGCCGAAATCCGAAATCGATAACATATTGTTCCTATGCTTCATCGGAACTATACCAGCGCAAGTCATCGGAGATCCGAGGGAGAGATTGTGAGGTAAAACAGTGGAGAGGAAGAAGAGTATCAAAACAGAGATCGGAGCTTGAGAAACTCTCATTTCTAGTTCTACTACGAGAGACGTGAGGCTTTTGAAAAGTGAAGAGGAGAAACTCTAACCGAGAAAGCTATGAGAGACGGCGAAAGAGTAATGCCAATGGAAGAAAGCCAAAAAATTAAAGCAGAGGACAGCTAATTTACGATTTTGATCCTTAGCTCGCTTAAACGGTCTTACTTCTCAAGAAAAAAACTATATACTCTCCGTTCGTATCAAATTCGATTAATATTTATAAAATATAAAAGAAAAGAATAAAAAAGGAAAAGGGGAATAAAAATCTCTGTAGAAAAAAACAAACAAAATAATATGGGTCTAGTCAAATGTCAATATAGTAGAGTATGGTTGAAAAACCAGTGGACTAATAAATGAAAAGAAATTATGGGAATTTTTTTTATCAAAAAAGACACAAAATAATAACGGGCCTAAATGAACAAGCCCGTAATAACGGCTTGGCCCAATTGTCTAATCCGTCTCTTCCAATCTTATTTTTGTTTCCCGCCATGATTGCCCTAATAGCTTTCCTCTTTCCCGCCATTTGCAGAGCTGCCACTCCAAAATCCAGAGCCAAAAGCCAAAATATTTCTAATCGACATTGTTCTCCGGCAAGCTTCTCTTCAGCCCAATCATCGGTTCTCAAAAATCGTAAGCTTTCTGTTCCTCCTCCGATCAAGCCTCCATTTTTGGATTCAATCCAAAATCAGAAAATATTGTTTTTGTGTGAATCTTTACTTAGAAAAAAATTGTCGTTCTTTTTCTTTTCTTTTCTCCCAGATAGTAAAGATGACGAGAGATGAGATTGGAAACAGAGAAGAAGATATGATAATCGATGACCCAAAACCTAAAATCCAAAATCCAGACGAATTCAATGTTCATTACCTCCGAATTTACTACGGCAAGTTTCTGAAAATTCTCACATTTTGATTGGCTTCTTAATTCGTATGTTTCTAAAGTATGTTTATATACATAAATTGCAGGAAATCTATTTCCTTACAGTGATATTCACAAATGGCTTTCATATGGACACGGTACTTGTGTTTGTTTCTTCACTTGTGTGTTTTCAATTTCATTAGTGAAAGCTTATTATATTAAAAGCATGGATTTTGTGTAGATGGGAAACATCCTGGTTGTGATGAATTCTACTTTGGTAGAAGAGAATTCTCATTTACGCTTGAAAACGATGTTTATTTGCGGTATAAGTCTTTCAAGAATGCTTCAGCTATGGAAGATGCTATCAAATCCAATTTTCCTTACAAGATTGATATTGGTGCTGTCTATAGCGTTGATGTAAGTTTTCCAGATTCATTCGTTTGTCTATTGTGTGGAAAACCATTTTTGTTATTTATGAATTGTGTTTTTTTTTTTCGCAGCCGGATAAGAGACATGCCTATGCACAAAGTGGAACTAATGTGTTTACTCCTGTGGAGAGGGAGTTAGTTTTTGATATTGTGAGTTTAATTGTATTAAATTGGTTTTGATGTTTATTCTTATGTATTTTGTTTTGGTTGCTTGACTTGAATATATATTGTTTTCTCAGGATATAACAGATTATGATGATGTTAGATATTGTTGCTCGGGAGCCGATGTTTGCTCTAACTGTTGGCCTTTAATGACTGTTGCTATCAAAGTCATTGATACTTCCTTGAGAGGTATTACAAAGATACAACAATAGTTGGTAGTGTTCTTTAGATTTTTTCATCCTTTAAGTTAAATTGGGAAAATAGTTGCAATTGTTTTCCAATGTGCAAGATTGTTTGGTTTCAGCATAGAAATAAGATGGAGTCATTTATTTTGGTATTGTCAATTGCAGAGGACTTTGGTTTCAAACACATCCTTTGGGTTTTCAGTGGACGTCGTGGAGTTCACTGTTGGGTTTGTGATCCTAAAGCTCGAAGGTAAAACAATTACTGGACAACTATTGACACTGTTGTGTATGAATCACTTTTATCTTGTGCTTTATGAAATGAAACTCTGTGTTTTGATATGTCGCAGGTTGACTAAAGAACAAAGATCAGCAGTTGCTGAATACTTCCGTGTTTATAAGGTGGTGTTCTCAAGAGATGTATTTTGATGGTTTCTGGTATTCTTCTAAGTTTAGTCATCGTTTATGTGACACAGGGAAATGAAAACAATGCAAAAAAAGTCGATCTTATGGGTCATTCTCTTCATCCATTCCTTGCGTACGGGTTTCTCCATCTCCTCTGCGTGTCTTTCTAGTTTCAATATCTCTCTGTCTTTTTTTTACTGATTTCATCTAGGGCGGATTTTCAGGAGATCGTATGTGGATTATCTTAAGAGTTTCTTTGAGGGTGAGTTACAAGCAACTCAAAGTTTATTCTCAAGCAAAGAAAAGTATGAGAAGATACTTGAGATGATTTCAGATGAAGGTATGGAAGACTGTTTTCCCGAGGTCCTAACCTTAGTCAAATAATTGCTCATTTACATATCTTCATGACAGATATTCAATCAGAGCTCAGAGACAAGTGGGAGAATTCTGCTAGATCATCATCTTTATCAGAAGAAGCCACCAGCCTTTTAAGGTGGGAGCAGCTTAAAAAAACGCTTCAATCGAAGAAACATAAGGTATGTAATGTTTTAAATGAACTGAGAACATGCATGTTAAGTAAGTGTTGTGTAAAGCTTAGTTGTCTTGAATCCCAGATTTGCTCATCTTAAATCCTGTATCCAATGTTTTAGGCTCTATCACTGCGGACGTGCATAGAAGAAATTGTCTTCACCTTTACGTATCCTCGAATTGATTTGGAGGTTTTGTTCTAATCTATGCTACAATTTTCATAAACCCAGCTTGCTATTATGGTAGATGGAGACCTGAAAAGTTTAGATGTATGGTTCATTCTTTGATTTCAGGTCTCAAAACAGATGAACCATTTGCTTAAGGCACCCTTCTGTGTGCATCCAAAAACAGGTCCCCTTTCATTGATTCTTGAATAAGACTCATGTTCATACTTATTAGTTCAATAAGCTCAAATTCTTAAGAAAGGTCTTGTGGTTTTCAGGTCGTGTCTGTGTTCCTATTGACCCGAATAATTGCGATGAGTTTGATCCAATGGCAGTTCCAACACTTTCACAGGTAACATAATAGATAACTTTTGTTCATCATAACTAGAATATATATTGTTCCTTATGCTTTTATAATTCATTTTCAGCTAATAGAAGAAATCAACTCAGGAGGCTTCAGAATGGATGTGGATGATGATGGTATGTTCTCAAACACAATCAATGTTGACTTGCTTTGGATTAGACTCATTTCTCACTTACAGATTCAGATAGAAGTGTACTTTGGAAATCAATCAAGTTCTTCAGATCCTCATTCCTAGAACCTTTATTGAAATCCTGCAAGGTAAATAAATCTCCCATTGATTTTACTTTTAACCCACGGTTCTGAATTGAGGCATGACTATATCGAAAAACATGTAAAAGGGATCTGATACAGTTGTTAGAAGAGTAATGATATGTTAATGAAATATCTACAGGAAGAAATAGAGAAGTCATACAAAACCAAAATCGAGAAGACCAAGGATTCATTCAGCTGGTGACTATGGTATGAGTGTCCGGTTATTTCAGTTTTAGTTTCGATTTCAGTTTGGTTCAGTTTGTAATGTACGATCTTCATCTAAGCTTTTATAAATTTATCAGTAGAGTATATCTCGTTAAGCTTATTATTAGCATGTGACTGAATATATTTATATGGTTATGAATCACTTAAATAATTAAAGATCGTTAAGGTAACGAATGTTGAAAGGTGTAGCCACAGTTTGGTCACCATCAACAAGTGCTTTGGCTACAATGAGATTAGCAGCTTCGGTTGGATGATACGCGTCCCAGAAGACAAACTTAGACCGATCCTCACAAGCCGCTTGGCTCGAGTTCTGGTTCGGTCCTTTGAAGCACGCAAATGGTGGGAAGTAGCCGCCACAACACGGCTTGTCAGCGTTCTCTAAACCTTCAAAACGTTTCATGAGATTCTCTAATCAATAAAAAAAAATTAGTAATGAATCGTTCGCTACTTAAAAAGACACTAAATTCTTACCAAATTGACGATAGTTCATAACAAGTTTCAAGAATAGGTCGTAAGAGTTGGCGTAAACAAATGTAGTGTTGTGATCTTTGGAACTTAGCTCATTGGTCAATGTCGTGAGAGAGTGTCTAAGCTTCATGTTGTATCCTCTGACAATTTGGTTGACTTGGTCGGAGCATTGTCCGGCCGGTATTAAATTTAAGGCACGAGCGAAAGGTATGCAACCGAGTGGTCCCACTCCAACCACCACGAACTTCCTAGCTCCTATCTCATGCAAACGCTGTAAACACGCTATTAGGTTGTTGTTGTTTAAAATGTTTTTAAGGTTGTTTGTCCTAAAACACAAAGAAGGTTTTTAAGGTTTTAGTTTTGTTTCACACAAAAATAAATATCGATTTATGTTCTCAATGCATAAATTTTAGTTAAATCTCAGTTTTATTCCTATGATTTAGGTTTTCTTAATACTTATAAAGAAAACTTATTTAGTACTAATAAATAATGTATCATACAAAATTATATATGTTTTTTTGTTTGTGCAAAAAAAAACTGACTTAAATATATTTAAAATAGAAATAAATATATTTGAAAATTAAGTTGGCTGAAAATGTTGAAATTTCTGGTGACAACAACCATAAAAATATATATACTTTTGAAAACATTGAAAGAAAACAACAAATCAAAACTATTAAAACTAATTCTTTTAATTTATTCATCCGTTCTTCTCCAAAATCAGAAATGGTCTGGAGTATATTTTTCAAATGAATCTATGATCTTAAGCATTCAAGTAAGCGTAAACGCCAAACGCATTAACGCAACCAAAAAGAATAGTGACAGGCATTTGCCTTTGCAATTTGCACAATGATATTTTAGAATAAAAAAATCCAAGTTTGAATGGGACACCATTCAATTTTTTTATATTTTCACTATGAGTTAACTATTGGACCCCAAGTGTTGATCATAACAATGATCATAGTAAATGTTTGACTCGAAGACTAGTCAAAACTCAAAAAGTATCTGAATTTGTGGTACCATTTATTTACATTTATAGTTTTTATTACCTTAAGGTGTGTTGTTAAATGGAAGACCATAGAATCTTGTAGGACATCAGAGGGCAGCTTATCTTGGGAGAAGAAAGGTATAGATGGTTGTATATAATTCAATATATCATTTGAACCAATTGTTATTGTAAATATTGACTTCTTCAACATCTCTTTTGTATCATTTTCACCAATCGTTTTAACCATATAATCTCTACTCTTCTCAAAATAATTCACTTGTTCTCTCAAAGGAACTCTTCCGATCTGTCAAAACAAAGAAAATGTCCTTTTAGTTTTCGTAAATATCCGTGAAACCTAGTAAATATTATTTCCGTTTCATAATATACTAAAATTTTGGTTTAAGAATTTTCTTTTCAACAAGTACTGGTATATAAACACAAATTTTGTTAGATTTTCTTTTTGTTTGGAGTATAATATATATATAAAATAACTAGAATTTTAATAATGGAGCTTACAAACAAAAGTCCAGTGTCGTCCAAGATTCCAGCCGCACCAGAAGCATAGTTGATTCCATTGTAAATTGTGTTAGCTTCACTATTTGGTTCAAGATATGGAGGTGGTGCTGATTTTGCTCCTAAGGCTTCACCTGTTTTGATTTATTCCAATAAAAAAATTAGTCAAATTTTATATCATGTGTAAAACAATTAAGGACAGAGTGGCGTCATCTTAAACTTTCAAAAACACTACTAATAAAAACACACAGAAGGGTTTTAATAAATTAATAGTAAAATTAAATAGAACTCCTTACCAAACTTCATGAATGTTGCATTTATGGAATTAGCCTTTGACTTCTCTCCCCATTTACAAATTTTTAAAATACTCTTTAGTCTTTACTAATTTGTCGGTCCAACCTAATTCTGACTTTACATACCACAAGACGAGTCAACTTATCATTTTAGTTGGCTTCAAGTGTGGACAAGTATTGTTCTATTAGATCGAATTTAACACTACATAAAAATGTAGCTAACCCTTTAAATTATGGAGTAATGTAGCTAGCCTTTAAATGAAGGCACATTTATATCCAATTACATACGTAGTACCCGCTATAAATATTTCCGGAGTGAATAAATCAAGACTGTTTCTTTATTAAAAATAAAAAAAATATACTAAGACAGGACAATATGATCTTAATTTTCTTTTTGATCCGTTGTACATTTTAATTCGATTCGAAAAAAGAAGAAAAAATCAAGTTTACGGAAGAAAAAGTACTAAAATTAATTATTTTTTAGAGACAAAATAATCACAACTATTTATTCTTTTTCTTTTTTGATATCATTTGAGTCGACAAGACATGATCTATAGAAGTTTAATTTAAGTGAGAATATCATAGAGATCCACTGTTAATCACTTGACTAAAAACACTTAGTTCACCTGTATTATATATATATATATATATATGACATGATGTAAATTATTTTTTTGTAATTTTACTCTTATGAAATTTGTTTTAACTGTATTTTTTTTATAACAATAATTACAAAACAATTCAAACACACAGTTTACTATCCGGCTAGCTTCAGAGAGTTAAAAAAATAACAAATTACGGATGTTAAAAAAAAAAGAGTCTCTGTATTCAATCGAAGAATAAACCATACATACCGATGATATCAGAAATAGTCCGACCATTAGTGAATCTTCCGGTGGGTTGGCCATTGGAAGGTCCAAAGTCAATGCCATAAGGCGAAGAATCAGCTTTTGACAATGTAAATAGATAGTTGTTGTTTCCAACATCTACCAATGAGTCTCCAAATATGAAGTTTGTGAAAGATTGAGAAGCCTCACAATGTGATAGCCAAAGAGGAAAACTGAAAATGAAAGGTGTGATCATGAGAAAACATCTATACGTGGAAATCATTTTCAAACTTTCACAAAATTTTGACGGCATCGCAGGATCAGAAAGAGACTTGGTCTGCTTAAATAAAGTTAATGTTCATTGCAGTCCTGGTTCATTGAGTAAATTTAAACTTTTGAACCATTCCTTTTTCTTACGTATGTTACATTATGACTTGTTCAAAAGATAGCACATGGTTCTTATATGTACAGTAGTATACTTTGTTGGTCGAGCTAGTATAAGTAACACAAAAAAATGATTCCTCTTTTGTACACGTCTATACTTTACTGTTGTTAAATCAATATTCCCCAGCACAGATCTTACAGTATATTAATAAATTCCCCCACATATTAACAATTGATTTTGTTTTCTTCTAAGTTTGTAATCAATATTATGAAACACTCCATCTGTTATACATATGAGGATTGGTTTTCACAGTTTCTTATTTTGTTCCATGAAAAATGTTTTTTTTTTCTTTAGCTTTTTATATACTTTATATTATTTAATGCTGATAAATTGTAAACTTTAAAATTCTAAAAAACAAAATTGAATTTATTGAGTTACTATTTCTTAATAGTTTTGGAAAGATGTTTAGGTAGTGAATGTTTTGTGGTTTTTAAGTGGTTTTAGATTATGGTTTATGGTTTTTAGATTTTGAATTTTGTAAAAGAAACGGAAAAAGAAAAAATATTTAAATAAGAAAAGATAATTTCTTTAGAAAAATGGATAAATGGTAATTAAAAACCAAAAATATGGTTTTAGATTTCCTTTGCAAATGGATAAAATCTTCCAAAATCTGGATAAGAAAACTACTTTTCAGAAAATCATTAATGGATAAGTAATGACTTTTTCAAAAACTAAATCCAAAATCTACTTCAAAAACTGTAAACATTCAAGGTTTAGTTGAGAAAATAATATACATGTATTTTTAGTTTGTGTGAAAGTTTTAAAAAATCAATTTTCAGAGAAGAGAGGAAGTAATATAAATAGAACATATCTGTTTTTTTTTTTTTTTTTTTTGCTATTTATCTTCATGCTAAGAGGAAACACTACTTAAACTATTTAGGAAAACAAAACCTATAATAATAAATTTTCTTAATAGAAAAATAAAATATTAGTCTCCAGAAGTCAACGATATAGCCTCATCAATACTCTCTGTGGCTTTTCTATTCTAAACTTATGGATATGAATAGTTTGCCAGCTCTCCAATCTCGCCATGCATAATTGCTGAGTGGAGGAAAAAATATTAGGAATCAGTTTTGTGCTCATTAATTAATAATGTAGTGACCATTCCAATTGTGACACGTTAGTCAGTAACTAATTACAGAGGTTTTCAAAGCAATGTGTTTTGAAGCAACTAATGTTTCAGACTATCACACGAAAGTCATCATTAATCTAACTCTTAATTAATTTGGACACACTTACCCTGATGATATGTTCTAGGAACGATGTCCACATCAAATCTACCAGACTCATAACTTACGCGAAATTAATGTTTCATTATATACTTTCATAATCTATGGACACTGTATATATGAACCCAAACAGATAGTAAAAACTGTGTAGATACCAAACTAAACTTAAACATAAGAGAGGCTACGATCATAGAAATTAGAACACCATACCTAAATTAAAATATATCATACGGAAAATAACAAAAGTAACATAGTAATTGCTAAAACTCAGAGAAAAAAAAGAAGCTATAAATCATCTACATATCTGTTTATCTTAAGTAGTTAACAGTAGAGTTAGAAATGGAGTATGATCTGATAAATCCTCCAAAACAGAATTTGGAAGTGAATATAGAATGGTGTTGAAGATAGTTTTAATGAACTAAATTATTTTTAACAAAGTTCATCAAAAATAACCACACCATGGTATTTTCAGTGACCACAATCATACCTTTTGTGGTACATATTAATGATTTAATTCGCATCGGCTGATACACAACAATGTCTAAAAATGAACGCAAATTGATGAAACCAAATTAAAAATTTATTTAAACATGTATGATTAAATCAAAACTAATACCTTTTTGGATTAATTTTCTTTTAATGCCACAACTGGAGAGTATCAAATATCAATTACTAATACTAGCATTTTCTTTTAAAATTCACTTGTTATTCAGATTTTTAGCATATATTAGTTACTTTTTTTTTTGTCGACAGCATATATATTAGTTACTTATAACCTTTTATTCGGTACGTTTAGACCCTCAAAAATCTTTCAAATTAAACCATAAACTAACATAGTTTATTCCAAAAGTCTTTCGAACCATAAAAAATGTAGTACATTTCAAAAGTTGCCAAATTATATTTATGAAAAAATTACAATGCAAATTAAATAGTTAGTTTAGGGTTTGCAGAAAAAGGAAAAACATTCAACCTCCACCCAATTTCATCACTTTGGACAGCAAATTATGTTAAATGAAACAATAAAGTCACATATCTGTCATCTGCTATAAATTAACCCCTCCCACTCTCTTTCATCATCAATTTATATAACACTCTCTTACAACACACACATTTCATCAAGATTCAAATCAAACACCACCACAGCATCATGGCCATTGCACGGTGGCTCAACCGCACCGTTGGCTTTTTTGTCTTCTTTCTCCTTGACATTGTTGATTTTTTGCTTTGTTTTACTTACAAGACTTTGGATTACTTCTTCGAATCCGAGTGGAAACCATGCTACTGCTCTTCTCCACCAGAGGCTCAAGCCAAGACCGAGAAGATCATAGTGTCGGAACGAGGCGAATACTCAAAGATTGTGTCTCTAACAAGAACTAAAATCCATTTCGATGAGATATCGGACACGCTTTACTCACGTGGTCCTTCGCTTCTATTGAGGCTCTCTAAACTCGTGAGGTCCGTGAAATGTTTCAATTACAAGGGTTTGATTATGAGACGTCGACGCAATGTGGTGGAATCTTGTGATCACAATGAGCCTAAGAAGAAGATTAGTTGTAGTAAAAAGAGATTAATGACTTTGAGCTCTACGGTGGTTGAGAAATCTCCAACAACACCAAGATGGTCTGATTGCCATTGCAGTTTTTGTACTTCTTGGCTTTCTCCTTCCAACAAAGATTCTCTCTTTGTTAAAGTTCAACAACCCAAAGGTAATTTAATTAATCCACTCTTTTTTTTTCCCTCAAATTCCTACATTTGTTTGCATTATATCTATAAAGTATAAACACAAGATATGTAAATGTAAACATATCTCAAAGTAAAATCATTATATTGTGAAAGTAAAAATAGTTAAATATACACATTAATACTACATTATCTTGTCGCCATTGGATACAATTGTTTTGGTAATATATCAAGGTAACAAATAAAATAAATAGGATATATATATTTGTGCAGATAACAAGAAGGCACGAGACAACGTTGTGTTTATACATGGTTTCTTATCATCATCAACGTTTTGGACGGAGACTCTTTTCCCAAACTTCTCTGATTCAACCAAATCGAATTATAGGCTCATCGCGGTCGATCTTTTGGGCTACGGACGAAGTCCTAAGCCAAATGACTCTTTATATACATTAAGAGAACATTTAGAGATGATTGAGAAATCGGTGATCTCTCAGTTCAAGCTCAAAACGTTTCACATAGTGGCTCACTCCTTAGGCTGCGTTTTAGCTCTTGCACTCGCTGTTAAACACCCCGGAGCTATCAAATCCCTCACGCTTTTGGCTCCTGTAAGTCAATTATTCATATCTTCTAAGAATTTGATATTTGAGTAAATATATAATGGGGTTTTAAAGCAATATCAATTCACAGTGAGTGAAAATATCATGAAAATTGCTAACAAATATTTCGTTTTTTAGTCTATGGTTGAGAAGACTTAAACTGACATTTGTTTGAACAAAATTCCATACACTAGTTTACTAGTAGAACCTAAATGACAAGACTGCTAGTGAGGATGTTTAAATTGGTTTCGATTAGGTGCAAATGCAATGGTTTTAGATTTTCCGGTTTAAGAAATATAGTAACCAAATTGAGACTAGAAAAACTTGAATTGGTTTTATATGGTTTCAAGTTTTTTTAAGAGTCTATTATACTTGATAGTAAATCTTTAATTTGAAATTTGGTTTTGACACAATATAATTATGGACTTTGGTTCGTGTTTTGGGTTTCATGTTTAGAAAGCATATTAACCAAATGAAAATGAATAAGTTTGGTACGATTTTGGTTTTCACAGCAAATGCTGTTTCTTTTAAAAAAAATTAAGAGGCAACTAATCAATTGAAAATTTACTATGGCAGCCATATTACAAGGTGCCAAAGGGAGTACAAGCGTCGCAATATGTGATGAGGGAAATGGCTCGTAAAGAAATTTGGCCACCGATGCAGTTTGGTACATCGGTGGCTAGTTGGTACGAACACCTAAGCCGTACCGTTAGCCTAGTTCTCTGCAAGAACCATCACTTGCTTGAATTCCTTATCCGCCTCCTCACCCGAAACAGGTATAAATATAAACCATACAATTGTTTGTATTTGCGTTTTTTTTGTCATAATATGGAAACCTAAACGAAAGAACAACAAACCTAAGCTAGCCTTAATCACAATTCAATTTAGTTATAATCGATCGCAAGTTACCTCATCTATATTTTTTAACTAGAATAAGCAAAATCGACCCCAAGTTCACAAGTGCATGGGGTTCGAGGAACAACGAAATGTCAAAAAGTCTTTTCGTTTATTGAACCAATCACTCGTATTCTTGGATATCTAAATTGACGCGTCGCGGTATTACTACAACTTTATATATTTTGGTATATATATTTATATGGTATAAAAATTTGATTGGTCCACTACTTCAGTATTTTTACCTAAAATATGTGAATACCATATAAGGAAATAAATAGGCGAGGATGCAATCTTGTAGCTTTTTGTAACAGAAAAATGTCTTTAAACACCGAAAGCGACATATATCGACCGTGTCTCCTCCATTATTAGACCCCATTTAATTCCATTTTGGCGTTTTATATTTGACTTTTTACTATTTATATGTCATAGAAAGTGTGATACAAATTTAATTAAATCACTCAATTTTTTTTTTAACCAAGAATATCAAAATCCTGATTTAACTTAGGTCTTAATTAAAAAGGAAAGTTGATTCTGCTTGGTAAGCTTAAAACTTAATTTGCTTAAATTATCTATCAAAATATAAATTTCACCATAAGAATATAGAATATGATTCATTTAAACAGAAATTTATTTTATCTTGTAGGGTGTTTTGGGTAGTTTTAAGTTTTAATTTGTAAAATAAATAATTTTAAGAGAAAAATAGGGTATTAAAGTGAAAAAAAACTACCCTAAGATATAAACTATCTAAAAAACTATCCAATCTTCAAATAAAAAAACATAAAACTACCATATTTTCTAATTTTCTGTTAATAAATACTAAATTATATATTTTTAAAAAATTCTTAATAAGCGCGTTTTAACTTAAAATTGACAAGAAGAATACTAATTTTTTTATTTTATTTTTTTAAATTAGCAAAACTAAATATTTTTGTTTGTGTATATAGGATGCGGACGTATTTGATAGAAGGATTCTTATGTCACACACATAATGCGTCGTGGCACACATTACACAACATCATCTTCGGGTCAGGAGGCAAGCTCGAGACATATCTCGACCATGTCCGTGACCACGTGGACTGTGACGTTACCATATATCACGGTGAGAACGACGAGCTCATTCCTGTGGAGTGTAGCTACAGTGTCAAAAGCAAAGTGCCACGTGCCACTGTCCACGTCATCCCTGACAAAGATCACATCACCATTGTCGTCGGCCGACAAAAGGACTTTGCTCGAGAGCTTGAGCTCATTTGGGAAAGATCGATCCACTCAACTTAAGTGAATATATTTATGATGGACAACCCTTTTTTATATAAGTAAATATTTTATTACTAAAATCTAGATATATTTTCGTTTTATATTTAATTAAGATTTTGTATTACTTTTCCGGAAACAAAATATCAAGACTCTAATTTTATTTTTCATTTTTAGAAAGAAAATTAGGGAATATTGTGTTGCATTTTGTAGAAGTAGAAAATATATATTGCGCTATACAAAAAAAAAAATTGTATGTGGTTGTAATCGAATAATCCTTTTTTGTCAATGTTAAAACCTAACCGGTGATTAATATTACGTTCAATTTTGTATAGGGCTACTGCATTCAGATCCAACAGTCAGGTTTCACATTAAAATGATATTCAGTTTTTAACTAGTTTACTTTTTACATTTAAATGTACGTTTATTTGTTTATGAGTTTACAAAAACGTAACTAATATATATATTGAAAACCTTTTTGTAATAAGTATATATTTTATTTATTAAAATTGAATATATTTTTGCTTTACCTTCAGTATTCAAATATTGTTTTTATTTGCCTGATAGAAGAAAAAAAATGCAAAGATTAGTTTTATTATACTTTTGAAGAAATAGTTAGAGTGTAGCAGATCCATTTAAAATGAAGATAAATATAAGTGGTTGTGCATGATCGAATTGTCTATTAATTTGTTGGTGTCAGAATTACTTTGGCGACTTAGAGAAAAACATGAATATTCGATTTTGTTTTGTTTTCTTAATGAGATTGAATGCAACATGCATGTCAAAGAGCGACTCATATAATTATGTGGTAAGTTGGAGTTTTGATCCTCGTAATCAGTTTTAAGAATCATTTCTCACTTCTTATTAGATGTTGTAGTATATATACGAAATATTTTAGAAAAAACAAAGTCAAAGAAAATGGTTTTTAGAGGGAATTGAATGAAATGGACCGACCATATGGTGTTTGGAAAATATAGACGTGGGCTTACTTTACTCGCCAACTTCTGTACGTCCTATTCGACTATGAGAGCCTATTGAATGCATTCACGAAATTTTACCATCTCCGTTTCAAAATAAATAATGTGCTGTCAGAATACACGTCGATAGTTATGAATTGTCACTGGTTAAGTATCATTTCAGACAAAATGATGAAATTATGCTTAGTTTATGCTAATTTGTAACAAAAAAAATACAAAATTATGAATTGTCACTGGTTAAGTATCACTTAATCAGGAGTATCAAAATTTTGTGTGAATCTTTCAATGGCTAACTCATCAAGGAGCAACGCCTTCCAATGGAGAGCTCAAGACTTGGTATTGTTAAACAAACACCCCCATAAACAGATAAGCTTTATTAAAAAATAACCAAACGTCTACATAAGCTTTCTGGTTGTTTGTTTACCTTACGATCTAGACTATAGTTACAGTTTGTTTTTTTTAACAATACAGTATGAAAGTCATAAATAAATTTAATAAACCAGTTAAAAGTTTAAAATGTAAAATTACATTTCCACAAATTTGTTTTAGGCCTCAAAAATTAAGACCCACCCTAGGAAAACGTATTATTATTATAAAATATTACTATCATAAAATAGAGAGAAAATGCAAATATAATTATACCATTGAAATCATTTCATCATTTCAACCATTACAATGTGTTAACTTTCATGCTCTAAAAGAGAGAATTTGTTGTGTGTTATAATTGTTTTCCTTAGATTTTATGGATTTTCAGTTAACTAGGAATATAAGATATTTCAAAGAATAAAAATTGAACCCACATACATTTAATCGTGTTGTAAGTGAACTTTTATTATGGGATGAAACTCAATGAAGGTTTTATTGAGGAAACTGATAACCAAAAATTCTCATATATCTATTCTCTGTCGTTTAGATGTTGAATTAGTGATTTATAAAAATCATTAGATCTTACCACATGCTTAGGATCGTTGTGTTTTTATGAAGATGATTTAAACAATAATTTTAGGTGCAAAGTGGTATTGGCAAATCATCATCACCTTTTCATACGCAGGGAATTTTTTTATTATAAGTTATGAATTGAAGATTATTCTGATAAATTATAAAATATATTTTGAAAATTCGTTGTATTTAAAACTAGGGAAACCTTTTATTTTACATTCTTTCAAAAATTTATTTTTAAACGGAATTTCATGCAAAATATTTTTAAAATAATATGAGATCTGTCTGAAAATATTTTTTTTAAATGTACAGTTTTGATAGTTTTTCCTTAGATTTAATTGTGCATAGTTTGTCTCAACAATGTTAGTTTCCTAAGAATTGATCCGCCTTCTCCTATCAACTATATTTATATTGTTTTCTACTTTCCAGTATTTCCTGTTTTTTTCTAATAACAAGATTGACTCTAACACAAATTCCAGAATTTTATCTTTTTTCTGTTGTAATTAATGTATGGCTGGAAAAAAAAATGTATTAAACTTTTCTGTTACAATCCAAAAATAATCTATAATAAAATTACTCTAATTGACTTTTTATGTTTTTAATCAATTAACATCGCACGGAATACGAACAACGGGCTATTATCTAATATTATAGTATTAGAAGTTAGAGTGGTAGTGGTTCACCAAACTTGTGTTCTATGTTTTGTCTTCATCCCTACCACATTTAATTAATATCTTTACCACATTTGAAAGCATTATTGTTCCTTCAATAGCTTCAAAAGAAAGTATCAAATGCGTTGGGACATATATCTGGACTACATTGCATATAGTACATCTGTGACTTTCCTCAAAACACCGGGGACTAGCTAGTGATCACTAGGTTAATGTTTTTGAAACCTTTTATAACAAGATTGGTAATATAAGTCTCTAAATCAAAATTTTATTTTTCACTATCATTATGGGATATTTGTTGTTTTCCTTGTAAAATATTTACCTAGTTTTAAGCGACAAGTTTTTTCATTTGATCAGTACAAAAAGTGTTGTTGGTGAAATATAAATTAACCATAAACAAGTGGTCTTGGTTTAGTAGTTTCCATTTGGGGAGGAGTTGTCATACTGACTATGATCGATTCTTCTTAAGCACATAATTCTCTATCATTTTCATTTGGTCACCGAAGCATTCGCATGACTCTCCAAACTTTGGGATTAGTCGAAACCTATGACTCATTGACCTGAGAATCAGTTAGGGAGTCAAAGTCTCTGTGACCTGACTCGGAACTCATAGTATACATTGACCCATATCACCCTAGTTATAAAAAATAATAATGCATATATCTATATATAAAATATCGAATATGGTTCCACATAATCCCATTGTTCGATCACTTGCACGAATGAATGACACAACATAGCGACGGAATAAACTTTTAAGAAAGTGTGGCATGAATTAACGTTAAGCATCTTCAACTATATTTATAAATGTTACCAGTATCAAAGAGATTTTTACAAAGCTTTTTAGAACAATCATATCTTCTTCTTCTTCTTGGTGAAGACACCAAACATTCGAAACTTTTTTTTTGTTTTTTTTTTGCTAAATTGTAAATATTCATTAAGGAATGAACTGTTTAGCCTTACAAGAAGTGATACCTATAAATTGCTACCTTACCAAAAAAGAAATAAAAAACATTCGAAACTTTGTAGAGTGAGTGGGTTGAAATAGGATTTGATTCTTTAGCTTCACCTTTGTGAATCATACGTTTCCATAGAGATATAAGAAGAAAAAAATGCAACAAGAAGAGAATTCATTCACTGTATTAAAAGTCAATTTTTGTAAGCAACTAAGCATCACCTAAAGCAAAGCATCTACTTCTCTTATCCACCCCACTTGTCATTCCTTCTTTTTCTTTTTCTAATTCTTTCCACATACGTAAATGTTTGTAAACCAATAAATATATAGGGAAAGAACAAACAAATGAAACAAGAAACAACGACAAATATACTAAACCCTTTCAGCAAAAAAAAAAAACAACAACGACGACAAATATTATACTTCAATTATAATTTTTCCAAACAATTATTAGCTGGAGAACTAGTGTTAATATACATACATATATATATATATATTGAATACTACGTTTTAAATTTCTACATAATATACATCAAATCACTTATATTCGAATATTGTTTTAAATTTAAGGTATAGAGAAATATATATAATTTCATAAGATTTTACAAAAATGTTATTCAAAGCTGACGAACCAGTATATATATCTCGATCTTGAACCTTTTTTAAACTAGTTTCTTTTAATTTTGTTCACAACATATATCATAAATTCGGTTCGCTCAGTTTAATATATAGATAATATACTGTAGCTTATTTGTTCACCATTCACGTCGAATTCAGAATAATACACAAAGTAAGAATCTGCTCTTGCTTTCTTCTATAGTATTAAGTCAAAAATTAACTAGCAATCCTCAACATGTAAATAACCTATTACTAGTTCATCCCTTGAGATTAGCCAAAACCCAAAAAGTCCCAAAAAAAAAAAAAAACTAAATCTCCTAATTTTTAAAATATGAAATCATCCATAGAAATTGAAGTTGATAGAAATTCAGAGAAACAAAGATGAATGAATCTAACCTGGAAATTACAGGAAGAAGGATTGAAGCATGTGATTGAGGGGAATGAAGCCTGGTCCGAAGTCATTAACCATTAGATATTTAGATCGATCATTCATCATGTATAAACTAATTATTATCTAAGAAATAATCAAATATATAGATCTGAGTTAAGGACCTCGTGCCAGACAACATTCCCCTCAAAAGAAAAAGCTTCACTGATGAACATGGAGTCCATATAAGAAAACCCTAGCTTTTAACAGAGAGTGATGAGCTTAATTTATATAAAAATTAAAAGTGAAAGAGAGGGAGACAAGAAAGCAATGATGAAAGAAGGTGAGATATTATTAGGAAAAGATTGTGGAAATGTAGGGGGTAAAAAAAATGAAAAGTTAAATAAAAAGGCATTTCGAAAAAGATAGAAAGTTGAAAAGAACAAATATATTAAAGTCATGATTTATAAAGTTTGATGACTTATTTCCACTATTTAATCTGATAATGCTTTCACATGTATTTAGTATTATCGGTGATCGTTAATATTCTAGCTCTAATATACGTAAAATTATGTCTCGCGTTAAGAAAAAGGTAAAACAAATTTTGTTTAGTTTCTTTGATTTTTAATCATTTCTGAAACCTTAAAATGTAACAAGGAAGGGTGGATAACCAGATCGTTGTTATCATTAAGATGTAAATTTAGGCAAAGTGTCTAGTGAGAAAGTCAAAAGATTAGTTGAGAAAGGACCTAATATAGGATGAAATCAAAGGAAAAAAATAAGCAAGAAGAGAGGTGAATTATTAGGACATGATTGGGTTGGATTTGATGAAGATGGCATTGGAGAGAGAGAAAAATGTCTTCACTATTCTCATTTATTTCATGTGACATTCATGTGACATTCATGTGACATTCACATGTCTCTCATCTCTATCTCCCCTACACATTTTATACATTAAAGATATTTTTGATAAATTTTTTGCATTATATTTTGCAGGTGCTAACTCTAATTATATTATAGACATTTTCAATACGAATTAGTGGTTGACAAGTATACACAGTCGTACCTACTTCGCGCTGCTATGCACTGTTTCCACTAAAACTTCAATGGTTATTATAAACTTCAACGTACATAGCAAAATAATGATAAATATTATACACTTAAAATGAATTACAAAAATTTTAAAATTTATTTTAAAGCCTACAATTTTTTCAAAAGTTAATTATAAAAAAGCCATCAAAATGAGATAGGTAAATAGCATAAAACAAATGCCACTCAAAAATAACCACTTCTGTGAATGCAAAAAACGTTATTGTCCTCATAAATCTGAAACGTCATCATCTTTGTTTCATTGTGTTAACCAAAACATATAGTTGCAATTCAACATATTCAAATTAACAACCAAACATATACATAATAAGAGTCAAGAATCATGTTCAATAATCGACAATCTCGTCGGAGATTCCAACTCGGAAACTTAGCTACACTTGTCCAATTACGACAAAGCGTCAGCCACCAACCACCGCTGCAACCACCAAAAGCTCATCAAGAAACTTTGTCTCAATCACAACCACTGTCACCTTCATTTCAACCGCCTCCAACTCAATTTCCATCTCCAATACCGTCACCATCAACACTCCCACATGTGCCATCGAATTCATCACCACCACCGTCGCCGTTATCAACAAAATTAAAGGAAGAGCCTCAATCGCAGCCAATGCCACCATTGATATCAAAACATGAGGAAACACATAGGAATCTACTTGTCCATTCACCACCCCACCACCACAATCCGTTGAAACTCAGCCACAATCTCTAGCACCGGAGCCACCACAACCACTTACACCAGAAGCAAAATCGCCATCAACACTAACGGCTACCAAAGAGTCTCAGTCCAAACTGTCTCCACCGCATCTTCCGTATGATGAAACTCAGTCACAATTACCGCCGATTACACCACCACCGCCACCAAAATCAACACCAACATTGCCTTTAGTCAACCATATCTCCTATACTCCACGTTTCTTCAACTGAGGGTAGAAGCGTCAGTTTCGGGTATGAAATATCGCACTGTTTGTGGCTTACTGTAGCAAGTGGCAATTTTCGAACAATCATTTCTCGAAGTGGCATATTGGGCAATAAACCCTTTTATCAATGAAAATTGATCTTTTCAAAAATTCCTCCAAAGTCCTTAAAATTACTCACGGGTCTAAACTTTAATTTTTATTGTTGTTTATTGCTTTTCTCTAAAGCCCAAATAATTTACTTTAAAACATTTTAGAATCACAACTATAGTTAACAGAAACAAATAAAAATTTACTGCAACAATTCAGAGCAAACTGACCGTCGTTTAGGTGGTATTTAACCGGTTCTGCTTAAGATAGTCTTTTTGATCAATTCAACACTAAATAATATACTTTATTTATTAATCACTTTTGATTTATACGGCTTAAAAGAACAATTTTTGAAAAAACTTATAGCAATTATTGAAGTAAGTGTATGGCTAGAGATCTAAGTGTAAGTGTATAGCAATTTTGGTCAGCCTTTTTAGTAATGGCGATTATCTCGCCGATGCGTTTAGACAATGCGAGTGGGCTCGTTGGTCCTCTTTGCAACTAAAAGTGATATAACCAAATGTCCTTTTGTGGCTGCAATGTTATAATTTGTAGGATTCTTCTTAGATGGCTACTCATTGTCTCTATGGCTGCCAATTCCTATGTCTAGTAAAATTACAACTACAGTATCAATGTCAAATTCTTATTCTCTTCGTACGACCAAGGATCACGGAACACATCCGTTCACTTGAGTCATCCGAACAAAAAGAACATTCTTCACGGCCAAGGCTTAAGGCTTGTCAACCCATTTCCGGACCGTGAGTTGGGTCGATCTGGACAAGATCATCTCAGGTGGTACCCCTCATTTGATATAAAACTGGATTTATAGGTAATAATTTTATGTATAAAAATCTTTTATTCAAACCAATATAGCTTTTGGGATCCCTTTAAAAATTTTACGTATCAAATACTAGAGGTTTTACAATAGCCGTGAAAACTAATCTGGCCGGTCCTAAGAATTATGATATTCGCTAAATCCCCTAAAGACCTGCATGCAAAAGGTAGCATCATAAATAATTTAAAATTACTTAGTGAAACCGAATCAAACAAGAAACAGTAAATACAACACTCAATCAATTAATGCTACACACAACAATCAAACAGCAAAATGCAAGTAATACTACTATTCTTAGCGGACATCATATCTTGACCGTTAAACTAGTAAGCATACCATTACATTATGTTAAGGCCTTCAATGATTTCGTTACCCAATAAAAAATATCTAACACTCTTAGCAACAAAGGCTATAAGAGATCCGCACTCCTTGGACACGTTTTTACGGTGCCACAACTACATTGTCAAGTAGTGCTTTCCGGTTGCGAGCCGACCAAGCCGATGGGATAATCACGACATCAACTAATTAATATGTATGCATTATATTTCCTCTAACTAACCTGCACAACCTAGATTTATCATGAACACATCTATCGACAGCTATTATATGCAATTAGAAAGCTAATGAAATCAACCCATACTCACTCAACATAGCTACATGAATCTAATTCAAGTAACCTCAAGCAAACAAACAATTATAACAATTCATTAACATAACTCGTAATCAAACACCTTATGAATACAACAACTATCCAATAACCTAATGAATAATACTTAGCAAACATAAGGAAATCTAAAGAATAAGCTCAAACAATAATTGAATATACGATCTAACTTAAGCGAATATAACTAATTTATACGCTTAATAACTTAACTATATATCAAAAATAAACAAGCAAGCAATCAAGAATATAAATGTTTACGAAATCAAACATCAGTTCAATGAAATCTTTAAATCATGTTAAGAAACTTCTAAGCAACCTAACTGGTTCATAATATGATACTTGAATCTACAGAATTAATCACGGTTATACAACAAGTATCAATACTAGTCTAGTTTAAGCAATCACATATCAAGCAATCAATCACGTTATACTACCAAGAAAGAACGAGATCAGCAAATAAAAGCAATCAAATAATCAAAGAAATAATGATCTAAGGTAAGTAAAGTCTAATCGTGTGTTACATCACACTTCTCGGAATTCACTGTTCTTAGATTATTTGGTTACATTCTTTGATGACCATGGATGATCGATGATGACTCCCCTAAGAGATATCGGACACTCGACCAAGCTAAGACTCTACAACTCTGACTATGGCTTGTAGCTATGGATGTGGCGGATCTGTCTCTCTACCGTGACCTAGTTTATTGTGTTTGTTTAGAGATGCAAAAATGATGAAATATGGCTGTGTACTTATAGTTCTCCTAAGCTACATACAAGGTAGGTGAGTCGCGAGACAAGTGCCTCCGAGCGGTGGATGGTGTTGCTACCAATCGCCACCACCAGATTTAGTGACACTAAGCCAGTGTTACTCCACGACACATATTTTGCTCATCCTTATCCACAGCCGCCATTGTGAACGGTGAAGATGCGGCATATATGGCCAAATCTTAACCATTTAAACCCCCTAAGACACGCTAACCAACTAAACCTTTCTGATCGTTCCGCTGTTGCTTATCGACGAGTTTTTCCTATCTGATTACTGTTTGTCTCGTTCCAATATTATTTCCTATCTGATTACCGTTTGTCTCGTTCCAATATTATTTTACATCAATCAAAACTAACATTTCTTCGTTAAAAACTCTCTCTTTGGCCCTTAAGACTCATAAAATTCTTGTTTCACGTTTCTAACTTTGCTGGATCATTTGGTGATGGCCATATATCAACTCCGGTACCTTTCGGATTCTCGAAATGATATTTTCCTTGGATTTTTTTTGGTTTGTCAAGAATCTCATCTTTCTTGTTCCAAACTTTCTTTTTATGAGACTTACCTTCTCAAGCTCTTCATTTAAATTGTCTCAATCGTTTATCAGGTTCTCGGTAGCCCTCGTTAGCTCAAGTACCACTTGATAATCTTTCTTTTTCTACATATCCTCTTCATAGCTTCTTAAAGCTTTTTTTTTTCTTCGAACTTCTTGAAGCTTACTCTTAATAATTGGTTTCGTAAAATTTCTCCTTTCTCTGCTATTCTCAGTTCAATCTCCTCTCAACACTTAGAAAAGCTTTCTAAGCATTTTTCTTTGAAGAATTTTCCCTTATTTCTTCTCGGAATCTCATTTCTCTTATTGTTTCTTGGATCCTTGATCCGACTTTTTCATTCCCTCATGTTTACTTTCTTGGATCCTTTACCCATGGTCATGCCCGTTCTGTCAAGAATTTAGGTCATAAACCGGAGTATTACATTCACCTCCCTTTAATAGAATCCGTCCTCAAATTCTCATAACTTATCTTTTACTTGATCTCCTTTCCTATGAAATCAATCACATCCATCTTCTTTGGTCATCTAATAATTTTCTTCAACCTAACTCAGAATCTCCTCTCTCACAACACTAGATTTCATTCTAAATTCTCGAATACCTTTTCAAAAGTTTATTGCTCCCTCGTAATTTTCTTATTTTAGTACTTCACAGAGTACCCTCTCCTTTCTTCTTGAGATTGTGAATTTATCACGCAACTTGGTATCGTGGTTGTACTCCTCCATTTTTAAATAGTATCCGCTTCTCCTCCCTCCGGTAATAACACTTTTATTTTCTTAATAATGATCTTCTTGCAACCCCTTTGGATCTTAACTTTCATATTTTCTTGCATCCTCTTCTAACTCCAATTCATGTCTACTATTTTCTTTCTTCCTCAACTTCCTTGGTTTCACCTTTCTTCCTTGTCTTGGTCTCTTCCTCTATTTCTTGATTTTATTTCTACCCATCACGGTAATAATTCCATCTATTATCTTGATAATTTTCTTCTTTGGGTATCACCTTCTTAGTTTATCTGTTTTCTTTTTCTCTCATGTCATGTTCCTCCTTCTTATTTTTCCTTATTACACTCTTGACTTCCAATCTTAGGAATCACCTTCTCATGGTTCCTTTCTCCTCATGTTTAAATATTTTTCTCAAAAATCTTGGAATTTCCTATATGACCACAAGAGTTTTCCTCCAACTCTATTCATGATTTTTCTCTTGACTTAATCACATCTTCATCTCTCTTAGTCTCCATATCACTTCCGTCGTATTTTGTTACTAAAATCTTCCTCATATCACTTTTGTTTGGCTTTACTCCTTCTCAACCTTTTTGATTGTCACCCTCATACTTTGTATTTAATCAAACTTTTTGATTACATAGAATCCAACATTCTCCTTGATTCTTTATATTTTATGGTCACTTTTTTTTAACTTGATTAAAATTTTCACTTTTCCTAAGTAACAATATATCTCATTGGGGCTGACCATATTTTAAAATTTTCAACATTTGTGGCCGTTTCATTCTATTTATCAAATCTTTGGCAATCTCACTTCAGTCCCTCGAAATTTTACTTAGCCATATACTCAGATTTTCTTCGGAATTTTCCTTGGAGTTTTTCACACATCCATTTTTTTAATAGTAGCCACTCTCTTCACAACTTCTCTTTAGTTCCTTTGACTCGTTTCTTTTTCCTTTAGGGAATTTTTCTTTTTTAGGCATAACATTCGGTAACTTGTTGACATTTAGCAACTCGGTTTCCTTGATCCTCTAAGACAGTTAAGACCCTAACCCTATCATTCTAAAACTCATATATACTTAAACAAGAGTTCAGAATTTTCTTGGTTTTTCTTTGCCAATAAATTCTTCCTTCCCTAAAGATTGATATGGCAGATAATTTGCATGATCGGCATGACTCTAATTTCACATAAAATCACAAACAACAAGCATATGAAATCAATCAATCAAGAAACCAAAAATAACACAAGCATATGTAATATAACATAGATTTAAAACTTAACGGTTTTTGCATCCACATAATCAAACCATCTTGTCTTTCCTCCATATTATATTATACCACACCAAAAGAAAATTTACACTATCACGTTTCAGTTTTCCCCATACTAATATATACATCAGCTTTATCTACAACAAAAAAATTAGGATAATACCTAACTTACCTCAGCCTTGCTCATGGAGTGAGCGATAAGCACAACAACTTACACACAAACAAGTTGAGTGTGGCTTGAATGGCGCTTGATGTGAGTAGGAAATGACATAACTAAAGGAGTTAGCATAATTTCCTTGTTCACCACAAGCAGTACATATGGTTAATGCTGGTGCATACGACCTGTAATGCATATATTCTCTAGAGTAGTGACCTAGATCTCCACATGTAAAGCAAAATGGTTGACGGGTCACTGGCACAAAGACATGCTCTTCAATATGCTCCTGCCCCAATGCTTCTCCAAAATCTAAATTCCACAAGTTCACGTTAAATGAGGGTAATGGCTGAGATACATGTTTATTCAAAATGGAACTAAACCACAGATCAGTTCCAACTAGAAGAGTGAGTGAGTCACCTCCCATTGTCATTATATATAGGTAGTCATCATCCAAAACTAGCTCAGAAGGTTATGCTACCGTTGGTGACATCGCATGTTCAAATGAAAGTCAATCCAATCTGGCATTTGAGAGTAGTTTGTAGAATAATTCAACTCTGGAATGTCTATGGTTACATCTTCCTCCACACTATCACCATGTGAAGAAGACACTCTCCACACCGAATGGTCTGAATCTGAGGAAATACTGATGTAATCCTCGACCTCCACAATTTCATGGGGCTCCAATAACATCTCAATGATCATACAATCATCTGAATCATTAACTGAAGCCTCATCTATTGGCTCCTCTTTCTTTTCCTTATACGGTTCACTCTCGCTTGAAGCATGTGAATCCTGCTCATCATCCAATGGTAACATTTTTTTTTCAAGAACTTCTTATCCATATCTGATCCTTGTATATTATGTACGGTAGTGGTCTCTATCACTTGTGTGCTGCATGTACTCGGACGTGCCTCATTAGGTGTATCAAGGTTGGATTTATAGTCTGATTCTGTGGAAGATATAGAAGCCTCATGCACTCACCTCGTGTAATCTGATGGAATCACAGAAACATCGAAACTTTGATAACCAGAATAACCAGAGGGACTATGCCTTGCTGGTGGTGGTCCCCATCGTATTCCTCCTCTCATCACAACCTTACCAACACGTCTCAACATCTGCATCACCGAAGAACACACACAAATAAAAGGTTAGTCAATAATCCCAATACCATAATAAATTCCTAAACGTGATTCTAGCCAGTCCCTAACAGCATCATGCGATAATTTTTTACTCGATAAAAATATTTGAAATACAGAATATTGTTAATAAATTCTAGCATAGCATGATTTTCAAATGTTTTATCGAGTCAAAAATTGTTGCAAGATGGCGTTAAAAACTGGCTAGAATCACGTTTAGAAATTTATTATGTTATTGGGATTATTGACTAACCTTTTATTTGTGTGTGTTCTTTGGTGATGCAGATGTTGAGACATATTGGTAGGGTTGTGATGAGAGGAAGAAGGCGATGAAGACAATCGCCAGCAAGGCATATTCTCTATGGTTATTCTGGTTATCAAAGTTTGGATGATTCCATCAGATTACGCGAGGCGAGTGCGTGAAGCTTCTATATCTTTGGTGGAATCAGACTATAAATCCGACTTTGATACACCTAATGAGGCACACCCAAGTACATGCGGCACACAAGAGATAGATATCACTACCTTGAATAATGTACAAGGAGCATGTATGGATAAGAAGTTGTTTAAAAAAGAAATATTACCATCAGATGATGAGCATGATTCACATAAATAAATTGAGAGTGAACCATATGGGGAGGAGGGAGAGGAGCCAATAGATGAGGCTTCATGTAATGATTCAGATGATTGTATGATCATTGAGATGCCATCAGAGGCTCCGATGAAGTGGTGGAGGTCGAGGATTACATCAGTATTTCCTCGGATTCAGACCATTCGGTGTGGAAAGTGTCTTCTTCACATGGTGATAGTGTCGAATAATATATAACCATGGGCGTTTCAGAGCTGAACTATTCTCCGAACTACTCTCCAATGCCAGATTGGATTGAGTTTCATTTGAACATGCATACGATAACACCAACGGTAGCACAACTTTCTAAGCCACCTTTTGATGATGACTACCCATATACCGTGAAAATGGGAGGTGACTTACCTACTCTTCTAGTTGGAACTGATCTATGGTGGAGTTCAATTCTGAATGAAAATATATCTTAGCCATTACCCTCATTGAACTTGAACTTATGGAATTCAAATTTTGGAGAAGCATTGGGACAAGAGCATACTGAGGAGTCTGTCTCTGTGCCGGTGACCCGTCAACCATTTTGCTTTATGCGTGGAGATCTAGGACACTACCCTAGAGAGTGTGTGCATTACAGGTTGTATGCACCATCATTCACCATATGAACTGCTTGTGGTGAACCAGGACATTATTCTACCTTTTGTCCACACGCTCATATGGTAATGCCAACTCTTTTTGTTTTGTCATCTCTTACTCCCTGCTCACATAAAGCGCCATTCGAGACCCACTCAATTTGTTTGTGTGTTAGTTGTTGTGTTTTTCGCTCACTCCGTGAGCAAGTCTGAGGTAAGTCTGGTGTTATCCTAACTTTTTGGTTGTAAGTAGAACTGATGTATAAGTTATTATGGGGAAAATTAAAACGAGATAGTGTGAATTTTCTTTTGTTGTGGTATAATGTAATATGGAAGAAATACAAGATGGTTTGTGTATGTGGATGCAAAAACCGTTTAAGTTTTAAATATATGTTATATTACATATGTTTGTGTTATTTTTTGTTGCTTGATTGATTTATTTTATATGCTTGTTGTTTGTGAGTTTTATGCGAATTAAAGCCATGTTGATAATGCAAATTATCCGCTATATCAAATTTTAGAGAAGTAAAAATTTATCAGCAAAGGAAAACCAAGATAATTTTGAAGTCTTATCTAAGTATAGAGGAGTTTTACAATGATGGGATTAGGAGTCTAGACTTTCGTAGAGGATCATGAAAGTCGAGTTTGCTAAATGTCGACGAGTTACCGTATGATATGCCTAAAAAAAAGAAAATTTCCCGAAAGGAAAGGAAATGATTCAGAGAAACTAAAGACAAGTTTTGAAGAGAGTGATGAGTACAATATATATATATATATATATATATATATATAATATGAGCGAAAAACCCCAAAGAAGAATTCCAAGGAAAAATGAATAAAAGCTGAGTGTATGGCTAAGTATTTCCAAAGGATTGAGATAAGAATAACCAAAATTCCGATTGAGGTGAGATTACCATAATTCCAAAGGGATTGAGATGAGATAACCAACAGTTGGTAATGAGAATGAGACGGCCATAAATTTCTAAAATTTGAAGATGTGGTCAGTCCCAAGAAGATAATTGCTACTTAGGAAAAATGACAATTTTGAATCAATTTAAGGAAAAAAATGACCCAAAATATAAGGAAGTAAGGAGAATGTTGGATTATATGGAATCAAAGAGTTTGATTAAATACAAAGTTTGAGGATGAGGATTGAAAATATTGAGGAGGAGTAAAGCCAACCGGAAGTGATAGGAGGAAGATTTTATTAACAAACAAGATGGAAGGATGCAATGAAGATTAAGAGAGGTAAAGATGTGATTAAGTCAAGAAAAATAATGACTAGAGTTGGAGGGAAACTCTTGTGATATATAAGAAATTTGAAGAATTTCGAGAAAAATGTGAAAACATGAGAAGAAAGAAACCATGAGGAGGTGAGAGAAAGAAGAAAATAGATAAGTGAAGCCAAAATTTAAACAGAGAAGGTGATATTCAAAGAAAAAGATTATCAAGATAATATATGGAATTATAACTATGGTGGGTAGAAAAAAAAAATCAAAGGAATGGAGGAATAGACCAAAACAAAAAAGAGAGGCAAAACCAAGAAAGATAAAGAAGAAAGAAATGGACTTCAAAGAGGATGCAATAAAATATGAAAATTGAGATCCAAAGGGGTTGCAAGAAGATCATTATTGAAAAAAGAAAAATGTTATTACCCGAGGGAGGAGAAGCAGATACGATTTAAAAACGGAAGAGTGCAACCACGATACCGAGTTGTGTGATATATTGGCAAACTCAAGAAAGAGGAGAAGGTACTCTATGAAGTACTAAAAAAAGATAATTTTTGAAGAAGTAAAAAGAATCCGAGAAGATACTGAAGAAACAAGATTGGAACGTAATAATATGTGAAGAGGAAATCCCACGATAGATGGAAGAAAATTATTAGAAGACCAAACAAGATGGATGTGATTGATTTCCTAGGAAAGGATATCAAGTAGAAGATTTCAAGGACAAATTAAATTAAGGGGAGAAATTAAGAAAATGAGATTGCCAAGAAAAATCAGAGGATGATTCTTAAAGGAAAAATGCTAAGAAAGCTTTTCTAAGTGTTGAAGAGAGATTGAACCAAGAATTGTGAAGAAAGGAGGAAGTCTACGAAGCCAATTATTAAGAGTAAGACTTCAAGAGTTTTCAAGAAGAAGAAAATGAAGCTTTAAGAAGCTAGGATATGTAAGAAGATAAAGGTTACCAAGAGGTACTTGGAGCTAACAAGAGCTACCGAGAACCCAAGAAATAATCGAGACAATCTAAATGGAGAGCTTGAGAAGCTAAGTCTCGTAAAAAGAGAGTTTGGAACAAAAAATATGAGATTCTAGACCAAATAAGGCTAGAAAATAGAATTTAAACCAAGGAAAATATCATTTTGAGAAGTTGAGACGTACCGGAGTTGATATATGGCCATCACCAAACGATGTGGTGATCCGGCAAAGTTGGAATGATGAAACAAGACTTTTATGAGTCTTAAGGGGCAAAAAGAGGAGTTTTGATGAACGAACGTTAGTTTTGATCGATGGAAAATAAGTTTGGAATATGGCAAACAGTAATCAGATAGGAAAAACTCGTCGATAAGCAATGACGAAACGATTGGAGACGGTTTAGTAGATTAACGTGTCTTAAAGGACTTGAATGGTCGAGATTTGGCCACAGCGGCCACATCCTCACTGTTCATAATGGCGGCTGGGGATAAGGATGAACAAAACATGTAGAGATCTCTTAGGGGAGTCATCACCGATCAACCAAAATCATCAAAGAATGCAACTGAATCATCTAAGAACAATGAGTTCTGATGTGTGTGATGTAGCACACGATTAAGCTTTAGGGAGGATTACTAGAATAATCCATAAAAGTGTGTTAAATATTAGAGTAACTCACATTTGTTTTTAATTACTAGAGTGTTTCTTGATATTTTTAAATCACAAAAGTACCCCTCTGAAGCTTTGTAAACAAAAAAAAATCAATTACAAAAATACCACTAATATTTAAAATGTGTGTAATTATTAATTACAAAAATGTCACTCCATTTTAGTTATGGCAAATTTGTTCTTTTTACATTATTGTTTTACTTTAACTGCAGCTTTGTTTGGAAACAATTAGTGATGACAACTTTGTTATAGTTATTACAGCTTTTGTTATAGTGAATACATCTTTGTTATAGTGAATACATCTTTGTTATAGTGAATACATCTTTGTTATAATGATTGCAGTTTTGTTATAGTGACTGCAGCTTTGTTATAGTGACCGCAGCTTTGTTATAGTGACCGCAGCTTTGTTTGTGAAAATTAGTAATCGCAACTTTGTTATAGTGATTTCAGCTTTGTTTTCATCCTATATGATTTTTTTTTTACTCCAGCTTTGTTTGAACTAATGATTGCGGCTTTGTTATAGTGATTGCAGCTATATTTGAAACCTACATGATTGTTTTCTTTGACCGCAGCTTTGTTTGAGTTATTTTGAAAAATGTTTTTGAATTATTTTTATATTTTGAAAAATGGTTTTGAATTATTTTAAAAATTATGATAATTATTAAGTTATTTTAAGTTTTATTTTGAATAAGATATTAAAAATTATGTTTTTTTTAGGTTTGTAAGATATTTTTGAATTATGTTAGATTTTAAATTTTTTAATTTTTATAAAAAAATAATTATAAAATGTGTTATATTTTTTATAAAAATAAAAGTTTTAAAATTTTAAAAATAAAAAGAATAACTAAAAAAGATTGAGAAAAATAAAAAATAATAGTAAAAATAAAAAATAATAGTAAAAATTAAAATTAAATTGAAAATATATATTTTTATTTATTTTATATTTATTTGAAAATATTTCTGAATTATCTTAATTTATATTAATAATTTAGTTATTTAAGTTTTATTTTGAATAAGATATAAAAAAATGTGTTTCTTTTTTTAGGTTTGTAAGAAATTTTTGAATTATGTTAGATTTTAAAATCTTTTTTTTATTTTCTTTCTTATGCTTTTTTCAATTTTTATTTAATTTTTTTTATCTTATATAATTTTTCATTTTTCCATTTTATTTTTAATTTTTTAATTTTTTAAAATTTTTAATTTTTGAAAATTCTAATTTTTATAAAAAAATATAACATATTTTTGTTATTATCTTTTTTATAAAATAATTTTTTATATTATTTATTTCTTTAGTTTCCTTTAAAAAAAAAATGCATAATTAATTTAAAAAATTAGTTATGGTATTTTTGTTATTTTATTATAAATAATATGTTTGATAGTTTTTTTCCTTTTTCTATACTCATCCCTTATACAAGAAAGTTATTCTAGTAATTTCATATAAAATATATGTTATTCTATGCAATTTTCACTTCAGCTTTATTTACCTTAGATCGTGAATTCTTTGATGTGTTGATTGTTTTTCTTTGCTGATTATGTTCTTACTTGTAGTACAACGTGATATATTGCTTGATGCTTGATTGTTTAAACTTGATTTAGTTTTGATACTTGTTGAATAACCATGATCTGTTTTCATACATTCAAGTATTATAGTATGAACTGATTAAGTTGCTTAGAAGTTTTTCAATATGATCTGAAGATTCGTTAAATTGATTATGTGATTAAACTGTTTGATCTTTGAGTATTTATGCTTGATCGTTTGATGAGAGTGTCATAAGGCATGAATATTCTTAATTACTTGCTTATTTATTTTTGATAATTTACTTAAATTGTTAAACGTACAGATCAGTTATATTCTCTTAAGTTAGATCGTGTATTCAATTATTGATTGAGGTGATTTGTTAGATTATTTATGTTTGTAAGTATCATTCATTAGGTTATCAGATAGTTATTATATTCATAAGGTATTTGATTACGAGTTATGTTAACCAATTGTTATAAATATTTTAATTGCATATAATAGTTGTTGTTAGATGTGTTAATGATGAGTCTTGGTTGTGCAGGATGTTAAAGGAAATATGATACATGCCTATTAATTAGTTGATATCTTGATTATTCCATTGGCTATCGAGCACTTATCTATTGTATGAGTTTAAAGATGCAAAAATAATAAAACATGATCGTGTGTTTATAATCCTCCTAAGCTACCTACAAGGCAAGTGAGTCATTGGGCATGTGTCGCCGAGCAGTGAATAGTGTTGCCACCAATCACCACCACCAGCTTCGGTGACACTAACCCAGTATTACTCCACGAGACAAGGCTTCACAATATCTTTTGAAACATTTATTAACAATTTTCTTAATTTTCAGAAGCTGTTAAGAGTTTTCAAATCACTAGAAAGCGCTCGATTACATCGTTAACCATGTTTTAAACCGTTTTTTCCTTTTAAACACCGAATTCGATGAATTTATTTTTCTTAGCAATTTAGCCCCTGCTTTTTTCATTAATTTTAAGGGTATGTTTTAAAAATTACCAGCTTTGATTACAATTCTGTTGAGTCTCCTCAAAAGAGAGAGAAGAGTTTCTTCATCTTTTTTCTTGATAATGTCTGAAATTTGAATTTCTACAGCTGCAAGAGAACCAAGGTCCAAGTATGACATAGAGGCTCCTAGAGCAGAGCCATACGAGTCTTATTTAAACAAAGTGATGAAGCTTTTAACTACAGATCTTTTCCATCTCTATGTGATTGAAAGTGTTATGAAGAATGGTTGGGAAAAGGAAATGTACCTATGAAAATTAGTGGAGTGGTCAAACTGAAGCCAATCTAAACACAATGAGGCTTGTGTAGCTAACATTGCTAAAGCTAAACACAATGATAAACTTTCTTTAACCAAAGACAAGACGACAATTGAAAATGCAACCAACTCAATGCAAAAGAAGAGCCAAGTTTACCAATCCTAGGAAAAGGTAAATCTTGCGTCTCTGATAGCAATCTACCACATACTAGGCACAAACCAAATCCACAAAACCCATGGTTATAGAACTAAGAGATCAGTCTATTTGCCCACCTGTATATGACTCTTTAACAGTGTCACGAAATCATATACACTTCACCTATCTAGAGACCTAGAGACTAAAGCAGAGATTCTAAAACTATATTAGGCACGTACATAAGGAACCAAAGATATTATAGAAATTCCAAGAGGGCTTCTTGTTCGTTTACATCCTCAGTGATCTAGTTGGAATTTTATTCTAAATCACAGGAAGATTTAGCTCTTATAGCTCACTCTTGACCTTTGCATCCCCATTTGGTAACACACTTTGCGACAGAGCCAACCGTTTTGCTTCCTGAAATCGAACAGAGAAATTAATTCGAATAACAATCTCAGATAGAAAAAAAGGAAGCACTGCTAAGCAACTTACAGCAGCAGAAGTAGCACGGATTTCTCTATACATATCAACTTCATCAGGAAAAGTCTGGTCAAGCTCCTCAAGAAGATGTTTTCTCAAACCCTGTAAACAATAATGTTTTTCACTTTTATAAAAACATGATCAAAGGAGAGGGGAGAAAAAAACCCCAAATAAAGAATCACCTTAAAAGCATCAGTCTTTCCCTTTGTAACTTGATTTCTAGCAATACAGTTATTAACAACATCTTTTGTAAACTCATCTGGGTTCTTCCCATCATCAATCAAGCTTAAAGAAACAAACAAACAAACAAACATGTAAGCAAATTTGGTGTATTCTTTTAAAACAAGTTAAAAAATTGTTCTCTCTTACTTAAGAACCTCCATAGGGATTTGAATGTTACATTTCTCAGACAAATTAGCCATGTTATCAAGCTCCATCACAAGACCATTGCTGCAGATACAAACACAATTCATTCACACAACAATACCCAAAAACAATGAAAATAGAAAGTTACAGCCTTACAGGCGTTGGAGGAGATGAAGCTGAGATGATGGCGTGAAAGAAGAGACGGTGAGATGTAATTGATGAAGGAGTCCTAAAGTTTTCTCGATTGAGTTTATGACTTGGTTTAGCTTCTCTTTTGACTCGTCAATGGTTGTTGTTGGTCCATTGCTTGCACCGATTCCTGCGTTTGTGTTTTGAGATTGATCCATCACCTAGGAACACACGAATTAGGGTTTCTTTGTTTTTCTGAAAGAAAAGGGGTTTAGGGATTCACGATGTAGATCACGTTCAATTGAAAAATTGGATCAAATTTCGAGGATGAGGAAACCCTAGGATTAGCTAATGAAGAAATATAGGGGAGATTTGAGAGAGCGATGGATTGAGAAGAAGAAGAAGACGAAGACGAAGACGCGGCGGAGTCAATTGTTTTGACAAAACGAGTTTTGAATTACAGTATTTTTTTTTAGTCATTAATGGGCCTTTTGGGCTTTTATTGTACTTGTGGTTGTGAATATCAATTGGAATTTGTTGCTATGGACGGATTCAATTATCTCAACAACGTCCACTTAAATTAATGGGCTTTGACTATGTACCGCTTTGGTTTGGTTTTACATCATTTTAAAATCAATTTTGTTTTCAGTTCGATTTACTCAAACTGAAGTTTGCTTCTACTGGATTCCGGTTTAGAATTTGGCAATTTTGTAACAAACTTTTTTATTTATAATAAAAAGGGCATTTAGTTTAAATAAATTCGGCGGCAGCATCAATGTTTTGAAAAAAATATTCAGAAGTAGTAGTGAAGGAAAATATCATTTTTTCGAACCCTCGACTTTGCATTGGTTATAATGTGATTTATTAAATAGTTAAGGGATCAGATTACTTGAAAGGAAAGAGTTATGCTCAATATTTAATGTTTCACTAATGTTAGCTAACATACTGAATTAAAAACATGCAATTTTTTATATTTCTTTTACCGACTAAACTAGATTAGGACCCGTCTGATGGACGGATTTTAAGTTTTGAAATAAATTAAAATTAAGTATTTTTATGCAAATAAATAAAAAAAATTTAAATGAATCCTAGATTCCTATATCCGAAAGACCGTTAACGCTGCCGCATATCCTCCACTTCCTTTTCCGATTCCGACGTCAGGATTTGATATAGTAATTTTCTTAATCCCCGTTGCTGATATGTAAAAAAATTTCTTTTATAAATGGGCCTTTATACAGAAGGAAAAATTGAGTAAAACAAATGGATCCTGACATTTGCACATGTGGCACATGTTCAGGACCGCTCCTGGATGCGACGAAAAGAAAAGAGAAGACAAGAAAGTAGATCTTCGGCTGGCGGAGTGAGCTTCCATAGCCACACCGATCCAGCTTTCACTCATGCTTTCTCTCTCTTTCTGCTTTAAAAATTTCAGAGAAAAAAAACGGTGATAGAAATATATGGCAATGATGACTTTCTAAGAATTTGATGGTTAGCTATCCCACCAGAATTATTTGGCTTTCGTAAAAGAGTTGGTTGGCTTCCTGTCCGGCACCATTTCATCTCCATGGCGGCGTGTGGCTGGCTTTTTTCTGACATGGGTGATGTTGTGCACTCTTTTGGTCAGCTTTGTTTCCAGCACTTATTAGACTCTTTCAGCTATGGTGGCTAGCTTTTGTTTAGTTTCTTGGCTAGCTTGTTTTCCGGTTTTTCGATGTTCTTTGATCTTAATGGCTTCTATTTTCCAGTTGAGTTAATTATGTATTTCTTTGGTTTTCCTTTTAAGGGGCTTATTTTGCTCTTCAAACTTATATGTTTAATTTATTAAGATCGATTTGAAGTTATGGACGAATTTTTCCTTTGATCTTTTGGGTGGAATTGAAGTAATTGAGGTTGATTAGAGCATGGGAATCGATTGGTTATCGTGTTTTAGGTTACATCGACGAAAACTTCATCAATTTTTTTTTTTTCGGTTGATGATTTGTGTCACTGCCTCTATTTAGAACTTTTTTGGTCGGATGGTTATAATCAGCATTTGAAAATGAAGATTTGCTTGAGCTTTCATCGGATTAGTCTTAAAGTGTGAAAACTTGGTTTCTTTGGTTTATCTGGTGTTTTGGGAGTTCTTCGGGTAGAACATCCAGTTGGAGGTGTGCAGTGGAGACTTCTTCTTTAATGTTTTGTTGGGCCTGCTATCTATTCTTTCCGATGATGGTAGTATTATGAGACTTTTCGTTTAATTTTATGTTGAACTTTGACCTTTACTATAGCGTTTGTATATTTTGGTTTCTATTAATAAAATGAGATGACAAAAAAAAAATTTGGTAGTCACTTACCAATTCAAAAACCAATTCCAATTTTCAATTCAAAGTCTCATATAAAAGACATTTGTAGATTATTAAGTCAATTCTAAACATATAAACATATTTGTGATCTTAATTATCCACTTGAAAGTTTGGGAGGTGATTTCACATGATACAAATGAAAAAATGAGAAAACAAAGCAAAATAGTACTTATATGCTTTGCATATAAAATGAATTATAGTTATCCATTTAATTATATATATATACACTATTATATTTAAAAAAATTTCATTACTAAAAGTATAGTTTAATAAAAATTATGGACAATTCTCATAAATAGCACAAAATTAAGTTTTGTGCCATAAAATCAAGTTTTGTGCCACAAATAACTTATGTTTTTATTAAAGATAATTCTCTTATATACAGTATCACAAATCTACTAATGTCATATTTTTAATATTTAAAATTTTTAAACTCTAAATCATACTTCTCCTTCTTAAAATCTACTAGATTATTAACCCGTGCTACGCCCTGGTCCGATATATTATGAATATTTTATTTTACGGTGTGACAAAGAACGATTTGTTTAATTTTTGGAGTATTTAAAAATAAAGTATTTTTTGTATTTTGTGTATGAGAAATGTGATTTGTTAGGAAACATAATATATTTTTATATATTAATATTATGTGTATGTTTTTATGTATGTATTTTGTTTTTAGATATTTAGAAACCCGTGGGTAATTTTTTATTTTAAATGTTATTGTATTATTTAGTTATGTAAGAATATTTTGTTGGTGTTAAATAATATATGTTAGTTATTAATCTAATATAATTTAAACATGATTTATCGAGTATTGGATAGTGAATCTTCGGGGATAATTAAATATCGGGTAGTGAATCCTTGGTAATAACCGAAAAAACCTGAATTTTCGAATATCGGATAAATTAAATATTTTAACTTTTTTAAAAACGTATAGATAACTTTAAATATTCCAGATAACTGATTTTAAGAGGTAAAGTTATAACATGATCTTCTGATTTCTTTTTATTATTTTACTAATTATATTTGTATATTTTAAAGTGATTTTACTGTGTAATGTATGTTAATATTATAGATGTTAAATATGTAAAACCTGTCACGCTATATCCATTTCGTAGTGGGTTTAAAGCCGGTGATATATAACTCGCAAACCCCACAATTTACCCGTATTGCTAATATAAATTTTCAACTAATTAATCTAATAAATATGTTCATACATTACAACTAAAAACAGTTTTTTAAAAAACTAACTAATTAATACGACACATTACACGACCAGCACATTTTATTATTTATGTACTTTCAAGTTCCCTACAAAAATAATGAAACATGCCAAAAAAACACTCGAAAAAAAAAACTTGGAATAACAGAAAAGAAAAAATCAGCAAGGGAAAGTAAACCTTTGTACCTTCAGCCCTTTACCTCTTGAAATGTCACCGTAATCGATTTGTGTATATCATTGAAACAGAACATAATTCAGAAATTCTATTGTTTCACTCATTTATGGTTGGTGATTTGAGATTATAAACAAAGGTATTAGCTTTAAGTTTTTTCTTCTTTCTTCTTCAAGTTTCATTAATTTCTGAATTTTATTTCAATCGAATGTTTGATGTATTCGATGAGCATCTGAGATCAATTAGGTAAGTTGGGTTATAAATCCAGAGTTAAACATCCAACATTAATTTAAATTAAGCCCAATATGGCCCAACACTAATTACAACACATCACAAAAAACAGACATGTGTTAACTATAAGTCTATAACAGAAGTCGTTAGAGCAAATATTAGAAGAAAAAAAAATCTGGTCGTAGAATAATTTTTCTTTTCACCGACAACGAAAGAAAAAAAACGAACTTTCCTTTGCAAATCGCTCTTTACTCAAAATCACTCAAATCTTCTATATGTTTATGTTCATGATCAGGATTATTTGAATTCATTGAGTTATTCGATTTCCCCATCAGAGATCCGAGAATCCAATCGATTAGTAATTAGGGTTTCTGAACTGTGAATTAGAGAGGTTGAAGATGGAGTTCAGAAATTAGGTCAATCATCTTCTGGTGTCCGAAGATTCACCATCGCCGTCTTCTTTAAGCTAAGTAATTTTTTTTTCCTCTTTTTAAGTTGCCTTTCTACTCTTGTTGTTTGGGATTTTGGTTTGCTATTGATAAATGTGATTATAATGTGATTTATTAAATAGTTAACGGATCAGATTACTTGAAAGGAAAGAGTTATGCTCAATATTTAATGTTTCACTAATGTTAGCTAACATACTGAATTAAAAACATGCAATTTTGTATATTTCTTTTACCGACTAAATGGGAGTATTAGTTTTATTTAATATCTTCCAAAACAAACATGAAATTTTTTTAGTTAGAGTGTTTAAACAATATAATATTTAAATTTTTTAAATAAAGTCATTAAAGATATTATAATAACCAAAAAATTAATACAATTAAATAAAAAAAGTTTGTAAATAATATTTTAAACAATTATTAATTTCCACAAAAAAAATAGAAACTCAATTTTTTTCTCTTATTAGTTATGGACGAAAATTAAAACTAATTTTTACCATCTAACTTTAAATCATCAAGATTTTCAAATATTCTATTCTTTTAGAATAGGTTAAGAAAGGTAAAAATGGGCCAGAGCATATAAAATGGGTCAAAACAAACTATGATGGATGATTAGAGTAAATCAAATAATTATATACTTTTGAATAATGTAAAATTGTATATAATACCATTTAATTTTACAACTTATCAAAATACTTTCTTATATTTAAAATTTTGTAACTTTTTTCTCCAATTATCCTTTAATTAAGTAGGTGTAGCTACTTGTTTCTTATACTAATAATAAATGTAAACTAAGGCCTTGAATGTCAACTAGATTTTATAATAGTTTTTGGTTTTTGAACTTAAATACTCATTTTTATCTATTCATGATTTTCTTAAAAGCATATTCCCTATAAACATGGAAAACTAGTTTTTGAATCATTTCACTATTTTTTACATTATGATTTCTTCTTTATTTGGTTGATACAGAACTCATCCACAAATATCTAGTGAATACATGGCCGTAAAGTCTGACATGTCAAAAGCGTATGAGAGGGTTGAGTGGAAGTATTTGGAAACTCTGTTACTGGCTCTAGGTTTTCATGAGATATGGATTAAATGGGTAATGCAGTGTGTAACATCGGTGACATACTCAGTTTTGATAAATGATCAACTGTTTGGCCTCTTTGCGCCAGAAAGGGGAATTAGACAAGGGGATCCCCTATCTCCTTTCTTATTTGTCGTCTGTACTGAAGGGCTAACTCATCTGATGAATAAAGCCGAGAGACAAAGTCTAATCAATGGTATCAAGTTTAGTGAAGATGGACCAGCAGTGCATCACCTTCTTTTTGCTGACGACAGCCTTTTTATATGTAAGGCTCAGAAGGATCAATGCGAAAAACTCAATCTCATACTCAAAGAGTATGGTAAGGCGACGGGGCAAACAATCAATGTTCTTAAGTCCTCCATAACCTTCGGACAGTAGTCGATGAGTGTCGAAAGACAGTTTGTCAGGAGCAATTGGGTATATTTGCAGAAGGTGGAGCTGGCACCTACCTTGGGCTGCCTGAATGCTTTAGTGGATCAAAGATACAATTACTAGAGTATATCAAGGACAAACTCAAGGCAAGACATTATGGATGGTTTGAGAGATCGCTTTCACTTGGGGGAAAATAGACTCTAATTAAAGCCGTAGCTCTAGTTATGTCGGTTTACGCTATGAGCTGTTTTAAGTTAACAAAGACAACCCTCTCCAACCTCACAAGTGTTATGTGTGACTTTTGGTGGAATGCGATAGAAAACCGGAACAAAATTCATTGGGTCAGCTGGGATAAAATGTGTTTGTCCAAAGAAAACGGGGGTCTAGGTTTCAGTGATATTGAATGCTTTAATCAAGCCCTTTTGGCTAAACAAGCGTGGAGGCTCATTCAGGAACTGGACTGCCTGTTTTCACAGGTGATCAAGAGCAGATACTTCCCTGAAGGTGATTTTTTTGAAGCAGGTCTTGGCTTAAGACCATCTTACGATTGGAGAAGCATTTTACATGGTAAGGATCTCCTTGAGCAGGGACTCTCGAAACAAATTGGGAATGGTGAATCTTTCATGGTTTGGACAGATGAATGGATCCAAGATAATGGATGGAGGGCACCGTATTGAAAACATATATACTTTGATCTCAACCTCAGAGTAAGCGATCTCATGGTATATGATAGGAGAAGATGGAATATGGAGCTTCTACATGAACTTTTCCCCTTAGAAGATGTCCAAAGAATCCAAGCGATCAAACCAGTCACTGGCGAAGATGATTTTTGGTCATGGGATCATACAAAGAGTGGGGAATACTCTGTTAAATCAGGTAATTGGTTGACTAATCAAATTCAGAAGGAGGAATTCTTACGTCAAGCTAATGCTCTCCCTACGCTGAATGGTATCAAAGAAATGGCATGGTCAATTCCAACAGTGCCAAAGATTAAAGCTTTCTTTTGGAGAGCTAGCAATGATGCGCTTCCAGTCATTGATCTACTAAGGATTAGAGGGCTAAAAACTGACGCAGTGTGTCAGATATGCGGGATGAAGGGGGAGTCGATCAACCATGTGTTGTTTACATGTACTCTGGCACGTCAAACATGGGCCTTTTCAGGCCTTCCGTCCCCAGAGATAGGCTTTGATTCATTATCACTCCACTCCAACTTTTTCTACCTGTATCAGAGTATGAAGAATGGAACAATCCCATACGAAATCAAACGTTTATGCCCCTAGATATTATGGAGGATATGGAAGAACATAAACACATTTCTCTTTGAAGGGAAGTCGTTCCATCCTTTAGACACAATAAAAAAGATTCAAGATGATGCTGAGGAATGGGAATTGGCCCAAAAAGTGAACCAAGAGGCTGAATATAGTGGAAATGGAAGTCAAACCAACAATGCAAAGTGGACATCACCACGTCCTCACTGGTTTAAATGTAACATTGGAGCATCGTGGAATAAATCAAAATCTCACACTGGGGCTTTGTGGGTTCTTCGAGATAGTAGTGGTCAGGTTAAGCTTCACAGTCGAAGGTTTTTTGTGGGGATTAGGAATAAAGAAGAAGTGAACTTAACCTGCATCCTATGGGCTATTCGTTCGATGCGTGATCATCAAATGGAAAACATCATTTTCGCTGCAGAAGCGATGGATCAAGTTAAAGCCATCAACAGACCAAAAGCTTGGCCTTCCTTTGCTTTCTAGAGAAGCGAGATGCTTAATGCTCTTCAACGCTTCTCAGCTTGGGATTTTATGGCGGAATCTCACCTAACAAATAGAGGAGCTTCTCTCATTGCTCAAAGTGCGTCTAAGTATCCACATATGAAGTCATATGTTGCCTCGGGACCTCCTACATGGCTTTCTGAACTCTTTGACTCTGAGAGAGCTTATCTCTCTTTTTAATTGATTTTAGAAATATGCAAGTAGATAGTTATGCTAGATCAGGTTTAGCCTGAGCTATTTTTTGATATATGATCTGTGTAACCTGTGCTATGGTTCCGATCTTTTTGTCCATGTAACTCTCAAACGATTTCTTCTAATATAATTCAGATGAAAAAAAAAAAAAGATTGCCGCTTTCCTTTATAGGCAAGTAATAGTTTTCAAATTTTTGGGTAACTTTTTTCGCATCTGTTTAGTCTCATTTGTAAATGTGGTAACCTTTGTTATTCTGCTTTTATGTGTATAATGGTATTTGTATTTTCCACATTCGTATGTCCAACCTCTTACTTTTAATTTTAGTGTTTGTAATTTTACCCTTTACCATTAATAATATTCAGATGACAAATAAAATAAAAATAAAAAAAGAACAACAAAATTCATCATTTTTTTTGACAAATCGAGTTTTTGAATTGTTATTTTTAGTCATCAATGGGCCTATTGGACATTTATAGTACTCGTGGTTGTGAATATTAATTAGATTTTATGTGCCTATGGACGGATTCAATAATCTCGTCTCAACAACGTTCACTTAAAAGAATGGACTTTAGTTTTTAACTATGTACCGCTTTGGTTTGGGTTTTTAAATCAGTTCGGTTTACTCAAACTTCAGTTTGGTTCTACTGGATTCCGGTTTGGAATTTGGCAATTTTTAATTTTGTAATAATAAAAAATCAATTTATAGTTAAAATTGTATTTAGTTTAATTAAATCTGTATATACTTACAATAGTCAAACAACAAAATTAATACAAAAAGCAAACTTTCTAATTCGGTTCGGTTTAACTTTTGAGTTACGGTTAGTCACCTAAAAACAGAAATTGTAAAAAGTTGGTTTCACATTTACTTTGTGGAAAAAAAAGAAGACAAAAAGAGTAATCGAGTTGTTTGTTATGTTCACAAAACAGAACTTGATTATGGCAGTGAAGAAATGTTAGCAAAAAAGATAAAATCTTTATAGAAGTCACCAAAATCCAAAAGACTTTCTCGTCTTCACTCTTACAAAAATCCTGTCATTACTCTCTCAAACCCTTTCGTCTTTCGAATCTCACTTTTTCCCCTTTTCTTCTTCTCCTCTCTTTCTTCAATGATTCACCTCTCAATTTCTCATGACTACAAAACGTGTCGACAGAGATTACCCATCTTCCGGCGACCCCTCCACCGGTAGAAGCCGTACAAACCTCGAAGACGAAGGCGGCGTAATTAAACTCCTTAGCTTACTTCTACAATGCGCTGAATACGTTGCTAATGATCATCTCCGTGAAGCTTCAACACTCTTATCTGAAATCTCAGAGATATGTTCTCCGTTTGGCTCTTCACCGGAACGAGTCGTTGCTTACTTCGCACAAGCGTTACAAACGCGCGTGATCAGCTCTTACCTCGCTGGAGCGTGTACTCCACTCTCCGAGAATTCACTCACTCTTGTTCAGTCTCAAAAGATCTTCGCCGCTTTACAGACGTTTAACTCCGTTAGTCCTTTAATCAAATTCTCTCATTTCACGGCGAATCAAGCGATTTTTCAAGCGCTTGACGGTGAAGATTCCGTTCATATTATCGATCTCGACGTCATGCAAGGTCTTCAATGGCCGGCTCTGTTTCACATCCTCGCTTCACGTCCTAGAAAACTCCGATCAATTCGAATCACCGGATTCGGATCTTCCACCGATCTCCTCGCTTCTACTGGCCGGAGACTCGCCGATTTCGCAGTTTCGTTAAACCTACCCTTCGAATTTCATCCAATTGAAGGTAAAATCGGAAACCTGATTGATCTGAGTCAACTCGAGATGAGACAAGGAGAAGCTGTGGTGGTTCATTGGATGCAGCATCGGTTATACGACGTCACCGGGAACGATCTCGAGACACTGGAGATTTTACAAAAGCTGAAACCGAATCTGATTACGGTGGTGGAGCAAGAATTGAGCTATGACGATGAAGCAAGCTTTTTAGGGAGATTCGTGGAGGCGTTGCATTACTATAGCGCCTTGTTCGACGCGCTTGGAGATGGATTAGGTGAAGAGAGTGGAGAGAGGTTTACGGTGGAGCAGATTGTTTTGGCGACGGAGATAAGGAATATTGTGGCGTACGGAGGAGAAAGGACAAGGAGGAGGAAGTTGAAAGAGGAGATGAATCGGGTCGGGTTTAGATCCGTTTCGCTTCAGGGTAACCCGGCTACGCAAGCGGGTTTGTTGTTGGGTATGTTGCCGTGGAATGGTTACACGTTGGTTGAAGATAATGGAACCCTCCGGCTCGGTTGGAAGGATCTCTCGCTTTTGACTGCCTCAGCCTGGAAATCTCATCCGTTCGATTGATTTTTTTGATTTTTTTTTTGTAAGTGTTTTTATAAATTTGATTTGGCTTTAAAGAATAATGCAAGGTCGAAATTACATTTATCTACAAAACTTTATTCGCTTACTATTGAGTATTGATACTAACATTTGGTTTAAATCCCTTTATCTAAAACAATTCAACAAATACTCTAACTTGTTGTTAGATAGTAGTAGAAAATCATATTTATTGAACACTAGAATAAAAGAAAAGCATACTAGTATAAACAATTAGTGTTATTGAAAAGTGTAATATATAGATTTTTAAAAAGTATTACCAAGTTAAAGTCTACATTTCTTATTTTTCATTTTATTATTTTGACTAATACTATATTTGAACCCGCTGTACACAGCAGATCAATTATTTTCATACAAAATTATAGTATTTTATTATTTTATTTACTGTTTATAGATATTGGTATTTAAGACTTATTATAATTTTCTGTGTATAAATTTAACTTATTAATTTTTTTTTTTATTGTTTATGAATATTTTTGTTTATTTAATGTAGACTCGTCATCGAATTGTAGTATTTTGATGTAGTTTAAATATTTATAATATTTATAAGTTTAAATTTTAAAAATTTTATAAAACTTTTAACTTTGAAAAAGTTAAACTGTTCAACTAAAGAACCGAACTAAGCTGAACAAATTAAATATTTAAAATTGGATGCATTATAAGTCCAGCTTCATGTTCATTTGTATTTGAAATAATGTTGGTCATTTTTATAATATGACTCTGAACCATTATCCAATTGTTTAGCTGATATAGCACATTGAACACAAAATTATTTTTTCATCAATTGAGTAATATATGTTTGTTTTTAAAAATTTAAATCACGACATATGCATGAAAAAAAATTAAACTTCTAATAATTATATGTGTTATGTAATCATTCAAAATTATATAAAAATAAAATCAAACAAAACTAAAAGAAGAATCATAATTCATACTATTAAATCATAATATTAGATAAGGAAATCATTTTGTTTGGTTGTAAGGATTGTAGAGAATTAATTAGAAGTTGTTTGGATAATTGGATAACTTATGACATTGAACAAACAACTTTTTCATTGATATAGTAATATATGTTTGTTTTCAAAAATTTGAATCATAACATATGGAACAAAAATTTCTAAAATTTATTATTTGTATATATTATATAATAATTTAAAAATAAAATAAAATAAAGGTGAAAGGAGAATCATATTTTTTCAATATATAGGTTTAAATTAGGTAGATTATTTTAGAAAATTTGAAATTAGTGTTAATTTTTATAATATTAATATATATGTAATTTTTTGGATGTAAGAATAGGAATATGATATTTGGAAACATGAATAAATTTATATTTTAATTTTAATAATATAAGATTCTTAGATGTTGATGAGAGAAAAAAAGTAGTATGACCAAGTGTGAAAGCCCATTTTTCTGACCAGGTGATGAAAAAAATTAGTAAGACCAAGTATATGAAAGCCCATTAAATAAGAGGGCCCAATTTTCTAATATACGACTTTCGACTTTTTCAATAATCAATTTCTTCAATTGAACAAGCTAAGCAAATTGCTATGATGATTACTCTGAGAATCAGAAATCTTGGAGCAGAAAAGTGAGCAAAATCCCTAGTTTGGGGATGATGTTTGGACCAATTCGATTGACAAAGGTCTTCTTGTCGCTGATCCTCGGCGGGAAATGGATCGTCTTTGCCGATGGTAGCAGCGGTGGCGCCGCCGCAAGGAATGGCTTCTCCGGATTATGGTTGTCGGCTGTTGCTCCTTCAAATGTTGGTATAGCTGTCGCAGTCACCGTTATGGCCGGTTTGGCCGTGACTTTCACCGTCGTCTACTCCCGTAGGTATATAGATACACAGAAAGATCTGATATTGTTTCTAATCGATATCCTTAAGCCAAAGCTTGTTTCACTACTTGTTGTTGTGGTTAGTTAAGTATCCATAGATTTGATCGGTTTTATTTGTAGTTGCTTCTTTTTTACTATCACCAGTTTCTTGATTTTTTTCATTCTAGCTGTTGAAACATTGAGACTAGATCCCCAAGAATTCTCAGATTAGTTAGATTATTGCAATCGAGCTCTTGGTCCAGTGTTAGTTAACTCTTCGTATCTCTGAAATCTATATTCGTAGATTCTGATACTTGCAATAGTCGGCAAAGCTTTTTATAGTTTTACATGAGAGTAATGTAACAAATGTTTAATGTTTACTTTTAGAATGTTTGTTGGGTTGTCTTTTGCAAAAGAAAAAACAAAGTGATAATCTAGCAAGGCTTCTTAGGGGAAAGTCTGAAACTTTCATATAGAAACTCACAATTATCAGTTCCCCAAGCATTGTGTTTGTGTTTTTTCTTTTGCAATTTTATCTTGACATACATGTTTTCATTGTTAAATGTCTTACCATCGAACCCGGAAATCCCTTTTCATTGTTATGACCCTCTCTACAACCCAAGAAATGAGTCTACTTTGTTTAGGTCATGCATCATAAAAACTATTGAACAGTTGAGATCGTTTAAGTGCAGCCTGAAATAGATCAGCCCCTTCTCAGTCTTTCATAATTTTGCCGACTGTGAGGCTTGGCCTTGTGTGACTGTGTCTTCTGGTTCTTTTAAATTTCTTTCAAATCTTGCCATCTCGTGGGCTGTTTCTGTATAACTAGTGATGAAGTGGGTTAAGAGTTATGTCTTCTGAGGTGCATTGAACATTTATGGTTTAGCCTGTTTTATTTGGTCATAATTCGTAGAAAGCTTTTGTTCACCAGATTTGGTTTTATGTAAAACTTTTCTTTCTACAATTACACACAATGAAGTTACTCATTTTCTGCTCATCCATCTATTTAGAGGAAGCACTGGATCACCTTGGCCACTGAGGAGAAGAAAGCAACCGCTTCAACCTAAACAGTGGAATGCTTTTTTCACAGAGGAAGGGCGACTCAATGATGGAGGTGTCGAATTTCTAAAGAAAGTTCGCAGAGGGGTATGTTGCTAAATAAGAAAATATCCTGCTTCAATGAGTGTTGCTGCATTTTGAAAACCTTGTGACACTCTGGTTTTAACCATAATTTTCCCAGCAGGCCTTGATAGATAATTCTTATCTTTGTTTCAGGGTGTGGATCCAAGCATCAGACCACAAGTTTGGCCATTCCTCCTTGGAGTGTAAGCATCTTTGTCTCTGTTCCTTCTTTTACGTGTCTAATGCTGAAGTTGGATTTCACAGATTCAAATGGGAGAGCCACATTATGTTTTTTCTTCCCAGAGATTTATAAGATTAGTCCAGCTTTGCCGACCCATTTCCTCCAACTGTCCCTTTATATTCTGTATACTTTGATAATGAACCCCGTGTAAGTATTTAGTACTCTTTGTCATCCCAACTCATTGTAACCTTATCCTACTTACCTCTCACAGGTATGACTTAAACAGCACAAAAGAAGAAAGAGATTCTATTCGACATCAGAAACAGTACGTTCTTCTCAACTTCCTATCAATATTATATTTTTCATTTTTCTCTGTCCCCTTTAGCTGTCAGATGGAAAACTAGCAAATAGTAGTAGTTTCGGATCTCCTATCACTTAGATTTTTTTGTCAGTTTGGTAAGTAGCTTCTTATATACTTGTAAATCCTGCAGGAAGGAATATGAAGACCTGCGGAGACGGTGCCGTGAGATTCATGAGCGCAATGAAAATAGCTGTGACTCAAAGCAGACAGCTCACAGCAGCATCACCGATGACAGTCAGGTTTTTGATTCCCATGATATTGAAGAAGTCGATAGTTCCACAAAATCCATCCTCGTAGAAGAATCAGGGAAGTTGAATTCCGAATCGATTCTGCAGGACGGGGACTGTGAAAAAAGCGATGTCACATCTGAAGATGCTGCTGCTAATGACTCAGACTCAAGCAACCATGAAGAAACCGAGACTTCACCTCTCCTAGCTAACGAAGTAGTAGAAAGCCACGATACTGTTAACCAAGAGAAAGACAATTCGTCTCCATCATCAATGCCAAACTCTCACAAGGCAGACGAGGATTTTATCACAACGTGGCAGAGAATTATCCGGCTGGATGCAGTGAGAGCAAATGACGAATGGGTACCCTACTCACCATCTCAAGCTGCTATTTCTGAGACAATAGCCCGGGGAATGGCCATACAGGTTGGTCTCATTGACTATGATCACTTGGAGCCCTGCCGGATATACCACGCAGCTCGCCTGGTTGGAATCCTTGAAGCATATGCAGTCCATGACCCGGAAATTGGTTACTGTCAAGGAATGAGCGACTTGCTATCTCCTTTAATCGCAGTGATGGAAGACAACGTCTTAGCATTCTGGTGCTTTGTTGGGTTCATGAGTAAAGCACGTCATAATTTCCGGCTAGACGAGGTTGGAATCAGGAGACAACTCTCAATGGTATCGAAAATCATAAAATTCAAAGACAACCGCTTGTACCAACACTTGGAGAACCTTGAAGCACAAGACTGCTTCTTTGTATACCGTATGGTGGTGGTCCTGTTCAGACGAGAACTAACCTTTGAGCAGACACTTTGTCTCTGGGAAGTAATGTGGGCAGATCAAGCCGCGATACGAACTGGGATTGCAAATGCGACTAGGGGGAGAATCCGGTTGCGGGCACCACCAACTGAAGATTTGTTGCTTTATGCGATAGCAGCGAGCGTGTTGCAGAGGAGAAAGACGATAATCGATAAATACAGTGGGATGGATGAGATAATGAAGGAATGTAACAGCATGGCTGGTTATCTTGATGTTTGGAAACTCCTAGACGATGCTCATGACTTAGTCGTCAATCTTCACGATAAGATCTGATACTAAATTTCTCGCTTTACTTGTTACTACACTCTTTGTTAGTGTTTTATTTGTCATTGTTACTACTTAAAATGTGAAAACAACATTGTTAGTGTTCATCTTCTTAATCAATGTCTTGGAATTTATCGCGCTACTTAATCCTTGCTTAAGCAAAGATAGAAAGAAATAGAACCCGCTGGAGCAAACAGAGGTGTTTGACTTTATTTGCTTTACGTAGGCTCTAATTGAGTTGGATAACCGTAACAAACCATTCTCCGGTTCGTCTTAGAACATCAGATCTCTTTCTTCTTCTTCGTCGTGCGATTAGATATATTTTCTGATCAGTCTCGGACTGTAAGATATTGCAATCATCTCTTATGGCGGATACTGTTGAAGAGCCTGAATTGCAAAATGGAGCGGCACCAGGTGAGTCAGAAACCGAGCAACATCCGATTCCGGAACCACAACTTCAAACTGAAACCGCAACAGCATCTGAAATTCCGGAAATAGAAACAGATGCGACGCCGGAAGAAGTGCGATCTGAGATAATTGATGCGAAGGCGGAGGAAGTACAATCTGAGGTAATTGTTGTGAAGCCGGAGTTAACCAAAGTGAATCTGTCTCCGGGAGGATCCGAGGAGATCCCGATCCGGTCTTCGGAGGTTGATCAGGGATCTTCTACTTCTGATCAACAATCTCACATCGTTTTGAAGAAAGAAGATGAAGGCAACAAGACATTTACAATGAGAGAGTTGCTCAGCGAATTAAAAAGCGAAGAAGGAGATGGGACTCCTCACAGCTCTGTTTCTCCCTTTAGGTTTATCTCTTTATCTTTATTTCCAGCTGATTTTGAGTTTAGTGATGAACTAATAGAACTTGATCATGTATTCACTCTTTGGAATTTGGCTAAATTTTGTTTGTGATTTTGATCAGTCGAGAAAGTGCTTCTCAACCAGCGGAGAACAATCCTGCGATGGATCTGATTAACAGGATCCAAGTTAACGACGAAGAGGGGCGATCTCGCCAACGTGTTCTTGCGTTTGCTGCTCGGAAGTATGCATCAAATTTGATCTCCTGATTAACTTTAAGCAATATATGGAATCATGTTAGGTGGTTCATGCTTTATTTCAATGTTAGTTGGTTGACCAATGAGTAGATTGTGATTTGTTTGGAACTTATGCACTGAAACGCAGATTTGCTAGATACATAGATATAGTAAAATAATTTCATTTGAAGGCTTGGTATTTTATGATTTAAGTGTTTCCGGGTCTGAAGATATAAGCTGCAACTCTGTAGGTATGCTAGTGCGATAGAGAGAAATCCAGACGATCATGATGCATTATACAATTGGGCACTTATTCTCCAGGTTTGCCTTCTTTTGTTTTAGAGTATTGAGCACTTCTCTTTCTCTCCATTTCTTAGTCCCTCATTGTATCTTATATGTTATTGGCTTTCGTTGGACATATTCACATGGAAGTGATTAAGGAGGTGAATAGGATTTGGCCTAGAACTTGCTTGCAAGTGTTGAAAGATAACTGAAATAGAAAGCTGAAACATACATCTGAAATTCATATATACTGGGCATGAGATAAAAGCATTTTCATAAGAACTTAGAAGTGTCCGTCTTTGGGGGCATCAGAACTTTTTTTTGTTCATATGCTTTTACTAGGAATAATGCTAAATTCACACTTGCCATATTTTCTTCACAGGAAAGTGCTGATAATGTCAGCCCAGATTCTGTTTCACCTTCTAAAGATGATTTGCTCGAGGAAGCTTGTAAGAAGTACGATGAGGCAACTCATCTCTGCCCCTCGCTTTATGATGTATGTATTTCTAAGATTCTAGATCTGTTAGTTTTGTTTCTGATTTATCTATTTGCAAATCCAATATAATTTTTATTTTCTGTTCATAAATGGCTTCAAGTTTTATGTATGAATTGTGTGCTTCTTTGACAGGCTTACTACAACTGGGCTATTGCAATCTCTGATAGGGCAAAGATGCGTGGTCGCACCAAGGAGGCTGAAGAACTATGGGAACAGGTAAGTAATATATTAGAACCTCACCTGCTAGTTGTGAAAACTAAAATTATCGTGGTTTGATAATTTTAATACTAAAGAAGTGTGTTTTTTTCTGATTCCAGGCGACTAATAACTATGAAAAAGCAGTCCAGCTCAACTGGAACAGTTCGCAGGTATTGTCCTTCATCTGATGTACAAACTTCATTATACTGTCTCTTGAAAACCAAATGTTTTTCAACTATATGTCGTAAATTGGTTAGTTCTATATTGTGGTCTTTTGATAATCTGACATATGATATAAACTCTCAATTATCTGCAGGCATTAAATAACTGGGGACTGGCACTGCAGGTAACTGAATGATATGTGTTTATCTCCATGATATGTTGTAACATGAAAAATGTGCCTATTTAAAAAAACTACGATGCTAAAAACTTAGAATATTCCCTGGGTTGTTTTCATTAGGAACTCAGTCAGATTGTTCCCGCTAGAGAGAAGGAAAAAGTTGTCAGAACTGCAATTAGCAAGGTACTTACTTACTCGTCTTTCTGACTAATATAAACTTTGCATTTGATATTTGCATGATTGATATCTTATTGTCCTTTTTCACTTTTTCTTACGGTACAGTTTCGGGCGGCAATTAGGTTGCAATTTGATTTCCACCGAGCCATATACAATCTTGGAACCGTTCTGGTCAGTTCATCCTTAACAATCCCTTCACAAAACTCATTACATTCAGGATTATAATTTCAACCCAGTTAATTGAACTACTGTGGATTTTTCTACGTATAACACATGTACAGTATGGATTAGCAGAAGATACACTTAGAACCGGGGGTTCAGGCAACGGCAAAGACATACCTCCCGGTGAGTTATACAGCCAATCTGCCATTTACATTGCTGCAGCTCATTCGTTGAAACCAAGTTACTCGGTAAGCCTATTATCTCCATTTTGTGCTGGAATAAAGGATGTTTTGAGTCATATTCTATAAACTAAGATTGATGGATGCCAGACTTAGATTAGGCTGATCCTTTTCCTGGTCCAGGTATACAGCAGCGCTTTGAGGCTCGTTCGTTCCATGGTATATCCCTACGTTTACTACCTTTTGATGAACCAATCACTTCACACAATCAAGTTGATTTTATTTGTGGAAATGACCAAAAGTAAACTGAATAAATTTGCAGCTACCTCTACCGCATCTCAAAGTTGGATATCTAACTGCAGCACCTGTGGGAAACTCACTTGCTCCTCACAGTGATTGGATACGATCAGAGTTTGAACTCAATCACGAGAGGCTTCTACAGGTACTACTCATAAGTATCTTGAGATCAATCATTGAAACAGTTTTACTTCGATAGAGATCCAAAGTCAGTGTATGTAATAACCCGGTGGCGTGTAGGTACTGAAACCTGAACCAAGGGAAATGAGACGAAACCTGTCAGGAAAATCAGAGGCAATGAGCACAAAGGTGGAGAAGAAGACAGTAAAAGTGAATATTGCAGAGATTGTGTCGGTGACGCCGTGTGCTGATCTCACTCTACCTCCTGGTGCTGGTCTCTGCATTGATACAGTTCATGGACCAGTTTTCTTGGTAAGCCTCTCTAATCCTGATTTATGGTTTAGGAACCGGTTTTGTTTTTGATTGTAACGGTTATGAATATGGTGAAAATGAAAAATTGAATTTGCAAAAACAGGTTGCAGATTCATGGGAGTCTTTAGATGGATGGCTTGATGCAATTCGTTTGGTTTACACGATTTATGCGAGAGGGAAGAGTGATGTTTTAGCCGGTATTATCACCGGTTAACACTTCTCTTTTTAATTATTTTGCTTTGAGTTTTATAAATTCTTAGTTTTGTGCTGTATGATCTTAGTGAAATATTTTTACTGCACAAATTCTCATTTTGAAACATAAAACTATATTTTCTTTGAAATTTACAATGAATGTTTTTTTCTTAAGAAATTCAAAATATACGGAAGACCTAAACGTAGTTTAGATATTTTAAAGAAAATTAGGCCCATAAGAGTGTATGCTTTAAAAGCCCATTTGAGTTTCCGCCTCTTTCTGGTACCTAATTGTTGCTGTCACTTTCCGGAAGATCCATAGAGCTCGAAGCTCAAAAAAGTCCATGGCGTCTCTGACATGTCTCTCGAATTGCGCGCTTTCATCCTCCGCTTCTTTCTACACTAAACCCCGGCTAGTTTCATCTTCTCCGTCGGCGCTTCTTTCTATACGGAACCCTAAAAAGGTGACTGATCAAAACTAGCAATCTCATAACTTGATTATCGAGAAATTTATTAATTTCCTGTTCTCTTCAGCTTTGTAGGAAGATTGAGAGAGTAATTTGCAAAGCAGAGTTTTCACAAGACGCACCACTCGCGACTGCCATTGGCGCTTGTATCCTCAGTTCATTTGTTTTTCCGGTGGCAAAGCGAGTCAACGATGAGGATGAAGAAGAAGAGAATTCAGCAATTGTATCAACAGATATGAGATTAGCCGCCATGGGAATCATTAGCTTCATCCCTTACTTCAATTGGCTGGTTCGTTTTTGAAAAAATATAATTATCCTTATCTCTTATAATTAAACCCTAAACAAAACTCGAATTTGGTTTAATGAGATCAGAGTTGGGTCTTCGCTTGGCTTGACACTGGAAAATCTCGTTATGCAGTTTACGCTCTTGTTTATCTTCTTCCCTATTTGAGGTATCTTCTTCTTCTTCAAATTTTCATTCAAATCTCATATTGGCCTAGTTCGTTTAATGCGGAATTGGTCCTCTGGTTGTTCAGTTTAGTGTTGTTCATATTTAAATTCAAATTTGCAGTTCGAATCTATCGATTTCTACAACAGATAGTTGGTTACCTATAGCAAGCATCGTTTTGGGCATCATTCATGTTCAGGTTCTAATTATTATTATGTCATTCAAATGCTTCTAAAAATTCGGATTTCAAATACACTTTGTGTTTCATCTATTTTTCTCCTCTTTTTGTTAGCTTGAAGCAAGTATCGCAAATGGTGATGTTGAGACACTTGGATTCTTCAGAAACACTTCTGAAAACTTTTCATCTAAGAAAAGATTACATTTTGACAAACATTCCAAGGTAAACTAATAAATGTCTTTAGTTGAGGTTTTCAAATTCAATTTATATAAATTTCATTTTGACATTTTTCTATGCATTGTAGGAGAAAGACAGTGATGATGAAAACTAAGAAACCTACGAAGAGAGAAACAAAGAAGATAAATTAAATTTGTATCAGACCATAGCTACTTAATTTAGTTTTTCTTCCGACTCTGAATATGAGTAATTTTAAAGAGTAATTGAAATCATATAACTAGGCCCATGAGCCCAAACTTGTTTGACATCGTATAAAAGGTAGAAGAGGCCCAGTTGACATAAATCATTTTCTCGTGATGTTTCCGGTAACGAAAGGTTTAATCAGAAACTTGTCGTTCCATCTTCGTCTTCCTCCTCTCGTAGCAGCAATGGCTCCTTCAAGCGTCCTTAGGGTTTACTCTACAGCTACCTCTCCTTCGCCTTCTGAACTCTCCGTCAAAAAAGTTGGTACTCATAATGGAAGCTTTCACTGCGACGAAGCTCTCGGTTGCTTCATGATTCGCCTCGTCGATAAATTCTCCGGCGCTGATATCGTCCGTACTCGTGACCCTAAGGTAACAAAAACTAACCTAGACTCTATTTAAAGCACTGTAGATTGTTTCAGTAGGGTTTAGCATATGAAAAATGAGTATAGCGAGATTGATTAGTTGTTTGAAATTGACTGCTTAGTTTTGGAATTAGGGTTTTTGATTTAAATCTGGATATTTGCAGATATTAGCAGAACTTGATGCAGTGCTTGATGTTGGTGGTGTTTATGATCCAGAACATGACCGTTATGATCATCACCAGAAAGGATTTGAAGAAGTGTTTGGACATGGATTCAACACTAAGCTCAGTAGTGCTGGTCTTGTTTACAAGGTAATCGATTGTGTTCGCCTTCATTCTCATTAAGATGTCAAGAATAGTTTCTGAAATGTTGTTTGTTTTACTTTCAGCATTTTGGTAAAGAGATCATAGCTAAGGAACTAAATGTTGAGCAAGATCACCCAGACGTTCTTCGATTGTTTTTAGCTGTTTACAAGAGCTTCATGGAGGTAATTGCATATTATCTGTTTTTTAGTTCCATTTTGTTGGGGCTTACTTACACTCTAGGCAATATGTATAGGCAATTGATGCTGTGGATAATGGAATAAATCGGTATGATACTGATAAGCCTCCAAGATATGTGAACAACACACATCTGTCTTCAAGGGTTGGAAGATTAAATCTTGATTGGATTGACCCTGACCAGTCACAAGAGAAAGAGAATGAGGCTTTTAAGTCTGCAATGGCCATAGCTGGAAAAGAGTTCCTTGAGGTAAGATTCTCTTTTGTATAATCATTAGAGACATTTATAAGCTTACGGTAGTTATTTTTATGTTGTGTTGTAGAGTGTCCAGTTTCACGCAAGGTCGTGGTTACCGGCTCGATCAATTGTGATGCAGTGTCTTGAAGAAAGATTCAAGACAGACCCAAGTGGTGAGATCATGATATTGACAAATTTTTGCCCTGTAAGTGTTTCAATGTTCCTATCGATGCTTACTAGGATTTGAGTCTTGAGATTATAATTAACTCTGGTTCTCTTGTGAGCAGTGGAAGCTTCATTTGTTCGAGCTTGAGCAAGAAATGAAGATTGAACCTCTCATCAAATACGTCATCTACCAGGTAAACCTTTTAAGATAGATTCATCAGATAATGGATCTCTAAATAATGTATAACAAAAAAAACAGGACGAGCGAGGAAAGCAGTGGAGAGTTCAAGCAGTGGCGGTTGCACCAGACAGGTTTGAGAACCGAAAGGCTCTCCCTGAAAAATGGAGAGGCCTTAGGGATGAGGAACTCTCTAAAACTGCTGAGATTCCCGGTTGTGTCTTTGTTCATATGAGTGGCTTTATCGGCGGAAACCAATCCTATGACGGTGCTTTATCCATGGCTCGAACCGCCCTCACTCTCTGACTCAGCTTTGGCTCGGCATCTACATAATCATTTTCCCATTATCCATAGAGAGAGAGTGAGTTTTGACATTTCTCTTTTATGTTTAACAATTTCTGTTTTTCATTGATTAATTCCCTTTCTTTTGCGGATCATCTTCAAAATATTTAGAATTCTTGTTTCATTATTTGTAGAGGATTTTATTGGAAAAATCTTTCAAGCATTGGCTTATCCATTCTAAATTTTTAATTATTTTTTAAGAAAAACTACATATGATGACAAAGTTGAGAAATGAATTCTCATCAAAGACTTAAGGTCTTGTAAATTGGTGGCTGCAAATTATTTGTCATATCATTAGAGAAACCTAACAATAACAATAATTCACAAATCTCACTGATTCTAGAGCTACAAATCTCCGATCTTTAAGAATCTAGAGCAGTCCTACACATATTCATAGTTGGAGATAGAAATCACTAACATGGAAAAAAAGAAAGGATTTCCGCCGAATATATACTGAAGATGTTGAAATTTTCAGAAATGTGAATTGCGGAAGTAAACCCTAAAACCCCAAACAGATGAGTATAAATATATGTAAGAAATTATGTTTTTTTAATATTAAGTTACCGTATCCGTATGTAAAAAAGGTAAAAATATCGAGAATGTAATTCTTTTTACCTAGTTATTATAGTATGTAGTATGTAAAAATTACCTCGGTAAATAAATAGTATGTTATTAGGACCTAGTTGTTTATGTACTGTGAAAAACTTAACCGATCATTATCTTGTAAACTTGGTTAACTTTCACACTGATCAAAGATTAAAGTTTGATATTTTTAGATAATTAGGTTTTCCTTCCTTTTTTGTTAATCGATATTAGAAAATTAGGTTACACCTTATAAACAAACAATATCAACACATATCCATATTTTCATTATATATCAGTTCCAACAATAGTACGATCCTAAGATACTAAAACTAAATTTGAGATACCAAGACCGGCTCAAGAAAGCTTGAAGAGAAATTGATCTAGAGCTAAACGGCTCAATAGACACCAAAGAGAGAAATTGTAACGCCCGTGATCCTCAATAAGATTACCGGGAAGGACTTGATCAGACTAAGAACGAAGAAAAGTGTGATGCATCATGAGTGCTTATTGGAGCTATTCTAACTAAGTAGGTAAGCCGATTGCTTATTTCAGTGACAAACTAAGTGAAGCTTCGTTGAATTACCCGACTTATGACAAATAACTCTATGTACTAGTTACTGCTATGGAGACTTGGCAGCACTATTTGTTGGCCAAGAAATGTATGATCCACACAGATCACAAGACTTTGAAGCACTTAAGTGGAAAACTAATCTCAAGAAGAGGCAGGCCAAGTGGCTAAATTTATAGAAACATTCCCTTATATGTACAAAAAAGGTAAAGAGAATGTGGTTGCATATGCCTTGTTGAGGAGACATGCTTTGATCACCACCACAGAAGCCAATGTACTTTGAATTTGAGAGCATCAAGGAAGTATATGGGGAAGACCATAGTGCCTCCGAGAGCATGAGAAAGTAGCCTACCGCCGGTTTTATATGCATGAAGGCTTTCTTTCCAAAGATCGAGTATTATGCATTTACCATGGATCGATCAGGGAATTGTTAATTTGAGAAGCACACGAAGGTGGATTGATGGGTCGCTTTGGGGTCGACAAAACTTTGGCTATTATTAGAAGACATTTCTATTGGCCATAGATGAAAAAGATGGTCAAGAAGTTTTGTGCGCAGTGTTTGTAAAAAAAAGGTTAAAATTCGTGAATGTATTTTTTTTACATAGTTATAAAATGTTAGAAATGATCTCGATATGTAAATTGATACGGCTCCAGCTACCACAGATCACCCGGACGACACCGAGGTTGCACGACCAGATAAGACCGAGGATGCAAGAATGATTGTGGCTCCCAGCATTCCGCAAGAGGGGATCAAGAGAGACAAAGAGCGACGCTACCGGACCCGTTTCATCACGTTCGTGGTGCGAGTCTTAGAGGGATATTCGATCGCACAATGGGGCCCGGTCACCGAGCCTATGGTGACCGAGGACAAGAGGGACATGATCCTTAGAATTCTCACCATCATCCGGTGAGAACGCACACTAAAGTCGTTAAGGAGGTTGCACTCTTTTTTCTTAATCGGGTTTATCCCAAAGAGGTTTACCGAGAGGTTTTTAACGAGGCAATCCGACTTGGCGCATTACACTCGGCCCCGTGTAGCAATCCTTAGTAGAAATATCCATGAAACGCAAGGATAGTTACAGAGTGTAATTTCTACCTTTTAAGAGGTTTTACTGCTTTTACCAAACATCTTCCTTTGTTTTTATCCAGTTGTATTCTACGCGGTTCCAAAATTTTCTGTTTTTATTATATTTGTGGATTGGAACCCACTAATATATTTGTGAAGAAGAATTTTGTGAGGAGATACGATAACTTAATATTACACACATGATTTGAGTAATTGTTTTTCTTGTGGCACCAGCCAATACCACATAATTATTTTTAAAAACATTGTGATGTATGCATCAACTTTTTTTTATTGGATTTTGTTACTACTTGCTTTTGCATATACAATTGTTTTGCTATTACATTTCTTCAATCAACCATAATTACCAGATGTTTTATTGTTGAATATGTCGAGGGTACTATCTTTATACATTAATTTCCAAAATATCAATTGATTATTGGCTTATTGCATAATCTTCGAACTTTTTTATTAAACTTGTTAGCTAAGTCATTTAGCTTGCATTTTTTTATTTTAAAAAATAAACAAGAGTTTTTATAACTGAAGTAACTTTTTTTTTGTCGAAAAAAGTAATTTTAAGTACTCTAACTTGTGGTGATTTGGGTTACCCCTGCCTCCATAGTCCATATAGTAGTAAGTAATAGAGCTTATTTATTTTTAATAATACTTTTTATATTTGAAAACATGAGACAGAGAAATATTTCAAGGACAATCTAAAAGAATTTTTTTTTTTTTTGTGGGCGAGGGAAGACAATTGTCTCCCATAATTTATTAATTAGAGATTTAAAAGAATTACAAAAGAATATGTCGTGGGAATTTAATCCCCCTAACATCTTCCAACATAGGCATGTGCACTACATCAGGACAAGAATCAAAAGAATGAATGCCAAGTGGTAGAGAAAAAGCATAGTTAGCCAACCCAACTGCTAGACGATTAGCCTCCCTGTAAATGTAATTAATCCAGACTAACCAGTCCCTTGAAATGAAGCCATGACACAAACGTACCAGAAAAGACAGAGGATGAGCTTTGCTGACCCCTGTTTGAATAAAACCAACAACCACCTTCGAATCCACTCCCAAGCAATAACAAGACCATAATACACTCCCCATAACTCAGCTACTGGTGCGGAACATACACCAATATTTAAAGAGAAACCCCCCAGCCAGTTACCCTCATCATCTCTGATTACTCCTCCAGCCGTAGCAACCCCGGGATTACCATGTGAAGCCCAGTCCGTATTTACCGATACCCAACCCTCCGCGGGTCTAGTCCAACCAATCATCTCTACACTTTGGTTTCTATGCGGTCGTTCACCCTTCAACAACTCATGCGCTCTTACTACCTATGTTGTTGCATCTTTAACAAAACGTACCCTGTCCCTACACTTCCATCTCTCACCAAATACATCATCACATCGCCATTTCCAACTCCACCACACTCCCATACTAAACGTCGTCGACCAGGCTACACTATCATCTCTTAACTCAGCATTTAGATTATAAAACAGCCAGTCCAACAACGTCTGAGAAAAGAATTTTTGTCGCTCCCGAGGTGGTACTAATCTCTGCCATATACCAGCCATAGCAGGGCAGTCCCGCAGAATATGCATAATAGATTCATATGCTCCTTCACACACTTGACACACCACACTCTCACTCAAGTGTCTTCGTACTCTCTCCTCATTCGTCATAATTACTTGATGACACACAAGCCACAAAAACATATGTATCCTTTCTGGAGCTACCACTCCTCATATGCGTGCAAACATCTTCCCCATACATGCCTTGGAAAACATGGCCTCGAAAACGTATCATGCGTTATAAGTGCATAGGATGACTTTACCGAGAAACAACCATCCGTATTACCTTTCCAACATAAGATATCCTGCATTCCTATAACTCCGTTGATCACTACCGCATGCAGCCGCTGGTAAATATCTGCAGGTAGATATTGTTGAATATGGTCCAAATCCCATCTAGCACCCACTCTCCAATACTCTTCCACAGACCTGTAAACATCTTATATCGGTAAAGATTGATTGACCCATTCCCAAAGCGGCCTCTCTAGTAACCACTTGTCCAACCAAAACCGTATCAACTTACCATCACCTGGTGTCCAACCTAAACCTTGAGACACCACTTCTCTCAATCCAATTCCTACACTCCTCCAAGGAGAAGACCAATTACTCTTCGGGACTAGCCAAGCTGATTCATGAACCTCCCCCACTTTATACTTTTTAAGACTCTCAGTATTATGCAATAGCCTCCACCCAATTTTTCCTAACAATGCTTTATTCATTTCCTTAGCCTTTCTAATTCCTAACCCACCTTCTTCTTTTGGTTTGCATATCTTGTCCCACGACAAAAGGTGTTGCTTCCTCTTCTGTGGTGTACTCACCCACATGAATGATCTCGATATCTTATCTAATTTGGCCAAAGTCGAAGCCGGAAGCATGATAGAACTCATCGAGTGTACCGCTATTGATGTTAGCACTGCTTTAGTTAAAGTGATCCTTTCAGCCAAACTCAATGACTTACTCTTCCAACCTGCCAACCTAGATGACATCCTTTCTAACACTTCCCCGAATGTATCTTTGTTTAACCTTTTCTGCAGTACCGGCATACCCAAGTATTTCCCTAGATCCCGCGTTGAACCAATCCCACTTTCATGGCTAATAAGCTGTTCCAAATCCCGGCTTACATTACTGGAAAAGAATATCTTTGATTTTTCAAGGCTAACCTTCTGACCCGACGCCAAATAAAAATCCTCTATAACTTTCCGAATGATACGCACCTAAGCCACAGACGCCTCTGCGAATAAAATAAGATCATCGGCAAAACAAACATGAGATAACTTCAGACCTCCATGCGATAGGCAAATTGGTTTCCATGCACCTTGCCCTACAGCAACTTAGATTTAGTGACATAATCTCTCAAGACATAACACAAAAAAAGAAGGCGATAGGGGATCCCCTTGGCGTAACCCCCTTGCAGGTATGAACGACTCTGTTACTTCTACATTCCATAACAATCTCATAGACGGTTCTGAAACACATTCTATAATCCTCTTAAAATCCAACCTGACGACAACCCAGCTGATCCTAACATCTCCTGTAAGAAATTCCATCGAATTCTATCATAACCTTCTCCAGATCAAGCTTAAGTAACATCCAACCCTTTCGCCCTTTCTTACGTCTCATAGAGTGGACAGCTTCTTGCACGGCAACAATATTATCAATACTCAATCTCCCTGGAATAAAACTTGCTAGAGCGGGCCCAATAAGCTTAGAGATAACCGTTTTTAGTCTCAACACCATCATCTTTGTAATGATCTTAAATAGCACATTGCATCGGCTAATTGGTCTGAATTGTTGTATTCTCTCCGGCTTGGCAACCTTAGGCAACAACAATATTAATGCATCATTCATATCACACGGCAAATCCTAGTTCTGAAGAAATCAAGGACAAAACGTGTTACCGACTCTCCAACCACTTCCCAACATTGTTGATAAAACACTGGCTGAAAATCATCCGGTCCAGGAGCTTTAAACTTACCCATACCCCTTTGCCAGCACCACTTCTTCCGAAGTAAATGCTTTTTCCAGGTCCCTTACCTCTGCATTTGTCAGCGATGTGAAACCTTCCGTAGACAGATTTACGTTAGCCTCATTCACATCCTCCAAAGAATATAGTCTACGGTAATACTCAAGTGCAATATTCTCTAACTCATCTTTATGCGAAACCCACCTATCCTCCATGTCCTTTAACATCTCAATCATATTCCTTCTCCTTCTGATAGTTGTAGACGTATGGAAAAAAGTAGTATTCCTATCCCCCATCGAGATAAAATTCTCCCTTAACTTCTGGTACCAAATGGTCTCCTCCTGTTCCAATATTATATCAATTTCTTTAATCAACAGTTCCTCCTGTGCCAGTAAACCATCAGTCTGAGTAATTTCCAATAAAGTCTGCACCCCCTTAATCTCATTCAGCAACTTATTCTTCCTCTTATTCACATCTCCAAACACCTCTTTATTCCACTGCCGCAGCTTCTTACTTAGACCAGTGAGAGCTTCATCCGTTGGTAACGTATGGTTCCATGACGTTTGCAACATTGCTTTAAAACCATCATGCTTCAACCAGGCAGCCTCAAACCAAAAAGGCCTCCTCCTCGGATCTAAGTTATGTATCAGACTCAACTGAACATATAGTGGGACATGATCAGAGGATAAGAACGGCAAGTGAGACACCACAACATCTTGCTACTTTAAACGTGCGTGTGCACAACAAAGCATTCTGTCCAATCTTTTGGCAACAAAGTTTCTCTCTGTGCGACCTCGCTTCCAAGTAACTTTCCTCCCTTGAATCCAAAATCAATCAGCGATAAATCATTAATCCACTCGCCAAACGCCAGAGAATCCGAGGATAACCTACCGTTCCCCCTGTTCGCTCATCAAGTCTTAATATGGTATTAAAGTCTCCCCCAATAATCAATGGATTAACAATACCATTCGCAATCACTTTTAGCTCCTCCCATAATCCGCTTCTCCGGCTTACCGATGGTGCTGTATAGACTACTATTAGCTCCATACAGTTGTCCCCATTCATCACTCTAGCATGAAAAAACTATGCGGATGATACCAGAATTTCCACTTGACCCACAGTAGACCTCCACAACAACCATAGACCACCACTCTGTCCAACAAAATCCACCCGAAAGGAATTATCAAACCCCAATCTTTGACACATTCTACCTGCTCTTTCACCTTCAGCATGAGTCTCAAACAGTGCAAGAATATCAGTATCATTCTTCTTCAATATATACCTTATAGATCTTTGAAAACTAGGTTTATTTGCTCCCCGACAATTCAAAATAAGCAATTCATAATGAGAATCCCAAATACAACCAGAAATACCGGGGCAACCCGGTAATCCTCTTCCGTCGCAGCTTCTAGAGCTACGATATTTGTATTCCTGCCATCCTCCAGCACCATGCTATCAATACCTAGTTTAGTGCCAGGCAAGACTCCTTCCGCCTCCCTATGTGCCAACATTCCTCTCCTGCCAATCTGTTCTCCACTCCCACTACCATTCTCAAAGGCCCCTCCTACTCTTCCTACATTCCCACTCTCCACTCGGAGACGTTTACCAGATGAGAAACCACCTTGGTCTGCTCTTGTTGGACCAAAAATTAGCCCTCTGACCGGAACATTTTGTTTCCCACTCACTACGTTGGGATTCCGCAATTTTCCAGTCTTAAAACCTCCATTTCTCTTGTCAAGATTACCAGTTATTCTCTTCCTACCCGATAGTCTCTCATTCTCCTTATTCAAAGAATTTCCTTCGCACATGCGATTCACTACATTTTCATTCTCTTTGTTACTACCCGCAACATCAATATCTGCCATCTCTCTTGGTGACCTCTCCGCTACAGTCAAGCTTTGAAACCGATTCATTGTGATTGAATCCTTTACTCTATTGATTTGTGAGAGCTCAGCTCTATGAATCCGTGTAGTGGCATCGACACCCCCCGCAGCAAAGACTTCTCTTGGCACTGATACCTCAACCCGTCTACTTCCACTTCGAACTTGTGTAAAGCCCTCCGTATCCATCCCCCCTTCAATAAGATCCACCACTCTAAAAGGTGAGTCTTTACTAGCTACCACCTCTGTCTTCGTCCTAGGACAGCCAGGTCCTATATGACCATACAACCCACAGACTGAACAAATCTGATTCAAACCTTCATAAACGACATAGTACCTCTCACCATTAATGAGTACTTTCCCCTTCAATGGTTTCCTCAAATTGACTTCAACACACACCCTAGCAAAACGTGCTCTCTCCAACTTCAGTGTCGTCATATCAACCTTAATTGCTTTACCCAATCCACCCGCAATATCCATCAAGATTGCACGATGATAAAAATTAACCAGGATATTTGATAACCTTACCCACACCGGCGTCGTCATAATCTCATTGTTCATCGGGTCAAATTCTGGTGACCACGCTTGAACTAACAGAATACTCCCTAACAACCTCCAGGGACCTCCCGTCAAAGCTAGCGTATACTCATCAACAGTATCAAAACAAACCATAAAAAATTGCCTCTGCAAATCAATAACAGACGTACCCCCAGTCAGCTTCCACAATTCCCTTAACTTCCGATTCATCAGCGAGATCGTGATATGTCGATCCAATACCTTCACTATCATACAATTTTTCCATAACCCATTCATCGCCTCACGTACTTCCTTCTCTTTCATTATCACCGGCTCTCCTTCCTCACCATTTGGAAACTCTAATCTCATCCTTCTTTCCTCAAATCCATCTTCCAAGACTCTCTCCTGAATCGGCAATCCTCCTCCATTCGAATTTTGCACTTTCTCCACCTATGACACACCACCGCTCAAATTCTCTCTTAGCCGACCACTTTCCTCCATTTAAAAGAATTATTGTTAGAATATAAGGGAAATGGGCTAAACTAGAATTAAATGAAATCAATTGATTATTGACCATGTGAAATTATAATCAAACCATAATTAGAAATAGTTGGTAAATAAGTTCAATGAAGAACAAACTAATTGTTGTTTATTTCCATGCTGCCAAGGTGAAAGGAGAGACATGCAATATAGTTTCGAAAATGTATGAAATTTGAAAATCACTTTTGGTATGAAAATTAATATGTGAATGACTGTGATTTGATTTTTAGATTTTTTATATATTGACAAAAACAAAAATTGAAGATAAGAAAAAATATAAGAAAAAGTTCACAGATTTTTTGATTAACAATGAATATTTAACTTTCATGATCTATAATTTTTTAAAAACATTTTTAATTATAATTCGACATACAGTTAAACCTTTATAAGTTAATATTCGATTTATTAATAACCTCGCTAAATTAATAAAACTATTAGTCTCAAAATACTATTTTGACCTAAATAACATTTTTATAAATTAATAATCTCGATAAATTAATAAAATATTATAAAAATATATTGGTCTTAATATTATTAATTTATAGTATAATTGATTTCCCAAAAAAACAGACATATCGTCGAACAGATGGTGGGCACTACAGAAGATTTCACCTCTCTTTGATTTCGAAATCGAAACCCACTTTTCTCTTCTTCCCGAGCTTCCGTTTCTCTTCAATTTTCGAATTTCTCAAACTCAAAATCTATTATTCTCTTCTTCAAGCATCTATGGAGAAGATATCTGGTGAAGAAGAGAAAGAAGAAGGTGTTACTACTCTTTCTATCCCCAAAGAAGTAAGCAGCAATATCTCAATCTCAGACAAAAACAAATTCGTATACCAAATTCTCAATGGTCCTAACGAAGATTGCTTTGAGAATTTCCGAATGGATAAACCTGTCTTCTATAAGCTCTGTGATCTCCTTCAAACCAAAGGCTTATTGCGTCACACTAATCGAATCAAGATTGAAGAACAGTTAGCAATATTTTTATTCATCATTGGTCATAATCTTCGAACTCGAGCTGTTCAAGAATTGTTTAGTTACTCTGGTGAAACAATCAGTCGTCATTTCAACAATGTTTTGAATGCAGTGATTGCAGTCTCAGTGGATTTTTTTCAATCCAATTCAAATCCTGAAACTTTAGAGGATGATGATTCTAGATTCTATCCATATTTCAAAGACTGTGTTGGTGTTGTTGATAGCTTTCATATACCAGTTATGGTTGGTGTTGATGAACAAGGTCCGTTTCGAAACAACAATGGTCTTCTTACTCAGAATGTTCTTGCAGCTTCTTCGTTTGATCTTAGATTCAACTATGTGTTAGCTGGTTGGGAAGGTTCAGCTTCTAACCAACAAGTTCTCAATGCGGCTTTGACTCGGCGTAACAAGTTACATATCCCTCAAGGAAAGTACTACATTGTAGACAACAAGTATCAGAATCTTCCGGGATTTATCGCGCCTTATCACGGTGTTTCAACTGATTCAATAGAAGAAGCTAAGGAATTGTTTAACGAGCGACATAAGCTGTTGCATCGAGCGATTCACCGGACTTTTGGAGCTTTGAAAGAACGGTTTCCGATTCTTCTATCAGCTCCTCCTTATCCTCTGCAAACGCAAGTGAAACTGGTGATTGCGGCTTGTGCATTGCACAACTATGTCCGTTTGGAGAAACCAGATGATTTAGTGTTTCGGATGTTTGGAGAAGAGACAATGGTGGAAGCAGGTGAAGATAGAGTAGTAGTGGCATTAGAGGAGGAACAAGAACATGTGTTTAGACAAGAAGATGTTGAAGATAGTTTAAGGTTAAGAGATGAGATTGCATCTGGTCTTTGGAACCATTATGTCCAAAACATGTCTACCTTCTAAACTTTTTAGATTCTTCTGTATCAGTTAGAAATAATATGAATCAAATAAACCTATTTATGTTTAAAGTAAACAATCTTTACATGAAATCAAATATCCAAACAACAAAAGTTATTATCATCACACCCCAAAAAAAAAAGACCAAAGTAATGTAATACAAAAACCAGAGATTTGAATCAGTAGATGACCACAGCTTTTTGCTTTTTCAAAATCCATTTTCGCTTTGCGTTCACTATAGCATCCTCTTTCAGTTTCATCAAATCTTGGAAGGACTGGTTAAACTGAGACTCGATCAAGTTCAGTTCTGACCTGAGATCTTCAGGATAATCATTGTCTGAAATGGAAAGATTGTAAATAGTTGACATCATTGAGCAAGAATCCAGAAATGAGCTCATCGACTCTGCCTCTCCACTAGCTTCCATGGCAGTGCTTCCGTCGCGTGAAGAGAAGGGTGGATAATAGTCTGCTGATAAGTCTGACTTCATTGATTGTCTTGTAGCTTCTTCATCTTTCGAGTTCATTGTTTGCTGATTTGCTGCTTCATCATCCTCACGGGTTAGATGTGGAGGATGCGACGGGGCCTGCTCAGAGTTAAGTTGTATTATCAAGTCATCGATCATATCAGCTATCACTATAACCTCTTGGCTTGTTAAATGCAGTTCCTCAACCATTTCCTCTGCGATTGCTGTTGCTGTGTCAGAATCCAGAAAGAATGCAAAGTGTACGATTCTACATTTACCTGTAATTGAATTTATTCAGCAAATGTAAACTGCGAGAGGCAAAGAATTGGATAGAAGATTTTTTTATTCATAAATAAAACGAACCAGATGCGTCAGCAATACGCAGAAGCATTGAAGCTGTGACATCATCGCTCCTCTCTCCTCTCAACCTGAACTCTTTATTCTCTGCAAACCTCTGAAGTTCAATGGCTGGGCACCACGGCAAGTCTTCGTTGCTTGAGAAACTTTTATTCTCGTTATGATCCACATCCATGGGAAGATGGTCAAGCTGTGGTGGTGCTGGTGGTCTCGCAGGTTTAGATGCTGTGCTTGATGAAGCAAGAAGAGCAGAGTCCTTGCCTACATCTCTTGCAAGGAACGGGTCATTCGAGAGCTCAAGCGCAGTTGGTCTAGAAGAGGCAGGAAGAAGACATTTCTCTATGAATTCCCTAACTTGAGGATCACAAACTTTGGCTAGAGACTGAGGCTTTATATTCTGCAAATGCAAAGTTTATAAGGAGAGCCCAGTTTCAAAAATAATTTTGATGAAAGTCATGATAATGGAAGACTTACTGAGGTGACTTTTTTATAGATTTGAGCCTGGTTTCTGCACTCGTTGTATGGATATTCACAGGTTACCATCTCCAACATACACATGCCAAAAGAATAAATATCCACTAGCTCATTGTATTCCTCTTCATACAGCTCAGGTGCCATGAATTCAGGAGTACCTGAAAACGCTTAAATTCTTCAGTTACGGTAGAATTTTCAGGGTCCAGGAATGAAAATGGTTAATGTTATTACTATTACCTATCACACTTCGAGCAGTGGGCTGCTGCAGAACAGTTGCGAGCCCGAGATCTCCGATTTTGACCTCTCCAGTATTTCCATTGACAAATATGTTGTCACACTTAAGATCCCTGTGAATTACAGGAGGGTTCTGAGAATGCAAATAGTTCAAGCCTTTGAGAATCTGCCTAGCCCAGTTCTTGATGGCCTTTGGATCGACCTTCTTATGCTTCTTACGATAGCTTCAAATCAAAAGAAATGGTGTCAAGGCATGCGATGATAAAAACAGAAGAGACTTGAAAAGATACTTACACCCTCAGACTACCAGAGGTGAAAAGCTCAGTGATCATGTTAATAGTTTTGTTTTTTTCATCAACCCAAGAGTAAAAGAGTTTGATGATGTTTTCATGTTTAAGCGCTTTTAGTAAATGAACTTCAGAATATAGCCTTTCAAGTTGACCAGGCATCTGCATTACATCCTCAATACTCACTAGGTTCCAAGCAACTTCAATCCCATCTACTTCGTCAAACGCCTTATATCTGAATTATCGTAGAGTTAGAACAACAAATCAGAATAATGTTCCTTGCAACTAAAGCATAAAAAGCATAAAAGAGTGTAGAAACCATACACAGTCTTGAAAGCTCCTCTCCCCAGAACATCATCATACTGAATGATGAAAACAAACAAACAAACAAATCAATCACTCTTTTGTTTTTCAGCATAAATACTATACAACTCAACAATGCAACATGGTCTTAAGCTGATTTTTTCCAGATGACAACACACATGACATCGCCATAAGCGAACAATCATCACCATAAAATCAAAGAAACAGCTCTTATTAGGTCAAAATGCGCAAATTCTGATAATTTTCCTTATAATTCAACAATTCAAAACCTTACCAAACGAGATTGAATTCAAATTTTCAACGGTCATACAGATGAATCAACGAAGACAATTATAGTAGAATTTCATAAATTCACGGAGGCGTACCCTAATGTAGCGGCCAGTAGGATCTTTCTCAACAAAATCAGCCTCTTCCATAGAAGAGAACTGACCTAAAAATCCAGAAGCAGAAGCCATATACAACAATAACAACAAACGAACGAGAAACAGAAAGAAGAAGAAGGTGGAGAAGAAGAAGAAGGTGGAGAAATCGAGGTGGGATTGGAAAAAGAAAGCTGAGGAAGGCTATAAGAAGAAATCAACGGAGACGAGGCGATAATCGAAGAAGGCCTCACGAGCGAAGCAATAAGAATCGATTGAAGATCGAAATCGAGATCGGAAACGCAGTTTGGCGGCGAAGGGAATCCCCATCTCCGATCCAATTTCCCGATCTCTAACGTGATTCCTCCGTCTCGTCTCTTTTAAACGATCACCACCTTCCATTGATTCACCATGATTTGATACAAGAAACTGCTCCGATGAGATCGAGAGAGAAACCAACGATGATGAAATGATGAATGAATAAGAATTTTGGGGGAAAAGGAGAATAAAAAGTTCGCGGCCAATTCGGAAAAAGTCAAACTATCTGTCTTTATCACCTAACGACATCATCACCTCATTCGAACCAACACATACAGAAAAAAAAACATTTATCCTCTTATCTGTCATTTTTCAGTTTTATGTGTAATTTTCTTTAAAAACTTTTTTAAAGTTTTTCTTTTCTAAAACACTGTATCACTTCTTTTTTTTAACGTCAAATGATATGATGTGATTTTAAATTAAATTGAATAACCAAACTAACTATTTATTAAAAGTTATCTCAAGCAAATTACGATTAGAAAGTGTTGACAAAACCATTAAATATAAAATTTCTTAAACAATTGGGAAGATAATAATAAGTTTAATAAATAATAGTTTGTAGTTGTGTTACTTTGGCCATTTTTATCCACTATTTGATTGCATTATCCAACAAAGAATATCAACGAAAACAATTATTACTTTACTACAAATTTTAATCAATAATAGAAAACAAATCATCTAAACACTTTACCATCAATTTACATGATGATGTTGTGAAAATCGTCGACACCATAGAGATCATATAGCATGTAGTAAAGCTATTTCTTATACTTCCAACACATTTGGATCCTTGTTGTTTTCGCTTAGAACTTGTGGAGAGTGGAGAGTATTGTGCAATCCTCCTATCTAGAATAATTTTAATGGGCCTATATAGGTGCCAAGAAAAGGCCCAATAAGAGATGAGTCGTGGTTAATTGAGCGATGCGGTGAGAGTAGTAGTAATCAATCATTGTTTAGTGTACATGGTTTAGGCTAAGATCGGTGAGCCACCCAACTACCTTCCTATTTTCATTAAATGATGGTATTATTTTTTCTAATTTTAAATTGAGGAAAAAATAAGCCCAGAAAGAGCCCAGAGAAAGAGAAGAGACTTGCTCAACGATTCATCACCATCATCTCCGATCTCCCAAATCTCCGGTGAATAAAAAACAAAAGACGACGATGTACGTAAGAGCGCTTCCGACGACGGATGTGAATCGGAACACAGAGTGGTTCACATATCCAGGTGTATGGACTACATATATTCTCATCCTTTTCTTCTCTTGGCTCCTCGTTCTCTCCGTCTTCAATTGTTCCCCTGGCATCGCTTGGACCATCGTTCATCTCGCTCATTTCACCGTATTTATATCTCTCCGATTCCGATCTCGATCTGTTTTATCTTGTTTCATTGTTTGATTTGATTCTTTTTTTCTAGGTCACGTATCATTCGTTTCATTGGAAGAAGGGAACACCATTTGGAGATGATCAAGGAGTCTATAATAGATTGACTTGGTGGGAACAGATTGATAATGGCAAACAGCTTACACGCAATCGCAAATTTCTCACCGTTGTTCCCGTTGTCTTGTAAGTTTCTTTTACAATTCTCAGACTCTATAGGAGAATTCATTAGGTTTAGAATGGAATAATGAATGGGTTCAACTGTAGAAGAGATTGCTATGTTGTTGTCTTGTAATTCTCATCTAGGCTATGAAGAACAACGATCCATGTACACGAGGCACAATGATTTGTTTCATCTTTATTAGGTTTAGAATTGAAAATGAATGGCATCACTAAATTTTCTCAATTAAACTCGTTTCCAATGTTGAAGAGATGCAATGTTTCTGTCTTTGTTGCAGTTTTCCTTTAGAGATACATTGAATGGTCTTCATTTTCCCAACTTGTGCCTTGTATTCTCTTAGCCATTTCCAACTTTGAAAAAGAGATGCTTTCGTTTTGTTTCTGTGCGCAATTTACCTCTGGTTACGTTGTTAGCCTTCTGTTTATTATTAACTACAGTTCTGTTCCTAGGTAAATTGATTGTTTTCATAATCTGATTGGCATTACTTTCAATTATTCTTGCATATATAATTTAGACCTTGTCATTCTCCTCATTTTTAGTATCTGTTTGGTGAATAGTGTTTCAAAGGGTCACTTATCTGTGTTCGCATTCAATAATACAGATTACAGTTGACACGACAATCAACTATTCTTGCATATACACCAGACCTTTATTATTCTCCTCATTTTGACTTTGTTTGTTGACTTGTGCTTCATAAGTGCCGCTTATCTGTTCACTGATAAGGATTGGATCTAAGTTCCCTATCATGATTGAATTCACTTTGTAATTAGGCTTCTTTAACTAGTGCTCAAGAACCTTAGATTTCAGGTTTTTGCATTGTCCTTTTAGACATTTATTATACAAGACATTAAGGTCTGTTGTGAGATTTGTGAATCTCTCTCAAGGAATTACTAGATTATGTATAGTAGAACACCTCAATTGTTGTGCGTGACAAATATATAGTCAATTGTTGTATCTTTGTGATCTGGAAATCTGATTTAGTTTTGCATGTATGGTAGGTACTTGATAGCCTCTCACACAACAGACTACCAGCATCCAATGCTCTTTCTCAACACACTAGCTGTATTTGTTATGGTGGTAGCGAAATTCCCACACATGCACAAGGTCCGCATATTTGGAATCAATGCAGACCGATGAAAACTTTGAGAAGACAAAGAAAACAAAAGGTATGTGTATAATGCGATTCAGTATTTTGGAATGTGGAATCCAACAACAAATGCCATGCCATGTCTGTACTGCACAGACATTCTATCCTAACCGGAGGAAATGTGATATTTGGTCTCATCCCATCGCTTATACATAAAACCTTTCTAGTCTTTGTTTTTTTTTCGGGTGTCTAATTAATTCAAATTTTTATCTCTTTTGTGGTCTCTCAGTTTCTTATTTTTGTATAAATCCCAAAACTGGTTAAAAGCAAAAGTTGTTTAGCGAGCAATCTAGGGTTTGAATGAATAGATATGGGAACGGTCTATGGAATATTTTATACATACTGCTTTCTTATATTGAGATTCTGAAGTCCAAAAATTTAACTTGTATTGAGATGTTTAACCGGTTTAAGTCTCGGTTAGTTTTGGGTTAATATATGTATGTTGTTTTTTGGATAAGGCCAAAATTACATTCTAAATCAGACCAAGTAATGATGTCACTTTATGTACCAGCCGTATCTTTCAAGCCATAGGAAGTATCGATGGATCTTCGGAGTTAACATATGGGCAAGTCCATTAGTATTTCAATGATTTTGTTGTGCGTGGTAGTTGTTTATTGGCTAACAGAGACATTTTAGCGCACGAGCAATGTGTATGGAGTAGAAAAGGTCAATTGACAAAATCGTGATCTAAAAACACTTAATAAATAATTGATAGTTTGCCCACTCAATGAAAGCACAATAGTAGTTTCCTTTGTTGGTCTTTTGCGTTATCAGCTCGTTTCTAAAATTGTTTAGTGAGTAGGTGGGTCACATACATTTCGGTCACACACTACAATTTTTGTTTCTTATTGATCAATAAGCAAATGACTTAAACAAACTATGACCAAATCAAAATGAGATGAAAAGAATAATTTTTATTCATGTCAATTTTGAAGTCTAGAGAAGAAAAGTAAACGTGCATATAATTGTATAAAAACAAATTATAAAATTTGCAAGTAGAAATGTCCCTGTGATTAGTTGACCTTGACCATTTACAAATTACAAGTTGATAAAAAAAAAAGAAAAAAAAAAAAGAAAAAGACAAAAAGGAAAGGATCTTTGTTCGGTTTTATTCGTACACTTTCTTTCTTTTTTTCTTTCTTCGTACAATCGAAGCAAAAACAAAATCTTTCTATTCTCAATTTCCGATAATCTCGCTTCTAATTCCTCTCTGATCTCCATGTCTTAAAAATCGAACCTTTTCCCTTTTTTTCTCTTTTACGAAAAGGTGTTGGAGTCTTAAAGAGCGTGACTTGAATCGGTGCAAGGTTTTGGTCAAAAGTTTTAATCAAACCCATTCGTTTCTATAATTCTACGGCTGAAATTTGTGTTGACCACAAAAAATAGTTCAGAAAGAAGAGAATTTGATTCTAACGGTAAAGCAATTTGTGTTCTATGTGTTACTCTAAAGCAATCTCCTTTTTTATGCCGATCATTGTCTCCGAGTTTCTTTTTTCTTACGCGTAGTTTAGTTTAATCTGACCCATGTTGGCAAAGTTTCTGTCCTTTTCAAACTATTCTCTTTGAATTTTGACTTTTTTTGGTGAATTCTGATAACATGTGTGTGTGTTTTGTAGCCGAATTTGTGATGAGTACACGAGGAAACGAGGAAGAAGAAGAAGATTGTTTCTCTGATGCTCGTGAAGAGGTTTCATCAGTTTCTGATTGTAATTCTGAAGTCGCTGATGATTTTGTTCAAGCAACTGATGATTTAGATCTCTGGACTGCGAATCCAGAGAGTGTTAATAACCGTCGAAACAAGTTTTTTCAATCTATGGGTTTTAGTTTCAAAAAAAGAGACTTTGATCTTGATCTTGATCTGCTTCAAGACTCTTGTCCCGACAATAATATTCCTGTTTCGAAGCATTTAAACTCTGTGTCTGAAACTGATCACGAGGAAGATGATGAGGAAGATGAGGAGAAGTTGTTGAGTAATGAATCTATATCCTCTGGCTCCTCTGTTTCATCGTTTTCAACTTCTTCTCTAGCTTCAGCTTTTAGCTTCAGAGGTTCATTTCAGAATCGTTTCAAGAACACTGATGATCAGATTCTGTTGACAAGAGATTGTTCCAGTAATAGCAGTAGCATTGCTGAGGGATTGAGTGAATCTGGTTCGAGTAGGTTTGATAGCTATGGAGATTACCAAAACTCTCCATTTAGTAGTCGTCATGAAGAATCGCCTAAGAAGGGAGGAGGAGCTAAAGGTTGGTTAAAGAAGTTAGGTGTGTTGACTCATGTTCTTGATAAAAACCAAGAATGTAATAACAATAATGGTGAATCAGTGGGATCATCGGTACGGAGACAATTAACTCGAGTTCAGTCTTTTAAGAAGCAGTTCAAGGAGCTTTCGTCTTTATGTGTAGGACAAGAGTTCTCAGCTCACGATGGATCTATTGTAGTGATGAAGTTTTCTCATGATGGGAAGTACTTAGCTAGTGCTGGTGAAGACTGTGTTGTGAGAGTGTGGAACATTATAGAAGATGAGAGAAGAGAGAATGAGTTTGAGGTGGCTGAGTCTGATTCAAGCTCTGATTGTGTTTACTTTGGAATGAATGATGATAAGTCACAGATTGAACCTCTCAAGACTGACAACGACAAGATCGAGAAAAGCAGAAGATTGTTAAGAAAGAAGTCGGAATCTACTTGCGCTGTGTTGCCTTCAAGAGTCTTTAGTATTTCTGAAACTCCTCAGCATGAGTTTCAAGGACATAAGGGTGAAATCTTGGATCTTTCTTGGTCTGAGAAAGGGGTAATACAATTACTTCTGATTATGATACTTTCTTTTTATAGTAACTAGTACGATTACTAATTAACTTTTTTTGTGAATGTGTTGCAGTTTCTACTGTCATCTTCAGTTGACGAGACTGTTAGATTGTGGCGAGTTGGTTCTTCTGATGAATGTATAAGAGTTTTCTCTCATAAGAGTTTTGGTGAGTTTTCTTTCTTTGATCTGTTTTCTTCTATGGTATTGGTATGTCTTTCTTAGGGTAATTATTACTTTTCTTGTTACAGTGACTTGCGTGGCATTCAATCCTGTGGATGACAATTACTTTATAAGCGGATCGATAGATGGAAAAGTTCGTATATGGGATGTGTCACATTTCCGAGTTGTTGACTATACAGATATAAGAGAGATTGTTACAGCTTTGTGCTATAGCCCTGATGCTAAGAGTGCAGTTGTAGGTTCTATGACTGGCGAATGTCGCTTTTACCATACCATTGGTACGTTTTTTTTTTTCTTAACGAAAACCGCGCAACTAGAATCATCTGTGGTTTGATCATCTTTTGAATTTCAGATAACCAGCTGCAACTAGATAGAGAGATCAGTTTACATGGGAAGAAGAAAGTTCCTAGCAAAAGAATCACTGGTTTTCAATTCTTTCTTGGTGATTCAGATAAAGTTATGGTTACTTCTGCTGATTCTCAAATCCGAATAATCAGCGGAGTGGATACAATCTGCAAACTTAAGAAAGGTTTTTAATCAAAGTTTCTTCTCTTCCATTTCAAGATAGAGTTTGTTATTGATTTGGTGTATTATATTTTTTGCAGCTTCAAGTCTTAGGACAACATTGATGAGTCCAACATATGCTTCATTCACATCTGATGGGAAACACATTGTCTCAACAATAGAAGACTCAGGCATTCATGTATGGGACTACTCTCAACCCAACAAAAAGGTTTCTTCTCATAAACCAAAAACCATTAGATCTTATGAAGGATTTCTCTCGGACAACGTGTCTGTCGCCATACCTTGGCTAGGCCAGGGGAAGGAGGATGGTTTCTGCAGTTTCATTGCGGACATAGACAGAAAGATTGCTCATTTACCGGTTCCTATTGACTGTTTCTCTCCACTGAAAGGAGCATCAACATGGCCGGAAGAGAAGCTAGTAGCAGGTGCGGCTGCAGCAGCTATTTCAGCTACAGTCAGTAGCAGATCTAAGTTGAGACTCTTGAGGAGTGTGTGCCAGAATGTTAATGGTTCTACACCTCACTTGTGGGGGCTTGTGCTTGTGACAGCAACTTGGGATGGTAGGATCAGAGTATTCCATAATTACGGTTTACCAATTCGGGTCTAGAGACCGTACTGTAGATTTGAGAGTTGAGGAAGTGTTAGTGCAGTATTCTTTGATTTGCTTGGAGCTCACTTAGCCTTAAGATGTATACACACAAGGATCATGAGCTAAGTGGGTCTCTTTGTATTTGCTATATGTATAGTGTGACATCTATTGTGTGTGTGTGTATGTATGCAAAACACTGAATATTTTAAAATACCACTCCTCACTGTGATTTGAACTTGTCAACATATATGATGTAAGAAGAGAGAAAAATGCGATTTACCTAATCAGACAGTCAACTGACGACATTGGATTATATATGTATGTGTTTTGTCAACATGGTAGTATCCTTTATAAGTCGATGTCTAATACCAGTCATAAGAAAAATGTAGACCACGAAGTTTTATGAAACATTCTAGAGAATTGCTATCGCTTTCAGAGATGAAAGAGATTCCTATGAAAAGAACTAAAAATGTTAATAATAGTACTTTTGAGGGAATATTTTAATGATGCATGCATCTCAATAACCAATTTACTGAAAATGTAATCATGGACATGATGGAGACTACATTATCAAAAGTCCCAACATTAATCTAATAGGTAGCAAAGTCCAAAATTTGCTCCAAGAGTTATATGTAGAAGTAGAACTTGGTGATGTGACATGCATAATACTACATACATCAAAGAACATAGGACACCACCGAGCCACCGCAGCAAAAGTGTACGCATTAGAAGGTGCTAAAACCTAACCACCAGGACCGACTAGCGGTCCCATTACAGGTTTGTTGGGGTTCTAACTCACTCATTTTTATGAATGTTTTTTATTGTGTGTGTGATGTAGGGTGACATCCACTCCTTATCAAGCTTCTTTCCTTTTTCCGTTTAGGCTTTTATTTATATTTATACTACTGGGCTTTTGCTTTGCGTTTGAGTCGATTGTGAGTTCTCGTGAGCTCCAAGTTCTAGGGTTTTTCTGTTTACTTTAAATACTCAAACGAGATTCTTTCTCAATTCAAGTCATTGATCTCGCTTACTTGTTCACAAAGTAACGAGCTCCGAGCAAGATCGAAGAGCTGACCTTTCTGAAGTTCTGTTCTCTTTGATCTTTTTTTATCCGATGCATTAGTTGGTATCAGAGACAAACGATTCTCCATGCCTCCCAAGAAGAACCTTCAGCAACAACGGGATGAACAGGCCGACGCCATGCGCTTGATGATGGAGGAGTTCCAACAGAGTTTACAGCAAGCGATGCAGACATCTGTTGAAACTGCCTTATGCGCGGTGCTCAATAGGCCAGAGCAGGGACGTCCTCGCCGTGTTGAAAGAACTTTTGTTGAGGAAGATGAAGAAGACGGAGTCAAAGACAACCCGTTTGCAGGACGTCGTGGCGATGAGGCGGAACACCATCAGCGTGGTTTGATCGTGGCTCCTCGTGGCGATGGGTTTTAAGGTGGATCTACCAGAGTTTCATGGTGGAACACAACCAGAAGAAGTGTTGGATTGGATCAGTTCGGTGGAAGAAATCATGTCCTTTAAACAAGTGTCGGACGATGCGTGTGTCTCTCTCTTGGCCTCTCGTTTCAAAGGGCGAGCTTCGGCGTGGTGGCAGCAGTTGAAAGATCAAAGAGCACGCGCAGGAAAAAATCGAATCATCTCGTGGGAAAAGATGAAGAGAAAGCTTACAATTATGCGCTCACATTGTACACAAAATTCCAAAACCTGCGACAAGGAACAAAAACGGTGGATGACTATGCTTCTGAATTTTTGTGTTGCTTGCACGAAATCCAATTACTGAAACAGAGGACCAGCTCGTGTCGCGTTTCATTAGCTTCTTGTATGAAGGCAAACGCATCACACTTGTGCCTTCTTGAGATGTAACGGACACAGTGGTTTCAAGCACAAACATTATACATTCACAATCATCACCAGCCAGTAAATCTGTCATGTTACTATCAAAGTCTCAGTTTGTTAATGAATTTAACGAAGTTGATGTTTCTTTTGCGGTGGTTCTGAAACCAGGAATTTCATCGGTGGATATGGAAGTCCCATTGGTACAAGAGTTTGCGGAAGTCTTTCCTGCGGAATTACCGACAGGTCTACCACCTCTCCGTGACATTCAGCACTGCATTGACCTTGTTCCGAATGAAACCCTCCCTAATAGGCCCCATTACCGCATGAGCCCTCAAGAGCATGATGAACTGCAGAAACAATTTGAGGAGCTACTCGCCAAAGGGTACATACATGAGAGTTTAAGTCCATGTGCAGTTCCAGCACTACTCATTCCAAAAAAAGATGGAACCTGGCGCGTGTGTGTCGACAACAGGGCAATAAACAAGATTACAGTTCGCTATCGTTTTCTGATATCACGTCTTGATGATCTTTTGGACCAGATTGGTACCGCGTCTATTTTTACTAAACTGGATCTTAAGAGCGGTTATTTGGTGAGCTCCAAGTTCTAGGATTTTTCTGTTTATATTAAATGCTCTGCATCTCATTCTTTTTAAGGCAGCTTCTTGGATATTAAGAAATAAAATGAGATTCTTTCTCAATTGAAGTCTTTTATCTCGCTTACTTGTTCACAAAGTAACGAGCTCCGAGCAAGATCGAAAAACTGACCTTTCTGAAATTATGTTCTCTTTAATCTTATTTTATCCGCTGGATTAGTGTCTTAATGTTGATTAGATAGTTATTAGTATTATGCTTGCTTATATGGCATTTAGGGACTATACATGTTGGTGGGAATCCTTCACATGTATTCAACAGCAACTCATAGTTTTGTAATTCCTGAAATTACCTCAAAGTTTAAGGGAACATTCTTCGTTGCTGAGGTGAATGCATGTATCCGTTCAAACTCGAGGAAATCAAATCCTTAGAGCTGAAAAAGTAGTTTTAGGAGTACCCCTTCAGATTTGTGAGTTTAGCTTACTAGTTAATCCCTTAGTGGTACCTCTAGAACATTACGAAGTAATTTTAGGTATGGATTGGTTATCTAGTTCTAGAGCTCATTTAGATTGTGCTAGAGGTAGAGTCACGTTTGAGAAATTAGTTCAACCACAACTAGATTACCACGGAATCAACCCTAGTCCGGTTGCTTCATTTGTGTCGGCCCTGAGGGTTAAAAAAGAGTTAGAGATGGAAAAAATTCTAGTAGTACGATATTTTGAAGATGGGTTCAAGCCTTTAGAAGGTCCAACCAGGAGTAATCCTTTTACGATTCACTTAGAACCTGGAGCTGTACCGATAGCAAATACACCATACCAAATGCCTTTGCTATCAATTAATAGCATAGAGATAAGATGCAAAAAGTACCATACTTGACAATCGAATTAATGACGTTAGTAAAAAAGCATCGAACTCAGAGTATGGTTCATGATGCTCATAGGGACCAGCAGTTTTCAATGTTTTCAAACGTTTTATCGAGTCAAAAAGAGTCACAAATGGGCATTAGAATTAAGCTGGTACATCCAATGCTAGATTAGGTAGATTGGTTAGGACTTACCTTTTTATTGCTGCAGATTTCGGCTCAAGAAAAAGTAGAGGATGGTCGTGGGGATCGCCAATTAGTTATGAAAACTTGGGTTATAGAAATGAGGATAGTTCGGACAGTTATGTTGCTAATAAGAGAGCAATGCATAAAACCATGGGATTAGAATGTTACGTATCAAGGGAATCTAACAGAGGAGAGGATCCTGGAATTGATGCAGTTGAATATGAGAGTTCTCAACAGTCTTGTGAAGACTCGCCTCAAAGATCAATGTTTATTTCAAGTGGACATGCTAATCCAACGCATATTCAAGATGAAACTGAGAACTTACATTCTAGTAGTGTGCATCGTACTCCAAGGGATGCGCATTAACGTCAGAGAAATGAATCTGAAAATATCAACCACCTGAAGTCTGTAAAAGAGAATCCATGATGAGAGTGCTGTACTCGATGCTAGATAAAATAAAGCATCAACAGCAAGCGATTGTGAATGCTTAACCAGCTCCATCCCCTGATTTTTTTAAGATGGTCATGATCATGGCTCCAGACTGTGGAGAAATTTTTTGATGCCATACGATGTCTAGAAAACGACAAGGACGACATTGTGGTGCATTACTCAGAGAAGGATAAGGATGCACTGTGTTGGTGGATAAATATCAAGAAAGTATATTTTATTCTTCCAACATGGTTTGAATTCTGTAAAGATTTCAAACAGAAGTATTTCCCTCCTGAAGAAAGAGACCGTCTAGAAGGTTTGTTCTTTGAGATCAAACAAGGAGCAAAAAGTGTACGAGAATATGAAGCTGAATTCGCAAGACTCCGAAAGTATACAATGTCTGGACAAGGTGATGAGTCTGCTGTGAAAAAGAGATTCCTTCGAAAATTACAATATAAAATTCAAAATATTTTTTGAATATTATTGATGAAAAACTACATTGAAGCAGTTGAGAAAGCTGCTATTGAGGGTCTAGACAAAGAGGATCTAAGAAAAAATTAGTAATGAATCCACTTTGATTCTTAAGTAGAAGAAATAATGAAAGATTAAGAAGAGACCTAGAGGACGTGAGATTAAGGAAAGAGAGACGAAGGAAACGACTAGTGATGGACCACCACTTTGTTTTACCTGTCGTAAGCTTGGAATTTTTTTCCGAGATTTTCTAACTAGTTTACCACCGAGTAAGCCAACAAGGACCTGTAAATGTGACATGCTTTGTGTGTGAAGAGAAAAAATATTATGCGAACAATTTCCCAACTAAGAATCCTGGATCCAAAGTGAAACCAGTCAAGGCAGCAAATCACCCACCACCGACCGTCCGACTAATGAGACCCCATCGAAAAAGCAAGCCACCGCAGCAAAATATGATAGCAAAAGGGCCATGTGGTATGGTGCATTTGCTATCGTTACAGCTCCAGATTCTAAGTGAATCGTAAAAGGATTACTCCGAGGTGGAGATAAACTTTTGATGTGGTGGCTTACTATTTTGATGGAGTCTCATTAGTCGGAAGGCTCGGTGGTGGGTGATTTGCTGCCTTGACTGGTTTCACTTTGGATCCAGGATTCTTAGGTTGGCAATTGTTTGCATAATATTCCTTCTCTTTACACACAAACCATGTCACATTTACACGTCCTTGTGGCTTACTCAGTGGTAAATTAGTTAGAAAATCTCGGAAAAAAATTCCAAGCTTACGACAGGTAAAACAAAATGAGTGTCCATCACCAGTTTTTTCCTTTGTCTCTCTTTCCTTAATCTCACGTTCTCTAGATCTTTTCTTAATCTTTCATTGTTTCTTCGAACTTAGGAATCAAAGTGGATCCATTACTAATTTTTCTTAGGTCCTCTTCGTCTAAACCCTCAATAAATTCCGTCTTGTACATTCACAGCTTTCTCAACTGCTTCAGTGTAGTTTTCAATCGATAATATTCATAGAGGATTTTGAATTTCATATTGTAATCCTCGAAGAAATCTCCTTTTTAGCGGACTCATCATCTTGTCCAGATATTGTATACTTTAAGAGTCTTGCATATTCATCTTTATATTCTCGTACAATTTTTGCTCCTTGTTTGATTTCAAAGAACAAACCTTCTAGACGGTCTCTTTCTTCAGGAGGGAAACACTTCTGTTTGAAATCTTTACAGAATTCAAACCATGTTGAAAGAATAAAATATACTTTCTCGATATTTATCCACCAACACAATGCATCCTTCTCTGAGTAATACACCACAATGTCTTTTTGTAGTTATCTAGACATCGTATGACATCAAAATTTCTCTCCACAGTCTGGAGCCATGATTCTGCTTTCGAAAAAATCGGGACATTCAGAAAAATTTCTCTGTACCAATGTTTTTCATCATTATGACCATCTTAAAAAAATCAGGGGATTGAGCTGGTTAAGCATTCACAATCGCTTGATGCTGATGCTTCATTTGATCTAGCATCAAGTGCAGCACTCTCATTATAGACTATCCTTCACTGACTTCAGGTGGTTGGTATTTTAGGATTCATTTCTCTGACGGTAATGCGCATCCCTTGGAGTACGATGCACACTACAAGAATGTAAGTTCTCAGTTTCATCTTGAATATGCGATGGATTAACATGTCCACTTCAAATAAACATTGATCTTTGAGGCGAATCTTCACCAGACTCTTGAGAACTCTCATATTCAAATGCATCAATTGTAGGATCCTCTCCTCAGTTAGATTCCCTTGATACAGAACACATTGCTTTCTGATTAGCAACATAACTGCCAGACTATCCTCATTTCTATAACCCAAGTTTTCATAACTAGTTGACAATCCCCATGACCGTCTTCCACTTTCTTCTTGACCCGACATCTGCAGCAATAAAAAGATAAATCCTAACCAATCTACCTAATTTAGCATTGGATGTACCAGTTTAATCCTAATATCTTTTTGCGACTCTTTTTGACTTGATAAAACGTTTGAAAACATTGAAAACTGCTGGTCCCTATGGACATCATGAACCATGCTCTGAGTTTGATGCTCTTTTACTAACATCATTAGGTTGTCAAAGTATGATACTTATTTCATCTTATATCTATACTATTAATTCATACATACTTTTAAAATCTTAAAAATGTTAAATATTACTTTAAAAATAGATAAATATTAAAAAAATATAATTTTTAAAATGAAAACATTTTAAACCCTAAATTTTCAAAATATCGTTTAAATGCTAAAAAAATACTTTTGTGGACCCATACCATATTAGATATGACATTTAAGTAAATAAACAGAATGTCAATAATCAAGTTCTATTTGTTTACTTAGTGACATCTCTAATATGGCATGGTAAACAAAAAGTTAGTATTTATTTAAAAATCATAAAAAAATTAAATTTAAACAACATTTTAAAAATCCAAGATCTAAACGTCCTTAGTTGAAATTTCTTTTGACATTTTCCCCTTAAAGAATGGGCACAAAAACTGAATGGATTCTCATAATGAGCTCGTTACTTTAGTTTTCAAGGTTTCAGGTACTGATTCCTCTTCTTCTCCATCCCTCTCAATGGCGCATTCAACTGGCATGGCCACAAAAAAAAGTTGCTGGCTTCCTTGTTGAATACTGCGTAGCCCTATTATATAAATTCTTCCTATTGTCAGCATTCTGCTTTTTGGCAAATTCCCATTCCTCCTCCCTCTTTCTCTTCTTCAACACTCACTCAGAAAACAATCTTGGCTTACTACTCCAGCCACTTCTGTGAATGACATAGCCAAATAATGGATTACATTGTTGACTTAATAGTATAACCAAAGAGTGTTAGAGAACTACTCCAGTCACTTCTGTGAATGACATAGCCAAATAACAAAACTGGATTACATTATCGACTTAGTAGTATAACCAAAGAGTGTTAGAGTTTTAACTACTCTTGTGTTTTGGAAACACACATACAAATACTAAATACAAATACTAAATGAGACGGCTAATAAGATCAAGCACAAAAAATGCAGCATTTTAGATAGCAAAAAGAAAAAAAACATACACCCTTTACCTGAATACAAATATAATCTGCAAACAAAAAGAACATCCTTAACCTCCTTAGATTACCAAAACAAAAACAAAAAATAAGAGCATTTACGGGCTTGACACTTTGGGGTACCCATAAACGCTGGCCAGTCCGAGGTCTTGAGGCATTAACGCTAGTTGGTCTGAGGGTGGAGGTGACTTACAATACTCTGGACAGGATACGGCGTAATGTCCTTTCTCTCCACATCGGAAACAAGTTACTCCGGTGGTTTCTTTCTTTGTGGATCTACTCCTTTTCTTGCTTGAGGTGCCTAACGGTTGTGATGCCTTTGCTAACTTCTCCTTTTGAATATCTTTTTCCTCCTCCTCCTCTTTAAGGCCTTTCTCAACAAGAGTAGCTTTCTCGGCTACTTCTACTAGACGATGATAATCTCCAACTATAACAGCTAGACGTAGACGGATTTCGGGTCTCAGTCCTCTTGTGAACCGACAAATCGCGGCTTCCTCATCGTCATACTTTCCTCGAAGGATATGTCTAAGCTTGCAAAACTCCAGCTCGTACTCCCTAACGGACTTACTTCCTTGTACTAGCCTAATGTATTGCGTCTCTATGCGGACACTAGCCTCCAATGGAAGATATCGCATCTTAAATTCATTTTCAAACTCTATCCAAGTCTTCACATCTTTCCCACACTCAACTTCATACCACCAGATAATAGCATTCCCATCCAAGAAATGCACAGCAATGTCCATCTTAAACTCTAACGGACAACGAGTCGTGTTGAAGTTCCTTTTCAACCGCTCAAACCAAGCGTTAGCCTCCAAAGGGTTTTCGCTTCCTAAGAAGAATGGAGTATTCAAATTTGCCATATAGCTAAACACTTCAAGACAAGTTGGACCTTCTTTTTCTCGCTTTGGATAGTTCATCTTTGTAAGCTTTGGCAACTGAAGGACACGTAGACAATTACAAGAAATCAATCAAGCAAATTCAGACTGATCGATCACTTATAAATGTACCCAGGACATATATATTCACAATCTCAAAACCATAAATTCTCAATTGTGAAAAAGTGTTAAGTCGACTCTAACAAGGCATGTATTTTTCTGATCGAGAGTAGATATACATTTAAATAATTGTTACTGGAAAACATAAGAAATGTTGCGCCAAAACAAGTAACGAAATTGTATAATGAAAAGCCATAAGAACAACGATACGTACCACTGGTTCGTCATGCTTATCTGCGTTCCTCTCCATTCTTGGCTCCTAACTTAAGACCTGAAATGGATAAATGGTGAGAGTGATCGCAGATCGAAACCGTTTTAGTTTCTGGTTTACTATTCCAAACTCTTGCTGAAAAATGATCGAATATATATCAATCTCCAATTTCTCACAAGAAAAATTAGTCAATGATCGTTGACTACCACTAGAAACCTTCCAAGCCATATATATATACACAATTTGTAACCTTTCTTCTATTAAAAACTTGTTCCAAAAACAGTGAAAAAGCATTCTACGTTTTTGTTTAAATTGCATTGTTCTCCGATTTGGTCGTTCATTCACGACCAAACCGATCCTTGATCTATCCTAGATCCATGAGCCTTGATCATAGTAAACTAATTCTAACCGATGAAACCTAGTGATTCGCTTTCACAACGTTTTGAAACTAACAAAAAATCAAAATCGAACCAAACTGCTTTGAAAATAAAATGATCAGGGTGGATCTAAACTAATTCCGATCAAAACCAAGATTGAAAAATCAACATTCAAGATTGAAAACATATTTACAATTTAGAAAGACAGATTTGCCTACTTTCAGATATCGGGGACTTACGGTCGATGCAGATGATGATGGGAGATGGCGGTTAGGGCTCGAGTAAGGATAGTAAGAGCAAAGTATTTTATATAGGGAAACACAAATGACACGGGGCTGTTTTGCTGTCAACACAAAATCTTTATGTCTTCACACATGTCATACATTATATAAAAATAAAATAAAATGGTTATAAATAATTATGTTTGTAATTATCTATAATACAATTAATTGTATTATTTATTTATTAACAAATAAAAATTATTTATTTATAATTTTTTTATAATTTTGTCTCCAAACTATAATTTTGCCTCCAAACTATAATTTTATATTTCTTTTATATAATATATGAATTAAAGTGAAAATATTATTGAAAGACAACAATACAATTTCAATTGTTCTATTCTTTTTACTTTTACTATTTTTACTAACATTCACATAATAATATATCATTTATATTATAAATTTTATAAAATAAAAATAATTTTTTTGTTACATATAAATATTTATTGTTTTAAATTTATTTTAAATTATAGTTATGGAAATTCAGTTAAAATAAAATATAACACACACTAATATTTTAATATTTTGGAATGATGCATATTTTTGATATTTTAAAATTTTTAATTAAAATTAATAGATGCCTCACAATATTTTTCTATTTTGCCTAAAACTGTTTTTATAAATATATTTTCTAAAATATTTCAAGCAACATCTTGATTTTTAAACAAAAACAAAAATATGATAATGCACTAATAAATTTAAAAAAATTGTATGTTGTTATAATATTGAAAAAATGGGTCTCTTGAGTGATTGAGCAGTTTTCTGAGCAATATTAGGGAAAAAGTAACCATAATATTTACAATTAGAAGAAGAGTCACGTTTGACTTTAGCTCACTTTAGAAATTATGTGATCGTCTTTCAAATATTTTCATATTTACATTTATTGCCATTAAACATTCTTTTTTTTTTCCTATTCGTTATTTTTATTCCTTTTCTCTTTCTCTCTCATTTAAAAAAAAAACTTTTTAATTCTTTATTATCTTATAATTCAGAAATGAAAAATTATGAAAATAATATTTTATTTTTTAAATTCATTTTATGAATCTATTAAGATCCATTTTGCAAAATCTTACAACAAAAATTTATTATAAAATTATAAAGAATAATGTATACTGAAAGATGTATATATCATGTTGGATATTACTTAAAAATGTACAAAGTGTTAAGTGTACAACACTCAAAGGTGTACAAAGCGTTATATATTAATAGGTGTACAGAGCATTATACACTCAGAGGTGTACAAAAAATGTTGTATATTCGAAGGTGTCTAGAACGTGTTGTACACTTATTGGATATACGAAAATGTCATATACTCAGAAATGTATAGAGTGTAATGTATATATGTAAATTTGGTATTCTCTTATTTATATATACTCATTGGGTGTCTGAATAGAACGAGTCTACAAAGCGTGTTGTACACTTAGAAATATACAGAGCGTATCGAACATTTAGAAATATATAATATGTCATACAGTCAGAGGTGTACAAAACATGTTGTACACTTATAGATGTACATAACGTGTCATACAGTTAAAAGTGTACAAAACATGTTATACACTTATACATGTACATAAATGGATCATATTAAAAAAATATGAAAACAAAAATAATATGATTTACAAAATGGATCATATTTAATTTACAAAAGTATTTTAAGAAATAAAATTTCGTTTTTATATTTTTTGTTTCTTATTTGTGATATACAGAAAAAAAAAATTATAAAGAGAAGAAGAGAGAGAACAAAAATAACAAGAGATCATATATATATATATATATATATATATATTTAGAATCACATGAAACATGCATGATTTTGGCTTTTACGAAAAAAACAAACCCTTCATCTAATACAACAGTTTTAAATCAAAAGAAATGCGAAGGATAAAACCAACATTCCTCATTTTCCCCTATCCTACTTTATTATAGAAGAACCTATTAGAGAGGTACAATATTTTTTAAATAACTAATTGCAAATAATAAACTATTTTTTTTTATTATGTTCTAAAAAAGTGCCTTCTTTACCAATATACCCAAAAAAATATAGGTTTTTGCTATGTAATTATCCACAAAGATATAGATTGTTTATTACAATAAATGGTAAATGCCCTGAAGTTATTTATAAATATAATAATATCTAAGTCATGAAATTTTTTTTGTTTGGAAAAATAAACAATCGGTTATGAATTTTTGTTTTGGTAATTTATAAGTTGGTGATGTAATACAACTTTGTTGCAAAAACACCTTCTTTGAATATCTTTGGAAAAAAAAAAGATGTTTTATGGATAATAGTGTTTATGATTATCTGTTAACACATATTAGTAGAATTGGTTGTGATTAGATAAGATAGAGTTAAGCATCTTTATCGTTTAGTAGTTGGAAAATTGTTACTAATACTATTATCATCATATCACTTTTTACAAATACCACCTATTTGTAATTATTTTTAAAAGTATCATTATGAAATATGTCAAAAGCAATAATTTAAAATTTTTTGTTTGGGTTAATTATTCTAAGATTTAAAATATAGTTTTTAGGGTTAAGAGGTACAGTTTAGGGTTTAGGGCTTAGGATTTAGGGTTTTTAAACCCTTTAAACTCTAAATTCTAAATTCTAAATCCTAAAATTATGAGAATATGAGATTTTTGACTATATAAAAGAATTTTTCTTTAATAACAATGCTATATAAGAGAATTATATTTTAATAAAAATTTAACTATGTTATTTTAGAGAATTGTCCAATAACTAATCATGATTTTCATTAAAAATCAATTCATTAAATATATACCTATAATGGTATAAATAAAAATTGACTTCTTCCAATGGTATTTTTGAAAATAGACATCTTTATAGAAAGAAAAGCTGATATGTTGATGCTGGAGAGACTCTCTTTCAATCATTATATATAAGATGTTATAGTCTAATTAGAACATAGAGCTTCAGCTACATATAGCTTCTATTCTTAACGGCTTCTGCTTCTTAGCTCTATTATAAACTATACCAATCAAGACTTAATTTGATAGCGTAAATCAAAATTAAATATACTCTTATGTTGGTTTATAGTAGCTACATGGAATATTAGTTTCATCAACCATCCATATAAGATTTGGATAATTGAATGAAAATGAAAAAAAAACTTGATATTCCCAACAGTCGCAAAGTCAAAGATTAAATTGATGTTTGTATCCAAAAAGATATAGAAATAAAATTATGACTTTACAAGAGAAGCTATATATACTTAAAATAAGTTTTTAACTATTCAAGAAGTTTAAGACCAAACTACTAGATAGGAAGGGGTAATTAGTAGATTATTGAGGAGTAATCCAAACTAGACCAAACTATGAAAACTGAGGCTTCAGTTTATTAGGAAGGGGTCTATTCAAGAAGTAGACCAAACTACAAGGCTTCAAGAACCAGTGCAAAGTATGAAAACTGATTGGATTTTTGAGGAGTAATTAGTAGATTATTTTTTCTCCACTAACATCACAACAGGAAATATATTAAACTCGAAGGATTTGACCCTTGCAAAAGGTTTGAAAACCGATGTAGCTGAGAAGAAAACAAGGAAGAGGAAATTGAAAAGTTCGGATGGGAAGAAAAGTCGTCGAAAGAAATTGACGATTGATGTTAATCAATCTGCTGTTGCTTCTGGATCTTGTGTAGTTTCACTAAGCGAACAAGTAGATGATATTGTTACTGGAAATGTAGATTGTGTTGATGCTACTTCTAAACCTTGTCCAATCTCAGAAAGAGAAACTTCTCTTGTAGAAGCAATACAGAAAGGTAATGTAAGAGATTTATTGAATCTAGTTATCTTTACCATCAGGTTTCAGGGAGTTTCTATTGTTAATTTGATAACGTTATTGTTGATTCTATGTAGAAACGGAGATGAGTAAGATATATGTCGAATAACCTTACATACACACAAAAAATCATAATGTAAACTAGGATTCAAACAACATATTTGGAAAAATATATACAATGGATGAAGAATTGAAATTTAATGATAAGTATCATAGTAAGATCGAATATGTAGAAAGAAAATAATGGAATATGAAATCCAAGATATAATCATGTATTTCGGATTTTAGGTGTCATCCGAGATATTTTCTGGCATCACAAAATTGTTTGTTCTAAAAACAAAAGTTAGTTTAAACCGAAAATATGAAATGCCATTAGATATTTGAGAAGTAGTTTAGTGTATTATTTCGTCTCTACATAAAAAAAATATTACAACAACATTTTATCATAAATATAGATAATTAGTTATTTTATTTATAAACTTCTATATCCTATATAACCAAGCCTCTTAGCCAAATCTCCTTTACCATTGAATTATTTCATTTACGTTTCTTCAGTCTCCCTCTTTCTCTCTCGTTTTCACATGTACTCAACCTGATACTAACAACAACATTATGAAATGTGAAGCTCTAGAAAAATTTAGGAATTGCTGTGTCTTAGATACTGATACTTTTGTTGTTGACATCCATAATAGTATATGTCCACAGCTCTATGACAGATTAACAAGGAATGAATTTAAATGTCTCAGATACTGATAAGTGTTCATATGTTTCTAAAAGTTTGGTTTTCTAGAGCTTGCACATATATTAAGAAAAAATAGTTAAACTTAAATTATTTTCTAATAATTATTAACCCAATAATAGTTTTATAAATTTAATTATTTCCAATCAATGCTTCTTGAAATGTACAATTATTAACAAAATGTTTTAAAAAAATCTAAAAAGTCCAATTTTGTGAAACAAAAAGAAAAGTAGAAATTTCAATTTATAGAAACGTATTACCAAAATGCGTTAGAGAACATATCAGAGCATTACCCACTTTTATGTTTCCCTCCTCCAACTCCTTCCACACGATAACCAATAACCTCGAATCCTGTCCTTTAGTTGCATTTCTAATGCTCCCAACGGTGGCACATTTTCATTTCTGTTGGAAACATAGTTTTATCATGATACAATTCCAATTACTATATGATGGATTAACCAGTAGTGGTCATTATGTATTTGCTTACGTGAGTATTGATAGAACGTCGACTTGGAGGGTGCATACAAAATCCAATCCTCCGCAACTTTTCTGTACCCTCTCGAATAGAATATCATACTCTGGCCGGAGAGCATATTTGAGATTACGTTCAATGTTGTACAATGCATTGAGATCATCATGTGGTTCTATATCATTGATTGGGCAAATCTCAACTAGTCTGAGATATTGGTCAATGAGTTTTTGTACTTGAATGTGATCCACATAATATTCCTTCGCTAATGGATGCAGTAACTTGCTCCGATCATTGAATGAGAGATTCAAGTAACCCTAAATAGATGTAAAATAAGGCCTCATCAAGACCATATATGTATATATAACACGATTATACTATAGCATTATTAATTACCTCTTTAAAAATTTTCAAAATAGTGTCCAATGCCTCATTATGGCTTATTGAGATAGCCAAGTGCATTTTCTCAAAAACTCCATCCAAATCCTTAACCGCAAATCTAGTTAAATTAACCCAAGTTTCACATTATTATTTTCTTGAATAATTTTAACTAATTGTTTTACCATATATAATTGCAAATAATTAGAAATATTTACCTTCCTTTGCTACACAAATAAAGGTAGTCTAAGTTGTTGTGGACCCTCTGTCAACCATTAATTAGAGTACATAGTTAAACGCTATCCATCACAAAACATTTAGTAATAAGCTTGCTGCCATCTAGAAACTAGACCACAAGTTATTATTATTCTGAAAGGGAGACCACAAAGCATTTGATGACTTAAACACAAACAGAACCAACTCTAATGATGATCGATCTAAAAAAAAAGAAAAAAAGATAGGTTACATCAAAGAAAACAATAACGTAAACCCCCAAAATGGTTCTCTCCATGCATATGGTTCGAAGAAAGATGGCTTACTCGCACTTCATCATCCATCATGCAGTTCTCTTTGAAATTAACTTCCTCATTTGCTAGCGTTTTGATGCCTTCTTTCTTACTAATATTCTTCTCTTTGTTTAATAATCCAAAACATATATTCAGCATCTCCCTGATTCAAAATATATGGAATAACGGAGGAACAAAGTGGTTCAATTTTCAGCTACTAGACACAAGCCTCCCCTATATTTTACCTAGTCAAAGTAGAGCTATTTGTGGAAATAAATTATGTACCAGATGCATATACAGACATGCAGAAAAATTCAAAGCCCGAATTTTTTTCTTTTATATCGTTAAAGATAAAACAAACTCTAAATTTGGGTTTTAAAAGCCCTGAATTTTCTAAGTAACTATTGTTTCAGATTTAATCTAGTTACTTAGAAAATACAGTTTTTTAAATCAATATTTTTAGTTATTATAAAAACAGCATTTAATCAAGTTGCTTAGAAAATTTAATTACTGAAATATGGACAGTATTTAATCTAGTTGAGTATTTTTATATAGTGCATATAATCCAGTTACTTAGAAAATTTTAAATACTGAAAATATCAAAATTAACTGACAAAATTCTAAATTAACAGTATTACAATAATTCATATTTCAAACAAAACAAACGAAGAGCTATTTGAAAATCAAATCTATATTTATAGAATATTTTTGAATTTCGATACTGTAACCTGGTTTCTAGCTAGTAGTTGAATTTATCTGCATTCCTATATATATATATATATGCATATGGTTCAGAATTTATTTCCCCATATAGCTCTTCTTTGACTTGGTAAATATAAGAAAGAATTTTGTGTAGTAGCGGAAAATTGAATCACTTCATAGTTTATATGTGTCTTCCGTTATCCATTTATTCTGAATCAGGACGATGAAGAGGATATTTTTTGGATTATTAAACAAAGAGAAGAGTATTAGTAAGAAAGAAGCCATCAAAACGCTACCAAATGAGGAAGTTAATTTCAAAGAGCACTGCATGATGGATGATGGAGTACGAGTAAGCCTTCTTTCTTCGAACCATGGGGACACAAGAGATTGGAGAGAACCATTGGGGTTTTACGTTACTATTCTCTTTTACGTAACCAATCGTCTTTCTTTTGGATCAATCATCGGATTTTGTTATGTTTGTATTTAAGTTTAAATCATCAAACGTTTTGTGGTCTAATTTCTAGACGGCAAGCTTATTATGAAAAGATTTAGCGATGGAAAACTTTTAACTGTGTCTAATGGTTGGCAGAGGTACCACACCAACTTAGACTACCTTTTTTCGTGTCGCAAAGGAAGGTAAATATTTCTAATTATTTGCAATTATGATGAATTTATAATATATATACATATATATATATATAATTATACGAGAAAGTAAATGAGAAAATTGGGTTTAAATAGAGCTGCGGTTAAGGATTTGGATGGAGTTTTTGAGAAAATGCACTTGGCTATCTCAATAAGTCGGAATGAGGCATTAGACTGTTTTGAAAGATTTCATGGAGGTAGTTAATGCTATTATATAATCGGGTTACACATACATATATATATATTGTCTTCATGAGATTTCGTTTTATATCCATTTAGGGTTACTTGAATCTCTCATTCAATGATCGGAGCAAGTTACTGCATGCATTAGCGAAGGAATATTATGTGGATCACATTCAAGTACAAAAACTCATTGACCAGTATCTCAGACTAGTTGAGATTTGCCCAATCAATGATATAGAGCCACATGATGATCTCAATGCATTGTACAGCATTGAACGTAATCTCAAATATGCCTTCCGGCCAGAGTATGATATTCTCTTCGAGAGGCTACACAAAAGTTGCGGAGGATTGAACTTTTTGTGCAATCTCCAAATCGACGTTCTATCAATGCTCACGTAAGTAATTTCAAATATCCAAGCTTTTGTTTTTTGTTAACATAATGATCATTGGTTAATCCATATCCTATAGTAATTGAAACTAGGTTGGAAGTATCATGACAAAACATGTTTTTCAACAGAAAAGAGAATGTGCCACCGTTGCGAGCATTAGAATTGCAACTGATGGACAGGATCCAAGGTTACTGGTAATCAAGTGGGAGTGTTGTGTTGGTACTGGGTTTAACATCCTACCATAAACCTGACCCAAATTGTTATCTATTCATTTTAAAGCCCAAGTCGACTTTGGCCCATTATTGAGAATCGCTGACTTAATTCAGCCGTCGATTAGAAAAAGAAAAATAACTAGAAAAGGAAAGATGATCAGAAAAGGCAAGTCTACTCGGAATAAGGAAAGTCCAACTAAAGGCCCAGAACCGTCATAGATTCGATATAAATAAAGGATTCCAGAGACATTGAGAGACATCAGAAAATTATTGAGACTCAAGAGAAGACCTAAGCCTTAGATTTCATAACTTTTGTCTCCTCTTTACTCAAACTCTTGTAACTTGCTCATCAACCAATCAATAAAGATCATACTTTCTACTCTAAATTGTCTTCAAAACCCTAGTTTTTATTATTGAACATCTTTGGTTCAACAATTGGCGCCGCCTGTGGGGATTTCTTACAAAACTTTTTTCGAAGATGGTTGGAGTTGACGGTACTAACCTACCTAACAATCAAATTCCGCCTCTCGTCGATCCGACTGCAGAGAATTTACCGGGCCTCGGTAGCGAAACTCATCTCCTCGGCGACAACGAAGTCATCACCGGCAGCCAAACTAGGCCCCTTTCTCCTACTAACAACGGGGTCATTCCACCAGTTGCACTGCCGACTAACAATGGTGTCGCTTCGGTCAACCATGTACCAACCGAACAACTGCCTCCACCTCAACAGGCCGATCTAAGCCAGATGATCCAGTTCTTCGTAGACAGAGCTATGAGGGAAAACGCAACTCGCACCGGTTAATCCTGAAACACACACACCAACTTCCGACCTGCAAGCTCAAAATCTCTTTCCAGCACTGGACCAGGTCGCCACACATCCACAGCTCACCCCACAGTCACTCTACGATGAACTCGTCAACACTAAAGAACGAGAAGCCGAGTTACAGCAGACAATCAAGTTACTCAAGTCACATATGCACAAGGCAACAAGCTCAACCCTGGATATTGACCTCGTCCTAGAAGAAGCACAGCAAACCCCGTTTACAGAACGGATAACAAAGGCTGATATGACCCAATTTGCCAAGTTGAAGATACCAAGCTACGATGGAACTACTAAAGGCTCAACAGATCCTACTGCTCACATCACCTCATTTAGCATTGCTGCTAGCCGAGCACGTACCCCACCAGAAGACAAGGACGCCGTTCTTTGTCAGCTATTTGTAGAAAAGCTGAGTGGAGCCGCGCTCCAATGGTTCTCCAAGCTTAAACCAGGAACGATTAATACTTTCAACGACCTCACTCAGGCGTTTATGAAGCAATATTCGATCTTAGTTCAAACTGGCAAGTCATCTGCCGACCTCTGGAATGTCAAACAAACCGAAAGTGAAAGTCTCCGATCTTTCATCAACTGATTCAAGGTCGTCGCGGCACGTGTTACCATGGATGATGCAACCTATATCGAAGCTCTGAGAAAAGGCATGTGGTACGACGGACGCTTCCAAGAAACTCTTAGCTCCGAAAAACCGACCTCTCTAGAAGACGCCTTGCACAGAGCCACGACTTACATAAACATTGAAGAAGAAGACAACACCCTCCAGAAGCAGCACGCAAATAAACCTGCAGTAGCACCAAAGAAAGAGAAGATCAAAGAAGTATTCCGAGAACCACGACTTCACAATTACGACAAAAAACACCACGACTCATCTTCTTTTGTCAGCGACGAAACTCGTTCTCTACCATGGAACAAGTATGTAAGATCAGAGGAGGATTCCAGAAACAAAGAGGATAACTGCAAAAGTCGTTCGGACGAATACAGATGCTCAGACCGCGACCAGGAAAAACGATCTGAAGACCGACATGGAAGCTCGTCCATCCCTTATTGTGACTTTCACAGGGCGTCGGGACATTTAACGGCAGAATGCCAACATCTTCATGACAAATTATATTGAAAGTACAACAGAGGGGAACTACCTGACGTAGTACCAAGATCATTCGACTCAAGACAATGAAGCAGCAGACAGAACTGTTCTGATCGATCTGGACGTGAAGAATACCGAGCTCTGAAGAAACAAAGGGAAGATCGGCCCGAAACTCGCAATAATCACAACGACTGACGAGAAGAAGAAACTAAGCCCGAAGAAGACAATCTTGATAACAGGAACACCGACACACTACTCACGGTTTCTGTGATCATGGGAGGCTTGAGCTCCTGTAACAACTCCATCAGATCGATAAAAGAACATCAACGTAAGGCCGAGTCTGCAGCCAAATGGGCCGAACCTGCTCAGGTGTACTGAATCAAAGAAACCAACCTCCCCATCATATTCTCTGACGCTGATACCAGAGGCTTGGATCTACCACACAACGACCCACTCGTCGTCACTTTGGCCATAGGAAACTGCAACGTATCTAAGGTACTCATTGACACAGGAAGTTCCGTCGACCTAATCTACAAGGAGACACTCAGAAGAATAAAAATCTCCCTCCTTCATGTGAAGCCTTATGAAAGACGCCTAACCGGGTTTGATAGCAAGTAAATCAAAGCCTCAAGAACAATCAAGTTATCCGTTCTAGTCGGAAATGTGTGCAAACTAGTAAATTTCGTGGTTGTGACAAACCAGCAGTATACAACGTCATCATGGGAACACCATGGCTGCACAGTATGAGAGCAGTAGCATCCACCTACCACCAATGCTTACGCTTCCCATCTGGTCGGGAAATATTCACTGTCAGAGGAAATCAAGCGGAAGCTTGGACTTGTTTCATCAAGGAACTGCAACTGAAGAATCCGATGATAACAGTAAACGCAATATGCGACGAGATAAGCCACAACATGGTACGACCAAAACCCCTCAAAGCAAACAAAGAACTTGTCGAGATGATTCAACTCGACCCATTGTTCCCGGAGAAAACCGTTGGAGTGGTCTCACAAATCGGTACTGATCTTCGTGTTGCAATTGAAGGTTTTCTCAAATAAAATATCGCTACATTCGCTTGGACCATTGCGGACATGGTCGGAATTGATCCGACAATCACTTCTCATGAGCTTAACGTTGATCTGACTTACAAACCGACCCACCAAAAATGCAGAAAACTCGGCACTAAACAAGCTCAGGCTGTGAACGAAGAAGTTGAGAAATTACTTAAAGCGGGATCTATTCAAGAAGTCAAGTACCTAGAGTGGTTGGCAAATCCAGTCGTGGTGAAAAAGAAAAATGGGAAGTGGCGAGTTGGTTTCGACTTCACCGACATCAACAAAGCTTACCCAAAGGATTGTTTTCCTTTGCCACATATTGACCGACTAGTAGAAGCAACAACATGCAAAGAACTACTTTCCTTCATGGATGATTTCTCCGGGTATAATCAGATCTGAATGCACCCAGATGATCGGGAGAAAACATACTTCATCACCGATGGAGGAACCTATTGCTACAAAGTGATGCCTTTTGGCTTGAAGAACGCAGGAGCAACATACCAACGTTTGGTCAACAAGATGTTTGCCAACCAGCTCGGCAAAACTATGGAAGTTTACATCAACAACATGCTCGTCAAGTCGGCACAAGAAGAAGATCACATCGATCATTTAAGGACCTGCTTCAAGATTCTTAACGAATACGGCATGAAGCTAAATCCAGCAAAGTGTACTTTTGGGGTCACGTCGGGAGAATTCCTCGGCTACATCGTAACTCAACGTAGAATAGAAGCTAACCTGAAGCAGATCTTGGCCATCATTAACCTTCTGTCACCTCGGAATAAAAGAGAAGCCCAATGTTGTCCGTGCGAGTAGCAGATCTTAACAGTTTCATCTCCAGATCAATCGACAAATGCCTTCCGTTCTACAAACTGCTTCGGATTCCAAAGAAATAAGATTTCATTTGGAGCAAACAATACGAGCAAGCATTTTAAGAACTCAAAACCTATCTATCGATGCCTCCAATCCTCGCCAAACCTGAAGACGGCAAAACCTTGTACCTCTACATCGCTGTATCTTGTCGTTGCAGTTAGGGAGTCCTGATCAAAGAAGAACGAGGAGAACAAAAGCCAATTTTTTACGTAAGCAAAACTTTGGAGGATGCAGAAACAAGATAATCGGCTCCAGAAAAGATGGCTTTCGCTATTGTCACTTCGGCTCAGAAACTCCGACCTTACTTCCAGAGTCATCCAGTCATCGTATTGTCCGATGTAAACATTCGAAGTATTCTTCATTCGCCGAGTCAGTGAGGCCGACTAACCAAGTGGGCAATCGAACTCAGTGAGTACAACGTCACTTATCAGCCTCGAAAAGCTCACAAGTCTCAAGTTCTTGCCGACTTCATTGTTGAATTGCCAAAAGACATCAAAGTAGTCAAGGAAGAAGATCAGAAATGGGAGCTACATGTTGACGGAGCAGCTTCTCAACAAGGATCCGGAGTAGGGATACGTTGGAATTCACCAAAACGGAAATGCTGGAACAAGCTTTCCATCTTAGCTGGAAGCTGACTAACAACGTTGCCGAGTATGAAGCGCTACTCGCAGGTATCCGACTTGCAAAAGGGATGGGTGTAAAACACCTAAAAGCGAACTGCGATTCTCAGCTCGTCGCAAGTCAAATCAATGGTGAATATGTGGCCAAAGATGAACGAATGATCAAGTACCTACAGCTCCTACAAAAGTCGGCCAAAGATTTCAAAACGTTCAACTTGATTAAAATCTCCAGGAATGATAATAGATCGGCAGATGCCCTCGCAGCTTTAGCAACTATGGTTAACCCGGTAAAGTCGAGATCATTTCCAATAGAAGCCATCGAGAAGCCAAGCATCAACCTTTCACAAGACTTCTGTGTTCTAGTAGACGAGAATGAAGAGCAAGTAGCACCAGAAGTCGAGCTACCTGAAGATTGGAGGGTCCCTATCCGCGAATACATCGTCAATGGAACACTTCCAGCCAACAAGTGGGAAGCAAGATGACTCAAGGCATGAGCTGCCCGATACACAATCGTCAACAATGCTGTCTACAGATGGAGTTCGTTTAACTACCTGTTATTTTGTATCCAAGGCAACAAAATTTACCGAGTCATGGCCGAAACACACGAAGTAGCATGTGGAAATCACTCTGGAGGACGAGCTCTCGCTCTAAAAATCAGAAGACATGGACACTACTGGCCGAGCATGATTACTGATTGCGAATCTTTCACAGCTAAATGTGAGAAAGGTCAAAGGCACGCACACCTCATCAACTCGCCTACCGTGCTGCTTATCACCAGAGTTGCACCCTATCCATTCATGCGATGGGCCATGGATATCGTCAGACCACTACCTCCCAATCCGAACAAAAAGTATGTTCTCATCATGACAGATTACTTCACTAAGTGGATTGAGGCAAAAGCATACAGATCAATCACAGAGGATGAAGTGTAGAAATTCATTTGGAAATATATTATATGTCGGCATGGAATTCCCTATGAGATCGTCACAGATAACGGTTTGAACCTTACCTCGGCTCAAGTTGAAGGTTTTTGCGACCTCTGGCACATCAGATTATGCAAGTCAACACCAAGATACCCCCAAGGAAACGGACAAGCAGAAGCAACTAACAAGATGATCTTGGATGGTTTAAAGAAACGACTTGAAGCTAAGAAGGGACGTTGGGTGGACAAACTCGATGGTATACTTTGGTCACATAGAACAACTCCGAGGCGAGCATCTAACCGTTCTCCTTTCTCCTTGTCTCACGGAATAGAAGCCCTAGCACCTGGTGAAGCCAACGTTTTTACGCTACGACGTGCAAAAATGCCCAGGAACACCAAGCTTAACAATGAACTCTTAAAAGAAAGCCTGGATGACATAGAAGAGCTATGCGATCAAGCGTTACTTCGGATGCAAAATTATCAACAATCAGCAGCAAGATAATACAACAAGAAGGTGCACAACAGATTTTTTGAAGAAGGCGACCTCGTACTCAGAAAAGTTTTCGAGAATACAAGGGAATGTAAGAACAAGATGGGCGTCAAGTGGGAAGGTCCTTACCTGATCTCTAAGGTCGTCAAACCAGGAGTATACAAGCTTATGACTACTACTAAGGTGAGCTGAAGAAGATCGATCTCCGATATTTATAATTTTCTTTGTAAAGAACTACATTTGGCTTGATCCCATTCTCGGGTACGTAGGCAGTCTCTTTGAGACACAACTATGATATTAATAAAATTACTTTGATTTTATGAAAAATCCCCGAAGAAATAAACCTTGCCATAAAATATGCCAAGCAATAAACCAGGTCTCATCTTTTCGATATAAACCGAGTAACAAGCCTTGACTTTGAAAAAAATTGAATTTTGTTTGAAGACGAGTGTCAAGATTAGTAACCAAAATAAGCCAAGCTTATTTGCATTCGGTGTAAACCTACTTCATCTCGCCGCTCATGTAATCCGACTAAGTCGTCTTAATTTAAAGCCTTGCAGATTATAAGCCGAAAAAACTGAGTATCGCCTTTTGTTGATATAAACCGAGTAATAAGCCTTGACATCAAAAAGATCGAACTCTGTTTTCAGATAAGTGTCAAGCTAAGTATTCGAAATAAGCCGACTCTTTTCGCTTTCGATGTAAACCTGCTTCACCTTGTCTCTTATGTAATCCGAACTCATTAAAAAGAGATCGTCTTTAATGTAAACCGAGTCCAAACCTCGTATTATATGCAAAATTTAGAACAAGGGCATAAACCATTTGAGTTCTAAATTTTGCACAAATTCAAAAGGATAAAATCGACTTCCTGGCCAGTTGTTCGATCTCCTGTTAAAAGCCGAGATCATTTCTTGCATTAAGTCGTCCGAGACAAATAAGACGATCATCTCGCACAATCGGGGCCAGACTATATATAAAGATATAAAATAGAGGTCGCAACTCAAAGAATTTTAGGACCTTAAAAGCCGAATTCAGAATTCTCGTTGCTTCAAAACTACCTGAGACAAATAAGTCGAACTTCTTGCATAATCAGGCATTGTTTGAACATACTTTAAAAAGAATAGGTAACAGCCAAACTGAACGTTCTGCATTCTACTTCTTAAAAAGCCGAGTTAATACCTCGCAATAAAATCTATATTTATCTAAGGATAAACCAAGAGACGTCTCGTCATAAGCAGATAATAGCGATCTCTATCAACGAATGTTTAAGGTATTTAGAAAACAATATTCGCATACAGTAAGCTGATCTCAGGATTGCACCCATAAGCCGAGTTCAAAATTTAACAAATGAAACTTGCATGTATAAGCCAAGACTAGAAATAAACCGAGTAAAAACCCCTCCGGGCAAATACTCGTGCAAATAAACCGAGTCAAAACCCCTCCGGGCCAATATTCGTACAACAACTAAAAACAGAGTGAAAACCCATCCGGGCAATGTCAGCTAAAGAGATAAAAAGAATTAAGAGAGAGGAGCCGCTGAACTCGAAGTCTTCACTGCAGCAACATTGGCTTCACAAATAATTCCATGATTCGACCCATACGGATCAACATCGAGCTGAACACTTAAGATTGTCTTTGGTAAGCTGGCGATCATTGTATCCAGAATCGGCAAGTCCCTTTAGCTTGACCGTAATACGACCTTACCTCCTCAGCTTCTTGGCAAGATCTCAGAAATGACTTGACTTTGTCGATAACGCTATCCCAACACTTCCGAAAGTTGGCCTGGATTTTCCTTTCATTATCAACCTTCGCCTCCCTCGATTTCCTAAGACGAGCACACTCCTTTTTGTACTTAGTCCTCCAGGCGATCTCCTGTGCCTCTTTCTCAGTCTTCAAGGTTAAAATCTCAGCTTCTAAAGATGCCTTTTCAGACATCCAATTTTCTTTCTCACCCTTGAGATTGGCAACATCGACCTTGAGATACCTATCTTAATGTCAAGCGCACCGACTTTAGCCCAGCCATCGTTTGCAGACTTCTGAAGAGTATGGACTTCCATCTCCAGATCGATCGCCTTATCTCGCTGCTCGGCATATTTGTCTTTCGCCTCTTTAACAGCTTGTTCCATGGTCCTAATATCAGTTAAGCAGCTTTCTGAATTGCTGAGTCGATCATTCATCATCTTGTAAAGAAGATTGGCAGTAGCAGTGGCCTACAAACAAAAGTCTTCTTAAAGATGCGCCAAAAATAAAACAACAAGGAGAAGTAAAAAAGAAGAGAGAGAAAATCACTTCCATTAATCTGAAGATCGGCCAGACGTTTGTACACTTCAAATTCAGGCATTGCCGACATGTCAGGAAGCGGAAAACAATCAAGGCAACCAATGGCTTGAGATAATGTCACGCAGTCGCTGACATTTTTGAATACAGGTTTATCCTTGTTGAAACGATAGACGTATTCAGACTTCCTGGAAACATCCAAAGGACGATCAGACTTCTCAGCCTCGACCTCGGCCACCTCTTCTTTGACGACTCATCAGCACGCGTTGTTTCTTGAGTTTTAGATGGCACAACATCGCCACCATCCACTATCCTTTTTCCAGCTGCTTTCTCAGGTAAGGTCGTCTGGACAGAAACAGACGATGTCGAAACAGTAGTAGCATTAGCAGGCAAGACCGAAGAAGACACAGTAGCAGAAGCTTCAACAACGGGAATCACAGGAGAATCGGCAGAAGAAGGAACACTGGGATGAACAACTGGGATCGCGTCTTCTCTGAGACCACTCCCAGACTTGGATTTCATCTTATCCAATTGGCTCACGACTTTCAAATTAAGAAGAGCCATATCTTCAGACTTGTTTATTGATAACATCGAGTTTTTACCTATTTTAGCCATTGTTTTCTTATGTTTTTATGGAGATTTGATTGGTTTTCAAGGCTAAAATTTTTTTTATCAAGTATTTGCGGATTAAAAAGGGTTTTGTAGGTTTTATGGAGTATTGGACCCAAAAAGAGCAAAAACCCGTTTCAAGGCAGTTTCTAAGCATCAGAAGTTTGGCAATGTATGAAGAGCTTCCCCTGCACCAAATAAGAGTTCTTGGTGTCTATGGAAATCTAGAAAAGTCAAGATTCCCCTAGGACAAGAATTGAAGCAATCCATTCAACCGTTTGGAAGATGCATCCCGAAGAGTGAAGCACTGTCAAACCTCGGTCACAAGGCCCTTGACTGAGGTCCAGCCTCTTGGTGAGTCCAGTCACAAGCCCCGTGACCGGGGCTTTCTCTCAATACTCCTATGGAACTCAGGCCTATATCAAAGCCTGTCCCATGCCCCTACATCCATTCAAATGATGAGTTTGCCCGAGGAAACCCTAAAAACCAAACCCTAATGATCCCTAGGACCTATATATACTTGTTTTGACCTAATATAGAGCTGTGCTTCGTTTTTACCTCAAAGTGGCCGCCCCTAGTGAGCCGTCTATCACCTCATCACCGCCGTCCTTACCCTAGAAGAAGATCTCGTTGCCGCCACAAGCCGCCGAGTCCATTCCACCACTTTGAAGCCGCCGAATTCACCACCTCTCTCTCTACTCTTGTTTCATCTCTCATCTCTATTCACCACTTGTAAAAGGATGAAGATTCATCAACTTTGAATCTCAGAGAAGATCTCTAAACCCTTTTCTTATATTCTATTTGCAATCTATTATTCATATGGTTTTGCTTTCAATGAATATGTGTGAGTAGTTTTCTTTGTTGGGTAGTTAGGGTGCAGTCTAGGGAATCATGAGACCGATTGTTTAGGTTGTTAGATATGGAATTATTCATCATATGTTATTCGTCCTAGGCTTGTTCTTAATGCATATTGCTAGAGTAGCTAACTAGTAATTGAAGTTTGGCGATTTATACATCGATAGATCTATAGATTTGTTTGCACTTGCCTTGGTGAGTATTGTGTTATAACCTGCGATAGTTGAGTTATAGGGTTTTACGGACTAGAATCGAACTTGAATTTAATGCTTGAATATTTGCATCTTTGCCTGTGGAAGTTGAGTACTATTTGCATTTAGACATTAGACGATTGGTATTGTGAACTGCATACCTTTTGTTCATCCGGGTTTCGTAGTCCAAGAACAACCACATCATTAAATAATCCTGATTTGATTTCCTTTGCATACATTCATCTTATGAAACCCAAAAAAACCCCTTGCAACCCATCATTCCATTTTTATTGACATTTGCTTTGTTTCTTGCTGCATATTTCGTGACACATTAAACCAAACTCCCATTAATTGTTTTGTCTTAGCCATATTTCATTCCAATATTCTTGTAATGTGATCTTAAGTCTCTGTGGGATCGATAACCTTAAATACTACATTCGAAGTACTGGGCACTTGCACTCACGTGTGGATTCTAGGTAAAAGTTTTGATTAAAAATCCATACCACATCAAGCTTTTTGGCGCTGTTGCCGGGGACTTTGTTGCAATACTTGCGAGTTTGAGATTGAAATTTTGTCTAAGACCTTTATTTTTTCAGCTTGCTTTGATATTTTCATTTACTTTTCTCAGGTACTCTCAAGCTTTGCTTGAATGGAGCACCAACACCATATTCTAGGAGATCTTGGCGATCCACCACCTCGGAGGGGCGGCCAAGTATTTGCTGGAAACAATGGAGCATACATTCGGGTTCAGCTGGATCCACTTACCAAGAAGATTGCTGAGTTTGACACTCCTTTCCAACACTTTAAAAGCGGTTCTGTATTTCAACCAATGCGTCCGCAACAAGAAGATTTCAAGATTAGTCCTAGAGTCATCATTCTAGTAAAGGAAAAACTATATTTTGGTTTACCTTCGGAGCACCCAATGGATCACATACAGAACTATGAAGACATATTTGATGCCACCACTACCAATGAAGACTTTAGAAGCTACTTGAAGTGCACATTATTCTCTTTTTCTCATAGAGACAAGGCGAATAGATGGTGGAAGTCTCTTCCTCAGGCGTCAATCTCTACTTGGGAAGCATGTAAAAGTGCTTTTGTTAATTATTTCTACACCAAATCTCGGTCCAATCTGTTCGAGACAAGATTCAGGGGTTTCGACAAGGAGCCAAGGAGTATATTCTTGAGGCATGGGGGCGATTTCAGGAGTATGAAAGAGATTGTCCTCATCATGGTTACACAGAAGGTAACATGATGAATACATTCTACAGGGAACTTCATGGTGAGTATACTCAGTCTCTTGATATTGCAAGCAATGGAGATTTCTCTACAAAAACCATTGAAGATGCCCGGACCTTGATCACTAATCTTGCTGAGAGTATTAGCTACAGAACCAACCATCGGAAACCATCCATTCCGGATGGAGAACCGGCTACCTCTACTGATTCAAGATACTTGCAAACTCTAACAATCAAATGGCCAAGAATATCAATAGACTTGTCCATTTTCACGAAGGGGAAGAGTTTGATGATCAAGAAGAAGATATGAACTACATCAGTCATAGAAGAGGGTACATGTAAAGACCCATCCCGAATTTCTTTAAGTCCAGAACAAATCTTCACACTACCCAATTCGTTTTATGGTCTGATATTTATACAAGTTATTTTACCGAGGTTTGATTATGTGATTCATTATTCTTAGAGTAAACATGCAAAGACTTAGAGTAAAAGAAATAAACTGGATACTTTATTTATTTAACAAAGGATTAGAACAACTTATGATTTTGCATATAAGCTATTACAAGATTACATTTGATTCTATCTATCCAGCAATTATCAACACCCATCTTCCCGACTTTGAGTCTCTCGCGCCTAAGCCTGATCATTCCCACGATCACCATCTTTTCCTGCGTCCAAATACACATAAGTTCTCATGTTTTCTTGGTAATAATCGGATGCATGCATGTGCTATGTATGAACGTTTATCACGTTTAACTCTCAAATAACCCCTTAGTCTTTACAGACTTTTCCGGTAAGAAACGAGTCTGGCCCAAGGCAAGGATTTCGATCATACCTTGATTTCACGGATCACCTTGGATATTTTTGTTGATTTTTCCCTCTTTAACTCATCAACCAAACACGCGGCAATTGATTCTCTGATACTTAGTATCGAGATCAGAATTCCTTCGATCTAACTTGGACTCTTGTCTTCGGAAGTTTCTGAGAATTTCTCGGTGTGTTCCTGAGTTTTCCCAGGGATTTTTGTTGTTGAAATCTGAGTCTGTATCGAGTCATTTATACGAGTTTTCTGTGGTAACCAATTTGGAAACCGCCTGGCCAGATTCAATGGACCTCGGTAACTGCCTTCTCGCATCCTTCACTTGTGTCCTTCGGACATACTCAGTAACCATCACTAGCTGATCCAACTGGCCACTCAGCTGCCCATCTAATGACACACTCGTCCCAGCTGATCCAGCTAACCATCAGTCTTCCCCAGCTAGCTAAGCTTCCGGACTACCACTCTAGCTGGTTAGCTCGTTCACTTAAGCTTGATAAATCGTTGGTTGTGATGACTTAAGCTTGAATTCTCCTTTCCCGAACTGATGGACAGCTCTTATCATGACTTGTTTGAGTTTCCACAATCTTACTTGGACCAAGTCCTTCCCGGTGATCGTATTGAGGATCACGGACGTCACAGTACCAAGGGAGGTACATGAATCAAAATTTCCATCATCATGACTACAATAGAGGAAATTTTTGACAAAGGGATAATTTCACCGATGTTCAAGGATTTCAAAGAGGATACCTGTGATCACCTCAATAGGATCAGCGGGAAGGACTTGGTCCAAGTAAGATGGTGGAAACTCAGACAAGTCATGGTAAGAGCTGCCCACCAGCTTGGGAAATGAGAATACAAGCTTAAGTCATCTCAACCAACAATTAAAACAGCTGAAGTGAACGATCTAGCCAGCTAGAGTGACAGTTTGGAAGCTTAGCTAGCTGGGAAGACTAATGGTTAGCTGGATCAGCTGGGACGAGTGTGTCACTAACTGGGCAGCTGAGTGGCCAGTTGGGTCAGCTAGTGACGGTTACCGGGTATGTCTGAATGGACCCGAGTGAAGGATGCAAGAGGGCAGTTAACGAGATTCATTGAATCTGCTTGGCGGTTTCTAAAATGGTTACCACCGAAAACTCGTATAAATAATTCGACCCAAAATCAGTTTCCAACAACGAAAATCCCTGGGAAAAAACTCAGGAAAAACACCGAGAAATACACAGAAACTTCTGAGGACAAGGAATTAAAGAAGATTGAAGGAATTCCGATCCCGATACTAAGTATCAGGGAATCAAGTGTCGCGTGTTTGGTTTACGAGTTAAAGAGGGAAAATCAACGGAAATATCCAAGGTGATCCGTGAGATCAACGTATGATCGAAGTCCTTACCTTGGGCCGGACTTGTTTCTTACAGGAAAAGTCTGTAAAGACTAAGGGGTTATTTGGGAGTCAAACGTGATAAATGTTCATACATATCACATGCATGCATCCGATTATTACCAAGAAAACACGAGAACTTATGTGTATTTGGACGCAGGAAAAGATGGTGATCGTGGGAATGATCAGGCTTAGGCGCGAGAGAAATTTGTGAAAGGATTCTCAAGTATGGCACAGTCCATGACTCGTTTGACCGGGAAAGACGTTAAGTACATTTGGTTGAATGAATGTGAGTCAAGTTTTACAAGTTTAAAGGAAACGCTTACGAGTGCACCGGTGTTGGTGTTACCGGAAGAGCCTTACATAGTCTACACAGATACCTCCATCATGGGTTTAGGGTGTGTACTAATGCAAAGCAGAAATGTAATCGCATATGCTTCACGGTAATTGCGGAAACATGAGAGAAATTACCCAATGCATGACTTGGAGATAGCTGCGGTGGTATTTGCATTAAAGACTTGGCGCTCATACTTGTATGGTGCAAAACTTCAAATCTTTACCGACCACAAAACCCTAAAGTACATATTCACCCTGCCGGATTTAAATATAAGGCAAAGAAGATGGATGGAGCTAGTGGCCGACTATGATCTGGATATTGCATATCACCCTGTGAAGGCAAACCAAGTTGTCAATGCTCTAAGCCGGAGACGGTATGAAATTAATGCGGAAAAGGACCGAGAAATTCTAGCCAATATGATCGGAACTTGCATTTGAATGCATTGTCCAAGGATGTGGAACCATTGGGGCTAGCAGCAATGAATCAAGCGGACCTACTAAGTAGAATTCGCATTGCTCAAGGGAAATATGAGAAATTGAACATGGAAGCTCGGAACGACCACACCGAACACCAGATCTTGAACAATGCTACAATTGTGATCAAGGGTCGGGTGTGTGTTCCAGATGAACAAGAGTTAAGGAGAGAAATCCTTAAGGAAGTCCATCAATCAAAATTCTCCATCCATCCCGGGTTAAATAAGATGTACCATGACATATAAAGGTACTACCATTGGGTTGGGATGAAGAAAGATGTGGCGGAATGGGTGTCCAAGTGCAATACGTGCCAGCTTGTGAAGGCGGAGCACCAATCGCCGAGTGGATTACTGCAAAGTTTACCCATTCCGGAGTGGAAAATGAATCATGTTACGATGGACTTCGTGACAGGGCTGCCTATGGTTGGATCAAAACATAATGCAGTTTGGGTAGTGGTGGATAGAATAACCAAGTCTGCACATTTCATCGCAATCTCGGAAAAAGATGGAGCCAAAGAAATTGCAGCAAAGTACGTCGAGGAAATAGTACGGTTACATGGAATCCCAGTAAGCATCGTATCGGATCGTGACACTTATTTCACTTCACACTTCTGGAAACCTTCCAGAAAGCCTTGGGAACAAGGGTGAATAAGAGTACGGCCTATCACCCACAAACGGATGGGCAATCCGAACGAATCATTCAAATACTGGAGGACATGTTGCAAGCATGCGTATTGGATTGCGGAGGAAATTGGGAGAAGTACTTGATGCTTGTGGAGTTTGCATACAATAATAGCTACCAAGCTAGTATTGGAATGTCTCCATATGAAGCATTGTATGGACGACCGTGTAGAACACCCTTGTGTTGGACTCCAGTTGGGGAAAGGAGATTGTTTGGTCCGGACATAGTGGATCAAATGGTAGAAAGGATGAAGTGCCTTAAGATCAAGTTAAAAGAAGCACAAAACCGATAAAAGAGTTATGCGGATAAATGCCGGAAGGAACTAGATTCCAAAGTCAGAGACTTAGTTTACCTTAAGGCGGCAACTTACAAAGGAAAAGGGCATTTTACAAAGAGGAAAAAGCTAAGTCCTAGATTCGTTGGTCCATATAGGATCATCCAACGAGTTGGGGAAGTGGCTTAAAAACTGGAATTACCACCGGGATTGGAAGCATTTCACAAAGTGTTCCATGTTTTGCAACTCCAGAAATGTCTAAGCGATCAAGACAACGTGGTAAACAATATTCCTCCCGAGTTGAAACCAACCTGACGGTGGAGGCAGAACCTATTCGGATCATTGATCGAATAAACAAAGGAACTCGGAGTAAAACATAAAGATGATCAAAGTGGTATGGAACTATGGCGGTCATGAGGAAGAAACTTGGGAAGTCGAGAATCAAATGAAGGCTGATTTTCCTGAGTGGTATAAGAAGATGGGTAAAGATCAACTTGGGTCAGATTTGTTGACGAATCCCATTCAAGGGGGGAGACTTGTGACATCCGTGATCCTTAATAGGATCACCGGGAAGGGTTTGGTCCGAGTAAGATGGTGGAAACTTGGACAAGTCATGATAATAGCTGCCCATCAGCTCGAGAAAGGAGAATACAAGCTTAAGTCATCTCAACCAATGATTAAACAGCTGAAGTGAACGAGCTAGCCAGCTAGAGTGACAGTCCGGAAGCTTAGCTATCTGGTGAAGACTGATGGTTAGCTGGATCAGCTGGGACGAGTGTGACACTAGCTGGGCAGCTGAGTGGCCAGTTGGGTCAGCTAGTGACGGTTACCGGGTATGTCCGAATGGACACGAGTGAAGGATGCGAGAGGGCAGTTACCGAGATTCATTGAATCTGCCAGGCGGTTTCCAAAACAGTTACCACCAAAAACTCGTATAAATAACTCGACCCATACTCGGTTTCCAACAACAAAAATCCCTGGTAAAAAACTCAGGAAAAACACCGAGAAATACACAGAAACTTCCGAGGACAAAGATCTAAGGAAAATCGAAGGAATTCCGATCCCGATACTAAGTATCAGGGAATCAAGTGTCGCGTGTTTGGTTGACGAGTTAAAGAGTGAAAATCAACGGAAATATCCAAGGTGATCCACGAGATCAACGTATGATCGAGATCCTTGCCTTGGGCCGGACTCGTTTCTTACCAGAAAAGTCTGTAAAGACTAAGGGGTTATTTGGGAGTTTAACGTGATAAACGTTCATACTTAGCACATGCATGCATCCGATTATTACCAAGAAAACACGGGAACTTATGTTTCTTTGGATGCAGGAAAAGATGGTGATCGTGGGAGTGCTCGGGCTTAGGCGCGAGAGACTCAAAGCCGGGAAGATGGGTTGTAATAATTGCTGGATAGATAGGATCGAATGTAATCTTGTAATAGCTTATATGCAAACTCATAAGTTGTTCGAATCCTTTATTAAATAAATAAAGTATCCAGTTCATTTCTTTTACTTTAAGTCTTTGCATGTTTACTCTGAGAATAATGAATCACATAATCAAACCTCGGTAAAATGACTTGTATAAATATCAGACCATAAAACGGATTAAGTAGGGTGCAGATTTGTCCCAGACTTGAAGAAATTCGGGATGAGTCTTAACAATACCCCAATGTTCATCCGCAAGATCAACATTCTATCTCCGGAGACTTAGTGGAACAAATGAGAGTTAGCCATCAGAGTTTTACAGAGGAGATCAGAAGAAAGGTTAACAACAATTACCAAGAACTCAATGGTAAGATCGAATCTCTTTCAGCTAGGATTGATCTTATTGGCACGCAAAACAGAGAAACGACTTTTGCTATTGATAAATCTTTGGAGAGAGATGCTCAGTTTAAAGCTATCACTCTAAGTAGTGGCAAGGCTTACAAAGAACTTGAGTATTCTAAGGAATCTGTGGAAAAGGAACCAAAAGAACAAGAAACCATACAAATCCAAGAAGAAGAAGAAACCAAGAAGGAGGAAGAACTGATCCGTGAGCTTACCAAAGAAGCTCCACCTCCTCCTCAGCCTCTTGAACGTGTCTATCAACCTAAGGTACCATATCCTGGCCCTCCTAAAAGTCTGAAGAAAGCAAGAGAATTGGCCAAGCTACAGGAGATTATCGGACAGCTCAATGTAAGGTTACCTTTTGTTCAAGCTTGCGCAATGATTCCACCTCTCCCAAAGTACATTAAGAGTATCTTGACAAACAACATTGTCCTTGATGATGGAGTAATGATGATTACCCAGGATTGTAATGCTATACTACAGAACCGGAAGAAGTTTGATCCGCGCAGTTTTGTGTTGTTATGCAAGATCAAGAAGGAAGTATTTGACCGTGCCCTTTGTGATTTGGGTTCAAGCATCAATATGATGCCTCTTACTGTGAAAAAATGCCTAGGATACTCCACTTTCAAACCTACAAGGATCTCATTAGTCCTTGCAGACCGATCTGTTCGGAAACCAGTCAGAATTCTCATTGATGTGCCCATCATCATTGGTCGATGCGAGATTCCCACAGATTTTGTTGTTCTCGAGTTTGAGAAGGAACCAAGGGACCCCCTGATCTTAGGTCATCCATTCCTCTCTACTGCTGGAGCTCTCATTGATGTCTCTAATGGAAAGATTGAACTCCGACTAGGTGATTTCGTTATGGAGTTTGACATGAACGACACTTTGAAGCAAAAGATAAGTGACAATCGGATCTTTTATGTTGATGATTTGGAGAAGACCACTCTTGGAGTATGTGAGATGCTTGCTCTTGAAGATCCTATGGAAGTAGCATTGACAAGAGATTCAAGCGATTGTGATGTTTTAGAAGATTCCGTGGGAAACTGCGAGAAGATCCTTGATTCTGCAGAGAGTTATGTGAGACATGGTGCATATCTCAATATAGATGAGAAAATCATCACTCCTAATCCGCCAAAGAACACTCCAGCCGCTATATCCGATCTGTGGAGTGAACTTAGAGCACCAAAAGTCAAGCTTAAGCAGCTCCCTATTGGTTTGAAGTATGCATTTCTCGGCCCTAACTCCACTTATCCAGTTATCATCAACTCTGGTTATCATCAACTCTGGTCTGAATGAGATAAAGACTACAATGCTTCTTAATGAGCTAAGGAAGCATAGGAAAGCTTTGGGATATTCATTGGAAGACATTCCAGGTATTTCCCCTAATCTCTGTATGCATAGGATTCATCTCAAAGAAGGTTCGAAGAAATCTATTGAACATCAAAGGAGATTAAACCCTAATCTCAAAGATGTTGTGAAGAAAGAAATTATGAAACTTATGGATGCTGGGATCATTTATCCAATCTTGTATAGTACATAGGTCAGCCCAGTCCATGGTGTGCCTAAGAAGGGAGGCGTGACAGTTATCAAATCAGAGAATGACGAGCTCATTGCCACTCAGACGATCACAGGACATAGGATGTGTATCGACTACCGGAAGCTCAACATCTCTAAGAGAAACAATCACTTTCCTTTACCTTTCATTGATCAGATGCTTGAAAGGTTAGCAAATCACAAATACTATTATTTCTTGGATGGATACTCAGGATTCTTTCAGATTCCGATCCACCCTGATGATCAAGAGAAGACGACATTCACATGTCCCTACGGTACTTTTGCACACCGTAGAACGCCCTTTGGGTTATGCAACGCCCCAGCTACCTTCCAGCGTTGCATGATGTCTATCTTTACAGAGTATATTGAAGATTTTATGGAAGTATTCATGGACGATTTCTCAGTGTATGGTCCTTCTTTTGAAGAATTTTTGTCAAACCTTAGAAAAGTGTTGCAAAGGTGTGAAGATAAGAACCTAGTTCTCAATTGGGAGAAGTGTCATTTCATGGTACGAGATGGCATCGTACTTGGGCACAGAATCTCCGAGAAAGGTATTGAGGTTGACAAAGCAGCGATTGAATGCACTACGAGCCTACAGCCGCCTACTAATGTGAAAGGAATAAGGAGTTTCCTTGGGCATGATGGATTCTATAGACGGTTCATACAAGACTTTTTGAAGACTTCAAGACCCCTCAGACGCCTCTTGTGTAAGGATGTCGCGTTTGAGTTTGATAAAGACTGTCTTGCTGCGTTTCATACAATCAAGAAGGCACTAATCTCAGCCCCTATAGTCCAACCACCAGATTGGGAGTTACCTTTTGAGATTATGTGTGACATTAGCGATTATGCCATTGGAGCTGTACTTGGTCAAAGAAAGGATAAGAAGCTGAATGTCATCTACTATGCAAGTAGAACTCTTGATGAAACTCAATGCAACTATGCCACAACAGAGAAGGAGCTTTTGGTTGTTGTGTTTGCTGTCAAGAAGTTCAGACAATATCTTCTAGGAGCTAAGATCATTGTCCATACAGACCATGCGGCTATCCGATATCTCATGTCAAAGAAGGATGCCAAACCACGCCTGATAAGGTAGATACTCTTGCTGCAAGAGTTTAATATTGAGATACGAGATCGCAGAGGCGCAGACAATGGAGTCGCGGACCACCTCTCGCGAATGAGAGTTGAAGATCCCATTCCTTTAGACGATAGTCTACCTGAAAAGAATGTGTATAGCATCGAAGCTGTACCAATTGCTGGAGCTACAGCACCACCACGACCTAGAATGGTAAGATCTTATGCCTATGACACCCCCTGGTTTAGGCACTATGCGAATTACCTTGCTGCAGAAGTTGAGCCACCTAAGATCTTTGGTTATAACAAGAAGAAATTCTTGAGAGAAGTAAAGAGATTCTATTGGGATGAGCCCTATCTATACAGGAAGTGCTCAGATGGCTTGTTTAGAATATGTATTCCGGAAGAAGAAGTCAATGGAGTTCTATTCGGATGTCATGGCTCATACTAGGCAGGTCATTTCACAACTTTTAAAACTGTTTCCAAGGTCTTGAAAGCTGGATTTTGGTGGCCCACTATGTTTAAGGATGCTCAGGCGTTCATATCTAAGTGCGATGCTTGCCAAAGGATGGGCAACATAAGTAAGAGAAACGAGATGCCACAGAACTTCATACTTGAAGTTGAAGTTTTTGATGTGTGGGGAATAGATTTCATGGGACCTTTCCCGAAGTCTAATGGTAATGAATACATTCTCGTTGCTGTTGACTATATTTCTATATGGGTGGAGGCGATAGCTAGTACCACCAATGATGCAAATGTGGTTGTGAAGATGTTCAAGAGAATCATATTCCCAAGATTCGGAGTTCCGCGTGTAGTGATAAGTGATGGAGGATCCCACTTTATCAATGGAACTATCAGGGCACTTTTCAAGAAGAACGAGATCACTCACAAAGTTGCTTCCCCGTATCACCCTCAGACGAGTGGGCAAGTGGAGATCTCAAACAGAGAGATCAAGTCCATTTTGCAGAAGACCACGTCAAAGACAAGAAAAGATTGGTCTACCAAGTTGGATGATGCTCTTTGGGCATACAAGACCGCATTCAAAACGCCATTAGGTACCACTCCTTTTCATATTGTCTATGGGAAATCCTGTCATTTGCCTGTTGAATTGCAATACAAAGCCGCTTGGGCCGTGAAGGAGTTAAACTTCAATCTCAAGACAGCCTCCGAAAGGAGATTGATCCAATTGAATGAATTGGATGAGATACGGCACAATGCTTATGAGAATGATAGGATATACAAGGAGAGCACTAAGGCCTATCATGACAAGAAGATAATACCAAAGTCATTCGCTCCACACAACAAGGTGTTACTCTTCAACTCTAGGCTCAAACAATTCCCAGGAAAGTTAAGATCAAGATGGTATGGACCATTCACGATCAAAGAAGTCATGCCATTTGGAGCTGTTGTCCTCCTTAATGACAAAGGCATGCCATTCACTGTGAATGGACAACGCTTAAAATCCTACCTAGCAGAAGTTGGAAAAGATGGAGCAACATTAGTTGCTTTACTCAATGCTCTGGAAGCATAGTCCCAATACCAAAGTCTAGCCAAAGACTTTAAAAAAGTGCGCTTAGTGGGAGGCAATCCACTTGTAAGTTCTTATACTATTTGTAAATTAGATTTCAATTTGCTTTTGATCTTTGCATGTTTTATTTCAGGATGTTTGCACATAAAAGAAAAGAAAATACAAAATCAGAAAAACAGAAAACAGAAAAATAAGGGGAAGATTTGCCCTGGGTCAAGAGGGATATGACCAATGACAACCAAAAGGCCAAACCTCAGTCACAAGGCCCGTGACCGAGTCCCCAAGAAGGTCAGACCCCGGTCACAAAGCCAGTGACCGAGGTTTTCCGAGCAAAACCTCTGAGAGCCAATTTCTGAGTTCTGAGGAGATTTTGAGAAATTTTGTTGATCTGGTACGTTTCTGACCTTATGGAGCCTATTGGAGCTAATTACATCATCTTAGGAAGCTATTCAACCTTTCCCAACTAGGTCAAAACCAAGCCTCATGAAGAATTTTCAAGTTCCACTCAACCAAACGATCAGGGATCAGGTACTCAACATCTTACGGGTATTCTAGGAGTAATGGTCAAGTCACTTTTTGGAAAAGGATTCATGGGAAGAAGATCATTCCATCTTAAGCTTCACAGTTGCATATTTCACTAAAGTTGAAAGATATTGAAATCTATTTGAGCCAAAGTTGTCCAACTTGACACACGCCTAAAAGATGACCCTTGGGAAGTTTTGGTCGAATAATTTTCAGAAAAAGAGGTTCAGAGAATAAAAGGGCCAATCATCAGAAACCGAGTCCGCAGCCGGCAATCCGCAGCTAGGAATTTCACAAATTTTGGACCATATTGCTATTGGTTCGATGGATCGACACAAGATTCAATATCTAAGGATATGAGGATATTTGGGAAGTTATGATTGAAGAAAATATAGCCATGATCGGGCTAGATCTCGAGATTCTTCATTGGACCCTATTTTGGAAGTATTCTCAGACCAAAGAGGGGTAAAACTTCAATGGGACGTTTAAATCTTGAATCCACCAAGTAAGTATATATTCATATTATACATATGGAATAAAGGAAAGATATACTAGTGTACTTAGAAGAAGAAACAAGAAAAGAGAGGCGGCCAAGCCATTTCCGACTCGGAAGGTCAGCCTCGGTCACGAAATCCATGACCGAGGTGTGGAGGAGGGCCAGCCCCGGTCACGGCCACTTGTGACCGAGGTTCATCACCCTAGTGCCTTCACCCCACTTCCACACTCGTGATTTCTATGATCCGATTACCCCACTTCACAAATCCAACCAAAAATATTATTTGGAGCAAATCAGTCACCATAGGCAGTTCTCAACCATGGCTACCACGACATCAATGAGACAACCATTCTATCCCTATCTTTGTTTTCATTTTATCTATCTTTTGTAAATTATTGATGGCTTTTAGATTTTTGTCTCAGGAAAGATGCACTTAGAAAGATCTTCACAAAAAATTCAATGGACTAGAACCAAGTCCATATGATGTCAAGTTTCAAAGGAAGATACACCGGTTAGTCACCAACATTCCGATTCAGGTGACATTGTTCTTAAACCCAATTTTTCTTTATGATTTCCATCCTTTTCCCACCGAGGACGGTGTGATTTAAGTCTGGGGGGAAGGATGTTCATCCGTTATTGATACTTCTATTCTGTTGACCTGAGACATTTTGCCACTTTTTACATCAATGATATTGCTTTAATCGAGTCATTCGTATTTTTTGTTTTATTGAGTCAAAACTAGTTGGAGATAATGACTCTATGACATGATGTGATCGACCTATATGTACTCTGATACACCTCATAATGAGAAGTTTTGCAGGATTCACTAAGAACGAACAATACCTAGAAGCTCACCGCGGGACCATTCTCCCCGAATGTTCATCCTACGGAGAACGCGGTTGGAACAGACGTTAACTCCACTCTATTTGAACCATAATCCTGACTTCAATTATTTCTCATGAGAGGCGTTAGATCAGGGAAACGAGCAGCACATTCAGGACTTCTTATCCCTTTTACCACTCTTTGCTGATCCTGAATGGCCACTCATTTTTAGTGGTTTACCCTTACACCATATATTTCTTTTCAGACCTCTCACCAATCTCTTTTTTGATCTCGTTGGCAGATATGCGTAGAAACGCGAGAGAGAAATTTTTGACACAGTTTTCCAACCACTTGAAGATGGAGAGCTTGGAAGAAACAAAGAAGAGATAGAGAAAGAGTCATGATTTGGTCTACACAACATTGAATCTCAGAATCAATGTTGTGCTTGAGACTTGTACATTTATGTACTGTTTCCCCTTTCACCAAAAAGAAAAGAAAAGAAAACGAAAAGAAAAGAAAAAGAAAAAAAAGGAAAAGAAAGGAAATGAAACGGTTATAAAATAATCTCATAAGCACATGAAATCCCGAGAAGAAGACTATAAAGAGAAGATGATATGAAGATGGTGCAAAGAACCCCACAGAAACATCTAAGTCAGGGGGAATCAGAAGAAGAAAAGAATTAAAGGAACAAGGTGTTGACATGAAGAAGTGGTTGGAAGCTGTGAACATCAATGGGTTCATACTCTCTTGCGGGTCTGCGACATAGCTGCTCTCCGAGTTCACGGTACGCCCTAAACACTTTAAACTCCATTTAAACACCAAAAGTCTTTTTATACCAAGCGCCGTCTACCCCGAATGACGTTTTCTCTTGAGAAATCCACGCCACCCCTTAATGAATGTAAGGAGTTGACTGGAGTGAATTTTAAAGTCTCTTGACGGTTTGAGATGAAAGGATCAGAGATTGAGAATGTTGTGAGTCTATAGTGAGAATGTTTTGAATCCTTGAACTAACCAATACTCAGGTTATCCATTGGAGTATGGTCCCTGATCATAGAAGAGTTTCCGTGATTTTTAAACCTCTTCTCCGGTCTTGTTTGCTTGAGGACAAGCAAAGTTTAAGTCTGGGGGAGTTAATAACATCTGGTTTTTACCTATTTTAGCCATTTTTTCTTATGGATTTATGGATATTTGATTGGTTTTCAAGGCTAAAAAGTTTATTATCAAGTATTTGCGGATTCAAAAGGGTTTTGTAGGTTTTATGGAGTATTGGACCCAAAAGGAGCAAAAACCCGTTTTAAGGCAGTTTCAAAGCATCAGAAGTTTGGCAATGTTTGAAGCCCTTCCTATGCACCAAAATGAGATTTCTTTCTGTCTATGGAAAGCTAGAAGAGTCAAGATTCACCTGGGACAAGAATTGAAGCAATCCATTCAGCCGTTTGGAAGATGCATCCTAAAGAGTGAAGAACTGTCAAACCTCGGTCAAAGGGTCCAGCCTCTTGGTGAGTCCGGTCACAAGCCCCGGTCACGGGGCTTTCTCTCAATACTCCTACAGACCTCAGGCCCACGTCAAAGCCTGGCCCATGCCCCTACATCCATTCAAATGACGAGTTTGCCCGAGGAAACCCTAAAAACTGAACCCTAATGATCCCTAGGACTTATATATACTTGTTTTGACCTAATAGAGAAGTGTGCTTCGTTTTTACCTCAAAGTGGCCGACCCTAGTGAGCCGTTCATCACCTCATCACCATCATCATTACCCTATAAGAAGATCTCGTTGCCGCCACAAGCCTCCGAGTCCATTCCACCACTTTGAAGCCGCCGAAGTCACCACCTCTCTCTCTACTCTTGTTTCATCTCTCATCTCTATTCACCAATTGTAAAAGGAAGAAGATTCATCAACTTTTTATCTCAGAGAAGATCTCTAAACCCTTTTCTTATATTCTATTTGCAATCTATTATTCATATGGTTTTGCTTTCAATAAATATGTGTGAATAGTTTTCTTTGTTGGGTAGTTAGGGTGCATTCTAGGGAATCATGAGACCGATTGTTTAGGTTGTTAGATCTAGAATTATTCATCATATGTTTGTTGTCCTAGAATTTTTCTTAATGCATATTGCTAGAGTAGCTAACTAGTAATTGAAGTTTAGTGATTTATACATCGATAGATCTATAGAATTATTTGCACTAGCCTTGGTGAGTATTGTGTTATAACCTGTGATAGTTGAGTTATAGGGTTTTACGGACTAGAATTGAACTTGAATTTAATGCTTGAATATTTGCGTATTTGCCTGCGGAAGTTGAGTACTGTTTGCATTTAGACATTAGGCGATTGGTATTGTGAACTACATATCTTTTGTTCATCCGTGTTTCGTAGTCCAAGAACATCCACATCATTGAATAATCCTGATTTGATTTCCTTTGCATACATTCATCTTATGAAACCCTGAGAAACCTTTTGCAACCCAGCTTTCCGTTTTTATTGATATTTGCTTTGTTTCTTGCTGCATTTGTTTGCTGCATATTTCGTGACACATTAAACCAAACCCCCATTCATTGTTTGTCTTAGCCGTATTTCATTCCAATATTCTCGTAACGTGATCTTAAGTCTCTATGGGATCGATAACCATAAATACTACATTCGAAGGTATGTGCACTTGCAGTCACGTGTGGATTCTAGGTAAAAGTTTTGATTAAAAATCCATACCACATCATTTATCGGAACGACTTCCTCTATTGAATCCTCCTCGTTTACTGGATTGACCTCGTTCACCGGATCGACCTCGTCAGTCAGCTCATTTTCTTCTTCTTCTTCCTCTCCCTCTGATTTTTCTTGCGGAACAGGACTGACAGCTTCTTCAGCGTCCGAAATCGGCTTGATCCTTAATTTTTTGGCTGCAATTCGAATTCAAGATTTATTTATTTATAAAAAAAGAGACAAATAGACGAAAAGAAGAAGAAGATTTTCAGTTTACCGACCTGATTGAAGTTTTCCTCTCAAAGAAGTCAACCGAGAAACAACCACCTAAGGCCACTTCACCCGACCTAAAGCACGGATCTTATCGATGTTCTCAAATAAATTCTTGGGCAATGGCAGACCCACAAGGATGACAATCTAAAAATAAAATAAAAAAAGAAGGAAAGTCAGAATCATAGAACGTTACTTAAGATAGAATCTTCAAACCAGCTTTATAACCATAGAAAAAAATCCATCTTTTAAAGAAGCAATTAGGACGCTCAAATGAAGTAAACTCGTCAATCTTGGCAAAGAAGTATAAATTACCACTACTTAATATTGTTGCCTGTTCCACGAGTCGCCAATTCCAGAGCAGGCTTAGTACTAAGGGCAAATACGCCTTTCTTGTTATTCGTCTTCTTGATTACACAAGTTTCCTCCAAAAAGCAAAGATCGACGTCTATCGCAAGCTCGCTACCAAGAAGCATCAAACCGATTATATTGATAATCGCCATACAAGAAAGCTGAGAAATGGCAATCTTCCGTTCGCGACAATACGCCACAAGTAATGATGGTAGAGGAAACCATAGTCGACCCTTAAGCAAAAAACGACTCATACAAGCAAATGTAGCCTTGTGGAACATGCCAAGGCCTAGTAAATCGATCAGGGATAATGATCTGGACTTCCTTCGAAATCCCGCAACTTTTGCGCATCTTCTTGATAGATTCATGTGTACTCCACAATGGCAGAATATTAGAATCATTTTCAATAACAAAATACTCCGGACCTCTTTCTTCCTGTTTTTTACCAGAAGTCCGGCGTTTTTTTGATGAATTTACAGATGAACTAGGACGAGTTGACGACATAGTTTGGATTCGAAAAACTAGATGATATCCCAGAATCACGCCAGAAAATTACCAAGTTTATGGCGGAAGTAATCGGAAAAGTATGAAGATAAGACAGCAGATAAAAATACTCAAGAACAAGAGAGGATTACCTTTTTACGCGGATGAAGAAATGAAGAAATAAGAATGAAGGCCACTATTTATAAAAGGGAGGCAACTGTTCGGTGCCCTTTTGACGCGGCGTTTCGACTTCAAACACGGCAACTGCCTAAAAAGATGAGATTGTGCCGATCAAGGTAATTATTGCATCAATAAAGATAACTATAGTAATAAAATATTCAAGATATTTTGTAAATATTTGCTCCACGTCAGACCTAATCTTGTAGAGTAAACCGATTAGAAAATTGTATCATAAGTCGACCTGATCTCGCAGAATAAACCCATCTAGATAATTGTATCATAAGCCGACCTGATCCTGCAGAGTAAACCGATTAGAAAATCGTATCATAACCCGAGCTGATCTTGCGGAGTAAACCGATTAGAAAATCGTCTTATAAGCCGACCTGATCTCGTTGAATAAACTGATTAGAAAATTGTATCATAAGCCGACTTAATCCTTGCGGAAACCATTTAAACTGAAATCTACCTCGTATTTTTGGGCCAAAAAATTGTGTACTTCACAGTGATAGGCAGACTTGAAAGACTTTAGATAAATGGATCTCGATTTACATCAAGTCATTTACTTTACTTCCTCAAAACTTCAAACATTCGTTATGATGAACTGAGGGGGACTAATTATTGGTATCGGATTTAGCACCCTACCATAAACCCGACCCAAATTGTTATCCATTTATTTTAAAGCCCAAATCGACTTTGGTCCATTATTGAGAATCGCCGACTTAATTCAGCCGACGATTAGAAAATAAAAGACGAGTAGAAAAGGAAAAACGATCAAAAAAGGCAAGTCTACTCGGAATAAGGAAAGTCCAATTAAAGACCCAGAACCGTCATAGATTCAATATAAATAAAGGACTTCAGAGACATTGAGAGACATCAGAAAATCATTGAGACTCAAGAGAATACCTAAGCTTTAGATTTCATACCTTTTATCTCCTCTTTACTCAAATTCTTATAACTTGCTCATCAATCAATCAATAAAGATCATATTTTCTACTCTAAATCATCTTCAAAACCTAGTTTTTATTATTGAATATCTTTGATTCAACACGTTGGATGAGGAAAGCATTAAATTGGGAGGCATAAAACTATATCGAAGTTCCTGAATCTTGTAACACTAAATATAATAAACAAATTATCAATTTATCCTAATGCATTATATCATTTTATCAAAACAACAATAAAATCCTAATGAAATTATTATATAAGCCCATAATCAAAGAGACGACTACTCACTCATTATTTTAATCAAAGCAAGAGTCAACGATGTCATCATTAATTCATCGATGAAACAGAAGACATAATGAACTTATAGATAAGAGAAATACATGATTGAAGATCTTTGCTTTTTTAGTTAGCATACAAGAATATCATCAAATCAAATAGATGTCTAAATGCATTCGAATTATTTTGTAACGCGAAATAATGTTGGAATATTTTTTAAAGAAATCTAAATCTTACTTGTATATATTATGAATTGACTTATTTCTTTATCATTTATTACAGTGATGATTTTAATTATTAATTTATATAACCAAGGAATTAATAGGGGAGATGGAAGGGAAAACAACTGAATTAATTAAATTAAGATAAATAAAAGAAATTAAGAATGAATGTGATGCTGAACATCAGCAAAAATCATTGTTTTTCAAAGAAAGTAATCTTTCTGAACACATGATAAAATAAAATAAAATTTTATGATATATATATAATGTTAAAAGTTTTTATAATATTTCGTAGTTACACTTGTCACATTCTTCATAAACACGTTTACATAAATATAAGAGTGTGCATGATCTGGATCCGTTTTCTTAGTGTAAATCAAGTACTTTTGATTCTGAATGTAAGAATTAGCAATATCCCAAAAATGGACAACAAGGATTTTGGCTTCCATAAATAAATTCTTATATGACTTAGTAAAACACGGAAGATAAATCGCATATTTCTGAGGAGCAGTAATTCCTATTTTTGGTGATTGATCATCGAAGATGTATTGAGCAAGACTTTTCCATTTAAATTATATAGGCTTAATCGTTTTTGTGTTCGAGTATGATTGACAACTCTTTATGTTTTACGTGACTATTTCTATAGTTTAAATTTAGTTAATAAGTAGTTGCCGCATTTTTTGAAACGTATGTGTTGTTCTTAAATTTGTATAGTATGAACTTGAATTTTCAGCCACCGCAAGCCCTTCTGTTTCCTTTTAATATTGACTACAAAAGGTATTGAGTTTTTATTTTTTCCATCTCAAAATAACAATATTGATGAGAAATTCGTAATTCATATCTTTTAAATTAATAAAGAGGATTATCGAACAGTTGGGACTTTGATGGAGTGCGTGAAAAGATGCACTTGGCTATCTCAAAGAGTAGAACCAAGATGTTAGACTCCGTTCTCGATGAATTCAGAAAGGTATAATGAGAAGATTTAATAAAATTGTATGGTTATTCGTGTTTGATGAGTTTTCTTGCAAGTTGTAGGCCTACTTAAGTCTCTCATGCGAAGATCGTAAGAAGTTATTGCTTGTCTTGGCCAGAGAGTATGACATCGACAGGATTCATGTCCGAGAACTCATTGATCATTACGTCAAACTCAACATTTGTGCAAGCAGCCAGACAGAATCGCCTACGGCGGATCTCGATGGCCCTTTGAATCGCATTCGCTGGACTCTTGGACACGCCCTCAGACCAACATATGCGGTTCTTTTCGAGAGACTAAAGAGACGCAATGAAGGGCCGGAATTTTTATGTACCATCCAGTGCGACATTCTTTTAATTCTGAGGTAAGTAATTAATTGGGATGATTTTGTCCATGCAATTTATTGGTTATTTCATTTTACGTGAACACCTTACTTTATAACTTTGCAGAAAAGAGAATTTGTCGTCCTTGCGAGCATTGGAATCACATCTAAAAGATATATTTTAAGTGTTCACTGAGATTGATTGTCCAAAGCCTTCACTTTGTCCAATGTAACAGTTTTGAGATTCATCATATCTCCTCTCTAGAGAACAAATGTTTGCTCTTAATAATTTAGTATTTTTACTTTGTTATTAGTTTTGAGGTTGGTATCCCCGTTGTTCAAGCATACACTACAAAAAAGAAGGCTTTTAACGTTATTTTGTGCTTAGTTTAACGTTAGTTATAAACTGACTTTAGAAACTTGGCGTCAATTACTAAAGCAACATAACATTGGCTGACGTAAAATATTTTCCCCTTACTTAAATGATTGACCCTATAATTAATGTCGCAAAACTCACGTCATTTTTTTTATTGTTTAGCGTCATTTCACACTGACGTAAAATATGTAAAGTTAATTTCAAATGTATTAATTTCTCACTAAATTAAATTGTAATTCCAACAAAAACTGAACAACAATAAAGTATAAACTCACAGCAAAAATAATAATCCCATATCATTAATCATCAATCATTTGGATACAACAACAGTTCTCTGTCTTAGTCATTTTTACATATTTTCAAATTCATAAGAACTAAAAATTCATAAATTTATAAACATTCTTGCTAGCTTCTCTTTCGGCATTTTCCTATCTTCCTTTTCTTGGAATTGGAGTCATTAAAGAGATTACCTATAAAAAAACAACAAAAGACAATGCTTTTAGTTTTGCTTCAATGGAAAAATAAGATTTATGAAAGTAAAGCTTACTTGAAAGTTATGGCAATATACTTTTGGCTGCACATTAAGAATCAATAACAGAACTAGATGATGCTTGATGAAGATTGCTGTTAGATTTTATGTTTCTACAATTCTCACTCCCCTGTAAAAGTAATATATCATAAAATTGTAGCAAAAATCTGTCTATCTTATATAAAGTATAAATTTACTTATTTTTAATGATTCAATAAGAACTTGAAGAGCACTAACAAGCTAAATGTTTCGACCATTCTCATTCTTTTGGAGAAGTAATGCAAGAGCACCAGCAAGATTTATGTTTTCACCATTCTTGCTTTCCTATAAAAGCAATGCATTATAAACTTATAAAACTCTTCTCATTGTTAATATTATAATAAAACAGTTACTTACTTGGAAATGAATGTCTCTGGATTTAACAAGATTTGAAATGACATTATTTGTTTCGTCTTCTTTAAGTTTATCCTATAAAATTATATACAATCAAGATTGAATACAGATATCGCCAGCCAACTCATGAGAACTGAAAAAACAGACTAAATCTCCAAAAGAAGTTCAAGAGAATACAAAGAACTGAAACAAAGTTTTGATTCTCTACAAAATTTCTCATACTCCACACTTCTTTACCCGAAATCTTTTCCTCTATAATTTTTGCATCTCCATCTAAACAAAGAACATGTTATTCATGTATACACCAGAGCATATATAAACATCAAGAGAGGCAATAGTTTACAAACCTATAACACGAACTCTCCATTTTCCACTAGCTAAATCTGGTCCAAGAGGAGGTGGAGCTACGAGATCTTCATCAATTTAAGACATGTTTACACCTATAAAGATAGGAAAACCAAATGTCCAGATAAATTAGAAAGCAAAGTGAGCATAATTTGAAGATAAAGTGAACAAATGTTGACTTCAAACAAAGAACCATCAGCATATGGAATTGACTTTTCACAGAAACTAAGAAAATACACAATCTGAAGCATAATAAAATACACAATTTGAAGCTTTCTAATTCACACAAATTCCAACTAAATCACGAAAACATAATAAAATACCTCCATATTATCATGTAAATTACATGGAATCTGAGAATTTACAGGCTGAGAAGTTTAGAACTATATCAGATGGACCTTGTGCAAGAAAAAACAATCCTAATTGTGTAATCATACAAATTCGACATCAAAACAGAGAAAATTAAGCAATTTCGATTGGATTCAAACATTAAGAGAGAATAAAATGGTGGAGACGTAGAAAACAAACTTTTCATATAAAGACCCAAATTAAAGCAAACCAGAGAGATAAATAGCTAAAATCATTCATAGTAGTACGAATAAGAGATTTGGAGTTCACCTGTAAATGAGTTTTGGAGTTCACCGGGAGCTTCTCTTTACCTTTGAATTTGAATTGAGATGGAGAAATCAAACTAATAAACGAAGAAGATTATGAAAATTCAGTTTCGAAACAGGAAGAAATCGAATCGAATAGCTTTGGAGTTTACCTCTGAATCGAATCGCGAAACGAAGAGGAAGACTCCAATGATTTTTTTTCTTTTGGTGCATCGATTTTTTGGTGAAGAAGAAGAAGACTTCGATGATTGATTTTGACTTTTGGACCTTGTTATTTCTTATATGGGTTTTTAGTTTTTAAAGTCACTGAGCTAAATGACCCAAAATTCCTTCTCATTTTAGTTATTAAGGTCATTTGATCTAATGACTTTAAATTATTGACGTTAGAAGCCTGATTTTTTGTAGTGATATCATAGAGTAACTATACAATTACTGTTAAAATCCTTTTAAACAAAAAAAATCATGTTCAAAATCGCATACACGTATCGTGATTCGATTTTGGCATTAGAATTCTAGACATATGATCCAAACATAATAAGAGAGAAGAGATCGTGTTTTACCAAATATTTAGGATTTTTCATGGTTTGTGAGTATTTAAAGCATTTCAACTCATTTTAAAAGTTGAGTTCTTTCTTCAATTGTACTCCACTTCAACTCCAGAACGGAAATTTTTTTTTTTTTACACTATATATATTAATAGTGAAACACTCCAAATATTGAATAATAATCGAAAATTTTCCAGTTTATAGTTATTAATTTCAAAATAGAGTTTAAATGTAAAAATAAAGTAGGATTATAGATGGTTTTAGAACAAGAAATTGGTATCGGCTGCGAATTCTTCAGACCATACAGCACTTTCCAATCAACCCCATGATAGCGAAAATGATAAATTTACTTTCTTATCACAATTAAGAGATACATAAATAATTTAACAAATAAATTATTCCAAGAAAGATTTAAAAACTGGTTTAAATTACACTAAAATCAACTAAAATTCAAATTTTAAAAATATTAATCTTGAGGAGTTTTTTTAATTATTATTTAAGGAAAAGCACAGAATTCCATATTTATTATTTAGTAACTCATTATTAAATGCAAAAAAAAAACTATTATTACATTTGTAATAAAATGACTGAAACTGCATCGAAAAACTAAAATCAAATTTCTGTTTACAAATAAGGAAAACAACATTTAAAATTTGGATTAAAGCATACTTACAAAGATCTAACAAATAGTACAGTAGTTGACAAAAAACAAATATTAATTTGGTAAAGAGTTAAAATACAAAACTGACGCTTACAGATAGGAAAAATAAAGTATTATGTGGCCGTTACTAATTTTATTATAGTATTTTCCAATCTGGGATAAATACAAATCCTGCCTGAGGTTTAGGGGCCTACAAAATCTTTATCCTTTTTTTTGACAAAAAAGAAACTTACTATATTGAGTACTCTACTGAATCTTTGAGCCCATTAAATGAGTTATTAATGATTGAGCCCCTGAATCTCGGCGACACGCAGAGACCCTACATTTCGGCTGACACACATAGGGATTAGGGACCCTACATTTTCGCTGACGGCGGCGCTGCCATGGCGAATCTCTCGATGCAGCCAGAGATACGAGCTCAAGTAGTAGATGAGACTATGACTACTCCATTCTTACACCCGGATAATCATGGTACCAATTGATAATCAAATCTTAGAAACTTTCCTTTCGAGATTTGACATTGTTAATTAGGAGAGTCTTTGTGAACTTCTAAGATTCATTTCAACCTTATGATCCATTTTATCTCCGATTTAGCTTATGATCCATTTTAACCTGTGAACTTGTAAGATTCATTTCAGCCTTATGATCCATTTTATCTCCGATTTAGCTTATGATCCATTTTAACCTGTGAACTTGTAAGATTCATTTCAGCCTTATGATCCATTTTAACTTGTCAACCTCTAAGATTCATTTCAACATGTTCTTCTTAATTTGTCACTGAGATTGATTATGCACAACACGTTTCCTCAAATCCTAGAGTATCATGGATGAGGAAATTAAGAAGAAAAGGTTTTCTCAAGTTCAAAGGAACCAGCAAGTCCTTGATTTGAACCAAGCTGATTGGATATGTGTTGAATTGGTTAAAGAAAGGAATTGCAGGTCCTTGTGTTCAAACAAAGTTTTCTGAATGTCAAACTCTGAATGGCTACTGTTTAGTTCAAAGCAAGATTTCTGACTGTCAAACTCTTAACAAATTCAACAGATATCCCAATCAGTTTCTAAGGTGTCCTTTGATTTTTATGAGTTAACATTGCTAATGAATGATAACAACTAGACTTAAACACCTAATTAATGCTTAACATGCTTGTTCCCTCTCTATGTAGCACACACTTTACAGCTTTCTTTCAAGTGTGTAAATTGTAGTGTAATGTCATTTGCTTGTTTTGTTTGACAGAGTTTTTCCTCGAGACATGTGTTCCAATGTATCGAGCTGCAATGAAAGGGAATTGGAAAGCTGCTAGCACAATAATTGATGGTTGCGATGCAATTGTTCGATCAGCCATTACTATTCAAGCTGACACGCCTCTGCATGTAGCATCATCAACCAATCGTATAGCGTTCGTCAGAGAACTCTTGAAGAAGTTGCAGAGGCATGACTTAGCCCTTCGGAACAGCAATGGCCTTACAGCTCTTTGTTTGGCTGCACAGGCAGGAGCTACAGAGATTGCTAGCATGATGACTGACATGAACCCTGACCTTGTTCAAATACCTGGAAATCAGGGACAATTTCCACTTCTTTCTGCGGTCAATTTTGGGCATAAGAAGACAGTTTCACTTCTCTTTGAGAGAACAGACTTGAACTTGATAAACGATGCGACGTTGGCTACGCTCTTCCACACTCTCGTATCTTCCAATTTTTTTAGTACGTATATATATCTGCTCTTGTTCTATTTATTATCAGTTCTTGACTTGAACACATATAAATTTTAGTGCTTTATTTACTTAATCACTATTCATGTATAAGAATTTATATATCTTCAGGTTTTGCTATAAAAATGTTGGAGATAAAAGACACAGTAGCTATCTCTCGAGATTCCAACACGTATAATATAGCTTTGCACTCGATGGCTGTAAAGCCTTATGCTATCTCTTCTAACCGCAGTAAGTTGATCCATACATATTTCGAATCTATCAGTTTTTGTTTAGTTATATGTGTTTTACTAATTAAAACTCCCTTTTCAGTGTTTTTGAGTTTCTTTCGTGGAAGAAGAATGTCATCCGAAGCTTGTGATCTGATAGAAAGGCTATGGAACCAGATTGTGAGGCAGCCTCAGCTCTCCACTTTTTTGACACATCCAACAAAATTTGTTTTTGAAGCCGCAGCTGCTGGGAACGCAGAGTTTCTAGCCATTATCATTTCCAAGTACCCGGATCTCATTTGGCTAGTTAATGAGAATAACCAAACACTATTCCATATTGCTGCGGTGAACCGACATGAGAGTGTATTTGGTCTCATCTTTGAGATAGGATCAGCTAAGAATCGAATTGTGGAGTTTATGGACAGAACAGGTTGCAACATCTGGCATCTTACGGCAAAGCTGCCTCCACAAGATAGGCTTCAAGCTGTATCCGGGGCTGCATTCCAAATGCAGCGAGAGCTGCTTTGGTTTGAGGTAGTTTTCAAAAGATTTTAATTCGTCGGTATCTGTCTGGAAACTAATCTATACGACAACTCTTTCTTTCTTTTTTGTGTATTAAAGGTCGTGAAAAACATGGTACCCCCTGCATACATCGAAAGCAAGGATGGTGAATATCATAAAACACCAGATGTCGTCTTTGCAGAAGAGCATCAAACTCTACGGAAAGAAGGAGATAAGTGGTTAAAAGGGACATCAACCACGTGCATGATTGTAGCAACCTTGATTGCTACTTTGGTATTTTCTGCTTCTATTAATGTTCCGGGTGGATTTGACGAGAATGGTAATCCCGTCTTGGTAGATAATGCATGGTTTGAGATATTTTACTGCGGTGCTGCTGTGGCATTTGTTTGCTCCTCCCTAGCAATAGTCCTTTTCATGTCTATATTGACATCTAGGAACTCTGCTACTGAATTTCGGACCATGTTACCTTTCGGTTTGATGTTCGGACTTCTTCTTCTGTTTGTCTCCATAGTGGCAATGGTAACATCTTTCTGTGGGGCAGTCATTATTATGCATCATTCGAAGATCGCTTGGAAGCTGGCTATGATCGTCTGCTTGGTGTTTTTCACGGGGATGTCATTTATCGCCCTCCACTTGAAACTTTTCTCTGGCATGCTCCGAGCAGCTTACTGGTCCAAGTTTTTCTTCCAGCCCCACAGACCCAGACTCTTTATCTAGAGGTAATCATCAAGACAAGAATGTATTGTTGATTAATTTAAGGATTGCTCGCTTATGAAGATTTGGCAGGTATTTTATGCTATTATATCATTTGAAACTGATAGGATTAGTAGTACCAACATGAAACCAAATTGATTGTCTTCTGGTTAAATGACTGTCTTCCGGTTAACTAAATTGATTGTCTTCTGGTTAACTTTTGCAGGAGACTGTGATCAAACTCTTCTAGTAGTGAGAACTGAGAACTGGCTATATCAAAGGTAAAACTTCTAGTAGTGTTCGTTGTCTTTTAATATTCTGTTTGTCATTAAGCGATGTTTGTTGGTCGTTGTAGCCTCGTTTAGTACTCTGTTTATTTGGTATTTTCTTGTTTGGTATTGTCTTGTAAGATTGTGTTTATTTGATTTTGTCTTGTGATATGCGTCAGCAAATTTGACATGAAATCAGTCTCAACTTCTTGCATCATATCTTACAACGGGATATTTCCACTATTTTAGATTATCTGTAGAACCTATCTGATAATTCAAATTAAAAAAAAGTATTTGTTTTGAAGAAAGGTATCAGATGAACGAACATAAAGAGACCGTCCAGGGAGATTAAGAAAAGAGTTGCTACTTAATCTTCTCCCCTTTCCTAAAAATCCATAAAACCAAAAACATACAAAAAAAAGACTTATCTTCTTCTTTCATCCTCAAAACTTGTCTCTAATGGTTTAACAAATCAACAATAAAAACAAGATTAGACATCTAGAGCTCGTCGTGAGACTCATCTTCCTCCTCAGTCGCTGATTCTCCTCCTGCACCACCCGGTGCTCCACCAGATCTCTGGTACACGGCCGTGATGATTGGGTTACACACTGCCTCTACCTCCTTCAACTTCTCTTCATAATCTTCTTTCTCTGAGTTCTGGTTCTCGTCAAGCCATTCCAAAGCCTCTTTGGTTGCTGCTTCGATCTTCTCCTTCTCATCCGCCTCCAATTTGTCTGCAAGCTTGTCCTTGTCGCTCACTTGGTTCTTCATGTTGTAAACGTAAGTCTCCAGCCCATTTCTGGCATCGATTCTCTCCTTCACCTTCTTGTCTTCCTCTGCAAACTCCTCTGCCTCCTTTACCATCCGGTCAATCTCTTCTTGGCTCAAACGACCCTTCTCATTCGTGATTGTTATCTTCTCTGATTTACCACTCGCCTTGTCCTCTGCTTTCACGTTAAGAATACCATTGGCATCCACTTCGAATGTGACTTCGATTTGAGGGGTTCCTCTGCCAAGATAAGATCAGAATGATTATTTTTGAGGTTCAAAATGACACAGATTTTACCAAGGTGTAAAAGAAGAGAGCAAACCTTGGGGCTGGTGGGATTCCTGTAAGATCGAATTTCCCGAGCAATCTGCAGTCCTTGGTGAGACTACGTTCACCTTCAAACACCTGAATGGAGACGGTGGTCTGCTGGTCTTGGTATGTAGTGAAAACCTGAGATTTCTTAGTTGGAATAACCGTGTTTCTCGGGATAAGCTTTGTCATCACTCCTCCTACAGTCTCGATACCCAAAGTGAGTGGCGCAACATCAAGAAGAAGGATATCTTTCGTCTCATCACCACCTTCTCCGCTCAAAATACCACCCTGAACAGCAGCACCATAAGCAACAGCCTCGTCGGGGTTCACACCCTTGTTTGGCTCTTTCCCTTCAAAGAAGTCCTTCAACAATTGCTGAACCTTCGGGATTCTAGTACTTCCACCAACAAGGACAATCTCATCGATCTGGCTCTTCTGTAGACCAGCATCATCCATGGCCTTCTTCACAGGTCCCATGGTCTTCCTGAACAAGTCATTGTTCAACTCCTCAAAACGAGCTCTGGTTAGTGGCTCAGAGAAATCAACACCATCAAAGAGGGACTCAATCTCAACACGGACTTGGTGCTGGCTACTAAGAGCTCTCTTTGCCCTCTCACATTCCCTTCGGAGCTTTCCAAGAGCCTTGTTGTCCTTGCTGATGTCCTTTTGGTGCTTCTTCTTAATCAACTTGATGAAGTACTCCATGATCCTGTGGTCAAAGTCCTCACCTGCGCAGATCACAACAACAAAACAAAAAGTTAGCACCAACATCAAATTAAAGCAATCCCTCAATGTTCAGAATAACTGAACAGTTCCTGAACAATGTAATTCAAAGTATTCACAGTATTATTACCTCCCAAGTGAGTGTCACCATTTGTGGAGAGAACCTCGAACACTCCGTTATCAATGGTCAAAACACTGACATCAAAGGTACCACCACCAAGGTCAAAGACAAGGATGTTCTTCTCACCACCCTTCTTATCAAGACCATAGGCAATAGCAGCAGCAGTGGGCTCGTTGATGATTCTAGCAACATTAAGCCCAGCAATAACACCAGCATCCTTAGTAGCTTGTCTCTGGGCATCGTTGAAGTAAGCTGCATACAATTAAAAAACAGACAAAGAATCAATTAAACGACACAGATAAATATATCACTCCACAACATAAAACAAAGCAAAATTAACAACAAGCTAACCTGGAACAGTAACAACAGCATCCTTGATTTTCTTTCCAAGGTAAGCTTCGGCTGTCTCCTTCATCTTAATAAGAATCATAGCACTGACCTCCTCGGGACTGAAAACCTTAGTTTCACCATCCTTGATCTTGACTTGAATATATGGCTTACCATCTTTGTTAACAATCTGGTAAGGTACAAGCTTTCTATCCTTTTGCACCTCCTTGTCCTCGAATCTGCCAACACACATAAAGAATTAAAATCAACATTCCATGCAAGGTGAAACAAACAGAAACCACTCAAAGTTTAAGTATTTACTTTCGTCCGATCAATCTCTTGACGTCAAAGACGGTCCTCTCTGGATTAACAGCTGCCTGATTCTTAGCAGCTTCACCAATAAGCCTCTCAGAGTCAGTGAAACCAACCCATGAAGGTGTAATACGGTTTCCTTGGTCATTAGCTATGATTTCTACATGACCATTTTTATAAACGCCAACACATGAGTAAGTTGTTCCAAGATCTATTCCTATAACAGTTCCCAACTTCGTAGCTTCTTCTTTTGCAGTTGAAAACGCAAATAAACATCCTGAATCACAGAAATTCAAAATCGTCAATAAAACTACCAAAATGAATCTCCCCATTCAAAATTATCCAGTAAAAAAATGAATCTCTAAAGATCGTGATTAATCACAAAACTAGATCTAATCTTAAGATCGTAAAATTGCAATCCAACATTGTTAACGAACACAATCAAATCAATGAACTACGAAACGTTACATGATATCTAAAGCTATAAAGATCAAGTAGCAATACAAAAGAGATTTTTCAGATTTACACAGACGAAAAGAGATCTAAATCGAAGAAGAAAACAACACTACTCACCGAAGAAGATGATCGACACCACAACAGTGCCGTGTGCTCCGAACGAGCGAGCCATTATCGATTAATTTTGCGTTCGATCTCTTTTTGTTTCTCTGTAGATCGTATAAGGTTAGTTTGAAACAGAGTGATTTTTATTTTTTTTGCTGGGTTTGTCGAAGTTGGGATGCTTAAATAGGTCTAGTGACCGAAGGTGATGGTGAAGTAGTCGCTTTTTATGGGAAGGACGAAGAAATAAAACTATGTCATCGGGGATGACGTGGACCAATTATCTTACGACGATCTATAACGCTAGCCAATCAGATTTGGTCTTGTGTTGGAGTAATCTTGGCCGTTAGTTTTCTTCGTTTCTTCTTCTTAATTCTAGACAATGGGCCTTTTCCTTTTATGTTGGGCCCAGTCTCTTGCGTCTTCTTCTATTAGCAAATTTCATTAATTAACTTTGGAATTGAGAGAGTAATTAATTGCATTATTGGAAAAGAATTTCACTCATAAATTTTGTTAATGCTCGTACTCTAGTATCTATTTTTGGATGTAGGTTGCCATAAAAAAATTAAGAAATGCTTATACCAAAATGAGAAAAGAAAAAAACATGACACAACGGAAAAAATAAAGAAATTAGGCATTGGTATAATCAATCTGTTTGTAATGGGTTTTGGTAGAATTGAGTGGATAAAAGAAATTGATTTCACTACAAGAAACTGAAGTCTAAAGTCTAAAGTCAAACCTAAAGAGAGTAGAAAGAAGAAAGTGAAGTGGACATAGTTTTGTGTGTTTTCTATGAAATTGCTAACTCCAAAATTCAGATAACATTTGCAACCAAAGCATCTAAGAAAAAACACCAACAATGATAATTATTGTGATTTTGGTAAATATGATGAACTCATAAAGCATTTAAGGGATGAAAAATGAGTGGGTTACTCTCTTATTTTACATTAATTTTGTACAAATCTAATCATTATCATATAAATACAGAGAAGATTTTAGTTTAAGCACTTGCTCTATTCATCAATGCCTTGAGCATCAAACCGAAGCTATATATCAACAAAGTGATTTTAGTTCTTAAGGAGAGTTTGTTCTTTTACTTGGAAGTGAAGAAACTAACAGTGAAAACAGTGCTGTGTTTTTTTCTATGCAAATAGTGTATATAGTTTTCAACCAAAGCATCTAAGAAAAGATTGAGGATGAACATTACTCTCTTATTTCACAGATTTTTAATTTTGTGTACAATGTAAAATACCAAACCACAACATTGATTTTAGTTTCTTGACTTGCTCATACTCATCAATGCCTTGAGCATCAAACTCTTCTTCCCTTTTCTCAAAGAAGATTTCTTTATCTCCACTATATCTGTACTTGTCGACATAGATATCGCTCTTTGTGGTTCCGGTAAGGCCTTTACACACAAACAAAAGAAACACAGAGCAGATAAATAAATAAATGTTGAAAATTAAAGCTATGGAATGTATAAATATGTAACAATAATACCAGTAATCTTGGCTGGCTTGGAGAGCTGGAACGTTTCAGTAAAGATCCTGAACGTAAGAGAGGAAATCTCATAGGAGAGTTTGCTCTTTTACCTACAACACACACACTTACTAATCTGAACAAAGGCAAGTAAAGAAGTATCATTGTTTTAGTTGGTGTGTACTACTTACTACTTGGTGTTCTGTTTTGTATGATGGGTGAAAAGGAGAAGCTTCCTGCCTTGTTAGCTTTCCTATATTCCAAACCAACCAATCGCTTTCAAACGATAGAACCATAACACATCATTGAGAAGAAGAATATGAGAATCAAGATTATATGCTACCTTGTAGGATTTGGGTGGTTTTCTAGTATTGTTGATCTAACAGCTTTTGAGGTAGACCATGAGAAAGATTCAGATAACATTATAAACTTTTTAAAAAAAAATTAACTATTCGGATATGAAATTACCACTCTTGAACCGATGTGAGTCATCTCCTGAAGAGAAACTTGTGCCTCTCCCTTGTTCTGTGATAAAAAGCTAATCAGAAGATAGGGCAAATAATGGAACACTTATGTGTGGGAAATTAGGTTAAAAATGGCGTACGAGGGAAGAAGTAACGCTTATGATGGTTAGGAGATTGAAAGAGAAGCAAATGCTGATGAGTCCCACTCTTCCCTATGTACTCTTTACATAGTCTCATCCTCTACAACAACATACACACACAATGTGAGATAGACAGTTTCTTGATTCAAGATTCAAGATTCAAGAGCTTACTTGTTCAAGAGAAGATAAACGAAGATGAGTGGTGGAGAAATGAGTTGAGTTATCAGAAAGAAAGGTGTTGAATTTGTCAGAGACAGAACCAAGATGATCTACTGTGTTCACTACTGCCTTTGCTGCATACTCTTTCAACGTTTCTATGACTCTACCATTATTCATCATTCATCAAATTCACTCACCGTAAGACATTGACTTATAAAATATAATCAAGAAAGAAAAAATAAGTAATTACGTTTCTTTGTGTTCTTCTTTGCCATAAGATGTTTCGAAGTACTCAGCAGCTGAGTATAACTGTTTCCGCAAATTCTTTAAATCCTTAAAACATATAAAAGACAGCAGAACAGAAGATGAATCTTTGATGAATGAAGACAAAAGACACAATCTTATTGATCAATCTATGTTTGAGGAGGGAAAGAATTAATGATCAAAAACCTTGAGAGTTTCTGAGAATTGAAGAGTTTGTTTCATGAAGAGTTCGTCTTGATTGGAAGATTGATGAAGAACGATTGCTAAAGAAGTAGTAGAGCTCGTCATTAATGAGATGAAAGAGAGAAGAACGAGAAGGAGAAGAAGAAGATAATGGAGTAAGTAAGAAAGATCCAAGTGGAGGCACTGCACACTCTTTAACTCATTCCATACGTTCTTTACAAGTTAATTATATCAAATTTATCGAAAGGACAAAAAAAATTATTAAAATTCATTTGTGATTGTACGAGAAAAAAAAAGTGAAATTAAATATTAGTCGACATGATGTTCAACAAAAAAAAAAAAAAAATTAGTCGACAAATCGTTACATAATGACCCGGAGAAATGCATTTAGGCCACACTTTTCCATTATTAAAACGGTACTAATGAAATTATTAAAAACCCATTAACGATTTGATCAATTGTTAAATTACAAAAGTCAAAAGAAACGGAAGGAAATTGTAGTTGGAAAATTAATGGAGCAGAAAGTAATAAAGAATTATTTTAACATTTTGTTAATTAAAGAGAAAACAACTTCTCAACAATTTTTTGAATATCTAGTCCCTTTCTTGAAAAATAAAAAAAAATAAAAAATAAAAGATGAATCTATAAAAAATTGACACATATCTACAAGAAGTGGGACACAGGAATCAAAATTCAATCACGGACTCATTTAATAGAGTTCCCTTTGAGATCATTCATGTGACATCACATAACATATTGGCTGCATTATAACCAGACGACAAGAAAAAACCCCTCAAATCATTTCAACTTTCAGAGCCAACATAGCCAAAATATCCAAAGAATCAAATCTACTGTTTGGGAAAAGTACAAGTGAGTCATGTAACTCATAGTATATGGTAACAAAGTTTATGACCCAAATTGAAATGTTCACTTATTGAGAAGAGCGACATCTTTACGAGAGACTAGCTTCACTTATTGAGAGCCTCAATGTATTTTGTATTTATTTATCTTATGGTTTTAGCCAAAAGATCCATGAAATACAGATCAGTCTCATCGAGTGCCATTTTTTAAAAAGCATTGCATCCAATGAATTGAAATAAGAGTAAGATAAAATGATCACAGCAAAAGATCCTTAAGTGTCAGTCAACTAGCATTCTCATGATAAGGTTTCAATTGGAAAAAATGTCTCTCGAACGCGTCTTGATCCTAACTTCTTACACTTAGAACAACATGTTCATAAATCTCACCTGAAGTTTCCATTTTCCAAAAACTTACATAATTAGAAAATCTTCCACATGTCCAATATCCATAAAGAAAGTAAAATTCCATCAGCTTTCTAACCTTAATTGACTTAGCTACAAAACTTGAAAGTTAAATTAAGCTTGTTAGAACTCAATTTTTGACAAAAATATCTTAAATTAAATTTATGGTGATCGGATTTTGGGGTATTTAAAAATTTTGTTATGAGCACTATAAGATAATGTAGTTACATGTCAAAATCGAAGTTAATTTGAATAAGAAATGAAATTCAAAATATTTTATTTTTTAGGATCAAGGCGAATCTCGAAGAGCTTATTTCTTCTTTGGGGATCAAGCATCTTCTTCTTATAAATAAAGTTTCACCTCATTTTTTCAATTCATTAGATAAAGAATCAAATCTAGAAACACATTTCCGAAGCTTCTAGCAATATCTTTTTTAAAGTAAATCTCGAAAGTATAGCGTAGATAATAATTCGTAAATTATATAATCGAGTGTAGTGATTCTTGTCTTAACATGATTGTATTCTAGAATTCATAATCTCTTAAAATCTCCACACTACAGAAGATTTATTGAATTAATGAAAGAAATTATATCTCGACTCCATATATTTGTTTTTCCTTAATTAGATTTTGTTCGTAATTTTCAGTTTCGGATATCGCAATCCTACAAAACTTACTAGCAATTGTCATTTTTTGAGCTACAATGGGATTTGGGAGTATTCATTCTCAAACCAAGGTGGTAGACTTGTGAACTTAGTCATAATATGCTGAAGAACAGAAAACAAATCAAAACCAATTGGTTCAAGTTAGCCGTTATAATCTGTATCACTATATAGTATATACTACTAGCTTGAAGAAAAAGTTGAACATTGCCTTTTGTATATTCTGGGTTCGTAAATGGGCCTGTTTATTCTCAAATTTAATAGGAATATAGCCCAATAGAAGCTTCCGGGTTTTTATTACGTGTTAAGTAGAGTCGTAAACTTGATGCTGACACACTCACTCTCTTTTCGTCAACGCGTTTTTGGTGTTTGGTCCACAAACCTTAGCCTCTAAGACAAATCAACTCAATTTTTTTTTTTTCAGTTTAAATAAAAACATTTAATTAATATAGAGAAGACTAAAACTAGTAGTCACTATTGACAAAAACCTTGTTTCTCTCTTCTCCATATGTTGCCACGTCAATTCCATTTTCTTCTTGTCGACCGCGTCTCCGCTACCTGCCGCCGTTACTCACTCGTTCAAATTTTCTTAAACTAAGCAAATAAAAAAAGTTTATCTGACATAAATACAAATAAATCAAAAATTTGAAAATAATACACATTTCGGTGTGTCCCCTTGTATTTATTAATTTTCCTTTTTAACAGTTTTAATAATATACTTTTTCACTAATCCACTTTGTCAGATTCACACGCAACATTGAAAAAATCATAATTAAAAAAATTAGTTTGTGACTTTCCTGGAAATTTCTATTCGATGACACAGTTGCTCCAATTAAAAGCTTACAACTTTTCTTCTTCTCTACATCAATTTTTATTTATTTCTCACCCATTTTTCACCAATTCCTCTACTTAAAAACCAACCCCCAAATCTCACAAAAATTCATCAAAATCTTCACCACTCACCTCCCAAAAAACTCGCTAATTAACAATAAACACAGATCGCAAAATCAGGTTTTTTTTCTTTTCATATCAATCAGAGAGAAGATGGAGAATAATCAGCAATCGTTTTGGCAGTTCAGCGACCAGTTAAGAGTTCAGACACCAAACCTAGCGAATCTATCACTCAACGACTCAATCTGGAGCACAAACTCCGTATTCAAAGAGCGTCGGAACTTAGACATCGCCGCCTCCACCACCACCACCGACAAAAACAATCAGATCGATTATTATTTTAATCAGAATCAGAAAAAGACTTCCGACAACATCAATTCAAACTGGAACTGGAAGTCTTCTTCTGGTTCTAATTCCAGTCCCGACATGGGTTATAGTTTAGGTTTCGGACCAGTGGGATCAAAATCAACCGTTGATCTTAACCCAATCGACAAATTCAACACTCCGTTCAACGACACGTGGAAATTCAACTCGGTCAACGTTAACAACGTCAACGGTTACTCACCGTCAAACGCCGTTAACGGAGATTTCAACAAAGGAGTATACTCATCGATGAAGAAGTATGGGTATAACGTGAATCTCAAGCAAGGGAACAACAAGAACAAAGGAATAGATGAAGATCATCAGATTCAGAAAAACGGAAAGAAAAACAGGAAAAACAATAACCAGAGAAACGAAGACGACAAGAATGGTTTGGACAAGAGGTTTAAAACTCTTCCTCCTGCAGAGGCTTTGCCAAGAAACGAAACTATTGGTGGTTACATCTTTGTCTGCAACAACGATACAATGGAAGAGAATCTTAAACGCCAACTCTTCGGTATTCAATCTAGGACCTCTGTTTCTCTATCTCTCTGCTTCCTCTGTTTTGATTGATTGAATTTGATTTTTGAAATTGTGTAGGATTGCCGCCAAGATACAGAGACTCAGTGAGAGCGATAACTCCAGGACTTCCTCTGTTTCTCTACAACTACTCCACGCACCAACTTCATGGAATTTACGAGGCGGCTAGCTTTGGAGGAACTAACATTGAGCTTAATGCTTTTGAAGACAAGAAATGTCCAGGCGAATCTCGTTTCCCTGCTCAGGTACTTGTATACATTTCTTATAAGCTTTCCTCTTTTGTCTAATTTTAGGGGGGTTTTTTAAAGTTTTGGGATTGTTTTGTAATAAAAATAAAGGTGAGGGCTATAACGAGGAAAGTATGCTTGCCACTGGAAGAAGATTCTTTCCGACCTATTTTGCACCACTACGACGGTCCTAAGTTCCGTCTCGAACTCAGTGTCCCTGAGGTACTTTTTTTTCTATTTCATTTCATATCTTTTTTTTGTTCAACAAATATATTATTTCATTTAATTTCATATATTAATTTATCAATTATGTCACTTTTTCTTCTTCTATAAAAGTCTAATTTTTGGTTTTGTTTTTGGCAGGTACTTTCTCTGTTGGACATTTTTGATGATCAAAACCCTTGAACTGGGATAACAATGAAGAACACAAAATAGTGGTTGGTTACTTTTAAATCGATCAGAAAGAAAAAAAGAGAGATATATATATACCCGATTATATATATATATATATATATAAATATATGAGGAGGAGAAATAATAATTCGTCTGAAGAAACGGTGCACTAGTTTTTATACAGTTTTTTTCATTTCTTTATAAAGTATTTTTGTGTGGGTGGATGAAGAATAGATCTCCACTTATGTTGTGTAAATTAAAAAATTAAAAAATAACATGTGTACTACCCAAAATAGGGAGAAATGATATGAACTCTATCCATTTGTGTTTGATATTTTTCTTATTGCTCTCTTTTTCTGACTATTCTTATCGTGAGTTTCATTTTTACTCTTCACAACTATACTTACATTCGTTTGCACAATAAATCGGATTGCCTTTTTTTTTACTACGTTGTTCTGCTTTTTTTTTTATTCAATAGCTATATGAATCCCCCTTAGTGAAAAAAGTATTTAAGAACAAATAATGCGACAACGATCGGTTGGTTCAATGTTCAAACCGTAATTTATAAAGAAAGCAATGCTTTGAACCACACAAAAAAATTGTGGAAAAAGATTAGTTGAAAGTTGAAACAGCAAATTGACTAAAAGACACGTTAAGAAAATGGTATAACAAAAGCGTGACATCTAAATATTAGTAGTTTTTTTTACTCACTTTGTTTTAAATAGGTCTTTTCTGGGTCGGCTTTAGATTTGATTCTTATGCGGATTCTAAGTTTTCTAACCATAAAACGACATACGGAGAAAATGTCAGAAATAGATCTCCAACTTTAAAGAAACGGTGAGCTGGCGTAGAAAAAGGAAAAGATTAGATAATGACATAATGGTATTGTCGGAGATGAAGACTTTGAACAAAATGTGAATTTGTATTCCTTTTGAAATATGCGTTCATACTTAAATGGAACACATGGAGGCATGGACTCCTCTCGCCTTGTATGCGGTCCACTTTGCACCACGCGTTAAACGGTGTACGTGGGATTTGTCTTGGATGAGCTGAAATTTTGGGGTTTCTTTCACCATATAATGCATAATCTAGGCCTGAATATTCGGATATTTGATTCCGTTTCGGATGTTTTTGGATATATGAATTTAGGATTCATATTGATATTACAAAAGTTTTGGTTTTAGTCGGTTCTGAATCAGTTTGGTTTAAGTATGAGAATAGGTAAACTATCTAGAAAATTTCGGTTATTATTTAGTTCGGTTCCAAAATACCTTAATTATTTATTGTTTATCTGAAATTATGACAAATTTCTGAAATTTCCACATAAATATGAGAACCAGAAACATATTATATAATTTTTAAAAAAATAAAAGAATCGATTTAAATCCTAAAACCATTTAAGTTAACCGGAACCAAAACATGAAAATCTTGAACTGGAGCCAAACTGAGGTCATGAATGGCAAGTAGATTCTACACTAGTTTTTGGTTTTTGTTTCTTAAAATCTTCATTTTTAGCCATTCAAGATTTTCTAAAAAATAAATTCCCTAAAAAATAAGAAAACTGATTTTTTGGATTATTTTACTAATTTGCACTGAAAATCTAAAAATTACTATTTCTGATTTCTCACTTTTTAAATTAGAGATTTTCTTTTTCATTTATAAATTTATTTATTTTTGGCAAAATCTATAAACCAAAATCTAAAATTCAAAATCTAAAAACTAAAAACCATAATCCATAATCCACCTAAAAACTTACAAACATTCATGACCTGAATATTGAAAAACTGCCAAAGTCTAGTAGAAAGTAGAAACGATAACCTAAATATACAAGGTCTCATGTTTTAAGAATGCTCGGGTACTCTGATCGAATTTCGGATAATATCCAAAACTATATTGATACTCGTAGAAATATTATGCAAGAACCATCAAGTATATTAGACAGAACTGAACCGGGTATTTTCGATCAGTTCCGATTCGGTTTTTATGCCTAGCGCTAGTGCATTCCATGTCAAAATTTCGGTTTATCTGTTTTTGCAACTTGATAAGTTCCAAAACTTTATAACACAGTAATACAGTTTTCAATTTATTATAGTGGACTGGTGCAATGTGGGAAACACAAACGTAGTGGACAATAACGAACGGATCGCGTTAGTCAAATGTGACTTGGTTTCTTCAACCTTCCTAACACTTTTCAAACCCATCACAACGAAAAATATTTTTCTAAATAGCTTTTAATTAAATATCTCCCCAGTAAAACCTTTTCAATTAAACCATCTGGAAAACCAACTAGTTCCTCTAGACAAAAACATTAAAGCTTCCATGAGTTCACCAAAAACATTAGTTTCCATGACCCAACAAACAAAAACCCTAAAACAACAAGAAATAAAAACACAGAGGATCGTTGAAATAACATGAGTTCACCAGAACACAATGAGATAATTATCTAAGTACTCAAATCTTTCTTCTTCTTCTTCTTCTTCTTAATCTTTGGAATCGTCGTTTCCTCATGAATTATAAGTCTGAAGCTTCACAAGGTTATTGCCAACCACCTTGAATACGTCATCGAGGTAACTACCAACAGCTTCTCTTACGATGAGCTTGTAAGGATCTTGAGAAAGATCGAGATCCAATTCAGATGAAGCTTGTTCTCGCGCCTTGTTCTCTGTCATCTTGTAAAAGCTCGATCCTTGCAAGATCTTCTTCACCGTTTGCTTTATTTTCCTCTCCACATCCTCATCGATCACTAGTTCTTCTCTCGCTACTTCCTCCATTGATGGCTCGCCGCCGACAAAGAAAGAGAAGGGCACAAACATTTAAAAGGGTTTCTTCATATCTATTGGGACGTGAGATTATAAATGGGCCGATAATATATTTAGGCCCAATGAATGTAATACCATTACAAATACCAGAAACATAAAAGAGTTAAAAAAAAGTTCTTGTTGGTTGGACTTGAGAGTATATCATGATCATCATCCCTTGCTAGAACTTGGCTTTTGATGGCTGCAAAACCAACAAAGAGATAAGAATCTTGTAGAATTTGTTATGTTATATTGAATGCACAGAGAGTCTAAAACATACCTTAGCGGGTGAATCGGTTATGTCAATGGAAGTGGATGATTTAGAGTCACCACCGCGACCAAATGCAACCTCGTCCATGCTCTGACCTATGCGACGGTATCTACCTCCAGCCTGGACAAAGGCGGGGCAAGGCCGATAAGCCTTAATGGGCCACCAACCAAAACCAGGGGCAGTTGCAATGCCACCTTGAATCCGTCCGTCACCGTTACAACCACTCTCTTTCTCCTCTTTTCCACACCCTCTGCAACCACTGTTTCATTCCTCATCGTTAGTCTAAACTCTACATCAAAAAGATTCATCTTTTAACTAAACAAAACAACACCAAAAGCAATTAGCTTGAAAGATTCATCATTACATCTACTTCCTAAAGGACCACAGGGGAAGAGGAATTGGGACAGTCCCTGAGATCAATACCCTGTCTCCTTGGGAGATTTCAGACAAATTAGCTGTTGTAACTTGGAAGATCCTAGCAAACAGATTAAAACCTCTCCTACACAAAACCTAGGTCTCCCTCTTGTCTTACTGAAAGGAGTTGATTTTGTCTCAATCTAACATTTGAAAGGTTTATCATTTCTCATGGATTCGGCCAAGAGAAGCAAAAGGGTACCTGAAATTGAGGTCCTTGTCGTCGTCGTTATCAGTTTCTACGGCGGAAGCCGGCGAAGAACATAGAGAGATTAGTGAATGATGATGGTGCTTTGATGACTTGTTGAGGATGAGATTGATCGAGCTCGGCCATGGCTTTGATTTCTGACAACCATTGTTGAAGACGAAACATTGTGCCAGAGATATTGAAGAAATGGAATTCGCCATCTCTCTTTCTTGCCTCTCTCAGCTATGACCTGTAGAGTTTGAGAAGATAATAATCGCCACAAAAATTATTTAAAATATTTTTATTCTTATATTAGAACTTTTATAAATAAATTAATAACTTTTCTAAACTAATAAACTATCCCAATCTTAAATTGAACCAATATAATAATTAACACATTTCGATAAAATAATAAAATAATATTTTTTTTGAAATCTTTATATAAAATATTAATATATTTTCTCATTAATAATATAAACTAATAATCATCTAAACTTATTATATATAAGATATTTTAATATTATTTATTTATTCATAAATTTATAATTTTGTTGAAATTTATCTTTATTTTTTTTAAATAGAAAAATTATATGATATTATCTTCTCAAATTACATCAAAAATTATATAAGAAAATTATAGATGAAATGATTAGTTCAAAGTGTGTAAATACATTAAAAATTTATTGTTTTTATTTGTCTACTTTAAATATATATTTTTTAAAAATTTGAAAAAACTCTATAAATTAATACTTTTATAAATTAATAAAATTTTCTGGCCTCAACATTATTAATTTATAAAAGTTTTCAACATTACTAATTTATAGAGATTTTATTGTATTATGTTTTTTCCCTTTTCTTTCCCTGGAAAAGTAAATTTTATTCAATAACCTATTTGTTACAAATTAAAGTAAAACCCAACATATATAAACAGATTACGAAAAACTTAAGTCCACAAAGAGCCCAACTATGCACCACTTATAGAAGAAAATTACACATGTAGATGAGGAAAAAGGACCCCATCTGTCAACCTTCGCCTTCGGAGCTATCAATTTTCCGGTGAAGGAACCACTGCTGAAAATAAATCATCTATAAAAACATCTCTTTATCACCAGTAAACGCAGAACAAATACATTGGAAATATTCTAATTAATCCATGAACTGTTGATTAAAACCAATATAAACTCTTAAAAAAAGTAACCTCTAAAGGCAATCGAAATATGCTGAAGAAAGTGCTTCATATCTTCATCTTGATTTGCAAAGTGCATAGATAGTTTTCATAAACCGCAAGCTCAAAGGGTGAGCTGAGAAGAAGATACTTTGAGCAAAATTTGCCATAAATGGCACCATCACCAGACAGATCCAAAGATGAAAAAACTAAAAACCAAACAGCATCAAAGACACAACAATAGAAATCAAGAATTGTTTTCAAAAACGGCAAAAATAAACGATCTACCAAAGAGATATAGAACTGAGATTCTGAGGAGACTTTTGCAAACAAGATGCAACCAATGAAAGGATAAAACATATGTTTAAGAAGAAGAAAAAGAATAAATACAATCGTAAAAGCAAACGAGATAGAGAGAGGTCATTCACAAACCTATAAAAGAGGTGAAAAGAAATAGACATATTTGTAAAAAGAAGAATACTAAATAAAAGTGTAAAAGCAACAAAAAGAGAGAGAGATAGAGATAAATATAGAGGTAATTCAAAAACATATAAAAGAGATAAAAGGAAAAATGCATGTATAAGTAGAACAGAAGACTAAATGCAATCGTAAAAGTGAGAAAGAGAGAGAGAGAAGTAATTCGAAAATGTATGAAATTAAGAGTTGAAAGGAAAGATGCATATGTGTAAGAAGAAGATGACTAAATACAACCGTAAAAAAAAAGAGATAGAGAGATGTAATTCAAAAACTTATAAAAGAGGTGAAAGAAAAGATTCATATGTGTAAGAATAAGAAGACTAAATACAACCATAAAAGAAATAGAGATAAAGAGAAGAAATTCAAAAACCTATAAAAGAGATAAAAAGAAATAGACATATGTGTAAGAAGAAAAATAGTAAAAACAACCGTAAAAGCAAGAAAGTGACATCGAGAGAGAGAGAAAGGGAGCGAAAGAGGGAGAGGGAGAGAAAGTGAGGTAATTCGAAAACCTTTAAAATAGATGAAAGGAAAAAGACATATGTGTAAGAAAAAAACTAGAGTAAATACTACCATAAAAGCAAGAAAGAGAGATAGGTAAGTAAAAAACCTATAAAAGAGGTGAAAATAAAGAATCATATTTGTAAGAAGAAGAAAATTAAATACCATAAAAGCAATAGAGAGAGAGAGAGGTAATTCAAAAACCTATAAAAGAGATGAAAGGAAAGAGACATGTGTGTAGGAAGAAGAAGAAGACTAAATACAATTGTAAAAGTAAGATAGAGAGAGAGGTAATTCAAAACCTATAAAAAAGAAAAGAGGTATGTGTGTAAGAAAAAGAAGATTAAATATAATTGTAATACCCAAAATTAAAAACATGACAATACAAATTAAAATACGGAAACTTAGTTATTCTTAAGTATTACCAAACTCCAACAAAACAAAATTAACTAAAATTTTCAGTTTTAAAATTTATTTTCCCGCTAAATCCGCACTTACTCACCTAAAATCATTATAGTAGTTAATTAATATCCAACCCAAAAATATATATATACGAAGAATACATACATAACCGATAAAAAAACAGAAATAATAATAAATCAATAAATAAATATAAAATGCTACATATAATTAATAAATAGTAAATATATTGAAAATAAAGAAACATAAATATATTGAAAATAAAGAAACATAAATAAATTTAAAATAAACCAATCACTATAATTTTCATTTAATATTTCTCCCATGCATCATGGGTGTCTCTACCTAGTATTATAAAGTAAATAAAAGCAACAAAAGCATATGAAATAGAATAATATAAATATTATGTTACAGTAATACAAATTTGATTTCTTACATTATTACTAATTTTATATATTATTTTTTTCCAAAAAAGAAGCTCTTTTCGTATTATTCATAGTTAATAACGGTACTAACCAAAAATTTCTATTAAGTTTTTTTTTTTCTTCTTTACCCCATAAAGAGATTGAATAAAAGGAGCTATTTTTTTTCCACTGTAATTTATAAAACAAGTATTTAAATGTCGTTCAAAAGTTAGTAAATAAATCCAAAACATATAAAATGCGGTTAATCCTGCTGTTGAACAAGCTATTATTGCAAAAATTGGCGAAAATAACAAATTATCATTAAGAATTTCATCTTTAGACCAAAAACAAGCAAGGAGGGGGGGTGGGAATACCGCAAAGAGAAAGGGTTACTACTAAAAAGGCTGTTTTTGTAATCAGGACACGTTTTGTCAAACCATCCAAAAAAATCATATTATGGCTTTTACCGGGAGAATATATAGTGGCATTTTCTAAAATAATATTTATGAAGGATCTGTAGATATTTATGAAACATTTGTAGTTATTTATTAAGGATCTGTAAATATTTAGGAAGCATTTGTAGTTCTTTGGGAAGTATCAGTACTGGTTTGCGAATAATTTCATAAGGATACATAGCTATTTAGGAAAAGATTTCAGAATGTTAATCTGACATTGTTCTTTCTTTTCCTCTAACAGATTAAACGAAAGAAAATGGAAGATTCAACTCCAGCTGAATTCATTAATCTGCCTAAACCAAAATTCATAATGGGGAAAGAACCAAGTGGGATATATACTTAGAACAGAAGAATTTAAGAGAGTAAAAGACTCATTTCTTCGTTCGGTTCTCAAGTTTCATTCAAATGGCAAGATCATGCTGTCAGCCAAGATACTCCATTGCATACTGACCAGAAAACTAGTGACAAAGAAGAAAAAGAGCTTATGTTCTATTTAGGTGGACAACCAATGAGATTCTCTATTAGAGAATTTCATATGATTACTGGTCTGAAATTCAATGAATGGATTCAAGAGAATGAAGAACACAAACAAAAGTGGAATTGGGGTGAATTGGAGGATACCCACTCATTAGAGAACACCATTGGCCTAATGTTAAAAGCTGATCGGACTTCATATGACGAAAAATTCTGTTTAGGAATACTGGTGCTACTAGAAAAAATCTACCTGAATAGATATTCAGCAGCCATGTATCCAAGAGAATACTTAGAGAAAGGGACCAATCTGGAGTAAATGATGAAGCATCCATGGGGGAGAGATGCGTATGAGCTGCTGGTAGACTCACTGGATAAACTTACGAAGGAGAAATTGACAAAAACAATTGTATAATATTCATGGGTTCCTATTTGCACTACACTTGTGGATTCTAGAATCCATACCGAAGCTACATACAACTTTTTCTACCATTGACAAGGCAATCCCAGAAACAGCCTTTCTAAGTGAAATTATAAGCAACTGAAAATCCCAGCTATTGAAGAGGTTTTATACATAGAAGGAAATCACGATGTAAGTAATTCTCCTTAAACTTTGATTTAGTTGATATATGCTTTTTCAATTATACTTTCTTGTGAGATTTACTGCTTAAACATAGATAATTTAGGAAACATTCAGTTTAATCCTACAAAACAAAATCAAAAGTTTGTTTCATTTTAACATTATACAAAGTCCAAATATCACAGTTTATGAGAGTGACTTACCATTTTTCATGTGGAAGAGTTAGTATTTTCCAAACCTTTATGCGAAAAACTTGGTTCTTCTTCATATATATAGCATTTAAATTTCTAAAGAACAAGACCGTTCTCATCCACCCATATTGGCTCGGTTCTAAGCGCATCATATACAAACATGGATTTCATCAAGTTAAACAAGATAAATATAAGACAGCTTTTGTTAGACATTTAATAGAACAAGTACTTACTTCTAGATGTCACGGCTTTTACCTCCATCATTTCGCCACGAGCTTCTTTAAATTCAGCTCTTATTTGAGACATAATTGAAATGTGTTTCTCAATAGACAATGGACCTCCCTTTCTATCCATAATGGTTTTGGCAACATCACTTTGTATCTTCTGCTTGAGCTGCTTCTCTTATAAGTTATAACACAAAACAAGCTTTTAGCAAAAAGAGTTGAAAATTTAAGACTATACAAGTATCTGGATTTTGATGAGTCATTCCACTAATGTTTAACTCTTTTCTCACAGCAAGAGGAGCTTGTCAGATTTTGGAAAAAAAATGTCAAAAAAACAACAAGTGAAGTGACTAGAATATCAAAGTCAAAGCCAAGTCAACAATCCACAATACCCAAACTAGTAAATACTACAAGCTAGTGCATATAGAGATGATCCGAGGCAAACAAATAAACAAAGTTTAGGGAAAATTACAGTTTCATTCCTCAGATTATTCTAAACTCTAAAGGCTAAGCCAACATTAAGATTCATCTTTTAACTAAACAGAAAGAACACCAAACGAAATTGTAATTTATTCGCAAAACTTATTATTACAATTGGCTTGGAAGATTCATTAATATTTCTGGGACAAAGTAACAAAATTGAAGATTTCCTTTACTTAATTGTATTCAAGGTTCAAGAAAGCGCTAGGCGCTAAGCGAACGGTGATCCTCTGCCTAGCGCCTAGAATGCTTAGTCGGGGCCTAGACGATTTTAGACGGTTTAGGCAATTTTGTAGTAAAAACTATATATATATATATATTATATATATATAACAAATTATAATATACCATAATAAAATTATAGAGTAGATGAACTTAGATTTTTTTACTAAATATTATAAAAACTATATATATATATATTATATATAACAAATTATAATATACCATAATGAAATTATAGAGTAGATGAACTTAGATTTTTTTACTAAATACTATTTTAAGTTTAAATTTAAAATTTACCATTTTTCTTTTGAAAATGATGAGTCATAATTGTTTTTATTTTAGAAAAAGAAGAATCATATCTTTTATTTTAGAATTTCTAAAGATAGATGAAAATATATTTTTAAATTTTAAATAAGAATGTTTTTTTTTTTTTAAATATTTTTTATAATAATTTTTTTTTTAAAATATATTTATTAAATCCGCCTAGCGCGCCTAATATCCGCCTAACCCGCCTAATGATCATAAAATCTGCCAAATTTAACCTTTCGCCTAATATAATGGGCGCTATGCGCCCCTAGCCCGTTTTTTTGAACACTGATTGTATTGTAAGCGGCAACTAATGAGATTAAAAACAATGGCCCAATAATCAAACAAAGACCCAAAAAATCCAATTAAAAGGACAAACCCTAGTTCGTCGCCGCATGAATATTCTGTTACCGGAATAGTTGGATTGGAATAGTGTCTAGCGATTAATCGGGGACTAGGTGTTAGGGAAAAAATAAGAAATATTAATATTTTCATAGAAATATAGGTTATATATATATATCTGTATTCGACATTAATTTGTAAAAAGTTCAAGTAGCGTGGTGGCAAAATTAAGTTGACAGTGTGTCCAATCTCCATCTCCAAGGAAGGAAGAAATAGAGAGTGAAGAAGCAACCGATTCAGACTCTGGATCTGATGAATCGGTCTCTGAGGCTCCTCAACCTGCGTATGTTGTAGCCTCTGGTTCAAAATCGGGGTCGGAGAAGGAAGAAGCAACCGATGCAGACTCTGGATCTGATGAATTGGTCCCAGAAGCTCCTCCACCTGCGCATGTTGTTGTAGCCTCGGTCCCAGTATCCCACTCTGAATCGCCTCTGCTCCTGTAGCTTCTTCTCAAAAGAGAAAGAGATCACGTGAAGGGAATACCAAACGTGCCAGGTTTGAAAGAGTAGTCTGGTCCCTAGAAGATGAGATTAAGTTTCTGCAAGGTATCCTCAGTTACAAAAACGAATTTGGTAAGGTTCCTTCTCATGATTATCATGGTCTTTATGAAGAGATTAAGAGTTCAAGTTAATTGGAAGGAAAGATTCACTACAAAAAAACAGTCAAAAATATGACGGGATTTCTGACAGGCTTAAAACTGTTAGAAGTTACTGACGAATTACTGACGGATTTCCGAGAACACTGCAGATTTCTGACGGATACTAAACCGTCAGAAATATCTGACACATATCTGACAATTTTCCGACAGGCAATCAATAATCCGTCAGAAATCCGTTAGAAACTATATACGCTGAACTAGCCATTTTATAACCATTTGAAATTTTGATGGAGTATTACTTGTCCGTCGGAAATCTGTCAGATAATATGAACGTTAATATAGCCGTTTTATAGCCGTCCGAGATTTTAAAAATTATGACGGGTTTCCGACGGGTTTCTGACGACTAGTAGTTTATAAATATGTTTCCCCACATCATCATTCATTCACAACGTAAATCACTTCTAAAACAAAAAAAAAACAAAAAAGATGTTTGAATACTTTCGATCATGGATGGATGAACCGATGATGGATCCGGAGTCAAACTTAATAAAAGACGAATATGCATGAGGTATAGTCGAGTTAATGGAGTTGGCGGGAAATCAACCGGGAGCCAAAAAAAGTCGTAAGTTTGTATGTCCATGTACAATTTGCATGAATTCACAAAATATTAAGATTGAGCAAGTTTGGAGACATGTATGGCAATGGGTTTATGCCGGGTTACAAGATTTGGTACTTACATGGAGAAAGGAATTATAATTATGGTAGTACTAGCGAACCATATGTTGCGGATAGCTTAGAGGAACATAGAATGGATGTAGATTTTGGTGTAGGTACTATTGAGATGGTGAATGATGCGTTTAGAGATAATATGCAGTCAGGTGGTGTAGAAAGAGATAGGGTTGAAGAACCAAATTTAGAAGCACAAAAGTTTTTTTGCTATGTTAGATGCAGCGAAGCAGCCACTATATATGGGGTGTAGAGATGATCATTCGCCTTTATCATCTGCAAGTCGAATGATGACCATTAAGACAGATTTCAATTTTGTGGAGGAATGTGTTGATGCGATAGCCGATTTTGTGAAAGATATTTTTCCTGAAGATAATCTTTCCCCAGCATCATATTACAAGATACAAAAACTTGTTAGTGGTATGGGTTTGCCGTATCAGGTGATAGATGTGTGTATCGACAATTGTATGATATTTTGGAGAGAAGATGAAAACCACCAAAGATGTAAATTTTGTCGTAAACCGCGGTTTATGGAAACTGGTGGCAGAGTTCCAGTTCCATATAAAAGGATGTGGTATTTACCGTTAACAGAGAGGTTGAAGAGGTTGTATCAATCTCAACGCACGGCAGAGCCAATGAGATGGCATGCAAAGCATAGTCAAGAAGGAGTGATTACACATCCTTCCGACGCAGAAGCATGGAAACATTTCCAATCAATGTATCTTGATTTTGCGTACGAGAGAAGGAATGTATACCTTGGATTGTGTACAGATGGTTTTAACCCATTTGGAAAGCATGGAAGGCAATATTTGTTGTGGCCTGTAATCGTAACTCCCTACAATTTGCCTCCATCTATGTGCATGCGTAGAGAGTTTTTGTTTCTCTCCATTCTTGTTCTTGGTCCGGAGCATCCAAAGAGATCACTTGATGTGTTCCTCCAGCCATTGATCTATGAGTTACAAATGTTATGGAATCATGGTGTCGAGACATATGATGTTTCATGTTAGCAGAATTTTGAGATGCGTGCAGTTCTTATGTGGACAATAAGCGACTTCCCAGCATATGGTATGTTATCTGGATGGACTACCCATGGAAAATTATCATGTCCATATTGCCAAGACAACACTGATGCATTCTAATTGACGCACGGAAGAAAGACGAGTTGGTTTGATTGTCATAGAAGATTCCTACCAAGTTCTCATCCTTATCCCCTGTCAAAGACATTGTTTACAAAAAATAAGCAAGTGTTTGATTGTCCACCTCCTGAGATAGACGGTAGTTCTATATTGGAACAATTAAGAGGGTGCTGAGAGGTTTTGTTTGATTGGAGCAATAAGATTTGGGTTGGAAGAGATTTGATTACAATGGTTTAGTTTTTTTATGTGGATGGTTTTAACGGGCAATTTATGGATGATTTAGAATCTTTGGATATATTGTTTCTGATGATTTTAAATTCTTTTTGAAGGGATTATGGAAACTTTGCTACAGGATGTTCAAGTGTTAGACGAGGTGGCTCAAGTGCAGGTGGGGTGAGGGCTTGTGAGGTTAGAAATAGTGGGGTTAGTGCGAGTGGTTCACAGAACACGTTTAGTCATATTCCGGAGACTCAACCAACAAAAATGAGTGTCAAAGACTTCATCTCTCGAACCGGCAGAGAAGACATGACAAGAATTCATCCACGGCGTCTTAACGGAGCAATTTGGTATGTTTTTTTTTTGTTTTAAATTCTTATAAAATATATGGATACATATATATATATATATATATTCTACTAACATGTAATATGTGATTGTTTTTGTAGGTTTGGTTATTCCAATAATGGGATAACTAAATCAATGAATCGGATGCTTAATGGAATGTTTAAGCATCCCTACCCCACTTACTCCAGCATGCCTCCACAAGAGAAAGACCTTTGGTTTAAACAATTTGCGGTAAGCATTTGTTTTTGTATATTTACTATCTTTTTAAATATGTTAGTTAATATAAGTTTTACTTTTGCAGCAAGATTTTAACTGGAATGTTGAGCAGACGTCAAGGATTAGAGCTGAGTTTGACATTAAGGCAGCAAGAAAGTACACACAGAAGATGAGCGAATGGAAGGACAAGTGGAAGCTCAAACAGGTGCCAAAGGAGATGGCTTACAAACCGGACCTTTGGAATCAGTTGATTTCTTATTGAAAGCTAGAAGAGACTGCAGCAACCTCCAAAATGGGTTCTACTAACCTGATGAGCACGTGTGGAGGTGCAGGAATTGCGATGCACAACTCTGGAGCTAAAAGCTTGTTGTCTCGTGAAGAAGAATTTGTAAGTTTTAATGTATCTTCATTTTTTTAACACTAACTGAAGCTAAAGAGGCTCATTCTAATTGCATATGGATTTATTAGAAGAAGAGCTTCTTAGAGCTAGATAATTTTTTCTTCTGGTTTTGCTCTCTGCATAGTTTGAATCTTGTGTAGTTCTTTGCTGCAGGTTATTGTTAGTACGCTCTATGTTATTTGCGTTTGTTTCCTCCATGTTGTGATGATAAGCTTGAAGTCAACAGATTATGAGACTGCATTTGGGGTTTTGAACTTCTTATGATATATTTTGTTTTTTTCTTGTCATTGACTGGATTTGGGGTTTTTGCTTCAAATTTGATGTGATGATAAAAACATTTGTTTCACTAATTATGATTACTACTTATTTTTTAATTTAAAGTTTCAAAAAGATGGTGTGCATCCATCATATCTTCAGTTAGTGGAAGATATTCACACCAACAAAAAGACAAAGCTAATTAAAGACCAAGTTACTCGGAAACTCATCGAGACCGTCAAGCAATGAGCAGAAGAGTATTGTTTATCTCAGCCTGAAGGAGAAGGTGGTTCTCTTAACGAGGTTCCTTTCGAAAAGTTGAACGAGTTTGTAATCGAAGTAAGTAGTACTTTTATTAATTTATATTTTGTTAATTTATTTTGTAAGTTTTAAATTTTGATTGTCTTTGCATCTTAGGAAACTCCAAAGAGCAAAGGTCGTCTTTTTGGGATTCCTAAGGCATACCAAAATCGATCTTCTGCCACCTCAAGGCATTCCGAAGATTCTGAGCTTAGGACGATACTGGAAGAAAAAGTTTTCGAGATTGAGGTTTTGAAGAAAGAGGTGAAAAAAATGAAAGAAGCCAATATGGAGAGTGATCATCGCTATGACGAAATAGCTCAAGTAAATGCAACGACAAAGGCCGAGATGGAAGCAGCAATGGAAGTGCAGAAGAAATTAATCGAAGATTTCATGATCAAATACCAATCTGCTTGATGAATTTAGTTTACATATTCCTTTTATTTTCAATATTTATGTTTTTTATTTGAATAATATATTTTGAATAATTTAGTTTCAGTAATTTAATATCAATAATTTAAACTGAAAATTTTGATTTCAATAATTTAAACTGAAAATTTTGATAAATAATACAGGATATGATATTTTTAATATTTAATCAATAAGACAAATAATACTAAATCCGTCACAAATCTATCAGAATTAAGTCTGTCGGAAACCCGTCAGATATAATTCCGTCGGATATCCGTCGCAAATAACCCATCCGAATTCTGTTGGAAGTCTGTCGGCCTATATTCTGACGGTTAAGTAACGGATGTTTTTGACGATTATTCTGACAGAACTACTGACATCAAGAACCGTCGGGAAGCCGTCAGAAATAAACCCGTCACAAAACCATCAGATATTTCCGACGGATTACTGACAGATTTCCATTTTCTGACGCTCTAGAGCTGACGGTCATATCCATCGGAAATCCATCAGAATCATCTGTTTACGGTTTCTGATGGATATGACCGTCAGTTCTAGCATGTTTTCTTGTAGTGATTTATAGTCAGTTCAGTAGCAAGATCACTATGCTGAAGACAAAGTATTTAAAAAAGAAGCAGAGTTTTACAAGTGATCATGACCTGTTATGTTTGAGGTTGTGTAAGCAGATTTGGGAAGATGGTTTTGTTAGTGATATTGATTGGCTGGAGACGTCAGATCTTGTTGAAAATCTTGGTGAAGTTGTTGCTTTGAAGGAGAGATGGAGTATGGTCTCCTTTGAGATGAAGAGGAGTCTTAAAGAGAAATGGAAAGCTTTACAAGCTCGTGGCTTTGAACGCCTCATGCTCCGCAGCGAGTTAATCTTTGAGGTATCCTCTGCTATCTCTAGTACTGATAAGGTTGATGGTGAGACTGATTGGTTCCAGTCGAAACTTGTAAAAGATCTCACAAGGTCTGGTCTGGTGGATGAAGGTACCGTCATGGACAAGTAGAGTTTGGTCTGTTGAGAAGAAGATTTCTGAAAAATTCAGGTTTTTGTAAAACATGGCTTGGAACAGTTGAGGCTAACAAGTGAGCTTGTCTATAAGATATGCTCTGCACTATATAATGCTAATCTCTTGTGTCTTGTCTTTTGAACCTTTTTTTTTTTTTTTAATGTTGGATTGTTGTCACGGTTGAATCTGTTTTTTTAGGGGTTAATGTAATTGCCAACATTGCTATCTTTGCTTATAATTAATTTAGCTTGAGAAAATTATGTTGATGAATCAGTTATCAGAGAATTACTAAGTAATACTGAGCATCATCCGGTCACTTCTCTATTATGTTTACTACAAAAAATTAGCGTGTTGTAGCTCAACATCATATCAAAGACTAACCAGTTTTACACTGGATCCTTTTGAGGCATGAAATACAATAAGCATGAGCAGAACGAAATACTCTCTGCGTGGGAGACTCTTACCAAGTTAAAACATTTGGTGCTGCAAGAGAGAATCAAACCTGGATCATGTGCTTCTTTCTCAAGCAAGTATCATTTACTAAATAGCTAAGTCCAAGCCATTGAGGATAAGCAAGTATAAACCGGATTGACATGAAATATATCTGGAACAGGTTAAGCATCTTGAAGCTTGGGAGGACAGATATCTGAAGCCCTGCATTTTGCTCAAAGAAGGTGCAAAGGGTAAATCAGATTATGCTCCTCTGTTCGTTAAAGTTATACAACTCAAAGCTCTGTCTCTATGGTTTTCCAACAACTCCTGAGGTTTTCAGGTGAACTGGAATCAGCCGTCACTGATGCTATCATTTCAACTGTGAATAGTTATGCTTCCACGGTAAGTTATTCTACTCTGATGACCACAAAAGTGACATGGATAATTTATTAGTATCTAAGCGGTATAATAAACTGTTAGCAGATATCCCAACTTGCACAAGTGGCAGCATAAGAGAAGTCGATGCTGAATTGCTGCTTCCTCATTCAACACAAACAGAGTTTTGATACAAAACTACTTCTTTAACACTAGGACTGTGTCAAAGCTTTTGTGTCATGGGTTGTAGAGAAGCTAAAGTTAGTGTTTTGAGAGCACAATAAAAAGGTTTGGAGTTTCAAGGATTCAAGATTCATATTGACATGTTTGCGTAGAATATGCCTTTGGCATGCCGATTTCTCAAGATTATAAAACAAAAAAAAGAGTTTTACTTCTTCCAATTAACTTTCAGAGAAATTGGCAACCTCAAATTCTAAATATCATTCAGAGGCAAATAAAAACATCAGTAAAACATTAAAAAATGTAACTAATAGAAAAGGTAAGATATTCATTTATTTCTTCCTTGAGTTGCGTCATGTGGCAGCATCCGAAACCACTCTTCTTTGCGGCTCAGTGGATTTGTTGAAACTAAGTCACATCACGTTCGTCCTTGTCTGGTATTCTTAGCATCTTTACCACTTGTTGCAAGATGAGGTCTTCGCCTACTCTTGAAACATAATTGATGCCGTGGACTTGGATCACAAGAAAAGAGAGAGTAGGAGGATGAGAGATCCTTACATTCACCGAAGAAGAGTCCGAAAGGATCAGTGGTCCATGTAGTGACTTTGTTGAAGGGTTCCACACGTTTGGAGCCATCATGAAGAAACCATGGTTACACACTGATTTCTCCATTTCAAATGTTCCTTCCAACTCTCCTAGATGTAGTCGCAAATTAATCTCTCTCTTTCAATTTGAAGTCCAAAACATCTTCATCCTTAATTTCTTTATATACAGCGGTGGAATATCGTAGGGTTTTTCCAGTTTCCACATTTTTCAATAAGATATATATATGCCTTAATAGATACTACGGTTTTTGGAAAAAGATTTTCTAGGATACTATGACATCAAAGAGGAAGAACACGAGCTCTAGGATACGTTTCGACATGTGATATTTAACATGTTGAGTAATCTATTCGAGAGTCGAAAAAATTATACTTATTATTTGTATTTTAGTTATTTTTCTGGACTACATGAATACTCACCAATCTTTGGGTTAATTGTTGATATTGTAAGATGAGACAATAATGTAAAAGTTCAAAACAGAGGGACTACATGAACATTAAAGACATGTAACACTGAGCAACAAGAGGCAAAGACAAAGACGATGAAACTTCCCAAGTACCAAGATGAAACTATATTACAACTGAAGAACAAACGTTTCAATGACGAAGATCATGAAAAATGGAGCGAACACTCTTTAAAGAAACATGAGATTCTCAACCTGACCAGGGAAGATAGAGATTGTATGACGATCCAAATCTCTATCCCAAGGTGAAAGCTTCAGTTCAGTGATTCCTTCTAGAAAGACATTCATGTTTCGGAGCGTCCACTAAATCCACAAATCAACTCTACAAGTAAAAAGTCCATCAGATTCAGAGAACGTGGAGTGCAAGATAGCAATTTTTCCCTCGTAGCTAGTCATCTTTGTAAACATTGCAGTGTCTGGTGTTTTGATAAGATCAATTTCTTCAGACCTAACATCAAAACTCATGACTTACATTAGTCTCATATTGTAATTAGGGATTCCCTAAAGTATAATTATGTTATTTACATAAAATGTATCTAGGTTAATACTCTTGTTCTTGTATATAAAGCATGGCCTTAACCTTGAAAGAAATAAGAAAACCTTTATACAAATATAGGTTTCTTGACATAGTATCAGAGCAATAACCTAGGATTTTAGGTTTCTATTTTTCTCTACCTCCGATTTCGATCTCTTTCTTTCATATCTTCTCTTTGACCTAAGTATTATCGATCTCTTTGTCGAAATATTCGATCTCTTATCATGAATGACGGCGCTAAAACTCTGGAAATCTCATCGAGCCTCTCCGGAATTCGTTCATATCGTGAAGGAATCACCCGGCCGTATCGTGGATACCCCAATCGAAGAGGTGGCTGAGAATTGTACTTATATCGAGGTTGATTATCTACTAGGTATTTACATATTTTACTTTGGAGGCATACACTTTTGGAGATGCAAATGTTTTAGATCATAGTTTTATCATATTGAGTTTGTCAGTAGGTCTTGAAAATTTTGTTTTTATGCACGTTTTTAGGTAATTATATATTAGGATAAGGACATCGCTATATTGTAAAAAAAATATTATATATTCAATAATTTTATATCTCTATATATTATTTGAGAGACATACATTTGAAAGTAACCTTATAATTACATGGTATATTATATATGTGTCACTGCTTATGTGTCATCACCATAGAATCTCTTAGATTATTTTTAAACAAAACAAAAGTTATTAGAATAATGACAATATATGCTCTGGACATATATCATTTGTCACATGATATTTTTCTTAATTATTCATTAGTTTTTTTTTATCTTTAATTTTCAGATATATCTTAAACATTAAACTTCTGCATTAAATTCATTTCTCTTTTAATTATGATGACTTTCTTTAGATACTTTAGTTATTCTTTAGTTATTTCACTATTATACATAACTTTTATATACATTTTTGTTATGCATATATAATTAATATATATATATATATATATACTAAATTACAATTAGCTTCTTTTCTTTTTTTTTATTTACTTTAGAACTATATATTTATTATTAAAACAATTGGAAAAAAATATATCATTTATTTTATGATGACTCATACTATTTTGATTTTTAAGGTATACATTTGATAATACATTTTAAGTATACATTTAATTAAATATTCCACTATATATAGCTTTTACTTCCAATATTTAAAATACTTGTCAAACACTCAATATTAAACTTAATAGTAGATGTTATATATAAGAAATTTGATTCGAATGATGTTAAATATAGTAATTGGTATATCACGAGAATCAATGATTTCATAGTAATTGCGTATTATTCTCTGTCAATCTTTTGGAGCCAATTTTTTTGAATTTCTAGGGAAAGCTAGCTAATTTACATACATGACTGTCTTTAAGATTCATTTTAGTTCAAATACAAAAATAAAATTTCTCTAGCAAGATAAATAATAGTGAAACTTTTCATATATTTATTCCGGATTTTAAGAGTAAAAATTTAACAAATTTTATATTTCCCATTAATTATTAATTTGGATATTTTAATGATTTCAAATATAGAAACTGAAGTTATTCTTTTTGTCCCAATTTATTAGATAGGAATATTTTAATTCAAATTGTTTTAAAAAATCAACTAATATTTAGGCAGATATGGTGTTAATTTCAAATTTTTAAAGAATAATTATTGTTACGCTTAAAATATTTTCCAAAAACATCCTTGATATCTAAGTTCATACATCTCTATAGAATGGAAAGTTCGTCTTCCATCTTTCATCGTCAACATGCATTTTTTCCCATTGAAATGATTTTAGATTAGTGTTAAAAGTAGTGTATTTAATTTTCGTTTACTTTTTGTTATTGAATCGTCAATTCATTTGTTTATATGTTTCATATCATGATATTTCAAGGTTAAATCATAAAACTCACAAAAACTCTCCACTGGAAGATAGAGAAAGAGAGCTAATTCAAACACTATAAAAGAGAATATATATATATGTTTAAAGAAGAGGGAGACCAAACACGTAAAAGCAAAAGAGAGACAAATGCGAATATATATACCTTGAGGTAAATAAAAGATTTGACAAAAATTAACGCGATATTAGATCCTGCGAATTACTAAAAAATAAAGAAAAAATAAATAATTTACACATTTTTATCTTGGATAACATGGCGAAAAATTACGATTCAAGATTGGAAACATGTACCTTAGATTGTAGATATAATATGAAAAATATCTCAAAAATTTGTTGTAGGAAGTTCACGACATAATTCTTACATCTGATACAATATCAAAAAAAAAAAATTAGGAAAATGTTGGGATAACAATCAAGTAGAGATTCTGGTAATTTGAAAACTTATAAAAGAGATGAAAAAAATAAGGCATATGTGTAAGTAGCAGAAGAAGAAGACAAAATACATTCGTAAAAGCAATAGAGAGAGAGAGAAAGAGGGGTAATTCGAAAAGCTATAAAAGAGATGAAAGGAAAGAAATATGTGTGTAAGAAGGAGAATAATTAATACAGCCGTAAAAGCAATACAGATAGAGAGAAATAGGTCATTCAAAAACCTATAGAAGAGGTGAAAGGAAAGAGACATATGTGCAAGAAGAAGAATACTTGATACAACTGTAAATGCAATAGAGAGAGAGAGAGAGAGAGAGAGAGAGAGAGAATGGGGTAATTCCAAAACCTATAAAAAAGCTGAAAAGGAAATAGACATATATGTAAGAAGAAGAAAAATTTGGGTACCCGTTCGGATTCAAGTCGGTTATTTCGAGTGTAGGGGTATAGCATCCGTTCAAGTATTTTGTAATTTTGGGTCAAGTTCGGTTCTGGTCCTCAAAATATTGAGGAAAAAATTAAATAAATTTTGGTTAAATTTTCACTAATATAACTAAAAACTTTTGGATATTTTAGTTATTTTATATATTTTGATAATTTTGGTCTTAAAATAATTGATATTTTTGGGTTTATAATTGTAATTATAGATAATTGGGTTATATTAAGTTTAAATATAATTAATATTTATATATATATAATTATATTTCGGTTATGGTTCGGGTTGGGTTAGGGTTCAAGTATTTTAAAACTTTGGATCATGTTCTGTTTGGGTTTTTCGATCGGGTTTGGGTTTCGGGTGCATATATTTTGCCCACCTCTATGTAAAAGCAAGAAAGCGAAAGAGAGACATAGAGGTAATTTGGAAACCTATAAAAGAGGTGAAAGAGTAGAGGCATATGTGTAAGAAGAAGAATGCAAACTACAACCGTAAAAGAAATAGAGAGAGAGAAGTAATTTGAAAACCTATAAAAGAGATGAAAGGAAAGAACCATATGTGTAAAAAAAATAAAAATACTAAATACAATCGTAAAGGCCAAAGAGATAGAGAGAGAGAGAGAGAGATATGTAATTCAAAAACCTATAAAACAGATGAAAGGATAAAGGCATATGTTTAAGAAAAAGAATAAGAATAAATACAATCTTAAAAGCAAGCGAGATAGAGAGAGGTAATTCAAAAACATATAAAATAGATGAAAAGAAAGAGATATATTTGTAAGAAGTAGAAGACTAAATACAGCTGTAAAAGCAATAGAGAGATAGAGAAAGAGAGAGAGATAGAGAGAGAGAGAGAGAGAGAGAAAAAGAGAGAGAGAGAAAGATAGAGGTAATTCAAAAACCTATATAAGAGATGAAAGGAAAAAGGCATGTGTAAGAAGAAGAAGAAGACTAAATGCAATCATAAAAGCGAAAAAAAGAGAGGGAGATAGGTAATTCGAAAACCTATGAAAATAAGAGTTGAAAAGAAATATGCATACATGTAAGAAGAAGATGACTAAATATAACCGTAAAAGCAAAAAACATAGATAGAGGGATGTAATTCGAAAACCTATAAAAGAGGTGAAAGGAAATATTCATATGTGTAAGAATAAGAAGACTAAATACAACCGTAAAAACAAGAGAGAGAGAGAGAGAGAGGTAATTTGAAAACCTATAACAAAGATAAAAAGAAATAGACATATGTGTAAGAAAAAAAAAGACTAAATACAACCGTAAAAGCAAGAAAGAGAGAAATAAAGTGAAATAGAGAGAGGAAGAGAAAGAGAGAGAGAGAGAGAGAGAGAGAGAGAGAGAGAGAGAGAGAGAGAGAGAGATAATACAAAAACTTTTAAAATAGATGAAAGAAAAAACACATATAGTAAGAAAAACTAGAGTAAATACTATCATAAAAGCAAGAGAGAGAGAGAGAGAGAGAGATAAGTCAAAAACCTATAAAAAAAAGTGAAAAGAATGAATCATATTTGTAAGAAGAAGAAGATTAAATACCATAAAAGCAATAGAGATATAGAGAGGTAATTCAAAAACCTATAAAAAAGATGAAAGGAAAGATATTTGTGTAGGAAGAAAAAGAAAACTAAATACAATTATAAAATTAAGATAGAGAGATAGGTAATTCAAAACCTATAAAATAAATGAAAGAAAAGAAACAAGTGTGTAAGAAAAAAAAGACTAAATATAACTGTAATAACTAGAACTACAAACATAACAATACAAATTCAAATTCGGAAATTTAGTTAATCTTTAAGTATTACCAAATTCCAACAAAAAAAAATTAACTAAAATTTTTAGTTTTAAAATTGATTTCCCCACGAAATGTGCAGTTACTCAGGTAAAAACATTACAATAGTTAATTAATATCCAACCAAAATATATATATATATATACGAAGAATACATACATAATCGATATAAAAAACATAAATAATAATAAATCAATAAATAAATATAAAAATGTCACATATAATTAATATATATTAAATATATTGAAAATGAAGAAACATAAATGAATTTAAAATAAACCAATCGCACGGGTGTATTTGGACATTATCTAAAATTGACAATTTAAAAAATTTATTTTAAAAGGGATCCCCATCATATGATACATATATATATATATTCTGCATACGCCATCGATGATAAACCACAAGCTCGAGGGTCAAAGTTGTTGGAGATTAGTGGATTTAAAAAGTTGAGATCAACTGACCAAATACCAGAAAGATCCTTGTTTACCCTTCCTAAGCATTTTCAAGGTGCTCTTCTTGGATGATGATATAGTTGTGGGCAATATTAATGGTACAGAGCCGTTATAGTTGAGTATTGTTTGAAATTGTTTGAAGCTGAATGCTGTGGAAATAAAAACTCATTCAATGTCGCAAATTGGGTGATGGACAACAAACAAAAGCAGCAGAACAAACAATGTGATGTTTACATAAAACGTTACTGCATGGTATGAAGATCATCTTATAAAATTACACAACCTAAAATCCTGTTCCGATCAAAACAGTCTTGCATATGTTGTTGGTTTTCACTTGGACCAGGCAACAGCGTCAATCTCGGATTGGGCAGCCCGGTACAACTCCAGTCGCTTAGAGATGGCACTGCGTCTCTCCATGATTGCTGGATCTTCGTTCAACAGCGATGAGAGCCTCTTCATCTGTTGAATGCACCAGCTTTGTTTACTTAATGTTTACCCCAGATGACACTTGTTCATGTTTAGACAAAAGGAAATAGAGAACTTACGTCCATGGTACCGAGTTCCGCAAAGAAATGGTCGAGGAGGCTACGCTTGGCTTCTCGGACTTGGCAGTAGACAATAGACTTGGGGATTGAATTCCGCAGGCCAGCACAGACCATGTTCACGTAAGACAAAACATTTGATCCTGTTGCCAAATGTAAAAGGGTGTAAGATAGGAATAAATATATATTTATATATATATATATACCACAATAGATTAATATAGGATACGCTTTAACCTTACCTATTCGTCTGAGATAGGAATCGTTGTAACGGTCGAAAATGGAGTGTGTGGGGTTACCACCCTTCTCAACATCCTGAGGAAGCTTCCTGAAGAAATCAACAGTGAGGTAACTGCACTCCATGTCCACCAGCTGCAGTGTTGCTTTCTTACTTCCCTCTCGCATTTTGTCCAACGACTCTATGGCTGCGTTAGTCACCTCCACTCTCAGAGCTGGGTATTGCTTTAGTTCCTGAACATGATCAAACCATCAATAACATTGATCAGAAGTACCAAGTTGTTTGAGATATATATATATTTACAAAGAGAAAAAGAGAACGTACCACAGTCTCATTCACAGACTTGTGAACCAGATCCTTCAAAATGGCATGAACCTAGTAACCACACAAACGAAAGGTAAAAACACATGTGAGACTCTTATTTCTTATTTTGTTAGGTTGTTTTAGAGAAGTAAGTTTGAGTTGGTACAGTGTCAACAGATGCTTCAGCCGGGCCTCGGATGGAGACAATAGAAGACTCAATGAGACGACGGTAACCTTGCTCAGGAGCAATCAAGTGTGGCTGGTAACCATCAGCCTCAGTGACCAGCTTGCGGATGTTGTCCATTGCTAGCTGCTTGTCAAACTGGAGTCTCTTCAGAGCTGCAGGAAGCTGGTTATCAAATACGTTATACACCTTTTCACCACCAGCGCGCCTGCGTAATCATTCACAAGTCAGAACTACATTTGTTTTATTTGTAGATTTTTAATTGGGTAAGAGTCAAAATATCAACTCAGACCAATCAATTTTGAAGCAAAAAAAAAAACAGAGTCAAAACGTACACTCCATCAAGATGCTCCTTGAATATTTGATCAAAAAGCCGACATATCTCCATTATTGAGTACAACTTCCCCTGCACCAAAACAGTAATTAAACCTTGAAAACTAACAATACAATCAAAGACAATCTTACCCCTGCATCAGCTGCAATAGGCTTTCCAAGGCGACTTAGTTCACTTTCCAGCTCTGATACTGTTTTGTTAATAAGTGACTGAATCCCTGGAATTCTCGCCTTGATCACATGTTCTAGATGCTGTGCAACAACAACGAAAATGTTGCAGTTAGGCTTTGTGCTGATGGTTGTATACACAAACTTTCTAGTTTCCTAGAAGGATATTGTGATAAATTATATCTATTTTCTAGCTGTTTTATCTCCTAAGAGAGTTAGCACAAATCGTTGTGCCTTGAAACTTGTATTTACCAGTCGTAACAACTTTTAAAATTCCGACTTACTCATTATAAAGATCCTCGTGAAAGCACTAACCTTGGAGAGCATCTTTGCCAAATGTTCGGAACCCATTTTATGAGCAAGGTGCCTATACTCTGTAGTATTGGAAAAGTATTCCCTCTCTCTTTTCCGAGCCGCAATCATGTCAACATTCTTGTTAATATCTGCTTGAGAACGGTTGACAACACCAACCCATGGATATTTGAGTTTAAAAGATCTCCCTTCCAGAATCTGATCCAAAAAAACATCATTTCTATATTATGTTTACTACGAAAATTAGCGTGTTGCAGCTAAACATCATATCAGAGACTAAATACGAAAAGATCTTTCTGCATTTCCAACGCATTTTACTCTCAGTAATTGCAGCTTATAATACAACTATTCTATAATTAGACAAGGCAACTTACTTCTACTGCATCGGTCCCCTTGTCCATAAGATCAATCTTCGTCAAGACACCAAATGTTCTCTCCCCTGTGGAGATCACAAAAAGTATAACAGAAATAGCATCATAATGGGTCGGGTCTTTTTGGGGGCAACAATAATGGTTTGAAAAATGCTTACCTGATGGATCAACCTCACGGGAAATTTTAATTGCATCTGAGGTAGCAAGATCTTGGTTTGCAGGTGAAATTGCCAAAATAATGCAGTTGGGCTATAAGGAGATTTGATCAAACAAAAAACAGAATAATGTCAAGCTCTAGAGAAAAACAATGTAGGGAGGGAGAGTAGCACATGCTAATTTAAAGCATTAAAGGTTCTGTGAGTAGTAAGGATTTCCTTTTACCTTTTCAATGTAGGACCGAACCATGTTTTCAATGTCCTTCACTATGCTATCAGATTGTCCCTCTGCATCAACCAAAAGAATTTGTTCGTGTCATGCTATAGCTAAATCACCTAGGGTGGAGGATAAAGTCTATTGCCCCATGCTACATCGGTAGAGAAATAGAACTAAACTCCTTACTCTACTGTAGTTAAATGTAACTTACCAACAGCAACTTTTGTAAGCCCTGGAAGATCGATCAGTGTCAAGTTGACAACTGCATACATAGCAACGAGGATAACAAATTTAGAGAGTGGCATATCAAGCAATTAGAAAGTGATTTAGAGTTTTGTCCCAACCATTGGGAGAATATATGCTCAGGTGAATGGGAACACTAGAAATCGCCTTGCTACGTCCAGTCTCTCTGTCAGTCTCATCTTGAATCTCCTTCCTCACAGCAGCTATGTACAAGTAATTAAAGCGAAAGTAAAAATCAATCAATCATGGAATATATAATACGATGCTACTGAGACAACCGAACCCACCAAAGTCGGTAAATCTTTTCCTCGGGAGGTGAAGAAACTCTGCATACTCCCGAGTTCCATCATCAATCTTTTGCAACTGTAAGACAAGGGGCCTTCGAGTCACGATACCTACAAATGCATAAGAAAGAAAAATAAGCAATTTCAATTTTAAAACTAGGCAACAAGTGTTAACACTATGTATGTGTGATTACCAGATCCACGGGGTAAAAAGTCCTTTCCGACGATACTCTCAAGGACTGAAGACTTCCCTGAGCTCTGTTAACACAACAATAAGGATGCTACATCAAACATAAGGCCGCCTAGAATTATCAAAGTAACAATCGTAGCTTATTAAGATCAACAAGTGAAGTGACTAGAAAAATATTCAAGTCAACAATCCACAATACCAATTGCTTCCAAACCTAGTACATACTACAAGCTATTCAACTCTAGTTCGCCAAGATCCGAGGCAAAACAATAAAAAAACAAGTTTAGGAAAAATTGATCTTCAATTTACAAACTCAATTTCTATTCGGACTACGAATCGTGCGATTGAGATGGATCTTCAAGTCTTATAACGGAAGCTGAAAGGGATCGAGATGTAAACCTGACCACCAACGACGGCAATCGCGGGCAATGAATCCCAAAGAGTTGGTAAAGCGCTGGAATCTCCATGGTCTCCTAGAGCCGTGCAAGCTCTTTGAATCTTGTTAACCAGAGAGATCAGATTCTCCATCGTCTTCTACTCTTCTTTTGATCTCCAAGTTCAAAAGAGAAACCCTAAGGCTGCTGCGGTTAAAATACAGTAGCAGCTAGAGCAGATCGGCAAAGATCTGAGAGCTTCACCGGGAAATTATACGCCGTCAGGTATAGATCTGCGATATGCGACGGTGAGATATAGTATGGAACCAGAGAGAGAAAGAGAGATATGAGTTTTTGAATTTTGAGTCGAGAAGAGAATTTGCGAGTGTTTGTTGTTTTTGGTTTTCGCTTTTGGAAAAAGTAAAAGGGATCAAAGCGGTTTATATAAAAGCCAATCAGAGGTTTTTCTTCTCCTTATTTACATGTGAAACGGCGCGTTGTTTATTTTGATACTTCAAAAACGACGAGGTGTTGTATGACCATTTTGATACTTCGAAAACGACGAGGTGTTGTATGACCATTTTGATACTTCAAAAACGACGAGGTGTTGTATGACCAATCCCTTTATTCCATATTTCTTCCCAAGGCGCACTTCAAAAACGACGAGGTGTTGTAACCAGGTCGATTTTCTTATTAAATGAATGAACGTAAATTATATTGGAATATATTTTAAATTTGACGAGTGAACAGAGAAATAAAATAAAATGATTATCACTTTGTAGAGAAAAGTTATTTCATGTGGACCAAAACATCCTCATTTCTCCTCCGAGCCAAACGGTCCATTGATTGGGGGGATTCAAAAAAATAAGAGACGTTGAGGATTATGATTGTTTATTCAAAAGAAAGACAATAAACAACAAAATAACTGTGAATTTGAAATTTTGAATGTCTGTCTACTCATATATTCTCTGCTTTTGTGTTTCAAATGTGATGAAAGTTGACAAAGAAAACAAAAATATTAACCCTTGATTATTAAAATGGTTAATTGGTAAAATAGTTACTTTTAAAAAACATAATTGGAGAAATGGACAGTTCACTATTTATAATTTTTTTTTTTAAATTCATTGTAATTTCTTTTATAATGGATTAGTTTAGTAGAATTAAGAGTTGTAACACAAACATTTACTATAATTCTATTTAATTTTGATATATTTAAGTTGTACACCTAATCTTTTCGTACACCAATTTGGATCGTACATTGACCTTCTTTGTATACCAAATAGAGTATTCAATAGTGTACAATATGTATACTATCTCAGTAGAACGAATACACCAAATCAAATAAAGATGGTGTACAAGATCTTGAAAGATCTGGTGTACAAGATTTAATGTCATATACGGTGTACATACTTGTATAATTTTTTTATTATAAAATTATGCAAAATAGATTTTGTTAGAGTCATGAAAAGATTTAAAAAATAAAATGTTGTTTTTACATTTTTATAATATATGATTTGTAAGATAATCAAAAATTAAAAAAAATGGAAGAGAGAGAAAATATAAAAATGACTAATTCTCTAATTGTAAATAGTATCTTGACCACTCGTCCAGTTACTTTAAGAAAAATGACTAGTATCACAACTGACCCTTATTAAATATTCCATGATTTTATTATAACATTTTTTGAGTACTTTGTCTAGCTCACACAAGATGCAGAGTGGCGTGTTGACTCGAGTTCTTTGAAAATATAGTAAACATGAATACAGTTTTTGTAGTTTTAATGCAAATTTAGGTTATTCATGTTTCCAAACATCCTACTCCTATTCTTACATCCAAACAATCACCTATATATTGAAATTATGGAAACTAACACTAATTTTAAATTTCCTAAAATATTTTACCTAATTTAAACATATATATTAAAAAAATATGAATCCCCTTTCACCTTTATTTTATTTTATTTTAAAACTATTTTAAATTATTATATAATACATACAATTAATAAATTTTAGATTTTTTTTCTCCATATGTTGTGATTCAAATTTTTTAAAATAGACATATATTACTCGATCAATGAAAAAGTTGTTTGTTCAATGCCATAAGTTATCCATGTATCCAAGCAATTTCTAATTAATTCTCTACAATCCTTACAACCAAACACAACTATTTACTTATCTAATATTATGATCTAATAGTAAGAATTATGATTCTTATATCAGTTTGTTGAATCTTATTTTAAAATAATTTTGAATGATTACATAATACATAATTAGTACAAGTTTAATTTTTTTTCATTCATATGTCGTGATTTGAATTTTTCAAAACGAACATATATTACTCAATCGATGAAAAAATATTTGTGTGCTCAATGGGCTACACTACAATTTTATATGAAAAAATTAAGTCAAATATTGAATAAATGAAAACAAAATTGATTAACTTATATTTTTTAAAATATTTTCCATTTAAATAAGAATTTATTTTAAAATGTTTAGTATTTGTTTCCATATTAGTGATATTTTGATATTGTTTCTATATTCATATGTCACAACAAAATATTTAAAAAATTTCAATTTATTTCTACAACTTATAGAAAATTTAGTTTCCATATCCTTTTATGCTATCAAATCTTGCAACAAACAAATATGCAAATCATTTTTTGAAGATAACTAGATTCGAACCCACGGTACACCGCATGTCAATTGTTTTCATATAAAATTGTAGTGTAGCACATTGAACACAAAAATATTTTTTCATCGGTTGAGTAATATATGTTCGTTTTGAAAAATTTAAATCATGACATATGAATGAAAAAAATTTTAACTTGTAATAATTATGTATTATGTAATCATTTAAAATTATTTAAAAATAAGATTCAACAAACTGATATAAGAATCATAATTCTTACTATTAAATCATAATATTAGATAAGTAAATAATTGTGTTTGGTTGTAAAGATTGTAGAGAATTAATTAGAAGTTGCTTGGATAAATGGATAACTTATGACATTGAACAAACAATTTTTTTATTGATCGAGTAATATATGTCTATTTTAAAAAATTTGAATCACAACATATGGAGAAAAAAATCTAAAATTATTAATTGTAAGTATTATATAATAATTTAAAATAGTTTTTAAAAATAAAATAAAATAAAGGTGAAAGGGGATTCATATTTTTTAATATATATGTTTAAATTAGGTAGAATATTTTAGGAAATTTGAAATTAGTGTTAGTTTCCATAATTTCAATATATAGGTGATTGTTTGGATGTAAGAATAGGAGTAGCGTGTTTGGAAACATGAATAACCTAAATTTGTACTTCAATTTTAATAGTATAATATTTCTTATAAATAAATTCAATTTGGATTTTTAGTAAGAAAACCCCTCAAGTAAAGATAAATCATAAAGAAACCCCTCAAAACCTTCTGTTAAAATTAAAACGCAGTATTTTGTAAAATTTTAAAACGACAATTTTTAGTAATAAAATCCTTCAACTAAAGATGGATGATAAAAACTCCCTCAATTAAATATTTAACGAAAAAAACCTCAAGTTTAAAATCACTAATGAAAAAAACCCTATGTCTACATCGTCGTTAAAATTGTGCTCAATTTAAAACACAACAGTTTTCTTTTCTTTTTTGTTTGGTTTTTTTATTGCGTGGTTTTGCAGCACCTGATTCTCAAAATCTCAAACCGCATCACTGCATCCAGTCGGCCATTCTTCACGAGTAGAGTAAGTGTTGGGTAATTTCTTTTAATGTGTGAGTGATTGATTTATTTATTGCTTGTGTTTAGTTTATTGATTTGCGTGGGGTTCCTTAAGTGCTTTCAGGCATTTGAGTGAACCTATTGATTGGTAGAGTAAATTGCATGTTCGGGAATGCTCAGTTTATTGAGTGTTCGTGAATTAGATGAATTGGTGGAGTCATACATGGAGTATGATATCATTGATTTGTTAGTTAGATTGCTTGTTTAGTTTTAGGGTAGTTTAGGGGTATTTTTAGGGTGGCCATGGAAGAATGATTCTTTGTGAGTTAGTTATCCATTTGGTTTAGAGAGTCTAATTAGGGGGCGGATGTGGAACCTCTTGTGATATTAGGATTTCTTGAGAGAAAATTAAAGCATGTCGAAGATACTGAGGCATAACCAAGTGGGCTTTATCACATATAGCTGCCGAGTATGCAACCCCATGAGAGTGTGTCCATGGGAAGTACATATTGCAAAGTACGTTGGAGCAACCAGTGAGTTGTCAGGTATTTATGTCGACACCAACGATAGTGCCTAGGTCGACATGTGAATCTCTGGCTGAAAGGTGGTCGAGGAGGTGGTGTTAGACGTATACCATTTTCTTTGTGAACTCGGACAACATAGTGGAATGTGGAGTTTAGAGTAGAGTTTAGGTTAGAGTAGAGGTTGAGTTGTGGTTAGAGTTTAAAGTCTAGGGTAATTGAGTCGTGTCTCTCAAAAATAGTTCAGGAGATTCTTGTGTGTAGATTGTTTGAGTCATATTTCTTGAGATTTGGCTCAGGAGATACTTGTGTGTGTTTGATTATCATGTCTTCCGAGAATAGCTCGAGAGACTCTTGTGTGTAGATTATGTGTTTACTTTTAGCTTCCGCTTGTGTGCTTTGATTGATTGAGGGTATGTTTAGTATTGTTAGGGGTTTTAAATTACCCAGCCTTACGGGTTACATTAGGTTTCTAATAATCGTCTGTTTGTTTTGCATGATTAGTTAGTTAGGGGTTGGAGCACTAGGAACCGTATTTGTGTTAGCTTCATTTGCAAAGAATTGTTGCTTTAGTTAAAGTAGTATTTTGAAAATAGGATCCGAACAATATCTGTATGTTCTATTGGTTTGAAGTATTATACTAAGAAATAAAAAGGTTTGTTTTCTTTTAAAAAAATTCAGGCAGGGGGCTGATTATAGACCTTGTGCGGGCCGATGCAACGGGCGGCTATGGGTGGATGGTTGCAAAGCCAAAACTCGTAGTCGAATGGGTGAATGATCGAGGGATGGCTCTTGTGAACAAAGGGAGACTCTGGTTCATGATTAAACCGATCCTTGGTCATTCTGTAGCCTGCCACTCGGGCCGTTACTTGGCTTGACCAGCTATAGAGCGGTTCTGGGGCGCTAAACCAATTTTTTTATAAAAAAATTAAACCAAAAAGTGTTATTAGGAAAAAGACAATAACATTGCAAAAAATATATTTAAGAAAATCATACGACTCAAACTACAAATTAAGATGTAACTTCTATTGTTAATTAAAATAAAGGAAAGTAAGAGACATGAAATGTTCTTTTTGATAATTTCATGCTCCAAAATGTTAAAACATTGACTGAATTCTTCTCCTTTTCTTCATTCCAGCAAATGAACTCTTAAGTGAAAGCTTGAAATTTTCCCTTCATCGAGGACTCCTTCCGAAGCTAGTGTTGACATGGATACAATGTTTGGCCGACTGTGCTCTCACAGCCATGAATACAAAAGGCTTATGTGGAATCATCAATCACTTATCAATGGTATTTGACCTCGAGGGTCCTTTGAGTCCAAGCTTCTCCAACATTAGTCGCCGAGGATGCTTTGATCCCAAACCACTTCTGGTTTACCCATCTCCACGTTACCAAATCTCCTTCTGCCGTGGACATGAGAGAATTTTTAAACCCTCTGTGGAGTCCTTTCCTCCGAAAGGAAGGATATGTGATATCTTAGAGTCATCCAAGAGAGGAGCTCTCGTTTTGGGTCTGCTCGCCTTTGCTTACACTTAGCTTACTTCCCTAAGTGGCGACCCAACGTATTCTCCTAGGCCCTTGTCCGAATTTAAGATTAGGTTGACTATTGCTTTGTTTTCTCTCAGCCGACACAAGTCTTCAAGACACATCAAAATCGTGGAGTGTGCCTTCTATTCATGAGTAGCCATCTCGGCAGCGCCACTTCCCTTGTCTTTCGACAGCGGTGCCCATAAACTTTGTGTTGCTTTAACAAAGCTTTCATCTTGATGTGCTAGAGACTGAAACTGTTTCTCTCAGAAAACTTGTTGATCTTAACGTTCATCGCAGATATCTTCTCACCAAGTTACAAATACGGAAATTCCCAGAACCTTGAGCTCTGATACCATTTTGTTATAACTGATGTGAGCAAGATAATATAAACGCAAGAAAAAGACAAAGATTTACGTGGTTCACCAACGATCTTGTTGACTACGTCCATATGACAAGAGGCAGATTTATTACTGGAGATAATACAGAGTTTTTAGAAGACATTGGAGGCTAGGTAAAAGAGAGTATTAATAGGAAAACCCTAATTATAGGACCTTAATTAACCTCAGCGAATCAGGCATAATGTTATGGGTTCAATCTATTCAAGTCATATCTAACAGATTCGATGAGAAAACTACATCTTTCAGAGTTGTAGATGTCTACGTGACACCTCCAGAGACTCAACCAACTGTAAGTAATATATGCTTTTCTTCGGACAAACAAGGGATTGATAATATTAGCTTTAGTTTTTTTTATAACTTAACAGACAAATTACTAGGTTTGGAGGATTGATCTTTAGACCCTGTTCGTTTCCTCATCTGCATCCAACATCTGGATTCAGCATTTGGATTCAATATACGGATGTTGCATCAGATGGTGTTCGTTTTAGTATCTGAGTTTTGCATCTGGATGCAAGTTTGTTCGTTTTTAAGTTTGTAATAGCATCCAGATGCAACTAATTAAAAATGACTAAAAAACATGCTTTTATACTAATATATATTAAATAATTTAAACTAATTATGCAATTTAAGAATAAACGAATTATCATTGTCATAAAATAATTATATTTTCATCTAAAATCTTAATTTTAACAATTATTTAAAAACGTATTTCCGAGTTTTTTGGTAAACAAATTTGTTTACATGTAAATTTATTTTTGGCGGAAAAATGTGATTTAGCGTATTTGGTGAGAAACATGTTTTTGGCAGCAAACCGTGATTCCGTGATTTTTTCCAAGAAAATATGCTTTCATGTTTTGGCGGGAAAAAGTGTTTCCGCATTTTTGGCGGGAAAATGTGCTTCAGCGTTTTTGGTGGAAAAATATTTTTCCGAGTTTTTGACGGGAAAATATTTTTCCGCATTTTTGGTGGGAAAATGGCTTTCCGCATTTTCAGCGGGAAATTGTTTTTTTCTCGCATATTTGGTGATTTCGTGTTTTTGGCGGGAAAAAATATTTTAGTGTTCTTGGCGGAAAATATATTTTTTACTTTTTTTAGCGGGAAACCTTGATTTAGTATTTTTTGCAGGAAAACGGATTTCCGTGTTAGTGGTTAAAAAACGTGTTTTCATATTTTTAGAAGAAAACATGTATCTACATTTTTAAATAATTTTGGTTTTTGTAAAAATTGAAGGGTATTTTAGATATTTGGAATTTGAGATGCAGATGCAGTATCCGAAAGCTCTTTTCTTTAGCATCATAAATATCTGGATATTTTAGTATTGCATCTCATTTCAGCTTGCGGATGCAAAACTAATTAGACAAAAACGAACAACATCTAACATCTGCATCCAGATGTTGCATACGGATGAGTAAACGAACCGGGCCTAAGTGGATAGAATATAGAGAATAACCATTTTTATTTTTGTTATGTATTGTGACAATCAATCAAAGTGTTTTGGTCATCTCAGGGATGTTTCAGTCCGCTTTGGGTAGCATTCTCAATTCTGATTGGTGGTCTAATGCTGGATGTGTAATATCCATCATGCTAGGAGTGTCTGCGCTCCCCGTTAACATAATTATCGGTATGTTTGTTTTGTCAGTACTGTTAGTGACTGAATAAGAAGTGTGTTATACGCGGGTGGTTTCAGGAGTGATAGTGGTGCTAGGGCTAGGAACATCGCTAAGGCTAACTTTGGAGTTCTGTTATGAGTGGAGCTTAAGAAGAGCCCTTAACAGGGCGGAATGAAACTTTAAGAATAGTGCATATCCATCTACCTTGTAGGGAACTATATCAACTTAAAACTCGTGTTGTATGAAACGTGTAGAATTCTGGAATTTGTTGGGAGCTCTCTCTCTCTCTTTTTCTCTGTACAAAACGTTTCCAACATTTTTGGGATTTCCTTCCAAGGCCAAAAAAAACATATAAACGACAGGAGATTTGGGCTTTACGAGCATTTATTAGGCCCTATCCGCACTAATAAAAGCCCATAAAGTCAAGAAGACAAAGACAAAATTGTTGTTGCCTTTCACAGAAGATGAGTTGAAGACTTTTTAGAAAGTAGAGAAGCAGAGGCAGTGTTGTGTTCAAAAGTCGGAAACCCTAAGAAGTGGATATGGGAGCTGTATCGATGGAGTCACTTCCTCTTGGTTTCAGATTTAGACCAACCGATGAAGAGCTCGTCAATCACTACCTCCGTCTGAAGATCAACGGTCGTCACTCCGATGTTCGAGTCATCCCTGACGTTGATGTCTGTAAATGGGAACCTTGGGATCTTCCTGGTTCGAAATTTTGGATTCTCAAGATTCGTACAAAGATTCCATATTATTTTGTTTACTCTTTAATTCTGATTTTGAACTAAAACAAAACAAATCTGATTGTGGCAGCGCTCTCTGTGATAAAGACGGACGATCTAGAATGGTTCTTCTTCTGTCCTCGTGATCGGAAATATCCCAACGGTCATCGTTCCAATAGAGCTACTGACTCAGGTTACTGGAAAGCTACTGGTAAGGATCGGAGCATCAAGTCGAAGAAGATATTAATCGGCATGAAGAAGACTCTTGTTTTCTACCGAGGACGAGCTCCTAAAGGTGAACGAACTAATTGGATTATGCACGAGTATCGTCCTACACAGAAGGATCTTGATGGCACTGGACCTGGTCAAAGCCCTTTTGTTCTGTGTCGCCTCTTTCACAAGCTTGATGATCGAGTCAATGGTGTTAAGTCTGATGAAACAGCTCCTACAACTTGCAAATACTCACCTGATGACACATCCTCTGATCTTGTTCAAGAAACACCTAAATCTGATGCTGCAGTTGAGAAGCCGCCATTCTATGATTGTGGTTATGGGACTATGTTTGAGGTACGAAACAGTTGTTGAAATAATTGGCGTTGAATAGGAACGACTTTAACCGTTTTCTGAGTTGTGTTAATAGGCACATGGAGAGAATCCATGGTTATCAAAAGATCAAAAGGATGCTGGTGATTTTAGTTATGATGAGATTGGATTGCATTTTCAAGATGGCACCAGTGAACCAGATGTGTCACTGACTGAATTGTTGGAGGAAGTGTTCAATAACCCTGATGACTTCTCGTGCGAGGAATCAATCACTAGTCAGGAAAACAAAGTTACGCCAGAGAATGTTTTCTTCAACGACTTCACTGATACAGATGCCGAGATGGTTCAGTTGCATGGAGCGTCTGGATGGCCAAGGGACGATGTATCCGCTTATCCAACGAATAATGATATCATCACTCATCCAGAGCAGATGATAAATCATAACCTCACAGAAGGCAGAGGGATAAAGATCCGGGCTCGACAGCCTCAGAACCACCGGCAGAGTACAGGATTGATAAACCAGGGCATTGCTCCAAGGAGAATCCGTCTGCAGTTGCAGGAGGAGGTGAACGAAGGTCTCACTGTTATTCCCGAGGTACGAATACGATCCAGTCTTAAAGTTGTGTTCTTGGACCTTTTTAATTGTCTATTATGAAAATATGCAGGCTAAATACTCAGAGGAGAGTGATTCTTTTGTCAAACCTCAAATAAAGCTCAGGGCATGGGGAACTATAGGCCATGTAAGAGAAGCAGGCAGAGTTGCAGACGATGAGGTAAGAAAGTGTGAAACTGTATAGACATGAATAGGGAAATAGAAACAATAGAGAGCATATGAGCCATGACTTGTGATGATAAGTATATATTTGTCTAAAGAGAGAGTTGTGGTGTGCAGGTGCAGAGCAGAAAGAGAAGAGAAGGGAAGAGATGGAAGCTGATTGCGACTGTAATGCTGGCAGTGATGGTGGGGATAGGGGTGGGTATGTGGAGGAGACTGAGACACAGAGGTTAGAGAATCGAGTGTGGTTTAATGTGTAATTAGGGATGATGTTTTGAAAGCTTGTTTGTGTGTAACCTAAACTTGTGTAGGAAAATGTGTGTTGTTCATAAGCGAATATAGTAAGTGTAATAACAAAAAAACATGTCGATGGGGAAAACAAAATTTTTTTTTTTTATAACTCCCTGTAGTAAAATACTCCTACTCTGTTCTATAAGAAGAAACAGACAAACGAAGGAAATTATTTTTAAAAAAATCTCTTTAAACAAAGTTAAAATGAAAGATGAAAAAAAAAAGAAATATCGGGTTTGCTGGTTGTAGCGTTCTAACCATATTTTGGGTTGTCGCTAGAGAGAATATTTCAACAAAAATTCATACACTTAAGTCTCAATATCTAAAGATTCAAAACTTGCAATCTGTATAAGGACTTTGTTTACCTTTTCACTGCGGCCATTGACACCAACGTCTTTGGCTATTAAGTTGAACATGTATCTCAATGCTTTCTTAGCAATGCCAGCTCCAACCTAGAGCTTTAGATGATTTTGTAAAAAGGCGTTATAATCCGCAACTCATCGTTTATGGTTTTTTCATGCTGTGCAACTCTTTTAAACTAACCTTCTCCTAGAATAATGGTTTAACATGCATGTAGAAACATTAAGACCCTTTGCTTAGAGTTGATGTTGTTACCTTTTTATCAGTAAGAGCATCTTCAACTCTCATTTTCTTCTCCTTAAGTTCTGTTTCAGATTGTGCTCCAACCTAAATAATATAAAACATTGATTGATGAGAAGTCCAAAAATTCCCCTTCTATATATAAAAGATTGTTTAGACTAAGAAATTCCTTTTAATTTTATAAAATAGCATTAAAATAAAAACAATCTATCTAATTATGAAAAGCTGCAAAATACTGTTGGTCACACAAAATTCAGTAAAATTAAAAATACATAGTAATATGAAAAACCTTAAAACACCTTATATTTTGAAAAAAAAAAACTTTAAAACACTTTATATTTTGAAATGGAGGGAATTTAGGATAATATTTTTTGTTTGTAACAGAAAATAATAATAAGAATAATAACAAGAGAATTTAGGAATAAGGAATAATAGAACTAGAGATGAGAAGATAGAGGTTTCTTAATCAGGGCCATGCAGCAGAAGCAGGAGCAGCACATGCTCCATTTTTCTAACTCATCCACCTTTATCAACATTGATTCTCTGAGATGATCATCCATCATCAATATAGATATGTCTTTTCATGTTTACAACATATGCGTGGGAATATCTCGTTCCCTCCTGATATTTTTCTAGTCCGGATGATACTGACACATGTGATATATGCTCTCCTTTTTATATTAAATCAAATCTTTGGTTTGGTTTATTTTTCTACCGACGATAAAGATTTTCGAGAATATAATATCAGCTTAGCATCTATAGGGTACTGTCCATCTAGATTGAATGGGAACTGTAATTGCTTATTCTTCAAATATAAAGACATTTTATAATTGAAAAAAATATTATTTAAATCGCTAACTTTTATAATTATATATTCGCTTTTTCAGATTATCATTTCCTTACATAATAAAGATACAACTTCAACTTTTTAAGGGCGAACACATGTATATAGTTCCTAATCTAACATTTCGGTTCTCCTAAAGTTACATCACTACTTATTTCTTGGAGTGAATTAAAGCAAACATCATCAATCATATTATACTTTCGTCTAGAAGATGGGGCGTGAAGCCTAAGTTGTTGAATGCATGTATATAAGCGACATGGTGATCAACAAATAAACCAATGAAGCTTCATCATGAAAGGCCTTAGTATATACATCTCAGTATGATTGAACTTTTATGTTATACTATATGTTTCTATTATATTTTACGTATTCTCTTCTACAGAATAGAGAGTAGAGAATGGAGATTAAAAAAAATAGAAAAAATAATTAGGTTTCCTTCAAAATCCACTGGGTATATATACTCCGTTGGATCTTTAATCAAATATTCTAATATATATAATTAATACTGTGCACAGTGCACTATAATCCGGTTAAGGCCACTTTATTGGAGATGGCAAATGAAGCCATAAAACGAGGACATTTTGTTTTTTGCTTTTAATGTTTTATATAATAAAACACATATTATTTAGCTAATCAAATTCTGACACATAATTTTTTTAAGTTTAAATTTTATTAAAATATATCAAAAATAAAATACAGCTAAAAATTAGGAATTTTTTTTTGTGTTTAAGTAATTTTATTTCAAATTTAAATCTCACTAATCAAAAAAGAAAATTGATTTACGTGTTGATTAATTAGTTTTAAACAATTTCCCTTTTCTCTTCTATAACTCCCTTTTCTTTCTTTTTCCACAGTTCTAAAATATCTGCCACTAAATCAAATTCAACTATATCTTTAATTTATACTAATCTTTTGTGAACATCAGGTTTAAGATGCTTTTAAATTTTAACTCAGTTCTAAAACAACTTCTTCAAAAAAAGAAAGAATATAAGACTAAAGTTCTAATATCTCAGAATTTAGATTCTCATCTTAGAGATCCTAAATAATTCTGGACATGGAAATTGTTCTTAGATGAAAATGTATTAAACTAATTTTGAAGTATATATTATTGTTCATGTTAAAGTATATTTTTCATCCCATTTTTTAACTGTTGTTCTTATTAACTCAATTTTTTGCATCAGTTTGAAATAAAAATTAAGTTGATAAGTGTAACCTCTTCAAAAAGAGATAGTTTGATTTTTAAAATTTTGTTCACATGATGCCACGATTTATGAAAACACGATCACTAAAACCATCTCAGAAACGATATATTCTATTTAACTAACTTACCATTAACTCAAGGATAACTCAACTTCATCTCTATCTGTTCTCGACTTCTCGCTTTCCATCAAAATTCTTGAGGCTAGACAAATTAGAATATATATCCAATTCGTCTATTGGTTCCACAAATGAAGTGTTTTCGCTCAAATTCAAGGTATTATCTCAGTATTTTAAAAAGAAAAATATTTGTTCTAATTAGGTTATGTTTTTCTGTTACAGTTCACTATTACAATTGGTTTTTAGATTTTGTTCATGCGGAACACTGTTAAATTGGTGTGCAAATCAACCAGCAAGCATATCAAAGTAAGTTTGATGAAGACTTTTGCTTTATTTTCTAGGTTGTTGAGAACCATTAAACACGACAAACACAATAGCTTAGCGGCTAAAGAAACTTGGTCTCTTCCTACAAAACTGGTGTTCATTATTTCTTCTTCACTATTTTGCTTTCGTTTACTGTTAAAAGCAACAAATTTTAATCGTTATCGTTTTTTATTTTTTGATTCTTTGAGATTTTATGCTAAGGTAGGTTTTATAAAGTTTTAAAATTTTACTCGCCAATATTTGTCTAGTGGAAAGAATTGGGGTGGCTCTTATGTGCTCATATGTAATACAAATTAATACAAAATTTAAAGGAATTTTTGCCCATACGTAATACGGATTGAAATACTAGTTTGTTTATAAACATCAAGCATAAACTATAGCGCTATTTTTCTTTTAGAATTTCATTTTTTAACATTTGATACAATCAGTGAGAAGAAAAAACATTTGATACCATCGCATTATGTCAAAGAGTCAAGACAAGCTTTTTAATAAACTATAACTACAAGAAACTTTAATCATGAAAATGATTACTATATGATATCATGTATAATAGTTAGCAAACTCATCATATATCAACTTGCCTAGCATATAAACCATTTTGAAAACCGGACTAGACATCGACTCGACATTATCATTGGATAGCTGGTCGGATCGGTTTAAATAGTCGAACTGAGTTTTTAAATATTTATATTTTAATTATATTTATATTACATATATATATATATATATTTTTATTTATTTATATTTATATTCTAACATTAAACTTAAAAACCATAAGATATCATTAAAAAAAAATTATTATTATTTGATGATTTAAACTTATAAAAAAATTAATAAGAAATCAAACATGACTTTTTTCTTTAAAATTCAATATAAAATATTTTTTTAGAGGAGAAAAATGTGATAAAAATAGTTGATATCAAAATTTTAATCAACTTATTTCTATTAAAATTATAAAATAGATTAAAAATTTTAAAAATAAACAAAAATGACTTTGGAATAATAAATAAATATCAACTCAAAGATCACAACTTATTACAAAGGGAAGCGATTCCAAAGGAATATCTTTCGTTCTGTCTAATTTCTTTCTTTGTTTAAACCCCTCTTCATGCATTCCTCTTGTTTATATATATATTTTTGCTTCCTCTCTAAGTTTGGTGAGTCCTAATCTCTTTCTAGCTAAGTGAGTAGGCACATACGTACGCGATTACGTATAAATATAGACAAAGAGCGTTTGGAGCAGAGAAATGGGTTTGAGATCCATCATATCGACCATCACATACAGTTTATTCCTTAGCTATCCACACAAGAAGCCAAAGCACAAAAGTGTGAGCCACGTCAACTATTACCACACCATGCCAAGGGCTCATCCACTTTCTTTACAGGTATCTATTTGTTAGTTAACCATAACCTGCATGTCTATAGTTTAGTCTCTAGTCGACCCTCTGATCATGATTATAGTTTTTCCTTAATAAAGTAACTTTTGATAACAAAATCTATCAAAACCTTTCTTATGATACTGATACATGCCTCATGGAACGAAGCAAGCAAATGATTTACACTTTTAGGGAAGAGATGTATAAATTTGTTAAGTTTGTGGTGATGGTTTGAGGAGGACCAGCTAGAGTTAATTAAGTTGTTTTAGCTAAACCTAAAGAGAAAACTAGTTTGTCTTTCCTTAACTATGAACCAGATAAGAAAATAAATTGGCAGCTCAGAATTCTCGCAAAAAGAATACTAAAGTACTTGTGTTCAAGTTTTTTTTCCTTTGTCTGTTAAAAAATGACTTTTGGTGTTTTCATTGATTCGTTAAGAGGGTTTTTTTTTTATTGATTCGTTAAGAGGAATCGGACAAAACTGAAGCGGAATGTCATAAGTTTGTCTCACTAGTGGATGTTGCTAGATTATACTATCCTTTGGCTGATTCAGCAAAGAGCTTGTCGTATAGATAATTATTCTTCTAAATAATTAGTTTTTCTTTTGATACATATCACATTAATACTAAACAATTAGTTTGAAATATATGAATGGTCTGATTAAAAAACAGACGATAGACCTGAAAGTAAGGATGTGCTGCAGTGGATGCGAGAGGGTAGTGAAGCATGCAATTTACAAGCTGAGAGGTATAGATCATAATTAATTAACTGAGTGGTTTGGAGAAGTAAATAATTAATTAGTATTTCTTTTTTTCTATAATATACTTAGTGCACAAGTATTAAAAGATTATGTGATACTACTGCATGAGTCAAAAGTGAAAAAATTTAATAAAATGAGGAAAAAGAATGGGAAACGTCTTTTAAATGGTTAACGCCTTAACGGTCCACTTATGTGGTCTTTCCGTCAGAATTTGACTAAATCGCCTTACCACACGTAATAGAAATCGGATTATGGATAGGATCTTATCGATCCATATATATAATGTAGGAAAAAAGAGAATATCCTATTTAAAACCAATTGTGGAGAGAATAATATTTTGAATATGAAAAATACTAACTAAACAGCGTCGTGTTGGTGGGGGTGAAGGAGTGGACTCAGTGGAGGTGAACCTAGAGATGGAGAGAGTAACGGTAGTTGGATACGTTGAAAGGAAGAAGGTACTAAAGGCGGTGAGAAGATCCGGTAAGCGAGCCGAGTTCTGGCCTTACCCGGACATGCCTCGCTACTTCACTTCCTCGGACCACTACTTCAAAGACACCACCCGCGAGTTCAGAGAAAGCTACAACTACTACCGCCACGGCTATAACCTTAGTGACCGTCACGGTCACATCCACGTCATCAACCGTGGCGACGACAAAGTCAGCAACTTTTTCAATGACGACAACGTCCACGCCTGTCGCCTTGTGTGATCTTTCTTATGTGTGTGTTTCTACATGTCCCTTGTATTGTCTATAGGGTTGGTTAATTAGCTAGTTTGTATGCATAAGCGACAAAAAAAGAGGAGCTTGTGTACAGTGTACACAATGCTTTATTAAACAAGGAAAAAAAAAAAAATTCAAGAGAAAATACCACTTTAACATTCTTTTTCAATTTTTATTCCCATTTTAACATTTTTTTATGCATTAATACTTTTTTTTTTAATTTTTATCACATGTTTTGACTTTTATATCTTCTAATAACAAAAACAGTTATATTTTTCATCTACTTAAATTCTAACTATAGTTATATACTTCTATTTTTATTGTAATTCAATCTCTCTATCTCTCTCTCACTAATTCTAAGTGAATTTTTAATTGTTTATCCATTTTTTTTCTTTATTTATATTTTGTTTTGGGTTTTTGTAATTTTTTTTAACTAAAGAAAAAAGTGATAATTTACACTGTAATTTAAAATAAAGTTTATGTATGTTAATTGAAAAATAATTATATTCATTTTTTAAAGTTTTAAGATCTATAAGGCTAATGTATGATGAATTTATGTTTAAAGTAAGAAAAATCAGAGAAAAAGTTGATTTATGTCCAAAAAAACTAAATGATGGCCATGTTTTAGTTTACATGTCTTGTATGAAGAAGATGATATTAAATTTACCATTTTAGCCTTAACTAAAGACAAACCACAAAATTTTTTAAAATATGGCCACTCTCTTCTTTCGAACCTAAGATATGATGAACTTATTTAAACTTCTACCAACTGAGCTACTTCATTACTAATATATTTTTTGAAAAATGAATATTTATATGTATATATATATATATATAATATTTAAAACTATTTTTCGATTAAAACACTTAAGTAGTCATGATTATGTCTAAGCGGACAAACTATATTGGACATAAACTATATACATATTTTTGGTTCTTTTGGATATGTAGAAAATTTAAATAATTATACACCAAAACAAATCATTAAATTGTTGATGTTTGAATGTTCTATTCTTATGGTAAAATCACATACTTTTGCTTTTGGTAAAATAAATGTTTTTTCTTTTGAATTAAGTGGATATTATTGCTGACAACCTTATAAAAGATTAAATTTTTTTGATAATTTTTTTCATCTCTCTACAAACTATATAGTGCAAATGTACAAAACTCTAAATATTGTGAATAAAAAAAATTTAAATAAATAAATCATTCGGATCATTTCATTTTAGTTGGTTTCGATCACTTGTTTCTTTCGTCTTTGGGAGCCATTTTATTGTTTCCACATGGTTAAATATTAGTGGACATATGGTTTAATGTTTAGGGTATAGAGTCATGATTTTTGTTTACTGTTTCCACATGGTTAAGTCTAAGTGGATAGGCTTTCCATACTTTTTCTTTTGTTAAGTATAAGTGCACAGTCTTGTCCAACAACAACTCAGAGCATAAACCATACTACATACTTAAGGTTAAGGGTTTAGGAAAAGATTCATTGTAAAAAAAAAGTGGTAGAGTATAAATCATACTACATATTTCTGAACCCAAATAAATTTCTTTTATCTGATATATAATAATAATACAGACTATTACAAAACTATAATTTAGACCTACAATAGTTCTTACATGAATTCAACAACAACACAATGCTTATGGTAGTAAAATATGAAAACAGTCCATTGATCAGAGTTAACCTGGATACATCCATGTGGTCAAAGTTTGGTGGATATACTTGGATGCTCTTTCTTGCTCTTAAAATCATGAATATGATTCTCAAATTTGGTGTTACCTAAAAAGATATTAAACCAAATATATACCAACAATTTGTTGTTGGATACCAACAACAAAACATATGTTGTTGGATACCAACAACAAAACATATGTTGTTGGATACCAACAACAAAACATATGTTGTTGGTATTTGAATGCTCTATTCTTATGGTAAAATTAGTACTTTTGCTTTTGGTAAAATAAAGGTTTTGCTTTTGAATTAAGTGGATATTATTGCTGGTAACCTTATACAAGATTAAGATTTTTTATAATTATGCTCATCTCTCTACAAACTATACAGTGCAAGTATATAAAAAAAACTCAAAATACTGTGAATAAATAGAATTTAAACACTCGGAAAAAATTAATTAGATAAATCCTCGAATCATCTCATTTTAATAACTAGATTTTGATTTCTTATTTATTTCGTCTTTGTGAGCCATTTTATTGTTTCCACATGGTTAAGTATTAGTGGACATAGAATTTAATATTTAGGGTTAAAAGTTTAGTTAATTGTTTTCATATGGTTAAGTCTAATTCGATACTTTGTCCATACTTTTACTTTTGTTAAATCTAAGTGGATAGTCTTGTCCAACAATAACTCGGAAGATAAATCATACTACATATTTAGGGTTAAGGGTTTAGGAAAAATTTCATTGTCCACAAAAATGGTAAAGTATAGACCATACTACATATTTTCAAGCCCAAACAAATTTATTTTATCTGACATATAAATAACAATACAAAACATCGCAAAAGTATAATTTAGACCTATTCTTACATGAATAGCATAAACAACACAATACTTATGATAGTAAATATGAAAACAGTTTTTGGATCAGAGTTAACCTGGATACATTCATGTGGTTAGTGTTGGTGGATATACTTGGATGCTCTTTCTTACCCTTAAAATCATGAATATGATTCTTAAATTTGGTGTTACCTAGAAAGATATTATGATTTACACTCTAATACTTATTTTGCTATACTTATTTTACAAACTTTATTAAAAAATTTTGATTTTACCAAAAAAGTATATTCAGTTTATACAACAGAAAAAAAAATAACTGACACTAAAAGTTAAATAAATAAACTGACACAAAAAAATATCCACACCGTTCTTTAAAAAAAAAAAAAAAAATTTAATACCTATAAACAAAAATCTGAGCTGCTACAAAAAAAAATAAAAAAAAACAAAAAAAATCTAAACACTAAAAGCTAATCATTATATTTAAAATATTATTTTCAATCTAATTAGACATCTTCTCAACTCCACTCATATTTAAAACAACTTTCCAAAAACAAAATTGATATAAAAACTCATCAAAACTTTAAAAAGGTGCTAATGAGAGAAAAAAGTATATTTCATCATCATAAAAAAACTTTAAAAAGGGTGCTAATATTCATCACTAAAATAATTTTAATTTCATCATCATAAAAAAAATCGAATTATAAACATCTTCAAAACTTATTTTTCAAGAAATTTATACAATCAATTTGCATCAATCAGAACAAAACCACAAAATCTCAACAATCAATTTACATCAATCAGAAAAAATAGAAAAAAGAGTGAAAACTATTTTTTTGACGTTGTGGAAGAAAATAAATATTTAAATCTTACATAAATCTCAACCATAAGATGTCAATTATTAACATCCGTCAAATTCAAGTTGTTACTTTATAATCTAACTGTTTTCAAGAGGTTTGTTTGTGGCTTCTTAATTTCCTCCAATTTTCCAAGTGAATCTAAAACTTGTTTGTTTTTTGTATCTTCTTACTGTCTCCCCTTCATAAGGTTTGAGGAATATGCGAACTATTTTGTGATAGTTGCAGAGATCGTGGGGAACAAATGGATTTGGAGATTGACTTAGGATAATCAGTTCGCTATAAAATAAAGGACGAGAGGAAGAAAAGGGGCAAATAAAACCTGGGCATTAAACACTACTATACTCTTTATTCTTTTTCTACTCCATTTTACTCCTCAAAATCATTGTAACCCGGCTCAGTTTGGATTGCCAATACAAACTAAACCTTATAAATTATTTTTTCAAATTAAGAGATCACTGTAATACTTATGAGTCGCATTTTACAGAGACTCTGAAGTTCACACAATAGAAATAACATATTCAAATTAAGTTAAACAATGAAATAATTAAATGAAAATAATGCAATACCGAAATAACTAGAATGAATGGGGTGTAAGTTCAGATGATTTAAAAGCTATACCTAGTGAAATCAATTAGGGAATACTCTGGATTTCGAACTGAGCAGTTTGATTAATAGGATGCAATATATGACTGGTTTTTAAACTCATCACACAATTATAATATCAACCAACTCTCGCTGTAGTGATATTTATCCTTAAATCACAAAAACCAAATATCTTTGCGAGTTCTAATGAATGAAACATGCATTATTGTCAAATGTGATATGTTCACAAAATCCCTAAACTAAATCTCGTTGTGAAAATGCTATTTTTCTCATCTATGATTAGTTCATGATATCAATAACACTCTCATTTCTACCAATTATCCTAAGATGCTAGATTTCAGGTGATCAATCTGAATACTAGTATAGATTCAAATTTAAATAAAGAACATTATGAATATCCTAATATGTTTATGTCCAATTTAACAAGGGAGAATTTAAAAAATACCACTACAAGGATGTCAATTTTCAAAAATACCATTGGAAAGAGTTAATTTTTATTTATACCACTATATCTATGTATTTGATGAATTGATTTTAATGAAAATTATGATTAATTATTGGGGAATTCTCAAAAATAACACATAATTTTTTTATATTAAAATGGGTTGAATGAGTTTCATTTCAGTTTCAGATCTAAACAATGTTCTTCTTGAATGATTGGATATACACCATATCTTCATCTCTTTCTTTGCATTACATGTTATATTTCATCATGATCTATCAACCCATTGCCATGGCTGAGTAGATCTAGTTGTTAGTAGATGAGATATATTCAAAGGGATTTAATGTTTAGTTAGGTTATTGTTATAGAATAGGTTTATGATCATTTGATCTCTATTTCTATGAAACTAATGCTTTTGTTAGGTTAACGAATCTATCAAATGATTTATAAGGTTTAATAATTAAGCTAGCGCATGTTTATTATTTTCTGAAGCTGTAATTTATAGGCTTCAGATCGTCAACTGACGAGAGTCGAGGTTGGATCTGCAAATGAACAATATCAAAACCCGTAAATAAATGCTGGCATAGAATCCTAGCGGATTTATGACCAAAATAATATTCTCATACGAGATGTGGTTTATTTATTTATAGTCTTTTGAATTCTAGATCTAGATCACTAAATTGCTAATCCGCTAAGATATCATTTGTATTTAGTTAAATCTCTGCGATTTCTCAAATCCCAACAATTTTTTTAAGTTAGTTTTTATTTTTATTTTTATTATTTTTGGATTTATATTCAGATTTTTTTGTGACAACCATTAATATTTTTCATCATACCTCTATTTAGATCTATAGATCTAAAATGCACTTTACTCTTTGTGGATTCGATCTCATCATTATACTACCGCGCACAACCATACACTTGCGGGAACTTTTGGTTTAGGTAAAACCTGGTACCACATCAAGTTTTTGGCGCCGTTGCCGGGGAGTAATTGTTGACTCTAGATATAAGCTTTAGACCTAGTCTAAAATATTTTTATTTTCTGCATTTTTAATTTCCGTTTTGGATTTTCGTCTTTGAGATCGACCGATCCTACTTTGTACACGATCGATCGATTCTTTTGGAATCGGCCCATCCTACTTTGTGCATGATCGATCGATTCTTTTCTTATTGATCGATCCTACTTCTTTTGAGATCAACCGATCTACTCCAAGATCGATCAATCCCAAAACCTTTTTATTGGACCTAATTTTCAAAATTGGACCTAATATGCAATTGAGGAGCAAGGGTTCTAAAGATTTGCAAGACCTAAGCATAAAAGAGTTGACAAGGAGAATCAGAGCTACCAAGAAAGAAAACAAAAAGGTTAATATGGCCGACCTAAATAATCAAAGAAACATTCCTCCAATTGTTAATGGTGAGAATGCAAAAGTAAGACAGCAGAGAGAGGGTCTGAGTGGTCAAGCACCTCTCAGTGATGTTGCAGCTCCTGGGTTGAGAGCAGAGGCCGCACAGGGACAACAAGTTCCTCCGCGAAGGGTTACCTTATGTGAGCAAGATGTATTTCATGCCTATTATAGGAACCGAAATGCTATCATACCCCCTGCTATCTAGAGGCAAAATTTTGAGATTAAACCTCAAATAATTGCTCTGGTGAAACATAATCAATTTCATGGGCTGTCTAACGAGAACCCAATGACCACATTGATATATTCAAGGAGACATGTACTACCACTAAGGCCAACAGAGTCCCCCAAGACTACCTTTGTTGTAAGCTAATTTCTTTCTTGCTGGCTGATAAGGCTCATAGATGGCTGAAATCTTTGAGTCCCGGATCTATCACAAGCTGGGGTGAATGCCGAGCTGCTTTCTTACAGCATTTCTTCACCAAAACTAGATCCGCAGCGTTAAAGAACAAAATAGTCACCTTCTGTCAATCTGGGACCGAGTCCTTCTATGAGGCTTGGGAACTCTACAAGGAATACCTAAGGAACTGTCCCCCTCGAAGTTATACTGAGTCGGATGTGATGAAATTTTTCTACAATGGAGTGGAAATTAAGTGCCAAATAGCTATGGATACAGCCAGTAGGGGAGACTTCATGAGCAACACACTGGAAGAAGTTATGGAGCATATTTAAAACCTAGCAGCGAATAACTCTAATAGATGCCCTGACTATGATAGGAAAGTCAATCCCGCTCTAACAAGTGATAAGATCATAGAGGAACTCAATGCTAAGGTGGACATACTCATGAGAGCACAGAAGAGATCTGTAAATCTCTTGGAAAGTAATGAGTTCAATGATGAGGAAAAACAAACTAATAAGATCAAATTTCTCGGTGGACAGGGGAACTACCAAAACTGGGGTTCCAACCCCAACTTTAGGAAGCATCCTAACATGTCCTACTGCAGTACCAATATTGAGAACCCCAAAGATCAGTTCTACTCACCTCGGAGTACTCAAAACCAAGGGAACTTTCAAGACAACGCCGGTTATGGTAAAATGGATTTCAACTCTCAGTCCGGGAATGGTAGTCCAATGGATAGGATTGATTCCCTGTTCTGACAAATCATGGAAGGATAAAGACAAAATTGCAAAGAAATAAACGCTAAGGTTTTATAGTTTATGATAATCTCAATGGGAAGTTTGATGCCTTGGGAACACATGTTAGAGTATTGAAAAACCAAGTGGCTCAAACCGCTGAGAAGAGTAAGGCACCAACCAGAAGTTTTCAGGAAAGTCTAAAAACAACCCCAAAATTTTTTTAAACTTCATCGAGCTTAGAAACGGAAAACGTTCCATCCCAAAATTCTATCCTGCCGAGAGTGATCGGACAATCTTTAATCTGTCTGATGATGAAGAAGACAATTTCTTCAATGATGATATGGAGGATAGCTTTTATAATGATGAATTGAAAATTCCAGAAGAACCTGAAACATCCAAAAATAGGAGTGATTACTCTATGGATGATGTGATAGAGGAAGTGGAGCGTCGCTACACAAACCTTAGGGAGATGGAAATTGATTAGGATCGACCGATCCCCAGTAAGAATGATCGATCCCTTGTGTTGAAATATCAGGACATCACGAAATACATGATATATCAACTAATGGGGGTTCAATGATCAGTTAATTCGAGATAACTTCAATGCAATGCATGTCTACTCGTAAGTCTTGGACTATGAAACACGAAAGTTTGGCTAACCTATTGTCATAGAGAAAATCAGCTAAGATCCAAAATATTACTCAACTATTGCATGCAATAACATAGGTTTCAAAACATTAAAGTCAAGTTCAATCTAAGTCCATAAAACTCCATAACTAAGGGATGTGTGCTTGTTATGACGCGATACTCATCAAATCTAGGTTCAGACAACCTAAGCAAATGGTTCAAATTACTTAGATGTCTAAGATCAATAGCTAGTTCGTGACGCTAACTATACGCATTAAGAATAAGATAAAACCGAAAAACAGTGTAAACGATAAGAAAATACAAGGGATTTGCCACTCAAATAACAATGATCATTTCACCCCTTTGACTGGCATTTTAGACCCAACTGGATAGTCTATTCGGCCATGCTCAAGGGTGTCATCGATGATATGATATAGTAAAACATAGATCTCATGCAGAAAGATAAAGGTTTAAAAATTACTTTTCAGATCCAAAATACAAGAGGCAAGGACTTCTCCTTTGACAAATTTAAAATAGAATAGAGAGAGAGATGGTGGAACTCCAACGCTTCTGCGAATCAACAAGCTTCTGTGTCTCCTTAGAGGCGGCAAGGTCTTTTTGTTGTGATGATGATCTTCAAGGGTTTTTGGGTGAAACTATGGTGAGGCAAACAAAACCCTAATGCTTAAACTTGGTATTTATAGGTCTTGGGGCTCAAGAGGTCAGTTTTATGGTTTAAGAGGGCAAATCCATCATTCTGATGAGTATGGAGGCAAGGGGCTGGGCCTCGGTCACGAGCCTTGTGACCAGGGTACGCAAGAGGCCAGGCTTCAGTCACAAGCCTTGTGACCGAGGTTTGGAGCTTCTGCTCCTGGTTGACATTGCTTCATTCTCTGGGATGCATCGTCCAAACGGCTGAATGGATTTCTTCGCTTCTTGTCCCATACAAATCTTGACTCTTCAAGCTTTCTAATGATATAGAGAACTACAATTTAGGTCCACATGAAGGTCTTCAAATGTTTTCAAACTTCTGATGCTATGAAACTGCCTCAAAACGGATTTTGCTTCTCTTTTGGTCCATTTTCCAATATAACCTGTAAAACATCTTTAAATACTAACAATATTTGATAATAGCTTTTTTAACCTTGAAATAATACCAAATATCTCATAAAACAATATAAAAACCATAGTAAAAACGGGTCAAAATACGATGTTATCAGGAACCGACACCAGCCCACCTCCATCTATTGGAGAGAGCTCGAATCAATGGCATAGAAACCCAATCGATAACCAAAGACCTAGGCCGACCAGTCAGGTGAACTCCAAACAAAGTAACGAGCACTTGGCAGACATCCAAAGGATGCTGATCAATCTCGTTGACAGAGCTGCAGACAAAGAACTAAAAAATCAAATCCTAACGACGTGAATCGAACAACATGCTAGAGATTTTGATACTTGCATCAACAAAATCTCTCAAAACAGTTCGTTGTCAAGGGTAGGCCCCGTAGGAACCGAGAGCACTTTTACTCGAACCAGTCCTCTACCCATAGCACAACTCGATTTTAGGGGTGTCGCTTTAACACCTACTAAAAACACAAATCCATAGTCGAGCATACAAGTAAATCAGCATATTCGCTTACCGCCGCCACCACAAATCACACCAGACACGATCCTGATCCAGGCATAATGGCTTAGATCGTTAGCCTTCGCGTCAAACTCGTGTCTTCCAGCTAAATCGGCTGAGAATCACGACATACTCAAAAGCGACGTTCCCTTCGAAATCCAGCATTACTCAAACGGACATACAATGGCTGAACTAAATCAACTTTGACAGGATATGGCATAGACGACGTCAGCCATCCACCTTGCCTGAGAGTTTGGTTCCAGAAATAGATCAAGTCATATAAGAGACTCGACGAACTCTATTCACTTATTAAATTACCAGTGTATGCCTCAAAGATACTGGAAAGTTAAGGATGCCCTAATATAATGGTAAAACGGATCAAAAAGATCATATTCGAGCTTTTACACTTGCTGTATCTAAAGCCCATTTTGTAGAAGATTAAAAAGAAGGCCTGATACTGTAGACTTTTCACAAAAAACCTGCATTTTCGAGCACTCGAATGGTTTGCCAGACTTAAAAAAAACTCCATCAAAAATTTCACTCAATTGTTTTCGGAGTTCTTGAAACAATACTCGATATTCATGAAAACAAAGGTGTATGAAGCTAACCTTTGGAGCCTCACACAAAGCCCTAATGAATTCATCTGTTCTTACATAATGAGATTACAAGAGATAAAGGCACAAATAGGCGAGGTAAATGACAAAGTAGCCCTCACCATGTTAAAAAATGGATTATGGTTCTCAGCCAAGTTCCAAGAGGAACTTATAGTCCGAAAACCAGCAATGCTTACCGATAACCTACATCGTGCCTCAAGTTGGGTGATAACACTGCATTTTACATGTTTTTAGCATCTTTTTATCATGCTTTTAGTCTGCATCTAAGCCATTGTTTATACTATTTCATGCATTTATCTCTGATATAGGATACTTAGTGTTTTTACATAAGCATTGCATGCATATTGCATTCTAAAGTGTATTTTAGGTACTTTTGGAGCTTTTGGAGATGATGAGACATTGGAGAGCTTCAGAGCATCAGACGTTTGACAACATTTGAAGACCTTCCCGTGGACCAAATTTGGAGTTCTTTATACCATTGGAAAGCTAGAAGAATCAAGGCTCTGGGGGAAAGAGTGTATGCTCTTGTGTTACTAACAATGTGTTCTCTTTTGTTTAATTTTCTTTTCTATTTTTTATTTTTCTTTGAGTTGTTTTATTGAGTCAAAACATGAGAATTTTATTACAATTTTCTTGGTTTACATCTTATGTTGATATCTATTGTACTTAGTTCAGGAAGATTGGAAACACCATCAGTGAAACAAAGCACCATATCCTTTGGAAATCTGGATGATCCAGCGTTGACAGTATCTATATAGATCTTTAACTTGGACTAATCTTCTCACCTAGTGAATTAATATCGCATACAGGATCAAATACATCCGGAGTTTACTCCTTTTCATTGGAGCTCTGGATGGCCAAGCTCATTTTTAGCCTAGTTCCACACCCTTACACTCTTTTCATTCAGATCCCAGTCCTCTTTCACGCATTAGGAGCATGTGCAACGAAGTGCAAAAACTATGGAGTATGGAGGCCGGTACAACCAAATCTTCTTAGGATATTCGATTAAGATTCCTAGTATTTGTACTTGATATATATTAGTTTGAGTTGACTATGTTGTAGTTACATTGTATGGTTAAAACTGATTCCAACTTCTTCTTCTTGGAAAATAAGCTCTAGGATCGACCAATCCCTTCTATCCTGGTTAAAAAAAAAGGGAGAAAGGAAAGAAGTTTAAAGGAACCAAAGTAAAACCTTTTCGTTGTTGTACTTAATATTTATCTTAGGCCCCATAACAACTCTATTATGATTATTATATAGAAGCTTACTCAGAGTTCAAGGTTCAGTAGGTTGTGGACCATCTTTGATTTCCGACTTATTGTGATTTTGTGCATTGGCTTGCACCATAGTTCATTAAGCGATGCCTAACACTCACCTTAAAAAATCCCCCCCTCGTTACTAGCCCTTAGCGATTGAGACTCTCTATGTGAGACTGCATGTATACGTAATGACTGTTAAAGGGCCAACAATGAAAATTTCAGAAGTTCATTTGGATTTCGGGCGCTAGAGTACGGTAATTTTTACTATGCTTATAGTAAAGAACATTTTGTACTGTTAAGGTTCAATTAATGATGTGTCGTAAAGTTTTTCTCAAGGAAACCACACAATGAATGAACTGCAAGTGCACAACAAATCAATAGTAGTACTTAAGGTATCGATCCCACAGAGAGTAACAAGTACCTGGATTGAATTCAAGCAAATATATCTAACTAAGACAATGCAATAAGGCTTTTGGTTTTGGGTTTTCTAATGAGTGAATGTAAATGAATGAATGAAAGCAAAGTGAATGATTGATTTGTAAGCTATATGATTAAGGGGTTGGGCGTCTAGGGTTTATCTAAGGTTTCCATGGTTTCTGACAAGTAGGGGATAGATCTAACTAATGGGTTTTCATCAATGGTTCTCAACTACGAAAATGGATACATACCCAAGCCATAGTTCATGACAAGGCGTCTTAAGTCACTATACCCTGGTACTCAACTTCCGCAGGTAACAACACGCTTAAACCAGCCGTATAAACAAGTTTGATATGTTCACAAAATCCTATAACTCAACTATCGCAGGTTATCACATGAGGCTTCGATAATACTAGTTTCGAGAAGTAGTTTCACGCGGATAGCGCTCCTAATCTCCTAAATCAGTGCTTGGTAATCAAGTCAAGAACATGCATTAAGTAAAAGATATCCCAAGAGAACTCATAATCTAGATGAAAATCGGATCTAACAACCTAAATGAATGCAACCATGTTTTCCTAAGATATTACCCCATCAAACCCAACAAAAGAACTACTCGCTCATGGTGTAAAGAAACACAATAGAAATCATGGAAAATATCAAATAAACGATTGAATATATCAAAGGGGGTTCAAAGGAAACTTCTCTAGATGTCACATATGAGATCTCGTCTCCCCAATAGCAAGTACAAAGAGTAGAAAAGAGAAACTATGAAGAACAATGGATGAAACCTCAAGGAGATGGTCTTCTAGGTTGAGGTGACGAAGGAGGACTAAACGGCGGTGGTGGAGGCAATATTAGGTCGTGGATCTCCTTGTCTAACTCCTAGGGATGTTCCTTGGTGGTGGCTGTGCTCGCTTCTTTGGTGAGTGGCCGCGCTTCTTGTTTCAAAAACCCTAAGAATGGTTTTTATAGGCTTCTCCACGAGATTAGGTCAAGATGCAACCAAAACTACGTCATTTTGATAAGTGCGAAGGCAATGGGCCGAGCCTGGTCATGGGCTGAGGTCCTTAGGTTGGAGTAACTCGGCACCGATCACTAGGGGTAGTGCCCGAGATATTCAAGAGGGCTAACCTCAGTCACGGGTCTTGTGACCGAGGTGGACATGTATTTACTCTTCGGGGTGCATCATCCAAACGGCTGAATAGATTGCATCGATTCTTGTCCGAGGTGAATCTTGACTCCTTTAGTTTTAAATGGATATAAAGAAATAAAAAATTGGCGCATGGAAAGATCTTAAAATGTTGCCCAACTTCTGATGCTCCGAAACTGCCTTGAAACGTGTTTTGCTTGCCTTTGGGTCTTTTTTGCTCCAAAACTCCCAAATGTCTTTGAGAAGTGTAAATGGTGGAATGTGGCCGTAAAGCTTCCATAATCTCTTAAGGTTTCCCTGCAAAAAACATATGGAATATTGGAGAAAATACGAGTATATCAACTCCCCCAGACTTAAGGTTTTGCTTGTCCTTAAGCAAATAGGATTTCAAGACTGGTGGAGAAGTTTGAAAATCGCAAAAACTCTCTTATGATCAGAGACGATGTTCATAATAGATGACCTGCAGACGTGTTAGTACATGGATTCTCAGTCAAAACTTTCACACTATAAACTCACAACATTCCCAATCTCTGATCCTTCCATCAAAAACCGTCCCGAGAGTTTGGAATTCACTTCAGTCAACTCCTTAACATTCATTAAAGGGAGCATCATTCGGGGTAGACGGTGCTTGGTATAAAAAGGTTTTTGGTGTTTAAGTGGAGTTTAAAGTGTTTAGAGTATACCGTGATTTCGGAGGGCAGCTATGTTGCAGACCCGCAAGAGAGTATGAACCCATTAATGTTCACAGCTTCCAACCACTTCTCCATGTCAAAACTTTGTTCCTTTATTTATTTTCTTCTTGTGATCCCCCCAGACTTAGATGTTTCTGTGGATTCTTTGCACCATCTTCATAACTTATTTTCTTCATTATTTTCTTCTAGGGATTTCCTGTGCTTATGAGATTATTTTGTAACCGTTTTCTTTCTTTCCGTTTTTTTTTTTTGATAAAAAGGGAAATGGTACATAAATTTACAAGTCTCAAGCACAAGATATGAGTACCTTTTCTTGTTGATTCCGAGTTGTATGGTTGTGTAGACCAAATCGTGACTCTCTCTCTATCTCTTCTTTGATTCCTTCAAGCTCTCCATCTTCAAGTGGTTGAAAAACTGTGTCGGAAATTTCTCTCTCGCGTTTCTACGCATATCTGTCAACGAGATCAAAAAAGAGATTGGTGAGAGGTCTGAAAAGAAATATAAGGTGTAAGGGTAAACCACTAAAAATGAGTGACCATTCAGGATCAACAAAGAGTGGTAAAAGGGATAAGAAGTCTTGAATGTGCTGCTCGTTTCCCCGATCTAATGCGCTCATGAGAAATAATTGAAGTCAGGATTATGGTTTAAATAGAGTGGAGTTGACGTCCGTTCCAACCGCGTTCTTCGTAGGATGACACTTCGGGGAGAAAGGTCCAGTGGTGAGCTTCTAGGTGTTGTCCATTTATTAGTGAATCCTGCAAAACTTGTACTTAGAGAATGAATTAGAACATAGTTTAAGTCAAAATCATCATGTCATAGAGTCATAGTTTTCTACAAACTCGACTCAACAAACCGCATAAAATCGAATAAAAAGACATCAAAATGACTCAAGAGAAATAAAAATGCATAAGTAGACGATAAAATCCCCCAGACTTGAATCACATTGTCCCCAGTGTGAACAGTCAAAATAAAGGAGGGAATAAAAGTAATGATATAGATAGAACGAGTGAACCTTCAACTTCTCAGGAGGTTCTGGTGCTCGGTGGTGGACTAATCATGGTGTCCGGGATCTGAGGTCATTCTCTCTGCAAGTGTAGTGGCTGCAAGGTACTATGCTAGCTGCTGCTCTGCGGCAATCCGTAATGCTCTCTCCTCCTCAAGAGTAGTGGTGTCACTCCCCGGAGGGTTGCGTGTGACGTGGTGAGAAGCAAAGGAAGTGATCACCTTGGCTTTGGTGAACTTACCAAGAGTGAGTGGTAGACGGTCTTCGGGAATAGATGAGTGATACTAACTCGTAAAAGGGTACAAACTCGTTATGCCATCTCTAAGGCGTGGAACAGTAGGGCTAGGAAGTAGTATGGTGTTTGTGGTATACGGTGGAGAATGATACATGTATCCAATCTGGTCGGGGTTGATCAGTGCTCCTTCATGTATCTTCATCTTCTCAAACTTTGAAAGTTCCAAATGGTTTTCCTTGATTGTGTGAGGGTGGTCCACGAGGTTGACTCCAGCAGTCTCAAGGATGGTAGTGATGACTCCTCCAAAGCTTATGCAAACTTGCTTGTCTCTACTTGTGATAGCATCATGCCTGATCTTCACAAGTCTCTTGGCTAGGAGGGCAGCATAGTTGGCTCTTCATGGATGCTCAACAAAAGGGATGCTCAAGATATTGAGCTTATCACTAATCACATTGTTCTGGGCTGTGCGTGAGAAGAGAGTGTTGGCGAAATGCTTGTGTACATACCGGATCGATGGGTGTGATAGTGAGGCAGCCTTGGTATTTCCACTATCAAAACTTCCTTGTCCAAAGCTTGACCAATAAGCATTGGTATCGACTTTTCCAAACTCAATAACATCTTGGTATTCAAATCCAAGTGCATTCCCAAGATCAAGAATGAAGATGTGGTGGTGCTCACCATTGATGATGAAGAAGAGCTTCCCGTCTCGCGCCAATGGAGCTTGTGAGCGCAGATATGCTACTGTGACCGTGGCAAGAAATTGCCTTGTCTCTTCTTCATAGATGTCTTGGTGAATAGATGCTAGGAAAGTGCTGAGTCCTAGAGCATTCAACATCCATTCAAGATCACTTGCCAATATAAGAGCATGGAAGGATGTGTATTCAACTCTCAAGGTGGATAAAAGCTTGAAACCATAGAGTGGTGTGAGATAATAAAGACTCTCATCCAACTTCTTTCCAACAAGGATCAAAGGCAGCTCTTTCTTCTTGCGTCGTTGGTGTAAGCGTTGAGCTACTTTAGCTCTTAGAGGACGTGGCACACATGAATTGATTGGTGCATCAAAATCACCATCATCTTGAATCTCATTACTCTTATCCTTAGAGTTGGCGCCTTCATCAACAATTCTTTTGCCTTTGTTCTCTTGTGTTGCTTTGTCATGTACCATCTTAGGCCTCATCTCCTCACTAGTAATGGTCCAAAATGTTTTCTTAGAGGATCTAGTGTCCATTGTTTGGTACAGTGAGTTCCGAGAGTGATCCGTTTTTTTGGTTGTGAAAGACGATTCAACGGGAAGTCCAATGATTCACGGGTTGTACGAAAGGACTGGGAAAATCTCAAGACGGCTCAGGATCAAAAGACTTGGACAAACGGGAACCGTGTGGAACTTTTGCCAAGTTTGGTGAAGAATATTGGTCACAAGCTTCGTGACCGTGGTGATGTCTTGAACGGGCCTCTGTCACGGCACTTGTGACCGAGGTTTGCATCATGTCGCCTTGGTCATTTCCAACTTAACCTAAAGGCTAACCTTCTTCCTCTTTTTCGTTTTTCTGTTTTCTTCTTTTGTATTTGGTTTTCTTGTTTATGTGAAATTTGAAATAAAACATGCAAATATCAAAAGAAAAATGAAATCTAATCTAAAAAGGTGAAAGAAAACTTACAAGTGGGTTGCCTCCCACAAAGCGCACTTGTTTAAAGTCTTTGGCTAGACTTGGGAAGCTTATTAAGCTTGAGAAGGTGTAGCCTTGGAGATTGATATCTCTCTAGCTTCCTTAAGATTTTGATAGTCAGCTCCAGCTTCTACCACAAGTTTTCCTTTTGATGAAGTTTCAAACACTTTGGCTTAAAGAAAAACTTCCTTGGTGTGCCTTATCATCTCTTCAATCCGATATTTGCTCTCCTTGCTAAGTTCCAGAGGAACAATGATCTTGATCTTCGAAATCCGGGGCTGCTTAGGAGGCTTTGATGGTAGCTTCCAAGTCTTCTTAGTGAAACTCTTAGTTCCCACATTGGTCGTATCAACCTCGGGATCTAGTGAATCTTCATCATACGGTGGGGCTCGCGGCTTCATAGTAGAGAGAGTTAGATAAGATACCTTTTTGCTTACATTGGTGAAGGTTGTTCTGTTGCTGTTGTGATTCATGATGGCTCCAACAGTGGCAAGGAATGGTCTCCCCAAAATCAAAAGTCTCTCATTCTTCTCATCCATCTCAAGAATGTGAAAATCTGTAGGGACTATGCAGTCTTCTACAACTAGTTGGAAATCTCGAACTAGTCCATCAGGGATCTTCTGCGATGAGTCGCCAAACACAAGACTCAAATTGGACGGAGACAAGTATCTGAGTCCAAGTTTCTCAGCAACATTTCTCGACATAACATTGACATTAGCACCAGAATCACATGGAGAGTTAGAGAATTCAATGCCTGTTACGGAGCAAGAGCAAACAAAGCGTTCAGGATCTTCTACTTTTGGTTGTCTCTTTATCGGATAGTGTTGTTGCTCGTCATCTTCCATGGTACGTGTCATATGCACCATGTCTTCATGAGAATCAAAAAGCAGAACCAATGGCTCACTCACACGCATTGTAGAGGCTAGGATGGTGGAGATTACATTGCAATAACCTTTTGGATTCTCCTTGGGTTTTCCCGGAAGTACACCAACTTTTCTTGGGGCTTGATTTGCGGTTTGAGCAACCTGAGTTTCCAGCTTCTTCACAAATGTATAAAGGCCTTCAAACTTACCATTCAACTCACCATACATGTCATCCACCTTGCCATTGATATCCTTTTTTGCTTGTTGATGAAAAACAAGTAGTTCCCACATCATAGTTTCAAGTCTATCACCTTGTGATATTGGAGCTTAAGCCTGTGCGGCTGGAAAGAGCACCTTGTTGTTAGTGTTGAATGGAGGTCGCGGCTGAAAAATGCCACCAAAGTTGTTGTTGTTGTTCTGAAACCGGTTTTGAAATGGTCTCGGCTGATGCTGTGGATAGGTCTGATCTTGAGGGTTCTCAACATAAGGATTCCTATAAGATTGTTTAGAATTGTACAGGAAGTTTTTGTTGAAGTTGTTGTAGCCACGGTTCAGGAATGAACCTTGAGTACCAACATAGTTAACATCTTCTTCTTGATCCAATGAATCATCAAACTCATGGAAACCTTCATTGTTTCCATCATCATTCGTACCACAAGCATTGATAGCATGGTTTTGATTCCTTAGAAGCTGGCTCATCATGTTCTTAAGTTCGGTGATCTGCTTAACATCAGAGTCACTAGAACATATGTTTCTATCAAAGTCAGTGCAAGAGTTGCTACTAGTTGCAGCAAGGTTCTCAATGAGAGCTCTTCCTTCTAGGACAGTCTTAGTGGTGAAATCTCCATTGCTGGCCGTGTCGAGTGACAACTGAAACTTCGGATGTAATCCTCTATTGAATGTACTTAGAATATTACCTCGACTGAAGCCATGGTGAGGATAATCTCGTTCATAGTCCTTAAAGCGCTCCCATGCTTCATAGAATATCTCGACAGGCCCTTGATGAAAACTTTGAAGTTTGTTCCTAAGAGAGTTGGATCTCAACGTCGTGTAGAAGTGATTAAAAAAGGTTTACTTGCATCCTTCCCAAGTAGTTATCGATCCAGGGGGTAAAAACTTCAACCATCTATGAGCCTTGTCGGCTAAAGAGAAAGGAAAAAACTTACACTTCAAATAGTCTTTGGGCACTCTGTTGGTTCTCGTAGTGCTGCAGATTTCTTCAAAAAGATCAATGTGATCCATAGGATGTTCCGTGGTGAGTCCATGGAACTGGTTTTGCTTCACCAAACCAATGATTTGAGGTTTAGTCTCATAGCCATGCCTTGGTGGATTGGGAACTCGTATGGCAGCTTGGTCTTGAGGATACTGATTAGGTATGTCAGGAGGCTGGTGAGGAGCATTGAGGTTATCTCCCACGCTTACATGGTTAGCATCTTGTGGAGCTTGCTTGTGAATCTCTAGAGGATTCACGGGTGCTTCTTCAGGTCCATAGATGGGGTTATCATCCTCATCTTGCATCTGTCGACTCTCAGCATCATTGGCAACAGCATGGTAATCATCAAGGTCACCTTGATCTTGATTTCGTAATTCGGTCATGAGTTGTTGTCTCCGGAGTTTTCTGTGTTCGCGTTCAAGTTGGTATATGTCTTGGATCGGAGTGATGGCTTCAGAGTTTTGGCTCCTTGTTATGCACCATAAATCCTGAGATAGAAACAAGAAGGGAACATAAATGTAAAAGAGTAAAAGAGAATAAAATTGAAAGATTCAAATGAAAAATTCAAAGTATCTTATACGAGAGATCTTATGGAATTCAAAGGTAGCTTGTAGACTTCCCGACAATGGCGCCAAAAACTTGATGTGTCGTAAATTTTTCCTTAAGGAAACCACACAATGAATAAACAGCAAATCAGTATTAGTACTTAAGGTATCAATCCCACAGAGAGTAACAAGTACGCGAATTGAATTCAAGCAAATATATCTAACTAAGACAATGCAATAAGGGGTTTGGTTTTGGGTTTTCTAATGAGTGAATGCAAATGAATGAATGAAAGCAAAGTGAATGATTGATTTGTAAGCTATATGATTAGAAGTTGGGTGTCTAGGGTTTATCTAAGGTTTCCATTGTTTCTGACAAGTAGGGGATAGATCTAACTAATGGGTTTTCATCAATGGTTCTCAACTACGAACACAGATACACACCCAAGCCATAGTTCATGACAGAGGCGTCTTAAGTCACCACACCCTGGTACTCAACTTCCGCAGGTAACAACACGCTTAGACCAGCCATATAAACAAGTGCGATATGTTCACAAAATCCTATAACTCAACTATCACAGGTTATAACATGAGGCTTTGGTAATACTAGTTCCGAGAAGTAGGTTCACGCGGATTGCGCTCCTAATCTCCTAAATTAGTGCTTGGTGATCAAGTCAAACAACATGCATTAAGTAAAAGATATCCTAAGAGAAATCATAATCTAGATGAAAATATGATCTAACAACCTAAATGAATGCAACCATGTTTTCCTAAGATATTATCCCATCAAACCCAGCAAAAGAACTACTCGCTCATGGTGTAAAGAAACGCAATAGACATCATGGGAAACATCAAATAAACGATTCAATATATCAAAGGGGGTTCAAAGGAAACTTTTCTAGATGTCAAAGATGAGATCTCATCTCCCCAATAGCAAGTACAAAGAGTAGAAAAGAGAAACTAAGAAAAACAATAGATGAAACTTCAAGGAGATGGTCTTCTAGGTTGAGGCAACGAAGGAGGATGAAGCGGCAGTGGTAGAGGCGATATTAGGTCATGGATCTCCTTGTATAACTCCTAGGGACGTTCCTTGATGGTGGCTGTGCTCGCTTCTTTGGTGAGTTGTCGTGCTTCTAGTTTCAAAAACCTTAAGAATGGTTTTTATAGGCTTCTCCACGAGATTAGGTCAAGAGGCATCCAAAACTACGTCATTTTGATAAGTGCCAAGCCTGGTCATGGGCTGAGGTCCTTAGGTTGGAGTAAGTTGGCACCGGTCACTAGGGGTAGTGCCCGAGGTCTTCAAGAAGGCTAACCTCGGTCACGGGTCTTGTGACCGAGGTGGACATGTCTTCACTCTTCGGGGTGCATCTTTGAAGTGGCTGAATGGATTGTTTCGATTCTTGTCCAAGGTGAATCTTGACTTTTCTAAACTTCCATGGATATAGAGAACTCCAAAATTGGCTCATGGGAAGATTTTCAAATGTTGCCCAACTTTGGATGCTCCGAAACTGCCTTGAAACGTGTTTTGCTTGCTTTTGGGTATTTGTTGCTCCAAAACTCCCAAATGTCTTTGGGAAGTGTAAATGGTGGAATGTGGCCGTAAAGCTTCCATAATCTCTTATTTCTTCATGATTTTCCTGCTAAAAACATATGAAATATAGGCGAAAATACTAGTATATCAATTAATCTGTCACAAGGTTTCTTTTTGATTTGCATGATCAACATAATGAATTCTAAAGCTTAACGTAAGTTCGCATTTTTCAAACCTTTCTTGCTTACTTTGTTTCATTGTCTTTTTGTTTACTTGAAGACAAGCAAGGATTCAAGTCTGGGGAAATTTTATGAGTAATGATTTCTAAGGTTTTATACATTTAATTTCATATATTTTTATTGAGTCTAGTGTTAGGTTTTGTGTCCTTTTGGTCCTTTTCAATGTCTTTGCAGGTTATTAATTCATTGGAGCTTAAATAGATGAAATTGAGCAATTTTTGACGCTCTTACACTTCAAGTAATTCATGAAGATACTCTGGGATCGACTGATCCAAAGGAGGATCAACCAATCAGAAGAATCTATGAAGTGGCGCGATCTGAAGAAGAAGATCGATCGATTCAAAACTAGATCGATCGATCTCATTCACTAATATTCTCTAAATCAAGCATTTACTATGACTTTTGACTTAAAGACTTCCTTATATAAAGCGATCATTTGCTAAGCGGCCAAGAAGACCTAGACACGATTTTCACTATTTTTCCTTTGTATTTCTCACATTTCAGATCTAAACAGTTATCCTTTGATTTATTGGATCTAGACTTTGTTTTCATCTCTATCTTTGCATTTCATGTTATATTTCATTATGATCTATCAATCCTTTGTCATGGTTGAGTAGATCTGCTTGTTGGGATAAAAATATATTCAAAGAGATTTTAATGGTTCATTAAAATGTTGTTATAGATTAAGGTTATGATTATTAGATTTCTATTTCTATGGTTTTAATGTTTTTTTAGGTTGACGAATCCATCAAATGATCACTAGGTTTTCTAATACAACTAGCCTTGGTTAGATTATCCTGAATCAATGGTTTATAGGCTTGAGATTGTCAGCCGACGAGAGTCGAGGTTAGATCTGCAAGTGAACAATATCAGGCTTGTTAATAAATGTTGGCATAGGGTCCTAACGGATTTATAACCAAGATAATATTCTCATACGAGAGGTGATTTATTTGTTTATAGTGTCATGAGTTCTAGATCTATTTCATTGAACTGCTAATCCGGTTAAATGTCATTTTTAGTTATTAATTTCTGTAATTTTCTCAGATCCCAACATTTGTTTTATTATTTTATCTCCATTTTAGTATTCCGATTTCTTGTGACACCATTTTATATTTTTCATTCTACCTCTGTTTAGATTTACATATCTATAGCATACTGTACTCTTTGTGGATTAGATCCCACCACTATACTGCTACGCATACTCGTGCATTCGCGGAGTTTATTGGTTGAGTAAAACCTAACTCACATCACACAACTTCAAACCTCCAATAATTTTGACTATACATCATTTTGGGGCTTCATCGGAGTACCTTCAAAAGTACTTAGTTTCTTAGTTGATGGCTCCTTACTTCGCTCTGCATAATCCTTGTGATATTGCTCGACAAATTTTTCAATCTTGAAATCCATGAGTCCTCCTGTTGACCATAACTCGGCAAAATAGTGCACTCTTTGGTATTATGGCTATTGACTCTATTTGGCATTGTGAACAAACTGTCACGTAACAGGCTCTAACGCTATGTATGTTGAAAGAAGAATTTTGATGCTCGTTGATGAAGGATGCACAAAATTCAATCGTCTAAAATTGATCTCTCCAAAATCCATCCTCAACACACAAACTATACGTATGTGAATTTGGTCAGACACGAAATCCGCTCCTTCAATTTCGTTTAAAACGGTAAAATGCATGAATTCAATCTCATAAATAAACCCATTTCAATTAGTCAACAAACATCTTACCAATTAAAAGAAAAGAGAGCATCAAATAACTCAAATCAAATGCACCGTTAAGGTTAGCTCTGGGCATTCGGGTACCCGTTTGGATTCGGATTAGGTCTTTCGGGTTTTCTGGTTTTCGGGTCTTAGGCTTGAGATATTTTTTGGGTATTCTTATTTTCGGATCGGATTCGGTTCGGATCTATGCAGGTTCGGTTCGAGTCCGGATACCCAAAATATTAAGAAAAAATAAATAAATAAATAAATTTAAATAAAATTTGGTTAAAATTGAATAACAATTTACAAATATGATTAAAAATTTACAAATAATATAGTTATTTTAGATATTTTGACTATTTTGATTTTAAAATAACTAATATATCTAGGTTTATAATTTTAGTTTTAGATAATTAGACTGGGTAAAAGTAACCGGATCCTAATATCCGAACTGAATTGAACCAAAAAAATTTGAACTGAATCCAATCTGAAATATAGAAAACCCGAAAAGTATCTCAAATCTTAAACCCAAAAAACCAAACCCGAACTCGAACTGAACTAAAAACCGAATGGTTACTCGAAATACCCAAATATATTTATATATATACAAATATTAATATAATTGTATATATAAATAATATAAATATATTAATATTTGTATATATATAAATATATTTGGGTATTTCGGGTAACCATTCGGTTTTTAGTTCAGTTCGAGTTCGGGTTTGGATTTTTGGATTTAAGATTTGAGATACTTTTCGGGTTTTCTATATTTCAGATTGGATTCAGTTCAAATTTTTTTGGTTCAATTCAGTTCAGATATTAGAATTCGGTTACTTTTACCCAAGGCTAGTTAAGATACTCCAACGTTAATATTACTTTTAATCAAAATATAATAATGGGATAATATACATTAAAAAAAAGAAAAACATTTATTTTCTTTCTTTGGTGGAGAAATTTAAGGGAAGGGTAATTTTGGCTTATTGATTAAAAAGAAAATCCCAAAACAACGGAGGTTACGTTACGTAGCTCCAGAGTCGGTGGTGGTCGAGATCCGGCGTCGTCGGATCCGAAGAAGATGACGACAATGAAGGTTTCGAGTGGTGTGGTCGCTTCTGTCATTGCCATCTACACCGCTGCTCTCTCTTCTTCCTCTACTCTTCCTCCCATCTCCCCAAAGGTTTCATCTTTTTTTCTTTACAGATCTGCGATTTCTAATCGTTCCGGGTTGAATTAAACTGTGTAAAGGAATTGAACAGGGCAGGGAATCGAGGAAGACAAATGGGTCGGAGAAATTTGAGCCAAATTTTGATGGGTTAAGATTCATAGAGACGCTGGTAACAGCACACAGGTAGATTTTCATAAATACCAAATTCTTCTTCACTTGGGTGCTGCAAATGCTTTGAACACAAAGCGTGAGTGCGTCACTTGGGTCTTTTACCATATTTATCTTCTAAATTACTAGTATGTATTTGAGAATTTTATTAACATTCTTTGTTACCACCCCTTTTGCTTCAATGGATATGCTGCTATACTGAAACTCTTTGCTATGGTAACTTTCTTTCATATTTACTGCCGTTTGCATTTAGTTATATGAGATTAAAACATGTATGGTGTGATGGCACTTGAAAATCTTTGGTAAATTAGTTTGTTTGTATTAGAAAGATTAGTTGGAAGTACAACAGGCTGTTGAAAGACAAGAGTGGTGAGTTCTGTCTCGATGTAGCTGTCCGAAATACTAAGCAAGTGTTGTATTGAGAGCACCAAGAGAGAAAAAGACAAGAATGATCTGTCATGAGAGAAACGAGAATCAGAGATTAAGCAAATTTAAACAAGAAAAGATGCTCTCTCCAGACTGCTCCAGAGACACTGACTTACAGCTCATCCCAAACCAACATTACTCTTTCTTTTATGGTTTTCATTATTTATTTATTACTATTTTACTTTGAATTTTAGTGAATAATAATATCTCCTTAACGCTCTCTGGTGTCTGGTCCCATCACTTGCTCCCTCTATCATCTTCCTCACAACCACTCACTTGTCTTTCTCTCTCACTCCATCGATGGCTTCTTCTTCCTCTCACCTCATCTCTCTGTTATGCCTTGCTCTCTTCTCTCTTCCTCTGATCGTCTCCTCCATAGGTATCAACTATGGTCAAGTCGCTAACAATCTTCCTCCTCCTAAAAACGTCATACCTCTTCTCAAATCCGTTGGAGCTACAAAAGTCAAGCTTTATGACGCCGATCCACAAGCTCTCCGTGCTTTCTCCGGCTCCGGCTTCGAACTAACGGTAGCCTTAGGCAACGAGTACTTAGCCCAGATGAAAGAAGCTGAAAAAGCTCAAGCTTGGGTGAAGGAGAATGTCCAAGCTTACCTTCCCAACACCAAGATCGTAGCCATAGTAGTAGGTAACGAAGTCCTCACTTCAAACCAATCAGCTCTCACAGCCTCACTCTTCCCAGCGATGCAAAGCATCCACAGTGCTTTAGTTGATTGTGGCTTAAACAAACAGATCTTCGTCACCACGGCTCATTCACTAGCCATCTTAGACGTATCATACCCTCCTTCAGCTACTTCCTTCCGCCGTGATCTACTCAGCTCTCTCACTCCCATTTTAGACTTCCATGTCAAGACTGGCTCACCAATACTCATCAACGCTTACCCTTTCTTTGCTTACGAAGTGAACCCTAAACACGTCTCTCTTGACTTCGTCCTCTTCCAACCAAATGAAGGCTTCACTGATCCTGGATCTAATTTTCATTACGACAACATGCTCTTTGCTCAAGTCGATGCTGTCTACCATGCTCTTGATGCTGTCGGTATAAGCTACAAGAAAGTTCCCATTGTTGTCTCGGAAACTGGATGGCCTTCCAATGGTGATCCTCAGGAGGTTGGAGCTACTTGTGACAATGCTCGTAAGTATAATGGGAACCTGATTAAGATGATGATGAGTAAGAAGATGAGAACGCCTATACGACCTGATTGTGATCTCACCATCTTTGTCTTCGCTCTCTTTAATGAGAATATGAAGCCTGGACCTACCTCTGAGAGGAACTATGGTCTCTTTAAGCCTGACGGAACTCCGGTTTACTCACTTGGGATCAAGACTTCCTCTGCTCATACTAGTGCTGGTAGCAACTCTACTGGAGGTAGCAACGGCGGTAACACTGGTGGTGGCGGCGGCATTTATCCTCCGGTTACAGAGAATCCATCACCGGATTACATGTCCATTTCCTCCGCCGGGGTAAAGTTTTCGACTTTACAGTTCATTTCTTATTTTACAATGTCTACTCATTTACATCGAGTTTACATTGCGGTATTTTCGGTTAAAGTTGGAATCTTTTTTTTTTTTCGAAACTAGACAAACTGTTTTGAATTGGTTGTCACGTGGAGATGACTCTTGTGTGGTCACTTTTGTCTGAAAAAATATTGATTTTGAGTAGTGTTGTGCCTCTCTTTTTTTACCTTTTTTGAAAAGAAAAAAAACTAACATAAGCAGAGTTTGTGTTGACGTTTTTGCAGGGGAATGGCAGATTCGTTGAGTGTGTGTTGTTCTTCTTCTTGCTTTGCATCATCAAGCTTCGGTTGTAAAAGCTTCCTACAAGATCTTCGCTTTGTACCTTTAATCGGTTGATGACGTGATATAGCCCTAAATTTAATTTAATTAGTTTGTGTTGGTATATTTGGCCGGAGGTTTTAGGAATCTCACCATCTTTGTTGTGCCGACCTCCTCCTCTCCGACTCTTATTTTCTTTTATATTTTAAAATAAAAAAGCTTAGTAGATTAAATATTTTTCTAAAGATGATAACTTCGATAATCATATCTTGACAACATTTGAAGAAAAGGGTAGTGGCGGACAAAATCTTGGCACAAGCAATAAGTGCTATTTTCAAGGTAAGACATGTGTATGTCTTTTCAATAAATCACCTTCCCATTCACACAAACCTAATTTCCCCAAACTCTTTCTGTTTATGTGACCAATCAATCTTATATGGTCCACCAACCATTCAATGTAATTAATCTCTTCAACCTCCACAACATTTAAATTTTGGTAGTCACTTCTTACAAAGATATATAAATACAGATCCAACAAGGTAATAGATGTGCAATAAGTTAACATATTTTCAAGTTTACTCTAATCAGCCATTTTGTCTATCAAATGAGAAGCAGAGTGAAATGCAGATTTAAGTATAAGAGCACCAAGCGTTTTATGTTACCAGTAATACACATACTATGCAATGGGGATAAGATATTCATAGAGTCTATATAAGTATCCTAACAACTCAAGTAAACAAAACAAGTATTGCATTCTAAGAAAGATAACATAACAAGGGAAAAAAACACACCAGAGAAGAGAAACTGGTTTACCAGATAGGTCCTGATGATCGGTTTGTACTCTCAATCATCTTGTCAAACGAATCCCACGATTTTCCAGTGATGACTTACAATTCAAACTCGTCTTCAAGCTTGAGCGCTTCAGCTGCAGCCTCTTCTTCCTCATCATCAACAACAAAGTATGGGTTATGCACCTCTGGCCTGAACTTGTAGCCAGTAAACAGATAGAAAGCAAGTGTGGCCAACTCGCTAGCAACAACACTAGTCCACATATACTTGTAAGAGGTAATGGTCTCAAGTGCATAGACGACAACACGGGTAAAGTAGATATAGCAGATAACCACAATGTAGTACTGCCTAAACAGAGTTAACTTAACCAGGTTCACAGCTGCCTTCCCATCAGTCTTAGCCGCCTCACGCAAGTTTTTGATAGACCACACAATGGGAAACAGAACAGCACAACAACAAACAACATCAACAAGCAAAAAGATCTGTTTCCATGTGAACCAATCTTGACCATATGGCCCAGTCTCATCAATAACCACCTGAGCAAAGTTAGCTACAACCTGAAGGGGAATCACAATCATCAACACCTTCTTCTCCTTGTCCTGCAAGTAAGGCTTCAAAAAGGACCAACCAGTGCCAATCAAGACGATCAAGGTGAAAAGAGTGATACCCTTAAGGAAATTGAAAATGTAGAACAAAACATCCCAACCATGAGCAGTTCCAGTTTTCTTAATATATGACTTATCCTCAGCTTCACAGAGAAGGTTCAAAGCTTTCAGAACAACAACGCCCAACATGAAGAAATGAATGGCGAAAACAGTGAGGCGTTTCTTGTAGAGAACGTAGATCCATGTCGCAGCGAGAGAGAAATAGATTACAGAGAAGAAGAAATAGACCTTAGGAAGAACAGTTCTTCCAGCAGAGAGATAATCACGGCCACCTTTTTTACCTTCTAGATTATACATGGCGGATCTAACATCCATACTTATTTGAACTTGTTGAAGACAATTAGCAAAGACGAGAGAGTACTGATCTGCATCGTTCTCACTGAAGACGGTTGAGAATTTGCTCTTATCTCCTTTAAGATTGTTGAAGGTGAAGACGTGCTTCACCAAATCGGATTGAAGAGCGCAGGTGATCTCTTCTTCTTCAAGCTGTTGAATCACATGAACCCAAGCGTCTCTGGTACAAAGGAAGAAGCCAACCTTGGATAGATCTAGATCAGGATTGGTGTTTGAAAGCGAGATCTTGGAGCCGTCGAGCTCCAGACGACCGGTGTGAGTGAAACCGAATTCGTCTAAAGGAATGATAGGTCGGTCATCGGATCGGATCTCTGATTTGCGGATCTCCCCTGAAGCTATGGAGATGGAGATGAGGAGAAGGAGAAGAATCGATGAGAAGCGATCCATGGAGAAGAGGGATCTAGGGTTTCAATTCGGTAGAGAGATTAATCTCAAATGTGGAACAGATCTAAAGCAAAATTATCTGACTTTTCTTCTTCCTAAATCCTAATGCCTTCCGATGAAAACGGTCAAGTGACCAAATTTTTTGTTTTTATTTTACGTTTATTTATTGTTAAATTAATTTTTGACAAGCTTCCTTTTAAAAATCTCTAAGATCTCCAATGGAGCTTAATTAAAGAATTTAACGAGATCCAACCCTAAGGTTTATCTTCTAACTGCTAATCCCCTCTCCCATATTCCCATGGCTTATTTCTAGTATAATTCTAATAAGATGATTTATTTATTTTCGTTTATTTTATAGTTTGACCTGTTGGTAGTTTCAACATAAAAATTTTCAATTAAGTATGTAATTATATAGGTTTTAATTTTTTTTGTCTAACCATACAAATTTTTTTTTTTTTCCGAATTATAGTCAGATTTACATTAATTTAACCACTAACAAAGTTGAATGGACTATTAATAAAGTTAAGTGGACCAAAAATAAATTGAACCGAAACTAACAAATAAACCAATACACCAAATGAACCGATTTGGTAAATCGATTTCATCCCCAATTTATCCATAATCTCCATTTCTCTCTATCGACGAAAAACCCTAATTTAAAATTATTCCTAATCTCCATTTCTCTCTATCGACGAAGAACTCAAAATTATCTGATTTTTCTTCTCCAATTCTGGGATTTTGCTGCTTCATAGATACTTTCTTTTTGTCATTTTATTTGGTGTATTTGATTTCTCTGATTTTGGATTCAATTGTGTGTGTTTTTGTAGAATCATGAGCCACTTATCCTCGGCTTCGAGTGGGATGAAATCTGGAAGGGCTCGAGGAAGCAACCACAAGATACCAAATGCGTGTTGGTGTGGGGATTCAGTAACAGAGTTCACAGCTAAAACCGATGCAAACCCAGAGTAGAAGATTCTATCGATGTCCGTTTGCTGCAACTCGAAAGCTAAAGATAGATAGTTCCCATGTTTTCAAATGGGTTGATGAGGCTTTGGAAGAAGAAAAAGCAATCGTGGATGACAAAGAAAAGAAATTCGAGGAAGATGTGAAGCTTATGGAAGAGATCATCACCGAGAGCTTAGAGAATGGGAAAAAGATGATTGAGAAGATGAAAATGGATTTGGAGGAGAGGCTTATTGGAAGGATTGAAGTTGAAATGTTGGATATCAAAAGGAGATTATGGAAGAGTGTGTGTCTTGTTGTTGTTATTGGATGCATCGTCATCATAAGATGTAGCAAGCTTGTAGGTGTGTGAGAAGGATTTGATCTTATTTAGTATGTGTCTTGTTGTTTGTTCTTGTTGTTTTGAAATAAAATGTCTTATTGTTTGTGAAATAAAATGAGATGAGATTAAGATTAAAACCATCACATTAAATTGTAGCAAAACAAAATAAAAACATAACATGTTCACAGATCAATCCAAAACAACAAAAAAACAAAGACCAATCTGAAACAAAAACACAAAGACCAAACCAAAACAGAAAACAAAAACCAATCTCTCTACCTTATCCACCACATGTGACATGGGCTGCATAGATTGCATATCTGAAGCTTCAACCTGATTCGGCAACCACCAATTAAACTGAAAGCATAGAGCTGTTCGAGTGCAACAAGATGACTCTGTTGAAGACAAGGGAAAGCTTGTACGCGGAAAAGAAGCAAGCTAGACGTGATGATGTGGCGATCATCTATTGGACGCATGATGCTTTTCGCCCAAGGCATACGAGATAGAGCTGAATCAAGAAAGAAAATATTTGAAAATATCAACGAGAATATATTCTTAGGTTAACTGGTTTGTGGTTAAACCTATATAAAGCATTGTTAGGTCATTTGGCCTCTTTACGCTTTTAGAGATAATATCTAGGATCTTCGCCTAGAAGCTTTTAGGGTTCTTGGTGAGTGAACAAACGAGTGATACATAGCTGTTACTGTGTGAGTGAGTTTGTGATAGATTAGGAATTGTCAGTCTCGTGTTGTGTCAATCACGTGCAATCCTGATTAAACATACCTTTTGATTGTTTAAGAGATTTCTAATAGAGAAAATAAGTTCTTTTCAAGCTTGGCCGTGTTATAGTTATTACATTAAGTTCTTTTCAAGCGTGGCTGTGTTATAGTTATTATATTTGGTATCAGAGCAGGTGACCGACCAAAGTTTATCATACTTGATACAGGTTGAGATCTTGGAAGAATGATGCAGTCAACAGGAGACTTAATGGTATTACAGAAACATGTTCTACTGGATGAACATAGTTATGGTGAGTGGAAGGTGCGCATGATGCAGCTGATTCGTGGTCAAGGTGAGGATACTTGGACAGCTGTTGAAAACGGATGGGAAGTACCCAAGCAGACAACTGCAGAAGGAACCACGATCGCCAAACCAAAGTCTCATTGGACTACTGATGAAAAGAATTGATCTAAATTCAATGCAAGAGCGCTAAATGCTATTTTTGGTGCTGTTAACAAGAATGATTTCAAACTGATATGCGGTTGTGACTCTGCTAAACAAGCATGGGAGATATTGCAAAAATCGCAAGAAGGGAATTCAAGTGTTAAGAGAACAAGACTTGATCACCATGCAACTCAGTTTGAGAACATAAGGATGGAACCTGATGAACCTGTTGCACAGTTCAGTGCAAAGCTCAGTGACATTGCTAATGAAGCAAAGAATCTGGGTAAGATATACAAGGAAAAGAAACTTGTTAAGAAACTGATTCGCTGTTTGCTCCCTAAGTATGCTGCTCACAAGGTTGTTATAAGAGTTGGTGGAAACATAGACACTCTTAAGTTTGAAGATCTGATTGGGATGCTCAAGTCTGAGGAGATGGAAGTTGCTGAATAACAGAAAGGTCGTGACAAAGGCATAGCTTTCAAGGCTGATGTAGAAAAAGCTGATGAAATCAAGGAAATTTGGGAGAATATTGCTCTCCTGGCCAGAAATTTTGGAAAAGCTTTGAAACGAATTGAGAAAGGAAGGACCAGAGACAGCAGTCGTTGGACTGAAACTGAAAAATCAGGAACTCCATCAAACAGAAGTGACAAAGATAGATCAGATAGACGATGTGACAGTCGATGTCTAGAGTGTGGTGGCATTGGTCATCTCAAAACTGAGTGTCCATGGGCAAGACATAAAGAACTGAAGTGTCATGAGTGCAAATGTATGGGTCACATTCGACCTGAATGTCCTAATTTGCAAAAAGGAAGAGAAAAATAATTTCTAAGCCTCAGTGACTCAGAATCTGACAGTGAAGAAGAAGAACAAATGTTGAACTTTGTGGCCTTCAGTGCTAAAGAAGATGTCAGCTCGAGTGAGTCAGACTCTGGATCTGATGATGAGGATTTAGATCCAAAAGATGATTATAGGAAACTGTATGACAGCTGGGTGATCCTGAGTAATGATAAACTCAAGCTCACTAAAGAGAAACTGAATTTAGTGGCCAAAGTAAAAGAAAGTAAAGCTGAGAAGATTGGTGAAAAACTCCCACCATCAGAAAAGGAATGGTAATAAAAGTTCAAAGCATTGAGTGAAGAATGCAGAATGGAACAAGAAAAAGCCACACGCTTGGAGAAGGAACTCAATGAGAATCACAAGAAGATTTGAATGCTCAATAATGGTGGTAAGAATCTGGATGAAATTCTCTCTATTGGTAGAATTGGTAAACAGTCGGTTGGACTTGGATATCAACCATGTAAATCATCTTTGTCTCCAGCAGTGGCAGGCCAAGAAACCAAGTTTGTTAAGAGCAAAAATAGTTTTGATTCAGAAGTTATCACTATTGAAAAAGAGATATGCTCACGAACACAGTAACTCAATATGATGTTGAGAAGAAGAAAACTTGGACGAGATCCAAGAGAGGAAGAAAAATATACGAATGCTTTCACTGTGGTAATTCAGGACACATAAGAAGATTCTGTTATCGATTCAAAGACATGATCAAACAGCTCTGGAAATCAAAGAAATGCTTCTTAGAGCCTTTAAAATTTGGAAGTGTTTGGATCTCTAAGGATGTATGTACAACAGACAAACAAGAAATGATGAATCAACAACATAGGTTTTAAAATTGGTGATAACCTTGAAGAACCAGCTGAAGAAATCAACCTTATAATGCCACTTGACCATTGTTCAACTCGAAGATGAAAATGAGGAGGTTAGTGACACTGCAAAAGTAGCTTACACCTCAACTGACACAGAAGAATGCAATTCATGGTATTTTGACAGTGGATGCTCTCGTCATATGACTGGTAATAGCAGTGGACTGTCAACATACACAAAGATTTCTGGTGGAAAAGTTACTTTCGGTGATGGTGCAAAAGGATATATTAAAGGAAAAGGATGTTTGAACAGTGATGATCAGCCAACCTTGGAAAATGTGTACTACGTTGAAGGACTTACAGCTAACCTCATCAGTGTCTGTCAACTATGTGATGACGGACTAAAAGTGATCTTCATCAAGACTTAATGTTAAGCAATTGATGAAAATGGAAATACAATTCTGTATGGTGTCGCTCAGGGAACAATTGTTACATGTGGAAGTCATCTAATACATGCTTGTCGGCTGATGGGTCTGAATTAGAATTGTGGCACAAACGACTTGGGCATATGAATGTTCAAAGTCTGGTAAAGATTGTAAGAGCTGGAGTTTTACGTGGGGTTCCAAAGCTATCTGATAAACTAGAAGCTGTGTGTGAAGCTTGCAACAAGGGGAAACATATCAAAGTTAACCATAAGAAGATTCCAGATATTGGGTCAAAGGATGTTCTTGATCTGATTCACAATGGGTCCAGTTGAAGTTGAAAATGTGAATGGCAAGATATATGTGTTTGTGTTAGTTGACGACTTCTCAAGATACACATGGGTTTGGTTCCTAAGAGAAAAATCTGAAGCAGTGGAAAGTTTCAAGATACTAGCATTAGAAGTACAAAATTAGAAGAAAAGAAATATTGTTCAGATTCAAAGTGATCATGGAGGAGAGTTTCAGAATGCTGAATTTGAACCATTCTGTCAAAAACAAGGAATACGACATCAATATTCAGCACCAAGAATTCCTCAACAGAAAAAAGTTGTTGAACGGAAAAACATGACTCTCCAAGAAATGGCTCGGGCTATGATTCATGGTAACAATGTGTCACAAAGATTCTGGGCTGAAGCTGTCAGCACGGCATGTTGCATCATCAATCGAGTGTATCTGAAGCCAGGTACCCAGACTACTCCATATGAAGTATGGAAGGGAAAGATTCCCAATTTGAGTTATTTCCATGTATTTGGATGTATCTGTTACATTCTAAATAACAAGGATCAGCTGGGTAAGTTTGAATCTCAAAGTAATGAAGGGATTTTTCTTGGATATGCAACTCACAACATGGATTACAGAGTCTACAACAAGAGAACCAAGGTAATAAGAGATGCAGTCAATGTTTTGTTCGATGACACAAGCAGATCTATTATGATTCCAGTTGAAGGTGAGCCTGTTGAACCACCTGTAATGGAAGTAACTGAATCCACGGAACTTGAAGGAATCGTTAATGAAGAAGAGGCTCCAGAAGAAAGCTCTACAGAAATAACTCAGTCACCTCCACAAATTCAAGTTCACAAGAGTCACTCCTCTGCTGACATCATTGGTGAACTCAATCAAAGAACTACCCGTGGAGTGCAACTGAACTTTCAAGAAATGCTGCAACATTCATGCTTTGTGTTAATGCTGGAACCTAAGACTATTACAAATGCACTTGATGATAATTTCTGGTATGGGGCATGTCATGAAGAGCTGGAACAATTCATGCGACTCCATGTATGGGATCTTGTACCAAGACCGAAAGATGTCAACATTGTGGAAACAAAATGGATCTTCAAAAACAAGATAGATGATGAGAGTAATGTGACACGTAACAAGGCACGTCTGGTGGCACAAGGTTATTCACAAGTAGAAGGAATTGATTTTGATGAGACATTTGCTCCAGTGGCACGACTTGAGTCAATCCGATTACTTCTTGGGATTGCATGTGTTCTCAACATACGGTTATACCAGATGGATGTCAAAAGTGCATTTCTTAATGGAGTACTCCAAGAGGAAGTTTACGTGTCTCAACCAAAAGGATTTAAGGATCCCCATCATCCCGAGTATGTCTACAAACTCAACAAAGCACTGTATGAACTGAAACAAGCCCCTCGAGCATGGTATGAACGCCTCACACAGTTCCTGTTGAACAATTGATTCACAAGAGGGAGTGTTGACAAAACATTATTCATTCAAAACTCTGGAATTGATATTCTCATCGTCCAAATTTATGTGGATGATATTGTGTTTGGAAGCACACACAAAGAATTTGTCACTAAGTTTGTCCAAACAATGACCAAAGAGTTTGAAATAAGCATGGTAGGAGAGTTGAGTTACTTTCTTGGACTGCAGATAACTCAGTCTGAACATGGCATATTCATCTCTCAGAGCACATATGCTAAGAATCTTATGAAGAAATTTGAGATGCAGACAAGCAAAGCAGTTAGAACTCCCATAAGCACTACCTGTAAATTGTCTAAAGATGAATCTGGTGTGGATGTTGATCCAACGTTATTCAGGGCAATCATAGGAAGCTTTTTGTATCTCACCTCCAGCAGACCTGATCTCTGTCAAAGTGTTGGAGTTTGTGCCAGATATCAAGCATGTCCTAAGATGTCACATCTTGCTGCTGTCAAGCGAATCATCAAATATGTCAAAGGTACGATTGATCATGGGTTATATTACACAAAGCAAACTAACCCAAATCTTGCAGGTTTCGTCGAAGTACGACTGGAGGATGTTTTTTATGGGGAACAACCTTATCGCATGGCACAGCAAGAAACAGAACTCAATCTCACTATCCACCGTAGAATCTGAGTATATTGCAATGGGAAGTTGTTCTACACAACAATTGTGGATGAAGCAAATGCTTCAAGACTTGGTATGACTTTTGCCACCCTGTTAGTCCATTGTGATACCACTAGTGCTATTAATATTTCCAAAAACCTTGTTCTACACTCTCGAACCAAGCATATTGACATTATGCACCATTTTATTAGAGAACTTGTAGAAGGTAAAATTGTTGAAATGCTTCATGTTCCCACTCAGAAATAATTGGCTGATACTTTTACAAAACCACTTGATTTGAATACTTTCTCTAACTTGCAAAAATCACTGGGTATTTGTATGCAATAACATACTTGTGTTATTGAAAGACGTGTATTACATGATTGGTGTACAGATGCACAATGGCTTTTAATCCGATGTGTCAGATTCAATAGTGTAACATCCCCATCAGAACCTCTCATTCGCAACTTAACTAGGAAAAATAGCTGCTTGTCATGCCTATCTGATGTAATTTCAAAAAGGGGTGTTCAAAGATACCAAAAAAAAAAAATTATTACTCCCTCTGTTTAGGAATAAATGATGTTTTAGTTGAATGCACTTGAATTAAGGAATTTTATAATTTGTCATGTATGCCCTTACTAATCAAATATATTTACAGTTTTAATTTTGATTGAATATAAATCAATTATACAGCCATAAACATTTTTCTTTTTTTGTGTTTCTTATACAACCTCTTAGTATTCTTCCTTACACATAATACTCCAACCGTCTAAGAAGTGTTGACTACAAAAAATATATTTGGAGGGAACCAAAATTTTCACATAGATATTCACAAGCAAAGAAAAAAATTAGTGGAGGCAAATAGGTCAAAGTCAAAAAATTTGATATTCTTATATAACATGGAATTTCCAACGGTAGATCATTCATGGCTAATGTTAACTTAAACCTTTTACCTCCAAACAATAATATACATTCATTTGATTTAAACACCATTTCATGTTGGAATGAAGATCAAGGTTCTCAAATTGAAGATTTTGGAGAAGAAGGTGATTACATTCATGCAATGGAAGAAGCAAATATAGAAAGTGGAACACCAATACCCGTAAGGATGATTTCTTCTTCTGCAAGCACCATTTTAATTGATTTGAACATAAATCCGGTGGAAGATCCTACTGATACACATGTAGTAGAGCTAATGCCAATCAACTATATGAAGAAAATGAAGATCACTCGGTTGGAGATCAAGGTAATTTAGATTTTGGGTCCATATATGAACTTTTGATGATATACTGTGAGAATTTCCAACTTCTAATTTATTTTAATTGTGTTCTAGGACCTGAACACCAAAACGTAAACGTCACAAGCAAAACGAAGAGGAATTTAACTAATGGTGAAAGATGGGCTGTTTACAATGCATTATTGGCAAGGAGCGTAAACAGAATAATCAATAAGACCACCACAAGAGAGGTATCAGAGTTACTTTCAGTTCGTATTCGAACCGTTCAAAGGATATGGAAACAAGCTAAGAATACCCCCCCTGGTGTATTGGTTGATGTGTCACAAAGAAGGAAAAACAATTGTGGCCGCAAAAAGTTTCTGATCGACCTACAACGGATCATAGATATTCCTTTACATCGACGTACGACTTTGAGGACGTTGGCTGAAGCTCTTGGGATTGTCTATAGATGTTGGATCCTCACAGTCTGGTTCATGAACCAAAATTTGTGGACATGTACAATACTGTACATATCCATGAGAAATGGTTTTATATGACCAAGAAGACGGAAAAGTATTACTTACTTCCTCTCGAAGATGATCCCGTACGGACATGTCAAAGTAAGAATTTCATTGAAAAGGTGATGTTTTTAGCTGTAATGGGTCGCCCAAGATTTGATGATGAAGGGAAAGAATTATTTTCTGGAAAGATTGGGATTTTTCCTTTTGTCACCATTCAGCCCGCACAAAGACGGAGTAAAAATAGAGAAGCCGGAACAATGGAGCTAAAACCGATTACATCGGTTACGAGAGACGTGATAAAAAGATGTTTGATTGAAGAAGTGATTCCTAAGATCTATGAAAAATGGCCCAGGGAGGATGTAGGAAAAACTATCTTCATTCAACAAGATAACGCAAGGACGCATGTTGATCCAACCGATGAAGAATTCCGAGAAGCTGCATCACAAAATGGTTTTGACATTCAATTGATGTGTCAACCACCAAATTCTCCAGATTTAAATATTCTTGATCTTGGATTTTTCAGTGCGATTCAAGCCTTACAACACAAGGTATGTCCGAAGAACGTTGAAGAGCTTATTCATGCGATAAATGATTCATTTGAAGAATACCCAACAAGGAGGATAAACCGTATTTTCTTAAGTTTGCAACTTTGCATACAAGAAATTATGAGAATTGGAGGATCTAATAATTATAAAATCCCGCACATGAAGAAAGAAGCGTTGGAACGAGAGGGTCTTCTTCCTAAGCAAATTATTTGTAATTTTACTATAGTGCAAAATGTAATAAATCAACTGGAAGGTTAGGATTTATTTTCGTTGTGTTTAGATTTTTTTACAAATAAATCAATAAGTATTTTCATTTTTTTTACTACGATTATGAAAAGAAAACAACAGACACAAAAATAACGATAGCTAAAGTTGTGATAGTAGTAAATTTTATTACTCCATGAACCATTAGAGAGTGAACAATGGAATACAATTATTGATAATCTTCCGACAAATTAATAACCAAAAGTAGGAATTTTAGCATAGTTGAAATTACATCATAGTTGGATTTAAATCTGAAAATATTAAGAAGAATGTGAAGCATATCTATGATCACTTTTTGCATCTCCTTATCAGGATGAATTTCTCGATCTCCAAAGTAACATAATTTGTTGAGATCAAAATCATGCACAACCTGAAAAAAAAATTATTTCAAAAAGGTTAGTATTTGTTGTTTCAAAAGAATAAACCTGAATTTAAATTTGGTATATATATCACCTTTTGAATCTATTTGTTAGGATAAAACTGTTCTTCTTCGTTCTTTTTCTTTTCATTCTTCAAACATTTATTTTCCACTTTCTGTAGCTTATTTTCAAAGAGATTACTCATTTTTGTGATCAAAACAAGTAAACCTGAATATAAATAGTCTTCTTTTTTTTGTTTAACAAATATAATTAATTAAGTTTGAGTGGGTGCTTGTTGACTACATTGGAAAAAAGAAAGAGAAGCTATTTAATTAAGTATGAGGAAGATAAAAATGACTTTTGGAATATTGTAAAACGAGAGTTATATACAATTTTTTATATTTAATTATTTTATATTTTAACATTTGCTCATTGAAGTGAAGGTTACAATTGGTACTTTTATGTAAAACTTACATCGTAACTGTAAAACGTTACTTAATTCTAAACAAAAAATTAACTCTAAAACATCATTTAAATATAAATGGAGGGAGTATTATTTTCTTTTGTTGAAACTTGCTACATATGGTTTCAATGTTCTTTGTTATCCAGAGACTCCCTACACATGGTCTCTGGACATTGGAGAAGTAGACACTCACTAAATATGGTGTCTGCTCTCTCACCTAGTCGGACCCTTTTTAGGAATTACTCATGATGGATATGTCAATGTGTAGACTAGTCTCGGAAGAGCAATAAGTGTGAAAGCTACTCAATTGAGAAATAACTACCTTGTTGAGCTGGTGGGTTGAGTCCCTTTCAACAATTCTGTGTTGTGTATCTGTATAACATCCGTTGATCACTGAGCTCGATAACCACAAGTGTACATTTCTATCAGGTACTCAGTAAATTTAATGAACTTAATTTATAGATGTTGTGATTCTTTGGTTTCGTGTGAGATGTCTTAACTTGAGTAACCATCTGTAAAGTTGTGTCAATGTGCAACAGTTTGAACTTGGGAGATAACATGTCTAAAATCAAATACAAATCAATTAACTGCTAACCGGGTTATACCGGATTAAATTAGTACTAATTTTGGTTCAAGGTATTTGGTCACTTTGGAAACAGGAATCCCGCCTATATAAAAAGGTGACTCTCCGGCTCTCATTAGAAACCCTAAGGCACCTGTTCCATGTCGAAAAAACCTGCCTCCATCCCACCCGAATCAGAACGCATCATCCGTGAGCTCACCGCCACCATTTTCAAGGGTCTTGGACTGGTGTGCTTGAACTTGAAATTGCCAACCGTTATTCCATCCACTACAGCTCCACATATGGCCTTTTTGAACCCTACTCACATTCTTCTATCCCAGAAAGCCGCCAAAGCCGGTGTCACTCGTCGACGCTTGACTCGACCTACTTGTCCCGCGGTACACACGACTCCTCATCTTCTTGACGAACCGATTGACTACCTAGATCTGACGCTTCATCTGCCACCTAGGCTAGTCACCAGAATCTAGAATCATAGGAATTTTAGTAGGCGCGAGAGTGTTATTGATATCCTGAGCCAATCTTAGATGAGCAAACAACCTTTTCGCAGCGAGAGTTGGTTTAGGAATTTTGTAAACATATCATACCTGATTATCATAGAGACTCTATTTATTGGTATTTCACAAAGAGATTTGGTTTGCTTCTGTTTAGAAGGTAGATGTCATCGCAGCGAGAGTTGGATACATATCATATTAGTGTTATGAGTTTAAGAACCGAACAAACAATTGGATCTTGATTATAGAACTTCCCAGTTCACATTTCAGAGTATTCCCTAATTGATTTCCCTAGGTCTAACTTATTCTCATATTGAATCTACATCCTTATTTCATTGTTTTTATCTTTTTTTATTTAATTTACATTCATTGGTTTAGCTTAATTCAAAACTGATAATCTATTGTGTGAACTAGAGTCCTTGTGGATTAAGTACTATAGTGATCTCTTAATTTGAGAGAGTAGCTCTAAGGGTTAATTGAGCATATCAAATTTTGGCGCGCTTTGCCGGGGACTCTTTGATTCACCATTAGGTTTAGGTTAAAATTTAGTCTATATTTTTTCTTTAATTTTGTTACTTACGCATTATTTTTCTTGTGTGTTTCAAGTGCATGCATAAGCACGGTACCAGGAGCAATAAAGATCTTTCACTTGTGATTTTTTTACTCCAGAACTAGCTAAGTTAGAGCGAGCTAACCGGACAGCACAGAGGATATCAGAGATGGTTAATTTGCTGGTGTTTTTTAGGGATGAGACTGCAGTTTTACATGATTCAGGGTCAGAAATTGTATGCTGATGGAAATGCAATACTTGAAGTCATTGAGCATGTCGACCGACATTCTGCTGGTGTCGATCGACACGTACAATTTTCAGGGTCCGCATGATGATGATAAAGAGAATTGTGTTGAGGAGAGAACACTTGCTGAATTCAACATGCCTAGTCAGTTTTATGGTAATTGGTCTGCTATCCGACCTCCTGCTTTTCAGAGGAATGACTTTGAGCTGAAACCCGCACACTACACTCTTGTTGGACAGCACCCTTTTTATGGTCTTTCCAATGAACACCCAATGGATCACATTGAGAGGTTTGAGGATTTGGCTTCTAGCATTAAAGCCAATAGAGTGTCAGAGAACTACATTTTCTGCAAGCTCTTCCCATACTCACTTGCTGGGGAAGCAGCTTATTGTCTTAAGCAGTTGAAACCAGGATCTTTGACAACTTGGAACATAACTAAGACAGCCTTTCTGAACAACTTCTATGATGATGCAAGGTATGAAGATTTGAGTAACATGATCTCCCAGTTTACTCAAGGACCTATTGAGACTTTGAAAGCAGCTTGGCTAAGATTCAAGGGATATCAGAGAGATTGTCCACATCATTATTTCCGTGAGGTTCAGCTTTTGGGTACTTTCTTCAGAGGTATTGATTGGAGGTACTAGATGGCTTTAGATTTGCTAGCAATGGAAACTTCAAGACCAATACACCAAGGGCTGCGAGTAAGCTGATTGAGAACTTGTCTTCTAGTAATAGTACCAAGAATGCAGACCTGGAGAGGACAAGACAAGCAGCTAACATGGGTAATGGTCAGATTGCTGAGGTGAATGCAAAGTTAGATATGGTACACAGTCTTCTTGTGGGTAAGAAATCAGTTAAGTGTGCTACAGAGGTAAGAACTACATCAATGTAACTGGATATCAAGAAAAGAGATTTGGATTCACACCAAGGCCTGAGTACAACCAGCTTTATCCGATTAATAGTTTCACCAAGAACTATGAATCTTCATCTCGCCAGACACCTTCTCCAACCACTAAAGAAAGTGAGATTAAGTCTATGTTGGAAAAGAAACTGGAGAGTCAGCAGGATATCACAGTTGATTTCAAGGGGAAGATTGATGCTTTGTACACTGACTTGAATGGAAAATTTGAAGCTTTGGAAAGCCATGTGAAGAAGCTAGATATTCGGATTTCCCAATCAGCTAGTTCTTCAATAGGATCTGATATAAAACAACATCAAACATGCCACGTTGTTACTTTGAGTAGTGGGATACAACTAGAGCCTGTTGTGAAGAAAGGATTGTCATCTGAGGACACCATAGATCTGCATTCACCCAGGGAAAAGCAAAGAGCGCTTGTTTCTTCTGTTGATGATTTTGCAGAGAAAAGAAGTGTCCCACCAAGACTAATGTTCCTCATTACCTCGGTCATCCTCATGCACCTAATGCTTACACTCCACCATGGATGAAGCGAAAATTCTATGTGGGACATGCATTGCCACTCACTCGTCCACCAGATGTCCGTGTTTAAGCCAAGTCATGTGATGTGATGTGTTTATGCATCAGGTTTTACCCACATCTAAACTCCGCAAGAGCACGGTTGTACGCAGCAGTATAGTGGTGGGATCGATCCAGAAAGAGTAAAGAGCGCTATAGATCCTTATATCTAAACAAAGCTAGGATAAAATATATGGAAAATGTCACTTTTGGAAACCCGAATAAACTCCGAATAAAAATCTTTTAAAATAAGGAAAGAAATCAATTTAAAACAAATGTTGGGAATTGAGAAATTGCAGGGATTTAAATAAATAAATAGGATATCTAACTGAATTAGCAATTAAATGATCTAGATCTAGAACACAAACACTGTACCAAAATAAATCTTTTTAATAAAAGTAAATATTATTCTATCACGAATCCGCTAGGACCCTATGATAGCATATTTTGACCTAGTTCGATAGAGTTCACTTGTAGATCCAGCTTCAACTCTTGGAAATCTGGAAATCAAACATACAAAGTATAGATTCCGGGTAGAATAGCCAACACTAGCTGTACTATAAAACCCAATGAATCATTTGATAGATTCGTCAACCTAACAAAAGCATTTGATTCATAAAAGTAGAAATCTATTAACTATAATTCTAATCTATAACAATAACTGATGTGTGTCAGGTTTTCCTCAAGAATCCACACAATGAATGAGCTGCAAGTGCACAACAAATCAATAGTAGTACTTAAGGTATCGATCCCACATAAAGTAACAAGTACACGGATTGAATTCAAGCACAGATATCTAACTAAGACAATGCAATAAAGGGGTTTTGGTTTTGGGTTTTCTAAAGAGTGAATGTAAATGAATGAATGAAAGCAAAGTGAATGATTGATTTGTAAGCTATATGATTAAGAGGTTGGGCGTCTAGGGTTTGTCTAAGGTTTCCATGGTTTCTAACAAGTAGGGGATAGATCTAACTAATAGGTTTTCATCAATGGTTCTCAACTACAAACACGGATACACACCCAAGCCATAGTTCATGACAGAGGCGTCATAAGTCATCACACCCTGGTACTCAACTTTTTCAGGTAACAACACGCTTAGACTAGCCGTATAAACAAGTTCGATATGTTCACAAAGTCCTATAACTCAACTATCACAGGTTATAACACGAGGCTTCAGTAATACGAGTTCCGAGAAGTAGGTTTACGCGAATAACGCTCTTAATCTCCTAAATCAGTGCTTGGTGATAAAGTCAAGCAACATGAATTAAGTAAAAAATATCCTAAGAGAACTCATAATCTAGATGAAAATTGGATCTAACAACCTAAGTGAATGCAACCATGTTTTCCTAAGATAGTACCCCATCAAACCCAACAAAAAAAACTAATCGCTCATGGTGTAAAGAAACAAAATAGACATAATGGAAAACATCAAATAAACGATTCAATATATCAAAGGGGGTTCAAACGAAACTTCTCTAGATGTCACAGATGAGATTTCGTCTCTCCAATAGCAACTAAAAATAGTAGAAAAGAGAAACAATGAAGAACAATAGATGAAACGTCAAGGAGATGGTCTTCTAGGTTGAGGCGACGAAGGAGGGTGAAGTGGCGGTGTAAGAGGCAAAATTAGGTCGTGGATCTCCTTGTCTAACTTCTAGGGACGTTCCTTGTGGGTGGCTGTGCTCACTTAGGGTTTCCAAAACCCTAAGAATGGTTTATATAGGCTTCTCCACGAGATTATGTCAAGAGGCATCCAAAACTACGTCATTTTGATAAGTGTGGAGGTGATGGGCCAAGCCTGGTCATGGACTGAGGTCCTTTGGTCGGATTAAGTCGGCACCAGTCACTAGGGGTAGTGTCCGAGGTCTTCAAGAGGGCTAACCTTGGTCACGGGTGTTGTGACCGAGGTGGACATGTCTTCACTCTTCGGGGTTCAACTTCCAAACGACTAAATTGATTGCTTTGATTCTTATCCAAGGTGAATCATGACTCTTTTAGCTTTCCATGGATATAGAGAACTCCAATATTGGTCCACATGAAAAGTCTTCAAATGTTGCCCAACTTCTGATGCTCAGAAACTGCCTTGAAACGTGTTTTGCTTGCCTTTGGGTCTTTTTTTCTCCAAAACTCCCAAATGTCTTTGGAAAGTGTAAATGGTGGAATGTAGCCATTAAGCTTCCATAATCTCTTGTTTCTTCATGATTTCCCTGCCAAAAACATATGAAATATATTGAAAATACGAGTGTATTAACTCCCCCGGACTTAAGATTTTGCTTGTCCTCTAGCAAATAAGATTTCAAGACTGGTGGAGAGGTTTGAAAATAACGAAAACTCTCCTATGATCAGAGACGATGTTCCTAATAGATGACTTGCAGACGTGTTAGTACATTGATTCTCAGTCAAAACTTTCTCACTATAGACTCACAACATTCTCAATCTCTGATTCTTCCATCGCAAACTGTCCAGAGTCTTTGGAACTCACTTCAGTCAACTCCTTAACATTCATTAAAAGGTGGCGTGGAGTTCTCAAGAGGGAGCATCATTCGGGGTAGACGGCGCTTGGTATGAAAAGGATTTTGGTGTTTAAGTGGAGTTTAATGTGTTTGGGGCGTACCGTGATTTCGGAGGACAGCTATGTCGCAGACCCGCAAGGGAGTATGAACTCATTGATATTCACAGCTTCCAACCACTTCTCCATGTCAACACCTTTTTCCTTTACTTCTTTTCTTCTTGTGATCCCCCCCAGACTTAGATGTTTATGTGGGGTTCTTTGCACCATTTTCATAACTTTTTCTCTTGATAACATATTTTTTGGGATTTCTTGTGCTTATGAGATTATTTTGTAACTGTTTTCTTTCCTTTCTTTTTCATTTTCTTTTTTCTTTTTTCTTTTCTTTTTCTTTTTTTTTCTTTTCTTATTTGTTTTCTTATTTGTTTTCTTTTTGTTTTCTTTTCTTTTCTTTTATTTTGTTTTCTTTTTTTTTTTTTGGTGAAAGGAGAAATGGTACATAAATTTACAAGTCTCAAGCACAAGATATGAGTACCTTTTCTTGTTGATTCTGAGTTGTAATGTTGTGTAGACCAAATCGTGACTCTCCATCTTCAAGTGGTTGGAAAATTGTGTTGAAAATTTCTCTCTCGCGTTTCTATGCATATCTGCCAACGAGATTGAAAAAGAGATTGGTGAGAGGTCTGAAAAGAAATATGTGGTGTAAGGGTAAACCAAAAAAAATGAGTGGCCATTCAGGATCAGCAAAGAGTGGTAAACGGGATAAGAAGTTCTGAATGTGCTGCTCGTTTCCCCGATCTAATGCGCTCGTCAGAAATAATTGATGTCAGGATTATGGTTCAAATAGAGTGGAGTTGACGTCCGTTCCAACCATGTTCTCCGTAGGATGAGACTTCGGGGAGAAAGGTCCAGCCGTGAGCTTCTAGGTGTTGTCCGTTTATTAGTGAATCCTGCAAAACTTTTCCTCAGGGAAGGAATCAGAACATGCTTTAAGTCAAAATCATCATATCATAGGGTCATATTTTTCTACAAACTTGACTCAATAAAACCGCATAAAATCGAATAAAAAGACATCAAAATGACTCAAGAGAAATAAAAATACGTAAGTAAACGGATAAAATCCTCCAGACTTGAATCACATTGTCCCCAGTGTGAACAGTCAAAATAAAAGAGGGAATAAAAACGAAATGCGTAAAGATAGAGATAAAACGAGTGAACCTTCAACTTCTCAGGAGGTTCTGGTGCTCGGTGGTGGACTAGTCATGGTGTTCGGGATCTGAGGTCATCCTCTCAGCAAGTGTAGTGGCTGCGAGGTACTCTGCTAGCTGCTGCTCTGTGGCAATCCGTAATTCTCTCTCCTCTTCAAGAGTAGTGGTGTCACTCCCGGGAGGGTTGCGTGTGACGTGGTGAGAAGCAAAAGAAGCAATCACCTTGGACTTGGTAAACTTACCAAGAGTGAGTGGAAAACGGTCTTCGGGAAGAGATGAGTGATACTCACTTGTAAATGGATACCAACTTGTGATGCTGTCTCTAAGGCGTGGAACAGTAGGGCTAGGAAGTAGTATGGTGTTTGCTGCATACGGTGGAGAATGGTACCTATATCCAATCTGGTCGGGGTTGATCCGTGATCCTTCAAGTATCTTCATCTTCTCAAGCTTTGAAAGGTCCAAATGGTTGTCCTTGATTGTGTGAGGGTGGTCCACGAGAGGTTGAATCCAGCGGTCTCAAGGATGGTAGTAATGACTCCTCCAAAGCTTATGCAAGCTTGCTTGTCTCTACTTGGGATAACATCATGCTTGATCTTCACAAGTCTCTTGGCTAGGAGGGCTGCATAGTTGGCTCTCTGTGGATGCTCAACAAAAGGGATGCTCAAGATATTGAGCTCATCACCAAATACATTGTTATGGGCTGTGCGTGAGAAGAGAGTGTTTGCGAGAAGCTTGTGTACATACCATATCGATGGGTATGATAGTGAGGCAGCCTTTGTCTTTCCACTATCAAAACTTCCTTGTCCAAAGCTTGACCAATAAGCATTGGTATCAACTTGTCCAAACTCAATGGCATCTTGGTATTCAAATCCAAGTGCATTCCCAAGATCAAGAATGGAGATGTGGTGGTGCTCACCATTGATGGTGAAGAAGAGCTTTCCATCTCACACCAATGAGGCTTTTGTGCACGGATATGCTAGTGTGACCGTTGCAAGGAATTGCCTTGTCTCTTCTTCAAAGATTTCTTGGTGAGTAGATGCTAGGAAAGTGCTGGGTCCTAGAGCATTCAACATCCATTCAACATCACTTGCCAATCCAAGAGCATGCAAGGATGTGTATTCAACTCTCAAGGTGGGTAAAAGCTTGAACCCATAGAGTGGTGTGAGATAATCAAGACTCTCATCCATCTTCTTTCCAACAAAGATCAAAGGCAGCTCCTTCTTCTTGCGTCGTTGGTGTAAGCGTTGAGATACTTTAGCTCTAAGATGGCGTGGCACACATGAATGGATTGTTGCATCAAAATCATTTTGAATCTCATTAATTTTGTCCATAGAGTTGGCGCCTTCATCAACAATTCTTTTGCCTTTGTTTCCACTTGTTGTTTTGTCATGTATCACCTTAGTCCTCATCTCATCACTAATGATGTCCGAAATTTCTTCTTAGAGGTCCTAGTGTCCATTGTTTGGTACCTGTGGGGCCAACAAGATTGGGGTTTCATGAAAAATTACAGTGAGCTCCGGGAGTGATTCGTTTTATTGGTTGTGAAAGATGGTTCAACGGGAAGTCCATTGATTCACGGATTGTACAAACGGACCGGAAAACTCTCAAGACGGCTCAGGATCGAAGATTTGAGCAAACAGGAAACCTCGGTCACAGGCTTTGTGACCTGGGCCAGCCTTTATTGGCACCTCGGTCATGGGCCTCGTGACTGGGGTTTTTTGGCTTCTCGTGGTCAAAACTTTGGTTTTGGCAAAATTCATCTTGAAAATCATTTTTCTCAACCTGTAAAGTAGAATGGCATCCCACAATGGTTGCAGAGACTAGGAAGAACACTTACCTTGGTGGTTTGGAGATTGGTTGGATGCTTTTGTCATATTTCTCAAGAAAGGTCCCAAGGAGGGTCCTTTAGAAAATTTTGACTTTCAATCCGTGCATTGCCGTTTCTCCTTCGATGATTACCTCTTAAATGTGCGCATATCATTAGACATTCAATACCAAAGCACTTCATCAAATAATTTGCAATATTCTCCAAGTTTTGCAAATTCCATAGTGGCGGTTCGACGATGGTGCTGTCGTGGGTTGGTTGCGACAAGGAATTGGGATAATTTATTGTTTTGAATTTCATTCTCTAAGATTTTCCTCGATCATCGCTTGAAAAAATACTCAAATACATTGAGTTCCAGATTATAGTTCATTTGATTGAGTATTTCTTGGAAATTCTCTTACCTTAGTGGTTTTCGTTGCTGCTGAAAATGCCGGCTAAAGGGTGCGGAATGAAAAGTTGGCCCTTTTCAAATCTGAGCTTCTTTTTCTGAAACTTCTTCAACCAAAACTTCCCAATGGTCAACTTCTTAATGTGTGTCAAGTTCGACCACTTTTGCTCGAGTAGATTTCAATATCCTTTCACTTTGGTGAATTATGCAACTGTGAAGCTTAAGATAGAATGATCTCCTACCCATGAGTCTTTCTCCAAAAAGTAGTTCGGCCATTACTCTTATAATACCCATATTGTGTTGAGCACCTGATCCTTGGTCATTTGGACAAGTGAAACTTGAAAATTCATCAATGGGCCATGAATGACTTAGTCGCTGCTCGGAAACAGAATGAACTTAGGCCTTGATTTGGTAAAATGTGATGGACGTGATTGGGGAAGGTTGCATGGCTCCCTGGGGTAGTAAGGATGGCTCGGGAAGACTCCAATAGATCAAAAGTGCAATAAACACGCTTTTGGCCAAAATCTTCAAAAACCTCGGTCACGGGGCTCGTGACCGTGGTGAGGCCTTCAATGTGGCCTCGGTCACAGATCTTGCGACCGGGGTAATGTCTTTTCATGGGGCTTGTGACCGAGGTTAGGCTTCACGTCGCCTTAGTCTATTCCTGTTTGACCCAAAGGCTGACCTTCTTCCTCTTTTTCGTTTTTTTATTTTCTTCTTTTGTATTTGGTTTTCTTGTTTATGTAGAATCTGAAATAAAACATGAAAAGATCAAAAGAAAAATGAAATCTAATCTAAAAAGTTAAAAGAAACTTACAAGTGGGTTGCCTCCCACAAAGTTTAAAGTCTTTGGCTAGACTTGGGAAGCTTATTAAGCTTGAGAAGGTGTAGCCTTGGAGATTGATATCTCCTTAGCTTGCTTAAGATCTTGATAGTCAGCTCCAGCTTCTATCACAAGTTGTCCTTTTGATAAAGTTTCAAATACTTTGGCTTGAAGAAGAACTTCCTTGGTATGCCTTATCATCTCTTCAATCTGATATTTGCTCACCTTGCTAAGTTCCAGAGGAATAATGATCTTGATCTTCGAAATCTGGGGCTGTTCGGGAGGCTTTGATGGTAGCTTCCGAGTCTTCTTAGTGAAACTTTTAGTTCCCATAT